>CM060920.1:177965223-179272307 GCA_030737875.1 Allium sativum | reverse complement strand
AAAATGATTGTTAATTCTAAATTTTGACTAAAATGCCATTCTTCTTCTTCATTGAGTGAAAAATGTGTTGATTCGGTCAATAATGTCCAGAAAATAGTTTCAATGTCTAAAAAGTTCAAGAAATGTCTAATTCAGTCCAAAAGCAGTGTAATTATATTTGTAAATGTCCAAAAGTTGAAAAACAATTTTTTCAATGTTTTAATGGTCCATGCCATATTCAATAGTCTTGGGGAAGAAGATGGAAGCCATTAATGGTGCTTGAGAGCTTCAAGAGTGAGAAAAATCCAACCCTTATAATGAATGAGGTTGGGGGTATTTATAGGTAGTGGGTTAGTGATTAACATGTAAAGGTGTTTATTTTTGCACTCATATCTTATCTTTATTGTATATAAATAAGTATTACTTTGGGTATTTTTGTGTGTTTTTTTACAAATTGTCAATAAAAGTTTTCTTTATCTCAATCAAAGACCAATTGCATGGAAAAATGATACTTCTCGGAATCAACATGAATGCTTCACACCCCACCTCCTGTATCACACTGGTAAATGCCTAGAAAGTTTGGTAGAGTGTTCTGAGTTTGATCCCTCTCAAGTTCTATTTTTATGAATAAAGGAACATGAATGCTTCACACCCCACCTCCTGTGTTTTGAAAAATATATGGACTAGTGATATTACATACACACACACACATATAGTCATTTGCATGCATGTATATATATGTATATATATAATATACACACTTAATAAATATTTTAAGAATTTGACAAATTCCTCTCAAAGAATTCAAGTCAAATCAATTATATTTAAGTGCCATGCAGAAGAAAAGGAAAGCATTGATTACAAATCTTCAATTTACCATATGTCGATCTCCACCATTGATAGTGCCATATGTCAAAAGGAAAGCATTATTACAAATCTTCAATCAAACACCATGAAAGGAATATTCATTTTTCTTTGAAAAAGATAATATTTTTTTAGATTTTTTTCTTAGGTCTTATATTCACATAGATGGAAGACTACATTCCCTATGAATACCCATTGTATTTAGTGTAAACTTATGTTCCTTTTTCTGTATTCTTTTATTCTCCTTAATAAAGATTTTTTTTCTAATTATTATTCTTTTCTTTCATAACAATTCATGTTTTCTACTCAATTAGTTTTGGTAGGACACATTTTTTTTTTCCTCTTTATTGCATGTTAGTGATTGACCTTTTGAGTAGATTCAATGACAATTCTAATTTTAATTTTCTGTTATTTTTTCTATTTGCTGTTTCTTTTCCAATAATATGTTCTTTTTATTTTAATGGTCGAAATTAGTATAGATTCAATTAAATTCGAATCTATAGTAAATTCAATAGCATTATTTCAAATTTCTTCTCCAAATATTTTCTGACTCTCCCATGAAATTACATAAATAATAAATTAAAAATTCCATGTTGTGTTCGACCTGCATATTACACACCTGTGCGCTTGCAGTTTATAATAAATTTGCACTTTTCTAATTCATAGAAAAATATCAAACAAGTTTTTGGCGCCGTTGCCGGTGAGGAAATACTTATGTTTTATTATTTATTTAATTTATGATTCGTGTAAGTTTTTTTGTTGTTGTTGTTGTTTTTTTGCTTTAATAAAAAAAATCTCTTGATTGGTTGAATTGATATTACTTGTTGATACCATAATCTCTAAAACAAGAGGAAAAAAAAATTACCGTTTCTTTTCGATTCCGTTTCTTTCTTTATTTCCTTTCCAATTTTTTAACATTTGTTTCCTTTTTTATTCTCTTCTTTTACGAGTTTCGAAAAAAAAAATTGCCATTTTTTTGGTTTAATTTTTTTTTAAAAGTTCCTATCAATTTTTACATAGCCTTTTTTTTTTTACAAATTCAAAAATAAAAAAGCATCCTAATTTTGCTTGATTTCTTTCCATCTTCTCCTCTTTACATTTATAACAGTCTTTTTTTATCTTCATATACATCTTAAAATCTGCCTCTACTTCACCATCAGCTACCAAGTTTTCTCATAAATAATTTTATTTTATTTTATTTTTCTTATTAAGAATTTTTTTTCTTGATTGGTGATTTGGTATATCAATTACATTGATACTATCATCTTCTAAACAAGAAAGAAAAAAAATTCCAATTTTTCCTTGATTTCCCTTTTCTTTTTTTTCTTCATTTATTTCTTTCGCTTCTTACATTCCTTTACAGTCCAGTTTCTTCCTCAAAAAGAAAAAAAGGAGAAAGAAAGAGAAAGAGCGGCGTGATCTTTTTGTTGGGTTTTTAGATTAGGCGCTTTGTATTGAGTTTAGGTTTTTTTTTTGTTTTTTTTTGTTTTAGTGTTTGATTAGGTTTAATTGTTTTTCTTTTCTTTCTCCCTACTTTTTAGTGTTGTTTGTTTTCTTTTTTTCATCCATTCGTTTTTGGCTCACAATCTCCTTGTTTTTCTTCTAAAAAAAAGAGAAAAGTTTAATCAATAAAAGACCAGTAGTGAGAAACGAGTCAAGCAACAAACCAAGGATTTGAATCGCTAGCGCACTACTCAACTGCCCTGGACGGACTACTATACTCCACAGTAAAAGTTTAAACTCTACAGGTGCTTTGCTGCTAAAAAAATTATATATAGACATTACTCGTAAAAAAAATATGCAGGGGCAGCGACTTGCTTGTACAATTTTAATTTCTTCAATTATTATTGTCTAATTGTTGTTTTGGCTGCATATTGAAATAAATTTAGTTACGAGCAAAGCCCTTCACAAACATAAGGTGAGGAAGTCATTACCTTTCCTTAGCTTCAAAACAATTAAATTTCATCGTTTGCATACACCTTGGACTTAAATAAAACTTGATTAGACGTTGACCTTTAATTCAAAACTCAAGCTCAATAGGACAAACAAATTGGGTTAAATATCTTAGATTTGAAAATTTATTTTGCTGTAAGGAATTCAGTCTATTCCTTTTGTAAGTCTTTCGATATTCTAGCAACTTAACTTTTCTAATATATCTATTTAATTTGATTTGAAAAATATTTAACTACAAGAGTGCATTTTGTGAAATTGATTCCCTCAAAGGTTTGATTGCGGATATAATTAGTTCAATTTATTGAACTTTTAGCAAAAGAATTTGCATACTACCCGTAAAACATTGATCGTATACCTTAATATTTATACTATACGTGAACGACCATAAGACTCTCTTTCCCCTTCAAATTGAGATTACCAATTAATAAGATATACTTGAGTATGTTATTTATTTTGAATAGGAGCTAATTGTGTCAAACTTAAGTCTAGGATTTTCTTTGTTTGCATTTGACAACGATGATGAAAAAAGTTTCGGCCACCATAATTCTTCTAAGGAATCTCATATAAACCAAAAAAATTCAAACGAGATGGATCAAAATCGAATGAATCAAATTTTTTTGAATCACACGGTAGAGGATAGACCTTTATCTCTTCAAGATCGATGTTATCCAACTAGGATCGTTCAACCTTCTGTCATCGTGTTCCCACCAACTGAAGGAAAAAAAATTGTGCTTAAACATTAGTTTATTCAAGGGGTACCAAAATTTACTGGTTTCGAAAATGCTTACGAATTTCTAAATGAATTTGATTTGTATGTATCCGCAACAAAAATGCAACAATTATCAAACGAATCAATCAAGCTAAGCTAATTTCATTCGCATTACTTGAAAGCGCTAAATGGTGGCTAAGTTTCCTTCCTAAATATTCAATAAGAAGTTGGGATGAATTTGTCACTGTATTCTTGAAAAAGTTTTTCCCATTTCATAAAACTTTAAAAATCAGAACTTAAATAAATCAGTTTTCACAAAATGGGAGGGAAATTTTTTCAAATACTTTGAGAGATTCAACCAATTACTGTATAATTATCCTCATCATGCAATCCCCAAAAACCACTTATGCCAAATTGCATATGAAGGGATAAATCAGACTATTACACAACTAGAATCAATGTGTGGGGGGAGAACTTATGTTTAAAACAGTCAATGAAGCTTGGCAATTCTTAGAGAATTATTCTGAAAACGACATATAATGGGAATCAATTCGTGTTCCCATCCGTGCTTCTACTAGAAGAGTGCATGTCCTGGACCCAAATACCCTTCCTTCAGAAAATCAAACTCCTCAAATCGGAGAAGGGCTACCCCACTATTACTCTCAAGACTAAGTCAATGCTATAGCTCAAAATAATCCTTACTCATCCACGTATAACCCTAGTTGGAGGAATCATCCGAATTTTTCTTGGTCAAATCATAATACTTCGGTGAACCCATCCACTATGCAACCCATGTTTCACTATGCCATAAACAACCTAATGCAACATAAAAAAATTGTTGGCACAAGCCCAAAAATTGTTGGCATAGGTCTTTTGTAACATTTTTAGTGTGATGCAATTTTCACCATTGCTGCAGATCTCAAAGGCAACATTTTGAATATTTACGGTAACATGACAAATATTGTTATAATAGAACCTTATTTGGGTTTACAGCAACATTCTTAGGTGTCTGTAGGAACATTCCAAAAATGTTGTTATAGATATTAATTTTATTAATATATCTTGGGGGCCCACAATGTAGGACCACAATATGGGGCCTACTGGGCCTACAGCCCAATCTAATCTCATCCCTTCGGCAACATCTTGTATGACTATTGCAACATTATTTCAGGCAACATTTATAACCCGGTGGCAACACTATACTGAAGCTACAACAACACTACACTAAAGCTACTGCAACGCTATACTAAAGCTACTGCAACATCATACTAAAGAGACATTCAAAGCCACAATATCACAAAGAACAGTACAATATCACATAAACACTTGCATAATACACAGTACACATCACAATTTGTACACCAGTACATATTAGAATTCATGTCAACAACTACAAGATATCCAGTACTAACTTAAATGACTAGAAGTCTACTCCAAAATATCATGTACACATAACACATCATAAATGAGACTAAGAGCTAGGGCTGCACACAACCCATATCCAACCCGACCCAACCCACCAATCCGACCCAACCCACATAAACCCGATCCAACCCAAAGTAGTTCGGATTGGATATGAGTTTCAATTTTTAACCCATACTATATATGGGTCGGGTGTAATTTTTCAATCAACCCAACCCTATATTAACCCAACCCAGCCTCACTTTGAAAAAATAAAAAAACCCTTCACACTTCTACTTTGATATCTGCATCGAATTAATGAAATTTTATTCATTCCAGGCAGCCGCTTTTCCTTGTAGCTTGGACTTTTTCTTCATACATTATTGACTTGCTTGTATTTAGTTGGATATGCTTAGGATATTTAGTTATATTGTGTGCTGAGTCACTTGCGTGGTGTACTGGTGTGAGAAATTGGTTGGTTTTTCCATGAGGTATGTTTTTGCATGTCTTAAAACATAAATTATTACATCAAAATTTATGTTATGGATTAATCATGCATACAACCCAACCTAACCCTATTTAACCCGACCCAACCCATACTTCAACCCAACCCAACCCAACCCTATATGAGGTTGGGTGCGGGTTCAATTTTAATCAACCCAAACCATTACGGGTCGGATGAAGTATGACCCGACCCAACCCAAACTTTGTGCAACCCTACTAAGAGCTAGTGCCTCCAGTCAGATTCTAATGGTTGTGGAAATTAGTTCCTCTAGGTTCAACCCTGGGTTGGCATCGCCTAATTTTTTAGGCACCCAAGACAAATTCTCTTGTACCTTCTGATTTACCTTTGATTCTAGCTTTGCTTCCACTTCTTTGACAAGCCTTTGCCTTAAGTCCTGTATGTAAGCATTTGTTAGAGCCTCGGCTAATTGTTTTACACACATTGCATGCCTCCCTATAAGCAAAGGACGACCATGCGATCTTCCATTCGAAATTACTGTTTCAACAGTATTTCCTCCTCCTCCACCGGCCATTGCCTTTTGAAGTAAGTCCTACAAAATAAAGCTACATCAAAATTACTCTATAGTAAATGCAGAAAATGCACTAAATGCTTACATATGGAGGGAAAGCAGCAAATACTTACATATGGAGATAATGCAGCAAATTACCCTACAGTAAATGCTTACATATGCAACAAATGTGTACAACAAACGCAAAGAAAGCCACATTTTGGAAAACAGTTTTTTATGTGCATGTAATTAGAAAACAATTTGTAACATATATACAGGTAAAATCTAGAAAAAAAACAATGTATGTTTGCAATCAGACATCATTATATGTTTATAAGCAAGTAGAAGACATATGTACAACCACATTCATAATGCAGAGATATCCACTTTAACAATTTTATACGACTCAGACTGAATCAAGAAATTCATGGCATTTTGATTAATGACAAGGAGAAGTTCAAGATCGACAAAAAGAAGAGATTCAATGGTATTGAAAGATAGAGGCTGATTATTTAGTGATTTAGTTATGTTAAAATTATTAAAATCTATTCTCAAATAATCATATTCCTCAGTAGTTTGAATGTATATATATATATATATATATATATATATATATATAAATGCACATTCATTATGCATAATATCAGAAACCGGTCGACCGGTTTCAAATTATACGGTCGACCGTTTCTGGGCAGAAATGCACAATGAACATGCACACATGTATATAACGTATATATATATATTCAAATACCAATCTACTGGTTATTTTTTACCTGTCGACTTGTCTATGAACTGAAAGCAACTCTTCGTACAGACATCTTCATTCATCAATAGTTGCTTCCTTTTCTTTTCATCAAAAATCATTTCTATTCAATACTTCTTTTCACAAATGATTACAACTCCTTATCCACTATAAATACAACATGAAATCATCAATTCAAATTAATGAATTCTTTCTATCTATTCTATCTATTGCTGATTTCATTCTTGATCATTCAAAGCATTCAAAAGCTCATAATCTTCTTATATCGCTGTTGAATCCTAGAATCTACATACTATTCTTTTGATTCAAACACGATATCAACTTCCAAATCTTCACGAATTCAAAATTCTATTTGAGGATAAGATTATAGAAAGGTTGTACAAGAATTGACAAATTCGTGTTATTAAGAAAACGCATTGTCAAACTACAAGATTATTTATCTTGGTTGAAGTCCTCCGTGTTGTTAGAGGCAAGTTGTGAAGTCCTCGTGTTGTTTACAGGCAAGTTGTGAAGTCCTCCATGTTGTTAAGAGGTAAGTTGTGAAGTCCTCGTGTTGATAGAGGCGTGAAATCCCGTTCGGCTGTCCGGGTGTTGTGAACCTGTTTCTCCGGGTGAAGTGAGGAGATTGTTAGTGAAATTCCAGAAGGAAGCCTGGGACTGGACGTAGGATGGTGCTCCGAACCAGTATAAAAATCCCTGGTGTGATTTTTCCATTTTTACTGCATTTACTATCTTATATCTGTGATTAGCTATCATTTCATTTTTGACTATTGTTTGTCATATTACACGATCCTTGTATGTATTATACTTGGCAAGTACACACGTATACGCACACACTTTCAAGAGTTGGTCCTCATGTCAGACATATGCATAACCACATTCATAATGCAAATGCTTACATATGATAGTTTTATGCAGGTTGGTCTTGTGGAAGTTATCGGAAAAGGTAATAAATTTACATGGAAGGGTGAGAGGGTGTAAGGATTTCTCTGTCCATAGTAAAATAGACAGAATATTTGTGAATTCTAATTTTTATGACTCATTTATTGATTTCAGTGCTACTTTATTACCACAAGCGACAACCGCCCTATCTTCATTTAATTATCTACAAATACAACACAGAGACAAGGGAGAATTCCATTTTAGTATAACAACGCATAGTCGAATTCACAGGGAAACATTGATTTAGTGAAGGCGGCTCAAAACATGGAATTACCATAGTATGTCTTTATCGACATCCATATGTATTTTTCGACAAAAAATGGATCTAAAAACAACATGTTTCAATTAGAACGTTACAAGTATAATCGAACTATGGTTTTACATGCCTATCTCGATGAGAAGTGCACAAATGTCAAGAAAAAAGTTTGAAGTGCATAAATGTCATGAAAAAAGTTTCAAGTGCACAAATATCTCAAGTACATGCACAGAGCACAAGTGCAACAAGTGTTTCAAGGATAGTTCAAACTTATGTGAATGGCCAAGAATTGGTTCACATAGCCAAGAGTCAAAATCAAGTTCAACAAAACTATTACTAAACAAAATTATTACTTACAAGTTTGTACTTTATTACTTGAGGATTAGACATGTACTCACGTCTATCTGTTCTCTTACGACTTTTAAGAAAAAATATTGCATCGGATGGTGTCTCCTGATACAAGTTCAATAGATAGTTTAGCATACACTCTCTTCAGTCAAAAAGCATTTAGGCTAACTACTTCGTGTCAATAGCTACCACGCCATCTCATCTAGAAAACCGTAATTAATAAACAAATGTAAAGTACCACATACCATCTTATGACGAAGCCGGGCGAACGATTTTGGACTAGCGGTGTGTGTGTGCCTTGATACTACTTATGATTTTTAGAATTTTTCTAGGCTCTTTTCTAAAAAATACACAAAAAACAAAGTACTCGTTTATCTCACACAAAGTACCCATTTATGTTGCGAAATAAATAATGTGTACGTATACCTGAATCTCATCATCTGCCCAATACCTCAAGAGCACTTTAAAGTTGGGATGTTGTTCGGCTTGTTTTCTAGTCTCTCCTCGTCAGTCTCATAAGCTTTATAATAAGTTGTTTTGATGTGACTCTTGTACCCTTTCTAACAGTCACGTATAGACTTTAATACCCAGTTTCACATTCATCGAGAATAATATACCGTTGCTTAAATATTAATCAAAGATTAAAAAGAATAAATAAATCGTAATTCAGCTACATTAGAGTTAATAGATCAATATTACTTATTAAAGTGAAATTCAGCTACATTATAGTTAATAATAGATTACCTTAACATAATTCCATAGATATTGCTTCATCTTTTCAAGAACATCCGACCAAGATTTATAGTAAGTGGCACATCCTTTTTCAATGTTCCTAAAAAGTAGCTTAGTTTAAATATTACTTTGTCATCATCTAAAACAGGCTGGAACTACTGGTTCGTCCCAATTACAACTCTTTTGTCATACACCATTGTATGAACATTAAACATCTTTGTTTGACCTCTGAATCTTCTAGGAACTTAATCTTTAATTAAAATGAAAGGTCCCGTCAAATAATAACATAAATCATAATGTAAATTTGGTACTTAAATATTAATCATATTGTAATATTAAATAGTATTATCATATCAATTCAATACCTGCTTCAACTTCTTCATTTTCAATGTCTGACAAGACATTCTCCGCTACATCCTTATTTGCTATACCACTTGCACTAGATTTTGCAACATTTTTCTTTTGTCATGCCCGAAGGGCCAAATAATCAGTCATTGTTCCTTTTCCTTTAACATCCTTCTCAGTTGTACTTACTAACAGGCTTGGGCTTGGGTTTGAGATTTTACTTCTCAGCTTTTCATTTTCCTTTGCCTTACCACAAGTTGAACGAGTTTGTGGTCTACTAACAGGCTTGGGCTTCTCAACTTTTTTAGTTCTCTAAATTGTATATATGAGTAGGAAATAAGTTTGGATTTTATGGATATTATCTTCATAAGAAGAAAAACATAAGATATGTAGCTATCACACACCTTTCGTGGACTTTGTGGAGTATCATCTTGACTATGCTCCACGTGGTCTGGTTATATTCATCACTATCCACATCCTTTTGCATCTTTTTTTTTTTTTTTTTTTTTTTTTTTTGCATTTCTCAGATCAGCTAAAATTGCAGGCACACCTAAAGAAACAAGTAGTTCGTTGTTCCTCATCAAATTATCAGCTCTCTATGTTTCATAGTCTTTTAGAGATGGTAGACGTGGAGGATACTAATTTCGATGTAGTGGAGGTAGTAGATGAACATCCTGCAAGTATATAATAAACAGGAAAATCATAGTAAGTATGCTGCAAGAGTGGTACAAAATATTCAAATCACAATAAGATCATCATAATTAGGATTCTTCAAAGCTGCTTGTCATTTTTATCCATATATCACTACTACAAAAT
The DNA here is from genome assembly GCA_030737875.1 of Allium sativum. NCBI lineage: Eukaryota > Viridiplantae > Streptophyta > Magnoliopsida > Asparagales > Amaryllidaceae > Allium > Allium sativum. Next base: position 179,262,186 of record CM060920.1, on the reverse strand, counting down.
ACCCATTTGGCTGCAATAATTGGTTGCGTTTATACTCCATATGCAACTATTCTCCATCCAATTGAAATTTGGTTGCGTTTGAACATTAAACCCACTCTAAAAATTTTAGGGTTACCGCTTAAACCAGGGTAGCCATGTTTTTTCGTCCAATTTCCCCCGACTGCTCAATTTCTTTTTCCTCCAGCCTTCAAAATTTACGTTTTCCGCCATTTCCCTCCAGCCTTTAGCGTTGCCGCTCAAACAAGTACCCTTGCCAAACTACTCGTCCAATCGGCTTCATCTTCTGTTCATCGATAGTCGGCTCCTTCATAGATCTGCTTTGCAACATTTCGTAGGCCTGCTTTGCAACATTTCGTAGATCGACTTCGTCTCCTATTAAAACTTGGTACGTTATTTTCTCTGAAGTAACTGATATATATTCACTGGTTATGGATTTTCGTTTCCATTTAATATTTTCTTCATTCAATTTATTCTAGGTCATTTAGTTTCCTTTCTTTTAGATCTTGACTATACGTTATTTTCTTCGTTGAATCTTATTCTTATAATTATATGACATCTTTTCAACTAGACTGTTTGGCAGCATAGCCTGCAGTGCGTAATGTAAGTTACAACCATGTAAATGTAACTTGCAGTGCATATTTTGTTCTAAATCATGTAAGTTACAACCATGAAAACATAACTTGCAGTGCATACTGTAAGTTTCAACTAGACTGTTTGGTAGCATAGCCTGCAGTGCAGATTTTGTTCTAATTCATTCATTAACATCTTGTGAAGTTTGTTAGTTTATATTGATTATCACGAATTTTTTACTAAGATGAAGACACTAATAAATTGAAAATTATTTGTTAGTAAATAGTAATATGGTAATAGCACAAACATAATTGTACCTGATGTCTTTTCTGTTAGAAGATCTTTTAGTCAATACACAATTGTATTACAAAGTTAGATCCTTTTGTCAATACACAATTGTATTGCAAATAAATAGTAACAATATCAATGTTACTCAATAATGCCACAATTGTCAATTCAAACTGTGATTGCAGAAAAGACAGTAAGCAAGACCGATTGTGCACTGGATTGGAGCGGTACAGAACCGTCACCAACCGTAATGTCCGAGTCCAGAAATAATTCTGTTTCCTTAAAACAATATTGCCGTCGTATGCACTGATTGACGTGATCGCAATTTGTTTCCCAGGATAAAACGGACCAGCCCCGTAGTGCAGTGCCAGCAAACGGAGCTCCGACGAACTGAAGTAGATTATAGAAACTTGAACATAGGAATGCTTTGAAGAGGGAGTAACAATTGAGAAGAATAATTAATATTTATTCTCTCCTTTTGGGCTATGTATTTATAGGCTGGAGGAAATGCCTATACGAACATTAATGACCTTCGGAAAGGTTGCGACCCTTTAACCAAGCGGTGCTTAAATGTGCGTGCGCATTTATGATGAAACGGTTGTATCCCTTCAATAGAAGGGACATACCAGATCATAAACTGATCAAAATAACTCGTTTCAGCACAATAGGCCCAAGCTGAAATCAGCGGCCTATTTAACCATGAGACCTCAAAAGTCCCAAGGTCCAACGCCCAATTATTGACACTAATATCGTGTCATGGACTCCAAGAGTCCCCAAATCACTAAGCCCACATTTGACATCAATATAATATTGTGTCATGGACTCCAAGAGTCCAAGGCACTAAGCCCACATTTGACATCAATATAATATTGTGTCATGGACTCCAAGAGTCCCAAGGCACTAAGCCCGATTTGACATCAATATAATATTGTGTCATGGACTCCAAGAGTCCCAAGGCATTAGGCCCAAGTTGACATCAATGTAATATTGTGTCTTGGCTTAGCCACACCTGATATGAGCTCTCTTCTCCTTTATTTATATAAGATTGTAGAAGAGTTGGTACTCATATTTCATGATGTGGGACTAAAAGTTGTTTTCCTTTCTCTTCTTCCAAAATCCATCTTTCTCTTTCTCATTCATTTCCAACAATCCCCCACATGAATGAGAAGTCGTTCTTAGTTTCACGAATCATTTATCGCATTGGTTAAAGTAGCACATGGGCCTTGAACTTTCCTAGTGATTACCTATTTGAATCACATGCGAATCAGTAGACATTGACTGTCCTTGAACTGTAAGCCTTTTGTGTAATTCCAAAGTAGATAACACACGATAAATGTTTCTTATAACCCTTTGTTCTCCGTATGTGTTCGTTTTTGCCTTGAACACCTGCCTGGTCTCATAAGTGCTTAGAGAATTTGGCCTCATAATTCTCTTTGAAGCGGCGCCTTCGCACTTACGTAGGTGATTCTGTAAAGGGTATTCTCTTAATTCCTCAAATACAGACATCATTAAAAGTACTAATACTTATCCTTATTCAACATATAATGCACTGACTTATCATAGGAATGGTTTGTGTATAACAGTGCCATCAAGTTTCTCTTAAGCTTCGTTGTCCCTTTGAACCTAGATCTTGGGATCTCCAGTCAACTAGGTGGGGTTTCCATTTTAGAGAAACCTTTAGTCTATAGGCCTTAGCCCCATTCCCTTCGATAAGATTTGAACTTTCTCTCTTGGCAAGCCTTTGGTACGTGGATCCGCTAAGTTATCTTTAGATCGAATGTAATCTATCGTGATAACCCCATTAGAGAGAAGTTGTCTTATCGTTTTATGTCAACGACGAATATGCCTAGATTTACCATTGTATAGTGTACTATTAGCTCTTCCAATAGCTGATTGACTATCACAATGTATACATATTGGAGGCACAGGTTTGCTCCAATTAGGAATGTCTTCCAAGAAGCTTGGAATCCATTCTGCTTCTTCTGCAGTCTTATCTAGTGCAATAAACTCTGATTCCATCGTAGATCTAGCGATACAAGTCTGTTTGGATGATTTCCATGAAATCGCTCCATTTTCTAATGTGAACACGTATCCACTTGTAGACTTTGTATCATTTGATCCAGTGATCCAATTTGCATCACTATATCCTTCCACTATTGAAGGATAGTTTGTATAGTATAAACCATAGCTCTGTGTATACTTTAGATATCCTAGAACTCTGATTATCGCTTTCCAATGATGCTTACCAGGATTGCTGGTAAATCTACTTAGTTTGCTTACAGCATATGCGACATCAGGCCTAGTACAGTTCATACATGATACTTCCTAGTATACGAGAGTATTCCAATTGGTAAATACCATCACCAGTGTTCTTTACCCAATTTTGGTTCATATCTACTGGTGATTTTGCAATAGTTACATTATATTGCTTGAATTTCTCAAGTATCTTGGTGATGTAATGCGATTGGGATAATGCATATCCATGTGGTGTTCTCAGAATTTTTACACCCAATATCACATCAGCCAGTCCTAGGTCTTTCATATCGAATCTAGAGGATAACATATCCTTTGTAGATGTTATTATGGCCTTTTTATTGCCTAGGATTAATAGGTCATCAACATAAAGACAAACAATGACATATCCAATATGTGTATGTTTTATGTACACACATTTATCTGATTCATTTATTGTGAATCCATTTGATAACATAGTATTATCAAACTTCTCATGCCACTGTTTTTGGAGTTTGCTTAAGGCCATAAAGTGATTTCACCTATTTGCACACTTTATTCTCATTTTTTGAGCTTAGAAATCCTTCAGGTTGTTCCATATAGATTTCCTCCTCTAATTCATCATTCAAGAATACAGTTTTATCATCCATTTGATGTATTTCTAAGTCATGTATGGATGCAATTGCAATGAGCATTCTAATTGATGTTTGTCGAAATAGTCCAGGTCTTCCTTTTGTTTAAATCCTTGGACTACCAGACGAGCTTTGTACTTGTATATTGAACCATCGGGTTTCAATTTCTTTTTAAATATACATTTATTACCTAAGGTCTTACATCCTTGAGGTAAATCAACTAATTTCCATGTATGATTGGACATAATGGATTCAATCTCATTGTTAATTGCCTCTTTCTAATAAGGGGCATCGCTGGAGGACATAGCTTGTTTGTATTTCAATGGATCATCTTCTAACATAAATGTATAGAAGTCCAGTCCAAAGGTTTAACGTCCTTGACCTTTTACTTTTTCTTGGCTCCTCCACTTGCTGCTCAACACTACTTAGCTGAGTGTTATTTTGTTCAGCATCCTCAATAGAGTAATGAACTTCTTTTTTCCCTTGATCTCTTAGGTGTATGATTTTCAATACCATATTTCAAGGGAAATATATGTTCGAAAAATTTAGCATTTCTCGACTCAATGATGGTATTTTCATGAATATCATCAATTTCAGATTTGTGTACCAAAAATCGATATGCGGCACTGCTTTGTGCACATCCAATAAATACACAATCAATTGTTTTTGGTCCAATTTTGACCTTCTTTGGTTTTGGTACCTCTACTTTGGCAAGACACCCCCACAATTTTAGGTATTTGTAGGATGGTGGTCTGTTTTTCCAAAGTTCATGAGAAGATAGAGATGTTTTCTTTCGGGATATTTTATTTAAAATATGATTTGCCGAAAGAATAGCTTCTTCCCAAAAAATTATCTGGCAAGCCAGGATAAGGTATTCATCATTTCTTTAAGAGTTTTATCTTCCGATCGGCTATACCGTTGGATTGAGGTGAATATGGTGCTGTAATTAGGTGTAAAACACCATGTTTAGCGCAAGATTCTTCAAAAGGGAATACATATTCTCCTCCTCTATCACTTCTTAAAGCTTTGATTTTCTTGTTGAGTTGATCCTCAACTTCCGCTTTGTATTGTTTAAACACATCAAATCACATACATTTGTATGTATTATATCTAGCGGTTCTGTTTCTCGTTCAACATAATGAAACGAGATTCTTGTCGATTTTGCTTCTGCACAAATTTGACATTTAAAAATGGTGTCTAGATTAATCAATTTGTGCAATGTATCAAAGTTTACATCCCCTAATCTAGAATATCACACGTTGGAAGAGTCAACAATATAAACAAAAGATTCACTTTTATTCATATCAGTGTGTGGTACAATAGTGATTACATTTTCTTTAAACGAACCATCACACACATGTCCTCTTCCTACATACACTCCATTCTCAGCTTCAAGGATTAATTTAAATCCATGTTTGCTGAGCAATGATCCTGAAATCAGGTTCTTATGAATTTCTGGAACATAGAGAACTCATTTAAAGTTAGTTCCTTTCCAGGTTGCATTCTGATATTACTGTATATAAATTCATATCAGCAATGCCCTTTTGGGGATTTCAGCCAAATTTTCTTTTTCTTTTTTCTTTTTTTTTTTTTTTTTTTTAGAGTCAGAAATTTGGCAAGTCCCAATGTTGTTAGACAAAGCAACATTTTTCTATTGTCAGCACTTAATATTGATGACGTTGAACTTCTCTGACCTTTCTCCATGAGGCAGAGTCATTATTGGAACCATTTGGCGCAATCAGAGCGTTGGTCACCGTCCGTGTCGGTGTAAAATTATTGTTGCTATTTTGCGACACAGCTTATTGTCGTCTGCAACAATCAATATTGTTTTAAGATTGTTAGAAGATCTTTTAGTCAATACACAATTGTATTACAAAGTTAGATCCTTTTGTCAATACACAATTGTATTGCAAATAAATAGTAACAATATCAATGTTACTCAATAATGCCACAATTGTCAAGTCAAACTGTGATTGCAGAAAAGACAGTAAGCAAGACCGATTGTGCACTGGATTGGAGCGGTACAGAACCGTCACCAACCGTAATGTCCGAGTCCAGAAATAATTCTGTTTCCTTAAAACAATATTGCCGTCGTATGCACTGATTGACGTGATCGCAATTTGTTTCCCAGGATAAAACGGACCAGCCCCGTAGTGCAGTGCCAGCAAACGGAGCTCCGACGAACTGAAGTAGATTATAGAAACTTGAACATAGGAATGCTTTGAAGAGGGAGTAACAATTGAGAAGAATAATTAATATTTATTCTCTCCTTTTGGGCTATGTATTTATAGGCTGGAGGAAATGCCTATACGAACATTAATGACCTTCGGAAAGGTTGCGACCCTTTAACCAAGCGGTGCTTAAATGTGCGTGCGCATTTATGATGAAACGGTTGTATCCCTTCAATAGAAGGGACATACCAGATCATAAACTGATCAAAATAACTCGTTTCAGCACAATAGGCCCAAGCTGAAATCAGCGGCCTATTTAACCATGAGACCTCAAAAGTCCCAAGGTCCAACGCCCAATTATTGACACTAATATCGTGTCATGGACTCCAAGAGTCCCCAAATCACTAAGCCCACATTTGACATCAATATAATATTGTGTCATGGACTCCAAGAGTCCAAGGCACTAAGCCCACATTTGACATCAATATAATATTATGTCATGGACTCCAAGAGTCCCAAGGCACTAAGCCCGATTTGACATCAATATAATATTGTGTCATGGACTCCAAGAGTCCCAAGGCATTAGGCCCAAGTTGACATCAATGTAATATTGTGTCTTGGCTTAGCCACACCTGATATGAGCTCTCTTCTCCTTTATTTATATAAGATTGTAGAAGAGTTGGTACTCATATTTCATGATGTGGGACTAAAAGTTGTTTTCCTTTCTCTTCTTCCAAAATCCATCTTTCTCTTTCTCATTCATTTCCAACAATCCCCCACATGAATGAGAAGTCGTTCTTAGTTTCACGAATCATTTATCGCATTGGTTAAAGTAGCACATGGGCCTTGAACTTTCCTAGTGATTACCTATTTGAATCACATGCGAATCAGTAGACATTGACTGTCCTTGAACTGTAAGCCTTTTGTGTAATTCCAAAGTAGATAACACACGATAAATGTTTCTTATAACCCTTTGTTCTCCGTATGTGTTCGTTTTTGCCTTGAACACCTGCCTGGTCTCATAAGTGCTTAGAGAATTTGGCCTCATAATTCTCTTTGAAGCGGCGCCTTCGCACTTACGTAGGTGATTCTGTAAAGGGTATTCTCTTAATTCCTCAAATACAGACATCATTAAAAGTACTAATACTTATCCTTATTCAACATATAATGCACTGACTTATCATAGGAATGGTTTGTGTATAACAGTGCCATCAAGTTTCTCTTAAGCTTCGTTGTCCCTTTGAACCTAGATCTTGGGATCTCCAGTCAACTAGGTGGGGTTTCCATTTTAGAGAAACCTTTAGTCTATAGGCCTTAGCCCCATTCCCTTCGATAAGATTTGAACTTTCTCTCTTGGCAAGCCTTTGGTACGTGGATCCGCTAAGTTATCTTTAGATCGAATGTAATCTATCGTGATAACCCCATTAGAGAGAAGTTGTCTTATCGTTTTATGTCAACGACGAATATGCCTAGATTTACCATTGTATAGTGTACTATTAGCTCTTCCAATAGCTGATTGACTATCACAATGTATACATATTGGAGGCACAAGTTTGCTCCAATTAGGAATGTCTTCCAAGAAGCTTGGAATCCATTCTGCTTCTTCTGCAGTCTTATCTAGTGCAATAAACTCTGATTCCATCGTAGATCTAGCGATACAAGTCTGTTTGGATGATTTCCATGAAATCGCTCCATTTTCTAATGTGAACACGTATCCACTTGTAGACTTTGTATCATTTGATCCAGTGATCCAATTTGCATCACTATATCCTTCCACTATTGAAGGATAGTTTGTATAGTATAAACCATAGCTCTGTGTATACTTTAGATATCCTAGAACTCTGATTATCGCTTTCCAATGATGCTTACCAGGATTGCTGGTAAATCTACTTAGTTTGCTTACAGCATATGCGACATCAGGCCTAGTACAGTTCATACATGATACTTCCTAGTATACGAGAGTATTCCAATTGGTAAATACCATCACCAGTGTTCTTTACCCAATTTTGGTTCATATCTACTGGTGATTTTGCAATAGTTACATTATATTGCTTGAATTTCTCAAGTATCTTGGTGATGTAATGCGATTGGGATAATGCATATCCATGTGGTGTTCTCAGAATTTTTACACCCAATATCACATCAGCCAGTCCTAGGTCTTTCATATCGAATCTAGAGGATAACATATCCTTTGTAGATGTTATTATGGCTTGTTATTGCCTAGGATTAATAGGTCATCAACATAAAGACAAACAATGACATATCCAATATGTGTATGTTTTATGTACACACATTTATCTGATTCATTTATTGTGAATCCATTTGATAACATAGTATTATCAAACTTCTCATGCCACTGTTTTTGGAGTTTGCTTAAGGCCATAAAGTGATTTCACCTATTTGCACACTTTATTCTCATTTTTTGAGCTTAGAAATCCTTCAGGTTGTTCCATATAGATTTCCTCCTCTAATTCATCATTCAAGAATACAGTTTTATCATCCATTTGATGTATTTCTAAGTCATGTATGGATGCAATTGCAATGAGCATTCTAATTGATGTTTGTCGAAATAGTCCAGGTCTTCCTTTTGTTTAAATCCTTGGACTACCAGACGAGCTTTGTACTTGTCTATTGAACCATCGGGTTTCAATTTCTTTTTAAATATACATTTATTACCTAAGGTCTTACATCCTTGAGGTAAATCAACTAATTTCCATGTATGATTGGACATAATGGATTCAATCTCATTGTTAATTGCCTCTTTCTAATAAGGGGCATCGCTGGAGGACATAGCTTGTTTGTATTTCAATGGATCATCTTCTAACATAAATGTATAGAAGTCCAGTCCAAAGGTTTAACGTCCTTGACCTTTTACTTTTTCTTGGCTCCTCCACTTGCTGCTCAACACTACTTAGCTGAGTGTTATTTTGTTCAGCATCCTCAATAGAGTAATGAACTTCTTTTTTCCCTTGATCTCTTAGGTGTATGATTTTCAATACCATATTTCAAGGGAAATATATGTTCGAAAAATTTAGCATTTCTCGACTCAATGATGGTATTTTCATGAATATCATCAATTTTAGATTTGTGTACCAAAAATCGATATGCGGCACTGCTTTGTGCACATCCAATAAATACACAATCAATTGTTTTTGGTCCAATTTTGACCTTCTTTGGTTTTGGTACCTCTACTTTGGCAAGACACCCCCACAATTTTAGGTATTTGTAGGATGGTGGTCTGTTTTTCCAAAGTTCATGAGAAGATAGAGATGTTTTCTTTCGGGATATTTTATTTAAAATATGATTTGCCGAAAGAATAGCTTCTTCCCAAAAAATTATCTGGCAAGCCAGGATAAGGTATTCATCATTTCTTTAAGAGTTTTATCTTCCGATCGGCTATACCGTTGGATTGAGGTGAATATGGTGCTGTAATTAGGTGTAAAACACCATGTTTAGCGCAAGATTCTTCAAAAGGGAATACATATTCTCCTCCTCTATCACTTCTTAAAGCTTTGATTTTCTTGTTGAGTTGATCCTCAACTTCCGCTTTGTATTGTTTAAACACATCAAATCACATACATTTGTATGTATTATATCTAGCGGTTCTGTTTCTCGTTCAACATAATGAAACGAGATTCTTGTCGATTTTGCTTCTGCACAAATTTGACATTTAAAAATGGTGTCTAGATTAATCAATTTGTGCAATATATCAAAGTTTACATCCCCTAATCTAGAATATCACACGTTGGAAGAGTCAACAATATAAACAAAAGATTCACTTTTATTCATATCAGTGTGTGGTACAATAGTGATTACATTTTCTTTAAACGAACATCACACACATGTCCTCTTCCTACATACACTCCATTCTCAGCTTCAAGGATTAATTTAAATCCATGTTTGCTGAGCAATGATCCTGAAATCAGGTTCTTATGAATTTCTGGAACATAGAGAACTCATTTAAAGTTAGTTCCTTTCCAGGTTGCATTCTGATATTACTGTATATAAATTCATATCAGCAATGCCCTTTTGGGGATTTCAGCCAAATTTTCTTTTTTTTTTTTTTTTTTTTTTTTTTTTTTAGAGTCAGAAGATCTTTTGTGACACAGCTTATTGTCGTCTGCAACAATCAATATTGTTTTAAGATTGTTAGAAGATCTTTTAGTCAATACACAATTGTATTACAAAGTTAGATCCTTTTGTCAATACACAATTGTATTGCAAATAAATAGTAACAATATCAATGTTACTCAATAATGCCACAATTGTCAATTCAAACTGTGATTGCAGAAAAGACAGTAAGCAAGACCGATTGTGCACTGGATTGGAGCGGTACAGAACCGTCACCAACCGTAATGTCCGAGTCCAGAAATAATTCTGTTTCCTTAAAACAATATTGCCGTCGTATGCACTGATTGACGTGATCGCAATTTGTTTCCCAGGATAAAACGGACCAGCCCCGTAGTGCAGTGCCAGCAAACGGAGCTCCGACGAACCGAAGTAGATTATAGAAACTTGAACATAGGAATGCTTTGAAGAGGGAGTAACAATTGAGAAGAATAATTAATATTTATTCTCTCCTTTTGGGCTATGTATTTATAGGCTGGAGGAAATGCCTATACGAACATTAATGACCTTCGAAAAGGTTGCGACCCTTTAACCAAGCGATGCTTAAATGTGCATGCGCATTTATGATGAAACTGTTGTATCCCTTCAATAGAAGGGACATACCAGATCATAAACTGATCAAAATAACTCGTTTCAGCACAATAGGCCGAAATCAGCGGCCTATTTAACCATGAGACCTCAAAAGTCCCAAAGTCCAACGCCCAATTATTGACAACTAATATCGTGTCATGGACTCCAAGAGTCCCCAAATCACTAAGCCCACATTTGACATCAATATAATATTGTGTCATGGACTCCAAAAGTCCAAGGCACTAAGCCCACATTTGACATCAATATAATATTGTGTCATGGACTCCAAAAGTCCCAAGGCACTAAGCCCGATTTGACATCAATATAATATTGTGTCATGGACTCCAAGAGTCCCAAGGCATTAGGCCCAAGTTGACATCAATGTAATATTGTGTCTTGGCTTAACCACACCTGATATGAGCTCTCTTCTCCTTTATTTATATAAGATTGTAGAAGAGTTGGTACTCATATTTCATGATGTGGGACTAAAAGTTGTTTTCCTTTCTCTTCTTCCAAAATCCATCTTTCTCTTTCTCATTCATTTCCAACTTTTTCTTGGCTAAATTAATCTACAGCACATAAATTAGGGTAAGTGGTAGACCGCTTTCGAATGAATTGTTTAGAAAGGTAGATAGTTATGTATTTTTTACCAGTTTGTACGTATTTTAAAAATATATTTATCTGTTGGCAAACTTATGGAGACATACCACAATTTATGTAAAGCACCCTTTATAGAGAAAATTGTAGTAAGAGGAAAAGAAAGTCTGGCATTAGGGACTCTTTTATTTCCTAATTAACTAGAACTGCATACTATTCACACACGATAATGTGTTCTTATTGTGTTTCGTCATCCAATGCATCTCCATTTACGCCTAAAACAAGTATATTATTGGTCTTAGCGACACTTGCAACAAAAAGAATTCCCAATGCTAATGTATATTATGCACTCTATATCCATTAACACTTGTATGCCATGTTATGCGCCATAATTTTTTTACATTATGCATATCCATCGAGTTCACATTCATGATGTGGACCAGACCTAACAAGCATCATGCATTATTTGTTGGTTATATCCATAGGATTTCATACTGCTACATTCGACCATCTTAACTCATTTGTGCTGGATGTGGCTCCATATTACACATTGCTGGGTTAGAATTTTCTTTCACCGTTACTTCTTTGCACTCCTAGCTGATATATCGTGCTTCTTACATCAGTTGTTTCATTATACATTAGACCAAATGTTTTCAAAATGGATTTATATAGATGATATTATTTAGAAAATTATATAGATGATATTTCTTTCAAGTTAATGCATTATGTCAATCTATTGATGGTACTTATGATTTCAAAATGCTGGTGTTTATGTAATATATGCAGTAATATTTTTTCCAAAATTGGGTTGCTATAAATTCACAATTAGAAGAGAATTGGAAAATTTCTGAATTGTATTCACTAAAAATACTCTACATCCCCAATCCCAGTACGTAGTTTTGTGAAAAAGGACTGAGTTAGGCAGCTTTAAAATGGTTTTTTTTAATATTGTGGTATAAATAGTAAGGCTAATATCATTTGCCGCGTAATCTTAATGTTCTGAATGATGTCTAGTTTCAATTTCTAAAAACATTGATTGTTCCACATATGGAGATTAGCTAGTTTATATAATGGATAATGTTTTGAAATAATAAATATTGTGCATGCTTGACAAAGATGCAGTCACATGTTTTTGTTTACGTATGGATTGATATATTGTGTGTTAAAATATGTATATTTTGGACTGCATCTTGATTAGTTGATTTTAGATTTGTAATTTATGTTGTTCCTTGCAGATGAATCATGCTCAACATATGAATCCAGAATCACTATTCTTATTTGGTCAGGACGGAGTGACTGCTTCCATATAGGTAGCTCAACAACACTATTATATCATGAAGGTTTGAAATTAGCTTAGTTTTGCTAGCTATCCATTTGGGTTTTGACCCCGTGTGCTTTGTTCATGCTTTTGTGTACGCTAGATTCTATCGTGCTTATTGTACTCTTCTTGCTGCCTATATGTACACGTTCTGAGGTTGACAAATGGTCATAGTTTTCGCACAACGTGCTGTATGTTGTGATTAGATTATCAATACAAGGTGCTATATGTTATGATTTTTAATATTAAAATCTAATTTTATTTTCAATAAAGGTAGTTAGTTTTAGCTAATTTTATTTTTAATACAAAGTGCTGTATGTTATGACTTTCAATATTAAAATCTAATTTGATTTCGGGCCTATGGCCTTTGTTGTTGAATTGTTGATTGTTACATGTGTGTGTTTGGGTCAGTTTTGAGGGGTCAAGACTGGGTGAGGAAGTGTGTAGATATGGTATGTTTTGCCATTGTAATAAGTATGATGAAAACAATCAAAAGCAAAGTCTATTTTCTTTGCAATTTCTGGTTATTATATCTGCCCATTTAGCGCTAGCCAAACGAACCTCAATTATTCAATTTGAAAAATTAACTTGTATAATTTCAATTGATTTATTGACCTGTGCAAAAAGAAAAATTAAAATAAAGTAGTTACAACTTATACATCAATATTTGTCTTGATGAGAAAGCCAAACATACGACGAGCGAAAGTTTGTCTCTACAACTTATATTATTAAGAATTCGTATGGGTTTTATCTTATAACAGATAAATGTTAATATTAACATATGCTTTAAGAGAAAACATTAAATTATAATATATTAAAGAATAGTAAAATTCGAAGAGTCTTTTCCAACAAAATAGAATAAATAGCAAGAAAGGCAGGCAAACAAAAATGCTCGCAAGGTGAGTGCAGATACATTAACAACTGGAACTTAGATACCCAAAACAAAGATGTTGGAAGAGTGGGTCAGATTTGGATGTCTTCATACACGTCAGCTAAAAATGTTGGAAGGGTGGTGAAACCGCATTCGTACAAAAACTTCAGTTTATTTATCATTTCATGGAAGTAGTAGATGTGGTGTGATACATCTACAGCTTTCCAATATCTAATATTTAGATATACGCACGCATGAATGCATTGGATGAGAGATTGATTCACTCGCTGCTTGGAAAAATTATGAAATTACAGTTACAGCGATCATTGCAGTCTCCCATGCAGAATATAACACATCCTTCGTGGATAAGCGGTTGAAGGTAGGGTGAGCATGGGTAGTTTAGTATGGTTTGAAATCCAAACCTTCTTCATCGCATAAAATGGTGAATCAAAACTAAAAATGTTTATTAATAAAGTAGTTTTAACTGAAAATAAAGTAGTCTTCACCGCATACCCGAGATGAATATCTTTAATGATCGACAAGGCTTTATGTATTGTCTTATTCAGTTCATATGCTATTACAGAAGGCACCAACATTGAGCTTATCTCTCTAATGAAGAATAGAAAATTACTACAAATTTTAGCTTCTTTGAAATCATATATTCATTGGGGGCATAAAGGGATAGATAGGTGTGCAAACATTTATGTATGAAATCATGTGTCATACCCTTTTGTATTTTTTTGTTTATTTCTGTCGTAACCCGGTTCTGTAAGCCAAATATTTATGCAGTGCATTTGATATATCATGTCATTAGAACTTCTTTCCTACTCGTTTATCAAAAATGGACTGTTGCACTTCTTTTTCATCGCAAATAAATGTTATTACTAAGTGAGTTTAGTTGAACGAGTCTCATGCTTAGCACATAGAGTAGAAGTCAGTAAAGACCGAGGCCAAAGTCAATATACTTCAGTCAAATAAAGAGGTTTAGAATGGAAATTGTTTGTTTTAGTTTCAAATAAAGATAAATTGCTATGCTCTTAGGATATACAACATCCCATGGGTTTATGGCTAAAGCCAATATACTCCTGTCAAACCAGTGTTGTTCATCTATCAAAATGTCAGGAGTTTAATTCCCCTAAAAGACAACTTGATGTCTTTACATTTAATGAAACATAAATCTACTTGAGTACGTTCGTTAAAAAATTAAGTTTGGGACGTAAAATAGTAATTAGGAAACTGTTGAAAACATTCTAGTTTGCTAAAATTGAAAAATCAGACGCTTAATAGATGGTTATGTTTGGAAACATAAAGTAGAACAACTCGATGAGCAGCATATCTCAATAAATCTAATAAACAAATGAGGTGCTTCTGTTAAGTTCACGTCCATGGAAGATTACATTTGTGAAAGAAACCTTACAATGGATCTAAGAATGTTAATATACCCGGGTTAATCATCCGAGGCTTTAATTGTACTAGAAGAAGTGAAGAAAAAATGTGTTGTAATCACGTTCCTTTCTCAAAATTATAAGATAATGAAAGGTTAATGGCATCAAGGAGATTGAAATAATTAATAATTAAAGGTTATTAATATAATTGTGGGCAGGGTCTTCTAAAAGCATCATGATCGAAATTAGATCGAACGTTTTAAATGTCCATTGGCTACATATGTTTCCAAAAGGTAATGTAGTTTACTTACCAAAAGAATAATACTGCAATAAAATTGTTGCATGAGTGAAAAGCACTAGTTCTCATTCCTGAATGATGCTTGAAAATATTATATGGCATTAATTGCTTCGCCAAACCTGCCTTCTTCGCCACCCTCCTCTTCCTTCTATGCGCCTCCATCGATTCCAAACTCTCCCCCTCCTTAGCTTCCGCACTCTCCTCCACCATCATCGCCTTCTCCCCTTTCCTAATCATACAATTCTATTACCTAATCTCTGCTCCGTGGATAACAAAAAACCTAAATTTAAATCCAGATCTACCGCTCGGGCTACCTTAAGATCGATGCAGTCAGACGTTGTTCAACACATTTTTATTGGCTATTCTCAGAGCAGTGTACGTACCTTTGTATATATCAGCATGCTGGAACACGGTGATGGTCATGATTTTCAAGAGATTGAGGGTGAGGCTATACACACTGGCAATGGTGGTGGTAGCACTGTCGGGGAAGCTGACGTCGCTGGCATTGTCGTCTTTGTGGAGCGTGAGCTTTGTGATGGGGCATGTGTTGAGAACGACGACATTTAGGTTGCTGCTGATATGTATGGCAGCTGGGGAAGGGATTCTGGTGGTGCGGCCGGTGGTTGATGCATTGGAGATCATCGTGCCTGATGGAAATAAGGGTGGAATGGTTTGATTTTTGATTGTTGGAGGTGTTGGTGTAAATTTTTTAATGTTTATTATGGATTGACTGAAGCTAGTTAAAGTTTGCGTGATTGAAAAAATTATATGGCATTAATTGTTGTGTGTCTTAACCTCTTTATTTGACTTAAAATAAAGTATTAAACTTAAAATAAAGTATTAATTATGTGTATGCTTTAGTTTGATGTCAGTTTTGAATGGAAACTGTTTGTTTATACAGTTAGCTTTATCTTGACTGCTACATTTTTATGTTTTTTTTTCACATTTTTATTTATGTGCATTGTTTGTTGCCTATTACATTCTTAACTTGGTGGAATGATTTGTTTATCTAATTTTGCTATTTTATTAAAAAATATTTTCACAGCTAAAGGATATGTACACAAGCTTAGTACGTACTCACCAACAATTGAAGAACGAAAAATCCCGAAAATATAAGCCAATAGTCAAATATAGCAAACCAATGGTTGAAACTATGTGACGACCCAAATTCCCGGTACCTTTGAGCTGACCGACACAACACCAGTCCAAACCAAATTATACCGGAACCCAGATGCCAATAAAAAAAATTTAGATGATGAGAAAAAGATAAGAAAGAAAGATTAGAATAGAAGAAAAAGAAGGAGAACCAACACAACAGAATCAGAATCTCACATCGTAGCAGAGCAAAATATAATATAGAAATAAATCTTTATTGAGAGCTTGAATAAAACTTACAATCATCAGAGTACAACAAACATCTGGATAGTTATAATCATCTGTCCTCATATACACATACAACAGAATAAATATTAATACGTCTGAACTCCTCCAGCACCTCTTCTGAACTTAGTAGTATCCAATAACCTGAACTAGTAAAACCCGGGTTAACCCGAGCAATACAAACGCCGGATCAGTCTGGTGAACCAGATTGAGAAAACTCGCTAAGTTTACAATATCATCCAACTTGAATTTAAAGTTAAAATTCCTTATTGAAAGAATGGATACTCGTACGACAAAATCCACACATAAATGCGGACGGTTTTTACCTTACAATAACCCAAAAAAATTTGAAATTATATATATCTTCTAATATTATAATAGTGTCTAAATACAAATAAATATCAATCTAGCGGAATGCTTGCATCTCACGCTCCACATATATAGTATACAATCAAAACCGCGGGCGCTTATTGGGTATTGGGTTCCGACTATGACAAGGTATGGAACCACCTGCCGATAGTGTATCTCTAGATGGGAATACACCGGGTTCAACAAAAATGTCTTGCAACCCGGCCTACACATGACTGACTACTCATTTCGCTTGAGCGTATTGAATGTATATCACCAATGGCTGGGATCTGCAACCATTTCCCAAAAGGGACAACATCGATAGATTAAAGAAGCAAAAGGAATTTCTCTAGATAGGTGATTAGACATCCTAAAGGGAGTGACCCATATAGCCATGCTGCCTGCCCGATTTTTGTCATTTCCCAGTTGATAAGGCTTGAGGTTTGAATTTACCTTTAGAACATCTGGCCACCATTTACTTTGAATGCCACATTGTCAGATCCATCAAATCACTAATTGACGTCCACAAAAAAAATCTACAGCTGACAGAAGTACGTTTGTAAAAATCAATGTACGTGATTCTTAAGAAATACTCTGTCAGACATTCGTCCATACAAGTCATCCAGGAACAGGATGAACCGAAGGCACCCTACTTTTACATCCTAGGAATCGCCCTATGGATTGGTAGCTCGTAGTCCTTGCAAATCCATAGATTTCAACCACGACAGAGTCACAGTATATCTCTGGCCGCTAAATCAGAGATTATAAGTAACTCTACCATTTTATGAGATCCACAGTCTTCAGTTTCTCCGTCTTGATCAGCATTTGGTATCTTCAACTGTTTACGTATTTGTTGGTTGGAATGGTTTTCGAATATAAATTTGATCTCGGTCTTTGCGTATCTACAATCATGTTGGTCAGATTTGATAGTCGGTTATTCAACTATCAAATAAAAAGCCATTCAATTATAAGAATAAAAATAAATTTACGGGTTCAATGCTCAACATCACTTGGCTCTTTTAATTATAAATAATTACTAAACTTCTAAATATTTTAATATATTTAAAATCCAGCATCACTTCTTATTTAATATAAGAGTCTCTCAAAACCGTATTATTTAAATACTTCAAAGCATATATTATAGCCATATCCAATTTCTATTTTCTATTATTTCAAAACCTTAGTTATAACACCATTTATTATCTATCATCGACTCAACTTGTCATTCGTAAAACAATCGTTATGACATCTCCTTTGGTTTCGTTATTTGAACACTATAATCGTCACTTACCTTGTTAGAATAAACCCATTCTAAATCTCATCTTCTTAATTTGAAAATAACGTTATATTTTCACCAATCTCCTTTATTTCCTTTCCTATGGAAATATCATTTATATTCTCAAGCTTGTTTTAATTTCCTTTTTATTTTAGAATCCATATATATATTTCCATATTCTTCGAATAACGTTACATTATTATTTCTCAAAATAAATTCCTTTTAACATCTTCACCATTACAACTAATAGCATCCCTCGATAATCCTGAAGTCGTTCAAGTTGGGGTATTTTAAATTACCTCTCTGACCTTGATCAACAACGTTCTTATCTTAAGATAGGTATCAGTTATAATACCAAAACCCATATTCATCCCCAATATCAAACCAAATCCCATTTTGGTTATATCTGATGAAACTTCATCTCTCATTTAATATAGTGAATTTAGAATGCATCTTATAATTCCGGAATTAAGTAACGTTAATTTAATCTTAATGTTTTAGCCTCACACCCCTTTTATAACATTGTTTATAAAACTCGGGTTTAATATAAAATCCCTTTTTATCCTGCTTTTCTTTCCTTAATTCAAACACTTACTTTAAGCTATTGTCTTGGCTTAAGATCTCTTTTATAACTTAGTTATAAAACTCGGTTTCAATATAAAACTGTTCATCAATACTTTTCAAAAGAATCCAATTGTGTTCCAATATCCACTTTGATTACATACCTTAAAGAATCTCGTTTATGAATTGATCACTTAAATTATTATTCATTAAAAATAATAATCTACATCATCATTAACTATTATAGAAATAGTTAACTTCTTGTTTAACTTAATTAAACAGTAATTTCTTTTTAAATCTTATTAAAGTTAATATAAATATTTGTTAAACTATTTTATTTGATTAATCGAAAATAAATTAATCAAATAACTAATTCCAATTTAAATTAGTTTACTTCATTAGCTCAAACCATGATTTTCTCTTCAGTCAACTCAAATCAGTCCTTCTTTAAAATTAATTAATAATATAATCAATTTAAATAATTGCATTTAATCCTCTCTTGAAAATAGTTAATCCAACTCTTAATCATTGCGTTAATTTCTGCTCGTCTACTTATAAATCTTATTACATAAGAGTTTACTTTACAAAATCATTTAATAACTTTTTTAAAACTTAAGTAATAATTACTACATATTAATTTCCTTTTATTAAACCTTTATTCAAATATATTGATTTCAATCCATCTTCATCTATAAAACATATTTTATAACTTCATTACCGTCAATTCACCTGACGGTAAATCAATATTTATAAAACGATATATTTTTGGGCCAACTGCTACCAATTACTCAACCAATACTGTCTACTGGTTAAAATAGAACAAATGTTGAATTTAGATTCAGCAATCAATGATCCAATCCATCATCCAATCATATGGGTTAAACAGTTCGTGTAATTGTAATATGAAAATAAACAATAGCGACGGCCCGCCCCGCACCAGCCGACATTTCCAATGAAAGTGCGTTGTGCCAATGCCCGACTAGCACGGAGCGGACTCCAAAGAAAGGAAAAGAAATGAATTTGAACTAAAAAGGAACCAGTAGTATATCTCACAGCGCACGGAACAAAATATAATAATAACATAACTTGATATAAAATAGGCAACACTGTGCATAAGATAAAAACTAAACCATCATAGCAGCGGAAATCCAAAATACAGCTTATCATCCAAACCAACATTTATTACTACTTTGAAATACTGTCTCTAAAGTAAAAGAAAGAGGTACACTACTAATGCCCAAAGTAGTAACCAGCAACGACACAGGGAGAATGTATATATATCATACGTGGAAGCCTCCTGCTCGTCTCCGGTACAACTATTCATGCATAATCACCTGACCTATCTCTAGTCTGCCCGTTTAAGAGCACCCAGAGTAATAAGAAGAGACATAAAACTCTGGGTTAGACAAAAGTCTGGTATGAGCGATAAACAGCAAAATAGAACAATAACATGTATACATAACCATACCTGAACCTGGACCTGCAACCAAAGAGTTAGCACAACAGGATGTACAATACTCTAAGGTGACACTAACACATGGTGTGAAAATAATGGGGAGGGGGTGTGCATGTCATGGTGATAGCAAAACATCAAACATAGCAATCATCCTTACATCTCTTACTCAGTGCATAAAGCATGCGATATCTACCACTTTGATCACCCAATTCTTTGTTACGGTCACTCTGCCGCATGGAGTCATGATGGCTCTACTGCACTGATCCGTTACCACTAATACTTTGCTATGTCCACTCTTCCCCATGGAGTCATAACAACTCCACTGCACTGGCTCATAACCCTGCTACGATCACTTTGCCCCATGGAGTCATAACAACCCAACTGCACTGATCCATAGTCACTAATCCATCTCTTACTGGTGAGTCAAAGCTATAGGCATCGATAATCCCTTTGCACACATCCCGCAGCAAAGTCCAATTCATGAAGTTAACTCGTTGGTTCCCATCTGGATCCTGAGTTTTACTTCTATATGGACTTCCTTTGCATTTCGGGTTTTGGTCTCCTCTGGATCAGTTTAGTCCTCTTTGCTTAACCTTAGTTTGGTAACCTTCTCTCGGTCCTCGGTTCAGTTCGGTCGTGCATGCTCCAGGTTGGTTCGGGTCGTGATACCACCATTGGGTTCGGATCAGATTTATCCATCCAAGTCGATTCGGTTCGTGAGTGCCAGCCTCAGTTCGGGTCGTGACTTTGGGTCGGGTCGGAGTAGGATTCCGGTTCGTGATCTGCTGCTCACGCTGGTTCGGGTCGGGGCTCCTGGCTCGTCACATTCCGGATCGGTCGAAGTGCATCATGAGCGGTTCAGATAAAGGGGGCCCGATACGGTTTCCTGCACAATTCCTGCAATTTTCTAGCGACTGTTTTAAGCCATACGACGACGTTTTCGACCAATATAACAATTCTAGACAATCGCAAAACATGCCAAACAGTCATAGCAACATGTAAAAGCGACCATAAATATCAAAGCAACGATTTTACAAGTTAAAATGGATCAAACCTACCCAAAACCCATATTTTCCCCTTAATCATGTTTAAGCATAACTAATGATAGGGTTAGCAAAACATATCCAAATTAACCCAAATTTCTAACAGGGGCTTAAAATAATATTTAAGAATTTCTAAATATTTTTCTAGAATTTAATCATTTATAATTTCGTTAATTAACACTAATCACCCCTAATTAGCCGTAATTAGTGAAAAACAATGCAAATCACTCACCTTAGCCACAAATAATTTATAGATCTGAAAGTATCTATGATTTGGGTTGAATCTCTATGTGTTCCAGCAGCTCTATCCCAAATTCTATGTTAATTTGCCTTGGTTTGATGTAGATTAGGCTATTACTTGATTAAACGATGATTAGAAGGTGATTTGGGTGTTGGAGGCCATTGTTAGGGTTGAAGAGAGGTAAGTGGTGGTTGGAAAATGACAAAGAAAAAGTTTCTCTAACCCTAATCAGCCCTAATCCCGAAATCCACAATGGGCGTAACTGCTAATTACCCTATTAAGCCCATTTAATCTATTTTTCACCTTTCAAACCTTAATTCAGCCATATCTACCAAACGGTAAATCCGTTTGGCTAATGTGACCACTCTACGGAAAGGTAAACCATCATCCAGATCTAATGGAAGTGATTTCAAATCAAAACTCCTTACCAATAAAAAGTTATAGACGAAACAAGATTCGCCAGGGGTAAAACTGTCATTTAAAAATAGGCAAAAATCGTGAACATAGGAAATGACCCCAATAGTCGTTCCCCAAAGTTACACGACCATATGACTTTGTATGAAAATGAAATAAATATTCTACGACCTTCCGATACGTAGAATACGGGTCGTTACACGATATATTTGAGGAATCCAGTTGGATCCCTCCAACCTGTTTTCCCTGCATCCAAATATGTTATCTCAACAATATCATTTATTTCAATAACCAGATATGATATTCAACAATCAAATACCAACCATCCAAACGTCCATATTCAATTTAATACATTTATATTTTTATAAATGCAACCAACGAGGTAAGTTGCCTCATTTGGAAATAATTGTTAAAGTAACGATTTCTTTAATATTAAAGTAAATAACCGTTTAATTTAATCAGTTCAGTCGACACACATAAATATATATTTAGCATTCATCAACCAGTTAACAATCATAGCACACAAATATTTAAACCTGTCTTATATAAAATATAAGTGGGATAAAAACTGAGTGAGTTGAACTCACCTTGATTCCATTCATTGTCAGGACGGTTCCTTTTACAAGCTTCCATCTACGTTCAACTTCGTCTGTTCCAATTCCAAAATCTTACGTCCATTGATATGGGTCCAACGCTTTTGATTTGTTCTGATTCTATGTACGTATGACACAATTATGAATTTCATACGGTGTTCACTAATTAAGATTAATATTATAAAAACTTTACTTATAATTATTTAGCTTAAATATTAATTACGTAAACATAGTTAGGGGCGGTTAAATAGTTACCACATTACTTAAATATAACTACTTCGCGTGGCCACGTTCTATACATATATATATTGTTCATCTATACATGAGTCACGTTTAAACACTTAGGCCTTGTTAAAATACCTAGGCGTTATCATATTTACTATATGCTAGATTAGGCATTTTTAAAGGTTCTTAGGCACATGAATTATCATTATATAATTAAAATAATGAGCGGTGATTAGGCACTTTATAGTTAGGCAACATTACCATATCATTATCTAATCGGCTGGTTTTAGGGCTGGCAATTAGAACCGAGAACCGAAAACCCGAACCTACCTGAAAAGACCCGAACCCGAAGCAAACCCGATGGGTGATGAAAAATACAATAAAGACCCAATAAAACCCGAACCGACCCAAAAGACCCAACCAAAAAACATTGAAATATATATACTTTTAGTGTTATTTCTCATCCGGACCCGAACCGACCCGACCCGTCCTGAACCGAAGCTCGGGTCGGGTCGGGTCTAGATTTTGGAAATGTATAGTTTAGACCCGACAAAACCCAACCCGCCTAGACCCGAGACCAGTAGGGTCGGTGTGACGGCCCGCCCCGCACCAACCGACATTTACTCCAACAGTGCGCTGTACACATGTCCAGTTAGCACGAAACGGGTCGTCAGAAGGAAAGGGAAGAAGGAAATGAACATACAAAGAACCTGTAGAATGTCCCACAACGCATAGAATAAAATATAATAATAACATACTTGACATAAAACAGGAGAGACAGTGCATAAGCTGAAAACCAGAACTAAACATCATAGCAGCGAAAATCCAAAATACAGCTTATTACAACTTTCAAACTGTCTCAAAGCAAAAGTAAGATAAAGGAGGTACACTACTAATGCCCAAGTAGCGACCACCAACGACACAGGGAGAATGTGTATATATATATCATACGTGGAAGCCTCCTGCCCGCCTCCGAATCAGCTACTCGCGCATCACCAGCTAACCTATCTCTAGTCTGCTCGTGTGAGCACCCAGAGTAATAAGAGGAGACATAAAACTCTGGGTCAGACATAAAGCCTGGTATGAGCGATAAGCATCTAAAGTGAACAATAACAGGTAGACTAAAACATACCTGAACCTGGACCTGCAACCAAAGAGTTAGCACTACATACTGTACAACACTCTAAGGTATCATATCAAACAGTGTAAAGATACGGAGGTGGGGGAGGTGTGCATGTCATAGTGATGGCAAACAATCAAACATAGCATCCATCCTCACATCCCTCACTCAGTGCGTAAAGCATACGATATTCACCACTTCGATCACCCAACATACCTTGCTACGATCACTCTGCCCCATGAAGTCATAAATGGCTTCACTGCACTGATAACGTAGCCACTAATTCCTCGCTATGTCCACTTGCCCATGGAGTTATTCACCCCATCCACGCTGGCTCGTAGCCTTACCAATCCTTACTATGTCCACTTGCCCCATGGAGTTGTTCACCCCGTCTGCGCTGGCTCATAGTCTTACTACGCATCACCTTGCCCCTCAGGTCATAATGACCCTACTGCACTGATAAGTATCCATCATTCATTTTTAGTGGTGAATCGAAGTTATGAACGTCGACAACTCCTTAGCACACGTCCCGCAGCAAAGCCCAACCATGAAGTGAACTCATCGGTTCCCAACTGGACCCTGAGCTCTAACTTCCCATATTGGACTACCTTTGCATCTCGGGTTATTGGTCAATACTGGGTCGGGTCGGGTTCCTCCTCAAGCCGTCGGTTCGGGTCGGGTATCCTCCATCGGTTCGGGTCGGGTCCTCTTCTGATACGGTTCGGGTCGGGTGTCTCTCCTTGGTTCGGGTCGGGTGCTTTACTTCGGGTCGGGTCGGGTGTCATTCCCCTCCAGTTCGTGCTTCCGCTCCGATCCGCCTCCTCATCCTTCACATGCTCCTATCCGATCCATCTTCAGGCTTCCGCTCCGATCCGCCTCCCCCTTAATCCGATCCGATCCCAGTTCAGTTAGCGTGGCCTTCCTTTTTGCCAACTTTTCCCAAGTGTCAGGCTCCGATCCGATCGAATCCCTTGCCCAGTTCAACATATCTGATCCGATCCGAAACCTGCACTGTTTTCTGAAACTGTTCCATCAAGTGTTTACGCCATTCGACGACGTTTTCGACCATTCTAACTATTGAAACCAATCACGAAGCATTTCATACAGTCATAGAAACATGCATAATCAACCACAAACATCAAAACATCAATATAATAGGTTAAAATGGATCAAACATACCCCAAAATCCCATATTTCCCCTTAAGCATGTTTAGGTGAAACTAATGATAGGATTAACAAAACTTAACCAAATTAACCCAAATTCATATCAGAGGTCTAAACATCATTTAGGAATTTATGAACATTTTTCCAGAATTTTATCATGCTTAAATTCGCTAATTAACACTAATCACCCCTAATTAGCCATAATTAGTGCAAAACTATGCAAATCACTCACCTTAGCCACAAATAAACTAAAATCTGAAATAAATCTCTGATTTGATGTGAATCCCAATGCTAAACAGCAGCTCCAATGTTGCTTTGGTGTAGATCTTCCTTGATTAGGGGTTGCTAAGCCAAATCCTTGACCAAAAGGTGATTTGGAGGTGATTTAGAGGTTGGAGGCCATTTTTAGGGTTTCTTGGTGATAAGTGGAGGCTAGAAAACTGAAATGGAATGATCCCCTAACTCATTTCAGCCTCCCCATAACCCTAATCCCGAAATGGGTTATGGGCCTATCCACAAATCACCCTATTTGGCCTGGTTAAGCAGTTTTTCACCCTCCAAACCTTATTTCAGCCATATCTCCCAAACGGTAAGTCCGTTTGGCTATTATGATCACTCTACGGAAAGGTAAACCATCAAACGAATCTAATGGAAGTGGTTTCAGGTCAAAATTCCTTTCCAATCAAAAGTTATGGCCAAAACAGTACCAACTAGGGGCAAAATGGTCATTTAAAAATCGACAAAAATCATGAACATGGGAAATGACTCTAATAGATGTTTCCCAAAGTTACACGACCATACGACTTCATACGGGAAAGAAATAAATATTCTACGATCCTATGATGCGTAGAATACGGGTCGTTACACTCTCCCCCCCTTATGAAATTTCGCCCCCTAAATTCCCTAATCAAAACACACACAAAGGTCCTGCATGCCTATCAACCATAAAACAACCATCAAACATGCAAAACAAGTAAAATAAGTCTATCCTAGCATGCGGAATAACTAAATCGCAAAGTAAATCTTACCAGGCAAAGAGTTCTGGATATGCCTTCCTAATGCTCTCCTCTGTTTCCCAAGTACAATCATTCTCGCTCTCGCCCCACTGAACCTTGACTAGCTTCACCGCCTTCCTTCGAAGTTGCTTCGTATCGCACCCCATAATACGAATCGGCTTGCGGTTCCCAACCGCCTCGGGTTCTACTTCGAAGTCCTCTAACTGATCAGGTGAAATAGTTATATCTGAGTCGCGAACGAACTTCCTTAGTTGGGAAACATGAAATACATTGTGAACTCCCGCCATTTTCTCTGGTAAGCCAACTCTATATGCCAAATTCCCGACTAATTCAAGAACAGGGAATGGGCCAACAAATCTTGGTGCCAACTTGCCTCTCCTGCCAAATCGTATCACGCTCTTCAACGGAGAGATCTTGACAAACACCAAGTCACCAACGGAGAATTTCAAGTCTCTTCTCCTCTTATCAGCATAACTCTTCTGCCTATCTTGGGCAGCTTTCATTCGTTGCTGAATGATCTTAATCTTATCCGAAGTTTCTCTCACCACATCTGGTCCAAGCACAAACTTCTCGCCAGTCTCTATCCAACATGATGGTGAGTTGCACGGTCTTCCATACAAAGCTTCATATGGAGCAATACCTATACTGGATTGGTAGCTATTATTATATGCAAACTCTACTAGATGCAAATGGTCATCCCATGATCCACCAAAATCCAATATACATGCTCTCAAGAGATCTTCCAATATACGATTCACCCTCTCCGTCTGACCGTCGGTCTGAGGATGATATGCGGTACTGAGATGTAATCCTGACCCTAGAGCCTCTTGTAATCTCTTCCAAAACCCACTAGTGAACAACGGGTCTCGGTCACTCACAATGCTTTTGGGTACTCCATGAAATCTCACTACCCACTTCATATACAATTCTGCCAACTTGGCTGCCGTTCTGGTCGATTTGACTGGTATAAATCTTGCGCTTTTAGTCAATCGATCCACAATTACCCAAATGCTATCATATCCCGATCTAGTCCTTAGTAGGCCATCGATGAAATCCATCGAGACTTGCTCCCATTTCCATTCGGGAATTTCTAATGGTTGCAATAACCCACTAGGCTTCTTTTGCTCGGCTTTAACTAGCTGGCAATTCATGCATTTGGATATAAACTTTCCAACGTCTCTTTTCATCCCTTCCCAGTAGTAAGTCTGTCTCATGTCTCGATACATCTTATTACCACCGGGATGTATGGTTAGTTTTGAGTGATGACATTCTCTAAGCACTTCATCTCTCAAACCATTCACGTTGGGCACAACTAGTCTTCCATTCTTTCGAAGCCATCCGTCTCGATCAAGCCCATATACGTTCATCTCCTCATCGATACCCATCTCTAACTTGGAGATGATTTCCAATAGGTTGGGATCGTCCCTCTGACTAGAACCAATCTGCTCTATCAAAGTGGGTCTGATCGTCAAACTAGCTAGCATGACTAGATCCAATTCGCACTTTGGTCTGAAATCAAACCCCGCGATATACTCCAGTTGCTTCCACTCAAGAAACATTGCCCCTAAGTTGGCATGTCTCCTACTCAAGGCATCGGCTACCGCATTACCTTTCCCAGGTGTGTATGCGATATCAAAATCATACGAAGCCAAGAACTCTAACCATCTCTGTTGACGGAGATTCAGATCTTTCTGAGAGAAGAGATACTTTAACGATTTATGATCGGTAAACAACTCAAATCTTTCTCCCAAAAGATAGTGTCTCCACATCTTCAGCGCAAACACGATCGCTGCTAATTCCAAATCATGGGTAGGATACTTCTTCTCATGCGGCTTTAGCTGTCGACTAGCATAAGCTACAACCCTACCTCTTTGCATCAATACAGCACCCAGTCCGTTACCACAAGCATCCGTGTATACCGTCATCTCTTCATTTCCTTTAGGAATGACTAACACTGGCGCACGCGTCAACTTCTCTTTTAGACTCTTGAAGGCATCCTCACACACTTCGTCCTAGACGAAGGACTGATTCTTCTTAGTCAACTGAGTCAACGGTGCTGCTATCTTGGAGAAGTCCTGGATAAACTTACGATAATATCCAGCTAATCCCAAGAAACTTCTTACATCTGTTGCATTCTTGGGCGTAGGCCAATCCTTTACCGTAGCCACCTTCGCGGGGTCCACGGCAATACCACTCTCTGAAACAACATGACCCAAGAATCTCACTTCCCTTCTCCAAAAATGACACTTAGAGAATTTCGCTTTCAATTGGTGTTTCCTCAACACCTCCATCACTATCCTCAAGTGCCCCTTGTGTTCCTCCTCTGTCCTTGAGTAAACAAGGTTATCAACCACGAACACAAGAACAAACTGATTCAACTGATCTCTGAATACTCGATTCATAAGATCCACAAAGTAGGCTGGTGCATTGGTCAACCCAAATGGCATGACCAGCCACTCATAAAACCCAGACGGCGTCCTAAATGCCGTTTTCGGAATACTCTCATCCGCTACTCGTAGTTGATGAAATCATGTCGCGAGGTCCAACTGGGAGAACACTCTTGCTCCTTCCAGTTGATCAAACAAATCATCTATCCGCGGTAGAGGATACTTATTCTTCCTCGTCACCTTATTCAACTCGCGATAGTCCACACACAAACGAAGGGAACCATCTGCCTTAGTGGCAAACACAACCGGTGCTCCCTACTCGGAGACACTCCTTCTAATAAATCCCTTCTTCAAAAGATTGCTTACTTGCACCCCGAGCTCTCGCTGCTCCCTGGGTGCCATACGACGAAGTGGCATCACTATAGGTCTGGCATCTTTCACTAAATCAATACGGAACTCAATCTCTCGGTGTGGTGGAAGCCCGGTCACCTCCTCGAAGACGTCCAGAAACTGGCCAACCACGGGCACATCTGACAACTCATCCTGCGGGATGTCGAGGGAATTTACAAAACTAGCCATAACCCCATCACTAGGTAGACTACCAAACACTACCCTCCGCCCATCATCCGCCCTCACTGTCACCAAAAAGCCCTCACAGTCTACCACCACCCCGTACCTTTGGAGCCAATCGACTCCCAATATAATGCCATACCCAGTAAAGCCCAAAACAAAGCAATCACAAACAAACATACATCCATGACTCGATAAGACCAAATTCCTGCAAATCATACTAAGGCTAGTCGAACCACCAATCGGGTTCGTCACAACCAATGGTCTATCGACTATCTCGGGTTCCAGTCCCAACCTATCTACCAGGTCACTAGATATGAAGGAACGGGAAGCCCCAGTATCAAACAAAACTCAAACTGGTACATCATAAATAGAAAGCATACCTTGAATAACAACATTCTTTCCTTTCTCCGCCGCAGTTGGGGCATTCGGCGAAGAAGGAACAACATCAATAGCATATGCTTTCACAATCTGCTTCTCCTTAAGAGGTTGCAGACACTTATCCTTATGATGTCCCACTTGACCGCAGTTGTAGCACTTCCTTTCCGCTGGCTTGGCCCGACATTCTTTAGCATAATGGCCCTTCTTACCACAGCTGAAACACTCAACATCCTTCTTGCTCTTTTTCTGGCCACCTTTAGATTGGTCCTGCTTCCTCTTATTCTGAGAGTTATTCTTGCCTCCACCGCCTGTTTGCGGCTTTGGCCCTTCTGCAGATGCAGCCTCAGTCTTTGACTTAGGGTAAAGACTCTCTGATCTCAAAGCCTTCCCCACAATCGATTCAAAAGTCTCATCGATGTGGTTGATAAGCCTTTCCCCCAAGTATCCATCCAACCCAGTAATGAACTTCTCATTCTTCTTCTCAGGAGTATCAATGAGAGACAGTCCATACTTCGACAAAGTGTCGAACTCAGCAATATAATCAGAAACTGCCCTTCCGTTCTGCTTGAGTTCCAAGAACCTCTTGAACAACACTGACTTCTGGGAAGCTGGAATAAACTTCTCGCTAAAGCGAGTCTTGAACTGATCCCAAGTAACCTGGTCCTCTGGAGTAGCTATTCTAATAGCATTCCACCAATTCATCGCTCGCCCTTACAGCTGACGAGACGCTAGCCTTATCTTCATCGCATCCTCAAGACCCAAGTCATCAAAGATACGATCACAGCTATCCATCCAATCTTGAACATCTGTGGCCGACTCCATTCCGTGGAACGGCTTTCCACCAAGATTAGTGTAATCCCTGCACAACTTGGCGAAATCGACCCTAGGCGCCTGCACTACTGGGCCAACACCAACTCCGGGATTGGGAAATGCCCCTTGCACTTCTCTAAGCATGTATCTCATGAGGTTAGTAAACATCGCCCTCATGTCAGCGACATCCCAATGGTTGGTCCCTCTACCAGCACCCCTCGTATCTCGGCTCATCGTCAATCTGAAAAAGAGAAACGATTAACGACCCCATAATAGTGCTAGTGCAGTGCGACTTCATTTATACTACCAATAGTATATATATACATAGCTTTTGAAAACCAAAGTAATTACAAATACGCGCTCTCATATACGTACTATCTCTCCCTGGTGTCTTTCCCTAGGTTAACTACGCAACCTAGAGCTCTGATACCAAGTGTGACGGCCCGCCCCGCACCAACCGACATTTACTCCAACAGTGCGCTGTACACATGTCCAGTTAGCACGGAACGGGTCGTCAGAAGGAAAGGGAAGAAGGAAATGAACATACAAAGAACCTGTAGAATGTCCCACAACGCATAGAATAAAATATAATAATAACATACTTGACATAAAACATGAGAGACAGTGCATAAGCTGAAAACCAGAACTAAACATCATAACAGCGGAAATCCAAAATACAGCTTATTACAACTTTCAAACTGTCTCAAAGCAAAAGTAAGATAAAGGAGGTACACTACTAATGCCCAAGTAGCGACCACCAACGACACAGGGAGAATGTGTATATATATATCATACGTGGAAGCCTCCTGCCCGCCTCCGAATCAGCTACTCGCGCATCACCAGCTAACCTGTCTCTAGTCTGCTCGTGTGAGCACCCAGAGTAATAAGAGGAGACATAAAACTCTGGGTCAGACATAAAGCCTGGTATGAGCGATAAGCATCTAAAGTGAACAATAACAGGTAGACTAAAACATACCTGAACCTGCAACCAAAGAGTTAGCACTACATACTGTACAACACTCTAAGGTATCATATCAAACAGTGTAAAGATACAAAGGTGGGGGAGGTGTGCATGTCATAGTGATGGCAAACAATCAAACATAGCATCCATCCTCACATCCCTCACTCAGTGCGTAAAGCATACGATATTCACCACTTCGATCACCCAACATACCTTGCTACGATCACTCTGCCCCATGAAGTCATAAATGGCTTCACTGCATTGATAACGTAGCCACTAATTCCTCGCTATGTCCACTTGCCCCATGGAGTTATTCACCCCATCTGCGCTGGCTCATAGCCTTACCAATCCTTACTATGTCCACTTGCCCCATGGAGTTGTTCACCCCATCTGCGCTGGCTCATAGTCTTACTACGCATCACCTTGCCCCTCAGGTCATAATGACCCTACTGCACTGATAACGTAGTCTTGCTACCATCACCTTGCCCCTCAGGTCATAATGACCCTACTGCACTGATAAGTAGCCATCATTCATTTTTAGTGGTGAATCGAAGTTATGAACGTCGACAACTCCTTAGCACACGTCCCGCAGCAAAGCCCAACCATGAAGTGAACTCATCGGTTCCCAACTGGACCCTGAGCTCTAACTTCCCATATTGGACTACCTTTGCATCTCGGGTTATTGGTCAATACTGGGTCGGGTCGGGTTCCTCCTCAAGCCGTCGGTTCGGGTCGGGTATCCTCCATCGGTTCGGGTCGGGTCCTCTTCTGATACGGTTCGGGTCGGGTGTCTCTCCTTGGTTCGGGTCGGGTGCATTACTTCGGGTCGGGTCGGGTGTCATTCCCCTCCAGTTCGTGCTTCCGCTCCGATCCGCCTCCTCATCCTTCACATGCTCCTATCCGATCCATCTTCAGGCTTCCGCTCCGATCCGCCTCCTCATCCTTCACATGCTCCTATCCGATCCATCTTCAGGCTTCCGCTCCGATCCGCCTCCCCCTTAATCCGATCCGATCCCAGTTCAGTTAGCGTGGCCTTCCTTTTTGCCAACTTTTCCCAAGTGTCAGGCTCCGATCCGATCGAATCCCTTGCCCAGTTCAACATATCCGATCCGAGCCCCATATCCGATCCGATCCGAAACCTGCACTGTTTTCTGAAACTGTTCCATCAAGTGTTTACGCCATTCGACGACGTTTTCGACCATTCTAACTATTGAAACCAATCACGAAGCATTTCATACAGTCATAGCAACATGCATAATCAACCACAAACATCAAAACATCAATATAATAGGTTAAAATGGATCAAACATACCCCAAAATCCCATATTTCCCCTTAAGCATGTTTAGGTGAAACTAATGATAGGATTAACAAAACTTAACCAAATTAACCCAAATTCATATCAGAGGTCTAAAACATCATTTAGGAATTTATGAACATTTTTCCAGAATTTTATCATGCTTAAATTCGCTAATTAACACTAATCACCCCTAATTAGCCATAATTAGTGCAAAACTATGCAAATCACTCACCTTAGCCACAAATAAACTAAAATCTGAAATAAATCTCTGATTTGATGTGAATCCCAATGCTAAACAGCAGCTCCAATGTTGCTTTGGTGTAGATCTTCCTTGATTAGGGGTTGCTAAGCCAAATCCTTGACCAAAAGGTGATTTGGAGGTGATTTAGAGGTTGGAGGCCATTTTTAGGGTTTCTTGGTGATAAGTGGAGGCTAGAAAACTGAAATGGAATGATCCCCTAACTCATTTCAGCCTCCCCATAACCCTAATCCCGAAATGGGTTATGGGCCTATCCACTAATCACCCTATTTGGCCCGGTTAAGCAGTTTTTCACCCTCCAAACCTTATTTCAGCCATATCTCCCAAACGGTAAGTCCGTTTGGCTATTATGACCACTCTACGGAAAGGTAAACCATCAAACGAATCTAATGGAAGTGGTTTCAGGTCAAAATTCCTTTCCAATCAAAAGTTAAGGCCAAAACAGTACCAACTAGGGGGCAAAATGGTCATTTAAAAATCGACAAAAATCATGAACATGGGAAATGACTCTAATAGATGTTTTCCAAAGTTACACGACCATACGACTTCATACGGGAAAGAAATAAATATTCTACGATCCTATGATGCGTAGAATACGGGTCGTTACAGTCGGGTCGGGTCTAATTGCCACCCCTAGCTGGTTTTAGAAAAAGGACTTGGCACTTTTCATACGATATTAGGCATAAATAACAATGTTACTTGCACCTAAATACGACCAGACACTTATATCTAGTCCTAAATATAGCAAGCCCAAATTTAACTTACCCGCCCTGGTAAGAACAATATACGTCTCCTTCCTTCCTCTTTTACCTCTTTTCATTGAAACCCATATCTCGCGTCTTCTTCCTACCGTATGCTTTACTGTCCCCATTTTCTATGGGCCTCCTCACGCATGCATTCTCTGGAACAACTCACCCCTTCCTCTATGTAGACCATCTTCGCTCCATTTATTTTTCTTTTCTTTTTTTTCTTTTTTTTTAAATGAGAAAGAACCCAAGCCCATGGACATCTCCACCTTTCTACCGACCGCAGCTGCTCTTCCAACTGACCCATCCTCACACTGCTCATATTTGAAACCGTGGCCTTTGCTTGTTCTCTCCACCAAGTGTCGTACCCACCTATGCCATCTGAAGACAATAACTACCACCATCGTTTCCAGTTCACTACTACTGTTTCACGTCTCAAACAATATCACCTAGACCCAGCTACCTGTTCACGCGGCCTTCACCATATTCATGCCTTCCTACCCACTACCTATCCCTTCCATTGCAGTTTCCCGGCACCCCTCCATCAGAATGCATAACATCAAAACATCTCTCCATTTCTCCAAAATATCCCCCACGCCAACTTCCCTACGCACACGTATTTCTTTCCCACCATCCCCCATGCCAAAAAAACTCCAGGCTCTTTCCCCCTATTCGCTTCTAACGGTGTAAATCATATATATTTTATTATTTACTTTTTAATGCCATATTCTTGGCAGTATCTGAATGAAAAAGGGATAAGGGTCTCATTCATTCCTGCTTGGTGGAATTGGAGGCGTACTGACTGTATATATAGGAGTGGAGAAATCTGGCTAAGCATGTTAAATCACTTACGGGGTAGACGCATAGCTCGTCCTAAAAACAAACAGTTGGGTGGGTTTTCTTTTCAGTTGATCAGGGTGAAGGTGCGCAGTGTATCTAGGTGTAGAGATATGCATGTAGTGCATTCTCTTTTCGATAGAGGTAGCTACGTTGTGCAGTGGGTATGTATTGTCTTTTCGTAAAAATATATGGCGTACTTCGGTTTTACTTGGAGATGAAGTTGCAGGGAGAAATTTGTGGTACGCTGGTATATATTGTAGACACATGATGTTACAACTCAATGATGTGTCGTTCATTTCATATGTAGACGTAGGTAGTGTAACACCCCGTATTTCTGTTAACACTAAAGTTGCTAATACAAAAATAAATGTGTAAAGGGGAGATGTATCTAATGTGCATACAAGAATAATAATAAATGTGTAAAGGGGAGATGTATCTAATGTGCATACAAGAATAATAATAAATGTGTAAAGGGGAGATGTATCTAATGTGCATACAAAAATAATAATAAATGTGTAAAGGGGAGATGTATCTAATGCGTACGTATTTATATGGATTGACAAATAATAGTAAATGTACATTAAGAAAGAAATGGTGAACATAATTGGCTTCTCTTTACAACGGACGACTCTGGTTAACCCTAGCTTCATCGATGGCTCAAATTAACTTGCAACTCTATAAAAAGACCCTAGGTCTCAAACTAAAAATTCACAAAAAAAAAAATAAGAATTGGAGCCACCATGCTGTCTGCTGAGAACTAGAGGGAGCCTCCACTTGAAAGAGACGAACAACATAGCGAATACAAACTAAAAGATTAAAAAGCAACAACAAATTAGAATCAAAGCAACGTCTTCCCAAAGGAAAGCTTTGCAAATTCAGTATTTCAGAACTCATAAAACAAGGCCGTCTACGATTGTAAGTTTAGCTACATTTTTAGAATGCGAATTAATATGAATATCATGTGTTGCGATGAAATGATAATAGTACGATACTCGTTATGTTATTAATATACGTTTGTGATTTGATTCTATTATCATGTTGAATTGAGAATTATTAAGTATGATGTTTATTATGTTTTATAATATTAATCTATGCCAGTGACTTGATTCTATTATCATGTTAAATTTGGGATTATTGGATTAGATTATTTGTATAAGCATGGACTTGGATTGTAACATCTTATGAGAATTGTGTAGTTTATTATGCAAGTTTATGTAGTGAAGTTATGCGACCAATTGTAAAATCTATATGTTCATGTTTATGCAAAACTTATGCCATGTTCACACTTATCATATGTTGGGATTAATTTGCAACTATGTTTAAATCTATGTTACTAATTAACACATGTGTATGTTGATTAGCCTATGTTGCTAACTCACATATACGTATGTTGATTTGCCTATGTTGCAAATTAACATATGCATATGGATTAGTTCATATTGCTAATTCTCATGTATGTTGTTAATATGGCCTATGTTAAAAACACATATATGTTGAGTTAGCCTATAAGTGCAAGTTCATAACTATGACATTATAATGTTTATGTTAGTCTTTTTGCAAGTTTGTACCTATGACATTATAATGTTCATGTTAGTTATTTTGCAAGTTCACCCCTAAAATGTTCATGTTAGTTATTTTGCAAGTACACCCTATTATGTTCATATTGATTATGCCATCAATACCAAAGTTATACCCTTGTCATGTTTATGCTAATTTATGCCAATTTGCGTATATTAAATTAGGCTAAGTTTTTAGCCTAATACTTTACACCAAAAATCATGCGAACATAAATTAGGCTGAGATGGTTAGCCTGATATTGGACGGGGTAACGTTGGGTTAAATTGATAATTTTAGGAAAACTTGCCATAAATTGGTCATTAATCACATAAGTGATTTATGGCATAAAAAGGCATTAATTACCATAATTAATGAGATTAATTGGAAAGGATTGTGATAGTAATTTGAATTTGAATAATTTACATAATTAAAATGTAAATTAGAAAATACGAACGCGCTTAACCCGAGGTTGGATTGAGTTGTGACGTAAACCTGCCCGGACCCGCCCGGCTGTCCAGTTGTCACAACAATAGCTATCCAATGTGAGAGGTTAAGGCATGGGGCCCAATAAAGACCCGAGGTTAAACTGAGTTATGGCGTAAGACTGCCCGAACCCAACCAGCATACAGGCAGCCACAATTATATCTGTCTAATCTGAGAGGTTGGTGCTCTAATAAGACAATTAGAGATGAGTTAGGACTGATAGGGTTAAGTCAATTTAATAAATACTTAACCAAATTCAACACGTTAAATAATTTGGATGGGTGGGGGTTAGGTTCATTCAGACACTTAACCACTTAACATGTTTGACTAGAAAACCTAGTAACGGGGATCCGTTTCAGCAGTAACCCAATTAGGTATCATGGTACCCTGAACTAGGTAGGGTGGGGCACGATTACTGGGCTGATTGTAAGCGGTCAAAAGCGATGGCGGTTGGTGCACAGTGTGGGTTCTAACAGAGTGCGGGCGTGCACACACTCTGGAGCAGACAAGTCAGGGCACTAGAGCATCAGTAGTATACCCTATGCATGCTAGAATTGTGTCGAGGCCGCCACCATAGGACTTGATACACCCCATGATGGGACCAGCATAGGTATCTACCATATAGGGTCGTAGGACGCATGTGAATATACGAGTAGGAGCCGATCTTTTAAAGAAAGCGAAAGGGATCACTTCACCCCAATCACGGGGTGCATGTTGGTATAAGAATTAGTAGGTGCAGAGATAGAGATTTAAAATTGGCTGCGAAGGGATGTTCGTTTTAGGACACCTTATCTAGTTCTAGGATAGTCTATTATCCTGATATCGTCTTGTTCTCACTTTATGCAAGTCATGTTCTTTTTATTATTAACATTCTAGGAATATAGCTAGACTTACCAGACTTATGTCTGACCCATTTTCCTTTCGTCTTCTTTTCTTCCGTTCCCCCCCAGGTCCACAGGGAGGAAACACCGCAGCTTAGTCAGTTTTTCATCCAGCTTGAAGAGAGAGAATGTATTGCTTGGATTTCTTTCATTTGGACCATGGCTTTGGATATTATTTATGGGGATTATGCAGCTTTATTTATGTTTCATGCTTCTTTAACTTTTAAAATCAAGACAGTATTATGGTTGTAATAATTGGAAGTTTTTTTGAGACAATGTTGGAAATGTTCTGTATGAACACGTATTTATGATAATAAAAGTCTGTTGGTTTTTCCGCTGCTTATTTATATGTGTTTATATCTGTCTTGTGTTTTATCTGTGTCTTTTACTTATAAACCTCCACCAAAATTAAGGCATTCCCTTTGTGAGTGACCTTAACGGAGGTGGGGTGTTTCACTTGGTATCAGAGCATAGGTTTACCAGACCAGATAAAAAGTTTTTGAAACTATATTCAAATTAAAATTTAAAGAAGCATTTTTCAAGAAAAAGATTTTTTTTATAGTTTTAGAAAGGCATAATCCCCCAAAGCCATGTGAATTATCTATCCTTCGTTTTGAATCTTTCCTTTTTTCGTTTCAGCATGTCGGGAGAATTTAACCTTCCAGAAGGTGTGACTGTACCTGGTTGGTTTAGAAGGTACTTGGAAGCTAGGGCCAATGAGGCGGGCCCAGCGAATCTTCCTCCCCCAGCTGCAGCAATTCCTCCTCCTCCTCCGAGAGGAAATGCTTTTGCCAAGACTTGTAGAGATTTTAAAGCTATGGGTGGGAAAGACTTTCATGGAACCGAGTCCTTCGTAGCAGCCAGGAACTGGCTGAAAGAGACCGAAGATCTTTTCGTTATCTTCGAGGTAGAAGACAGGCAGAAGGTAAGACTGGCAGTGTGGTTGCTCAAAGGAGAGGCTTCCTACTGGTCGGAAGTCACCAATGCAGAAAGACCAGTAGAAACGTGGGAAGATTTCAGATTTAGATTTGAGCTGAAGTTCCTTTCAGAAGCTGAGAGAAGTCTTCAAATGGAGAGGTTCCTATCCCTTAAGCAAGGAAGTATGACCGTCAAAGAGTACGTCAACCAGTTTGATCAGCTGGCTAGGTTCGAACTGGATCTAGTCAACACCCAACACAAGAAGGCTCTCTGCTTTGTCAAGGGACTGAATGGGCCGCTTCATAGCCTGGCAATGAACCATATACCTATGGGAGCTACGTATGAAAGGCTGGTACAGATGGCGTTACTACATGAGGAGGATAAAGGCAAGAAGGAGACAAAGGCGGAAGGGTCTCAGGGAAAGAAAGAAGCTTTACAGCCTAAGAAAACAGACTTTAAGAAGGGCGGGAAAAACAACAAAGCTCGCGAAACAAGAAAGTGTAATTTATGTGGTGTGGTTGGACATGTGGTGAAAGACTGCAGGAAGAAGAAGGCAAAGATGAATGGTGGTTGCTTTCATTGTGGAGAAACATGACACATAGCTAAGGACTGCCCTAAGAGGCGAGGGCAGGCGTAGAAAGCTGCATCCACTTCGGGTGGACAAGTTCATGCACTGGAGGCACCTCCTCTGCAACAGCAAGGTAGAAATACTTCTGTAGAAAGTGTAGTTTATCTTTATGATCACCCTGTTCGCACTTTATTTGATTCTGGTGCATCACACTCCTTTATTTCATCTGCTTTAGTAGAATCTCTGCAGCTAGAAACTAGTATGGTAGAGGATCCCTTGGTTGTCTCCAATCCAATTGGAGGCCCAACTTATTTGTCAATGATCTGTATGAATTTGAAAATCTCTATTCTAAGTGTAGAATTTAGATGTAGTACCTTTGTTTTGGTCTTCTCGGGGTATGGATTGATTTTGGGCATGGACTGGCTATCCAGTAATGGTGCCATCCTTGATTGTGAGAAAAGAGTGGTTAGGCTTTTAACCCAACTCGGTAACACTCTGGAAATTACTTGTAATCCCTCGAATGTGGTTATGCTTAGTTATCTTGAATCGCTTGACGCTTCTGTTGAGAATTTGCAGTCAGTTAAGGTGGTCCGAGAATATTCGGATGTCTTTGATGAGGTGAAGGGCTTACCTCCGAAACGAGAAATAGACTTCCGCATCTATCTTGTTGACAATGCGAAGCCCGTTGCTTTGCCTGTTAGGCACATGGCTCCTAGGGAAAGGAAAGAGCTCAGTAAGCAGATTAAAGAGCTTTTAGAAAAGGGGTTCATTAGGCGGAGCATTTCAGAATGGGGCGCTCCAGTGGTGTTCGCTACAAAGGCGGATGGTTCACTCCGTCTATATGTTGACTATAGGGAGCTAAACAAGCTGACTAAAAAGAATAGGCACCCTCTCCCCAGAATTGACGATTTCTTTGACCAGCTTGTAGGAGCGTCGATTTTCTCCCAACTTGATTTGGCGACCGGATTTCATCAACTAAGGGTAGCTGATGATAGCTTCGATAAGACAGCTTTCAGAACCCCAGACGGATTCTTTGAGTGGCTTGTTATGCCTTTTGGCTTGACAAACGCACCCGCTTACTTCGTGGATCTAATGAGTAGGGTGTTCAGAGATTTCCTCAATAAATTCGTGGTGGTCTTCGTAGACGATATTTTGATCTTCTCAAAAAATGAGGAAGAGCATGCTCAGCACCTAAAGGCAATCATGGACTCTTAGAACACATCAGTTAAAAGCTAAATTCTCCAAGTGCCACTTTTGGAGAGAAGAAGTGAGATTTCTTGGGCATATAGTGTCCAAAGAGGGGTTAGCTGTAGACCCCGCAAAAGTAGTAGCGGTGCAAGATTGGAAGGCACCAAGGAATGCAACCGAGGTCTGAAGCTTCCTCGGGCTTGCAGGCTTTTATCGGAAGTTCATCAGAGATTTTGCAAAAATCTCAGCTCCTCTTACAAGTCTAACAAAGAAGAATCTAGTTTTCTCTTGGGATTTGGATTGCGAGTTTGCTTTCCAACGCTTAAAAAGGGCTCTTACAACAGCCCCAGTTCTGACCTTGCCGGATGGAAGCAAAATGTTTACAGTATACACGGATGCATGCGGGACAGGACTAGGCGCTGTCCTAATGCAAGAAGGAAGGGTAGTAGCTTATGGCAGAAGACAGTTGAAAGTTCATGAAAGGAACTACCCAACCCACGACCTTGAGTTGGCCGCCATCGTCTTTGCGCATAAGTCTTGGCGCCACTATCTCCTAGGTGAGAAATTTGAACTGTATACTGACCATAAATCTTTGAAGTATCTCTTCTCGCAGAAGGACCTTAACTTAAGGCAACAAAGGTGGATGGAGTTTCTTGCCTCGTATGATTTCGAGATTTCCTACACTCCTGGCAAGGGAAACGTAGTCGCAGATGCCTTTTGTAGAAAGATGCTAACGTTGAGCCCGCTATTTGTTGAAAGGCGAAGCCTAGAGTTTATAGCCAGTTTTGACTTTAGGCCCTCCTCTGAATTTGTACCCGGTCTGTTAGCATCGCTAGAAGTGCGGCCCACTCTCTTAGACTCAATAGGGACCGCACAATGGGAATACCCTCAAATTGTAGAAGTGGTTGATAAGCTCGTTAGGGGTGAGACTTCTAGTCACCTCGATAGATACACCATCGACGACAAAGGGTGGTTAAGACGGGATGGAAGACTATGCGTCCCACAGGCAAAGGAGTTGGTGAAGAAAGTTCTTGAGGAGGCATATCATTCCAAGATGACAATACATCCAGGCGGGGAGAAAATGTACAAGGACTTAAAGAGAGTTTTCTTTTGGAGTGGCATGAAGAAGGACGTGGCAGATTTTGTTTCTAAGTGCATGATTTGCCAACAAGTCAAGTCGGAGCAGAAGAAGCCTGGCGGTCTGCTCCATCCTCTAGAGGTCCCATAGTGGAAGTGGGATAGCATTTCAATGGACTTCATTGATGGACTGCCTAGGTCTAGAAGAGGCAACACTAGCATTTGGGTAATAGTGGATAAGCTTACTAAAAGCGCCCACTTTTTACCAGTCAAGAGTAGAAGGACTGCCTCATCTCTAGCATCTCTTTATCTTAAGGAGATAGTTCGACTCTATGGAATACCTTCCAGCATTATTAGCGACAGAGATCCTATCTTCACAAGCGAGTTTTGGCGGAGTCTGCAAGAAGCTGTAGGCACACAATTATGTTTGAGCACGGCCTATCACCCCTAAACCGATGGTCAGATGGAAAGGGTGAATAGGATTTTGGAAGACCTTTTGAGACTTTGCGTCCTTGACTTTGGAGGGACTTGGGAGGACCATCTTCCTTTGGTGGAATTTGCCTACAACAACAGCTACCAAGCCACCATCGGAATGGCGCCCTTCGAAGCTTTATATGGAAGACCGTGCCGATCGCCCACTTGTTGGTGGGAGTCTACTGACAAGCTCATACTTGGACCAGATATGATCCGAGAGACTTCAGAGAAGTAGACTTAATACGGAGAAGAATGAAGACAGCCCAAGACAGACAAAAATTCTACGCAGACAAGAGAAGGACCGACCTTGAATTTGAGGTTGGGGACAGGGTTTTCCTTAAGGTATCTCCTTTAAGGAACGTCGTTCGCTTTGGATCCACAGGAAGCTAGCACCAAGATTTTTAGGGTCATTTCCTATCATCGAGAAGATTGGGAAGATGACCTACAAGTTAGAGTTACCCGAGAGACTGGCCGGAGTTCACAACGTCTTTCATGTTTCTCACCTCCGGAAGTATCTACATGAGTCAGCGGAAGTGGTAGAGCCAAACATTCTAGAAGAAGCTGAAGTAGAACGCGAAGCAACTGTGAGGAAAGTTCCAACTCGCATCTTAGGAACTGAAGTGAAAAAGCTACGCAACCGCGAAGTCAAACTCGTCAAAGTTCAGTGGAGCGACGCCGAGGAAGACGCGACTTGGGAAACTGAGGATAGAATACGCGCAGCCTACCCTTTTCTTTTTGAGGGTACATTTTTGATCTCTCTTTTTCCTTAAAGTCATGTTAGTATC
Source organism: Allium sativum (assembly GCA_030737875.1). NCBI lineage: Eukaryota > Viridiplantae > Streptophyta > Magnoliopsida > Asparagales > Amaryllidaceae > Allium > Allium sativum. The sequence continues at coordinate 179,220,106 of CM060920.1, read as the reverse complement.
TATCTTTTTAGGTATATCTCCCCGACCTTACCTGAGACGACCCCAAACCCCGTACTGACGGCGGCAAGGGTAATCCTTGGAATATAACACAGAAACAGAAATAAATAAATACACTAGATAATGAACAATAGAATATACTGGATAAACGTAATCATCAGAGTTACACAGTATACAGGATCATACTTAGTACAAATACAGTTCAGCTATACATAAATGTCTACAGCGGAAAACAAACATAATGTACAATAGGAGCTGAACAACATAAAAAGAGATAAATAATAGAATCCATCTTCAGCTCCAGCTATCCAGAGAAAGCCAGCTAAAACCTGAATACAAGGCTGCCCGTGTAGAAAAAGGGGCACCCGAGTTTGAAAGTGAAACAAACTACGAGTCAATCATGGGACTGGTATGAGAAATCTACTCTACACATTTATAATATGGCTAATCACAGGACCACGCCACTTTCGTGGAATGGGTTTACTCCATTGGATTGCCAGTGCTTTAAAAACTAATCTTTCTTTTAAACATCGACATGCTTTTTTATAAAAATGAAGCCATTATAAGACTCAGTTCCCATCACACAATGCAACGCAAACCGGAGGATAGAGTTTTACCTTATATTGGCCAAAATATGCTTGATACGAATAAAACAAAAGCATTTGACATTACTACTAGTGTTTATATGTTTCAAAAACAATTTCGAATCATAACTATCAATCATAGACGACATGAGCGTCCCATGCCACTATGTCGCCAAATATAGGTATACAATCAAAACCGCACAGTCACGTATTTGGAAATTGGATTTCCGTCATGAACCAAGGCAAAAGATAGTCCTTACCGACTTCGAGACAATCTAGCCCATGTCTCAGGAATAGCCGCAACTGCCCCTTGGATCGTCAGGGCCGGTCCACCGATGTGGATTATTATGCCTGAACACTACGTCTCCCTGCCCTATGGGGCGTAAATGAGGCAACGAATGACTCCATCGGTCTCGGATCGACCGATATATCCGAGGCGCCTCGCTATCCATCATCCACATAAGTAAAATGTCAGGCCGTGTAAAAACACCGACACAACTCCTAGCTAGAAAGAAACGCAGGCCCTCCCTGATGTCCTCTCCCGTTTCTGGTTCATACCGGGGTGTGAGGCTCGCGAATTCACGTTATACACAAAGCTACGCCACACAGGCGGTGCTTTGATCATCAATCACAAGACTTTGCTTTTCAACAGAAGCCCTGTTCACTGCATCTTAGCATGCCACACCGGCAATCCACACCATGCAACTGATGGTTATCAATCGAACAGAATGAACTCCAATGTCAGACACACAGTCCATTTGCAAGTCCGTTCTGGGTCTGAACGAAACCGGAGGCACTAAATACCTCGCATATTCATCGATCCCCACGTACATCTGGACGATCACCACTCATTATCCATATTTCGGGATGCCTCCCAATCAGGACATCAGTTACCATCCAAACGAGGTGAAGATCGGTCTTCAACCCCTGTCTTCATCTTCGACTTCTTATCGTCGATTCAGTTATTCACAATGGGATAAACCCGGTCTTTCTGAGCAACTCGCGTATATAATAAACAAGTGCAACACTAACATACATACGCATCATTTCAATTCATTAGCCACTAACCGTCAATCAGTAAGAGAACGATTTCCCAAATATTAACCCCGAAGGCCGAAACCAACATCAGATCAACACCCAGGAAACCATTCGACTTAACCAACCTTCAGTTAGTTTCTAAATTTCACATCCATATTGTTTATAATATTTTATAATGATTTATCGCCATTTTTATTTATTTTAAAATAGCCAATTTATTCAAAACGACGCTTTGGGCCATAACGCGGCCGTGGCGTTGTTTTTCTTCAGATTTGATTTACACATATCTGAAAATCTAACCGTTGGATCTTCACAAAATTTACATCATTAGAAAGATATTTTCGAAAAGAATCCAACGGTTCCAGTTTCGGGAAAATCCGACGGTCGGATCTCCCGGTATAATTGTTTGAAGTTTCGATTTCAAAATACGAACTGCAGCGTCGTTATTCGATTAAATATAATTATATTTATATATATATATATAAATATAATCGATTCTGGCGCTGTTTTTCTTCAGATTTGAATTAAACATTCCAGACAATCCAACCGTTGGATTTTTACAAAGTTGGTGCCGTTGGAAATATTTTTCCAAAGCGAACCCAACGGTTGCGGTTTCGGGAAAATCCGATGGTCGGATCTCTCGGTATAATCGTTTGAAATCACGGTTTCAAAATACGAACTGCAGCGTTGTTATTCGATATATTTCAATTCTATTTATATATATATTTCGATTCTTCGATTTCAAAAACTATATTCTTTTCATACATTTGATAAAAATGATATTTTTGTCTAACTATCTTCTATTTCAACACTTCACTATTTTTAACAATTCATTTGTATAATAAAAATGTGATTTTTATTGTAAATCAATTCATTTCAAAACACTATTATTTTATATAGTTCATATAGGTACTAAAAGTATGATTTTTATTATAAAATAATTTATTTCAAAACGAGATCATTTTATTAGGGGAAGATTCATTCTTGATGGAGCGGTTCTCGCAAACGGACTGAAAGCGAAGATGGATGACCTGATTGATGTTTCGCAGACAGCATTTATTAGGGGAAGATTCATTCTTGATGGAGCGGTTCTTGTCCAGGAAGTTATCTCCCATAGTGATAGACATAATGTGCCCTGCGCAATCCTGAAGCTGGACTTCGCTAAGGCCTTTGACACAGTTGACTGGAGGTTTATCATGGATCTTCTTAGCGCGAGAGGCTTTCCGTGTAAATGGCTAAACTGGATTCATTGCATTTTAACATCAAGCAGATCCAATATTTGTGTGAATGGAGTGGCTGGCAAAACTATTGTATCCAAGCGAGGGCTGCGCCAGGGTGACCCACTTTCCCCACTCCTCTTTGACTTGGCTACCGATGTCTTTTGTCGGATCCTTCAGGTGGTAAGTGCTAATGAGATTATTCAAAGCTTTGGGCGTGATCACATCATTGGGGGTATTAATTCACTACAATATGCTGATGATACTATTATTTTTTGCAACCCTGATTGCAAGAATATTGCCTCTTTAAATTTTTTGCTTTATTCTTTTGAAAGTTTATCTGGCTTAAAGATTAATTTTCATAAGAGCAGTATTTACACTTTGGACTGTAGCGTTGATGTGAACAGGAAATGTGCTGAAATGCTCAACTGCATGGCGGATTCTTTCCCACTCAAATACCTTGGAGCTTACATCCGTCCGAAAAGATTGATGAAGAGTGATTGGCAATATGTGATTGATAAAGTTGACAGGCGATTAGCGAGGTGGAAAGGAAATTGTCTATCAAGAGCTGGACGTCTGGTGCTGGTGAACTCTGTTCTGGCGGCTATCCCTTTGTACTGGCTCTCTTTTTATTCGTGTCCGGGTTGGGTTGTTCAGAAAATTGATGCTGTTCGTCGAAATTTTTTCTGGACCGGTACGAAGGACACGCGTAAAGCCTGCTGTCTAGTGTCGTGGGACCAGGTGTGCAAGTCCAAAGAACAAGGAGGTTTGGGAGTCATCAACTTGAAAAATATGAACTCTGCATTACTTTGTAAATGGCTGTGGATTATGCTTAGCGAACAGAAAGTTCTCTAGAAGGAGTGGATCTTAAACACTTGCTACGATGGTAGATTCGACTGGAATGCAGACGTTTCTCATTGCTCAATATTCTGGCATGGTGTTATGGCAAATGTTCACTGGATGAAGATTGGGACTGAGATTGTAATTAAAAACGGCCGCAGCGTCTCTTTCTGGTATGACTGTTGGTTGCTCCCTATCCCTTTGCGCGATGAATTTGCCGATCTGTTTGCTATTGCATGCAACAAAAGTGCTTCAGTTTGTGCAATGTTTAATGCGAATTCTGCCAATTTTAAATGGAACCTGTCCTTCTGTCGCATTGTGGCTGGTAATGCTTTGCTTCAGCTATGTGGCCTGATTCGTTTGTTAGAAGATGTACACCTTCATAGCAATGAGGAGGATGAATTTGCGTGGAAGATTGGTGGTAACTTTTGCGTGAGTGCACTTTATAAGTTGATGAACTTCGCAGGAAGGAAGTATGATGGATTCATGAGAATGTGGAGTTTTAAGGCTGTACCTGCTAAGGTCAAGATACATATGTGGATGATCATGCACAACAAGCTCAATACAGTGAAAAGATTACGACAAAAAGGTGTTCATGTTACTGGGGGATGTGTTTTTTGCACTGACGACGACGAGGATTATCAGCATCTTTTTGTTGATTGCGATTTCGCCTTTTACGTGTGGACGAAGTGTTTAATTAGCCTTAATATCTGCTTAGACTGGTCTCACTTCATCACTGACCAATTTCTTTTCTGGAATAGCACTATTATTACATTACCTGACACTAACATGCGCCATATGTTTGCTCTTTTGAACTTTGCTTATGTTTGGACCCTCTGGCATGAACGCAACTCACGAAAGTTTAAATGCAAAATGAAACGGCCCAACTCAGTTATTGTTCGCATCCTTAATTTTGTTTCTCTTTGGTCAGGCAAGGAAGAAATCAAGTTTGTTGACACAATTGGAGCTCGAGTGATGGACAGGGCTCGTGGTAGCAGAGCTTGATGATGCCATGCTTCATTTTACTGGGTCTGCATGCTGTTTTGTAGTCGTTTCATATTTTTTTTTGGGCTGTATGTAAACATGCCTGCGTGCATGTATTTTGACTGTACATATTTATGTAAATATTTGTAACTAGTAGCTAGCCCTATGCATGCTGATCACGTTGTACTTGTTTTATGTTTAATGAATGAATGAAGGCGTGAATCTAGCGATTCACTACCTTTTTGCATCAAAAAAAAACGAGATCATTTTATATAGTTCATATCGATGATAAAAATTGGATTTTCATTATAAAACACTTTCTTTCAAAATATGAATACCATTCAACACATGAATTTCAATTCAACGAATGAATTTTGATTCAACACATGAAGGTTTTCTATAGTTTATATATATCGATAAAAAGGTGATTTTTATATTTAAAACACTAATACCATTCAACACATGAATTTCAATTCAACGAATGAATATCGATTCAACACATGAAGGTTTTCTATAGTTTCTATATATAGATAAAAAGGTGATTTTTATATTTAAAACACGAATACCATTCAACACATGAATTTCTATCCAACGAATGAATTTCGATTCAACACATGAAGGTTTTCTATAGTTTATATATATCGATAAAAAGGGTGATTTTTATATTTAAATTACGAATACCATTCAACACATGAATTTCTATCCAACGAATGAATATCGACTCAACACATGATGGTTTTCTATTCAACGAATAAATATAGTTTCAACAAATGAAAATAATTCATGCACATGAATATTATTCAAAATTTCGGCAGCATAACGGCAGGGTAGTTAAAACCGGGACCGTCCCTAGTACGACTCCTCGCTCTACCTTAAAACCTCGCGGTTTTTGACAATGGGGAATCATGCATCTAGTTCGCACGCAGGCGGCATGTATATATTTTTCATTTTCACAAACTAATCCTATGTGGTTTCAACCAAATATTTCTCAACCACAAATGGGTATTTTTCAACCACAATCAATCAATTCCAATCACAAACAATTTCAATCAACCATTCGCTATCAATCAATTTTCACACCAATCACAACCAATAAATATCGTCCATGCTTTGTGGACGAGGGGCGTATATATATATATATATAGCATTTCACTTCTGTTTCAACACATATATAATTTTTACAACGCATATACAACTTATATATTGAACGTACAACTTATACAACGCTTATACAAGAGGTGTACAATGCTTATATAACTTATACATCGACTATATAATTTATACATCGTCATTTTCCATATCGTTTATAAATTAGAAATCTCACATTGGTTCGTTGCTTTGCTAAAAATTGTAGAAGGCTCAGAAAAATATCTGGTCTCTTCTAGCTTGTAGAAGACGTCCTCACGGTCCCGGTGTCTCTTGTTTCACTGAATTTCAACCACAAACGAAAAAGATACGATTTTTCAAAGTTGATCGAATTTTGCAACACTTTAAAGTGTATTTTCAGTTCAAAGAAAACAACAGCCGTTACCTCAACTTTTCGTTCAAATCTAGGTTTTGCAATTACTTTGAATCCGTAGCACCTGGACGCAATCGGGTCTTGGCACCTCGAAGAGGCTTGGAAGGCGCACCCGCGCGTGGAGGAGAGGCTCAGATCGTTGCATGGAGGAGAGAGAATCAGCGGCTCGAAGTCGCGTACTTTGAGGGGCTCGTGCTCGACGATGGTGGCACGATAGGGGGTGAGGTTGGTTCGGATTTGAAGAGGGAAGAGAGGGCTTTCGAACGTGGGTGGTGGCGGGGCCTGTGGCGGCGGCGATTTGGTCGGGAAGGAAGGAGCGACGGTCGTCGTACAGATCGAGAGAGGGAGCGGGTTTTCTGAGGGTTTTTAGAAAATAAAAATAAAAAAGGAAAAATCCTATTGGCCCGTGGTTTTATTAAATTTCAAAATAGTGTTTCTCCACACGGACACCAATTCAAACCCAACGACTATCGCCCCTAGCTAATTACCCCCATCCCGGACACAATGGGATATGTTTCGAAGGCCCATTCGACTGTTTCAGTCTGTTTCCATTCAAATTAAAATATAAAACATTCAATATTTAATTTGAACGTACATTTCAATTTCCCAGGGCCACAAACTAATTCGAAAATTCCAGAAAAATAAATCTAGCTATGTTTTGATGATACGGTCCCAACAAAACTAGTTTCGTCGAATTCTGAGACTGTTTGAAAAATGGCCCATTTCTGGTCGATCCAATTTAACTGTAATTGACCAAAACACATTTTCCTTTGCCACGCTCACATATTAGCTTCAAAATTTATGAAATTTGAAACTTAGCAATAACTTCACATCCCGGATCCAAAAAAAGTGGTTTCGTCGAATTCCGAGGTCGTATGCAAAATGGCCAATTTCACGGGCTATATAATTTCCATAGCGACCTTTCTGAAAATTCATTTGGCCATAACTTTTGCTTTCCGCTATGAAACTTCAATTTTTCAGATTCGTTAGAAAGGTATCCACTAACAGATTTAAAAAATTTTGGTTTCACTCAAATCCGTTTTGTTTTGCACCCGGTACAGACCGACAAAGTTTTAATTCAATTTTTGAAACTACAGCGCCATTTTAGGCCTTGTTTATAATTAGTATTAATTATATTCGTTTTCAAACGTCGATTCAAAATTGTGATTATTTAAAATATTTATTTTAAATATTTAAAATCCATCATTTTAGCCAATTTAAATTTTTTAAATTGGTTCATATTTTTCGGGTCGTTACAATCTCCCCCACTTAAAACTTTTCGTCCCCGAAAAGGAACAAAGTCGAAAGTGGTTTGATTAATCAACTCTACGTTCGATCTGGCTTCCATTTTCCAACTTTTCAGTTTCTGAGAATTTTCATATTCTTCAAAAATTTGGCTAACACCCGGAATTTTCGAAAAATTTCTCCATAACCTCCTTTGTGCGGGGAGAGGTTTGGAAATTTATTGGGTCGTATTAGATACCCAATAAATCCTAATAAGCATACACATATTTATAGTGATATATTCTGGTGTTTACAGGGGAGCGTGTATAGACAATAACTCCAGAGAATAAATTCTCGTCACCCTATCAAAGCCTGAGGGAGTGTGTATTTTAAATGCTCCAGAGGATAAATCCACGTCACCTCGTCCCGTGTGGGAAATAAATAGTCCATGTGCCGTATCTAATAACTAGAGAGACGTGATTATTGTCAACTCCAGACCCGTGTGGGTTTTTTATTAATCTGGCAATTTTATCGTTACAATTTAAATAGTCCATATCAGTCATCAGTTCAACCTGTAAAATATAGTCATCGCCATACAAGCCTCTCGCTCGTATGGTAAATCTTCCACCTCGTCACACAAGCTCCAAATGCTTATGTGGTATATGATGAAGTATGCCTATCTTCCAGAAGTATGCCATGTAATGTAGTTCAAAATTAATTGTTACTATCCTATGGCGACGTTTATTATTACACACAGAATAACCAGCACTCTGCATCCCATGGCATTCACAGGAGTTGATATAATAATATTTCGCATCCAACTCATTAAGGTTTACCTATTTTTCGGACACGCAAATAAAATCTTTACTCAACAGCTAGTCCATTTACCTGTTCAAACATATATAATGCACAAGTATATATATTTCTATCTATTTTCTAATCAGTTCAGTGTGTGATATAATCGAATAAATTCTACCATTCATTCTATTATTGATTAAATTAACTATCGTTTTAATAATTTTAATTAATCAAATCTACTATCACACAATACAAACAACAATCAGATTGTTTTTAACTTTTCAAAAATATACCAATCAATTTCTATACTCTTTTTAAAATCATTCAGCCTATAGAATTAAAAGTGCACATCCATGAAAAGAAAATAACAACAGAGTATAGAACTAATTGGTAATGCAAAGTATGGTAAATGTACCTCGCACCGGAGTCAATCTGAGATATCCACTCGGCATCTAGGATAGGCTTTCTGAATGCTCTCCTCAGTTTCCCAAGTACAATCTCGCGGATCCCCACTCCATTGCACTTTGACTAAGTGAACTTTCTTGTTCCTCAGCTCTTTGGTTTCTTTGCCGATAATCTTTAGCGGCTCTCTTCTCACAGCTAATTCTGGGGTAATTTCAATATCCTGTTGGGATGCTTCTTCCACAATCAAGTCTGGATCATGAACGTGCTTTCGAAGTTGAGATATGTGAAATACATCATGCACTCCAGGCAACCAATCAGGCAATTTAACCCTATAAGCGAGAGTTACGATCCGTTCCAGAATAGGAAACGGGCCAATGAATTTGGGTGCCAACTTTCCAGTTTTACCGAACCTGATAACTGCTCTCATCGGCGATGCTTTCAAATATACATAGTCGCCAACAACAAATGATATATCTCTTCTTCTCCTATCGGCATAGCTCTTTTGTCGACTTTGAGCAGCGAGTAATCGTTTCTTGATAATATCGACTTTGTCGGCAGCTTCCCGAATCATATCTGGCCCTAACACAAGTCTATTACCGGGTTCGACCCAACAAGCAGGAGATCGGCACGGTCTACCATACAATGCTTCGAATGGCGACATTGTCAGGCTCGCCTGGTAGCTGTTGTTATATGAGAATTCAGCCAAATGCAGATGGTCTTCCCATGATCCACCGAAATCTAGAACACAAGCCCGCAATAGATCTTCTAGAATACGATTCACCCTCTCAGTCTGACCGTCTGTCTGAGGATGATAAGCGGTGCTCAAGTTCAGCTTCGTTCCCAGCTCTACTTGAAATGCCTCCCAGAATTTACTAGTAAATATTGTATCTCTATCACTGACTATACTGAGCGACACTCCATGTAGCCTAACAATTTCCCTGAAGTAAATCTGCGCCAGACTCTGAGCAGTTTTGTTTGATCTGACAGGTATGAAATGGGCGGTCTTCGTGAAGCGATCCACGATCACCCAAATACTATCATTTCCTTTTCTGGTTCTGGGAAAACCATCAATGAAGTCCATGGAAATATGTTCCCACTTCCAACCTGGAACGTCTAGCGGTTGTAACAATCCAGCCAGTTTCTGTTGGTCGCTTTTGACTAGCTGGCAAGTAGGGCATCGACTAACATATATCGAGATGTCTCTTTTTAACGACTTCCACCAGAATGTTCGCTTGATATCGTTATACATTTTACTCACACCCGGATGGATACTGAGCTTAGATTTGTGGCATTCATCAAGCACATCCCTTCTGAGTTCAGGAATTTCTGGAACACAAATTCGTCCTTCTAACCTCAGAATCCCTTCGCTGTCGAGCTGGAAATCCAAAGCATTGCCTTCACGAATTCGCTGACTCATTCCTTTAATAAATTGATCGTCTTTTTAGAGAGCCGATATCTTGTCAATCAACGAAGTCGCAATGATAAAACTGGCGATCATTTCATTCTTTCGGCTTAACGCATCGGCCACGACATTGGCTTTCCCTGGAGTGTATAGAATCTCAAAATCAAATGCTGCAAGGAACTCTAGCCAACGTTGCTGCCTCAGATTCAGGTCTTTCTGAGTGAACAGATACTTTAACGACTGATGGTCTGTATACAGTTCGAATTTCTCACCCAGAAGATAGTGTCTCCAGATTTTCAAAGAGAATACGATAGCCAACAACTCAAGATCATGAGTGACATAGTTTTTCTCGTGTGGCTTCAATTGACGGCTAGCATAAGCAATCACTTGACCTCTTTGCATTAACACTGCGCCAAGGCCTTCTCTAGAAGCATCAGTTCAGACTTTTAAATCCTGATTGCCGTCTATTATGGTTAACACTGGAGCAGTCGTTAATCTTAACTTTAGCTCTTCAAAAGCCTCCTCACTTTCTGGAGTCCATTTTAATTTTGAGTGCTTCTTTGTAAGCTTCGTTAAGTGGCCAGATATCTTCGAAAAGTTTTTGACGAACTTCCGGTAATAACTAGCCAATCCGAGAAAACTGCGGACTTCTGTAGGAGTACTGGGCTGTTTCCAGTTTTGAATAGCCGTGATTTTACTTGGATCCACAGCAATTCCTTCTTTCGATACGACATTGCCCAGAAATTTCACTTCCTCTTGCCAGAATATACATTTGGACAGTTTGGCTTTTAATACATTCCTTCTGAGGATTTCCAGAACCTGTTTCAAATGCTTTTCATGTTCGGCCTTTGATTTAGAGAAGATTAAAATATCGTCAATGAAAACCAGAACAAATTTATTCAAAACTCCTCTGAACACTCTATTCATCAGATCGACGAAGTAAGCTGGAGTGTTACATAAGCCAAACGACATTACTAACCACTCGTAGAATAAGTCGGGACCTCTGAATGTTGTCATAGGAACACATTCTTCGGCAATTCGAAGTTGATGGAAGCCTGTAGCTAGGTCCATTCTTGAGAATACTTGTGCTCCATTCAGACGATCCAATAAATCATCAATTCGCGGCAATGGATATTTGTTCTTTATTGTCTGCTTGTTCAAATCACGATAATCCACACATAGCCATAGAGTACCGTCAGATTTTCGGACAAACACCACTGCTGCACCCTAATCAGAGAAACTAGGCCTGATCAGACCCTTCCATACTAGCTGTCGTGTTTGATTGTCTAATTCCTCTTTCTCTTTCAAGGACATTCTTCGAATAGCGTGAACTACCGGCCTTGCATTCGAAATCAAAGCAATCTTGAAATCTATTTCTCTCTGCGGAGGTAAACGAACAACTTCTTTAAACACATCCGCATAATTTTTGACGACAGGAATGTCTTTGATGAGGTCAGGAATATTCTCTGTGACTTCAGGGATATTTTCTATTTGGGCCAGAGAGACATCCAAAGCTGCCCAGAAGTCTTTTCTATTAGCATTCTGACCTTCACAGGGAATGGTTATATAACCACCTGATTTTATCATTGCCTTAACGATCCTGTCGGCGCATTTAACCTCTGCCTCATATTTGGTTAGCCAATCCAATCCCAGAATAAGATCGAATTCATTAAAATTCATAACGATAGAGATAGTAGGGAATTTATAGCAGGAAAAAGAGACAGGTACTGCACAAACCCAACTGAGATCGATGGAACCACCGATCGGATTTTGGACAGTCATTGGTTCTTTTAGCTTCCTCAACTTCAGATCCAACTTCTTAACTGCATTCTTTGCAATAAAGCTTCGTGACGCGCCTGTGTCAAACAGTAATTTGACTAGAATGTTCTTAACAGTAAGCGTGTCTTCCAAAACATCAGATCTTCCCTGACTAGCTGAGAGTGCTGAAGTTTCTGCTACTTCATTTACCTGAGCCTCTTTGGTCTTTTTCAATAGCCAGCAATCTTGCTTTACATGACCAGCCTGTTGGCAGAGATTGCATTCTCTACTTTCCTGAAGCTTTCTGCCGGATTTAAATCCATCATTCTTTCGTTTCTTCGAGGATTTACAATTTCCTCGCAAATGCCCTTTCTTATGGCAGTTATTGCATATGGCAGTCGTTGGTGGTTCTTTTTCGGATCTGGCCCTTTTTCGATTGACTCTGGGCTCCTTGCTGACCTCAGACATTGTACTGGCCTCAGGACGATCAGTTTCAGACTCAATTTTATTACTAGAGCTGACTTCTTCTTCGTACTGTAACATACCTTTCTTGTCTAAATCTTCGAACTGGTAAGCCATGTATATCATTTTAGAGAAAGGAAGCTTCACATTCCTCATTACACTGTTCTGATATTTTCTTTGAAGCCCGTTGATAAATCTCAAATTCTTCCTCTTCGGATTTTGAATTAGATGAGGGGCAAAGTGAGAAAGTTCATTAAATTTCTTATGATATTCGGGAATGGTCATATCTCCTTGTATCAGATAAGAAAATTCATCACATAGCCGTTCAATTGCTTCGGGAGGAGTAAATCTTTCCAGGAAAATCACTTTGAATCTATCCCAGGTGATATCACCTTCTGGATTATTCTTGATAACCGAATCCCACCAGAACAAAGCTTCGTCTTTGAGTGCCCAGGAGGCCAGTAATCTTTTCTGGTCATCCCTCATCTTTAATCCTTCGAAGATTTTCTCAGCCAAACGAATCCAGGCTTGTGTTTTCATAATTGATTCTCCACCCGAGAAGGGTTTTCCACCCATATTTCTATATTTCATAAATAGAGCTTCTATATCCAGGTCAGTATTACTTCTTCTGTTTCTGGCACTCATTTTCTAGTACTTCTGCAAACAGCAGATCAAGTGTCAGGTCACAGAAAAGATATTTCAAAATACAGAGACAAATACTTAAATATAAATGTGTCTACTGGGGTGTATTTCATTCTGCTACTCATACCAGGATATTACTTATCCTGTATGTAATGAGTTACCCATCCTAGAACACTACTGGTTCTATTTCTGACGAGTTCGTTCATATGTTATATTCCAGAACTAAGCTTAACCAAAGCTCTGATACCAAATGAGACGACCACAAACCCCGTACTGATGGCGGCAAGGGTAATCCTTGGAATATAACACAGAAACAGATAATAACAGAAATAAATAAATACACTAGATAATGAACAATAGAATATACTGGATAAACGTAATCATCAGAGTTACACAATATACAGGATCATACTTAGTACAAATACAGTTCAGCTATACATAAATGTCTACAGCGGAAAACAAACATAATGTACAATAGGAGCTGAACAGCATAAAAAGAGATAAATAATAGAATCCATCTTCAGCTCCAGCTATCCAGAGAAAGCCAACTAAAACCTGAATACAAGGCTGCCCATGTAGAAAAAGGGGCACCCGAGTTTGAAAGTGAAACAAACTACGAGTCAGTCATGGGACTGGTATGAGAAATCTACTCTACACATTTATAATATGGCTAATCATAGGACCACGCCACTTTCGTGGAACGGGTTTACTCCATTGGATTGCCAGTGCTTTAAAAACAAATCTTTCTTTTAAACATCGACATGCTTTTTTATAAAAATGAAGCCATTATAAGACTCGGTTCCCATCACACAATGCAACGCAAACCGGAGGATAGAGTTTTACCTTATAATGGCCAAAATATGCTTGATACGAATAAAACAAAAGCATTTGACAACACTACTAGTGTTTATATGTTTCAAAAACAATTTCGAATCATAACTATCAATCATAGACGACATGAGCGTCCCATGCCACTATGTCGCCAAATATAGGTATACAATCAAAACCGCACAGTCACGTATTTGGAAATTGGATTTCCGTCATGAACCAAGGCAAAAGATAGTCCTTACCGACTTCGAGACAATCTAGCCCATGTCTCAGGAACATCCGCAACTGCCCCTTGGATCGTCAGGGCCGGTCCACCGATGTGGATTATTATGCCTGAACAATACGTCTCCCCGCCCTATGGGGCGTAAATGAGCCAACGAATGACTCCATCGGTCCCGGATCGACCGATATATCCGAGGCGCCTCGCTATCCATCATCTACATAAGTAAAATGTCAGGCCGTGTAAAAACACCGACACAACTCCTAGCTAGAAAGAAACGCAGGCCCTCCCTGATGTCCTCTCCCGTTTCTGGTTCATACCGGGGTGTGAGGCTCGCGAATTCACGTTATTCACAAAGCTATGCCACACAGGCGGTGCTTTGATCATCAATCACAAGACTTTGCTTTTCAACAGAAGCCCTGTTCACTGCATCTTAGCATGCCACACCGGCAATCCACACCATGCAACTGATGGTTATCAATCGAACAGAATGAATTCCAATGTCAGACACACAGTCCATTTGCAAGTCCGTTCTGGGTCTAAATGAAACCGGAGGCACTAAATACCTCGCATATTCATCGATCCCCACGTACGTCTGGACGATCACCACTCATTATCCATATTTCGGGATGCCTCCTAATCAGGACATCAGTTACCATCCAAACGAGGTGAAGATCGGTCTTCAACCCCCGTCTTCATCTTTGACTTCTTATCGTCGATTCAGTTATTCAGAATGGGATAAACCCGGTCTTTTTGAGCAACTCGCGTATATAATAAACAAGTGCAACACTAACATACATACGCATCATTTCAATTCATTAGCCACTAACCGTCAATAAGTAAGAGAACGATTTCCCAAATATTAACCCCGAAGGCCGAAACCAACATCAGATCAACACCCAGGAAACCATTCGACTTAACCAACCTTCAGTTAGTTTCTAAATTTCACATCCATATTGTTTATAATATTTTATAACGATTTATCGCCATTTTTATTTATTTTAAAATAGCCAATTTATTCAAAACGACGCTTCGGGCCATAACGCGGCCGTGGCGCTGTTTTTCTTTAGATTTGATTTACACATATCTGAAAATCTAACCGTTGGATCTTCACAAAATTTACATCATTAGAAAGATCTTTTCAAAACGAATCCAACGGTTCTAGTTTCGAGAAAATCCGACGGTCGGATCTCCCGGTATAATCGTTTGAAGTTTCGATTTCAAAATACGAACTGCAGCGTCGTTATTCGATTAAATATAATTATATATATATATATATATATAATCGAATCTGGCGCTGTTTTTCTTCAGATTTGAATTAAACATTCCAGACAATCCAACCATTGGATTTTTACAAAGTTGGTGCCGTTGGAAAGATTTTTCCAAAGCGAACCCAACGGTTGCGGTTTCGGGAAAATCCGATGGTCGGATCTCTCGGTATAATCGTTTGAAATCACGGTTTCAAAATATGAACTGCAGCGTCGTTATTCGATATATTTCAATTCTATTTATATATATATATCGATTCTTCGATTTCAAAAACTATATTCTTTTCATACATTTGATAAAAATGATATTTTTGTCTAACTGTCTTCTATTTCAACACTTCACTATTTTTAACAATTCATTTATATAATAAAAATGTGATTTTTATTGTAAAACAATTCATTTCAAAACACTATTATTTTATATAGTTCATATAGGTACTAAAAGTATGATTTTTATTATAAAACAATTTATTTCAAAACGAGATCATTTTATATAGTTCGTATCGATGATAAAAATTGGATTTTCATTATAAAACACTTTCTTTCAAAATATGAATACCATTCAACACATGAATTTCAATTCAACGAATGAATTTCGATTCAACACATGAAGGTTTTCTATAGTTTATATATATCGATAAAAAGGTGATTTTTATATTTAAAACACGAATACCATTCAACACATGAATTTTAATTCAACGAATGAATATCGATTCAACACATGAGGGTTTTCTATAGTTTCTATATATAGATAAAAAGGTGATTTTTATATTTAAAACATGAATACCATTCAACACATGAATTTCTATCCAACGAATGAGTTTCGATTCAACACATGAAGGTTTTCTATAGTTTATATATATCGATAAAAAGGGTGATTTTTATATTTAAAACACGAATACCATTCAACACATGAATTTCTATCCAACGAATGAATATCGACTCAACACATGAAGGTTTTCTATTCAACGAATAAATATAGTTTCAACAAATGAAAATAATTCAAACACATGAATATTATTCAAAATTTCGGCAGCATAACGGCAGGGTAGTTAAAACCGGGACCGTCCCTAGTACGACTCCTCGCTCTACCTTAAAACCTCGCGGTTTTTGACAATGGGGAATTATGCATCTAGTTCGCACGCAGGCGGCATGTATATATTTTTCATTTCCACAAACTAATCCTATGTGGTTTCAACCAAATATTTCTCAACCACAAATGGGTATTTTTCAACCACAATCAATCAATTCCAACCACAAACAATTTCAATCAACCATTCGCTATCAATCAATTTTCACACCAATCACAACCAATAAATATCGTCCATGGTTTGTGGACGAGGGGCGTATATATATATATATATATATATATATATATATATATATATTTATATATAGCATTTCACTTCTATTTTAACACATATATAATTTTTACAACGCATATACAACTTATATATCGAACGTACAACTTATACAACGCTTATACAAGAGGTGTACAACGCTTATATAACTCATACATCGACTATATAATTTATACATCGTCGTTTTCCATATCGTTTATAAATTAGAAATCTCACATTGGTTCGTTGCTTTGCTAAAAATTGAAGAAGGCTCAGAAAAATATCCGGTCTCTTCTAGCTTGTAGAAGACGTCCTCACAGTCCCGGTGTCTCTTGTTTCACTGAATTTCAACCACAAACGAAAAAGATATGATTTTTCAAAGTTGATCGAATTTTGCAACACTTTAAAGTGTATTTTCAGTTCAAAGAAAACAACAGCCGTTACCTCAACTTTTCGTTCAAATCTAGATTTTGCAATTACTTTGAATCTGTAGCACCTGGACGCAATCGGGTCTTGGCACCTCGAAGAGGCTTGGAAGGCGCACCTACGCATGGAGGAGCGGCTCAGATCGATGCACGGAGGAGAGAGAATCGACGGCTCGAAGTCGCGTACTTTGAGGGGCTCGTGCTCGACGATGGTGGCACGATAGGGGGTGGGGTTGGTTCGGATTTGAAGAGGGAAGGGAGGGCTTTCGAACATGGGTGGTGGCGGGGCCTGGCATGGCCTGTGGCGGTGGCGATTTGGTCGGGAAGGAAGGAGCGACGGTCGTCGTCCAGATCGAGAGAGGGAGCGGGTTTTCTGAGGGTTTTTAGAAAATAAAAATAAAAAAGGAAAAATCCTATTGGCCCGTGGTTTTATTAAATTTTAAAATAGTGTTTCTCCACACGGACACCAATTCAAACCCAACGACTGTCGCCCTTAGCTAATTACCCCCTCCCGGACACAATGGGATGTGTTTCGAAGGCCCATTCGACTGTTTCAGTTTGTTTCCATTCAAATTAAAATATAAAACATTCAATATTTAATTTGAACGTACATTTCAATTTTCCAGGGCCACAAACTAATTCGAAAAATTCCAGAAAAATAAATCTAGCTATGTTTTGACGATACGGTCCCAACAAAACCAGTTTCGTCGAATTCTGAGACTGTTTGAAAAATGGCCCATTTCTGGTCGATCCAATTTAACTGTAATTGACCAAAACACATTTTGCTTTGCCACGCTCACATATTAGCTTCAAAATTTATGAAATTTGAAACCTAGCAATAACTTCACATCCCGGATCCAACAAAAGTGGTTTCGTCGAATTCCGAGGTCGTATGCAAAATGGCCAATTTCACGGGCTATATAATTTCCATAGCGACCTTTCTGAAAATTCATTTGGCCATAACTTTTGCTTTCCGCTATGAAACTTCGATTTTTCAGATTCGTTAGAAAGGTATCCACTAATAGATTTAAATATTTTTGGTTTCACTCAAATCCGTTTTGTTTTGCACCCGGTACAGTCCGACAAAGTTTGAATTCAATTTTTGAAACTGCAGCGCCATTTCAGGCCTTGTTTATAATTAGAATTAATTATATTCGTTTTCAAACGTCGATTCAAAATTGTGATTATTTAAAATATTTATTTTAAATATTTAAAATATTTATTTTAAATATTTAAAATCCATCATTTTAGCCAATTTAAAATTTTTAAATTGGTTCAGATTTTCCGGGTCGTTACATTACCCTTTTATCCCTAGGTGGAAATCCCTTTGGATGTAAACATGTAATTGAAACATGTTATGGATGATGGTTGCAAGTGGTTGCAAATGTTTGCTAGTGGTTGCTCGTGGATGCATACACACACACAATCTAGGGTTTTAGATCGGCTCAGTCACTTCATATTGCATATGCATATATGTGTTTATGTTTGTATATGGTTGAAGCTTAATATGTTGTCATATGGATGTCGCATTTGTTTGAATGATTGCGCACTCATGTAGAAGTATGAATAGGAAAAAGTTTGCATACATAATGGATTCATGACACTTACATAATTTGCATTAAGGAGGTCAACTGAATCAGTAGACCGCCTGATTTTTGCATTAGATAAGGACATGTACACACACGATGCATATGATCATGAAGCATTAGAAATCTTTTAAGGACAATGGACGCTCATGTTTGATGATTGAGTAGATGGACATTTGGATGGTAGGATATATGTTCTCCTATACTTGGAGATTTCGGGGACGAAATCCTTTAAGGAGGGGAGAATGTAACACATTGTATTTCTGTTAACACTAAAGTTGCTAATACAAAAATAAATGTGTAAAGGGGAGATGTATCCAATGTGCATACAAGAATAATAATAAATGTGTAAAAGGGAGATGTGTCTAATGTGCATACAAGAATAATAATAAATGTGTAAAGGGGAGATGTACCTAATGTGCATACAAAAATAATAATAAATGTGTAAAGGGGAGATGTATCTAATGCGTACGTATTTATATAGATTGACAAATAATAGTAAATGTACATTAAGAAAGAAATGGTGAACATAATTGGCTTCTCTTTACAACGGACGGCTCTGGTTAACCCTAGCTTCATCGACGGCTTAAATTAACTTGCAACTCTATAAAAAGACCCTAGGTCTCAAACTAAAAATTCACAACAAAAAAAAAGAATAAGAATTGGAGCCACCATGCTGTCTGCTGAGAACTAGAGGGAGCCTCCACTTGAAAGAGACGAACAACATAGCGAATACAAACTAAAAGATTAAGAAGCAACAACAAATTAGAATCAAAGCAACGTCTTCCCAAATGAAAGCTTTGCAAATTCAGAATTTCAGAACTCAGAAAACAAGACCGTCTACGATTGTAAGTTTAGCTACATTTTTAGAATGCGAATTAATATGAATATCATGTGTTGCGATGAAATGATAATAGTACGATACTCGTTATGTTATTAATATACGTTTGTGATTTGATTCTATTATCATGTTGAATTGAGAATTATTAAGTATGATGTTTATTATGTTTTATAATATTAATCTATGCCAGTGACTTGATTCTATTATCATGTTAAATTTGGGATTATTGGATTAGATTATTTGTATAAGCATGGACTTGGATTGTAACATCTTATGAGAATTGTGTAGTTTATTATGCAAGTTTATGTAGTGAAGTTATGCGACCAATTGTCAAATCTATATGTTCATGTTTATGCAAAACTTATGCCATGTTCACACTTATCATATGTTGGGATTAATTTGCAAGTATGTTTAAATCTATGCTACTAATTAACACATGTGTATGTTGATTAGCCTATGTTGCTAACTCACATATACGTATGTTGATTTGCCTATGTTGCAAATTAACATATGTATATGGATTAGTTCATATTGCTAATTCTCATGTATGTTGTTAATATGGCCTATGTTAAAAACACATATATGTTGAGTTAGCCTATAAGTGCAAGTTCATACCTATGACATTATAATGTTTATGTTAGTCTTTTTGCAAGTTTGTATCTATGACATTATAATGTTCATGTTAGTTATTTTGCAAGTTCACCCCTAAAATGTTCATGTTAGTTATTTTGCAAGTACACCCTATTATGTTCATATTGATTATGCCATCAATACCAAAGTTATACCCTTGTCATGTTTATGCTAATTTATGCCAATTTGCGTATATTAAATTAGGCTAAGTTTTTAGCCTAATACTTTACACCAAAAATCATGCGAACATAAATTAGGCTGAGATGGTTAGCCTAATATTGGATGGGGTAACGTTGGGTTAAAATGATAATTTTTGGAAAACTTGCCATAAATTGGTCATTAATCACATAAGTGATTTATGGCATAAAAAGGCATTAATTACCTTAATTAATGAGATTAATTGGAAATGAATGTGACAGTAATTTGAATTTGAATAATTTACATAATTAAAATTTAAATTAGAAAATACGAACGCGCTTAACCCGAGGTTGGATTGAGTTGTGACGTAAACCTGCCCGGACCCGCCCGGCTGTCCAGTTGTCATAACAATAGCTATCCAATGTGAGAGGTTAAGACATGGGCCCAATAAAGACCCGAGGTTAAACTGAGTTGTGGCGTAAGACTGCCCGGACCCAACCGGCATACAGGCAGCCACAACAATATCTGTCTAATCTGAGAGGTTGGTGCTCTAATAAGACAATTAGAGCTGAGTTAGGACTGATAGGGTTAAGTCAATTTAATAAATACTTAACCAAATTCAACACGTTAAATAATTTGGATGGGTGGGGGTTAGGTTCATTCAGACACTTAACCACTTAACATGTTTGACTAGAAAACCGAGTAATGGGGACCCGTTTCAGCAGTAACCCAATTAGGTATCATGGTACCCTGAACTAGGCAGGGTGGGGCACGATTACTGGGCTGATTGTAAGCGGTCACAAGCGACGGCGGTTGGTGCACAGTGTGGGTTCTAACAGAGTGCGGGCGTGCACACACTCTGGAGCAGACAAGTCAGGGCACTGGAGCATCAGTAGTATACCCTATGCATGCTAGAATTGTGTCGGGGCCGCCACCATGGGACTTGATACACCCCATGGTGGAACCAACATAGGTATCTACCATATAGGGTCGTAGGACACATGTGAATATACGAGTAGGAGCCGATCTTTTAAAGAAAGCGAAAGGGATCACTTCACCCCAATCACGGGGTGCCTGTTGGTATAAGAATTAGTAGGTGCAGAGATAGAGATTTAAAATAGGGTGCGAAGGGATGTTCGTTTTAGGACGCCTTATCTAGTTCTAGGATAGTCTGTTATCCTGATATCGTCCTGTTCTCACTTTATGCAAGTCATGATCTTTTTATTATTAACATTATAGGAATATAGCTGGACTTACCAGACTTATGTCTGACCCATTTTCCTTTCGTCTTCTTTTCTTCCTTCCCCCCCCCCCCCAGGTCCACAGGGAGGAAACACCGCAGCTTAGTCAGTTTTTCATCCAGCTTGAAGAGAGAGAATGTATTGCTTGGATTTCTTTCATTTGGACCATGGCTTTGGATATCATTTATGGGGATTATGCAGCTTTATTTATGTTTCATGCTTCTTTAACTTTTAAAATCAAGACAGTATTATGGTTGTAATAATTGGAAGTTTGTTTTGAGACAATGTTGGAAATGTTCTATATGAACACGTATTTATGATAATAAAAGTCTGTTGGTTTTTCCGCTGCTTATTTATATGTGTTTATATCTGTGTCTCTTACTTATAAACCTCCACCAAAATTAAGGCATTCCCTTTGTGAGTGACCTTAACAGAGGTGGGGTGTTTCAGGTAGCTTGTACATCTCTAGTTTAGGCTTGTATGTGCAAATTTAGTTATGGGTTAAGTTTAACTTTTAGTTTAGTTTTATTACGGTATTAGATTTTTACTGCTTACCCTTGTTTATAGCTAACCGTTAAATTCATACCGTAACACGCGAGCTCCTAATACAAAGAAAATTAATATATTGCTACGTCCTAATATTCCGGTCCCAATGAAATTAATTTCGTTGAAAACCGACTCCGTTTGTATAACGACACCATTTTTAATTCCAATTTATTCATCGGTTCACACTTAAAGTTCGCACACAGATATTACAACTCCGATTGACTCCAAACTAGAAACATAGTAATAATTAGCCATACGGATTCCAATAAAACTCGTTTCATCGAAAATGGAGGTCGTTTGAAAAGAAAACCATTTTTTAAAGCCTATATAATATCGATAAAATATAATTAAATCCAAAACAATTCAATTTAAATAAAAATAAATTATTATTATTGTATATCTCAAAATAAAATATCATACAGTTTTAAAATAAACCAATATATATTTTAAACTAAATATTCAGATTAAACAACATTCAAATTATATTCAAAATCCTATTTAATTTATATAATAAACGTTATTGTTTATTAAAGAATTCCATAGCGATTATTTGAAAATTTGAATTGGACATAACTAAAAGTTTATAATATGAAATCTACATTTATCTCTTCCATTAGGATATTATAATTAAATCAATTCAAATGTTTCTTGTTTCACAAACTTCCAACTTATATCGGATCGTGTATATTTAATTGAAGTTTAAATCGTAAATTACGAACTACCGCAACGTTTCGAATTCGAATAATAAATATATATATAAATTACACGTTCAGACACCGTTTAATAAACGAATTATATATTCTAAATCCATTTAAAATCCCAATTCAATATATAATATAATAAATTAAATTAAATATTTGACTACCAAAAATACGGGACGTTACATGCTAGTAATGTAGTAAGTATTATTTTTCATTTTACCAAAAATAATATTATTATTCTTCTGCCTATATCATCTCAGCATGCAAACACAATGATGTAATAAAAATGAAGATCTAAAACCTCTCACACTAATGCAAGGTTCAAATTGCTGCAAGTATATGCATGCAACAAACCACCATAATTTTCTCGTGGGAAGCACCATTGTTTGTCCTCCCTTCTCTCTCGAGTTCGCGTTTGCTCTTACCTTCCTGTAGCTCCTCCTCCTCCTTTCTTCGCAGCTCTGGGTTCTTCATATAGCAAAAATCACAAAGATACATTATGATTTAATCATGCTATTAATTCCGGAGGATCCTCTTCATGTCCCCGTAGCAGCCAATCCTTTTTCTCGCATCTTAAGGCATCCAAAGTGGCCAGTTTAGAGTTATCTGTGTCATCTGTTATAGATGATGTCGATTGTGTATTTACTGATAGACAACCTCCAAAAGTACAAACGTTTCTAGGTAATCTTATTAACCTTGCTGGTACCATGTCTTTTCCAGTCAATAATTCAACCTCTAGACCATCTTCTCTTCAAAATACTAGGTTTGACATTTATGATTTTGCTTCGACTCTTCCATGCATTGATTCATCTGTCTCGGTAGTGTTTGGATTTTGTGGTATAGGTGTGGTGAGCACTTTGTACGTAACTCCATTTCTTGCTGGTGGTGTTAATGGAAGTGATAAGATTTGGCAAAACATTAGTGAACATTTGGATGTTTATGTTCTTAATAAGAGCATCTACAACCCATAAGTGAACAGTAAGCAAAGCTTTGATTACTTTACAACCTTCAACTTCGATGTCTACTTGTTAAAGTTGGCTTCTCACCAAATGATTAGAGATGTTTGCTCATTTTATTATTATAATTATTACTACAACTAATACTATTTCTACTTACACGCATAATTCTTCCTCATGAGAAACCAAATTTTGCGTAATTTTGGAGCTATAAAAACTTTAATTTTGGAGCTATACGAACGTAGTAGACTAATGTCTTTCTCATGCCAATCAAGTTGTGCTTCAAAAAAATTGGTTTATCTATTCCTCTTGCTTTCTAGAATCTTGTTTTTGTTACTCTATTTGTGCAAGTTCTAGTTGGATACTTCTTGTATTCGTGGTTAAAGAAGTGCCAATCAGTCTGTTCTTCTTCCATTATCTGGCATTGTTCTTGAAGATCACATGATTCAATCTTGTACTTGAATAGCTTGAATATCTTATAAAGGTTATCTTGAATGATAATTGCTCCCTATTTTCAATAAAGCGAGCAAGGCAAACATGGTTAATTCAATTCAGAATTTGTTTTTGACCAAAGATGAAATCATCGCCTAATAATATAGTGTAACATCCCGACTTTTTGCCTGGTTCTCGTTGGTAATTAAACCAACTTAAACCGTTCATAAAGGCGGCTTGTTATGGGTACTAACATATATTGAACAAAATAATAGAACTTTTCATATCATAAGACAATATTACATCAGAGTTACATGAAATATCAAAGTTACATACAAACTTGAGTATGCCACATTGTCAATTTACAACATGTCACTTATTTCTATCAATACATAACCTCTAAGCACGTAAAACTTAGAGCCGGGAATAATTAATTGCCACAAATCCGATATATATTAATAGAAATCAGTGCTATGCTATCAATTACAATGTCAGACACACAATCCATACAAGTCCATTCTAGGTCTGAATGGAACAAATCTGAAAATCCTTAAATATATTCAGACCTCATGCCACTTATAACCTCGTTTCAGGTGTAAGACCCGATTCAAGACATCAGCAATTAATCCAAATATTCCAAAGATTCCTGGTCTTCATTTGTCCTTTCTAAGTCTTCAAATAGCATCGTATTATTACTTGGAATGATTTTCGCACTTAAATCCAATCCCGGTCTTTCCAAGTAATAAGCGTATTTTAAAAGCAAAAGCGATGGACTATACCAGTTTCAATATGTTATCAATTCATTTTTGGATAAGGTTGGATTAATTTCCTTAATTTTCGTCTTATCTCTTCTTTACAAATCCCCTATTCAAAACTCTCTATTCGTTTTTATCATTTCCATTCGTCTTTTCAAATTTGGGTTAAAAGCCTTATACACAATTTTTTATATATAATGTTCTCAAATTTAATCATTTTCATGGAATGGTAAAAAGTTTCATAAGCACTGTAGATTAGCTATTTACCTAATAGGTTCAACATCATTTAAGGGTTCAAATCTTTTACTCAAATTGTTATAAATAATGAACGATGCTTGTAAGATTCCAAAATTTGTTCTAAATTCAAGCGGTTTTAATAAACTACCAAATTATATTTTGAAAATAACCATCCCATCCGTTGGATCATTTAGGGATAGCCAGGGAGAGCAGGAAACTTGTATTTTCCAAACCCAAGCCTTAGACACTATCTTCTCTGTCACCCTAGAACGTTCTGGTATATAAATATGTATGTGTTATTAGAAGAAATGTCATTAATATGTATATATATTTCTTGAAAATAGGTGCTTTATTGAAATATATATATATATATATATATATATATATATTCGATAACGATTCAAAACAAAATTGCCCAATCCTCTTTAAAGTCATAATAAAAGTTTACATAATTTCAATTAACCCGTCATTTAAATTTTCTTTGGAAGCTTAATGTAATATTACCAAACTTTGTTTAATTGTTTAAAGCTTACAAAAGTCTTTAATAATGGAACCAAGTGTTTTTAAATTAAACTAGTGTTTAGTTATACAAATTACATTTCAAAATTTATGTGTAGTTATATAATAATGAAACTTTTCGAAATGAAATGTAAATAAAATTTCTTTTATTTAAATTGCAAAACTTGTTTTAAATCTTGGGAGTCCTAACCAATTTAAGAACTTCAAAAATCCTCTTCTCGTTTATGGAAACCGTTAATCATTCATAACTAAAATTTCAAATTCAAGATTAACATTCAAATCTTATTTTACCTTTAAATCATCATTATAGGAAAGAGATTTAAATCGATTTCCATATAAATCTATAACTACAAGGTGTGATACAACCCAAATTAATTCACATGGATATGAATCTATCTAACAACATCGCAACAATTAATCAACCATCTAATTGTGCACAAGTATTTTGTGTTTGCAACAAACATCCATCAAACTTCATAGCAATAGCAACCATTCTTAAGCCAACAATGTTGAGTAACTGATTATAATTATCAGTTAATTATAATTATTGTTCCTACTTATTTAAAATAATTTTAAATAAATGTTCTCACTAGTTATGCTTTCCAATTCCTCACTGTCAAAACTTTGCATCTACTTCGGACCAAGCCTGTAATTGATCGCTTGCAAATTTCACGGACAATGCGTTATTCCCTTTATCTTCAACCGTATGTATATATAAAATATATATACACTTTATACTTAAACACACGTCTATATTCCTCAAAGCAAGAGAAGGCCGAATGTGTTATTGGGAGGGTCTTGGTGTTGTTTGAGTCACAACAAGACGATGGTGGTGTGGTGAGGTTTGCTAAGGCTTTAAGGTGCGGTTTGGCACAGTGCGAAGAAATGGGCGAAGCTTTTTTTGTTTTTTTTTGTTTCTCACATGAAGAAAGAATGTTATGCGAAATTTGGGTAGAAGAAACGAGTGAAGGAATTTGGTGTTAGAGGAAATGGGTTTGGTGGAAGGACATTTGCGTAAAAAAAATGGGTAGGAGGAGAACCAACTGCGTGAATAAATGAGAGAAAGGTGTGTCACGCAACAACAGTAAGGAGCTCCTTTTATATCTGCAGCTCCAAATTGCTTATAGCATTGGATTCTCTGTCCCTACACTATTCAAAATCTTTAGGTTGCCGTTTCACAAATATTTTAATTGATATGGCATGATTTAAACTAGATTAAATCAGGTATTGTTACCTGTCATATCTTTAGGGAGACTAAATTTTCAATTTTAGTTAGAGCTATTTTAGAGAAAGAAGTGACACTTGTTAAGTTGGTCTAGGATAGAAATAAATATTTGCTAAATATTGTCTACCGCAATTTTTTTCATGGTTTACATTTGTGTTCACATCGTTCGTTTCCCTCTTTGTTTCATTTTAAAATTGAATTTAGTTTGTCAATGGTCAAATTGTTACAAATTGGACTGCTATGTACCGTAAATTAAATTCAAGTGTTAACGCCAAATATGCACATTTATTTCACAATTTATTTATTTCTTTTTATTGAGCATTCCTTATAGAAATATGGATTAGATTTCTAGTTTGGTTACATCGCTAATATTCCAAAGTTCATTCTTTGTTTTAATTATGTTAACTGAGAGAAATAATATCGTTATGCAATAAACTTAAACTTAGCACTCTTTTAATTACTACTTAAATTAACCTTCAATATTAATTTGATGTTTTTATTATGCCATTTATAATTAACGTTTTGATTTGAAAATAAGTAAATCTTGATGATGTTTTACTGTATAAGTAAATTCTCCGTAGCAAATTATTCCTTAAATAAGTCAAAACATTTATTTCAAAATTGATCTTTATTTACATCGCCACATTAAACACAAAATTTGTAAAATGTTAATTTTGAAAAAACGTTCAAATTGTGCTCATATTTACAAATGTCATTTCATGTTAAAAGTGAATGGTATGTTCAAAATAAAAAAATCCAGTTCTAGTAAGCATGCATACGATAAACATTAAATTCATTAAATTACAAAATTAACTAATACGACAAAATTCATGTTGTAACGACCCGCATTCTACGCATCGAAGGATCGCAGAATATTTATTTCTTTCACATACGAAGTTGTATGGTCATGTAACTTTGGGAGACGACTATTGGGGTCATTTCCCATGTTCATGATTTTTGCCGATTTTTTAATGACCATTTTGCCCCTAGCTGATCTTTTTTGGCCATAACTTTTGACTGGAAAGGAATATTGACCTGAAACCACTTCCATTGGCTTCAAATGATGGTTACAATTCCGTAGAGTGGTCACATTAGCCAAACGGACTCACCGTTTGGGAGATATGGCTGAAACAAGTTTCAGATGGTGGAAAACAGCTTAATTGGGCTTAACGGGGTAATTAACAGCTAGGCCCAAAGGGGGATTTCGGGTTTAGGAGTTTAAATGGTCTGTTAGGGTTTGGAGAATATCTTTTTCTCATTTTTCAGCCGTCACTATTCATTCCTCCTAACCTAGCCATGGCCTCCACTCTCTAAATCTCTCCAAAACACCTCTAAACCACTTTCTAATTGAAGATTAGGCTTAGCAAACATCAAATTAAGGAGAGAAAGAACCAAAGCAAGGTTAGGGTTGCTGTGTTGCATTGGGATCAACGCCAAATAGAGAATCATTTCATATTTGGTATTTTATTTGTGGCCAAGATGAGTGATTTGCATGGTTTTGCACTAATTACAGTTAATTAAGGGTAATTAGTGAAGATTAACGAAATTAGACATGATAAAATTTTGGAAAAATATTTATAAATTCTAAAATATTTTTTTAGGCCTCTGTTAGAAAATTTGGCTAGTTTGGTTAAGTTTTGCTAATCATATCATTAGATTTTGCCCAAACATGCTTAAGGGAAAATATGGGGTTTTGGGTATGTTTGGTCCATTTTACATGCTAGGATTGTTGTTTTGCTATTTGTGGATGATTATACATGTTGCTGTGACTGCATAGTATACTTTGTGGTTGTCTAGAAGTGTTAGATTAGTTGAAAACGCCGTCGAATGGCGTAAACAGTCAGTAAAAGAAGTTGCAGGAAAATATGCAGGGACCAGATTGGATCGCCCCTACCCGAACCGAACCACTCACACCATCCGACCAGATCGCAAGCCATCTCCACGAGCTGCTCCACCTTGAAGGCCACGAGCTTGAAGACCCGACCCGATCCGGAGCTCTCCACGATCCGAACCGCTTGGAGATGTGGACCCGACCCAAAGCGTTTGGGAAGGAGGATAGGATCGGAGGAGCTCATCACGACCCGATCCGACCTTGTTGAGTGACCATGACCCGAGCCGAGGAGGATGGTGGAACTAGTTGAGGACATCACGACCCGATCCGATGCAGGTGGCTCGAACCGATTCGAATGGAGGAACTCGATCCGAACCGAGGAGCTGATGACCACGACCTGAAGCA
Source organism: Allium sativum (assembly GCA_030737875.1). Taxonomy (NCBI): domain Eukaryota; kingdom Viridiplantae; phylum Streptophyta; class Magnoliopsida; order Asparagales; family Amaryllidaceae; genus Allium; species Allium sativum. The sequence continues at coordinate 179,191,112 of CM060920.1, read as the reverse complement.
AAGTGAAGTGAAGGAATGAAGACCGATCCGGAGAAGAAGGTGACGACCAAAACCCGAGATGCAAAGGTAGTCCAAATGGGATGTTTGTACTTAGGATCCAGCTGGGAAGCAACGAGTTAACTTCATGAGTTGGGCTTTGCTGCGGGATATGTGCTAAGGGGTTGTCGATGTCTATAACTTTGGGTCACTATGTGTAGGGGGTACGTGAATGGATTCAGGGCCACAGTGGCCAAGGTACGACTACAGAGCTATAGACCAATGTAGTGGGGTCATTTGTAAAGATTTGGTCATGACTCCATGGGGTAAGCTTGGTAGTAGCAGTAGTTGTACAAGTCGAACTCCGTCACTACTTCGATGGGTCTAGTGATTGACAATGGTGGACATCGTAAGCTTTACGCACTGAGTGAGAGATGTCAGGATGGTTGCTATGTTTGATTTGTTTGCCATCATTATGACATGCACACCCCCACCTCCGTATTCTTTATATTATGTGTTAGTGGCACCTCAGAGTATTGTACGGTATGTAGTGCTAACTCTTTGGTTGCAGGTCCAGGTATGGTTTAGTATAACTGTTATTGTTCTGTTTGCTGCTTATCGCTCATACCAGACTTTTTGTCTGACCCAGAATTTTATGTCTCTTCTTATTACTCTAGGTGCTCTCACGAGCAGACTGAAGACAGGTTAGGTGGTATGCACGAGTAGCTGTACCGGAGAGGAGCACGAGGCTTCCACGTATGATATATAGATATTCTCCCTGTGTCGCTGCTGGTCACTACTTTGGGCATTAGTAGTGTACCCTTCCTTTCTTTTACTTTAGAGAGAGTATTAAAGTTGTAATAATGATGATGTGGAACATAAGCTGTATTTGGATTTTTCCGCTGCTATGATGTTTAGTTTTCAGCTTATGCACTGTCTCGCCTGTTTTATGTCAAGTATGTTGTTATTATATTTTATCCCATGCGCTGTGAGACATTCTACAGGTTTTCGATTAGTTCATTCTCTTCTTTCCTTTCTTTGGCGACCGTTCCGTGCTAGTTGGGCATGTGTACAACGCACTTTCGGAGGAAACGCCCGCTGGTGCGGGGCGGGCCGTCACACTTGGTATCAGAGCTCTAGATTGCGTAGTTAACATATGGAAAGACACGAAGGAGAGATAATACGTATATGAGAGCACGTATTTGTGATTATTTTGGTTTTCAAAAGCTATATATATATATATACTACTAGTATAGTTAAGGATGAAGTCGCACTGCACTAGCACCACTACGGAGATGGTTAATCATTTCCTCTTTACATATTGAACGATGAGCCGATATGCAAGGGGTACCGGTAGAGGAGCCAATAATGGGAATGCTGCTGACATGAGGACGATGTTTACTGACCTCATGAGAGAGATGCTTAGGGATGTGCAGAGGGCAGCTCCCAATGCTGGTAATGGTGCAGGTCTAATAGTGCAGGCGCCTAGGGCCGATTTCGCCAAGCTGAACAAGGACTATACTAGTCTTGGTGGGAAGCTGTTCCATGGAACGGAGTCGGCTACGGATGTTCTAGGTTGATTGGATAGCTGCGAGCGTATCTTCGAAGATTTGGGTATCGAGGATGCGATGAAGAGAAGGCTAGCGTCTCCTCAGCTGCAAGGATGGGCAATGAATTGATGGAATGCTATAAAGGCAGCTACTCCCGAGGATCAGATTACTTGGGATCAGTTTAAGGTTCGCTTTAGCGATAAATTCATTCCAGCTGCTCAGAAGTCTGTGTTGTTTAAGAAATTCTTGGAACTCAAGCAGAATGGCAGAGCTGTCTTAGAGTATATTGCCGAATTCGACACTTTGTCGAAATATGGGTTAAACTACATCGATGTGACGTTTGAATCGATTGTGGGGAAAGCATTGAGGTCAGAGAGTATTTACCCTAAGTCGAAGACTGAGGTTGCATTGGCAGAGGAGCCAAAGCCGCAAGCAAGTGGTGGAGGCAAGAATGGTTCTCAGAATAAGAGGAAGTAGAACCAGAATAAGGATGGCCAGAAGAAGAAGAAAGATGTTGAGTGCTTTAGATGTGGTAAGAAGGGCCATTATGCTACTAATTGTCGGGCCAAGCCAGCGGATAGGAAGTGCTTCAACTGTGGCCAAGTGGGACATCACAAGGACAAGTATCCGCAATCCCCCAAAGAAAAGCAGAAGGTGAAAGCATATGCCCTTAATGCTGTTCCTTCTTCGTCGAATGCCCAACTGCGGCGGAGAAAGGAAAGAATGTTTTTATTCAAGGTATGCTTTCTGTTTATGATGTTCCTGTTCGAGTATTGTTTGATACCGGAGCTTCCAGTTCCTTCATATCGAGTGACCTGGTAGATAGGTTGGGATTGGAGCCCGAGATGTCGATAGACCTTTAGTAGTGACGAACCCGATTGGTGGTTCGACTAATCTTAGCATGATTTGTCGTAATGTGGTCTTATTGAGTCATGGATGCATGTTTGTTTGTGATTGCTTTGTTTTGGGCTTTACTGGGTTTGGCATTATTTTGGGAGTCGATTAGCTCCAAAGATACAGGGTGGTGGTAAACTGTGAGGGATTTTTGGTGACAGCTAGAGCAGATGATGGGCAGAGGGTAGTGTTTGGTGGTCTACCTAGTGATGGGGTAATGGCTAGTTTTCTAAATTCTCTCGACATCCCGCATGGTGAGTTGTCAGGTTTGCCCGTGGTTGGCCAGTATCCGGACGTCTTCGAAGAAGTGACCGGGCTTCCACCACACCGAGAGATTGAGTTCTGTATTGATTTAGTGAAAGATGCCAGATCTATAGTGATGCCACTTCGTCGTATGGCACCAAGGGAGCAGCGAGAACTCGGGGTGCAAGTCAACGATCTTTTGAAAAAGGGATTTATCAGAAGGATGTTTCTGAATGGGGAGCACCAGTTGTGTTTGCTACCAAGGCCGATGGTTCCCTTCGATTGTGTGTAGACTACCGCGAGTTTAATAAGGTGATGAGGAAGAACAAGTATCCTCTACCACGGATAGATTATTTGTTTGATCAGTTGAGAGGCACGAGAGTATTTTCCCAGTTGGATCTCGCGACAGGTTTTCATCAGCTTAGGGTGGAAACTGAGAGTATAGCTAAAACGGCATTTCAGACGCCGTCTAGATTTTATGAATGGTTGGTCATGCCATTTGGGTTAACCAATGCCCTAACATATTTTGTGGATCTTATGAATAGGGTATTCAGAGATCATTTGAATAAGTTTGTTCTTGTGTTCGTGAATGATATTTTGGTTTACTCAAGGACAGAGGAAGAACACAAGGAACATTTGAGGATAGTGATGGTGGTGTTGAGAAAACACTAGTTGAAAGAAAAGTTTTCTAAGTGTCACTTTTGGAGGAGGGAAGTGAGATTCTTGGGCCATGTTGTTTCAGAGAACGGTATTGCCGTGGATCCTGCGAAGGTGGGTATGGTACAAGATTGGTCTGCGCCCAAGAATGCAACGGACATACGAAGTTTCTTGGGATTAGCTGGATATTATCGTAAGTTTATCCAACACTTTTCCAAGATAGAAGCACCGTTGACTCAGTTGACCAAGAAGAATCAAGCTTTCGTCTGGGACAAAAAGTGTGAGAATGCATTCAAGAGCCTAAAAGAAAAGTTAACATGTGCACCAGTATTAGTCATTCCTAAGGGGAATGAAGAGATGACGGTATATACGGACACATGTGGTACCGGACTAGGTGCTGTGTTGATGCAAGGAGGTAGGGTTGTAGCTTATGCAAGTCGGCAACTGAAACCGTATGAGAAAAGATACCATACCCATGATTTTGAATTGGCAGCGATCGTGTTCGCACTGAAGATGTAGAGACATTATCTCTTGGGAGAAAGATTCGAGTTGTTTACCAATCATAAATCGTTAAAGTATCTCTTCCCTCAGAAGGATCTAAATCTCCGACAGCAAAGATGGTTAGAATTCTTAGCTTCCTATGATTTTGACATTGCATATACACCAGGAAAGTGCAATGCGGTGGCTGACGCATTGAGTAGAAGACATGCCAGTTTAGGGGCTATGTTTCTAGAATGGAAGCAACTGGAGTACATCGCTGGGTATGATTTCAGACCAAAATGCGAATTGGATCCAGAAATGTTAGCAAGTTTGACGATCAGACCCACCTTGATTGAGCGGATTGGTTCCAGTCAGAGGGACGATCTTAACCTATTGGAGATCATCTCAAAGTTAGAGATGGGAATCAACGGAGAGATGAACAAGTATGGGCTTGATCGAGATGGATGGCTTAGGAAGAATGGAAGACTGGTTGTACCCAATGTCAATGGATTGATAGATGAAGTGCTTAGAGAATGCCATCACTCAAAACTGACTATACACCTCGGTGGTAACAAGATGTATCGAGACATGAATCGGACCTACTACTGGGATGGGATGAAAAGAGACATTGGGAAGTTTATATCCAAATGCATAAATTGCCAGCTAGTTAAAGCTGAGCAAAAGAATCCTAGTGGGTTGTTGCAACCATTAGAGATTCCAGAATGGAAATGGGAACAAATCTCAATGGATTTCATTGATGGGTTACCAAGGACTAGATCGGGCCATGATAGCATTTGGGTGATTGTGGACCGATTGACTAAGAGTGCAAGATTTATACCCGTCAAGTCAAACAGGACGGCAACTAAGTTAGCGGAACTGTATATAAAGTGGGTAGTGAGATTTCATGGAGTACCCAAAGGCATTGTGAGTGACCAAGATCCGTTGTTCACTAGTGGATTTTTGAAGAGCTTACAAGAGGTGTTAGGATCAGAATTACATCTCAGTACAGCGTATCATCCTCAAACCGACAGTCAAACAGAGAGGGTGAATCGAGTGTTAGAAGATCTCTTGAGAGCTTGCATGTTGGATTTTGGTTGATCATAGGATGACCATTTGCATCTAGTAGAGTTTGCATATAATAATAGTTACCAATCCAGTATTGGTATGACTCCATTTGAAGCTTTGTACGGAAGACCGTGCAACTCACCGTCATGTTGGCTAGAGACCGGTGAGAAATATGTGCTTGGACCAGAAGTAATGAGAGAAACATCAAACAAGATTAAGGTTATCCAACAGCGAATGAAGACTGTCCAGGATAGGCAGAAGAGTTATGCTGATAAGAGGAGAAGAGATTTAAAGTTCTCCATTGGCGACTTGGTGTTTGTCAAGATATCTTCGTTGAAGAGCGTGATACGATTTGGCAGGAGAGGCAAGTTAGCACCAAGATTTGTTGGTCCATTCCCAGTTCTAGAGCAAATTGGGAATTTGTCATATAAAGTTGAATTACCAGAGAAGATGGCAGGAGTTTACAACGTGTTTCATGTTTCCCAGTTAAGGAAATTCGTGCACGACCCTGATGTGACTATTTCACCTAATCAGTTGGGTGATATCGAGGTTGAACCTGAGGCGGTTGGGAACTGCAGGCCTATGCGTATTATTGGGAACGATACGAAGCAACTTCGAAGGAAAGCGGTGAAATTAGTCAAAGTTCAGTGGGGCGAGAATGAAAATGATTGTACTTGGGAGATAGAGGAAAGCATTTGGAAGACGTATCCAGAAGTCTTCGCCTGGTAAGATTACAGTATCTATTTAGTCTTTCCGCATGCTAGGATAGGTTTGTTTTGTTTGTCTTGCATGATTGATTGTTGTATATGGCTGGTAGGCATGCAGGATCCTTTGTATGTTTTGGGTTAAGGAATTTCGGGGACGAAATTTCTTAAGGGGGGAGAGTGAAACGACCCGCATTCTACGCATCGAAGGATTGTAGAATATTTATTTCTTTCACATACGAAGTCGTATGGTCATGTAACTTTGGGAGACGACTATTGGGGTCATTTCCCATGTTCATGATTTTTGCCGATTTTTAAATGACCATTTTGCCCCTATATGATCTTGTTTTGGCCATAACTTTTGACTGGAAAGGAATATTGACTTGAAACCACTTCCATTGGCTCCAGATGATAGTTTACAATTCCGTAAAGTGGTCACATTAGCCAAACGGACTAACCGTTTGGGAGATAATGCTGAAACAAGTTTCAGATGGTGAAAAACAGCTTAATTGGGCTTAACCGGGTGATTAACAGCTAGGCCCAAAGGGGGATTTCGGGATTAGGAATTTAAAAGGGCTGTTAGGGTTTGGAGAATACCTTTTTCTCATTTTTTAACCGTCACTATTCATTCCTCCTAACCTAGCCATGGCATCCACTCTCTAAATCTCTCCAAAACACCTCTAAACCACTTTCTAATTGAAGACTAGGCTTAGCAAACATCAAATTAAGGAGAGAAAGCACCAAAGCAAGGTTAGGACTGCTGTGTTGCATTGGGATCAGCGCCAAACAGAGAATCATTTCATATTTGGTATTTTATTTGTAGCCAAGGTGAGTGATTTGCATGGTTTTGCACTAATTACAGTTAATTAAAGGTAATTAGTGAAGATTAACGAAATTAGACATGATAAAATTTTGGAAAAATATTTATAAATTCTAAAATATTTTTTAGGTATCTGTTAGAAAATTTGGCTAATTTGGTTAAGTTTTGCTAATCATATCATTAGATTTTGCCTAAACATGCTTAAGGGAAAATATGGGGTTTTGGGTATGTTTGATCCATTTTACATGCTAGGATTATTGTTTTGCTGTTTGTGGATGATTATACATGTTGTTGTGACTGCATAGTATACTTTGTGGTTGTCTAGAAGTGTTAGATTGGTCGAAAACGCCATCGAATGGCGTAAACAGTCACTGGAAGAAGTTGTAGGAAAATATGCAGGGACCGGATCAGATCGCCCCTACCCGAACCGAACCACTCACACCATCCGACCCGATCGCAAGCCATCTCCACGAGCTGCTCCACCTTGAAGGCCACGAGTTTGAAGACCCGACCCGATCCGGAGCTCTCCACGATTCGAACCGCTTGGAGATGTGGACCCGGCCCGAAGCGTTTGGGAAGGAGGATAAGATCGAAGGAGCTCATCACGACCCGATCCGACCCTGTTGGGTGACCATGACCCGACCCGAGGAGGATGGTGGAACAGTTGAGGACATCACAACCCGATCCGATGCAGGTGGCTCAAACCTATCTGAATGGAGGAACTCGATCCGAACCGAGGAGCTGATGACCATGACCAGAAGCAAAGTGAAGTGAAGGAATGAAGACCGATCCGGAGAAGAAGGTGACGACCGAAACTCGAGATGCAAAGGTAGTCCAAATGGGAAGTTTGTACTTAGGATCCAGTTGGGAAGCAACGAGTTAACTTCATGAGTTGGGCTTTGCTGCGGGGCGTGTGCTAAGGGGTTGTCGATGTCTATAACTTTGGGTTACTATGTGTAGGGGGTACGTGAACGGATTCATGGCCACAGTGGCCTAGGTACGACTAAAGAGCTATAGACCAATGAAGTGGGGTCATTTGTAATGATTTGGTCATGACTCCATGGGGTAATATTGGTAGTAGCAGTAGTTGTACAAGTCGAACTTCGTCACTACTTCGATGGGTTTAGTAATTGACAGTGGTGGACATCGTAAGCTTTACGCACTGAGTGAGAGATGTCAGGATGGTTGCTATGTTTGATTTGTTTGCCATCATTATGACATGCACACCCCCACCCCCGTATTCTTTATACCATGTGTTAGTGGCACCGCAGAGTATTGTACGGTATGTAGTGCTAACTCTTTGGTTGCAGGTCCAGGTTCAGGTATGGTTTAGTATACCTGTTATTGTTCTGTTTGCTGCTTATCGCTCATACTAGACTTTTTGTCTGACCCAGAGTTTTATGTCTCTTCTTATTACTCTGGGTGCTCTCACGAGCAGTCTAGAGACAGTTTAGGTGGTATGCACGAGTAGCTGTACCGGAGACGAGCAGGAGGCTTCCACGTATGATATATAGATATTCTCCCTGTGTCGCTGCTGGTCACTACTTTGGGCATTAGTAGTGTACCCTTCCTTTCTTTTACTTTAGAGACAGTCTTAAAGTTGTAATAACGATGATGTGGAATATAAGCTGTATTTGGATTTTTCCACTGCTATGATGTTTGGTTTTCAGCATATGCACTGTCTCGCCTGTTTTATGTCAAGTATGTTGTTATTATATTTAATCCCATGCGCTGTGAGACATTCTACAGGTTTTCGATTAGTTCAATCTCTTCTTTCCTTTCTTTGGCGACCGTTCCGTGCTAGTCGGGCATGTGTACAGCGCACTTTCGGAGGAAACGCCCACTGGTGCGGGGCGGGCCGTCACACATGTTTCAAAAAATGTTTATATTAAATTTAACAGAGAAACTCTAATGTTAAACATTCAAATCGGTTACAAATGTAAATTTTGTGTTTTAAAATATTCAAACGGCTCAATATTTGTTAACATCATAAATGTTGACAAACGTTCATATTAATACTATATTCAAATGCGCTTTTATTTTTAGAATGAATACTTCATTAAATAACAATCCAAAATATAATTTGAATTTCAAGCGTATATTTTTTTTCTTACCAAAAGTAATTTCTTAATTAAATTACCAAAATAAATTTACAATGGTGACAACTCTTGTTTCAACGAACTTCTAATGTTAAGTATTCAAATCAACTAGTAACATAAGTCTCACTTATTCAACACAACGTTTATAAATCCTCGTAAAGAGTTCACTTAAATATTGTTCGAAATAGACAAATTACAAATATAAATAATTAATTTTGCGATAAATCTTAATTTAATTTATATTTTTAAATGTCAAATTTTCTAGGTTGTTACAATTTCCCCTACTTAAAACTTTTCGTCCTCGAAAAGGAGAGCTGCAAAAATTTACCCAAGTAAAATAAATCCTATTTATAAAATTTTATAAAACCATATTCTCATAATATTTTCAAGAGTTTGGTTATACAAAATCGAATAGCCTTTCAAATTTGAGTTAGGGTCTAAATTCTAGTATCTCATTTAACGAACTAAATTTTGAGAAATAAACTGGCAGTAATTTTATAACAAAATTTTGATGGATACAACATTCGTACATTCATTCTTAACTCCTTTATACATTCATTCTGGATCTTAATACATTCGCTTCTTAGCCTTGTATAACTTTTAGAGTTATCCCTACGGATTGAACAATCTTCTTTCTTGCGCTACCTTTGACGAAGATGGTGCTTCTACAGTTAGTTTTTCTCCCTTCTTCAGCGGACAGTCTCGAACTATATGCCCCTCCTTTTTACATCGATGACACTTCCTTTCCATTGCAGGGTTCTTAATTTCTTTCTTTGCCTTAGGGAATTTATTCATAAAATGTCCAATTCTTTTACACTTGAAACAACGTATATCCTTTAGAATGTCTTCCTCCTTTTTAGATTTATTTGGGCAGTTAGCTGTAAAATGACCGTTTCTAAAGCATCTATAACGTTGGATATCCTTAGGTTTCCCAAACTCCGCGATCTCTTCTTCCTCCTTTCGAGCTAGTGCTCTTTTTTCTTGCTTCTGAGTCATCCAAAACTCTCCACTTAATATTCCAAATTACATTTTGCTTTAACCTAAAATTTCAGAATGGTGATACTGATTTTGCGTTCTCCTAATTTATTAACTATCGTATTTATAATTGTAACATTTACTTCAAGTACTTATTATTTACCATATTTAAGTTTTAAAGTCTTTCAGGTTCTAAAATATTTTAAGTTATTTGATTTCATCTTTTTCCTTGTTTGTTCTTTCACATTCCATTTTAGTTCATTTTCAAATTAAATTTCTATACTAGTTTATTAAATTATTTTCTTAATATTTATTCATTGAAATACTTAGCTAGATGATTTAAGTATTCCTCGACGTTTCAATCGAAAATATATAGTCATCCCACTTTTGAAACTCAAAAATAAATACTGATGATGATGCATCAATCATCAGAATCATCCCTGAGCGACTACAGTATGATTATATATATATATATGTATCTAGTACATATAAGACTTTGTACATACACTGGCCATACATATATTTGAAATCTTCACATACCGATAGCTCAATCGCAATGTCGAATAATATACTCGAAAATTCTGATTTCAAGTTGTAATTCAAAATAATTTACTTAGTTTTCAAAGTAATTTGGGTATTAAAATACGCTCTCTTCATCGAAATATTCCAGAATCTCATTCTAGGGCATTCCTAACCCTATCTCTAATGAGATATTATAACTCTGATGAGTTCTATCCATTGTTCAAATATGTCACACCCCGTAGCTTTGTATAACCAAAGCTCTGATACCACTTTGTAACATCCCCATTTTTTGCCTGGATCTCGCCGGTAATTAAACCAACTAAAACCGTTCATAAAGGCGGATTGTTATGGGTACTAACATATATTGAATAAAAAAATAGAACTTTTCAAAGATGATTGTCAGTCTAGGGGTGTAAATATTAATCCGGTTAATGTGTGACTATCCCATATGTATTTCAATATTTATATCTGCTTCTTCCTGTGAAAACACAAAGTTGCTTCAGCATGAGTTAAATTATAAATATGGAAATTGATTTGACCGATAGACATGCAAATATCATAATCATTGGTTACTCATTGTAGATGTCACACTATATCCTGTTTCAGTTCATTGTAGCCGGACTTATGCTTTTTAATGCATATATTTCTTATAATTTTCTTTTTCTTATTCATCTTGTCTTATTTTGTTATTAATTTTGCATGTTTATGGTTCCTACGTATTGTAAATTTTAGTGCTCTAACAGGTGCTCTTTAGTCCCGTAGTTCAAACCAAACAAATTGTGTCAACTTGTTAGCTATTTTTTTTCTCTATTTTCGCTCCTATTTTCCTTTTTACTTCTTTTTTGGTAAAAACAAAAGGCTCTGTGAAGATTAATCCTGAGCCCAGTCTAAGGTTATAAGATACAGTGATAGGCATAGCGGTGTAGATATCTGCATGTCTAGGGGTAGCTGTCAATCGGGTTAGTATTTGGATGCAACATCCTAGTTGCATTTTGGAGAAACCATTGTGAAATATGGAAATCAAGTCCCGGTATCTTGCAATCTACCTCAGTGTAGGAAATTGGTATGAACTGAATTTTACTAGTTAGGAGCATAGAACTGGCATTCTTACAAGTTGTACGTACGCTTCATGGTCCTATACTTACTGGGTCCAACTTAAGTAGGTTAATCTTGTTGGTTCGGCCAAGTAATGATAAGCCACCAATAGTACCAGGCTTTATATGCATAAATTGCATCATAAGATACCATTTTGATAATCAGAAATTTTAGTTTACCGTTACTACCAAGCCAATACAATAACACATGTTTACTGACCAATTTCAAAGCTCCAGAATGACAATGAGTTGAGAACATAAGTTCTTGATTCCAAATAGAATTTAAATTGCTTTTAATGCCTGTTGCATTTTTTCTACATACATTCAATTTAGTGAATTAATAAAAAAATATGTCAAGAAGTTAACTTATAATTAATAAGTAGAATAAAAAACACTAGGATGTTGTCTAAAAATTAAAGTTGCATAAGGGTCACTTAATAGATAATCTCTTACAGCTAAATTCGTTTGTCGTATTTGGTTCATTTAAATATCTAATATCTTCTCCTGTGCACTCTTTTATTAAGATACTCACTGATTTCCCTTGTGCCCAAAAAATAATATAAAGAAACATTCATGACAGGTTTCTTCTCAGTGTCCCTTTTCTTCTTTTCCCAAAATAAGGTTTAACTTCTACCTCAAAAATTTTCACCATCTAAAATTTTGTTGCTGCCTCGCGTCAAATCAGTGTGAAATTTGTTATCTCATTATATTAGTTGTTGTTATGTGGAAATAAGTTCCGGTATCTGGATGCAACATCCAACGTTACTGTTGTTTAAATACAAGTCCCGGTATCTTGAACTACTTGATATGTTTAACTGAAATTAGTGAGTTTTCACTTATGTCCAACGTTAAATTTGACGCTAAACTTCTGCCATCAGATCTAAAAAATGTTATTCAGTTGCCTTATTGGTTTATCTTCCACTTATACCAGTGAGTTTTCACTATTGGAATTTCATATCGTGACCTACTCAGTGAAACATCACTTGAGTTGTGTTGCATATGAACCGGCAATTAAAAGGCAAGTTGGTTTAGCATAAAATTTCCTTTACAACTAGCGGAAGTATAACTATAACAATTTGGGTTATGCAGAACGGTTAGTGGATAGACCATGACATCATTATGCGAAAACCCTTATATTTGGTCATCTTTAGTTTATCACTTTCTTCATATATGCATGTTAATCTTTGTTAATTTGGTTAGCAGCTCACAAATACTTTATGTGGTTTTAATAATAACCAATTAATATTGTCTACAGGTAACTAGCTTTTCTGGACCGAAGACCCCACAAGCAAAAATGGACATGACTTTAATTGTTGTATGTATTATGGTATTTGTTAGTACTTATTGTGTAACTTTGTTTTTGCATGCTTGTGGTATGTGAATTGGTTGAATTTGTCAAATAACTATTATTTAATGATTATGGAAAATACTTATGTGACTAATGTGTTTTCACTTTTTTGAATATGATGATTATTGTTATTTTAAATCATACTTTTATATGATTATTGTTGACATTGGTATATTATATAACTGGTTGCTGAAATAATATAAGCCATTAACAGTATATAGTAGCATTTAAAATATGTTACAAAATAATCAACCCCTTTAGTAGCGTTTTAGAAATGCTATAGAAAGAAATGTAACATACTAACTGAGTTTTTAGTGGCACAAAATAAATGCTACAGAAAAGCAAAAAATTATCCATGTACCGACCTTCAGTATCATTTGAATAACGCAATTATGCCATCCATTTTAATTTTTAGTGGCATAAAATAAACGCATTTAAACGTTTTTAGTTGCATAAAATAAATGCTACAGAAAATAAAAAAGTGACCCAGTAACAGACCTTCAATTGCATTTAAAAAAGCAACTAGGCTAACTATATGGTAGCATTTATCAAAACACAATAAAAAAAAAAATCAGACTTTTAGTTGCGGGATCTGTAGTAGCGTTCTTTAAAACGCTATTAGAGGCTATGGTAGCATTTTTTAAATTCTACCAAAGGCATTTTCTGGTGTAGTATCCATCTTCCCCTGGTTGAATACGTGATTCCGACTTCTTCTTAACACTTGCTGAGTTCATATTCACTGTTGAATTGCTGGTTTTTGGTTTTTCTTTGTCGTCTTCCGATGATTTACCGTATCAACTAACTTTAGATTAAGGGTTTCATTGCTGGTTTCTGGATTATTCAGCCCTGCCGACTTCCGGGGATTGTTCACCTAAGCTACCTTTTGATTCGTGGTTGCATTGTTGGGTTTGGGATTATTCAGCCGTGTCGAATTCCAAGAACTTTTTACCTCAGCTACCTTTAGATTCACAGTTGCATTGCTATTCAGCCGTGCTGACTTCTGAGTACTGTTGACGTCAGTTAACTTCTTGTTTTTTGGTTCTGTTGTAGTTGTTGAGTCATCACGTACTGTCATTTCCTTGTTTTTGTAGCTGCAACAAACAATACAATGATATTATAATCATGATCTTTAAATGATATAATATCGCAATCATTTTTTTGCTATATCAAAATATCACAATCTGTAGATGATATATATATATACCTATAACCAGAATCAGTGGCCTTGGCTGAATGATTACTTGTGGCTGCATTTACTTCAGTGGCTCACTTGCAGTATCGACAACGTTGTCGATATAAAAATCCAATTTGCCACCACTGTTAGCTCCATTGACAAATTCGGAGAGGTCCGCTTCATTTGTCACTGACTTCCACCCACCCTTCTCAACATTTCTCGTATAAATTCCTCCTAGTTCATTGTAATAAAGGTCCTCCTTCACAAACTCCATGAGCACTGTGATGAAATGTACCCTTGTGATGAAATGTAAGATGCATGGATTCCCCCATCCTATACAAAATGGATACATAATGGTGAATATACATTGGAAGTCAGATATGAAATAATAAAATGGGTAGGTATATTAAATACATATGTGTATGCAGGTATATAAATCACTAGAAACAACAAAAAAACACATAAAATTAGAATAACTTACAAGTAGTCAAGTAACTAAAAAGTACTAAATTAATTATAAAAATCAATAGATACAGAAGTCAATCCTTAATTCAGAACCAATACATAAATAGAAGTCACTTTATCAAATTTGCTACATAGGAATCAGGAGGCGGTTTCCTTTATTATGCTAGGCGGAATGAGGATTTGTGTTGCTGGGACATCATCTCTATACCACCTAACATCACTAGCTTGATTTCCTCTTCCATAACCACATGAATATAATGTAAAACTGGATCATCTTCATTTCCATTTTCCTTTTCGACATCACACCGGTCCCTCAACAATTTATTGATAACATTATAAAGTGTCATATCAGTTGGATCTTGTACATAAAATACTTGTTGTACTTGTGAAGCCATAACATACAAATCAAATTTCTAGCGCAATCTATTAAATTTAACTTGAGTCATCCCATACAGATCTTTTTCTTCTTGGTACCAGCAACTCTTAAATAAAACCACTGAAATTTCTCCCTAATAATCAATTTCTATTATTTCTTCAATTGCTCCGTAGTAACTAAAATTAACAACCAATAGATTTTGATCTTTTGAACTTCCAAAGCTAGTGGTCAAGACAGTCAAGAATACACCACTATTCTGTGTTTTGCACTTAGCATCTCTGTATTTTGTATGGAATTTGTATCCATTAATAACATATCCACTAATTTCCTAGCTGTCCGATTAGGGCCCATTGCAAGGACTTGTAGCTCTTTTGAAATGTCCTCTTTTTTCCCAACCTCATCCTTCAACCATTTCTATAATTCTTCAGTATATGCTCTCTCTCTCTCTTTAATATCTTCTCGATATTGCATGACCATCAATTAAAGCTTGATGTTCCCTCAAATAATTATGATGATATTAATATGGATAAAGAAATATTATAATTCTTTAGTACTAGCTATAATTAAATTAGAACCTAAAAACTTACTCTTTTAATTTCTCTATTTCCTCATTACCACAATTGAATAGATGTACCGATGACATGCCATCCACTCAGATTCTTTTTGATGAAAAGCTTTTCCGTCTTTATTTCTTCTTGTACTAATAGAGTATTCCATATTTTGGGGACAACTTTCAAATTTAGGTACTGCATCACCACTTAAGAATTTTGAGCAGAAAGTCAAGCATTCTTCTACGAGGTAACCTTCGACGGTGGAACCTTTTGGTTTAGATCTGTTGCGCACATAAGATTTGAGTTTAGCTTAATAACACTCAATCGGAAACATCATCGAATGTGCACAGGTCCACCGTACTCAACTTCCCTGCAAAAGTGAACCGTCAAGTGAACCATTATGTTAAAGAAAGCCAGTGGAAATATCATCTCAAATTGACAAAGAATTTCGACAATTTCTTGTTGTTGCCTCTTCACATCTTTTAAGTCAATTACTTTGCCACAAAGACCTCTTAAGAATGCACCAAATCTTATCAGAGACAACTCAACCTCAGGCTTCAGTGTTTTTTCACAGCAAATTGCAACAAGTAATGAAGTAAAAAATGAGCACGTGGGTCTTGTACCCTGAGATAGTCCTTTCTTTCATGCGAACATACCGACTGATATTGGCTACACAACCATATGGCAATTCAGTATTCTCTAGTACCGAGCAAAATATATCTTTTGCTTTATTTGCATGTCAAATATGGAATCCATAATCTCAAAGTGTTCGCCGTCACTTGATACAGTGGAATGTAGACCTTCCTGATGCCCATTTCTTGTAAATCCAAACGAGCATTCAAATGGTCTTTTGACTTGCCAATAATATTTAGCAAAATACCGAGTATGATGTTGCGTATGTTTTTCTCTATATGCATAACATCAAGGTTATGTCGCAATAAATTGAGGCTCCAATATGGTAAATTAAAAAATATTGACTTCTTTTTGAAAGGAGAATCCTTTTTCTTCGCAAAATAATTTTTAAAGCCACAATCAGTTCTTCAATGTCTGTTCTTGATAAATTTCCCGGAATCTGCCTTATTTCAACTTCACCATCGAACCTCCTCTTATAAAACCTTCACTTGTGTTTCAGATCCAGAAATTTTCTATGACTCATGTAGCACATTTTTTTTCCATGTTTCAAGTACATTGAAGAAGTCTCATAATGGCACACGAGACAACACAATTTACCCTTTGTTGACACCAAAAATTGGCACAACACCCAAAGAAAGGGTTATGTAGAGAATAAATGAAGATGAATAATTGCAAAACTAAAAATAGAGGGAATCACATGCAAGTTTATAGTGGTTTGGCGTTAATGAGCCTACATCCACTTTATAATCTCTTATATATTCTTTAAACTATCAGACATAATAGTTACAATGACGGTACAACAAGAGATTAACAAAGATTTGAAAGCTAGAGTACTCAAACTTCCAAAAGTCCTTCCTTCTGAGTCCAAAAAGGATATTTATAGATGGTACAGTGCTTGAGCTGGCTTGGACACGCGTTGTATGATCCAAAATAATAGTCAAGCTGGAAGAAGTGTTCTCCTCCTATGGAATTGGCACTCCTTGAATTACTGGTGATAGGTGGCAATCGATCCGATCTATTCGGATCACTTGGAATGGGCAAGGCTGGGCGAGAGCTATTCTCCAGGCGGACATTGGGCTCGAAACTAGATGTGACCTGACTTAGCCGGTTTGATCAAAGTAGGCTTCAACTGGACCATGTCTGGCGTCAGTGATGAGCTTAAGTGATGGGCCTCATCGATCATCCCACTTCTCAACTTTGACTATTTACTTTGGGTATCCGAGGCACGTGATTATGGCGTTGTCAAGCCTTGATGTTCTAGCCAAAAGGCCAATCAACATTTCCCCCCAAAAGTATGTCGCATTGGAAACAGGACATACTTTGTAAACACAGACTCCGAATAACTTTCTCCATATCAATTAAGAAATTACCCATAGGTCAGTTCGAGCCGTCCGTTCATGAGCTTCGTTCCATTTCGTCGAAAGAAATTATGGTTCAACATTCAACTTTATGGGATTATGATAATATTCATCTGAATTGTATAAATCATTAGCACGACAAAATTTTCATAAGAAGGCTTTTCATTTCAAAATTCACTGACATGCCTGTTGCATCTCACAAATCAGATATGAAATCATTGTGCATCATTTTCAATAGAGGCAAGTTAGGGGGAAAAGGAAGCATCATTCATCGCAGAATGTTCATCATCATTATAGATTTCATTTTGTATACGATTTGCATTCGCATATAGTTGTTAAATTACATTTCATTTTACAAATCATTATGCATTTAATTCAACTTTGGGTTCTAACTTTCACAATTAAGAAACGTGTTTATAGTGTGGAAACTGTTCTGACCAAGTGTGGGGGGAGTCTGCACTGCATTCTTTTTATTTATTTTTCATTTTTTATCTTTTCATTTTTATACAGTTAGATAGGACAATCATGCATTTTAGGTCATAGTAACATGCCAATTTTTTTGAAACACGACTCATTTTAGATTGGTACAAAAAAGTAAGTAAACAATTTTTGGTCAGTTAATGATAATTTTTCCTCAATTAAAATCGTATAAAAAATATAATGAAAAATTGAATTACAAGGATAATAGTGTAACCAGTACATAGGGAGAATCTTAGGTGATGGGCATGACGTCTATTTTAAATTGTAGTCTTTGTTTATTGAGTGGAGGACTTATAGTACGTGTACTGGCTTTTCGAATCTTTGAAACTAAGTTGTGTTAAGCTGAATTTGCGTAACCCTCTCTTTTTCTTATGTTCAATAATAATAGTAATCCAAGTGGATCCAATATTGCTAATAAATCTAGCGTTGGTGTGCAAACCAGCCAAGTTCTTTCTCAACTCTCATGGCAGCCCGTGTGGCAGTGCATGGGTGGTATACCTTAGTCTCATTTTATGAGTTGGACACTCAAGGATTACCGACATCTTGTTGACAAAGTCAGGGTCGATCTGCACAATCTGCCAAGCTCTGTCCCAAACACTAACTTAAGTCCACATGGTAGTGTGGTATACCTTGGTCTTTTCTATTAGGTGCGTGTAATTAGTTCTAAATTTTAAAGAGATAGAGAATAATCAATGAATGCCCAAGCACTTCTTGACCTACAGATTTAACTAGTCATCTACAAGGAAATAAGAATACCACTTTCCAAACTGTGATAAGCAAATTAAGAATTTATTTCATGGCTGCACTATGTTATCAACCGAACCAATTGGCCAAGCTAGAATTTAACATATGAAAACTTGACTTATATTGAAAAATTGTAACGGGTTGAGGAATCAAAAATTTCAATAGATTGATTTCAAATTGTATACTGCTATGTTGCAACTTTTCTAAAACAAGTCGTGTTCTCATTGTCTTTTCATTTGTATATATCCATTGCATTCATGTAGTTGCATTAGAATCATAACATACTGCATTCGGATTTTGTGGGTAGTATCCGCTGGAAACTCTCACGAGACACTACTCGTCCTACTAGGGACACCTAGAGGTTTAATGGCTTGTTGCAAATGCTCAATGCAATCATGTTTCCTATGATAATGTGACCTTCATAGTTTAGTTTTTCATTTCTGCTTTACTCAAGGACGAGTAAAAGATAAATGTGGGGGTATTTGATTATCATGTGAAGGTGTTTAATTTTGCACTCATATCTTATCTTTATTGTGAATAAATAAATTTTACTTTGGGTATTTTTGTGTGTTTTTTAAAGATTGTCAATAAAAAATCTTCTTTGTCTCAATCAAAGACCAATTGCATGGAAAAATGCTACTTCTTGGAATCAATTATGTTTTAAATCATAAAGGAAGCTGTAGCACACTGGTAAAGGCCTAGAAAGTTTGGTAGAGTGTTCCGAGTTCGCCCTATCAAGTCCTATTTTTATGAGGAAAGGAACATGGATGCTTCACACCACACCTCCTATGATGAAGAATATATGGACTAGTGATATATTATATATATAGTCATTTGCGTGCATGTATATATATGTATATATATAATATATACACTTAATAAAGATTTTCGGAATTTGGCATATTCCTCTCAAAGAATTCAAGTCAAATCAATTATATTCATTGCCATGCGAAGTAAAGAAAAGCATTGATTACAAATCTTCAATCTACCATATGCTGATCTTCACCACTGATAGTGCCATATGTCAAAAGGAAAGGATTGATTACAAATCTTCAATCAAGCACTATGAAAGGAATATTCCTTTATATTTGGAAAGAAAAAAAAATTCTAGATTTTTTCTTAGGTATTATATTCACATTGATAGGAGACTACATCCCCTATAAATACCCACTGTATTCAGTGTAAACTTTTGTTCCTTTTTCTGTATTATCTTCTTCTCCTTAATAAAGTTTTTTTATTCTAGTTTATTGTTCTTTTCCCATAACAATTCGTGTTTTCTACTCAATTAGTTTTGGTAGAACACAAATTGTTAATTTTTTTTCTTTATTGCGTGTTAGTGATTGACCGTTTGATTAGATTCAATGACAATTCTAATTTTAATTTTCTGTTGTTGTTTCTGTTTGCAGTTTCTTTTCTAGTTATTTGTTCTTTTTGCCTTAATTGTTGAATTTAGTATACATACGATTAGATTCGAATCTATAGTAAATTCAATAGCATTATTTCAAATTCCATCTCCAAATATTTTCTAACTCACCCACGAAATTACATAAATGATGAATTTAAAATTCCTCCCTGTGTTTGACCTGGATACTATACACACCTGTGTGTTTGTAGTTTATAATAAATTTTCACTTTTATAATTCATAGAAAAGTGTCAAACAGTTAGTTAGGAGAAGGTAGGATTTGGGGTCCACTGTTAGAAAATCGCATCCTACGTAGTCCATTCACGAAAAATCACATCGCATCACTGTCGGGTACGAAAAATCGCCTCACATCCGTTGAACTGAGAGAAATCGCATCCGTTGAATACAGAAGAATCGCATTACATCCGTTGAATCCAGAAAAATTGCATCACATCCCTCAAATTCATAGAAATCGCATCCCGTAGTTGCGTTTAAGAAAATCTCCCCTCCCCTTGGGGGATGCGAGCCTATGCGTAGGAATGCCAAAACTCGCATCCGAGGGATGCAAGATTTTGAATCCGAGGGATGCAAAAATTTGCATCCGAGGAATGTTGAAGGATGCAAATTGTGGCGAAGTGGGCGGATGCGGGATGCGATGTGGAGGGATGTGAGAATCCAGTGGGTGCAAGGCGACGGGAGCGAGGTGGAGGGATATGACTTGTGGTGATGCGATGCGATGTACGGTGATGCGATGAGGTGGAATGTGAGGCGATGTGATGCGAGGTGAGCCTGTTGAGGGTGATGCAATATATTACTTTTTAAGGAGTTATGAGGCCACAGTGTGATGCAGAGCTTGAGTGATCGACGCGTGTTCACGAAAATGGGCGTAACTTTCAAATCGTGAGGCCGTTTGGGCCAAACGAAAGTTGTAACTGAAGCTAATTCAGAGGGCTACAAGATTTACAATGCAAGACACTGTAATTGATGTTTTCGACCCCAAAAGAGGTCATCTAAAGGGGTTTTGGGCCATTTTTATGTTTGTGTCGCGACTTCGACTGAATCGCTTTGTATTTACTGACGATGCTACTAACGTTTGACAGCTTCAACCAAAAAGCATGTCAATATAACAATAAACAAACACCAGCGTTAATTAATGCATAAACATTAAGTAAGATAACTCAAATAAGATAATAACTAAAATTATCTGAAGAAATGATACAAAAACCATTATACTGAAACTATAAAAAATTCTTTGTGATAACGATTATTGTTTATATAATAATATATGCACTGCTGTCACCATGCTCGATTAGTCGTGATTGATCCATCGACTTGCTTTTTGTATGAATTTCGGATGCCTGGATCGAAATATGCCGACTAATCGACTAGTCGATTCAACAAGGTCTTTATGGGTGTTGACTGGTTTGGTATTTGCCCATTTCAAAAACGTAAAGAAAAATCGAATCATGCAGTTATCGATACCTACTGTATCAAACAAGTAAAAAAACGAACCTTATAGTTATCAATACCTACTGTATCGAACAGAAAAAGGTCGATACATAGTATCAAACAAAAAACAAATCGATCGACAGTCGAATTGAAAAAATTCAAATTAAAGAAGATTGATACGAAGTATCGAACAGAAAAAAAATCGAATCCTAGCTTTGTTGAAGTATCAAATGTCGATCAATACCTGAATCTGCAGCGTCGTCCTTCCACTTCCACTGTCGCTCTTTCTTTGTTCAATAGAAATATAAATTCTATGCAACTTGCATAAATTTTATGCATCCTTTGTTTATTTTCTTTTTTCGGTAGCAATATAGTTGGTGACAACAATATATTTGAATTGACAATTTTTTGATGGCAACAATATATTTATTGACTAGTGTACGACTAGTCCACTACTAAACGACTAGCTGGATCTTTGTCGACTCGACATACCGTCGTAATAATCATGGCTGAAAAAAGAATATACATTGTTAAATTAAAAAATTAAATAGGAGTTAGTTCTTATTTTTATCATAAGATTATTAGTGCAGATATTCGGTTCAGTTAGGTTTAATACACTTGGGTCAAAAATTCAAACCACAACTGAACTGTATCATTGTGGATCATTTCGGTTTGGGATATTTACTTTAGAGTGAGAATTCTGTTCCGTTTTCCGCACCGTTTTTATGGTCTAGTCTGAGCGGTTTTGTATTGCAGTGGGGTTTATGCTACCCCTAATTTAAAGTTAACTAATACTCATTTCTAATTTTTTTTTGGAAATTGGGTATATATAAGTTTAGATAATATATAACATACTACACATCAAATTAGTTCGTCTGAATCGAACTCATGACCTCTTGTGGCATGTCCAACTGTCCTAATCAGTTTTGATAATGTGCTTATCATTTCCACATTAAATATTATTAAATTTTATATAACAAAACTGATTAATATCATGGTTTGTCTAGACTAAGGCATAAAATTACGATATTTTTTAACTTATGTTAAACATTTATGCTTTATAATTAGGTTTTTACTTTGACTTTTTTTATTTGGACAAAAGAAAACCAATGAAATCTGTTTTTGTATACTAACATTTCTAAAACAGAAGCTTAAACACTTTCGTTTAGCGAGAACAGGAAATTAGTGGCATTTCAAGTGGATCTACTATATGCTAGCTCTAAACTGAAATAACATAACGAATGGAGAGCGCTATATCGGGAATTCACGTAATTATTTCTGTAGTCGATGCAAAAAGTTCCTAAAAGCATCTTCGTCTTTTTCAAATGATCAATTTCTAGTTTTGCGTATAGTTTTAGATCTTTTGAATTTGGAAAATTTGATCATATAAGTGAAACGTACAGTGAAAAAAGTATAGTTTTGTGTATTCTTGTTTATTTGATGATTTGATTTGTTAATTTGATGTTGTCCTTATGACTAAATTTTGAAGAGCTTGCCCTTGAGGCTAAAAAAGTTATGAAGTTTGTCCTTACTAGTATTATCCTGTTGTTTAAATATATAAACATTATATTATTGATCAAATTCTTAAAATATCTTTTAACAAGTTTTTTTAAAGCTCTACATGTTTAAAATATATATATTTATTATGTTCAAATAAAATCACAAATACTCAAATTTTTATATATATGCTTATGTTTTCGAAAACAAACTAGTTTTCCAAAAATACTGTTTATTTGACATACCATGTATGTAAACGTATAACATTAAAATTCAAATTTGAAAGGAAGTGTCTATTTTGCGATAACTACTCTTCAACCAACATATTTCTTCACTTCTATACAAACTATTCTTCTAAAAATGAATTAAATCATTCCTATCATATTTCATCAATCCTTTCTCTTCTGTCTTAAAAATTACAAATTCAATAACCATATTCTACCTATTTTCAAATCGAATCAAGTCATTTCGAATTTGATTTGATTCTACATCAAACTCTATTTATTCTACCAAGATCAAAGTGCAAACCAAAGTTATAGGAGTAATTGTAGTTACGATTGAAAGATCCAAGTCTGTATTCATTTTACAAACTATTCTAATACCTATAGGGGTGTGACTATGTAGCCCTTAATCTAGTTAGGTTTGATTGTGCCTAGTAAAAAGCAATTGAGAGTAACTTGTTTGCCCAAAAATCAAGTTGGGTGAGGAACCGTGCCCGCAAATTCGATTGGCTCGCCCAAAGGTCTGAATTATGGAGGATGTCTCCATAGAGCCTTGAAATCAAGGAGTGCAATTATTACGATTAAAGACCATCCGCACTGCGGAACTGGACATAGGTTGACTTCAACCCATTATAAAAATCCCAATGTGTTCTTTCCTTTACTACATTTACTTTACTTTCATTTTTATTTATTTACTCAATTATGTGATCATTTTACGTACAACCCTAACTATATTGCAAAGATTTCTAAAAGATTCACAAATTTAAGGTAACGCTATTTCCTCCCTCCATGTAGTGTAAATCTAGTTGTAAGATTCCTAATTCGTATCGCTTACAATTCATTGCAAAGAATCAAGTGACAAGTCCTTATTCACGTCATGCGAGCCACCTCAAAGTCATATACTTTAATTCCAAATCAAAAATAGAGAAATAAATAAATTATTTAAGAATAACCCTGTGTATTTATTTCTACTAGTTATTAATATAACAATTTCATTGCTCCAAAAATTTATTTATGAAAATATTTCACAAAATCTAACTCAAGTTATCTATATTTTCTAACTAAGGTCCATATCCATAAAATACTCTTTTAAATTGCTAGGAGTACATATATATCATACCTTATTTGCTTTCATTAACTAAGTGTTGAACAAATTAACTTACAATCAGTCCAAAGACTTAGTTCCAATTTCCACATTAACTTGGAAATACCGAAAGTCCAAAATCGTCGAAAATTTCATTTCATTTTAACAAATGAGACAACTTGACAAGTTACTATAATTAGATGCACAACCAACCTATCTTGATACAGAAGATACATGATTCCATGCAATGACTTAACCAAAATCTTGAGAGGTTAAATTCCCGAATTTTATTCCATATCAATCCAAAAAAAGTATACATATTCATATCAAATCAGGATTTTCAAAACAACCTAAATAAAACAAATGTATTTGCAATTCCTACTTAGAAACTCAAAATTGAACATCGATAGCGTCGCAGTCATCATTAGAATTATTTTCTAGCGATTGAAATGAGTTTAGTTCTTTGTATTCCCTAAATATTTTCAAATATTTATGTTCATAAACGCT
The DNA here is from genome assembly GCA_030737875.1 of Allium sativum. Classification (NCBI taxonomy): domain Eukaryota; kingdom Viridiplantae; phylum Streptophyta; class Magnoliopsida; order Asparagales; family Amaryllidaceae; genus Allium; species Allium sativum. The sequence continues at coordinate 179,166,743 of CM060920.1, read as the reverse complement.
ATCAAATAATAGTACTATTATTTTCCTCAACTTTAGAAACTGAATAATTAAAATGTTGGGATTTAATTTCTTAATTTCTCATCTTAAATTCATTCTAAATTTTAACCCTATTTACAATTAATCTAAATTTCAACCCAATATTAATTATGAATGCCTTATAATCAAATAGTGAAATTAAGTTTACCGTTTTAGTGTTCCATAAAACTACTATCTACCCAGCTCATGCAATCAAGTGGAAAAAAATTATCATTACATAATCGAGCAAATACAACCATCCAATAATGATAACAATTTTATTTATTATTCCTTTGTATATAAAATGTAATTCTTAGTTAAATTATTTCATTTAACAAATTTAAAATAATACTATGTCGATTATTCTTGTTTAAGTTTTTTAAAATCCCTATAGATAATATTATCCAAATGCACTGATCAGAATTCTCGTACCACTCAACCGATTAGACAACACCAAAGCCAAGGTTCTTGCTAAACTTCAGCTCTATACCACATGTTATGATCAACATTTCGAACCACAAAATACGACACTTATTACATGCTTGGTGTTCGTGTGCCAGTCGTTTAGTTGTTTGAAAGACAGGTCATTAAGGGAAATAAGAAGAGAAGGCATAATACAATCTCATACAACATTTGAATAACATATAATATAACAAAAATTTATAAAACTAAAGAACTTTGTATAAATATACACATTAGAGTACAATACTAACCTATTACCATTCTAGGACTCTTATAACACTTGCCTTACAAAAGCTGATATCTATGCAAAAAAATACAGAAAAAATAAGAACATACAGAAGTATGTCCTTGGCCTCTAGATCGACTCCTGAGCTCCAAAAACTCTAAAGATAACATGGAATATTCAATATGAAAAGAATATTTTAAGGAAATGTCATCTAGGTTAATCTGGTAAACTGGCATGAGAAAATCCAAATCATAATAAATTGATTTGTTATATCTTAAAATCCTTCTAAAATAAAAGGTATCTTGTAAGGCCATATCGCAATAAGCATGGATACATTTTTACCTTACAACAGCCAAAACATTTTTACAGGAAATCAAGTAATATTACAATAATGCCTAGAATTAAAAAAACTTATTGATCTAGCTGAAATTGTTACACTAATTAAATTCAAGCATTCTAGCTCTACAACTAAGTCTGCAAAGAACCTATTGGAGCTTGGATTTCAATCAAATGACAAAGCAAGGGACTACCTTCCTAATTTACACCCCTATAAGAAGTGCCTGAGGTCTACAATAACGTCTTGCAACACCCCGGCTACATAGGACTGGCTGCCTTATTGGATAGTACTTGCTATTTCACCACCATGATTGTGATCAACAATCACACCAATGCATACATAAATGGGTCGATATAAAATATAGAATAGGTAGTGATAATACCTGAATGGAAGTGACCAATATAGCCTTGTTACCTTTTCTCAATTCTAGTTATTTCCGAGTGTTGAGGCTTGAGGCTAAAGGTTACCCTTCTTAGGCATTTACACTTAGAATGCTACATTTCTTTCTAGTGGCAATGTGCTAACAACATTCATCTATATAAGTTATTATTGGTTTGAACGAATCAAAAGCACTTTCCATGCTATTTCCATTTTAGAATCACTCTGTAACATCCCACCTTTTTTGACTTCTTCAAATTGGTAATTAAACCAACTTAAAACGTTCAAATCAACGGATCATCATTTAGCTTACCGAGCTTAAAACAGAATCAACACAAAAAAACACAGAATAACAAACAACACTATTGAACAACGAAATAAAATTTTATTTGTAATTAGAATTTTTGATACAAATATTTTTCTATACATTAGAATGAAAATGCAGTTTGAATATAAAAACATTTACTATATTAAATCTTCAGAGTGCTCCGTCTTTGGAATCCCCAGCTTCGTCAATCTTCGAATCCTAAGCTGAAATCTTTAAATCTGTACTACTCAGGTCTGACCCGAGCGTTCCATTCAAAAACATAAAACACTCGAGTCAGGATTAAATCATAGTTCAAGTAAATTAAATTCAATATAAACTGAAATATATTGTTTAATATCAACATCGATGTCATATATAAAATAAACGGTGATGGTATCTGTTCATATCAGTGTATCTAGACCAAGTGTGGTATTTGTTCATATCAGTGCATCTAAATCAAGTGTGGTATCTGCTCATATCAGTTCTATCTCTTTCCAAGGACGAATGATCTCGGGCACTTGCGAGTGTACTCGTATATATCTATATATACGTGTACACCGCCTCAACTTCCCGAACCCAAGAGGAGAAAGTGGCATGGGTGGTTCCAGGTGTTTGCATATACACATGTGCATATATATACACACGTGTATTTCCTTAACATCCTGGAATAAATCACCATACAAGTTCAACATCCAAATATAGTGGCGCAAACAACCATGGCCAGTAAACTAGCTTTAGCGATACTAAAAGGCAACAAACACTCTGACTAGCAATGTGTAACGATATGGATTTCGCTTGGACCTAACCGATCGCTAAATCGACCAAGACTGTTCGAATCCCGCATACGCTAAATCCGGGCATACAACACATCAGAACAAATAAAAGAAGACTTTTATAAACATCATAATAATGTTACATCAGAGTATAGAATATATCCTAGTACATCGAAAAATAATTTTACAGCGGAAGATTAATTTACAATAAATTTAAAACGATGCAGCGGAACCAATAAACTAACACAATGGAAGACTATCAATGCTCTGGACATAGCTTTAAGCTTCGATCCAGAATCCAGCTCAATAAATAAATATCTGCAAAACAAGCCACTTGACTCCCGTGTGGAAATAGGGGCACCCGAGTTTGCAAGTGAAACAAACTACGAGTCAGTCATGGGACTGGTATGAGAAATCTTACTTAACTTATCTAAAAACAAGGCTAATCACAGACCATGCCGCTAACGCGGAACGGGTTTACTCCATTGGATTGCCAGTGCATAAAATAAAGTAAATCTTTTGAACAACGCAATGCTTTTTAGAAAAATGAAACCATTATAAGACTTAAGTCCCATCATACAATGCAACGCAAACTGGAGGATAGGGTTTTACCTTATAATGGTCAAATATGATTGATACGTATAAAACAATAATCATTTGATATTATTACTAGTGTCTAGTCAGTTTAAAAACATTTTCAAAGTAAATGTATCAATCCTAGACGGTATAGTACCCCATCCTACTATGTCGCCATATATAGGTGTACAATCAAATCTGTAATGTCGTATTAGAAATTGCGTTTCCATCATGAGTCAAGGCTAGGGATGGTCTCCATACCGATTCGGGTCACCTCTAGCAAGATGACCTAGGGCTCGGACGCTGGCGAACCCTTGGATCCTCCAAGGCCGGTCCACACATACTTTAGTGGATTAGTTATTCCTGAACACACGTTTCTCAGTCCTATAAGACCTATCATTTTGCCATTAGCGACCAATATACTGAGGGCCCTCACAATCCATCATCCACATAAGTAAAAATGTCTGGGCTCCATACCATGACAGCACTTCTAGCTAGAAAGAAAACGCATGCACTCCTTGGGTCCCTTGTCCAGTTTATGACTCATACCGGGGTGTGAGGCTCGCGAAGTAACGCTATACACAAAGCTATGCTAATTAAAGCTGTGCTTTGATCATCAACCATAAGACTCTGATTTTCAACAAAAGTCTTGATCATTTTCATCTTAGCATGTCACGTTGACAATCCACATCATGCGACTGAAGTCTATCGATATATAACCTCTAAGCTCGTGCGTCTCAGAGAAGGATGTTAAGAAAGAGAATAAATTCTACACCACCAAACAGATATATATTTAACAGAAATCAATAAACACAGAACGAAATCCAACGTCAGACATACATCCATTTACAAGTTCATTCTGGGTCTGAACGAAACCGGAGATACCTTATTCCTCGTCCCGTATGTCCAATAAGGAAGAGAGGTCCTCACATATCCGAACAATCAACAAGTACGTTCAGACAACTACCACTTTAACCCTTTACTGGGAGCTACTTAATTTAGGGCATCAGTAATCATCCATTCAATGTGAAGATCGCCGGTCTTCAATCACCGTCTTTATTGTCTTCGATTTTAAACCGTCGTATAATTATTAGAAATGAGATTTAACTCGGCCTTTTCAAATAATTCTCAAATATATATAATTCAAATCATTTCATATCGTTAATGATATTTTATGGCGATTTATCGCTATTTTTATTTATAAAAAATAGCCCATTTAATTCGAACGACGTTTCAGGTCGCTACACGGCCCTAACGCTGTTTTTATTCAGATTTGAATTACACGTTTCTCGAAATCTAACCGTTAGATCTTAACAAATTTAATATTGTTGGAAAGATCTTTTCAAAGCGAACCCAACGGTTCCAGATTTGGAGAAATCTGACAGTCGGATTCCTCGGCATAATCGTTTAAAGTTATGATTCCAAAATGCTAAATATCGCACGCAATTCTTTTAATTTTAATATATATATATATATATATATATATAATTCATTCGACAATTCCAACACCATTCATTTTATTTCACGTAAATTTTGTACAATTCATATTCATGTTAAAAATTATATTTTTAACATACAAACATATATTTTCAAGATATGTCTATTTAATTAACTTCATTAACATGTTAAAAATAATAGTATTTAAATGAATCAATACATGTTTAACAAATGATCTTTTTTCCTAACTCCGCTAACGTGTAAAGGACATTATTTTAATAATTCAATACATATTATATAAACAAACATTTTTCTATTAACTTCGCTAACATGTAAATGATAATGTTTTAATAAACAAAACATATATTAACAAATGATCAATTTTCTTTTTTGCTAACATGTAAATGACATTATTTTAAATCTAACAAAATCATTTTTAACAAATGATTCTTTTTACATTAACATTGCTAACATATTAATGACATTATTTTAAATCTAACAAAATCATTTTTAACGAATGACTTTTTTTACATTAACATCACTAATACGTTAAATGACATTATTTTAAATCTAACAAAATTATTTTTAACAAATGATTCTTTTTACATTAACATCACTAATATGTTAAATGACATTATTTTAAATCTAACAAAATCATTTTTAACAAATGATTCTTTTTACATTAACATCGCTAATATGTTAAATGACATTATTTTAAATCTAACAAAATCATTTTTAACAAATGATTCTTTTTACATTAACATCGCTAATATGTTAAATGACATTATTTTAAATCTAACAAAATCATTTTTAACAAATGATTCTTTTTACATCAACATCGCTAACATGTTAAATGACATTATTTTAAATCTAACAATATCATTTTTAACAAATGATTCTTTTTACATTAACATCGCTAACATGTTAAATGACATTATTTTAAATCTAACAAAATCATTTTTAACAAATGATTCTTTTTACATTAACATTGTTAAATGACATTATTTTAAATCTAACAAAATCATTTTTAACAAATGATTCTTTTTACATTAACATCGCTAACATGTTAAATGACATTATTTTAAATCTAACAAAATCATTTTTAACAAATGATTCTTTTTACATTAACATCGCTAACATGTTAAATGACATTATTTTAAATCTAACAAAATCATTTTTAACAAATAATTCTTTTTACATTAACATCGCTAATATGTTAAATGACATTATTTTAGTGACAAAATATGTCTAACATATAATTCTTTTTATTCTAACTTATCATGATAAAAATGACATTTTTGTCAAGCAAAACATATATTAACATGTAATTCTTTTAATCTAAACAAACATGTTAAAAGTTACATTTTCAATGACAAATCATATATTAACATGTTATTCTTTTAATCTAAACAAACGTGTGAAAAGTTACATTTTCAATGAACAAATCATACTTTAACATGTTATTCTTTTAATCTAAACTAACATGTAAAAAGTTACATTTTTAATGACAAATCATACTTTAACATGTTATTCTTTTAATCTAAACTAACATGTTAAAAAGTTACATTTTTAATGACAAGTCATACTTTAACATGTTATTCTTTTAATCTAAACTAACATGTTAAAAAGTACATTTTTAATGAACAAATTATACTTTAACATGTTATTCTTTTAATCTAAATTAACATGTTAAAAAGTTAATTTTTAATGAACAAATCATACTTTAACATGTTATTCTTTTAATCTAAACAAACGTGTGAAAAGTTACATTTTTAATGACAAATCATAATTTGACATGTTATTCTTTTAATCTAAACTAACATGTTAAAAGTTACATATTAATGAACAAACCATACTTTAACCTATGATCATTTTTAATGAATCAATAATACAATAAAAAATATAAATTTTATTATCCAATCATTTTATTTAAAACATGATTCCTTTTAATGATTTGAACATACAATTAAAATGTAATTTTTAATGTTTAAACATTTGATTTAAAACATGATTCTTTTTAATGAATCAAACATACAATAAAAATGTAACTTTTAATGTTTAAACATTTGATTTAAAACATGATCCTTTTTAATGAATCAAACATACAATAAAAATGTGATTTTTAGTGTTTAAACATTTGATTTAAAATATGGTTCTTTTTAATGAATCAAACATATAATAAAAATGTGATTTTTAATGTTTAAATGTTTGATTTAAAACATGATTCTTTTTAATGAATCAAACATACAATAAAAATGTAATTTTTATTGTTAACATATTTTATTCAAACAATGAATATTTTCAATCATTCCTACATACACAATAAAAATGTATATTTTTATTGTTAACATATTCTATTTCAAACAATGAATATTTTGTTTATTCATACATACAATAAAAAAGTGATTTTTATTGTATAAACATTTTCTTTTCAAACAATGAATATTTTTAATGATTTAAACATACAATAAAAATGTGATTTTTATTGTAAAAAAATTATCCTTTAAACATGAATATTTTCTCGATTCACATTACAATAAGAATAAGATTTTTATTGTATAAACATTTTTTTTATCAAACATGAACATTTTATTAATTCATATACAATAAAAATATGATTTTTATTGTGTAAACATTTTATTTCTTTCTACACAATTCAATCCAACAATTCATCGCAACCACAATCAATCAATTTCAATTTCATACAATGCATATATGTATGTTATACAACGTATATATATAAATTTGACATCATAATCACAATAAATTTTATTTTAAATTTAGAAATTTCACCGATGGTTTCCACTCCGCCAAAATTGAGACGAGCTCCAAATCAATCCAAATCTATTTTGTTGCGAAGCTCTCGACTCCACAATCGCAACGGATCCTATTTCATGTGACTTGGAGTTCGTGGCAAAAAGATATTAACATACGAACATGGAATATTATTTAAATAATAATATAATTATTCACCTTATTCTCCAAACGACACCCTCAACTTAAAATGCTCGCCACGGCCAAACTGTAAGTAGGAATTGCACGAAACCAGCACCATTCTCTCCGGCTTCTCTCCTTCTTTCCACGGTTGGTGGTCCCCCGACCAGTTCATCACGTGGGCCCCACGATCTGCAGTTGAACGGAAAACTGCAGTTTCCGTTCATCTTATTGCAGCGGCCGCCACGGTGCTCCAAATGCCACCAAATTTTACCAGTAGCTAGATCTTGACCTCCCGGACGACTTTCATTTTGATCACTTCGCCTGAAAAAGCACGGATTGGCGGGAAATTGATTATTTTCGTGACTGCCTCGTTTTCCAGCACCCCTCCGATGAACTTGACATTCCAGCCAACTCCGGCCACCTGAGACCATGCCACCACTGCCGAAACCTTCGTATGCTTCCACTCTACCTTCCCTCCAAATCACTCGACCTAATTCTCTACGTGGGGCCCGCAGCAAGCAAAATACCAAAAATGAGCTGCTGCACTTCGATCTCGATTCCATCCAAACCACAACTTCAATCACCACCAAATTTTAGGCGTGAGTAGTCCTCTTCATTTTCTAAATGTTCACAAAATTTCATGGTCTAACTCCTTACCGTTTGGGAGATATAAATTATTTAAGTTTGAGGGGCTTTTCTGCAAAATTTTGAAAGAAGAGGAGAGAGAGGGAGAGGGCTGTTGTCAATTTTTAAGGAAGAAGAGAAATGAGGGTTTGTGGAGAGGAAAAGATATTATATAGTGTATGGTTTTATTATTTTATTATTAATTCTCTAGTTTTATTATTAATTTTCTAGTTCACGCTCTCTTCGTTCGACAGTTATCGATGCCACTGTCACATATGAACTCCACTGGCGATAAAAATTGACATGTTGCTATGTCTTGACGATAAGTCCTAACAAAACTGGTTTCGTCGAATTCCGAGTCCGTTTGCTCAAAAAGCCCAGTTTTTGGCCTATATGGCCGATCGACTCACAATTAATTGCTCACGACCATATATTAGCTCCAAAAATTATGAAAATTGGAATCTAGCAATAATTTGACATTCCAGATCCAACAAAAGTAGTTTCGTCGAAAACGGAGATCATTTGCAAAATGGCTATTTTTAAGGGTTATATATTATATTAAAATATATATAAATTCCATAACGACCATTTTAAATTTTAAACTGGACATAACTTTCTATTTATATTATCAAATCTGAATTTTTCACATTCGTTAGAAAGATATAATTAAATATATTCAAATATTTCTTGTTTTGCTGAAATCCGATTTATTTTGAATCCTGTATATTCATTTGAAATTTAAAATCGAATTTTCAAACTTCCGATCCATTTCAAACTCCTTTTATAATAAAATTAAATTATTACGTTCTAACTTCGATTTAAAATAAACTTTTAGTCGTTATTATTTAAAATAAATCATTTAAAATATTTAAAATCCATTAAAATTGCTAAAATAAAAAATTTTAATTGGTTCAGAATTTCCGGTTTGTTACAATCTCCCCCACTTAAAATCTTTTCGTCCTCGAAAAGGAACGGAGCTGAAAGTTTAACTAACCAACTCAACTTCCATTCTTTTATTGGTTTCAATAATTTTATTAGTTGAACTAATAATCACACAACACAATCATCAGTCCATTAGTTGATTAGCTTTTCAAATATATATAACTTTTATATATTCAAAAAGCATATTTTCTAAGATCGGATTACATATGTAATCAAAAATACGTTAATTATAAACTTGTCACTCTCAACTCATTCTTGGGCATTTCTAACCCCATCTCTAACGAGTATCTCATTCTAGGATGCTACTGATCCTATCTCTAATGAGTATTCTTTCATACGACATTACTAATCCTACCTTTGATGAGTCTTTTGTTCAGTTCTAACGAGTTGTACCCCGAAGATTTGAGTTAACCCAAAGCTCTGATACCACCTGTAATGATACGGATTTCGCTTGGACCTAATCAATCGCTAAATCGACCAAGCCCGTTCGAATCCCGCATATGCTAACTCTGGGCATACAACACATCAGAATAAATAACAGAAGGCTTTTATAAACATCATAATAATGTTACATCAGAGTATAGAATATATCAAAGTACATCGAAAAATAATTCTACGGCGGACGATTAATTTACAATAAATTTAAGATGATGCAGCCGAATTAATAAACTAACACAGCGAAAGACTATCAATGCTCTGGACATAGCTTTAAGCTTCGATCTAGAATCCTACTCAATAAATAAATACTTGCAAAACAAGCCACTCGACTGCCCATGTGGAAATAGGGGCACCCGAGTTTGCAAGTGAAACAAACTACGAGTCGATCATGGGACTAGTATGAGAAATCTTACTTAACTTATCTAATAATAAGGCTAATCACAGGACCACGCCGCTAACGCGGAACGGGTTTACTCCATTGGATTGCCAGTGCATAAAATAAAGTAAATCTTTTAAACGTAATGCTTTTTTAGAAAAATGAAACCATTATAAGACTCAAGTCCCATCACACAATGCAACGCAAACCGGAGGATAGAGTTTTACCTTATAATGGTCAAATATGATTGATACATATAAAACAATAATCGTTTGATATTATTACTAGCGTCTAGTCAGTTTAAAAACATTTTCAAAGTAAATGTATCAATCCTAGACGACATAGTACCCCATCCTACTATGTCGCCATATATAGGTGTACAATCAAATATGTGATGTTGTATTGGAAATTGGGTTTCCATCACGAGTCAAGGCTAGGGATGGTCTCCTTACCGATTCGGGTCACCTCTAGCAAGATGATCCTAGGATCGGACGCTAGCGAACCCTTGGATCCTCCAAGGCCGGCCCACACATACTTTAGTGGATTAGTTATTCCTGAACACACGTTTCCCAGTCCTATCGGACCTATCAATTGGCCAGTAGCGACCAATATACTGAGGGCCCTCACAATCCATTATCCACACAAGTAAAAATGTCTGGGCTCCATACCATGACACCACTTCTAGCTAGAAAGAAACGCATGCACTCCATGGGTCCCTTATTCCGTTTCTGACTCATACCAGGGTGTGAGACTCGCGAAGTAATGCTATACACAAAGTTATGCTAATTAAAGTTGTGCTTTGATCAACAACCACAAGACTCTGCTTTTCAACAAAAGTCTTGATCATTTGCATCTGAGCATGTCACGTTGATAATCCATGCCATGCGACTGAAGTCTATCGATATATAACCTCTAAGCTTGTGCATCTCAGAGAAGGGTATTAAGCAAGAGAATAAATTCTCCACCACCAAAAAAAAAAATATTTAACAGAAATCAATCAACATAGAATGAAATCCAACGTCAGACACACATCCATTTACAAGTTCGTTCTGGGTCTGAACGAAACCGGACACACCTTATTCCTCGTCCCGTATGTTCAATACGGAAGAGAGGTTCTCGCATATCCGAACAATCAACAAGTAAGTCCGGACAACTACCACTTTAACCCTTTACTGGGAGCTACCCAATTCAGGGCATCAGTGATCGTCCATTCGATGTAAAGATTGTCGGTCTTCAACCACCATCTTACATGTCTTCGACTTTAAACCGTCGTATAATTATTTGAAATGAGATTTAACTCGGCCTTTTCAAATAATTCTCGAATATATATAATTCAAATCATTTCATATCGTTAATAATATTTTATGGCGATTTATCGCTATTTTTATTTATATAAAAATAGGCCATTTAACTCGAACGACGTTTCAAGTTGCTACGCAACCCGGGAGCTGTTTTTATTCGGATTTGAATTACACATTTCTCGAAATCTAACCGTTGGATCTTAACAAATTTAATATCATTGGAAAGATCTTTCCAAAGCGAACCGAACGGTTCCAGTTTTGGAGAAATCTGACAGTCGGATCTCTCAGTATAATCGATTAAAGTTACAATTCCAAAACGCGAACTACCGCGCGCGATTCATTTAATTTTAATTTATATATATATAATTCGTTCGACGATTTCAACACCATTCATTTTATTACATGTAAATTTTGTACAATTCATATTCATGTTAAAAATTATATTTTTAACATACAAACATATATTTCAAGATATGTCTATTTAATTAACTTCATTAACATGTTAAAAATAATATTATTTAAATGAATCAATACATGTTTAACAAATGATCTTTTTTCCTAACTCCGCTAACATGTAAATGACATTATTTTAATAATTCAATACATATTATATAAATGAACATTTTTCTATTAACTTCGCTAACATGTAAGTGATAATGTTTTAATAAACAAAACATATATTAACAAATGATCATTTTTCTTTTTTGCTAACAGGTAAATGACATTATTTTAAATATAACAAAATCATTTTTAACAAATGATTCTTTTAACATTACATTGCTAACATATTAATGACATTATTTTAAATCTAACAAAACCATTTTTAACAAATGATTCTTTTTACATTAACATCGCTAATATGTTAAATGTCATTATTTTAAATCCAACAAAATCATTTTTAACAAATGATTCTTTTTACATTAACATCGCTAATATGTTAAATGTCATTATTTTAAATCTAACAAAATCATTTTTAACAAATGATTCTTTTTACATTAACATCGCTAATATGTTAAATGGCATTATTTTAAATCTAACAAAATCATTTTTAACAAATGATTCTTTTTACATTAACATCACTAACATGTTAAATGACAATATTTTAAATCTAACAAAATCATTTTTGACAAAAATCATTTTTAACAAGTGATTCTTTTTACTTTAACATCGCTAACATGTTAAATAACATTATTTTAAATCTAACAAAATCATTTTTAACAAAAGATTCTTTTTACATTAAGATCGCTAACATGTTAAATGGCATTATTTTAAATCTAACAAAATCATTTTTAACAAATGATTCCTTTTACATTAACATCGCTAACATGTTAAATGACATTATTTTAAATCTAACAAAATCATTTTTAACAAATGATTCTTTTTACATTAACATCGCTAACATGTTAAATGACATTATTTTAAATCTAACAAAATCATTTTTAACAAATAATTCTTTTTACATTAACATCGCTAATATGTTAATTGACATTATTTTAATGACAAAATATGTCTAATATATAATTCTTTTTATTCTAACTTATCATAATAAAAATGACATTTTTATCAAGTAAAACATATATTAACATGTAATTCTTTTAATCTAAACAAACATGTTAAAAGTTACATTTTCAATGACAAATCATATATTAACATGTTATTCTTTTAATCTAAACAAACATGTGAAAAGTTACATTTTCAATGAACAAATCATAGTTTAACATGTTATTCTTTTAATCTAAACTAACATGTAAAAAGTTACAATTTTAATGACAAATCATACTTTAACATGTTATTCTTTTAATCTAAACTAACATGTTAAAAAGTTACATTTATAATGGCAAGTCATACTTTAACATGTTATTCTTTTAATCTAAACTAACATGTTAAAAAGTTACATTTTTAATGAACAAATCATACTTTAACATGTTATTCTTTTAATCTAAACTAACATGTTAAAAAGTTACATTTTTAATGAACAAATCATAGTTCACATGTTATTCTTTTAATCTAAACAAACGTGTGAAAAGTTACATTTTTAATGACAAATCATACTTTAACATGTTATTCTTTTAATCTAAACTAACATGTTAAAAATTACATTTTTAATGAACAAATAATACTTTAACCTATGATTATTTTTAATGAATCAATAATACAATAAAAAATATAATTTTTATTATCCTATCTTTTTATTTAAAACATGATTCCTTTTAATGATTTGAACATACAATAAAAATGTAATTTTTAATGTTTAAACATTTGATTTAAAACATGATTCTTTGTAATGAATCAAACATACAATAAAAATGTAACTTTTAATGTTTAAACATTTAATTTAAAACATGATTCTTTTTAATGAATCAAACATACAATAAAAATGTGATTTTTAATGTTTAAACATTTGATATAAAATATGATTCTTTTTAATGAATCAAACATACAATAAAAATGTGATTTTTAATGTTTAAACATTTGATTTAAAACATGATTCTTTTTAATGAATCAAACATACAATAAAAATGTAATTTTTATTGTTAAAATATTTTATTCAAACACTGAATATTTTCAATCACTCCTACATGCACAATAAAAATGTATATTTTTATTGTTAACATATTCTATTTCAAACAATGAATATTTTGTTTATTCATACATATAATAAAAATATGATTTTTATTGTATAAACATTTTCTTTTCAAACAATGAATATTTTTAGTGATTTAAACATACAATAAAAATGTGATTTTTGTTGTAAAAAAAATTATCCTTTAAACATGAATATTTTCTCGATTCACATATACAATAAAAATATGATTTTTATTGTATAAACATTTTTTATTAATCAAACACGAACATTTTATTAATTCATATATACAATAAAAATTTGAATTTTATTATGTAAACACTTTAATTTTTTCTACATAATTCAATCCAACAATTCATCGCAACCACAATCAATCAATTTATACAACACATACATGTATTTTATACGACATATGTATATAAATTTAACATCACAATCACAATAAATTTTATTTTAAATTTAGAAATCTCACCGATGGTTTCCACTTCACCAAAAATTGAGACGAGCTCCAAATCAGTCAAAATCTGTTTTGTTGCGAAGCTCTCGACTCCGCGATCACAACGGATCCTATTTCATGTGATTTGGAGTTCGTGGCAAAAAGATATTAACATACGAACATGTAATATTATTTAAATAATAATATCACTATTCACCTTATTCTCTAAACGACACCCTCAAATTAAAATGCTCGCCACGGCCAAACCATAAGTTGGAATTGCATGAAATCAACGCCATTCTCTCCGGCTTCTCTCCCTCTTTCCACGACTCGTGGTTCCCCCTCCAGTTCGCCACGTGGGCCCCACGATCTGTAGTTGAACGGAAATCTGCAGTTTCCATTCATCTTGGTGCTGCGGCCGCCACAGTGCTCCAATTGCCACCAAATTTTACTAGTACTAAATCTCGAGCCCTCGGACAACTTTCATTTTGATCACTTCGCCTGAAAAAGCACGGATTGGCAGGAAATTGATCATTTTCATGACTGCCTCATTTTCCAGTACCCCTCCGATGAACTTGACATTCCGGCCAAATCCGGCCACCTGAGACCATGCCACCACTGCCGAAACCTTCGTATGCTTCCACTCTACCTACCTCCAAATCACTCGACCTAATTCTCTACGTGGAGCCCACAACAGAAAAAATACCAAAAATGAGTTGCTGCACTTCGATCTCGATTCCGGCCAAATCACTAATCCAATCACCACCAAATTTTATGTGTGAGTAGCACTCTTCATTCTCTAGATGCTCACAAAATTTCATAGCCTAACTCCTTACGGTTTGGGAGATATGAATTATTTAAGTTTGAGGGGCTTTCTACAAAATTTTGAGAGAGGGGGGGGGGAGTGGGAGAAGGCTGCTGTCAATTTTTGAGGAACAAGAGAAATGAGGATTTGTGGAGAGGAAAAGATAATATATAGTGGAGGGTTTTTTTATTTTATAAGTAATTCTCTAGTTTTATTATTAATTTTCTAGTTCACGCTCTCTTCGTTCGACGGTTATCAATGCCATGGTCACATATGCACTCCATTGGCGATGAAAATTGACATGCTGCTATGTCTTGACGATACCGTCCTAACAAAACTGGTTTCGTCAAATTCCGAGTCCATTTGCTCAATAAGCCAGTTTTTGGCCTTATATGACTGATCGATTCACAATTAATTGCTCACGGCCATATAATAGCTTCAAAAATTATGAAAATTGGAATCTAGCAATAATTTGACATTCCGAATCTAACAAAAGTGGTTTCGTCGAAAACGGAGGTCGTTTGCAAAATGGCTATTTTTAAGGGCTATATATTATATTAATATATATATAAATTCCATAGCGACAATTTTAAATTTTAAACTGGACATAACTTTCTATTTATAATATGTAATCTGAATTTTTCACGTTCATTAGAAAGATATAATTAAACAGATTCAAATATTTCTTGTTTTGCTGAAATCCGATTTATTTTGAATTTTGTATATTCATTTGAAATTTAAAATCGAATTTTCAAACTGCCGCGCCATTTCAAAATCCTTTTATAATTAAATTAAATTATTACGTTCTAACTTCGATTAAAATAAATTTTTAGTCGTTATTATGTAAAATAAATCATTTAAAATATTCAAAATCCATTAAAATTGCTAAAATAAAAACTTTTCGGGTTGTTTCACAATGGTGCAAGTATGTACAAGGATAACTTGTATGTATGTGAACTTAACATAGCAGGACTTACATGCAACCAGCCAAACAATGATGATAACCATCACGACTGAGTGTGAATATTTCAAGTTAATCTAAGTTAGGGGAAATGAACTATATATCATATTAGTGATCACCAACCCATATATGTAACAGCCTCATGCAACAAAGCCACAACAAAGATAAAAGTAACTATTCAGGTTAAAATAGGTTCCCAAGTGAAACTGAAGTTTCAGGTCAAAGTATGTTCTTAATCAATATTTAAGTATCAGATTAAATAAGGAGTGATTTAAATATCAATAAACTTGCTTTTCTATAGTATCAGATTAAACAATTTGAAATGTACTAAAACTTTCCGTAGTAAGATTTCTACAAGCATTCATTTCAATTAGAGCCCCCCATTGTTAGTGCATGGTACTACATACGTGGGATTAAGGAAAAACCGACCAAGAAAACATAGAATATAAAATTGATACACATTACATTATAATTTGCTATATGATATATGTTGTTGAAAATCAGTACATCATCATGGAAAGTAACAGTAGCAACAGTGGCTATCAATATGATAAGTAATTAGCACCCAACTCAAATTATGCAAACCACACAGTTTCGCATCCAGAACGACTCACGTTCAGGGTAACATGAATATCTTGATTTCAGTTCAACCAGGCAAAATGGATTAAATGCTATACATATACTTGGACTTCATTAAAATGCTTAGTGTAATAAGTTGAAGTGAATGAATTGATTAGTGTGAGGTCAATACATGATAGAACCATGTAGCATGCTTTTATCCTGCTAAAAATATTTATTATAACCTTACTTCAGAAAAACAAAAGGGCCGAATGAAGTAACATTTATCAATATATTTATTAGTAATTGTATGTTTATAATTACCAATGATCACAGAGGGGTCACCTTACAACAATACGCCTAATCAAATTTTAAGGTAGTAGTGTGTTTCAGCAACTTCCAATTAAGGGAACAAAAATGGTTTCAACAACTTCCATTTAAGTGAACAAAAATGGTCCCAGGTAAGCACATGAGTAACTATATTTCTCAGGTAAAACAAGTGAGAAACCAGGTTTCATATTTCAAGCTCCCAAATATAAACATGTATATATGGGAAGACATATTCAAAACAAAGTGAAAATTTAAAATACAAGGTATGTACTTTCAGATTCCCATAATTTTGCTAGAGTGTATAATATGCCTTAATCTGGTTGATGTCCACTAGGTAATTCAACATGAACATACATTTTCATAAAGTCAGTGTTTAGTTCCACCACCATTTGCATTAACCCAAATGACATCAGGTTCACCCCAAATATAACTGTGCTTAGTTCTATAATATAGGACATATGAAAATGTCATAAATAATTTTTAATTGTCAACATGGCCAGAGGTGTAGCATATAAATAACAGTCATGTTTTCAAGTGAAGTGAGGGCAGAAATCAAAATGCCAAACAAAAATACAATAGTTCCTTGTTCTTTAAAATGATCATATGCTAACTGCTCACGGTCACCACATCAAGACCATATGCTTATATATGCAAGTTTAGGTTTAAACAAGAGTAGGTTTTAGGTTACTGATCATATGGATACACATGTAACTGTGTATATATAAAAAAGTATTATTCCTGGTTGATCTCATTTAATAATTTCAAGTTTCCAAGAGATGTAGCAAGTGAACCATTAAAGGTCCAGGCGCAAAAACAAAGGGTGTACCCAAAATAATTTGCTACAAGTTTCAGATTTACAGTCAACATAGCATCAACCCCAAAGTTCCAATATTAAGCAGGTCACAACATTCAAAACAATAAATTAATCATCCCAAAGGTTTCAGATTTACAAACTGAGTCTACACATATTTCAGGGTCCAGTTAACAAAAATGGTGTGTTTCGCAAAACAATATAAATATATTTGACCTAAACTGATGTTCATCGGACAAACTATTGTGAAAAACATTTGCAGCAGTTTGAAACAACCAACAACAGCCAATGATATCGAAATTAAGCCATTATATTCAGATTTAATAAAGTCCAAATACTTGAAAAACGGGATAATCGTGAGTTTGAAACTCACCTTGAATGGTGGAAGAATCAAGAACCGGTGGCGATTTTTCGGCAGTGGTGCTAGGTTTCGATAAAAGACCGCAAATTGTTAGTGCTTCGACAATGGTGATGAGCTTAGTGGCGACGTGTCGAAAAAAGGCTGATCCAGCGTCGTCTTGGTGGCAACGTGGGTTTCGGGGCAAAAGCTTCAGCCTTGAATTTTCAAATGACGCCGATGGAGTGACTGTCGATTTGGGGAAGGAAGGAGTGATGAAATAATTTGGAGGCCATTCTCGAAGGAAGGAGAACTGATTTGGGGAACTAAAGAGAATGGGAAAAATAATTTAGGGCTTTGGCCATAAAAATTACAGAGGAATGAAAGTTTTTGCTGATGGAAATGGGGGGAATTTGCATGATTTATATAAGTGAAAGTTAGCGATAAGAACAATGTTCCATCATAGATTACATGGTAGCTGCATTTTACATTTTATAGGTCGGCTAATGTACCGATGTAGGTTATATTTGGGTAGGTAATATACGGGGAGGATGTTTATCTGTTTGCACCCCAAAAATCTAATTCTACCGCAAATTATCCCAACTTTTTAAATTTTGTCTACCGTCAAAAAAACTCTGTTTGGCTCCAAATTTGAAATACAGCAATAATTAATTATACGTATTTAAATAAAATTTGTTTTATTACAAACCAAGGTTATTTGAAAATTAATTATTTTAAAGGCCAATATCGTATTGATATAATACTTCTAACTCCAAAATAAATAGTAAATTACGAACTACCGCGACTAATTTAAGATTGTTTTAATTATATATATTTGTATGGTCAACTTCATTTCCAATATAATTTCCATATATTTAAACGAATAAAATCTCCGATTTGTTTTAACATCAACAACATTTTTTTTAATTCACCATTTAAATTCTCAGTCGAATTCCAAATCTAATTCAAATATCCAATCAAATTCAATTCAAATATTCAACAATAAATATTTGATTCCCAATCAGCCATTCTGAATTAAATATTGAATTCAATTCATACTCAAAACAATATATTCATTTTTAATCTAGTATCAATATAAAATTGATTATGTATAGTAATTCTTGAAATTAATTTCATATTCTAGTTTTTGAAATTTCGGGGCCGTTACAATCTCTCCCTTAAAAACTTTTCATCCTCGAAAAGGAGAGATCGTTAGGGTTATACCAACGTATACTTCAAATTTCATATGTATGAAATTTTCCCACAACTAATTTTAAATATCGATATTTAAATCATCGAACTTCCTTGTTTATCCATCATATTAAATTAATTCAGAAAAATCAATTTTGTTTTCTTATAGTTGAACATCAGTTCTGATCAAATACGGTTTTCTTATCTTCCCAATCGGGTTTTATTTGTTTCCATGATTTTTAAACCATATTCAACTTTCTTAGACTAATTTCTATCTTAAATATTTTGAGATATCTCCCAATATCTCATTCTATCTAATCTTCTAAGAGATTGAAAAGCATATAATTTCTTTTCAAAACCAGTTTCTTTTTAAATTCCAATTTCTTTAAAAATTGGTTTTTATGCATCTCAAATTATACCAAATTTCTTTGTAAACCTCATCTGTCAATGTTTACTTATCCATCGTTGCATTGTAATGGGTCTACACATTGCAACCATCAACCCAATCTTTTTACGTTCAATCCATTTAATCCTTCTCAACACTCATTGAAGAGTGTAAATACATTCTTCTTTTCAAGTCACAAATTGTCGACTTGAAAATTCTAAAATCCAAAATCTTTTATATCCTTTTTTATATAACATGAAATTTATACATAAAATATTTGTATTATTATTCTAAAGCTATGAACTTGAAAATACTTCGAAAAACTTATTAAGTTATGTACATTTTAATTGATTTGAAAATACTTGATGACTCGAAGTTTGACAAGTCTATTGTCGTTCTCGCAGATGTTAGACATACGTTGGCCAGGCGCATTACTAAAATCTCCAAGTACTAAATATCCTTGCTTCAACCCCCAGTGAAAATATTTCAAAAACCTTTTTTAAAAAGAAAATGGATATAGAAAGTACCAATGTGAAGTTGATATATTGATTGTTTATGAGTCGCAGATACACAATGGTTACGTCTTGACCCCCCCAGAAAACATCAGTATCCGTAGGAAATCACTTCCGTACGAATTTCGTCATAGATAGATCAACGAAAGATATTTTAGAATCAAAAGAAAACTTAGGTCACTGAGCGTTGATAGCTATCTCAGGGTCACGAAACAAATTATGAAAATAAATCAAAACACGAGAATCAATCAAGTCACCAAGAAAATTCACGTCATGAAGATGAATCAAGTCACAAAGATAGTGCTGCATCAAATAGGTGGCTTCACATCACTAAGATATCTCAACATCGCATGGCTTCATTCTACCTTTAGTAACTCTAGTGGTTACATCTCTGTCACTTGTAGATATGCCATGTTGACCGCTGGTACACAATGGTTACGCCTGGGTCCCCCACGAAACATTCATACCCATAAGCTTTCACAACTCTGCGGATTTCGCCCTTGTAATTCGACTTAGATCGCAGCAGTCACAATGGTTACGCTTGGTTCCCCCAAGAAACATCCGTTTGCCGTAGGCTATCTGCAGCCTTGTGAATTATGCTAGCAGTCATGCTCAACGACAACTCATGAGTTTTATGTCCGGACGACCTACTATCACCAGCAACACATCTCACTAAGCTCGAAATTCAGAGGAGAAGGAAGGTACTTACCATATTTTTCTTTGTAAACATATAATATTATGTACATATAATACTTCATTTCATACTCCACATAAGTTATACTTATTTCAACTTACATAAGGTTTTCTTTCCAAATCATAATTTCAAACATCTCATTCTCGTATAAATTTCATTATATAAGATTTTATCTCAAATTGATTACCTTCCAATTCAATAGTTTTCGAATTCACTATATCTTATATATTTTTCATATAAGTTCCGAAAACTTCTATATCCAATATCTAAAATCGAATATCCTCAAAATTTAATTTAAAATTTCAAAATTCCAGTTTTTGATCTCTTAATCAATTTAAGTATCTGATATCTTTTCAAAGTCAGATTTATGAATCTATTGGTTATAAACTGAATTTTCTTCCAACTTTCCAATTATTAGATCCATCACTTTATTCAAATTTTTATGCTCTCAAAATTTCAAAATTTTCATCCTTATTACAAATTTCTCATTCACGCGTTATTCACATCCTTCGACTGTAAATTAAGAAGAAAACAACTCCCTAAGTATAAACCCCTAAGACCGAAACCAACATCAGTTCGACACTTAGAAAGTCATTTAACTCAAGTAATCTCCAGTCAGTTTCCAATTTCCTTAATTTCATTTCTTAATTTCTTATCAAATCTTTGCTCACGCAATTCTCGAATTCAATTTCAAATTCACTTCTCTTACGTTCTGTTGACCTCCATTCTCGTCATGCGTCCCTTTTCTCTTTAGTTCTTACCATTTTGATTTATCAAAACCCATTGGCCTCTCACGATCTTTTTAAACATTTCCAATTATCACATTTATTTTCTATAATTCTAGGAAATATCCTATAACCATTGGAAAATATTTCCAAATATTCACAAATCTTTATTTTATATAGAAAATATATTTTATTCTCAGGGGGGAACGTTTCTAAATTCGTTATTTGAATTTAAACAGATATTAAATAAAACACCACAATTTTCACTTAATTGCTAACACTCATTTACTTACTTCACTTAACTACTCTTGCTATCGAACCTTAACCATCTCTTAGTCAATAATTACCTCTCAGACCTTAACTAAGCAACATTATTAACTTCGAAATAGATAAAATTCACAACTTCAAATACCAACAAATCATCTATTCTCGTAACTTTTGAAATTCAAGTTAAGAATTCACTTCTTTCACGAAATCATTAATTATAACAATAATTCATGCCTTCGAAATATTTAACTTTAAAAATATACTTTATTTGTTAATCTGAATACATAAATAATTAATTTATAATACACTAATTTTTAATTAAAAAGGGAAAATAAATAATATTTTTATGCACAAACTCCTTTCAAATAATCCCTTATTCGATAATATATTTCGAACCTCAGACAAATCTCATTTGATTTATATTCTGAATTTCAGAATAATCTCACCGCACTGGTCAACTCTATTTCTTTCATTCCCAATTTTATTTGCAACATCTTTGCATTTAAAGGTTGTTTACTTTTAAAAAAATTAATATTATTCCTTTTATAGGAATCTAAATTTGTCACATCAATCGGCTTTGATTCATTTAAATTGCGACAACCCAAACTTCCCCGCAAAGGAAAGCCCGGATTGAGTTGAGAACATGACAAATCAGAATATAAACAGAAGAGCATTTCGTTGTTATTACAACAATCATCAGAGTTCAAGAATGTACAGAGTCTGAATGAATAATTTAGAACAGAAAATATCAGATATTTAAATTACATTTAAATACATAGCAGCGAAAAAATAATACATAACACAACTGTAAGAAATACACGGATACAGAGCTTTCCGAATATCATTCCAGCTGTAAACCAGGATCCTGTGAATATAATATCTGCAAAACCCAAACTACTAGCTGCCCGTGTGGAAAATAAAGGCACCCAGAGTTTAGGTTAAAACAATAAACTCCAGGTCAGTCATGTGACTGGTGTGAGAACTAAAACAATTATTAGCTTGATTTTAAAGTCAGGTAAATCATGGGACCATGTCGTATAACAAGGAATGGGTTCCCCCCCCAAGAATACCAGTGCTTAAAACAAATAGCGCAATGCTAAAGAGAAAAACGAAGCTATTATAAGACTCAGGTCCCATCACATAATGCAACGCAACCCGGAGGATAGAGTTTTACTTTATAATAGCCAAACATGCTTGGTACATGAAATTTCATATTTTATTATTAATATAAGTGAAGAAATCAACTTCAAATATAAATGTATCAATCATAGGCGGCGTAGGTACCTATATATTACGTCGCCGTACTAGTTTTACAATTAAAACCACACAATGTCATATTGGAAGTTGGATTCCATCTATGAACCGAGGCAAGGGATCATCCTGTGCACATTCGAGACACCCTAGCAAGTGCCTCAGGATTCAGTCGTAAATGCACCCAGATCAGTAGGGCCGGTCATCCATCAATGATTGGTTATACTATAAACTATATGTTAGTCGGTTCTATCGAACATCTAAAATGGTCAGAATGTCGACCATATCCATCAGTCTCGTAGTGACCGATATAATATCCATCAGCCCCGCAGACCCGATATATCCGAGGTACCTCGTCTCCCATCGATTAATAATAGTATGCAACATCCACATAAGTAAACAGCCTGGGATCCATACCATGACGTTACTCATAGCTAGAACTAACATATGTCCATTTCCCTATTGTCCTTCCCGTTTTTAGTTCACATCGGGGTGTGAGGCTCGCGAATTAACGCTACACAAAGCCATGCTATATTAAAGCTGTGCTTTGATCATCAACCACAAGACTTTGCTTTTCAACAAAAGCCTTGATCATTTGCATCTCAGCATGCCACACAGGCAATTCATGCCATGCGACTGATGTCTATCGATATATAACCTCTAAGCTCGTACGTCTTAGACAAGGGTGTTAAGCAAGAGAATAAATTCTCCGCCACCAGACAGATATATATTTAATAGAAATCAATCAACACAGAATAAAATCCAATGTTAGACACACATTCATTTACAAGTCCGTTCTAGGTCTGAACGAAACCGGAGGCACCTTATTCCTCGTCCCATATGTCCAATACATGAGAGAGGCTATCGCATATCTGGTCGATCTCCAAGTATGTCTGGAAGATTACCACTTATTACCTTGTCTTGGGTGTACAGCCAATCAAGACATCAGTAATCATCCAAACGATGCGAAGACCTCCGGTCTTCAACCACCGTCTTCATCGTCGACTTATCGTCGAATCAGTTTTTCAGAATGGGTATCACCCGGCCTTTCCGAATAACTTGCTTATATTATAAACAAGTGTTACACAAATACAACATACGCCTCATTCCAATTCAGAATATTCTTTTATTCAAATATTCACATCATTAGGGAAAGGTTCCCATTAATTTTATCAAAGATAATTCTTTAAAATTTATTCTTTAGTCTGCCTTTGGATATCAATTCAAACCAAATTAAGGTTTATCCAAACTAGTCGGGATTAGCGATCCATACCGAAGTAATCATTTATTTTATTTCCTAATCCCAACCTATTAATCCCATGGAGCAAAACTGATAATACTCCATAACTAACACCACGGTGTTATCGGTAAATTTATTTACCATTTCACGTTCAAATCTAATTAAAGATTTAACTATCGCTTGCAGCAAAACTGGTGATACTCCACTCTCGATCTTTTCCCGAATTTGATAATTTAAATTATCAATTCACATTTCAATCTATTTAAAGATTCATTAAAACTCCACTTAGTTTTAATCTTCCAAAAATCAATATTAATGATTACTTAACTTCGGAAACACAAACATGCCGCATCGACAATCTACACCGTACTATTGATTTCTGCCGATATATAACCTCTAAGCTCATACATCTTAGAGAATGGTGTTAAGCAAGAGAATAAATTCTCCGACACCAAATAGACATATATTTAGCAGAGATCGACCATGCAGTTCGAAATACAATGTTAGACATGTAATCCTGCCTTTAATTGGGTTAAAGAACTAATGTCATTTAAAACACAGTTCACGATAAACCCAAATCACATTCCATTAATTATGGAATTTTCACAGAAAACAGATCAATTTATAATCGATATCAGTTTCCATATCTGATTAATAATATAAATGGAATAACGACAAAGCCTTTTAAATTCCATATATATTAACAGTCTTCCTCCACAGAAGCTCACTTCGATTATTATCAAATCGAATTCCATTCCAATTTATTGTATTGAATTGGAAAACTTTACTTTGGAAATTTTCCTTTAAATCTTAATTAAAAGATTTATAAATTCCAAATCATATTTCACTGTTAATCGGGTAAAATAACAAATGTCGTTTAAAACATCGTTCACTATAAACCCAAAAATCCAATTCTTTTATTCGATTCCAATTAAATATCAATCAATTGGAAAATTTCACTAAATCTTAAATTAAAGATTTATTCTTTTCTCAACTGGGTTTAAGAACAATGTTAATAAAGACACCATTCACGACAAACCCAAAATCCATTTTAATTTTAAATACAAGGCTCTGAATAGAAATTATATAGGCTTATATTCAATATCAAATTCTGAAACCAACAAATATCGTATTAGAAATAACGATATAAATATATCTTCTAAATTTCCATAACAATATCCGTATAATCACGAAATCTAATATCGAAATATTCCGAAGATGATTTCCATTCGAATCCATTCCAATTCATATATTGGAAATCCTGGTTATATCAAAACTATTCACCAATCCATTTTTATTTTATTTAAAAATTATTGGATTCAAATCTAGTTAATAACTAGTTCATTTTGATAAAAATATATTTTTATCTTTTCAAATATGGAATTTTTCATCCCAATTCTTTCCAAATCATTTATTACGATTTTACACAGATTATTGATATTTTTAATAATTTTATCAAGGCCCGTACAGTCGGTTTCCAATAACGACCACTAAACTGTACTTACAACGACCTTTTCCAAATTTGATTTCGACGTATCTCCAAATCCAACCGTTAGATTTCAAATCTCTTGTATTCTTTGGAAAGCTCTTTTTGATACGAACCCAAAGGTTCTGGTTTTAGGAGAATCTGACGGTCGGATCTCCCATAATATCAATTCGAAGTCAATGATCGAAATTCGCGAACGGCCGCGGCACGGCGCGTTCTATTCAGGCCATTAAATATATATAATATATATATTATATATATTTCATCGATTTCCATTTAAATTGTATTTTATAAATCATTTTAATTTCGTTTTAAAAACGATTTCAACTTCATTTTCAATTTTAAATCAAAATTGAATATTCTATATCATTAATATATAAATGATAATATTTTCAAAATATCAGATTTTGAAATAATTTCTCTTTCGATATTCATTATAAAAATGAATAAAATCGATATAAATAACGTTCGCGTCCAAATGGCGCATATCTAATCAACACAGCTTCATATTTTTCAATATTTTCGTGTTCATCCCAAATCAGACATTAAAATCATATTTTGATCCATTACTGAATATTATTTTAAAATATTCGTTCTTTTTGAATTGGAATCAGACACGGTCAATTACCATATAATTTTATTTATATGGATATCATACACACGTGTACACAACCATAATCACACACACTCAACCATCATTCATAGTGCAATTTACAAGTGCATAAGCGTTAAAAATAAATAATTAACGCTCATCACAGCCTGTCAACCCATCGATTGACATACAACTAAACAATTAGGATTAGTGTACGTCAAATATCATCCCAATACCCGTGTGGGGTTTCAATCAATAAACACAGATTTTATTTGTGCAGTTGGGCGATGTGTAAAAAATATCGTCCCAATCAGTATCAGAAAAATGGGTGTACATAAACAAATCATCCGATTTGTTTATGAATATTTATTTCCACTCATGACTATTTTATACAGTTCATATATCCAATAAAAAATATATTTTTATTGTTCAAATAATTTATTCCATACATGAATATTTTATATATTTTATATATACAATAAAAAATATATTTTTATTATTCAAACATTTTATTCCATACAAGAATATTTATATTTTTTATATATACGATAAAAATGATATTTTTATTACTCAAACATTTTATTCCATATAAGAATATTTTATATATACAATAAAAATGAGATTTTTATTATTCAAACATTTTATTCCATACAAGAATATTTTATATATACAATAAAAATGATATTTTTATTATTCAAACATTTTATTCCATACAAGAATATTTTATATATTTTATATATACAACAAAAATGATATTTTTATTATTAAAACATTTTATTCCATACAAGAATATTTTATATATTTCATATATACTACAAAAATGATATTTTTATTATTCAAACATTTTATTCCATACAAGAATATTTTATATATACAATAAAAATGATATTTTTATTATTCAAACATTTTATTCCATATAAGAATATTTTATATATACAATAAAAATGATATTTTTATTATTCAAACATTTTATTCCATGTAAGAATATTTTATATATACAATAAAATGATATTTTTATTATTCAAAACATTTTGTTCCATACAAGAATATTTTATATATATTATATATACAATAAAATGATATTTTTATTATTCAAAACATTTGGTTCCATACAATACAATCAACAATCACAATACAATCCATTTCCACAACACAATACAATTAAACAAGCCGTTCATGATCCGTGGACGATGGGGAGCAGTTCATATATGCAGTTATAAAATAGATAACTGTACAGAAATAATTTTAGTGAGAAGTTCTCACATTGGGATTCACTTGTCAGTTTTTATCTGAATTTCTGAACAATTGGATTTGAATTTGTCTGAAATTTTGATGTGCTCCAAATTGGACCCGATTAGTCTTGTTGTGAAGCTCTCGTCCTCACGATCGCAACGGATCCAGTTTCACGTGATTTGTACCTCGTATGCAAAAGATATGACAATCTACGTGTTAATTACATTTCGAATTAATTAAAAGGAGATTAATTTAATTAAATCGCCCTTAATCACCTTCCTTCTCGTTCAACCCGTACCCATCAGCTCCAAACCCTTCTTCGCCTAACGCCGCCGCCAGGCTTCATCGGAGTCCGATCAGATGGCGGCTCGAGAAGCGTGCCAGCGTCGTCGTCCGGCGCCACCAGCGGCGTCGAGCTCGTCTCTGCCACCACGCCTGAAAAGGCTGTCAACCGGCGGCACTTTGGTGCTCCCATTCGAGTGCAATTCAACGCCAGAGAAGATCAAACCATTCTTGATTCAAAGCTCTCGATCACCCCTTTGATTTTCGCTTTGGATTGGTGTGTAAATTCGCAGCGGATTTCGCGAATTTGAGGAGGGAAATCTCTTTCTTTCTGAGCCTTTGAATCAGAAGAACGGCGGCTCCGGTATAGGGTTAGATAATTAGGGTTTTATAGGGTTTTATAATATTTTAATATTATTTATTTATTATTTAACTCGATTTAAATCTTGAAATCGACACGAACTCCAAATCAAACCAAACGACTATCGCCCCTAGCCAAATACCCACACTAAGGACACATCGGGATATGTTTCGTAACCCAATTCGACTGTTACGGTCAGTTTTCATCAAACTAAAATATAAATCAATGTATATTGAATTTAAATGCACATTTTAATTTACCGGGGCCGCATACTGACCCCATAAATTCCAGAAAATAAATCTGACTATGTTTTGATGATACGGTCCTAACAAACTAATTTCGTCGAATTTGGAGACCGTCTGTTAAACGGTCATTTTCCAGTCGATTAAATTCAAAATGAATTGACCAAACACGTTTAAACTCACTACGCTCACATATTGGTTCCAAAAATTATGAAAATTGGAATCTAGCAATAATTTGACATTCTGAATCCAACAAAAGTGGTCTCATCGAAAACAGAGTTCGTTTGCTAAATCGCTATTTTTAAGGGCAATATATTATATAAATTCCATAGCGACTATTATGAATTTTCAACTGGACATAACATTTTATTCCCACTATGAAATTTGGATTTTTCACATTTGTTGGAAGGATATTTTCAGACAGATTCTAATATTTTTGGTTTTACCAAAATCCGGTTTATTTTGAATCTTGTACATTCATTTGAAATTTGAAATCGAATTTTCAAACTACCGCGCCATTTTCAATTCCATTTATAATTAAAATAAATATTTATATTCTAACTTCGATTTAAATAAATTTACATGTTCTAATTCTATTCAAAATAAATTTCTAGTCGTTATTATTTAAAATAAATCATTTCAAATATTCAAAATTCATTAAAATTTCCAAAATAAAAATTTTAAATTGGTTCTGATTTTTTGGGTTGTTACAATCTCCCCTACTTAAAATCTTTTCGTCCTCGAAAAGGAACGGTGCTGAAAGTTGTTTAACTAGCCAACTCAACTTTCAGTTTGGCTTTAATTCTTCAACTTTTCAGTTTCTAATAATTTTCAGATTCTTCAAAAATTTGGCTAACACCCTAAATTTTCGAAAAATTTCGCCATAACCTCCTTTGTACGGAGAGACATTTAAAACCGCAACTAGCCACGTAGGGTCCTCATCATCCAAAAAGAAAAAGAAAAAGCCAAGCGACTAGCCAATCGACTCATAAAATCATCCAAACCCAATAAATTTGTAAACATGTACCTATTTGTCGGGCGTATAATTTTATTCCTCTTCTCTAGCCTCCTTGCAATGACCAATTCACACACACACAGATATATATATATATATATATATATATATATATGTACATGCATGCATTTCCAAATAATTTTCAATTCAGTTCAATATTTGGTTCAATTTGGCTAAATTTTCCATACATTCTTATATTGGTTTTATCAATCCAATATTTTTATTAATTAAACTAATAATCAAACAACACAACCAGCAATCAGTTGGTGAATCAAATTTTCAAATTCATAACTTTGATATATATACACAAAATCATGTTTTTGATGCCAAATCACAACAATGATCCCTATCTAGTTTTGGTTCTCACACTAGTCAATTGGAAATATATAGATATCCCACCTTCGAAACTCGAACATAAATGCTGATGATGCTATGGCGATCATCAGAATCAACACCGGGTGACTAGAATGTGATTCTATATCCATCCAGTATATTTGAGACATCGTGTACGCGCTACCTAGGCGTATATGCAAAATCTTCATATATTAGATTGTCCAAATCAATATAAATAAATTTTCAAATATGTATAATAAAGTTTAAATTTTCAAAACAAAATTCGTTTTCATTTTTATTTCAAAAATAACACTCTTCATACTCGTTCTAGGATACTACTGATCCCATCTCTAACGAGTGGATCTTATTGGATATTACTAATCCAACCTCTGATGAATTCTTTTGTATGGTTCTGATATGTCTTGTTCTCGAGCTCTGTAAACCAAAGCTCTGATACCAACTAAGACGACCCAAACTTCCCCGCAAAGGAAAGCCCGGATTGAGTTGAGAACACGACAAATCAGAACACAAACAGAAGAACATTTCATTGTTATTACAACAATTACATCAGAGTACAAGAATATACATAGTCTAAATGAATAATTTACAATAGAAAATATCAAAGATTTAAATTACATTTAAATACATAGCAGCGGAAAAATAATACATAACACAACCGTAAGAAATATACGGATACAGAGCTTTCCGAATATCATTCCAGTTGTAAACCAGGATCCTGTGAATATAATATCTGCAAAACCAAAACTACTAGCTGCCCGTGTGGAAAATAGGGGCACCCGGAGTTTAGGTTAAAACAATAAACTCCAGGTCAGTCATGTGATAGATGTGAGAACTAAAACAGTTATTAGCTTGATTTTAAAGTCAGGTAAATCATGGGACCACGCCGTATAACACGGAACGGGTTTCCCTCAAAGAATACAAGTGCTTAAAACAAACAGCGCAATGCTAAAGAGAAAAATGAAGCTATTATAAGACTCAGGTCCCATCACACAATGCAACGCAACCCGGAGGATAGGGTTTTACCGTATAATAGCCAAACATGCTTGGTATGTAAAATTTCATATTTTATTATTACTATAAGTGAAGAAATCAACTTCAAATATAAATGTTTCAATCATAAGCGGCGTAGGTACCCATATATTACATCGCCATACTAGTTCTACAATTAAAACCGGACAATGTCGTATTGGAAGTTGGATTCCATCTATGAACCGAGGCAAGGGATCATCCTGTGCACATTCGAGACACCCTAGCAAGTGCCTCAGGATTCAGTCGCAATTGCACCCGGATTGGTAGGGGCGGTCATCCGTCGATGATTGGTTATACCATAAACTATACGTTAGCCGGTTCTAGCGAACCTCCAAAATGGTCAGAATGTCGACCATATCCATCAGTCCCGTAGTGACCGATTTAATATCCATTAGCCCTGCAGAGCCGATATATCCGAGGTACCTCATATCCAATCAAGTAATAATAGTATGCAACATCCACATGAGTAAACAGCCAGGGCTCCATACCATGACGTTACTCGTAGCTAGAACTAACATATGTCCATTTCCCTACTGTCCTTTCCGTTTATGGTTCACACCGGGGTGTGAGGCTTGCGAATTAACGCTACATAAAGCCATGCTATATTAAAGTTGTGCTTTGATCATCAACCACAAGACTTTGCTTTTCAACAAAAGCCTTGATCATTTGCATCTCAGCATGCCACACAGGTAATTCATGCCATGCGACTGATGTCTATCGATATATAACCTCTAAGCTCGTACGTCTTAGAGAAGGGTGTTAAGAAAGAGAATAAATTATCCGCCACCAAACAGATGTATATTTAATAGAAATCAACCAACATAGAATAAAATCCAATGTCAGACACACATCCATTTACAAGTTCGTTCTAGGTCTGAACGAAACCGGTGAACGAAACCGGAGGCACCTTATTCCTCATCTCGTATGTCCAATACAGGAGAGAGGCCCTCGCATATCCGGTCGATCTCCAAGTACGTCTGGGCGATCACCACTTATTACCCTGTCTTGGGTGTACAGCCAATCAAAACATCAGTAATCATCCAAACGATGTGAAGACCTCCGGTCTTCAACCACCGTCTTCATCGTTGAATTATCGTCGAATCAGTTATTCAGAATGGGTATAACCCGGCCTTTCCGAATAACTCGCATATATTATAAACAAGTGCTACACAAACACAACATACGCCTCATTCCAATTCAGAATATTCTTTTACTCAAATATTCACATCATTAGGGAAAGGTTACCATTAATTTTATCAAAGATAAATTCTTTAAAATTTATTCTTTAATCTACTTTGGATATCAATTCAAACCAAATTAAGGTTTATCCAAACTAGTCGGGATTAGCGATCCTTATCGAAGTAATCATTTATTTTATTTCCCAATCCCAACCTATTCATCCAATGGAGCAAAACTGGTAATACTCCATAACTAAAACCACGGTGTTATCGGTAAATTTAATTACCATTTCACGTTCAAATTTAATTAAAGATTTAACTATCGCTTGGAGCAAAACTGGTGATACTCCACTCTCGATCTTTTCCCAAATTTGATGATTTAAATTATCAATTCACATTTCAATCTAATTGAAGATTCATTAAAACTCGACTTAGTTTTAATCTTCGAAAAATCAATATTAATGATTACTTAACTTTGGAAACACAAACATGCCACATCGACAATCTACACCGTACTATTGATCTCTGCCGATATATAACCTCTAAGCTCGTACATCTTAGAGAAGGGTGTTAAGCAAGAGAATAAATTCTCCGCCACCAAACAGATATATATTTAGCAAAGATCAACCATACAGTTCGAAATACAATGTTAGACATGTAATCCTGCCTTTAACTGGGTTAAAGAACTAATGTCATTTAAAACACAGTTCACGATAAACCCAAATCACATTCCATTAATTATGGAATTTTCACAGAAAACAGATCAATATATAATCGATATCAATTTCCGTATCCAACTAATAATATAAATGGAATAACGACAAAGTCTTTTAAATTTCATATATATTAACAGTCTTCCACCACAGAAACTCACTTCGATTATTATCAAATCGAATTCCATTCCATTCCAATTTATTGTGTTAAATTAGAAAACTTTACTTTGGAAAATTTCCTTTAAATCTTAATTAAAAGATTTATAAACTCCAAATCATATTTCACTGTTAATCAGGTTAAAGAACAAATGTCGTTTAAAACATCGTTCACTATAAACCCAAAAATCCAATTCTTTTATTCGATTCCAATTAAATATCAATCAATTGGAAATTTTCACTAAATCTTAAATTAAAGATTTATTCTTTTCACAACTGGGTTTAAGAATAGTGTTAATAAAGACACCATTCACGACAAACCCAAAATCCCATTTGATATCAAATAAAAGGCTCTGAATAGAAATTATATCGGCTTATATTCAATATCAAATTCTGAAACCAACAAATATCGTATTAGAAATAACAATATAAATATATCTTCCAAATTTCCATAACAATATCCTTATAATCACGAAATCCAATGTCGAAATATTCCGAAGATGATTTCCATTCAAATCCATTCCAATTCATATTTTGGAAATCCTGGTTATATCAAAACTATTCACAAATCCATTTTTATTTTATTTAAAAATTATTGGATTTCAAATCTAGTTAATAACTAGTTCATTTTGATAAAAATATATTTTTATATTTTCAAATATGGAATTTTTCATCCCAATTCTTTCCAAATCATTTATTATGATTTTACACAAATTATTGATATTTTAATAATTTTATCAAGGCCTGTACAGTCGGTTTCCAATAACGGCCACCGAACTGCACTTAAAGCTACCTTTTCAAAATTTGATTTGGACGTATCTCCAAATCCAACCATTAGATTTCAAATCTCTTGTATTCATTGGAAAGCTCTTTTCGATACGAACCCAACGGTTTCGGTTTTAGGAGAATCCGACGGTCAGATCTCCCATAATATCAATTCGAAGTCAATGGTTGAAATTTGCGAACGGCCGCGGCGCGTTCTATTCAGGCCATCAAATATATGTAATATATATATTAGATATATTTCGTCGATTTCCATTTAAATCATATTTTATAAATCGTTTTAATTTCGTTTTAAAAACGATTTCAACTTCATTTTCAATTTTAAATCAAAATTGAATATTCTATATCATTAATATATAAATGATAATATTTTCAAAATATCAGATTTTGAAATAATTTCCTTTTCGATATTTATTATAAAAACGAATAAAATCGATATAAATATCGTTTGCGTCCAAATGGCGCATATCTAGTCAACATAACTTCATATTTTTCAATATTTTCGTGTCCATCCCTAATCGGACATCAAAATCATATTTTTATCCATTACTGAATATTATTTTAAAATATTCGTTCTTTTTGAATTGGAATCAGACATCGTCAATTACCATATAATTTTATTTATATGGATTTCATACACATGTGTATACAACCATAATCACACACAGTCAACCATCATTCAGAGTGCAATTTACAACTGTATAAGCATTAAAAATAAATAATTAACGCTCATCACAGCCTGTCAAACCATCGATTGACATATAACTAAAGAATTGAGATTAGTGTACGTCAAATATCATCCCAATACCTGTGTGGGGTTTCAATCAACAAACACAGATTTTGTTTGTGCAGTTGGGCGATGTGTAAAATATATCGTCCCAGTCAGTATCAGATAAATGGGTGTACATAAACAAATCGTCCGATTTGTTTATGAATACTTATGTCAACTCATGACTATTTTATACAGTTCATATGTCTAATAAAAATTATATTTTTATTGTTCAAATATTTTATTACATACATGAATATTTTATATATTTTATATATACAATAAAAATAATATTTTTATTATTCAAACATTTTATTCCATACAAGAATATTTTATAAATTTTATATATACAATAAAAATGATATTTTTATTACTCAAACATTTTATTCCATATAAGAATAATTTATATATTTTATATATACAATAAAAATGATATTTTTATTATTCAAACATTTTATTCCATACAAGAATATTTTATATACTTTTTATATACAATAAAAATGATATTTTTATTATTCAAACATTTTATTCCATATAAGAATTTTTTTATATATATTATATATACAATAAAAATGATATTTTCATTATTCAAACATTTTATTCCATACAAGAATATTTTATATATTTTTTATATATCATAAAAATGGTATTTTTATTATTCAAACATTTTATTCCATATAAGAATATTTTATATATTTTATATATACAATAAAAATGATATATTTATTATTTAAACATTTTATTCCATATAAGAATATTTTATATATTTTATATATATAATAAAATGATATTTTTATTATTCAAAACATTTTATTCCATACAAGAATATTTTATATATACAATAAAATGATATTTTTATTATTCAAAACATTTTATTCCATACAATACAATCAACAGTCACAATACAGTCCATTTCCACAACACAATACAATCAAACAAGTCGTCCATGGTTTGTGGACGACGGGTAGCAGTTCATATATGTAGTTATAAAATAGATAACTATACAGAAATAATTTTAGTGAGAAGTTCTCACATTGGGATCCACTCCGTCATTTATTTTCTGAATTTCTAAACAATTGGATTTGAATTTGTCCGAAATTTTGACGTGCTCCAAATTGGACCCGGTTAGTCTTGTTGTGAAGCTCTCGTCCTCACGATCGCAACGGATCCAGTTTCGCGTGATTTGGACCTAGTATGCAAAAGATATGACAATCTACGTGTTAATTACATTTCGAATTAATTAAAAGGAGATTAATTTAATTAAATCACCCTTAATCACCTTCCTTTCGTTCAACCCGTACCCATCAGCTCCAAACCCTTCTTCGACTAATGTCGTCGCCAGGGTTCATCGGAGTCTGATCAGATGGCAGCTCAAGAAGCGCGCCAGCATCGTCGTCTGGCGCCACCAGCGGCGTCGAGCTCGGCTCCGCCACCATGCCTGAAAAAGCTGTCGACCGGCGGCACTTTGGTGCTCCCATTCGAGCGCAATCCAACACCAAAGAAGATCAAACAAGTCTTGATTCAAAGCTCTCGATCTCCCCTTTGATTTTCGCTTTGGATTGGTGTGTAAATTCGCAGCGAATTTCACTAATTTAAGGAGGGAAATCTCGTGCTTTCTAAGCCCTTGAATCAGAAGAACGACGGCTCCGGTATAGGGTTAGATAATTAGGGTTTTATAATATTTTAATATTATTTATTTATTATTTAACTCGTTTTAAATCTTGAAATCAATATGAACTCCAAATCAAACCAAACGACCGTGCCCTTAGCTAAGTACCCCCATTTCGGACACAACAGGATATGTTTTGTAACCCAATTCGACTATTATGGTCAGTTTTCATCAAAAGTAAAATATAAATCAATGTATATTGAATTTAAACGCACATTTTAATTTACCGGGGCCACATACTGACCCCATAAATTCCAGAAAAATAATTTTGGCTATGTTTTGATGATACGGTCCTAACAAAAATAATTTCGTCGAGTTTGGAGACCATTTGAAAAATGGTCATTTTCCAGTCAATTAAATTCAAACTGAATTGACCAAACACGTTTAAATCCAACACGCTCACATATTGATTCCAAAAATTATGAAAATTAGAATCTAGCAATAATTTGACATTCCGGATCCAACAAAAGTGGTCTCGTCGAAAACGGAGGTCATTTGCTAAATCGCTATTTTTAAGGGCAATATATTATATAAATTCCATAGCGACTATTCTGAATTTTCTACTGGACATAACTTTTTATTCCCGTTATGAAATTTGGATTTTTCACATTCGTTGGAAGGATATTTTCAGACAGATTCTAATATATCTGGTTTTACCAAAATCCGGTTTATTTTGAATCATGTCCATTCATTTGAAATTTGAAATCGAATTTTCAAACTACCGTGCCATTTTCAATTCCTTTTACAATTAAAATAAATATTTATATTCTAACTTCGATTTAAATAAATTTACACGTTCTAATTCTATTTAAAATAAATTTCTAGTCGTTATTATTTAAAATAAATCATTTTAAATATTCAAAATTCATTAAAATTGCCAAAATAAAAATTTTAAATTGGTTCTGATTTTCCGGGTTGTTACATAAATATAGGTTCATATCTCTTTAAAATATTTACTCGCTTTTCGATTTATTTATGTTCTCGTTTACACTTCACTTCTTGTTAATCAATTACCAAATTTATACCTTACTATTGAATTCATATATTCGATTATACATCATTGATTTGAAACTAATTATAATTTATCTTACCATGTTCTGAATAATTCAAATAATTTAGTAATATCATTTGACACAATCGAATTCCAATTATAACCTTTTTGGTTTTAATTTCATTAACTTATATTCCGGGTATCAAAATAAGAACCATCGTCTCATCCTTGAAACTATCTCAAAATTCCCTTTTATTCAAGTTCCCATATGAATTCTCATTTCAGTTGTCTTAGCTTGTTGAAATACTCGATTAGAGAAATTTATTCATTGTTTCTCATATACTTATCTTCCTTAGATACCATCTAATGATGGATTCGAGTTTCAAATCAAAGGGCTCCTTATCGAAGAATGACCCTCGCAACTCTGGATTTGAAGACTGAGGATTCCGAAAAATTCAAAATAATTTTTTTTCTTCGTTTCCGCTGTACTAATTTCAGAATACTAAATTTCTAAATATTTAATATTTCCAAAAATAATTTATCTTTCAAAATTTTATTCTTTCAATTTTTTTTACTTCGAAACCTTTTATTTCCAAAATCCTTTTCTAAACACAATAAGCTAAGCTTTGAACAAACCAAAGCTCTGATACCACTTGTAACGTCCCTTTTTTTACCACTTCAAATTGGTAATTAAACCAACTTAAAACGTTCAAATCGACAGATCGTTATTTAGCTTACCGAGTTTAAAGCAGAATCAACAAAAAAACAAAGAATAACAAACAATACTGGGGAACAGCGAAATAAAATTTTATTTGTAATCGGAATTTTTGACACAAATATTTTTTTATACAACGGAATGAAAATACAGCTTAAATATAAAAACATTTACTGTATTAAATCTTCAGAGTGCGCCGTCTTTGGAATCCTCGGCTTCATCAATCTTCAAATCCTAAGCTGAAATCTTTAAATCTGTATTGCTCGGGTCTAACACGAGCGTTCCATGCAAAACATAAAACACTTGAGTCCGGATTAAATCATAGTTCAAGTAAATTAACTTCAATATAAACTAAAATATATTAGTTAATCCCAACATCGATGTCATATGTAAAATAAACGGTGGTGGTATCTATTCATATCAATGTAAGTAGACCAGGTATCTGTTCATATCAGTGTATCTAGACCAAGTGTGGTATTTGTTTATATCAGTTTTATCTGCTTCCAAGGACGAACGATCTCGGGCGCTTGCGAGTGTACTCGTATATATTTATATATACGCGTACACCGCCTCAGCTTCTTGAACCCAAGAGGATAAAGTGGCACTGGTGGTTCCAGGTGTTTGCATATACACATGTGCATATATATATATATACATATACGTATATTGCCTCAACATCCTGGAATAAATCACCATACAAGTTCAACATCCAAATATAGTCGCACAAACAACCATGGCCAGTAAACTAGCCCGAGCTGTACTAAAAGGCAACAAACACTATGACCAGCAATGGTGCAAGTATGTACAAGGATAACTTGTATGTATGTAAACTTAACATAGAAGGACTTACATGCAACCACCCAAACAATGGTAATAACCATCCCGACTGAGTCTGAATATTTCAAGTTAATCTGAGTTAGGGGAAATGAACTATAAAACATAGTAGTGACCTGCCCATATTGTTAGAGTTTGTGCCCTAGAGGCAATTCATTTGATGAGATTGATGACACTGTTGATGTTATTATTTTATTTGGAATAAAAATATTATTCTATTATATTGTATTCACTGCGTAATATAAATAATAATATATAATAGAAGTCCTTAGAATAATAATACGGAATTATATAGTTCGAGTAAGACTGAACTTGAGATTATATAATATGATAAGTATTATAATTCTTAAATGTCCCTAGTCGAGTTTTATTGTTTATATAGGACAACAATAAAGCGTTGAGACTAGTATATTGATTGACTGATGATCACATCTCATTGATCATTAATATACATGATATTAAAGTCAAGATATAAATACGTATTGGAGAATAGCGTATTGGGCTGACCCACCGTGAGATAACTCCATGGAATATAATTAAGAGTATCATGAGTTATTCTCATAATGACAGTGATGTAATGGTCCTCAGACCTGAAATCATTATAATTTTATTCGGGGATATTTGTGTTTTGATATCATCTAAAGTTATTCGTAATAGAGTAACGATAACGGTGATTGTTGGATACATCTCTAATCGAATAGAAATTATGAATGATATAGATGGAATTTAACCCTATAATATATTTGTAGTGATATCCATGGCCTCTTGATTGAGTGAGACTGTGAAATTCATGGCCGTGCTCAAATACTGATTTGTTTTAACAATCTACTCATTGATAAAAAAATAGATTAAATTGTAACGAGGATGATACGATCCATGCCTCTAGTTTAATCCTGGATATGTTGGTTAAAAGGATTATATTACATTGATACACTGGTCATAGAAAAGGTTGTATCGAATCGTTAATCTTATTGTAACTTGGGTAACAGCGATGTGTTGCTAGATACCGCTCACTGTTTATAATTTAAATACGATTTAAGTTATTACCAACGTTATAATAACCTATAGGGTCACACACTTAGGATGTGATGAAGGAGAAATTTATGGGTCAAATAAAATATAAATCCGTTGATAATTTTATTTGAAATTGGAGCTAGTATTTGGATAAGATCCTATTATCTAGTTTACATTTGTTTTACAAAGGGTTTTTTGCAATGTTTTGAAAAAGGACGGCAGCACCATTATATATATTATATATTAGATCAGGTCTATAATATACCTTTTACCCGAAAACCCCTTTTAAAACATTACCCTAAAATCTATGGCGGCTAGCACCGTTTCTTCCTCTCTTCCCTTCGATCAGTGCGACTATTGAAGGGAATCATGTTCGTGTGGACTACAATTGAGGTGTGGCATCTTGTCACACTTTCGATTAGATGTATCGTCTTCACCTTGTCCAGATTCATCCATATTCGACTTGAAAGGTATAATTGTTAACCCAATTTCGAATTCACGTATGCTTTTAGGGCTGATAAATTGTTTGATTCCGCTGTAATTGATCCTTAATTTCGTTCAATGGTATCAGAGCGAGGTTTAAGAATTCGATTATTTTGGGTTGGCTATATGTTCGATAATAATGATAAATTAGGGTTTTAAATGATGATACTGATTAGTAATTCGTATTGCCCAGTAGATGATCCTGATTTGGAATATTCTCAATGTAAACAAAATTTGTTTTGTTACGAAACCTAAATTGAATCTTGTCTTAATTCGTATGTTTAATTTATTATATATATGAATATGACAAAAACTTGATTAGGATTTGAAATTGTTTCAAGGGCAACAAAACTGGGTTTTTTATCAGTTGTGAATCCAGATTTAATATTTGATATTAAATTCGATTTAGAACCGAAATTGTTTACTATACTGTAAAATTGTATTTTGATACAAAGCTGGAAATAAAATTGTTTTACAACATATGAATTTTATATGTGATATAAATATTGAAATGAATTTTGTTTGACACTCGTTTCTGATATTAAAATGATTCAGGTAAACAAAATTTGTTCTGTTATCTGTTTTAACATACAAATTAAAATTTGATTTTAATTCGTATGTTTGTATTTAAAATTTAAAGTTTTACAAGTTAAAGCAAATGATATGGTTTAACCAATGAAACTGTTTCATTGTAAGAATGACTATATGATGCATGCTGTAAAATCGTTTTACCATATGTAAAATATTTTGTATTTGATATAAAATTTTACAAATGTACTAAGTGTTAGTTCTACATAGGGACTCTGTTCCATAGTATCATAAAATTCTAGTATAAGAAAGATCTGTAAATTTGATTCAATAATTTGAAATTGTTTCACCCTAAGTTTAAGCTGTATTTGATACAAGCTGTAAAACACTTTACTGAAACCAGGTT
Organism: Allium sativum; assembly: GCA_030737875.1. Lineage (NCBI taxonomy): Eukaryota > Viridiplantae > Streptophyta > Magnoliopsida > Asparagales > Amaryllidaceae > Allium > Allium sativum. Next base: position 179,125,694 of record CM060920.1, on the reverse strand, counting down.
TATATTTGATGTAAATTTTTAAAGAGGGTTAGTTGTTGAATCTGAATTTAACTAAATTTTAAATTGCGGTTACCATGTTAGTTAATCCTGGAACACTGCTCATAAATCAAAATCAGTTTTGACTAATCAAGTATGAAGGCCATTTTGTGTGTCGATACCAATTTTCTAGAATATTGTATTGCTGGATTAGAAGAAATTGTGGATTGTTTTGAAACAAGTGTTGTTTAAAAGGGCAACCACAATTTTAAATTGGATTGATTATATCATATTATGATGTTAAAATAAAATCTGTGTTTATACTGTCTTAACCATTCTTTTATTTATGATCATTTGAGAAATAATCACAAACTCACTCATATTACACATTTGATCAAAAGAAATGTTTTTTGCTTGTTGCTCAAATGGATGAATTAAAGATTCGTAGTTGAGAATTTTGGATTCATATTTAAATAAATGGATTTCAAATCGTTTTAATATTATATGACCTTATCCATTATGATGAAATATATATGTATAAATATATTTGTGGTACACATTACTGTATGACATATGTGATAGTACTCAGCATATATATGTATATACATATATGTATATTTTACGCAAATATATGATACATTGTGTGATTCTGTATATTTGAATATGTGTATATTTGAATACATAGAAATATCTTCTACTGCCAAATTCATCATACAATTGAATAATGGTATAAAACTGTAAATTTGATTTACAAATTAGATACCTACTTGCAGTTGGAAATGTAAAATTTGTAAATTTTATTAGATTAGAAGTTGTACATATATTAATGAACTCTTTACTTGATATGGAAATTTTAATATATGATTCATGATCTAATACTGTGTGCAAATTCCCATGCACTCATAAATATCTATGTAATACATATAAAGATATGTAATTACGTATTTATATAGATTAGGTCTGAGATTAGACTGATAAAAGGGATATTGTAGATTAACTAAATTCACACCCCTGTACATATAAGCTTAGCAAATGCCATCACAATTTGATTCATGATCAAAAATTGATAATGACACCTGTGTTGTATAAACAATGCTGAACTACATTTTGAAATCATATCAATTTGATTGATATACTAAATTGTTTAGACTTGATATGAATTCTTGCCATCTTCTAATTTTAGTATATTATTGACAGATTAGGTATAATCTTGCCAACATTTATGATGTTATATTGTATATAAATTAATATACACGCCTTTGATTTAGTCATTGCTAAATAGGATTAGTTCCTTAACATTCTTATATTTAAAATGAATTTGTTCATATGTTTCCTGTTTATGAATTGGAATCATTGCTCCGTCTGAATTAGTGAAATTTATTGATGAATATGATTCATCAAAATAACTTATTGCATAAATCCATGTTAAGTTAAAACATGTTTTGTTCAACTCATATATGCATTAGCATGCATTTGTACAATTCTTGACAGGCCTTATAAAAGGAATAATTCTTGTAACAAGCTGAATACATACATAAAAGGGCTAGTTTGCTTATGATTTTTTTTTTGAAATATGTATTCAACAAATACAGTAGCTTATTCAGTATTGATTATTACTGGAACATATATACATATTGATGAGCTAAAATCTCTATGCATGAGATGCAGTGAAGCATACAAATTGCCTTTATGTAATGTCATGTATAAGAATAAGTAATTCATATTCATATACAGTATTGCCTTACATAACAGATAAGTATATACATGTGTTTATACTGATAAATATGTATGTATATATTTATACTGGTAAGTTGTGTATGTAATCTGTTGTATATGACAACAGTGAACTTTGGTAATCTTTGTTACACTGAGGGCATGTTTATGTCATTTAGAAGTCATTTTCAAGTTACTGCAAAATTAACATTTATATGATTTGATGAATATGCATAAGTTAGTGCATGTATATATATTAAATACATATGATGTGTTTAATTCATGCTAACTCTATAATTTGAAAAACTGTTTTGATAGGGGATTGAAACCGCGACTGAAATTGTTTCAGCAAATGGGCAAATCCGTCACTCAAAGTTGGCAATAATGTCTTATTATAACACTACATATGTGATATGTCATTGTAATTATGTATATATAAATGTATGTGTATGTATGCAATTTTGTTATGTATGCATTCGATGTAAATATAATTAAAGCGTGCTATCTATATATGATGATAGTATGCACACTGATCTGTACAGTACATTGATGTAGAATGGTTTTGCCTTATAGAACCAAAGGGATTTACATGTGTAATTGCTAATCGTTTGTTAGAACTTTTGCTTGTGACAGATAAAAGCTTTATATTCATCTCTATTATATATATATATATATATATAGGGCCATAATAAATGATTAGGCCTGATTAAATAAAAGATACATGTACTCCACTTATACCTTTTAAAAGTTATAGTGGAATAATTAGTCCGGTAAAATGTTGCAGTAGTATTAAAACTGCAAAGTATGTTTTGAAATGTTCAAAAACAACTGCAGATAATATTTTAATTCCTTTAAACGCTAATACTATTTATCGTGTTAAATGCTCAAAGGTGTAATGTCCTTTAATTGCGTTTATGTGGAATTAAAAGAAATTATGAATATAAAATACATATATTTTAATATATGTAAATAACTCTAATATTGTTTCCCACTACGAGTTATAAATTCCCTCTAAAGTAATTTTTTGTTATATTAAGTCATGGTGATGTCTTCCAATAATATACTCATCACTGTCCAAAATCACTGGATGTAACTAACGCCAAAGCGTTGTGCACCATTTATTTTGGTTATATGCGATGGAGTAAAATGTGGTGCTCCAACCTATTATTGGGTCTGACTTAACTAGGATGCATAATACGATTATGGCCTTAGAGACAATAGCATGAATTATTCTATATTTTGAGCAAATGAATAATACTGAACAAAATGTTAATCATGCGATCCAAGAATTATATATAATATAATTGACATAAGATGTCTACCTAAAAGGTTGTGTTTTGGGTTTAGCCAAAGCTGGGTCAAGGCATGACTAGATATGGATCTTGGAACACCGTTATATATGTATACCGATATGTATATATAAACAGAGGGATGTTAATTTGAGTGAGAGCGTATTTTAGTTTAAATTACATATTTATGTTAATATAAATTTTGATTGTCAAAATTTTGTATTAAATAAATATTTCAGAATCAGTTATTATTTTATTATCTAATGTAGATATTAAATAATAAATAACTCCGATAATTTAAATTAATCCTTGAGAAGGACAAATTAAATTAAATCATATTTCTTGACTAACATTAAAATTTGTGAATTGTCCTCAAACAAATTAAACGTAATTGTTTTAGATATAAAGAGAGGATCTAAAATAAGTTAAAATATGACTTCAGCTGAATAAAATATAAATGTTATAATAATCTACTTATACATTTCTAGTATTAGATATTAGATATAAATCACACAAATATATGTTGATTTACAGAAATTGCAGAATAAGTAGAAATCTGATAAAAGAACAAGTGGACTTAGAATTGGAAATGGAGCAAATGTTGATAGATTATCCATAGTAAGTTGATTCTTGTTGAATATACTAGCTTAATTAAATAAATAAAATAATTATTATTATGAAATTCCACTTAAAATAAATGTTATAATGTATCTTGTTTAGACAAATTTTTAATTTCATTTGTAATAAAAGAATAATTGTTATTCATTTTATTTAAATGAAATATCGTATGGAATTTCATGAATAGTTAATGATCTTTGTAAATCCTTAACTATAATGTACTTGACATTAATAATGACTGGATTAAATTTAGTGATTTAAATCCAACATACCTTTAGTATTACCAGTTAGCACTATAAACAAGAAAGCATATCAAAACTCCATAATGATGGAATTTTGAGATCATTTGATTTTGAATTGTATGAAGAATACAAATCTTGTTTATTGGGCAAAATAACTGGATCCACTTTCACTTGACACAATGAATGAGTGATAAGTATTGGGTCTCGTACATAACGATGTATATGGAGCAATGAATACATAAACTAGAGGTGGGTTTTATTACTTCATTATATTTACTGATGATATCAGTAGATACAAATCTGTGTATCTTATGAAACACATAGCAGAATCCTTTAAAAAATTCAAAGAATTCAGAGTGAAGTTAGAAACCAATTTTGATAGAAAATAAATTCTCTTTGAAAGGATCAAAGAGAATATTTAAGCCAATTAATTAATGACTGTCCATATGAGTTTGAAATTGTTTCATAACTTACTCTATCTAGAAGACCATATTGAAATGATATGTCTAAAGGAGATATCGTACCTTATAAGATAAAATACGATTAATGATAAGTCATATAGATCTTCCAATAAATTAAATTTAGAACAATTGTATTAAATCTCACTAAAACGATCTAAAGACGCCATATAAGATATGGACTAGGAAATGTCCTAGTGTGTCTAATGCGAAGATTTGGGATGTAAGGCGTTAGTTAAACGTCCTTCCTCTGATATGACCGGACCCAAATCAGATAACTATTTTGTGTAATATCCACAAGAAAAAAATGGATATTATTTCTATAAATCCTCAGAGGACAAAATGTTTATTGCTCGAATTGGTATCCTTTTAAAGGAGAGCCAGTCTCTTAGATATCAAAGGAAATGAAATGAAATTCGAAATGTCTTGGAAACCACAAAATACCATTGAATATTGTATAGACAAGAAATCAAGTGGGAGTATCACAATAATTCTAATGTTATATATATTGATAACACATTAATTATTGTAAATGATGTTAGTTTTAAAACAAGAAATATATACTGATTCTGAGAAAGAAAAATGTTTGGATTAATAAGTTCATGATTGAACTTAATTCATTGTTGATCCAATGATATACATTGCGATAACAGAATGGCTGTTGCTCAGGCCTAAAACATTAAACTCATTATCGATCCAAACATATATTTAAGAAATATAACTCTTATGTGAAATTGTTCACAAAAGAAATAAACATATCTGCAAAGTTGCAAAAGTTGTAATGTTGCAGACCTACTGAATTAGACTCCGTTGCAGCGGAAGTTTAATAGTCACACTAGTTTCATGAGTATATGATACATGAATAATTGACTCTAGTGCAAGTGGGAGATTGTTAGAGTTTGTGCCCTAGAGGCAATTCATTTGATGAGATTGATGACACTGTTGATGTTATTATTTTATTTGGAATAAAAATATTATTCTATTATATTGTATTCACTGCGTAATATAAATAATAATATATAATAGAAGTCCTTAGAATAATAATACGGAATTATATAGTTCGAGTAAGACTGAACTTGAGATTATATAATATGATAAGTATTATAATTCTTAAATGTCCCTAGTCGAGTTTTATTGTTTATATAGGACAACAATAAAGCGTTGAGACTAGTATATTGATTGACTGATGATCACATCTCATTGATCATTAATATATGTGATATTAAAGTCAAGATATAAATATGTATTGGAGAATAGTGTATTGGGTTGACCCACCATGAGATAACTCAATGGAATATACTTAACAGCATCATGAGTTATTCTCATAGTGACAGTGATGTAATGGTCCTCAGACCTGAAATCATTATAATTTTATTCGGGGATATTTGTGTTTTGATATCATCTAAAGTTATTCGTAACAGAGTAATGATAACGGTGATTGTTGGATACATCTCGAATCGAATAGAAATTATGAATGATCTAGATGGAATTTAACCCTGCAATATATTTGTAGTGATATCCATGGCCTCTTGATTGAGTGAGACTGTGAAATGCATGGCCGTGCTCAAATACTGATTTGTTTTAACAATCTACTCATTGATAAAAAAAACAGATTAAATTGTAACGAGGATGATACGATCCATGCCTCTAGTTTAATCCTGGATATGTTGGTTAAAAGGATTATATTACATTGATACACTGGTCATAGAAAAGGTTGTATCGAATCGTTAATCTTATTGTAACTTGGGTAACAGCGATGTGTTGCTAGATACCGCTCACTGTTTATAATTTAAATACAATTTAAGTTATTGCCAACGTTATAATAACCTATAGGGTCACACACTTAGGATTTGATAAAGGAGAAATTTTATGGGTCAAATAAAATATCAATCCTTTGATAATTTTATTTGAAATTGGAACTAGTATTTGGATAAGATCCTATTATCTAGTTTACATTTGTTTTACAAAGGGTTTTTTGCAATGTTTTGAAAAAGGACGGCAACACCATTATATATATTATATATTAGATCAGATCTATAATATACCTTTTACCCGAAAACCCCTTTTAAAACATTACCCTAAAATCTATGGCGGCTAGCACCGTTTCTTCCTCTCTTCCCTTCGATCAGTGCGACTATTGAAGGGAATCATGTTCGTATGGACTACAATAGAGGTGTGGTATCTTGTCACACTTTCGATTAGATGCATCGTCTTCACCTTGTCCAGATTCATTCATATTCGGCTTGAAAGGTATAATTGTTAACCCAATTTTGAATTCACGTATGCTTTTAGGGCTGATAAATTGTTTGATTCCGCTATAATTGATCCTTAATTTCCTTCACATATACGTAACAGCCTCATGCAACAAAGCCACAACGAAGATCAAAGTAGATATTCATGTTAAAATAGGTTCAAGTGAAACAGAAGGTTTCAGTCAAAGTACGTTCTCAATCAATATTTAAGTATCAAATTAAATAAGGAGTGATTTAAATACAAATAAACTTGCTTTTCTATAGTATCAGATTAAATAATTTGAAATGTTCTAAAACTTTATGTAGTAAGCTTCTACAACATGTAGTAGCATTCATTTCAGTTAGAGCTCCCCATTGTTAGTGCATGGTACTACATACGTAGAACTGAGGAAAAACCAAGGAAACATAGAATATAAAATTGATACACTTCACATTATAATTTGCTATACGATATATGTTATTGAAAATCAGTACTTCATCATGGAAAGTAATAGCAGCAACATTGACATGTTAAGTAATTAGCACCCAACTCAAATTATGCAAAGCACATAGTTCCGCATTTAGAATGACTCACGTTCAGGGTAATATGAATATTTTGATTTCAGTTCAACCAGGAAAAATGGATTAAATGCTATATATATATATATATATATATATATATATATATAAATATACACTTGGACTTCATTAAAATGCTTAGTATAACAAGTTGAAGTGAATGAATTGATTAGTGTGAGTTCAATACATGGCAGAACCATGTAACATGCTTTTATCTTGCTAAAAATATTTATTATAGCCTCTACTTCAGGAAAAAAGGGCTGAATGAAGTAACATTTATCGATATATTTATAGGTAATAGTATGTTTATAATTACCAATGATAATGGATGGGTCACCATACAACAATATGCCTAATCAAATTTTAAGGTAGTAGTGTGTTTCAGGAACTTCCACTTAAGGGAACAAAAATGGTTTCAACAACTTCCATTTAAGTGAACAAAAATGGTCTCAGGTAAGAATATGAGTAACTATATTTCTCTGGTAAAACAAGTGACAAACCAGGTTTAGTATTTCAAGCTCCCAAATATAAACATGTATATATGGGAAGACATATTCAAAACAAAATGAAAATTTAAAATATAAGATATGTGTTTCCAGATTCCCATAATTTTGCCCGAGTGCATAATATGCATTTATCAGGTTGATGTCCACAAGATAATTCAACATGAACATGTGTTTTCATAAAGTCAGTGTTTAGTTCCACCACCGTTTGCATTAACCCGAATGACATCAGGTTCACCCCAAATATAACTATGCTCAGTTTTATTATATAGGACATATGAAAATGTCATAAACAAGTTTTAATTGTCAACATGGCCAGAGGTGTAGCATATAAACAACAGTCATGTTTTCAAGTGAAGTGAGGGCAGAAATCAAAATGCCAAACAAAAATACAATAGTTCCTTGTTCTTTAAAATGATCATATGCTAAGTGCTCATGGTCACCACATCAAGACCATAAGCTTATATATGCAAGTTCAAGTTTAAACAGAAGTAGGTTTTAAGTTACTGATCATATGGGTACACATGTAACAGTGTATATATAACCAAGTATTATTCCCAGTTGATCACATTTAATAAATCCAAGTTTCCAAGAGATGTAGCAAGTAAACCACTAAAGGTCCAGGCGCAGAAACAAAGGGTGTACTCAAAATAATTTGCTACAAGTTTCAGATTTAAAGTCAACATAGCATCAACCCAAACGTTCCAATATTAAGCACGTCACAACATTCAAAACAATAAATTAATCAACCCAAGGTTTTCAGATTTACAAACTAAGTCTACACATATTTCAGGGTCCAGTCAACAGAAATGGTGTGTTTCACAAAACAGTACAAATATATTTGAGCTAAACTGATGTTCATTGGATAAACTATAGTGAAACACATTTGTAGCAATTTCAAACAACCAACAGCAACCAACGATATTGAAACTAAACCATTATATTCAGATTTAATAAAGTTGAAATACTTGAAAAACGGGATAATCGTGAGTTTGAAACTCACCTTGAATCGGTGGAAGAATCAAGTACCAGTGGCGGTTTCCGATGGCTATTTTTCAGCAGTGGTGCTAGGTTTCGATAAAAAGACTACAACTTGTTGGTGCTTCGACAATGGTGGCGAGCTTAGTGGCGATGTGTCGAAAAAAGGCTGATCCATGCGTCGTCTTGGTGGCGACGTGGGTTTTAGGGCAAATGCTTCATCCTTGAATTTTCAGATGACGTCGATGGAGTGAATGTCGATTTGGAGAAGGAAGGAGTGATGAAATCATTCGAAGGCCATTCTTGAAGGAAGGAGGACGGATTTGGGGTAGTAAAGAGAATGGGAAAAGTAATTCAGTGTTTTGGCCGTAAAAATTACAGAGGAACGAATGTTTTTGCTGATGGAAATGGGGGAAATTTGCGTGATTTATAGAAGCGAAAGTTAGCAATTAGAACAATGTTCCATCATAGATTATAGGATAGCTGCGTTTTACAGTTCATGGGTGGCTAATGTACTGATGTAGGTTATATTTGGGTAGGTAATATACGGGGAGGATGTTTATCTGTTTGCACCCCAAAAATCAAATCCTACCTCAAATTATCGCTATGTTTTAAATTTTGTCTCCCGCTAAAAAAACTTTTCTTGGCTCCAAATCTGAAATACAACAATAATTAATTATACATATTTAAATAAAATTTGTTTTATTACAAACCAAGGTTGTTTGAAAATTAATTATTTTAAAGGCCGATATCGTATTGATATAATACTTCTAACTCCAAAACAAATAGTGGATTACGAACTACCGTGACTAATTTAAGATTATTTAATTATATATATATTTGTACGTTCAACTTAATTTCCAATATAATTTTCATATATCTAAATGAATAAAATCTCCGTTTTGTTTTAACATCAACTACATTTTTTTAATTCACCATTTAAATTCTCAGTCATATTCTAAATCTAATTCAAATATCCAGTCAAACTCAATTTAAATATTCAACAATAAATATTTGATTCCCAACCATCCATTTTGAATTAAATATTTAATTCAATTCATACTCAAAACAATATATTTGACTTTTAATCCAGTATCAATATAAAATTGATTATTGATTGTTAATTCTTGAATTAATTTCCTATTCCAGTTGTTGAAATTTCTGGGCCGTCACACACCCTTAGGTAGTAGCTAATAGCCCTAGCACTACAATAACTTTTCTTCCATTCCAGCATATTCATGATGATCTTCTACGTTCAAAATTTTAAGCTGGTTCAAAATGGTTTTGAATACAAATCCGACCTCGGTCTTCTCGAAAACCAACGATGATAATTGCCAATAAACTCAAGCCCGGTTCTTTTGGAAGTAAATAGAAAATATATAGTATTGAAGATCATCTCCTAAACATTTAGTGAAAGAGATTCCTTATCATTTGTCCTAGGAGAACAAAATGAGATCTATACCCAAAATACAACATCATTGAGGATGGCTATTCCATAAATTTATTAGTTTCTCCTAGATATTTCAAGGTCGTATCTGGCCAAGATTTGGTAGTTAGTTATTTAGCAATCAAATACAAACAATAAATAATCCGAGGATTAAATTACCCATGGCAACCACTAAGCCTCTTTTAAATAGATCTTCTAATTGTATAATCACTTTTAGGATATATCTTCAATATTCATATACTTATACCACCAACATAAGCATATTCACAAGCATTGCGGAAGGTTTCATATTTCGAAATCATACCAAAAGGATTAGACAAGTTTATCTAAATTAGAGATAAGAATAACCCCAAACTTCATTCCATTTGTGTTAAGCATGGAACGTAATTCCTACACCATTATAGTCGAAAAGGTCAATTAGGGAAAACTCCAATTTCAAATTCTTGTATAAATTTATCTCATAATCCTTTTATTAAAAGTCTTGCATTTATGGATATCTCCTTTACTTAGATTTTAAATTCATTTATAAGATTTCTTTATAAATCTCTAAGTTCAATTGTAAAACTCTTTAATAAATATCAAAACTTTTTATAGATTCCTTTGGAAATATCCAAAATCATTTGATAAACTCTTGCTCACTTAAAAATCCTTTCATAAACCTTCTTTACTTAAAACAAAACCTCTTAAATAATTTCTAATCAAATAAGTTCTGTTAATAATAATTTATTGCATGAACAAAATGAGTGATTAATTACTTTACACATGTCATTGTGTGAAATGATTAAAAAAATTGAACTCTATATATAAGAAATAACTTCTTTTAAAAACATTTTTCAAAATGCGCTTATAAGGTTTGCTTTATAAAATCGAAAGAAGGCACAGAGACCGCCATGGTTCTTATTTGACTTTGTTTAACTTTATAAATTATAAATAGGGAGTACGTCACAACTTGTATGTAAAGACATCATCACATATTAATCAATCACATATAAACAATTGCTCAAGTTACAAATGGCAAAATTAGGTTTCATTCTGCTTAATAGATGTCAAACAGAATTAACCTATCATCAAGCTATAGCAGAATGAGGGTTCGTTTCGCTAATAGATGCCAGTAATAACCAATCCGATTATAGTAGAGTGGGGTGTGTTCTACTAAACAGATATGTATGACCATTAAACTAGCATAATGGAGCTTTATTCTGCTAAACACATGTCCACACCTGTAAAATAGTTGAGTTATGTAGACGGGAATTTATTCTCTAATATTATTTAATCAAACTATAACAGAGCTGGGATTTATTCTGCTAATTGAAGTCACAAATAATCTATGTGATTTTTATTTAATAACTTGAAGGCATCGACAAAGGAATCCTCTATGTTCAATCTATTCCTAAAAACAAAATTAATCCTTGGAAAAAAATGTAACTAAAACTTAAACTCTTTTTAATAAAACTATTAATTATAAATTAAACCATTGATTAAATCACAATTAAATATTAATTAAATCTTAACATAGTTTAATTATTAAATTATTAAATTATTGAATGCGTGAAACATTCATTTTGTTGCAAAAGGAAACGGCTCAAATCATATAAATATTAAAAAATGAGTTAACTAAACTGAAATTATTAATGTTATACCCCAAATTGAGATGCTTAAGTTACAGAAAAGAATGATACGTGAAATTGTGGGATTTACATCTTGATGTTAGTACTTGCAATCATTCAGAACCCAACTATGTCGATGATAGTTGTGAAAACTAGCTTCACTATGGCATCGTTGAAAACATGAGACGACCCCAAACCCCGTACTGACGGCGACAAGGGTAATCCGTGGAATATACACATAAACAGATAATAGCAGAACAGAAATAAATGAATACACCAGATAATGAACAGTAGAATATACTGGATAAACGTAATCATCAGAGTTACACAGTGTACAGGATCATACTTAGTAAAAATACAGTTCAACTATACATAATGTCTACAGCGGAAAAACAAACATAATGTACAATAGGAGCTGAACAGCATAAAAAGAGATAAACGATAGAATCCATCTTCAGCTCCAGCTATCCAGAAAGAACCAGCTAAACCTGAATACAAGGCTGCCCGTGTAGAAAAGGGGGCACCCGAGTTTGAAAGTGAAACAAACTACGAGTCAGTCATGGGACTGGTATGAGAAATCTACTCGACACATTTATAATATGGCTAATCACAGGACCATGCCACTTTCGTGGAACGGGTTTACTCCATCGGATTGCCAGTGTTTTAAAACAAACCTTTCTTTTAAACAATGCAATGCATTTTATAAAAATGAAGCCATTATAAGACTCAGTTCCCATCACACAATGCAACGCAAACCGGAGGATAGAGTTTTACCTTATAATGGCCAAAATATGCTTGATACGAATAAAACAAAGGCATTTGATATTATTGCTAGTGTTTATATGTTTTGAAAACAATTTCAAATCATAACTATCAATCATAGACGGCATGGGTACATTATATCATGTCGCCATATATATATATACAATCAAAACCGCACAGTCACGTATTTGGAAATTGGATTTCCGTCATGAACCAAGGCAAAAGATAGTCCTTACCGAATTCGAGACAATCTAGCCTACCATGTCTCAGGATCAGAATGCATCGACCCTTGGAACGACAGGGCCGGTCTACCGATGTGGATTAAAATGCCTGAGCAATAAGTCTCCCCGCCCTATGGGGCGCAAATGAGCCAACGAATGACTCCATCGGACCCGGATCGTTCGATCAAACCGAGGCGCCTCGCAACAGCAACAACCACACAGGTGAAATGTATATAAATGTCAGGGCTGGTAGGTCACTGACACCACCCTAGCTAGAAAGAAACGCATGCCCTCCCTGAGGTCCTTCTCCCGTTTCTGGTTCATACCGGGGTGTGAGGCTCGCGAATTCACATTATACACAAAGCTACGCCACACAGGCGGGGCTTTGATCATCACCACAAGACTTTGCTTTTCAACAGAAGCCTTGATCATTTGCCACTTAGGCATGCCACACTAGCAATTCATGCCATGCGACTGATGTCCATCGATATACAACCTCTGAGCTCATACGTTTCAGAGAAGGGCGTTAAGAAAAAGAATAAATTCTCCACCGCCAAACAGATGTATATTTAATAGAGATCAACAAACACAGAATAAAATCCAATGTCAGACACACAGTCCATTTACAAGTCCGTTCTGGGCCTGAACGAAACCGGAGGCACTAAATACCTCGCAAACCCATCGATCACCACGTATGTCTGGACGATCACCACTTATTATCCATATTTCGGGATGCCTCCCAATCAGGACCTCGGTTACCATCCAAACAAGGTGAAGATCTCCGGTCTTCGACCACCGTCTTTATCTTCGATTTATTATCGTCGATTCGGTTATTCAGAATGGGATAAACCCGGTCTTTCTGAGCAACTCGCATATATAATAAACAAGTGCAACACTAACATATACACGCATCATTTCAATTCATTAGTCACTAACCGTCAATCAGTAAGAGAACGATTTCCCAAATATTAACCCCGAAGGCCGAAACCAACATCAGATCAACACCCAGGAAACCATTCGACTTAGCCAACCTTCAGTTAATTTCTAAATCGCATCCATATTGTTTATAATATTTTATAATGATTTATCGCTATTTTTATTTATTTTAAAATAGCCAATTTATTCAAAACGACGCTTCGGGCCATAACGCGGCCGTGGCGCTGTTTTTCTTCAGATTTGATTTACACATATCTGAAAATCTAACCGTTGGATCTTTACAAAATTTACATCATTAGAAAGATCTTTTCAAAACGAATCCAACGGTTCTAGTTTCGGGAAATTCCGACGGTCGGATCTCCCGGTACAATCGTTTGAAGTTTCGATTTCAAAATACGAACTGCAGCATCGTTATTCGATTAAATATAATTATATTTATATATATATATATATAAATATAATCGATTCTGGCGCTGTTTTTCTTCAGATTTGAATTAAACATTCCAGACAATCCAACCGTTGGATTTTTACAAAGTTGGTGCCGTTGGAAAGATATTTCCAAAGCGAACCCAACGGTTGCGATTTCAAGAAAATCCGATGGTCGGATCTCCCGGTATAATCGTTTGAAATCATGGTTTCAAAACACGAACTGCGCTGCCACGTATCGTTTTAATTTTATTTATATTTATATAAATATAGTTCATTCAACAATTTCAATATCGTTTTCACTTCAAATATTTCACTAACGCCTTTAAATTTTGGAAAATTTCGCCATAACCTCCTTTGTATGGGAGGGGCTGGGAAAATTCCCAAATAGCCACACGGGCGTCTCATGTCAAAAAGAAAAAAAAAAGAAAAAGCCAAGCGGCTAGCCAACAGGCTCATAAAATCATCACCCAAACAAAACAGTAAATGTGTACCTATTTGTCGGGCACAAAATTTTATCCCTCTTCTCTAGCCCCTTTGCTATAACCTGTTCAATAAATATGCATGTACTTATATACAGTTCTTATCGCTTATCATTTTCTATTCAACTTCATATTTGATTCCATTTGGTTCAAAAACACCATTCATTCTAATGTTGTATGCATAGGCAAAAATCCTATCATTAGCTAATTAATGAATATTTCAACTCATGCATATTTATTTGAACGAGTGGCTATTTTTAACACTTCACATTTCAACAACTCATGTATATAATAAAAATGTGATTTTTATTGTAAAACAATTCTTTTCAAAGCACTATTATTTTATATAGTCTATATAGATGATAAAAAGGTGATTTTTATTATAAAACAATTTATTTCAAAACAAGGTCATTTTACATAGTTCATATAGATGATAAAAAGGTGATTTTTATTATAAAACAATTTATTTCAAAATATGAATACCCTTCAACACATGAATTTCTATTCAACGAATGAATATCGATTCAACACATGAAGGTTTTCTATAGTTTATATACATTGATAAAAATGTGATTTTTATATTTAAAACACGAATACCATTCAACACATGAATTTCTAATCAACGAATGAATATCGATTCAACACATGAAGGTTTTCTATTCAACGAATAAATATAGTTTCAGCAAATGAAAATAATTCAAACACATGAATATTATTCAAAATTTCGGCAGCATAGCGGCAGGGTAGTTAAAACCAGGACCGTCCCTAGTACGGCTCCTCGCTCTACCTTAAAACCTCGCGGTTTTTGACAATGGGACTCATGCATCTAGTTCGCACGCAGGCGGCATGTATATATTTATTTCATTTCCACAAACTAATCCTATGTGGTTTCAACCAAATATTTCTCAACCACAAATGGGTATTTTTCAACCACAATTAATCAATATCAACCACAAACAATCCCAAACAACCATTCGCTATCAATCAATTTTAACACCAATCACAACCAATAAATATCGTCCATGGTTTGTGGACGAGGGGCGTATATATATATATATATATTTATATATAGCAATTCACTTCTATTTCAACACATATATAATTTTTACAATGCATATATAACTTATACATCGAACATATAACTTATACAACGCTTATACAAGAGGTGTACAACGCTTATATAACTCATACATCGACTATATAATTTATACATCGTCGTTTTCCATATCGTTTATAAATTAGAAATCTCACATTAGGTTCCACTCCACCAAAAATAGCAAAAGGCTCAGAAAAATATGCGGTCTCTTCTAAAATGTAGAAGACATCCACACGGTCACGATGTTTCCTGTTTCATCGAATTTCGTCAAGAAACGAAAAAGATATGATTTTTACAAGGTTTGCAACGGTTTAAAGGTGTTAAAATCATTTCAGAAAATAAAAACCGTACCTCTCTTTGTTTGTTCGAAACTAGGTCACCAGATTTCGCGCGAGTCGATGCGTGATATGATGATCGGCCTTCGCAGCGGCAAAGAGCTTGGAGAGGCGCTCAGAACGAGGGTGGTGGTGCTCAACTAGGCGCGGCGGTGGAGGCACGATCTGGCTCGAAACGGCGGATCATCCCAGGGTCGAAACTCTCCAAACGCTGAACGAAAAAATCCAAACTATATATGGATTTGAAGATCTCTCCGAGCTCTACAAAATCTTCAACTGGAGGAGGGGCTAATTTTGCGTGGATTGATTGGAAAGTGGACGGGAAGATTCAAACGCGTTTCCGTCGTTCCATTGGAAAGTGGACGGGAAGATTTGAAGATCTCCCTTTTTTTTATAAAAATTCTGATTGGCCGATGGGTTTTAAAGGGGTTTTCTGACACGACCACCAATCTAAACCCAACGACTGTCGTCCCTAGTGTTTTACCCCCATTCCGAACACAATGGAATATGTTTCGTAGGCCCATTCGACTGTTTTCAGTCAGTTTCCATTCAATTTAAAATATATAACATTCAATATTCGATTTGAACGTACATTTCAATTTGCCAGGGCCACAAACTAATTCGAAAAATTCCAGAAAAATAAATCTAGCTATGTTTTGATGACACTGTCCCAACAAAACTAGTTTCGTCGAATTCTGAGACCGTTTGCAAATAGGCCCATTTCTGGTCGATCCAATTTAACTATAATTGACCAAAACACATTTTCCTTTGGCACGCTCACATACTAGCTTCAAAAATTATGAAATTTGAAACCTAGCAATAACTTCACATCCCGGATCCAACAAAAGTGGTTTCGTCGAATTCCGAGGTCATATGCAAAATGGCCAATTTCCCGGGCTATATAAATTCCATAGCGACCTTTCTGAAAATTCATTTGGCCATAACTTTTGCTTTCCGTTATGAAAGTTCGATTTTTCAGATTCGTTAGAAAGGTGTTCACTAACAGATTTAAATATTTTTGGTTTCACTCAAATCCGTTTTGTTTTGCACCCGGTACAGTCCGACAAAGTTTGAATTCAATTTTTGAAACTGCAGCGCCATTTCAGGCCTTGTTTATAATTATATTTAATTATATTCATTTTCAATTGTCGACTCAAACTCAGTTTTCATCGCTATTATTTAAAATATTTATTTTTAATATTTAAAATCCATTATTTTAGCCAATTTAAAATTTTTAAATTGGTTCAGATTTTCTGGGTCGTTACAAAACACAGCGATGCCAATGCGGCTATAATTTTTTATACAAAACTTGCATCGTAACGACATTGCTAAAATTTGGCGACCACATAGCAATGCATGTCTTTTGACACATTAATGACGCCAAATGGTTTAGTGACCCTCTTTTTTTGTCGAAGCTTCTGGTGTCGCTATAATGACACTAAATCATTAGGCGACATCAGAGAGATGCTAAAAATGCATTAGAAAATTGTAGATTTCTAGCAGTGACAACGTGGTATGCTAAACAACCAGGTAGTGGCTCTATGAGGTAGGATAGCGTATCATGGAGTGCTCCTGCGTGGTTTTCTTAAAAACCCATGTAGAGTCACTACGAGGAAGGTTATTCTTGGTTTTTTCTAAATTAAATAGGGGCTACTCAGCAAAATGAGGAGTTATCTCATTTCTACTGAATTTTAGGGGGCTACTATGCAAATTCTCAGGTTGAAATAGCATTTACCTGGCAAGTGTTTTTCCTTCATGATAAATAACCATCGTTACTAATTTGTTTTCCTTTCCTTTTCTCTTCCTCACAAAGGATGACATTCTTTGAAATATTTTAAGGCTGATGTCGGTTGTTCCCTCAGAAGTCACATACTCTTTGTCCTTTCATTTATACCTATCGAACCAAAAAACTTACCTCCTCTTTTTTCTACTCAGGCTTCGTTTGTTTAATACGCTGAATTTTGAATTCTTATTACTAAACTCTGAAGTCTGAGTGTTGATTGCTTAATGCTGAATTCTGAATAATCATTTACTTGTTTGTTTACATTAAGAATTCAGAAGAAAAAAAATATTTAGCATTCAGAACTTAAAATAGGCACTAAAAATGTTCTGAATTATTTTTGTCTGAATAGATGATTTTATTCAGAACATGGACAAAAAACAAACAACCTTGAAAGTTCTGATTTATAAATAAGAACTTGCATTCAGAACTTTTAAGTAAAAACAAACGCAGCCTCAATCTCTGAAACCTATCCCTAATATTAAATGCACGGAGAAGGCACAAATTGAGTCTAATGGGAAATTCGTTGCTTATCAGGTATTGTAGTTTTTTGTTTCTATTTTGTGATTCTGTAGTTGATTCAGCCTTGCTTTTAAATTGAAAATAAAAGTCTAACTCATGTTTCCTCCTCAATTTTTTGTCACCAAAAGAAGGATCACTCTTCGATTTCGACTAGCAGTATGTGTGACTAGGTACAATAGTCATTGTTATTTTTTCATTGCCACGTTGGAAGTGATTTTGGGTTGCTTGATTGGGTTGTAAAAAAAATTTGATTAGGTTGCAAAAAAAATTTGATTGGGTTGCAAAAAACATTTGATTAGGTAATTTCTGCCTATTTTCCCACCTTTTGGAAATTACATCTTTCAATTCACTTGAGTTTATTACTTCACGATATTGAACTTTCATTGGTCAGTACTTTGATTAGGACTGAAGATTCATACATTAGTTACAGTTGGTTACTTCATAATATTCAAACTATTAACAATTTGATTGGTTAATTTTAATAATTCATTTTATTCAACTTTGGGGTTTAGAGGTCGGACCTCTCTTTGACTAAGCGAACAGACCACCTCTGGATGTTGGCGGTTGATTTCCAACCTAGGGAGTTCATAATTAGCAGATTTCTTTGGCGATTCCTAAATATAGATGCAGACCACTATTCGATTAGGTGAATGAGGCACCGTTGTTCATTTGATTTCCAACCTTATGTTTTCACAATTATTCCTTGATACTGCTGATCGACCTAGTAGATAGAGGTAAAAACCCTGAGTTTAATTCCTTCATCCATTATATTATAGTTTTTATATAGTTTGCACCGGTGGTAGTTTATTATTCAATGCATCCAGTCTTTTAAATATTACTTTGGCTTTGATTGCTTCAGCATACAATAAACCATGTTTGAAAAATGTCATTATTATCAGACCTATCCCATCTAGCATACTTACTCAATTAACTGTTATTTGCATCATTCTTCTAATACTTCCAATTATTCTACAATTTTCTAAAACCTATATTTAATGGCTTAACATGATAATATGCTTCCCGTCTTTATGTTTGATTTTTTTTGCCACATTTATTTTTCATTGCTGCATCAAATAAATGTAAGTATCATATTTTAGCTTTCATCATGGATAAGTACATTTATTTGATTGCTACATTAATGCCTATACAATTGAAGTAAGCATTCATAAATGTACTTTAACATGTCAACCTTCTATTTAATTTTACCACGCTCGAAAAGGAAGTTGTCGATGGAACAACTATAATTTTGAGTTCCAATATTAGACACCCTAGATGGAATTAGATCTATAATTAACTTAAGTTGATGAACTTCACCATACGTGATCTACAAAGTAAGCAGTTTTCCTGTAGTCTTTAAATTTGAGAACAATTCAGTTTAATAGAACAAAAAACTCTTTATGCAGAATACTTTATTACGTTACATACATTGACATATCATTCTTAAATTTTTACAACATAGTGTTTTTACCTCCATGTTTGATCGGAAATGTAACATTTATTAGTATGGGTAAGGGCTAGTTTAAGTAAATGGGTATAATTTTGATATGCTACACACACACACATATATATATATACACACACACACACACATACACGTATATGCATATATATATATATATATATGTTTTTAGTAAATATTTAGAGGGACCAATTGCTATGTTGTAAAATATGAAATATAAGCCATGGAAATTAAACATTTAGAGATAAACTAGGCGAGGAATGACTATTACCTGTGTACAAAACAATTATATGTAACAGATTTTTACATCAGAATAAATAAGATTGAATCAAATTACAATTAGTTCTATTAAATATATGAATTAAACAAATTCAGATATAATTTTGGTATGTCAAATTTACTTTATGTTTAACATGATCGAGTTCAAATAATTGAGAATGATTTAGCTGCTTTCAGTATTAATATTAGTTTTAAGGCTAGTACTTTATTTTGAACATAACTTTTTAAATTTATTTGATTGGTAACCTCTGTGAATGCAATTTGCGAAATCAAATTTGTTTCCTATTTTAAAATTGAAGAATTTCTGGCTTAGCAGAACTAAAATAGATTATATGAAGTGTGAGTTCAGTGGCTCAGGTCAGATGAAGGGGAGGTCATCCTGGTCGGTCGACGAGTAGTACATAAGACGGAATTCTTTCGATATTCAAGATCTATGTTGCAGTTTGACGCGGATATTGATATGGATGTTAGTTTTAGAATTCAAGCAGGATGGATGAAATGGAGATTAATATGTGGCATTCTCTGTGATAGGAAGATTCCTCGGAAGCTTAAAGGAAAGTTCTATAGAACAACAATCAGACCTGCAATGTTATATGGTGTGGAATGTTGGCTGACTAAAAGGCAATACATCCAGAAGATAAGTGCAACAAAGACGCATATGCTGCGTTGGAGCTGTGGGCATACTAGACGAGATTAGATTAGAAATGATGATATTCGGGACAAACTTGGAGTTGCACCTATTGAAGAGAAGTTAGTCCAATACCGCTTGAGATGGTTTGGACATCTCCAACGTAGACCGCTTGATGTACCTGTGCATGCTGGAATTATTGGTCGCGCCGAAGGCCCAAAAAGAGGTAGGGGTCAACCTAAAATGACTTGGGAGGAGATAGTAAAAAGAGATTTAAGAAATTGGAGTATATCTGAGGAGTTGGTGTCTAATAGGAGTGCATGGAAGCTAGCAATCTATGTACCAGAACCTTAGGTTTTCCAGTTTTTTTTTTGCCACATTACAACTACTTTTATTATCTATTTAATTATTTCAACCTTTATTTTACTTTTATTAAAGCTTTTAAACTCTTTTTTTTGTTCCACCTCGAGCAAATCCCAACTTGTTTGGGATTTATGGCTTAGTGGTTGTTGTTGTTGTAAATTTGTTTCTTGTTTTGAATAATGAAATAGTGAGTGGCCCGTGCTTAGCACAAGGGCAATGTTTGTAGTATAATCTGGAAGATTATTTTTAATCTTCGAGTTATTTCAAATTGTTAAGTCTATGTAGAAGGTTGGTGTTTAACTGCAATGGGTAACATGTTCTTAACTGCATATGCAATCTTTAGGTTGTTTCCAGTTTAAAGTACGTAGTGTTCCAATGTTTTCTGCACTAAAATATTTCTTATACATAAATAGAACTTGGTACCATGGAAGGATTTTAAATAAATGATACAATGTCAGGTTTATATTTGTACAGAGGGGAACACACTAGGTACAATTTCATAACTAAGAAGTCACCGAATTAAGCATTTTACATCCTCTTTCATCATCCAAAAATTAAACAGTAAAAAGAACTTTATTATGGTGGATTTAAATAATACATTAAAATCTGTATGCAAAAACAAATATTACCATGACAAATCAAGTGATATATACACTACTATCTATCATAGTGCAAAAGAATGACATTCATCATGTAAAGTAACTTTTAAAGCATGCCTGCACATGTTTATATATGTAGAATAGGCAAATTTTCAACAGACAGTCCATATTCCTAATTAGTTAATGATCGCACAGTTAATAGACTAGTGACTAATGCACAACCGACCTTTTAATGGTCTGATAAAGTATGAAAATAGATGTTATCAATATTTGTAATGGTCAATGGATTAATAAAGTATTAAATTAAATGTTATCAATATTTGTAATGATCAATCGCTATGATAATGAACATGACATAAGACATATCAGGACAGAATAGGGAGACCTAAAAAACAATTACGTAAATGCTTACATGACATAACTATACATGCTGGGCGCACTATCTATAATTGGTTGGATAAGAAATATATCAAGTATTGCTTTTTTAGGAGGAATTTGAACTTGAAAGGTAGATCTTCATTTTTGCCTTTTTCGACGCTTGATAACCGTAAATCCCTAATGTGGAATTGTAAACAACAGGGTATCACATTAGTTTTATTTAAAAGGCCAAATTCATCTTTCTCTGGAGTCCTAATGGATTTGCTTGTAGTTACTTTACCAAAATATTGGTATGGAAATAACACATGTGAACTGAGTAATGAAATCTTAATTTTTATCTCAAAAAATGATGGCAGATGAATGAACATGCAAATTCAATTACTCCTACAGAACTAAACTAGGTTCCATTATGATGTATTTATGGCAAATCACCCGTGAGGAAGAAAAAATAAACTATACAGTAGGGTAAGTTAAATTCATCTATCACAAATGATTGTATGGTGATCATAGTAATGTTTCGTCAAAGAGTAGTACATAAAATATATGTTATAGTTCCAACAATAGATAAGGAGTATAAATAAATGAATTAGTGTTACCTGCCTAAATTTATCTCAAATCCTCTGTCTTCATGCGTTCTTGCGTCATCTTTTCATTAACTTGCAGAAAAACCAATAACATGGTAATTCGAAGGTGGGAATTAAGCAATTTCAAAGTGACAATTTACCCAGGTTAGCAAATTCGGCCTAGATCAGCAGAACATGACAAATTCACAACACCATATATGCTAATTAGGTTGTTTTTTAGCCGTATCCAAAGCATGCAGACACGGTAAATAGTCGTATCAAAAAATGGCGTGTTAATATTTTAGATATGGCTCAAAATTGTATCCTAATGTGATAACATACGACTATTGGCCGTATCTAAAGCATAAGTAGATACGACTATAAACCGTATCTTATACGTGTGTGTGTGTGTGTATATATGTATAATCAGAAACTGCAGCACATATTATTTGTAACACAAAGCATATATAACGTAGGATACACTATTTCACAATTGTAACAGTAAACGAAACAATTGTACGAAATATTTCATTATATTTGATACATGTTATTTGATTACAATATAGACGTTGTTTCATTACAAAAGAGAAAATACATAATGTTACATTACTATAAAGAAGATATGTACTGTTTCATAATTACATTACAATAAAGTAGGTAAACTTCAGTGATCAACCACTCTCCGCTTTTCAACTTCGACGATCGACCACATCGATCCTTCAAGATGAACATCCTCCAATACAGACAAAAGATCATAAACCAGCCAAGAACCCTCAGAAAACAATACTAAGGTAATCTCAAACCAAACAAGAACCACTAGAAGAACCAAGCTTATTAGCTTCATCCAAAAGCCAACAACTAAAACTCAAAGTAGAGAAAACCGACAACTAAATCCATGCTTATTAGCTTCATCCAAATCTATGCTTATTAGCTTCATCAAAATGACGAAGGCTACTGTACACACATGTTATAATAGTCAGGGGCGAATACAGGAATATATATGATAAGGGGCAACAACAATCATCCATAAAAAAGTTATATATTGATATGCAAAAATTTGTTTCATTTTTTCATACCAAAAATCAAAAAGTTACTTCATATAATTTTTCATATACAATTTTTCCCGTCGAGATTTCATAGATTGAAATCTTTGCATAATGGCTTCATTGTCAATTTCTTTCACTACAAGAAAAACTGAGATTAGCGACACATTTTTAGCAGCGGAAAATTCCGTCGCTAATTAGCGGCGGAATTCCGTGGGCTTTGTAAGAGAAAATATTTTGGATTTTATATGTCATCTTATTATAAATTATTATTGTCGAATACTAATTCTGTCGCTAAATCAATGGAAATTGCAGCTCTTTACCGTCATATAATATTTGACGCTAAATTCCGTTGCTAATAGAGTCGGATTACCGTCGACATAATTTTGAAGCTATTTTCCTGCAGTTTTCCAAGAGATTTGAAACGAACTTTTATATTTTTTATTTATTAAATGTTTTAAATTTGTGTTATTACTTAGTAATTAATTAGTAAATTTAAATTTTAAATAATCAATGTTAATAATACATTAGTTAATAATTAGTATTTAAGAAAAACAAAATGTTCAAAGTTTAAAAATAAGAAATTGAATAAATATTAAAGAATTTCGAAATTCAAACATTACCAAACAAGTAATTATTTTCATTATAGTGATTTATAAATAGCTATAAGTAATAATTTTTGTTTAATAATTGATAATTTCTAATAGTTATGTATTTACAATTAACAGTTTACGATGGTCTCTAAAATTGCCGCCTACTGAATTTTCAATGCCCGCCTGAACTTGCCTCCCAATTTTCGTTCAGTCCGTCAAAATCTTTATTTTTCACTGGAAGGAACCCTAAATCACAAAATTATCCTCCACCATTGGTACCAAAATCTCCACTGCCCCTAGATCCCAAATCGAAAATCAACGGTCTCCCTTTCCATCAATCACTCTACTTATGTTCCTCTCCACGCCATCGTCTTCCATTTGTTGTCTCTAATGCCTAGGGCAATACGGACGCGAAGGGCAACAGAAAAAGGAAAAATAAACTCCTGCGCAATTCACAAACGGAGGAAACTGAAGCCTCGCGAGCCACCATCAGAAGCTCTTCCTCGCCCCTAGAATCTCTAGCACGCCATGAGGAATGAAAGCTATGCCTCCTCTTGGATCTCGCGCTCACAGAGATTGCAACCCCCAATTTTCCCTAATTTTATTTTGCAGCGACTGCTTTCCTTATGTTGATGGTGTTGAACTCTGATGCGGCATTTACCCAATTGCTTTCGCTGACCTTAAATGTACGTTTTTTTTCTTTCTATAATAAGTATGATTGTTGTTATCAATTTATGCTTGCTGTTATGATTCAACACCATGGTTGCTAACTTGCTATCATCAAAATGGGTGCTTTCCTAATATGATTGCGGCTAGTTTCATTCAGTATCGTTGCTTGCTGTTACAGTGTTATGAATCTAAATATAATTGTCTTAGTACTGTTATAAATTAAGTAGATTCAATCCTTTTTCCAAATGGATAATTTTGTTGAAAATGAACAATACCATTTTCATTCGTTTTGTCAATGAATTACATTGATTTTATTGTTTGTTTGAATGAAATAAATCACGATTGGTCACTATAATTAAGTTTAGAAGAGTTAATATGGGTGAAATGATACTTTTAATAAATAATTGTGTTCCATCCTAATTTGAGATATGATTCAGAAATAAAGCTCCACATTTTTCTATAGTTTTAAATGTGCAGTTGCTAAAGTAATTCGAATGTTAGATGCATGTATCTATGTTGCCAATATATTTTAGTTGCTTATGGTAATATAGATTCAGACATGAACAAGCCAAAATATGTGTAGATTTATCTTCTTATGCACTGTCTACAAAATATGTTATAAGCGAAATTAGCATGAAAGCAGAAGGTAAGTTCTTGCAAGTGCGTGTTGATGGCTACTGTGAAAACTGCTATTTTTCATGGCTGTCTAACATGGTTGCTGTTCAGATTCTTCTCTATCCATTTTCTGCATATGGTAACAATTTTGGCATTTATAAGTCCAATATTGCCACCTTTGGTTTCTTCATTCACTGCGGCCAGCAATTGACGAAGGAGACTTATAATTTGAATTAGGAGAATATAAGGTAAGGAAGATAATTTGATGCAAGTTTCATATTTTGATTCATTAGCTAAACAGTTAGGAATATCAGGTAAGGAGAAAAATTATGTTTCCACTTTTTTCAATCTTGTGTGATCTATTGATGCTGCATGTATGCAGGGTCAAGACATTGAGGAACTCAAAGAATAATTCTACGAAGAGGTCAGCACTCAATTAGTATTCATCATTTAGTACATTTTCTTCTTTTATAGGCTGTCTAGGGGTTAATTTTGCATACAAACTAATGATACTTCTGTGTATTAAGTGTTCATGCACATGCAAATTTATTGCTATATTTAGTTGACTGGTAATGGGAGCAAACCGTGTAGTGTTTAGTTGACTAATATTGAGAACACTACTTGCAATTTTTATAAAGATTGTAGTTCCATTGAAAATATAATTGTGGCAAGCTCAAGAATGTAATTTTATTATATCATAGCTATATGCCAACAAGGTTTCTTGGTGTTTTGTGGATAATTAAATGAACCAAAAATTTAAAAAATAAAATATGTGCAAGATGGTAGTAGAAGTATGACCATGATGCTGGTTGCTGATTATTTCTTATGAATCATGATTTTGTTCTTATCGAAATCCGTGGCAAAAAAAATTTCTGTTTTGTATTTACTTTAACATGTTTGTCAAATGGTGTTGGAGAAAAAAAAAGGTTTCAAAATCCTTGTCATTCGGACAATTTTCGAACTGAATGCCAATTTTGTTTCTCTGTACTCATGTCTGCATGTCTTTCGCTGTAACTTACAATGTCAATCTAGTGTCCAGTTTATAACCTGTATATTGAATTTACAGGTTGTCCGGTTGGAAAAACCAGAAAATGTGAGGTGGTGTATCAGCTATACGATGTTGAAAGTCAAAGAAATGAGTGAAGAAAATGGATCCATTTATTTGAAGGTGTCCAAGCTATTATATGTTGTGTTGCTATGAGCAAGTAAGTTTATATTTGCATCTGTAATCTGCTTACATTACTTCCATTCATTGTTACTCTCTAAACGTTATTATTTTTCATTCGAGCAGAAAATCTCTTTCACGTTTTTCTTGAATAAATTTGATATCTTGAAAAAAAATTAAAAAGGTGAGTCTTCTTCAACTTAGTATCCTGTATCGTTCTCCGAATATAAATATTACCTTGTTCCTTTTGAATACTTATATTTTAACAGGTTCCTTCAACTGTGTGAAAGTGGTTCAATGATTATAAGGCTGTGGCAACCGGCAAGCAGGAGGTGGAAAATGCATATGAGTACTTCCTCCTCCCTTTTTTTCTTTCTTTTTTCTACGAATAAAATTAAAATAAATTTAAAAAATGCAGGAGGTGAAAGGCCTTTCTGTTTTTAATATTATACTTATTTAGTTGATTTTGTATTATTCTTGAATTTATCATCTTGCAGGATGTTAGAAATGAGGTAGTTTTTGTTACTTGTGTATTTGTTTGTTGCTTGCTGGGCTTCACCTGCAATAGCAATGGAGCAATGAGATAGTTTTTGTTACCTGTGTATCATAAAGTTTGTCTTGATTATGTATGGCCTAGGGTGTTAGCAATGGATGCTTGTATTTTATCTATTGCCAAAAAATAGTTGTTGTTATTATTATTATTTATTATGGAGTTCATTGTTATTTCTTGTAAATGTGTGATAATATGTATAAAAAGAAATAAATGCGTGACTTCATAAAGATGTGAATATATAATTTGTGTTGGTTTGGATCAATGTTTTTTCTTTTTTAATTTGCTTCTTTTTAACATGGGGCAAAAATTGTTGTAATAGAAATCTATTGAATGGAACACAAGTTATGTGTGTGATGAGTATGTATATGTATGTATGTATGTGTGTGTGTGTGTGTGTGTGTGTAGTAGAAGGGGAATAGCAGCAGATTACCAACAAAAAGAAGAAGGTTAAATTTACCTT
This sequence comes from Allium sativum, assembly GCA_030737875.1. NCBI lineage: Eukaryota > Viridiplantae > Streptophyta > Magnoliopsida > Asparagales > Amaryllidaceae > Allium > Allium sativum. Next base: position 179,098,126 of record CM060920.1, on the reverse strand, counting down.
AATTTAATTTTCGTCACTAATCCCTTGGTAATTAGTAAGGGTTTACTGACAGATTTTTTAAATAATATTTTATTCTAAATTAATAATCCATCGGTAAATCGTCGGTATATAAATTAAAATTAAAAATAAATTAAATTAATAAATAATATTTATTTTTATTATAAAATTAGGAAAACGTCGGTAAAATGTCGGAAATCACTTGCGAAATTCCGTCGCTAAATCTGACATAGATGCCGTCATGGTTTTTACCGACCACCCACTTATGTAGGAAATCTGTCGCTAATACCTGTTTAGCGACGGATTAGCAGCGTATTCGGCCGTCGCTATTTACAGCTTTTCTTGTAGTGTTTGAAAATATCCTTCTCAATATATGTAACCAAACAAGCGTTAAGCCAATTGTCTTCCATACGACTACGCAATCAATTCTTGATAATTTTCTTAGTAGAGAAAGCTCTTTCAACAGTTGTAGTTGCTACAAGTAAAGTCAATGCCAAGACAATGAGTTTGTACACGAATGGTTAAATTATTTGTCTTTTTCTTTCAACCATTTTCTTTGCAAGAGTAGCTATGTCTTTAATCGCCAAAAACTCATCATCCGAATGCATATCCATAATATAAGTTTCAAGTTGATTCTCAAGTACCACAATATCATACATAGAAAAATCTTTCAGATAAAATCAAGCAAATTTAAGCAACTTTGCAATGTTGAAAGCAGAAAATTAATTGATTGGATTAAGACTTCCCATACACAAAAGCAAATCGCTATTTTGCTCTGTAAACCGATTGTTTAGTTCCGAAAGTTGCAAATCTATGATGGTGTTGCAAACGCCTACTTGTATGTGATGTAAATTTGTAAATTTTTTCAGCTCTCCGTCTTGAACGTTTACGAGCTACATACTCATCATCCATGTTAGGTACAACAATTCCATTCAAAGAACAAAATAATGACACTTCCTCTAACAAAAATGATTGGTTACATGAGCACAAAAGCAATTTGGTTCAAGGTAGCAAGTCATAAATGGAAAAGCAGTTTTACCTTTACTTACACGCAGTGTGACACACATGACACACCAAACAAATTGACTAAATCTCAACCTATAAATGCCATTTTATTTTCATTCATGCATCCATCACCGACATTTCTACTTAATCACACAAATTTTCCAATATCAATTACCAAATACATGCAGCCCAGTCAACAGAACTAGTATGCTTTAGTTCTCAAATCATACCACATGATTTTTTTTTGGCACAAGCCAGAAATGACACATGCACTTCAGATCAGTAAGGATTAGTGTACATGGTGCAATAATACACACAAATGAGCAGGGCAACACAAGTAAAAGTGTCTGGATTCAAGGTAGACAAATACAGCATAAGTAAATGATAGCATATACACTACCGCACTATAAAACTGGGGATAATACCAAATTTAAACACAATAGCAGCATGAATTCTAGGTAGACAAGCACATGCAACTATCTATCATTCATATTTTTGAACTAAGGCATGGAAATTCAAATTAAACCCAATTCGAATTCAAAACCCAATTCATATTTAAATTTAACCGTGATCTAGTACTCACCTCCAGTGGTGACGAGAAGGATGGACAGCGGTGGACTGAGGCTTCGCCGGTCAGCTGAAGGCAGCGCGAGCTAACAATAACTCATGGACTGTGGTGGATGGCTTATCGACAAAGGAAGTTGGTCCTAATTTGGGTATTCGGTGGTCGCCATTGCAAAATAAAAAGAGGGATAATTCGGCCAAAAGTTTTGATGTGGCAAAACTCGATTGTCCCAGAATGGAGGTATGGAGGGAAAAATTTGATACGCATTTCATACGGTCCAAAGCCGTATCAAATGAACTGATTCGTGGCTTCGTCGATGGACGGTCAGATCACGGGTGTTTAGGGTGGTGCGGATCGCAAAATGTAGTTTGATACGGCTTTGAGCACTATCAAATTTGGTACGGCTTATAGCCGAATTGTATACCTGCATCCCTGTATGCCAAATTCGCTGATATAGTGTAGTGTTCCTTTGTGTTGGGCTAAGTTTGCCAATTTAAAATCATAAAATAGAAAAGAGTACCAACGTTAATCCACATCAGGAGATGATATCCAAAAAATTCGAATTTGAGTAATACGTGTTTGCAGTGAGTATTAACGTTTCGTTGGCTTTGTCACATATTCGTTGGCTTCTTATGTCTAATCTTATATAGAAAAAAGTATTGCAAGAAGCAGTACGAAAGTTCAAACATAGTATAAGTAAGATGACTAATGGTTTGTTTGTCTTGGAAAATCTATGGCAGAGGAAAGGAAATAAAAATTTATCATTCGTACATAATTTGATAGCCATGCATCGTAACTGTAAGTTTCTAGTTTATAATTGGGTGTACGTATAAATACAGACTGACATATGAATATACATACATGGAAAGAGAGATGAATTCACGTAAGAAACATAACATTTAAGATGCTACCTGGAAAAAATATTCTCACACGTCATCTTCGATAGTAGACGATAAAGTGCATCTACAATGACTCCAAAAAATAAATAAAATAAATAAAATAAACAAAGGCGCTATTGATATTTATTTTGAATTGTCAAGGTAAGCTATTTGCATTTAAGGACAAACGTTTGTTTGGGGGAAGACAGTCATTTGCCTTGGTTGTGTTAGGAGGAGGGAGGATTAATTCCAGAAAAGAGTTAAAAAGAAATTCCAGAAAAGGATTAGAAGAGCTTTATGAGTAGATATGAATGGAAGGATGGTGGATAATTTAGTTACAACAAACTAACATATTTGAAATCTCCTATACAAATACTGACATCTATGACATAGACAACAGCCATAACAAAGAGAATGTTTGTTAGAGCAAGGAAAAGATCTGTCCTAACCAATGGGTTATGGTACAAACAGCCATAACAAAGATAAGTGTAACATAGAGCAAACTGTAATTCACCTGAACTGAAATAAAAATCTAGATTACTCTTTCCATTGATTCGAGCGACAATGATAGTCAGTCGAAGTAATGTTAAGGTTCAGACAAGCTGCATCCTTCTGAAATAGAAGGCCACAATTCTTCAATTCACCCTCCTCCTTTTTCTCTTGATTCATAAATTAATTTAAGCAACTTTCAACACAACAATTCATCAGCTTAGTGAGGGCTATCAATTGGTACCGAAAAGGAAATTTTTTATTTCGTGTTTTGTTCGAAAATGCTTCTTGAAGGCTGGACGTTTGGAGTAGTTTTTGGGGATCCTGAAGGCGTCGAGTTCATCTGAATTCCAGGGGCAGGCGGCGCATGTGTAGGCGTCTCAAGAGGGGGTGCTCGATCGATGTCACGGTGGATGTTGGGGTTGCGATTTGGAACCCTAAATGGGAACGACGGGTTCGAATTTTGCCTGTGTAATCGAAGAAGAAGACACTGTTGTATATAACATTGTTGTATACACAATTATATGATTTTTGTTTGATGATAACAACCAAATATATTTTATTATTGAATGTGTTTGTAAATGTACTGATATACAACACAACAAATAGAAATATAGTATTTCTATTTAAATAAAATATAACTGTACAGAAACTTAAAAAATCACACTACATTTCATTCATTACAACTCCACTATTTGACATCCCTTATAACTCCACTATTTGACATACTACATTTCATTCATTACAACTCTATCACTCACTCTATACAACTACATTTACATTCACATATACAGACACTCTCATGCATTGACACTGTTATTTTTTTTTCACTGTCTTCTGTCTTCCATCTTCTGTCTTCATAGCCTTCAATCCAGTCCAGTCATCTTCGTACCTGTCACATACAGAAGAACACAGTAGACTGCAACAAAAATAAAAATAAATAAAAGAAAATAAATATTTTTTTTTTAAAAATTATTTGCCTCAGAAATACAGTGTGTTTCTCATCATTTTTTCTAGACTTTGTCCGACATGCAGGTACAGGAAAATCTCGTCTGATGGCTGCATATACACACGTGTATATTGTGACGATCCCAAAACCTGTGACACGGTGTTAAGGATAATCATTGGAATATAACACATTAATCATCATTAGCAGATCACAGATAATAGCATAAACGAGAAATAGAATAATTTACACACATATGACAGCGGAATCATATAGATATCACCACATCAGAGAGCACAGTGCAGGATACAACTTAGTGCATAATAATACATAATCAGTCATCATCGCCAGAGGCGGAATCATAATACATAAAGAGTACACAAAATAAATATCAGTCTACATCGCCAATGGCGGAATCATAATACATATACAATAATGGCGGAAAGAGTCAAAGTCAGCACGGTGTAGTCAAGCCTCGCCATGAGCCAAAAGTGCACCAGATACCTGTAACTAGGCTGCCCATGTGAAAATGAGGGCACGCGAGTTTGCAAGGTGAAACAAACTACGAGTCAGTCATGGGACTAGTATGTGAAATCTACTTAACTGATCAACAACAATAATAAGGCAAATCAAAGGACCACGCCACTTTCGCGGAACGGGTTTACTCCAATGAGTGCTAGTGCATGAAATAAAGTAAATGATTAAATCATCGTAATTCTTTTCATAAAATGAAGCCATTATAAGACTCAGGTCCCATCACACAATGCAACGTAAGCCAGAGGATAGAGTTTTACCTTATAATGGCCAAAAATGCTTCATACGAATAAAACAAAAGTGTTTGATATTATTACTAGTGCATATATGTTTCAAAAGCGATTTCAATCATAAATATCAATCATAGGCGGCATAAATGACCCATACCACTATGTCGCCATACTAGTAATACAATCACATCCGAAATTTCGTATTGGAAATTGGATTCCGTCATGAGTCGAGGCAAGGGGCAAGATCCTCTCCGATTCGAGACACTCTAGCAAATGCCTCGGGACCGCACACAGCAATCCCTGGATCCTCCAAGGCCGGTCCTCTCTTACTTTTGAGGATTAATTATTCCTGAACACACGTTTCTCGGTCCTTATAGACCTATAATCGAGGCGCCTCGTATTCCAACAACCACACAGGTGAAAAGTAGATATAAATGTTAGGGCTGGGAGGTCACTGACACCACCATAGCTAGAAAGAAACGTCGTGCACTCCTTGGGTCCTTCTCCCGTTTTTGACTCATACCGGGGTGTGAGGCTCGCGAATTCACGTTATACACAAAGCTACGTCACACAGACCATGCTTTGATCATCAACCACAAGACTTTGCTTTGCAACAGAAGCCTTGATCATATGCCACTTAGGCGTGCCACACAGGCAATCCACTCCATGCGACTGATTTCTATCGATATATAACCTCTGAGCTCGTACGTCTCAGAGAAGGGCGTTAAGCAGGAGAATAAATTCTCCGCCGCCAAACAGATATATATTTAACAGAGATCAATCAGCATAGAACAAAATCCAATGTCAGGCACACGGTCCATTTACAAGTTCGTTCTGGGTTTGAACGAAACCGGAGGCACCAAATCCTCGCATATCCGTACGATAAACAATATGTCCGGACGGCTACTACTTCAGCTCCTTCAAGGTAGCTACTCTAATCACGAGCATCAGTAGCGCCCATCCATCCAATGTGAAGATCCTCGGTCTTCAACCGTCTTTGACTCTTTGACTTCTCAACGTCGATCGATTATTTGAAATGAGAATGAACTCGGCCTTTTCAAATAACCCACGTATATTTAGATTTTCAAATCAATTTTTCATATGGTTAAACTATTCAACATTCACATTTCAGTTCTTTAGTATCATTTTCATGCTAAATACATTCAACCATCACATTTCAAGCAAACACAACAAAATTGGTTTATTTCCACTCTATATCGTCTATAGTATTTTATAACGATATATCGTCATTTTTATTTATTTAAAACGACCATATTTAATTAAACGACGTTTCAGGTCGTGCCGAGGCACTGGCGCTGTTTTTCACTAAATTTGTTTTACACATATCTGAAAATCTAACCGTTGGATCTTCACAAATTTTATATCATTAGAAAGATCATTTCAAAATGAATCCAACGGTTTCAGTTTTGGGAAAATCCGACGGTCGGATCTTCCACACTAGTCGTTTGAAGTTACGATTTCAAATTACGAACTACAGCGTCGTTATTCGATTTAATTTAATTATATTTATATATATAAAAATATAATCGTTTCTGGCGCTGTTTTTCTTCAGATTTGAATTAAACATTCCAGACAATCCAACCGTAGGATCTTTACAAAGTTGGTGCCGTTGGAAAGATATTTCCAAGGCGAAACCTACGGTTGCAGTTTTGGGAAAATCTAATGGTCGGATTTCCCGCACTAGTCGTTTGAAATCACGGTTTCAAAACACGAACTGCACGGCCATGATTCGTTTAAATTTATATATTTATATAAATATAGTTCATTCAAAAATTCCTATATCGTTTTCACTTCAAATATTTCACTAACGCCCTTAAATTTTGGAAAATTTCGCCATAACCTCCTTTGTACGGGAGGGGCTGGGAAAATTCCCAACTAGCCACATGGGCGTCTCATCTCAAAAAGAAAAAGCCAAGCGGCTAGCCAACAGGCTCATAAAATCATCACCCAAACAAAACAGTAAACGTGTACCTATTTGTCGGGCACAAAATTTTATTCCTCTTCTCTAGCCTCTTTGCTATAACCTGTTCAATAAATATGCATGTACATATATGCAATTCTTATCACTTATCATTTTCCATTCAACTTCATATTTGATTCAATTTGGTTTAAAAACACCATTCATTCTAATGTTGCATGCATAGGCAAAAATCATATCATTAGCTAATTAATGAATATTTCAACTCATGCATATTTATTTGAACAAGTGGTTATTTTTAACACTTCACATTTCAAAAATGATAATTTTGGCGAACTAAAATATATTTCAACACATGACTATTTTATTTAGTTCCTATGCATGTTAAAAATAATATTTCTTTCACAAATATTTATTTCAACGCTCGCATACCTTTAGCATATCACATATATGATAAAAATGGTATTTTTATCATCTAAAATATTTATTCAACACATGAATGTTTTTAACACTTTATAATTTCAATAAAAATGTAATTTTTATTGTTCGATCTTTTTATTCAACACATGAACTTTTCCAATACACACACTTCTCAACACATGAGCATCTCCACACATGGATATTTTATATATGTTGTTCATATAAGAAAGATAAAATTTTTATTGTTGAAACTATTTATATATAAGGCGAATATTTTACATACTTCATATATATTATAAAAATGTGATTTTTATTGTTTAAACACTTCATTCATTCACACATGAATTTAATTTTCACACATCACTTCTCAACACATGAGCATTTCCACACATGGATATAGTTTCAACACATGACTTTAATTTCAACGCATGAAGATAATTTCAACATATGAAAATAATTCTAACACATGAATATTATTCAAAATTTTGGCAGCATAACGGCAGGGTAGTTAAAACCGGCACCGTCCCTAGTACGGCTCCTCGCTCTACCTTAAAACCTCGCGGTTTTTGACAATGGGGATTCATGCATCTAATTCACACGCAGGCGGCATGTTTTATTTTCATTTCCACAATTATTTCCAATTCATTTCAATCACCAATGGGTATTTTTCAACCACAACCAATCAATATCAACCGCAAACAATTATTCAACCATTCGCATTTTTCATCCAATATTTCACACCAATTTACAACAATAAATATCGTCCATGGTTTGTGGACGAGGGGGTATATATATATATATATAATTTCTATATTTCACTTGCATTTCTACACATATATCAATTATTCTATGCATGTATAATTCATACTTCGCTCATATAGCTTACACAACGCATGTACATGAAGTATACAACACGTGTGTAATTTATATTTCGCTTATATAATTTATACACGACATTTTCCATTCAAATTCACTTAATTTAGATTTCTCACTTTGGTTTTTGGAGTGCTAAAAATCGTAGATGACTCAGAAAAATCCGCGGTCTCTTCTATGTGGTAGAGAGCCTCCTTGCGGTCCCGATGTCTCCTGTTTCATCGAATTTCATCAACACATCATAAAGATATGATTTTTCAAAGTTGAAACATCAAAAAGAACTCACCTTTCACGATGGTTCAAAACTAGGGTTGCAGTTTTCGCGAGAACCGAGGCATGATACTATGATCGGAAGGTACAACGTGGAAGAGGGAGGAAAGGGGAGTCGATCGGTGGTGTTCGGAGGTGGTTCGGTGGTCTTTGGCGATCGGGGCGGCACTGGGAAGTCATTGACTTTGAGTCGACGATTCAGGCGATAGGGGTGACGGGGGGTCGAGGAAGGGTCGGATTTGAAGAGGGGAGGGAGGCGCGTCGATTGCTGGTGGTGGTGATGGCTGGAGATGGCTGAGGCGGCGGCGATTGGCCTGGGAAGTGGCGAAGTCGTGGATCGTCGGGGGCGATAAAGGAAAAGGGTTTTCTGAGGTTTTTTTTATTTTTAAAATAATTAAAGAAAAATTTTGATTGGCCAAGGACTTTATTAAATTTTTAAATAGTGTTTCTCCACACGGACACCAATTCAAACCCAACGACTGTCGCCCCTAGCTAAATACCCCCATCCCGGACACAATGGGATATGTTTCGTTGGCCAATTCGACTGTTACATTCAGTTATTCTTCAAATAAAAATATAAAACATTTTATATTCAATTTGAACGTACATTTCAATTTGCCAGGGCCACAAACTGATTCGAAAATTTCCAGAAAAATAAATCTAGCTATGTTTTGACGCTACAGTCCCAAAAAAACTAGTTTCGTCGAATTCTGAGATCGTTTGGAAAATGGCCATTTTCTGGTCGATCCAATTTAACAGAAATTGACCAAACACATTTTCTTTTGCCACACTCACATACTAGCTTCAAAAATTATGAAATTTGAAACCTAGCAATAGTTTAACATCCCGGACCCAACAAAAGTGGTTTCGTCGAATTCCGAGGTCGTTTGCAAAATATCTATTTTCATGGGCTATATATTCTATATAGCGACCTTTCTGAAAATTCATTCAGCCATAACTTTTGATTCCCGCTATGAAACTACGATTTTTCAGATTCGTTAGAAAGGTTTTGATAAACAGATTTAAATATTTTTGGTTTCACTAAAATCCGTTATATTTTCCACCCTGCACAGTAAGTCAAAGTTTGAATTCAAATTTTCAAACTGACTCACTATTTCTAATTCACTATTTTATTGAAATATTCTATTTCAATTGTTCAAATTCCTTTGAAATAACCAATTTAAAATTTTTAAATTGGCTCGTATTTTCCGGGTTGTTACAATCTCCCCCACTTAAAACTTTTCGTCCCCGAAAAGGAAACAACAGTAAAGTAGGAAACAAAATGTAAATGCAAAGTATTGTAAAGGTACCTTGCACCGGAGTTAGTCAGAGATGTCCACTCTGCATTTAGGGTAAGCTTGCTTAATGCTTTCCTCAGTCTCCCAAGTACAGTCTCTGGGATCACTACTCCACTGCACTTTAACTAAATGAACCTTTTTGCTTCTTAGCTCTCTAGTTTCTTTGTTAACAATATTTAATGGCTCTCTTCTGACTGCTAATTCTGGAGTTATTTCCAAGTCCTGTTGCGCTGCTTCTTCTACAACAAGATCCGAATCATGCACATGTCTTCTAAGTTGAGATACGTGAAATACATCATGCACTCCAGGCAACCAATCTGGTAATTGAACCCTATAAGCAAGAGTTCCAATTCGTTCAAGTATAGGAAAGGGACCAATAAATCTCGGTGCCAACTTCCCAGTTTTGCCAAATCTGATTACTCCTCTCATCGGAGAAACTTTCAAATAAACATGGTCACCAACAGCAAATGTCAAATATCTTCTTCTAGAATCTGCATAACTTTTCTGTCGGCTTTGTGCGGTTCTCAATCGCTTTTTGATGAAGTCGACTTTATCAGACGCTTCTCTAATCATATCGGGTCCTAACACAAGTCTGTCGCCAGGTTCTACCCAACATGCTGGAGATCTGCACGGTCTGCCATATAATGCTTCAAATGGCGACATTCCCAAACTTGCTTGATAGCTATTGTTATATAAGAATTCGGCCAAATGTAAGTGATCTTCCCATGACCCACCAAAATCAATTATACAAGCCCGCAATAAATCTTCTAGAATTCTATTCACCGCTCAGTTTGGCCATCTGTTTGAGGGTGATAAGCGGTGCTCATATTCAGTTTCGTTCCCAATTCTGTCTGGAATGCCTCCCAGAATTTACTAGAAAATATTGGGTCTCTATCACTGACTATGCTGATGGGAATTCCATGTAGCTTAACGATTTCTTTGAAATATATCTGTGCTAGACTTTGAGCGGTTCTATTGGATCTGACAGGTACGAAATGGGCAGTCTTCGTGAAGCGATCTACGATTACCCAAATGCTGTCATTACCTTTCCTGGTTCGCGGCAAACCATCTATGAAATCCATGGAAATCTGTTCCCATTTCCAACCTGGGACTTCCAACGGTTGCAACAATCTAGCTAGCTTCTGTTGGTCGCTCTTGACTAATTGACAAGTAGGGCATCTGCTAACATACAAAGAAATATCCCTTTTCATTGCCTTCCACAAGAAAGTGCATTTGATATCGTTGTACATTTTACTTACACCAGGATGAATGCAAAGTTTAGATTTATGGCATTCATCCAGCACTTCTCTTTTGAGCTCAGGGATGTCGGGAACACATATTCTTCTATTCAATCTCAGAACTCCCTCACTATCCACTTGGAAACTGGAGCCTTCGCCCCTTTGAATCCTTCTTATCATCTCTTTCACAAAATTGTCACCTTTTTGAAGAATAGATATTTTATCAATCAATCCTGGCGTAATTATAAGATTGGCAATGATTGCGGTTTTTCTACTAAGCGCATCCGCTACAACGTTAGCCTTTCCCGGTGTATACAGGATATCAAGATCATACGCTGCAAGAAATTCTAGCCAACGCTGCTGTCTCAAATTCAGATCTTTCTGGGTGTATAAATACTTCAATGATTGATGATCTGTGTACATTACAAATTTCTCGCCCAATAAATAATGCCTCCAGATTTTCAACGCAAAAACGATAGCTAGCAACTCAAGATCATGAGTTACATAATTCTTCTCATGCGGTTTCAGTTGGCGGCTTGCATAAGCGACTACTTGGCCTCTTTGCATTAACACTGCACCCAGACCTCTAATAGAAGCATCTGTCCAAACCGTCAAATCCTGATTGTCATCGATAATGGTTAACACTGGAGCAGTTGTCAGTTTCGATTTCAATTCCTAGAAAGCTTCTTCACGGTCGGAAGTCCACTTAAATTTCTCATGCTTCTTCGTGAGCTTCGTTAATGGACCGGATATCTTCGAAAAATCCTTAACGAACTTTCGATAATAACTAGCCAACCCCATAAAACTTCTAACCTCTATGGGTGTTGTGGGTTGTTTCCAGTCTTGAATCGCTGTTACTTAGCTCGGATCTACAGAAATCCCTTTCTTTGACATGACATGGCCAAGAAACTTCACCTCTTCTTGCCAGAAGACACATTTAGAGAATTTGGCTTTGAAGACGTTCTTTCTTAGAATCTCTAATACTTGTTCTAAGTGTTTTTCATGCTCGGGTTTTGATTTTGAGTAGATTAAAATATCATCGATGAATACGAGGACAAATTTATTCAGAACTCCCCTGAACACTCTATTCATTAGATCGACAAAGTATGCTGGAGCGTTGCACAGGCCGAACGACATTACTAACCATTCATAAAATATGTCTGGACCTCTGAAAGATGTCAAAGGAACACACTCCTTTGCTATTCTCAATTGATGAAACCTGTAGCTAGGTCCATTCGGGAAAATACTCTCGCCCCATTTAATTGGTCTAGCAGATCATCGATGCCGGGTAATGGGTATTTGTTTTTGAGCGTTTGTTTGTTGAGGTCTCGGTAATCAACACACAATCTAAGAGTACCGTCTGACTTTGGGACAAACACTATAGTTGCACCCCAATTAGAAAAGCTAGGTCTGATTAGACCCTTCCACAACAGTTGACGAGTTTGATCACCTAATTCTTCTTTTTTCCTTTGGAGTCATTCTGCGAGGATGTACCACTGGTCTGGCATTGGGAATTAGATCGATTCTGAATTCTATTTCTCTTTGCGGAGGTAAGTTTTCGACTTCTTCAAACACATCCGCATAGTTTCTAACAATAGGAATCTTTTCTAAGGAAGTGGGGATAACTTCTAACGTAGACCAAAATTCCTCTCTATCTGGATTCGAACCATGACAGGGTATAAATATATGTCCTAGCTTCGTTTCAATTTTAACGATTCTCTCGGCACATTTAACTTCTGCCTTATACTTCGTTAACCATTCTAAACCGAGGATAACGTCGAATTCAGAAAAGTTCATGACGATTAAATTGATGGGAAACTTGTAGAAGGAATAGGAGATGGGCACTCTGCAATATGAACTGAGGACAAGAGATCCTCCTATCGGATTTTGAACTCTAATTGGTTCCTTGAGCTTTCTTACTTTAAATTTTAACTTACTAACAGTGTTACTAGAAATGAACCTACGTGATGCACCTGTGTCAAACAATACAGAAACAGGAATATTTTTAATTGTAAGGGTACCTCCCAAAACATCGGGTTTACCTGCTCCTTCGGAAGCAGCTGGCGGGTTCGTCCCGTCATACACGTGAGCTACTGCGGCCTTTTTAAGCAAAGGGCAGTCTTTGACAAGATGATCCGCCTTGCGGCAATTAAAGCAGGAGCGAGGGTTCTAAGAGCCCTGGCTTGAACCTTGTGAATTTGTCTTCTGCCTCTTCGGGGCTGTGCAAACATTAGAGAAGTGCCCCATCTTGCCACAATTATAGCAGCTTCCTTTTGGCGGCCTGCCAGTCTGTGGTTTCTAGGATGCTGCTTGGCTTGACTCAGCTTGATTCACAGTAGGCTTGCGTTTGTTTCCGGCTTGGCATTTAGCGTGATCCTACTCCAGGTGCCTTTGGTCCAGGACTTCGTAGTTGCACGTCATTTCCACCAATTCATTAAATCCCAGCTTGATGTGGGCCATGGCTCTATCATGATACTGTCGCTTCAGCCCGGGGATGAACCTCTTATTCTTGGACTTTGCAGTGGCGACGAGCTTCAGAGCATAGCGGGACAACTATGTAAATTTATTCAGATAATCCTGCACCGAAAGATCCCCCTGCTGGAGGTTGGCGAAGTCATCGTGCATGCGCTCTAGGGCTTGTTCTGGGACATATTTCTCTTTGAAGAGTTCTTTGAATCCGTCCCAGGTTCTACCAGCTTCTCTATTCCCGGCGGTGAGAGCTTCCCACCATAGTTCAGCTTCTTCTTGTAGGAGCCAAGCGCCCATAAAAGCTTTATCTTGATCACCGAGCCTTAGGCCTTCTAGTATTTTCTCGCATGTTTTCTGTAACAACCCGTATTTCGATAACATGTTAAGACGAGAATCAAGGCAGAATTTAATTTTAAATTCTGAATCAAGTAAAACGGGCTGTGCCATTGCGTTCGTCTCGGAAAAATACGCGAAATAGAGTCTGAGTTTTCGAGAATCGGAGTCCGTATGACCAAGTTATGGTCCGACGAAGTTTTCAGAAAATTCAAGTTCAAAAACGAGTTCTAATTTCGAAAATTTGGCCTAGAAGGCTAGGCGGGAAAATTCCCGCCAGCCACCCCAAGTCGACAGGGTTGTCGACTTGGGAGTCGACATGGCATGACCCAAGTCGACAGCCCTGTCGACTTGGGTGTCGACTTATGGTGGCCGGGCAGTTTTGCCTGTGCACCTGTTTTCTGTTTTGGCTAGGTTTTTGGGTCTGGTTCGAAATCTGATGGTTCAGGTTGATCCTAGGGTTAATCCTAAGGTCCTAATCACTCCTAATCTCTATAAATAATCCCCTAACCTACCCCTAAATCCTCATTATTCATTCATGCAACTAAACTATGGCAAAATCATTCCTCTCATGGCCTCCACTCTCTTCATAAAATTCCTAAATAAATTTCTATGAGAGATTTTCCATGCATACAAGTGTTTTCAAGTTTGTATGAGCATCATTAGCTTGCATTCAAGTCAAGTTTCCATATTTACATCATAAAGCAAGGGTTTTGATCATTTTGGCTCAAGGGTTTTTATTGATTTGGAGCTTTCATATTGGGTTTATTTGATTGCATAAGAGCTTCGTCTCAATCTTTGTTTTGCATTTCGATTTGTGCCTTCATAGCAATGTAAGCCCTTTCCCTACTCTTAGATATTAACTATGAAGTTAAATGTTCATGTTGCAAGTTTGGGTTTGATCATTAAGAATGATACATGCTATCATGTCATGCAAGTTTATGAAGTCATTATCTTGATCTTGTGGGCTAAAAGCTACAACCTTTATGTTGAAATGTTGCATTATGCAACATGAGAACCCTCATAACCTATATGTCAACTTGCATATGAGGTCATAACCCTTATATGATGATATATGCGAGTTACTAGTCATCATTCCATGTCTTTTGTCACCATGATTCGCTTATGTGCCAAGTTTGGGTTTATGCATGTTTTTGGAGGCTTAAGAATGTAACATGCAAATTAATGAACACATTTGTGCCTCATTGGCCACTATGATTAACTTGTGGCTTAATATCCATTTTTGTCATGACTTTGCCAAGTCTCTTCTTTTAATCCATTACGTTGTTGCGAACGTGTATGCGAGTTTAAAAGCGTTGGGTTATGTTATGGGTAATTTCTAATGACATGAAAATATAACTTAAAAACATGACTTGAAATATAACATGGAAGTTGACATGTAAGTATGCTTGAAAATATGAAATTGGGAATTTACCTATTAAGTTAGGTCTACCCATACTATGGAATTGGGAATTTACCTATTGAGTTAGGTCTACCCATATTCTTAAGAAAACTTGGATATGAACATGACACTAGACTAAACATGAAAGTGACCAACTCGAGGTTGGGTTGAGTTTGCAACATAAAACTACCCGGAACCGACCGGCCTAACTAGTAGTTGCAAACAATAGGACCCAATGTGAGAAGTTGGTCATGTTGTATCTTGAACCCGAGGTTAGACCAAGTTGTGGTGTAAAGCTACCCGGAACCAACCGGCTTAACTAGTAACCACAACAAAGTCTAATGTGAGAGGTTGGGGTGCATTAAGTAATTAATGCCACATAAAAGGGTTAAGTTAATTTGATTAATGACTCTTAACCAAATATGACATGGACAAATGGGTTAAGTAATTTGATTAGGCTAATGATACTTAACAAAACATGACAAGGTTGGGTAGGTTAAGTAACTTGATTTGCCTAATGACACTTAACCATTTTTATACGACTAGTGGACGGGGTTAAGTTAACCAACACTTAATCAATCCAACACGATAATTTGGTAAGGTTAAGTAAGTTTTCTTAATGACACTTAACCGAAAAATACAGTTAATGGATGGGGTTAAGATTAGACTCAACTAGTCTAAACATGGAAATCGGATGGGGTTAAGTTAGCCTAGACTTAATTAATCCCACTTGGTAGTTTAATGGGGTTAAGTTAAACACTTAACTAATCTAACATGATGATTTGATGTGGTTAAGTGACCTATACTTAACCAATCTAACTCGTTAATTTGATGTGGTTAAGTTAACCAATACTTAACCAATCTAACGTGATAACATGATAAGGCTAAGTCACGAATCGTTTGAATACACTTGACCGATTTGACTAAGTAAATTGATAGGGTCAAGTTAATATATACTTAACCAATCTAGAATGATAATTGGACGAGGTTAAGTCGTGAATTGCTTAATATACTTAACCAACTTGACACATGGTTTGTAGGGTTAAGTCTTGAACTTGGATACTTAGCCAATTTTGACATGATTTGTAGACGGGTTAAGTCATGAACTTAAGTGACACTTAATCCATTATGTAAACCCTAGTTCTGAGAATTAGGTGGATAACCGTAATTAACAAGAATAACGGAAATAAGCTAAGTGGTAAACCTTAGTTGGAGAATAGCTAAATAATAATTCTTAGTCAAGGAATTTTGGACCAGTTCATAGATTGGATGAGTAACCCGATACGGTAGGTCATCGTTTAAGCACATGAGTAGGAGCAAGTTATCTGAATTAGATAAAGGCTCCAGCGAACTGGGTAACGAAGCAGCGGCTTCGGGGAACGTGAGGATATTCTTGGTATCCCTCTGTGAGCTGCCAGGTGATCGCACTAGGCTCATGAGAGGTTAAGGTCTGCGTTAGAAGAACCAAGAGTATGCCTTGGTTGCTATACGAGCGACCTAAAGACGGAGATGGATAGGGGATAGTCGACGATACACGGTCGTGCCCTAGATAGCATTTCGTCAGGCTACCTACCATCTTTGGTCAAGCGTGTACGTACGGAAAGGCAGAGAACACCCAAAATACCATAATTGCTATCTAATTATGGTTGCGGTAAGGCTAGGATGTGGGTTGGCCAGTAGTGTGTTCTCATACAGGATTTATCCTGTCTTGTCTTTCACTAGTTGAGGGAGTGGTCTCGTGGGACCATAGCCACCTATAGGAAAAACAGACCTTAGCATCTGCATCGGCAGATAAATCGAAAGCTCCCGACCGAGTCCTGTATTTCTTGATCTGCCCTGTGACAGGACTCGGATGGCACGATGTGATACATGTGCATACTGTCATGGAAAAACGATTCACGATAAATGCGTGGTAAAAAGGGGCGCGGTTGACGGTTAGCGTAATTCCTAGTGGCCCTGGGTGGTTGAACCCAAACCGAAATACGAAAACGTGCAATAGGTAAGCATAATCACTAGTGGTCCTAGGTGGCATAAGTCCTAGTTGCACAAACGATAATTCATGTTGGGAAAGCCTAGCTAGGTCTAGGGTAACAGTCCAAACGAGCTTAAGGATCATGGAATTACATTGGAGTAGTATAGAACCTCATGGGAAAGCCCGTACGGTCTACGGCAAGGAACTGAACATTTACATGGAAAGAAACATACGAGTTGAGTAACCTATAAATGCGGTGTATTAGGTTGACATGAACCATTACACGACTTTTGAGTAAGGGTCATTCATGGTTAACACATGATACGGTGGGGATACTAGTATGGTAGGTGCAGAGCTAAAATACAGGATAGATACCATGGGACGTTATACGTGATAGATATCTTGGGGATATTATACTTGATAGGAACCTGACGATGGGATACCTTGTTTTATCTTGACATCGTAATTTATCATGACACCTTAGTTTATCTGAGTTCAGTAGTTCATCCTGTTATTTTGATTTAGCTTATATATCTTGTCATCATGCTTATGTTCATCTCAGTTTCTCATGTCAGTTAACTTTACTAGTTTTTATGCTGATAGTAGATATGGCTTACTCAGTCTTTTTGACTGACCCGTTTTGTTTCGCTTCTTGTCTTCCGTTTCCCCCCCCCCAGGTTACAGGGAGGAAATACTGTTGTTTAATTCGGACTTCTTCTGCTTGAAGGTCATCATGGATGGCTTGGACTTTTCTTGGCTATGGCTACTTTACTGTTTTACTTGGGGAATAATTTCCGAAAATGTCTTTATGCTTCTTTACTATTGCAAGACAGGTTTTGATGTACTCTGATGTAAAAGGCTTTAGACCTTATTTATTCATGTTATGAAAGTTTGATTTTACTTCCGCTATTTTATATGTTATGTCTTGTGATATTTCTGTGCATGTTTACCAATAATGCCCCTCTAAAGCTAGTGCATTCCTTTGCGAGTGACCCTAGCGGAGGCGGAGTGTTACACGTGGTATCAGAGAAGAAGGTTACCAGACCGGGCAAAAGTTTTTAAAGACCTTCTGAAAACTATTTGAAAATCGTTTACAAAGAAGCATTTTTCAAGAAAATTTTCTTTTAAAAGAAAAAGGCTATTCCCCAAAGGCCATTAGCACTATCCTTGTTTCCTTAATTGAATCTCTTTTCCTTTCTTTCCTCCATCTGTAGTCACAGTGGTTTTAACTGCGACTAGTCTTTTCTATCTACGAAAGTGCTTTCCATACGATGGAGGTGGTTCTCGAGAGACCAGTGGCCGCGTTATAAGAAAGGATAGTGAGAAAGAGGATAAAGGATACAAGCTTAAGGATGAGCAACTTGTTGGTATGGCTTAGTCCTCAAAGGAGGGAGAAAGATGAACAATGAAACCCATGACGAGAGAGTACCTTTGGCATGGTAAAACGGGGCGGATAGTTAAGTATTATGGGACAAGGACAAGATCATCAGGAGGGCAATAGTATGCTCTCATTTCTAGGGTACCTCGGAAGGAGGGTAACGATCTTGTTAAAGGTTTAGCTTTTCTTCTCTATCATCCCGTTAGGACTTCGTTTTTTTGTATCATTTAAGTCTGCTTCGATAGTTGAGTCTCTGCACCTTAAGTACTAGCGTAATAGAGAATCCCATTTTTGTCTCAAAGTCCTATTGGAGAATCAGTCCATTTATACATGACTTGTTTGGATTTGAGAATGTCTATGCCAAGTGTTGAGTTTGGAAATAATGCTTATGTTTATAAGCTATGGATGGATTCTAGGGATGAAGTGGTTATCCAGTAGGGGGTGCCACTCTTGGTTTTGATAGGAGGGTAGTTGTAACACCCCACGTCCATTAATGTCACTCACAAAGGGAATGCATTAACTTCCATGGAGGTTTTAAGTGAATATAGAACAGTAAAATTACAACAAGACAGATATAAAATAGTACTTGGAAATTCAAAAACTTTATTTCATTATAGCAGAAGTCAAAACATGTTTGATTACATCATAACACCATATTCAATGTCAAGTACAATATCTATCTTGATAAAACAAGTACATAATCCCATTACATGAATAGCCATTAAAAAGAAAGATAACAAGCTGGACTTTACTTCAGCAGTCCAAGCTTTCCAGAAGATAAGCGATCCAACTAGACTCCACTAGAACTTGGCCCAACCTGCGGACCTGAAGGGAGAAAAAGGATGGAAAAGAGGGGGTCAGACATAAAGTCTGGTGAATATGATAATTCTACAATACTATTACCAAAATAACTGGACTAAGGCATAAGCTGGAAAACAAGAAAATGTCTATGAAGAGCAGATTAAGGACATAGACAATCGCTAAAGGCAACGTTATAGGCGCTCCTAAATACTAAAGGATAAACACTATACTGCACCACACCAGTCACCCTAAAGATTCATCCCACTTAGCTTCACTTAGAAACTTTCCCAATGGCTTTACGTACCCCTAGCTGACTACATAGGTGTCGCCTGCCCCTATCTCCATTGGTGTACCCTACTTCCCATTATTCGATCGGCTCCCTAACTCGTAGATACCCGTGCTGGCCCTACAGTGGGGTGTATCACTCCCCTAAAGTGGCAACCTGATACAACGGACATGCACGGCTTATACCTACACGATGCAACAACGTCTTACCTACCAGCCCGGGTCCACACACGCATATGAAACCCGTTGGACTTGCGTTGCCACCGCTTCCTGTTTTGGCCTCTTATAGTCAAACCCAGTATGCGTGTCCCGTCCTCGACTTGGGTCGAGCCCACAAAGATACGTTTTGGGATACTGGTTGAAATGGGCCCCCACTATTTACCACAAGCATTCCACCTAAGCTTGTCCCCATTAGTCCATCCCACTTAACCCACTTAGTCATGTTCATTTACATGTGTGTTTGGTTAAGTCTAATCGTATTTCAAATGCCTCTAAAGGCAACCACCAGATTCCTCATGCCACCCAAGGCACCTACTTAACCCCCATGTCCCACCTTACATGATTATCTGGTTAAGTATTTCTTAGTTCATTAAGGCCATAACCTCATAAAGACCTCTCACATTAGACTGGCATTTATGGCAGCTGGATTTGCTGGGCGGGTCCGGGCAGTCTTACACCATAAAAGAGTCTAACCTCGTGTCTTTACAACTGTTATGCTTTAGTTTGGGCCTAAGACCTCTCACATTGGGCCGACATTTGTGACTACTGGATTTGTCGGGCGGGTCCGGGCAGGTTTACATCACAAACGGGTCCAACCTCGTGTCCTAAGCATTGATTATTAATAATAATCCACTTTCCCCCAATTTTAATAATTCCCTACTTGAATTATTAATTACTTCCAATTTTTAACAATGTCCATAATTGACTCAATTATGGACATCCATTCATGGTATGCAAAATCTTACAAAATTGCACCCAATTTATTAATTCCTAATATTACCCCTACCCCACGTTTGAACGTTTATTCGCAAGATATATGTTAGACTCGAATAGCCTAACTCATAGCATAAAAGAGATTATCTTAATAACAACATGTATATGTGACTAAATGAATCATAATAAGGGGTGAAACTTGCATATGTCCAACTTGCGTAGATTATACATGTCATGGACCTAAAGGTGTCAACTTGTTCAAAATTCACCTAATATAATCTCAATCAATTTTCATAAACTTACATATGAACATGTGTGAATCAACATCATCTAATTTTTTAACAACATGGTTTTATATGGGTACACCTAACTCAATAGGCAAATTCCCATAATCAAGTTTTATTTAATTATAGTTTCAAGTTTATGGGTACACCTAACCTAATAGGCAAATTCCCATAAACAAGATCCATTTAAATTAAGAAAAAAAAAACATAACTTTAAGCATGATCCAACAACATGATTTTTCAACATAATATAGCATGATTTATAACATGGCATAGTATGATAGTATAACATAGCTTGACATGATTCTCAACATAGCACGACATAGCATAAGAGAATTTACAACATAGCATGACATAGCATATATAATTTACATCATACGACAACATAATAACATAATAAGAGATCCACAATATATAGAATTTACAATTACAAATCACATCACTTTCTTGTGATCCATTCATAACTGAGTCAAATTAGTTTGTAATAGTCTTGTGAGAATCATCATACTCACCAACAAAAGAAGAGAATTAGAGAGAGAGTTCTTTGGTTTGATTTGTTTTGTTGAGAAGAATTTAGTTGTAGTAGATTAGGCTTCCTCTTCTTTGTTTGTGACGGCTATGCTGAACTCCATGGCAGCAGCATGACGGTAGCTTCTCTAATTTTACAAGTGATTTAGGTCTAGGGTCTACCCACTTATTTATAGATTTTAGAATGCGTTTAGGCCATTAGATTTAACCTAGAAATAACCGCAGCCGTCCAGACAAGATGGGGTTTATCTTGTTGACTCAGCAATGAGTCAGAAGTGACTCAGCAAACACTCAGCATATTAATAAACTTCTATTCATGTCATAAATATATATATTTTCTACAATGTACATATTAGATACATCCCCCTTTACTTATTATTGTTTTTATATACACATTAGATACATCCCCTCTCTCACACACTTATTAATATTTTTATATTCATATTAGATACATCCCCTCTCTTACACACTTATTAATATTTTTATATTCATATTAGATACATCCCCTCTCTTACATATTTATTAATATTTTTATATTCATATTAGATACATCCCCTCTTCTACACACTTATTATTATTTTAGCAACTTTAGTGTTAATAGAAAATTCGGGGTGTTACATTCTCCCCTCCTTTTAGGATTCGTCCCCGAAATCTTCAAGTCTGGAAGAATGTATATCCTACCATCCAAACGTCCATCTACTCATCCATCATACACAGGCATCCATTGTCCTTACAAACTTCTAATGCTTTCATGTTTAAATGCACAGTGTGTGTATATGTCCGTATCTAATGCAAAATCAGGCGGTCCACTGATTCAGTTGACCTCCTTAATGCAACTATGATCGTGCCATGCATCCATTATGTATGCAAAAGATTCTTAATGCTACATAATACTTCTATATGCGTGCACAACCATCATCTGAATGCAGCATCCACATGATAATACAACCATCGTTCATCCATTTTACTAAATACATCCATATATATGCAATATGCAATATGTAGTGACTGAGCCGATCTAGTGCCTAAAGTGTGTGTATATATGCATCCACGAGCAACCACTAGCAAACACTTGCATCCATTTTGCATCCATCATACATAACATGTCTCAAACACATGTTTCAACCATAGGATTATCCTAACTAAAGGTCAAAGATACTAATGAGAGGACATACTAAAGATAAGATAAGCTAAGCGATAAAGGAGAAATTAAAAGACATACCCTCAAAAAGAAAAGGGTACAACGAACGCATCTTCTCTTCTGTCTCCCAAGTTGCGTTGCTCTCATCATCTCCCCATTGCACTTTAACCAGTCTGACCTCTCGATTCCTCAACTTTTTGATCTCCGACCCAAGAATGCATGTAGGAGCTCGTCTAATTGTTGCATCACGCTCTATTTCCACCTCTTTAAGCAAGCTCGGCTCTACCACCTCCGTGGTCTTGTGCAAACACTTCCTCAAATGTGATACATGGAATACGTCGTGTACTCCACTAAGTTTCTCAGGCAACTCCACCCTATATGCCATCTTCCCAATCCTGTTTTTTACAGGAAACGGCCCTACAAACCTTGGTGCTAATTTCCCCATGGACCCAAAGCGAACAACATTCTGTAACGGAGATACTTTGATAAAAACCATGTCCCCAATGTCAAACTCAAGATCTGTCCTCCTCTTATCAGCATACGATTTTTGCCTATCTTGTGCTGCTTTCATCCTCCTTCGAATCAACTCAATCTTCTCCGAGGTTTCCCTAACCATATCGGGCCCAAGTAGGATTTTATCGGTAGATTCCCACCAACATGTAGGCGAACGGCAAGGCCTTCCATAAAGAGCTTCGAAAGGTGCCATGCCAATACTAGACTGAAAGCTATTATTATATGCGAATTCTACTAACGGAAGGTGCTCTTCCCATGTACCCCCAAAGTCTAGGATACAAAGCCTTAAAAGATCTTCTAGAATGCGATTCACCCTCTCGGTCTGGCCGTCTGTCTGAGGATGATATGCGGTGCTCAAACATAGCTGAGTCCCTACCGCCTCTTGTAAACTCTTCCAAAATTCGCTAGTAAAGATGGGGTCACGGTCGCTTACTATACTAGAAGGAATACCGTGCAAACGAACTATCTCCTTAATGTATACAGAAGCCAACCACGGAGCAGTCCTCTTACTTTTCACGGGAATAAAATGGGCGCTTTTAGTAAGTCTATCTACTATAACCCAAATCCCCGTGTTACCCTTCCTTGATCTTGGTAATCCATCCACAAAATCCATTGAGATGCTTTCCCATTTCCATAGTGGAACTTCTAATGGGTGAAGCAACCCACCGGGTTTCTTTTGTTCTGCTTTAACTCGTTGGCACACCAAGCATCTAGCGACGTACTCGGCCACATCCTTTTTCATACCGGCCCAAAAGAAAACCCGCTTCATATCTTTGTACATCTTATCCCCGCCGGGATGAATGGTCATTTTTGAGCGATGAGCATCATCAAGAATGGCCTTCCTTAAGTCTTCGTCTTGTGGTACACAAAGTCTATTATCCCTTCGTAACCAACCCTTATCGTCTAGGGTATACCTACGAAGATGGCTTGACGACTCCCCCCCTTTGAGCTTTTCTACTATCTCAACCAACTGTGGGTCGTCTCGCTGTGCCTCACCAACCCGTCCTAGAAGTGTAGGTCTAACCTCCAAGGATGCTAACAGACCGGGTACTAAGTCAACGGAGGGTCTAAAGTCAAACATAGAGATGAATTCTAAGCTTTGTCGTTCAACAAACAACGGACTCAAGGACAACCTTTTCCTACTTAAGGCGTCTGCCACCACGTTACCCTTGCCCGGGGTATATGCTATTTCAAAATCGTAGGAGGCTAAGAATTCCATCCACCGTTGCTGCCTTAAATTCAAATCCTTCTGAGAGAATAAGTATTTTAATGATTTGTGGTCAGTGAACAGTTCGAATTTCTCACCAAGAAGATAGTGACGCCAAGACTTAAGCGCGAAAACAATTGCGGCTAGCTCTAAGTCATGCGTGGGGTAATTCTTTTCATGAACCCTCAACTGCCTTCCACCATAGGCTATTACTCTTCCCTCTTGCATGAGGACCGCGCCAAGTCCCGTCCCACAAGCATCAGTATAGATGGTAAACGGTTTATTCCCGTCTGGCAGCACTAAGACTGGGGCTGAAGTTAAGGCTCTCTTTAAACGTTGGAACGCATCATCGCAATCTTTGTCCCACGTAAAAAGCAGGTTCTTCTTCGTTAACCGTGTTAATGGAGCTGATATTTTTGCGATGTCTTTGATAAACTTCCTATAATAGCCAGCCAACCCCAAGAAACTTCTTACTTCGGTTGCATTTTTAGGGACCTTCCAATCTTGGATGGCCACCACCTTTGCGGGATCCACTGCTATCCCTTCTTTGGAAACCACGTGCCCTAAGAACCGTACTTCCTTCCTCCAGAAGTGACACTTAGAAAATTTTGCCTTAAGGTTATGCGCTCGAAGGGTTTCCAACACTTCCCTAAGATGTAGGGAGTGCTCTTCTTTATTCTTAGAAAGGACTAAGATGTCATCCACAAAGACTACCACGAATTTGTTAAGGTATTCCCTAAACACCCTACTCATCAAATCAACAAAATATGCAGGGGCGTTTGTCAAACCAAAGGGCATCACTAGCCATTCATAGAATCCGTCAGGAGTCCTAAAAGCAGTCTTATCTATACTATCCTCAGCTACTCTCAGTTGATGAAAGCCAGTGGCTAAGTCCAACTGCGAAAACACTGAGGCGCCAACTAACTGATCAAAGAGATCGTCAATCCTCGGCAGTGGGTGTCGGTTCTTTTTAGTAAGCTTGTTTAGTTCTCTATAGTCCATACAAAGTCTAAGAGACCCATCCGCCTTTGTGGCAAAAACTACTGGAGCACCCCACTCCGATATACTACGTCTTATGAACCCCTTCTCAAGCAACTCCTTTACTTGCTTATTGAGTTCCCTCCTTTCACGAGGAGCCATGTGGCGCACTGGCAAAGATACGGGTTTAGCATTATCCACAAGATAAATTCGAAAGTCTATCTCCCGCTTTGGAGGTAAGCCCTTCACCTCCTCAAACACATCCGGATATTCCCGGACCACTTCTACCGATCGCAGGTTCTCTACAGACGTGTCAAGCGATTCAAGATAACTTAGCATAACGGAATTTATGGGATTACAAAAGATGTCGAGAGCATTACCAAGGCGAGTCACAAGCCTAACTACTCTCCTTTCACAATCAAGAATGGCCCTATTTCTAGACAACCAATCCATTCCTAAAATTAGCCCATAGCCCGTGAAGCCCAATACATAAGCATCACATCTAAATTCAACGCTAAGTATAGAGATTTTCAAATCCAAACATATCATGGTCAAATGAGCCGAACCCCCAATTGGATTTGAAACGACCAAGGGATCCTCTACTAAACTGGTGTTCAAGTGCAGTGATTCAACTAATGATGCAGAGATAAACGAATGAGATGCGCCAGAATCGAATAAGGTACGGACAGGATGATCAAACAGAAAAACTAAGCTTTCAACAGAAATTGTTCTACCTCTTTCTTGCAGCGGTGGGGCCGCAATAGCCTGAACTTGCCCCCTTGCCTGCCCTGGTGCCATAAGAGCCTGCACCTGTCCTCCCGAGGTAGACCCTGCCCTCTGCCCCTTCTTTGGACAGTCCTTCACTAAATGTCCCGCATCTCCACAATGAAAACAACCAGTCTTCTTTTTCGTTCTACAATCTTTGCTGAGATGGCCAGGCGTCCCACAATTGAAGCATTTCTTCTTCCCTTTGCCATTATTGTTTTTACCACCCTTCTTATTTTGCTGTTGGGGTTTCTTCTGATCCCCTTTCTTTTCAACTGCCTTATCCTCATGCATAAGTGCCATTTCTACTAGCTTTTCAAAGGTGGCTCCCATAGGGATGTGGGTCATAGCCAACCCTTGCAACGGTTCATTCAAGCCTCTAACGAACCTCAAAGCTTTCTTCTCTGGCGTGTTCACCAACTCCAAGCCAAACCTTGCTAACTGATTAAATTTATTGACATATTCCTTTACTGATGAGCTCCCTTGCTTTAGTGCCAGGAATTTTTCCATATTTAAGTTCTCCTCTGCCCTTGAAAGAAACTTTGCCTCAAACCTTCGTCTGAAATCCGCCCATGAATCAACTGGACGTTCCCCGTTAGTGACCTCCCACCAAAACGAGGCCTCTCCCTTCATTAACCAAGCAGCTAAACGGACTTTCCTCCCATCTTCCACTTCAAAGATATCCAACAATTCCTCAGTCTCCTTAAGCCAATCTCTGGCCTCCACAAACGTCTCAGTCCCTTGAAAAGTTTTTCCTCCCATAGCCTTGAATTCCTTGCACGTCTTTGCAAAAGTGTCAACACGAGGAGGAGGAGGAGGAGGAATGGGTGCAACTAGGGGTGGAGGAGTATCCGCTGGGCCTGCAGTGGTGGCCCTAGCCTCCAAGTATCTCCTAAACCACCCTGGAATCGTCACACCTTCTGGGAGATTAAGATCTTCAGCCATGCTGAAACGAAAAAGGAAAGATTCAAAATAGAGGACTCGAAAGATAAAGATATGGCTATTCGGGATTATGTTTTTCATAAAAACTTTCTTCTTAAATTTACTCATTAAAACATATTTTTGAAAACACTTCTTTCAAAAATACTTTAGAAAAAATAGTTTTCTAAAAATTTTATCTGTTCTGGTAACCTTAAGCTCTGATACCACGTGTAACACCCCACGTCCATTAATGTCACTCACAAAGGGAATGCATTAACTTCCATGGAGGTTTTAAGTGAATATAGAACAGTAAAATTACAACAAGACAGATATAAAATAGTACTTGGAAATTCAAAAACTTTATTTCATTATAGCAGAAGTCAAAACATGTTTGATTACATCATAACACCATATTCAATGTCAAGTACAATATCTATCTTGATAAAACAAGTACATAATGCCATTACATGAATAGCCATTAAAAAGAAAGATAACAAGCTGGACTTTACTTCAGCAGTCCAAGATTTCCAGAAGATAAGCGATCCAACTAGACTCCACTAGAACTTGGCCCAACCTGCGGACCTGAAGGGAGAAAAAGGATGGAAAAGAGGGGGTCAGACATAAAGTCTGGTGAATATGATAATTCTACAATACTATTACCAAAATAACTGGACTAAGGCATAAGCTGGAAAACAAGAAAATGTCTATGAAGAGCAGATTAAGGACATAGACAATCGCTAAAGGCAACGTTATAGGCGCTCCTAAATACTAAAGGATAAACACTATACTGCACCACACCAGTCACCCTAAAGATTCATCCCACTTAGCTTCACTTAGAAACTTTCCCAATGGCTTTACGTACCCCTAGCTGACTACATAGGTGCCGCCTGCCCCTATCTCCACTAGGTGTACCCTACTTCCCATTATTCGATCGGCTCCCTAACTCGTAGATACCCGTGCTGGCCCCACAGTGGGGTGTATCACTCCCCTAAAGTGGCAACCTGATACAACGGACATGCACGGCTTATACCTACACGATGCAACAACGTCTTACCTACCAGCCCGGGTCCACACACACATATGAAACCCGTTGGACTTGCGTTGCCACCGCTCCCTGTTTTGGCCTCTTATAGTCAAACCCAGTGTGCGTGTCCCGTCCTCGACTTGGGTCGAGCCCACAAAGATACGTTTTGGGATACTGGTTGAAATGGGCCCCCACTATTTACCACAAGCATTCCACCTAAGCTTGTCCCCATTAGTCCATCCCACTTAACCCACTTAGTCAGGTTCATTTACATGTGTGTTTGGTTAAGTCTAATCGTATTTCAAATGCCTCTAAAGGCAACCACCAGATTCCTCATGCCACCCAAGGCACCTACTTAACCCCATGTCCCACCTTACATGATTATCTGGTTAAGTATTTCTTAGTTCATTAAGGCCATAACCTCATAAAGACCTCTCACATTAGACTGGCATTTATGGCAGCTGGATTTGCCGGGCGGGTCCGGGCAGTCTTACACCATAAAAGGGTCTAACCTCGTGTCTTTACAACTGTTATGCTTTAGTTTGGGCCTAGGACCTCTCACATTGGGCCGACATTTGTGACTACTGGATTTGCCGGGCGGGTCCGGGCAGGTTTACATCACAAACGGGTCCAACCTCGTGTCCTAAGCATTGATTATTAATAATAATCCACTTTCCCCCAATTTAATAATTCCCTACTTGAATTATTAATTACTTCCAATTTTTAACAATGTCCATAATTGACTCAATTATGGACATCCAATCATGGTATGCAAAATCTTACAAAATTGCACCCAATTTATTAATTCCTAATATTACCCCTACCCCACGTTTGAACGTTTATTCGCAAGATATATGTTAGACTCGAATAGCCTAACTCATAGCATAAAAGAGATTATCTTAATAACAACATGTATATGTGACCAAATGAATCATAATAAGGGGTGAAACTTGCATATGTCCAACTTGCATAGATTATACATGTCATGGACCTAAAGGTGTCAACTTGTTCAAAATTCACCTAATATAATCTCAATCAATTTTCATAAACTTACATATGAACATGTGTGAATCAACATCATCTAATTTTTTAACAACATGGTTTTATATGGGTACACCTAACTCAATAGGCAAATTCCCATAATCAAGTTTTATTTAATTATAGTTTCAAGTTTATGGGTACACCTAACCTAATAGGCAAATTCCCATAAACAAGATCCATTTAAATTAAGAAAAAAAAACATAACTTTAAGCATGATCCAACAACATGATTTTTCAACATAATATAGCATGATTTATAACATGGCATAGTATGATAGTATAACATAGCTTGACATGATTCTCAACATAGCACGACATAGCATAAGAGAATTTACAACATAGCATGACATAGCATATATAATTTACATCATACGACAACATAATAACATAATAAGAGATCCACAATATATAGAATTTACAATTACAAATCACATCACTTTCTTGTGATCCATTCATAACTGAGTCAAATTAGTTTGTAATAGTCTTGTGAGAATCATCATACTCACCAACAAAAGAAGAGAATTAGAGAGAGAGTTCTTTGGTTTGATTTGTTTTGTTGAGAAGAATTTAGTTGTAGTAGATTAGGCTTCCTCTTCTTTGTTTGTGACGGCTATGCTGAACTCCATGGCAGCAGCATGACGGTAGCTTCTCTAATTTTACAAGTGATTTAGGTCTAGGGTCTACCCACTTATTTATAGATTTTAGAATGCGTTTAGGCCATTAGATTTAACCTAGAAATAACCGCAGCCGTCCAGACAAGATGGGGTTTATCTTGTTGACTCAGCAATGAGTCAGAAGTGACTCAGCAAACACTCAGCATATTAATAAACTTCTATTCATGTCATAAATATATATATATTTTCTACAATGTACATATTAGATACATCCCCCTTTACTTATTATTGTTTTTATATACACATTAGATACATCCCCTCTCTCACACACTTATTAATATTTTTATATTCATATTAGATACATCCCCTCTCTTACACACTTATTAATATTTTTATATTCATATTAGATACATCCCCTCTCTTACATATTTATTAATATTTTTATATTCATATTAGATACATCCCCTCTTCTACACACTTATTATTATTTTAGCAACTTTAGTGTTAATAGAAAATTCGGGGTGTTACAGTAGTTAGACCTTTTGACTAGCCTTGGTAATACCCTCGAAGTATCGTGTAACCTTTTTGAGGTTCTGTCATGACTAGTTACTTAGAATCCCTTGATGCCTTTATTGGAAATTTAAGCCCGATCGAGTGGTGTTCGCCGATAAGACGGATGGTTTACTTCATTTATGCATGGGTTATAGAGATCACCCTAGTAAGTGCGCTTAATAACCTGGTTGACATCTATTTACTTTCAAGAGAAAGTTCTTCTACATGGAATACCTTATAGTATATAAACAAGATCCAAGATTCACTAGTGAATTTTGGAGGGCTCGCATGGAATCATGAGTACGAAGGTTTGAGCCAAGTATTCTAGATTAAGGATAAGTGCAAGTGGAACGAGAGGCGACGAAGAAATGAGTTCCAGCTCATGTTATGGAAACAGGAAATAAGAAGCTACGAAATCGCGAAGTTAAAAGACGGTCAAGGCACAATGGAATTAAGCTCAAGGAAATACGACTTTGATGGTCAAAGACTAGATACGCGCATGATATCTCTTTTTGGGAGTATATCCTTGATCCCTGTTTTCTGTAGAGCTTACTTGTAGGCTATCTTTTGTGGACATCCTCTCGGTCCTATTTTCTGTTACAAACCCCGTAAGGAGTTTGTCTTGTTTATCTTCTCGACCCTGTTTCAGGGAATCCTAGGTAGAACCCTATGGATGTAAACATGTATTTGAAATATGTTATGATTGATATGGTTGCAAGTGGTTGCTCGTGGATGCGCGAATACACATTAGATACTAGCTCGACTCGGTCACAT
The DNA here is from genome assembly GCA_030737875.1 of Allium sativum. Lineage (NCBI taxonomy): Eukaryota > Viridiplantae > Streptophyta > Magnoliopsida > Asparagales > Amaryllidaceae > Allium > Allium sativum. Next base: position 179,067,530 of record CM060920.1, on the reverse strand, counting down.
TTCATATTGCATATGCACGAGTATTTATACTTGTTTATGGATGAAATCGAATGTATTATCATGCGGTTGTTGCATATGAATGAATGATTGTGCACGCATATAGTATCTATATGACTAGGATTATTTGCATACATGTTGGATTCATGGCACTATACATATTTTGCATTAGAAAGATTATTCAGGCCTGATCATTAGCATTAGCTAAGGAACATGTACACACACGTTTTGCATATATTCATACAGCATTAGAAATCATCTAAGGACAATGGTTGCTTGTGGATGATGTTTTGAGTAGATGAATGATGGATGGTAGGATATGTTCTTCCTAACTTGGAGATTTCGGGGACGAAATCCTAAAAGGTGGGGAGAATGTAACAACCCGTATTTCGATAACATGTTAAGACGAGAATCAAGGCAGAATTTAATTTTAAATTCTGAATCAAGTAAAACGGGCTATGCCATTGCGTTCGTCTCGGAAAAATACACGAAATAGAGTCTGAGTTTTCGAGAATCGGAGTCCGTATGACCAAGTTATGGTCCGACGAAGTTTTCAGAAAATTCAAGTTCAAAAACGAGTTCTAATTTCGAAAATTTGGCCTAGAAGGCTAGGCGGGAAAATTCCCGCCAGCCACCCCAAGTCGACAGGGCTGTCGACTTGGGAGTCGACATGGCATGACCCAAGTCGACAGCCCTGTCGACTTGGGTGTCGACTTATGGTGGCCGGGCAGTTTTGCATGTGCACCTGTTTTCTGTTTTGGCTAGGTTTTTGGGCCTGGTTCGAAATCTGATGGTTCAGGTTGATCCTAGGGTTAATCCTAAGGTCCTAATCACTCCTAATCTCTATAAATAAGCCCCTAACCTACCCCTAAATCCTCATTATTCATTCATGCAACTAAACTATGGCAAAATCATTCCTCTCATGGCCTCCACTCTCTTCATAAAACTCCTAAATAAATTTCTTTGAGAGATTTTCCATGCATACAAGTGTTTTCAAGCTTGTATGAGCATCATTAGCTTGCATTCAAGTCAAGTTTCCATATTTACATCATAAAGCAAGGGTTTTGATCATTTTGGCTCAAGGGTTTTTATTGATTTGGAGCTTTCATATTGGGTTTATTTGATTGCATAAGAGCTTCGTCTCAATCTTTATTTTGCATTTCGATTTGTGCCTTCATAGCAATGTAAGCCCTTTCCCTACTCTTAGATATTAACTATGAAGTTAAATGTTCATGTTGCAAGTTTGGGTTTGATCATTAAGAATGATACATGCTATCATGTCATGCAAGTTTATGAAGTCATTATCTTGATCTTGTGCGCTAAAAGCAACAACCTTTATGTTGAAATGTTGCATTATGCAACATGAGAACCCTCATAACCTTTATGTCAACTTGCATATGAAGTCATAACCCTTATATGATGATATATGCGAGTTACTAGTCATCATTCCATGTCTTTTGTCACCATGATTCGCTTATGTGCCAAGTTTGTGTTTATGCATGTTTTTGGAGGCTTAAGAATGTAACATGCAAGTTAATGAACACATTTGTGCCTCATTTGCCACCATGATTAACTTGTGGCTTAATATCCATTTTTGTCATGACTTTGCCAAGTCTCTTCTTTTAATCCATTACGTTGTTGCGAACGTCTATGCGAGTTTAAAAGCGTTGGGTTATGTTATGGGTAATTTCTAATGACATGAAAATATAACTTAAAAACATGACTTGAAATATAACATGGAAGTTGACATGTAAGTACGCTTGAAAATATGAAATTGGGAATTTACCTATTAAGTTAGGTCTACCCATACTATGGAATTGGGAATTTACCTATTGAGTTAGGTCTACCCATATTCTTAAGAAAACTTGGATATGAACATGACACTAGACTAAACATGAAAGTGACCAACTCGAGGTTGGGTTGAGTTTGCAACATAAAACTACCCGGAACCTACCGGCCTAACTAGTAGTTGCAAACAATAGGACCCAATGTGAGAAGTTGGTCATGTTGTATCTTGAACCCGAGGTTAGACCAAGTTGTGGTGTAAAGCTACCCGGAACCAACCGGCTTAACTAGTAACCACAACAAAGTCTAATGTGAGAGGTTGGGGTGCATTAAGTAATTAATGCCACATAAAAGGGTTAAGTTAATTTGATTAATGACTGTTAACCAAATATGACATGGACAAATGGGTTAAGTAATTTGATTAGGCTAATGATACTTAACAAAACATGACAAGGTTGGGTAGGTTAAGTAACTTGATTTGCCTAATGACACTTAACCATTTTTATACGACTAGTGGACGGGGTTAAGTTAACCAACACTTAATCAATCCAACACGATAATTTGGTAAGGTTAAGTAAGTTTTCTTAATGACACTTAACCAAAAAATACAGTTAATGGATGGGGTTAAGATTAGACTCAACTAGTCTAAACATGGAAATCGGATGGGGTTAAGTTAGCCTAGACTTAATTAATCCCACTTGGTAGTTTAATGGGGTTAAGTTAAACACTTAACTAATCTAACATGATGATTTGATGTGGTTAAGTGACCTATACTTAACCAATCTAACTCGTTAATTTGATGTGGTTAAGTTAACCAATACTTAACCAATCTAACGTGATAACATGATAAGGCTAAGTCACGAATCGTTTGAATACACTTGACCGATTTGACTAAGTAAATTGATAGGGTCAAGTTAATATATACTTAACCAATCTAGAATGATAATTGGACGAGGTTAAGTCGTGAATTGCTTAATATACTTAACCAACTTGACACATGGTTTGTAGGGTTAAGTCTTGAACTTGGATACTTAGCCAATTTTGACATGATTTGTAGACGGGTTAAGTCATGAACTTAAGTGACACTTAATCCATTATGTAAACCCTAGTTCTGAGAATTAGGTGGATAACCGTAATTAACAAGAATAACGGGAATAAGCTAAGTGGTAAACCTTAGTTGGAGAATAGCTAAGTAATAATTCTTAGTCAAGGAATTTTGGACCAGTTCATAGATTGGATGAGTAACCCGATACGATAGGTCATCGTTTAAGCACATGAGTAGGAGCAAGTTATCTGAATTAGATAAAGGCTCCAGCGAACTGGGTAACGAAGCAGCGGCTTCGGGGAACGTGAGGATATTCTTGGTATCCCTCTGTGAGCTGCCAGGTGATCGCACTAGGCTCATGAGAGGTTAAGGTCTGCGTTAGAAGAACCAAGAGTATGCCTTGGTTGCTATATGAGCGACCTAAAGACGGGGATGGATAGGGGATAGTCGACGATACACGGTCGTGCCCTAGATAGCATTTCGTCAGGCTACCTACCATCGTTGGTCAAGCGTGTACTTACGGAAAGGCAGAGAACACCCAAAATACCATAATTGCTATCTAATTATGGTTGCGGTAAGGCTAGGATGTGGGTTGGCCAGTAGTGTGTTCTCATACAGGATTTATCCTGTCTTGTCTTTCACTAGTTGAGGGAGTGGTCTCGTGGGACCATAGCCACGTATAGGAAAAACAGACCTTAGCATCTGCATCGGCAGATAAATCGAAAGCTCCCGACCGAGTCCTGTATTTCTTGATCTGCCCTGTGACAGGACTCGGATGGCACGATGTGATACATGTGCATACAGTCATGGAAAAACGATTCACGATGAATGCGTGGGAAAAAGGGGCGCGGTTGACGGTTAGCGTAATCCCTAGTGGCCCTGGGTGGTTGAACCCAAACCGAAATACGTAAACGTGCAATAGGTAAGCATAATAACTAGTGGTCCTAGGTGGCATAAGTCCTAGTTGCACAAACGATAATTCATGTTGGGAAAGCCTAGCTAGGTCTAGGGTAACAGTCCAAACGAGCTTAAGGATCATGGAATTACATTGGAGTAGTATAGAACCTCATGGGAAAGCCTGTACGGTCTACGGCAAGGAACTGAACATTTACATGGAAAGAAACATACGAGTTGAGTAACCTATAAATGCGGTATATTAGGTTGACATGAACCATTACACGACTTTTGAGTAAGGGTCATTCATGGTTAACACATGATACGGTGGGGATACTAGTATGGTAGGTGCAGAGCTAAAATACAGGATAGATACCATGGGACGTTATACGTGATAGAAATCTTGGGGATATTATACTTGATAGGAACCTGACGATGGGATACCTTGTTTTATCTTGACATCGTAATTTATCATGACACCTTAGTTTATCTGAGTTCAGTAGTTCATCCTGTTATTTTGATTTAGCTTATCTATCTTGTCATCATGCTTATGTTCATCTCAGTTTCTCATGTCAGTTAACTTTACTAGTTTTTATGCTGATAGTAGATAGGGCTTACTCAGTCTTTTTGACTGACCCGTTTTGTTTCGCTTCTTGTCTTCCGTTTCCCCCCCCCAAGGTTACAGGGAGGAAATACTGTTGTTTAACTCGGACTTCTTCTGCTTGAAGGTCATCATGGATGGCTTGGACTTTTCTTGGCTATGGCTACTTTACTGTTTTACTTGGGGAATAATTTCCGAAAATGTCTTTATGCTTCTTTACTATTGCAAGACAGGTTTTTATGTACTCTGATGTAAACGGCTTTAGACCTTATTTATTCATGTTATGAAAGTTTGATTTTACTTCCGCTATTTTATATGTTCTGTCTTGTGATATTTCTGTGCATGTTTACCAATAATGCCCCTCTAAAGCTAGTGCATTCCTTTGCGAGTGACCCTAGCGGAGGCAGGGTATTACACGTGGTATCAGAGCAGAAGGTTACCAGACTGGGCAAAAGTTTTTAAAGACCTTCTGAAAACTATTTGAAAATCGTTTACAAAGAAGCATTTTTCAAGAAAATTTTCTTTTAAAAGAAAAAGGCTATTCCCCAAAGGCCATTAGCACTATCCTTGTTTCCTTAATTGAATCTCTTTTCCTTTCTTTCCTTCATCTGTAGTCACAGTGGTTTTAACTGCGACTAGTCTTTTCTATCTACGAAAGTGCTTTCCATACGATGGAGGTGGTTCTCGAGAGACCAGTGGCCGCGTTATAAGAAAGGATAGTGAGAAAGAGGATAAAGGATACAAGCTTAAGGATGAGCAACTTGTTGGTATGGCTTAGTCCTCAAAGGAGGGAGAAAGATGAACAATGAAACCCATGACGAGAGAGTACCTTTGGCATGGTAAAACGGGGCGGATAGTTAAGTATTATGGGACAAGGACAAAATCATCGGAAGGGCAATAGTATGCTCTCATTTCTAGGGTACCTCAGAAGGAGGGTAACGATCTTGTTAAAGGTTTAGCTTTTCTTCTCTATCATCTCGTTAGGACTTCGTTTTTTTGTATCATTTAAGTCTGCTTCGATAGTTGATTCTCTGCACCTTAAGTACTAGCGTAATAGAGAATCCCATTTTTGTCTCAAAGTCCTATTGGAGAATCAGTCCATTTATACATGACTTGTTTGGATTTGAGAATGTCTATGCCAAGTGTTGAGTTTGGAAATAATGCTTATGTTTATAAGCTATGGATGGATTCTAGGGATGAAGTGGTTATCCAGTAGGGGGTGCCACTCTCGGTTTTGATAGGAGGGTAGTTAGACCTTTTGACTAGCCTTGGTAATACCTCGAAGTATCGTGTAACCTTTTTGAGGTTCTGTCATGACTAGTTACTTAGAATCCCTTGATGCCTTTATTGGAAATTTGAAGCCCGATCGAGTGGTGTTCGCCGATAAGACGGATGGTTTACTTCATTTATGCATGGGTTATAGAGATCACCCTAGTAAGTGCGCTTGATAACCTGGTTGACATCTGTTTACTTTCAAGAGAAAGTTCTTCTACATGGAATACCTTATAGTATATAAACAAGATCCAAGATTCACTAGTGAATTTTGGAGGGCTCGCATGGAATCATGAGTACGAAGGTTTGAGCCAAGTATTCTAGATTAAGGATAAGTGCAAGTGGAACGAGAGGCGACGAAGAAATGAGTTCCAGCTCATGTTATGGAAACAGGAAATAAGAAGCTACGAAATCGCGAAGTTAAAAGACGGTCAAGGCACAATGGAATTAAGCTCAAGGAAATACGACTTTGATGGTCAAAGACTAGATACGCGCATGATATCTCTTTTTGGGAGTATATCCTTGATCCCTGTTTTCTGTAGAGCTTACTTGTAGGCTATCTTTTGTGGACATCCTCTCGGTCCTATTTTCTGTTACAAACCCCGTAAGGAGTTTGTCTTGTTTATCTTCTCGACCCTGTTTCAGGGAATCCTAGGTAGAACCCTATGGATGTAAACATGTATTTGAAACATGTTATGATTGATATGGTTGCAAGTGGTTGCAAGTGGTTGCTCGTGGATGCGCGAATACACATTAGATACTAGCTCGACTCGGTCACATTTCATATTGCATATGCACGAGTATTTATACTTGTTTATGGATGAAATCGAATGTATTATCATGCGGTTGTTGCATATGAATGAATGATTGTGCACGCATATAGTATCTATATGACTAGGATTATTTGCATACATGTTGGATTCATGGCACTATACATATTTTGCATTAGAAAGATTATTCAGGCCTGATCATTAGCATTAGCTAAGGAACATGTACACACACGTTTTGCATATATTCATACAGCATTAGAAATCATCTAAGGACAATGGTTGCTTGTGGATGATGTTTTGAGTAGATGAATGATGGATGGTAGGATATGTTCTTCCTAACTTGGAGATTTCGGGGACGAAATCCTAAAAGGTGGGGAGAATGTAACAACCCGTATTTCGATAACATGTTAAGACGAGAATCAAGGCAGAATTTAATTTTAAATTATGAATCAAGTAAAACGGGCTATGCCATTGCGTTCGTCTCGGAAAAATACACGAAATAGAGTCTGAGTTTTCGAGAATCGGAGTCCGTATGACCAAGTTATGGTCCGACGAAGTTTTCAGAAAATTCAAGTTCAAAAACGAGTTCTAATTTCGAAAATTTGGCCTAGAAGGCTAGGCGGGAAAATTCCCGCCAGCCACCCCAAGTCGACAGGGCTGTCGACTTGGGAGTCGACATGGCATGACCCAAGTCGACAGCCCTGTCGACTTGGGTGTCGACTTATGGTGGCCGGGCAGTTTTGCATGTGCACCTGTTTTCTGTTTTGGCTAGGTTTTTGGGCCTGGTTCGAAATCTGATGGTTCAGGTTGATCCTAGGGTTAATCCTAAGGTCCTAATCACTCCTAATCTCTATAAATAAGCCCCTAACCTACCCCTAAATCCTCATTATTCATTCATGCAACTAAACTATGGCAAAATCATTCCTCTCATGGCCTCCACTCTCTTCATAAAATTCCTAAATAAATTTCTATGAGAGATTTTCCATGCATACAAGTGTTTTCAAGCTTGTATGAGCATCATTAGCTTGCATTCAAGTCAAGTTTCCATATTTACATCATAAAGCAAGGGTTTTGATCATTTTGGCTCAAGGGTTTTTATTGATTTGGAGCTTTCATATTGGGTTTATTTGATTGCATAAGAGCTTCGTCTCAATCTTTGTTTTGCATTTCGATTTGTGCCTTCATAGCAATGTAAGCCCTTTCCCTACTCTTAGATATTAACTATGAAGTTAAATGTTCATGTTGCAAGTTTGGGTTTGATCATTAAGAATGATACATGCTATCATGTCATGCAAGTTTATGAAGTCATTATCTTGATCTTGTGGGCTAAAAGCTACAACCTTTATGTTGAAATGTTGCATTATGCAACATGAGAACCCTCATAACCTTTATGTCAACTTGCATATGAAGTCATAACCCTTATATGATGATATATGCGAATTACTAGTCATCATTCCATGTCTTTTGTCACCATGATTCGCTTATGTGCCAAGTTTGGGTTTATGCATGTTTTTGGAGGCTTAAGAATGTAGCATGCAAGTTAATGAACACATTTGTGCCTCATTTGCCACCATGATTAACTTGTGGCTTAATATCCATTTTTGTCATGACTTTGCCAAGTCTCTTCTTTTAATCCATTACGTTGTTGCGAACGTGTATGCGAGTTTAAAAGCGTTGGGTTATGTTATGGGTAATTTCTAATGACATGAAAATATAACTTAAAAACATGACTTGAAATATAACATGGAAGTTGACATGTAAGTATGCTTGAAAATATGAAATTGGGAATTTACCTATTAAGTTAGGTCTACCCATACTATGGAATTGGGAATTTACCTATTGAGTTAGGTCTACCCATATTCTTAAGAAAACTTGGATATGAACATGACACTAGACTAAACATGAAAGTGACCAACTCGAGGTTGGGTTGAGTTTGCAACATAAAACTACCCGGAACCGACCGGCCTAACTAGTAGTTGCAAACAATAGGACCCAATGTGAGAAGTTGGTCATGTTGTATCTTGAACCCGAGGTTAGACCAAGTTGTGGTGTAAAGCTACCCGGAACCAACCGGCTTAACTAGTAACCACAACAAAGTCTAATGTGAGAGGTTGGGGTGCATTAAGTAATTAATGCCACATAAAAGGGTTAAGTTAATTTGATTAATGACTGTTAACCAAATATGACATGGACAAATGGGTTAAGTAATTTGATTAGGCTAATGATACTTAACAAAACATGACAAGGTTGGGTAGGTTAAGTAACTTGATTTGCCTAATGACACTTAACCATTTTTATACGACTAGTGGACGGGGTTAAGTTAACCAACACTTAATCAATCTAACACGATAATTTGGTAAGGTTAAGTAAGTTTTCTTAATGACACTTAACCGAAAAATACAGTTAATGGATGGGGTTAAGATTAGACTCAACTAGTCTAAACATGGAAATCGGATGGGGTTAAGTTAGCCTAGACTTAATTAATCCCACTTGGTAGTTTAATGGGGTTAAGTTAAACACTTAACTAATCTAACATGATGATTTGATGTGGTTAAGTGACCTATACTTAACCAATCTAACTCGTTAATTTGATGTGGTTAAGTTAACCAATACTTAACCAATCTAACGTGATAACATGATAAGGCTAAGTCACGAATCGTTTGAATACACTTGACCGATTTGACTAAGTAAATTGATAGGGTCAAGTTAATATATACTTAACCAATCTAGAATGATAATTGGACGAGGTTAAGTCGTGAATTGCTTAATATATTTAACCAACTTGACACATGGTTTGTAGGGTTAAGTCTTGAACTTGGATACTTAGCCAATTTTGACATGATTTGTAGACGGGTTAAGTCATGAACTTAAGTGACACTTAATCCATTATGTAAACCCTAGTTCTGAGAATTAGGTGGATAACCGTAATTAACAAGAATAACGGGAATAAGCTAAGTGGTAAACCTTAGTTGGAGAATAGCTAAGTAATAATTCTTAGTCAAGGAATTTTGGACCAGTTCATAGATTGGATGAGTAACCCGATACGGTAGGTCATCGTTTAAGCACATGAGTATGAGCAAGTTATCTGAATTAGATAAAGGCTCCAGCGAACTGGGTAACGAAGCAGCGGCTTCGGGGAACGTGAGGATATTCTTGGTATCCCTTTGTGAGCTGCCAGGTGATCGCACTAGGCTCATGAGAGGTTAAGGTCTGCGTTAGAAGAACCAAGAGTATGCCTTGGTTGCTATATGAGCGACCTAAAGACGGGGATGGATAGGGGATAGTCGACGATACACGGTCGTGCCCTAGATAGCATTTCGTCAGGCTACCTACCATCTTTGGTCAAGCGTGTACGTACGGAAAGGCAGAGAACACCCAAAATACCATAATTGCTATCTAATTATGGTTGCGGTAAGGCTAGGATGTGGGTTGGCCAGTAGTGTGTTCTCATACAGGATTTATCCTGTCTTGTCTTTCACTAGTTGAGGGAGTGGTCTCGTGGGACCATAGCCACGTATAGGAAAAACAGACCTTAGCATCTGCATCGGCAGATAAATCGAAAGCTCCCGACCGAGTCCTGTATTTCTTGATCTGCCCTGTGACAGGACTCGGATGGCACGATGTGATACATGTGCATACAGTCATGGAAAAACGATTCACGATGAATGCGTGGGAAAAAGGGGCGCGGTTGACGGTTAGCGTAATTCCTAGTGGCCCTGGGTGGTTGAACCCAAACCGAAATACGTAAACGTGCAATAGGTAAGCATAATCACTAGTGGTCCTAGGTGGCATAAGTCCTAGTTGCACAAACGATAACTCATGTTGGGAAAGCCTAGCTAGGTCTAGGGTAACAGTCCAAACGAGCTTAAGGATCATGGAATTACATTGGAGTAGTATAGAACCTCATGGGAAAGCCCGTACGGTCTACGGCAAGGAACTGAACATTTACATGGAAAGAAACATACGAGTTGAGTAACCTATAAATGCGGTATATTAGGTTGACATGAACCATTACACGACTTTTGAGTAAGGGTCATTCATGGTTAACACATGATACGGTGGGGATACTAGTATGGTAGGTGCAGAGCTAAAATACAGGATAGATACCATGGGACGTTATACGTGATAGATATCTTGGGGATATTATACTTGATAGGAACCTGACGATGGGATACCTTGTTTTATCTTGACATCGTAATTTATCATGACACCTTAGTTTATCTGAGTTCAGTAGTTCATCCTGTTATTTTGATTTAGCTTATCTATCTTGTCATCATGCTTATGTTCATCTCAGTTTCTCATGTCAGTTAACTTTACTAGTTTTTATGCTGATAGTAGATAGGGCTTACTCAGTCTTTTTGACTGACCCGTTTTGTTTCGCTTCTTGTCTTCCGTTTCCCCTCCCAGGTTACAGGGAGGAAATACTGTTGTTTAATTCGGACTTCTTCTGCTTGAAGGTCATCATGGATGGCTTGGACTTTTCTTGGCTATGGCTACTTTACTGTTTTACTTGGGGAATAATTTCCGAAAATGTCTTTATGCTTCTTTACTATTGCAAGACAGGTTTTGATGTACTCTGATGTAAAAGGCTTTAGACCTTATTTATTCATGTTATGAAAGTTTGATTTTACTTCTGCTATTTTATATGTTATGTCTTGTGATATTTCTGTGCATGTTTACCAATAATGCCCCTCTAAAGCTAGTGCATTCCTTTGTGAGTGACCCTAGCGGAGGCGGGGTGTTACATTTTCAGCCATGCAAGGGCCTCTATTACTGTGCCAGTTCCCGAGAAGGTTTTGCCTCCTAGGTTCTTGTATCTCTTAGCTACGCGGTCCAGCTCGAAGTGTTGAGTGGCCGGGGGTTGTATCAAGGGTCCTTCTTCAACTGGGACTTCTCTTCATCCTCTGCCACGGCCAGCACGGCCTGCTCTAGCAGCGGCTGCTCGGGTAGCCATTGTTCAAATTCTGTATAAGCAAGAAAAGAGTCAGCCTACAGAAATGATAATTTTACTGCATGGTTAAGCAGAAACTTAAGGAAAGATAACGATGGACTGATCAAATTGTTTTTGCTATTCTGCTTGGCTCATTCTAGGACATTACTAGTCCTATCTCTAACGAGCTACTCGCCTTAGAATACTACTGATTCTATTTTGACGAAGTGTTTCATGTGTTAGACTCCAGAACTAAGGTTAACCAAAGCTCTGATACCAGCTATGACGATCCCAAAACCCGTGACATGGTGTTAAGGATAATCATTGGAATATAACACATTAATCATCATTAGTAGATCACAGATAATAGCATAAACGAGAAATAGAATAATTTACACACATATGACAGCGGAATCATATAGATATCACCACCTCAGAGAGCACAGTGTATGATACAACTTAGTGCATAATAATACATAATCAGTCATCGCCAGAGGCGGAATCATAATACATAAAGAGTACACAAAATAAATATCAGTCTACATCGCCAATGGCGGAATCATAATACATATACAATAATGGCGGAAAGAGTCAAAGTCAGCACGGTGTAGTCAAGCCTTGCCATGAGCCAAAAGTGCACCAGATACCTGTAACTAGGCTGCCCGTGTGAAAATGAGGGCACCCGAGTTTGCAAGGTGAAACAAACTATGAGTCAGTCATGGGACTGGTATGAGAAATCTACTTAACTTATTAACAACAATAATAAGGCAAATCAAAGGACCATGCCACTTTCGTGGAACGGGTTTACTCTAATGAGTGCTAGTGCATGAAATAAAGTAAATGATTAAATCATCGCAATGCTTTTCATAAAATGAAGCCATTATAAGACTCAGGTCCCATCACACAATGCAACGCAAGCCAGAGGATAGAGTTTTACCTTATAATGGCAAAAAATGCTTCATACAAATAAAATAAAAGTGTTTGATATTATTACGAGTGCATATATGTTTCAAAAGCGATTTCAATCATAAATATTAATCATAGGCGGCATAAATGACCCATACCACTATGTCGCCATACTAGTAATACAATCACATCCGAAATTTCGTATTGGAAATTGGATTCCATCATGAGTCGAGGCAAGGGGCAAGCTCCTCTCCGATTCGAGACACTCTAGCAAATGCCTCGAGACCGCACACATCAATCCCTGGATCCTCCAAGGCCGGTCCTCTCTTACTTTTGAGGATTAATTATTCCTGAACACACGTTTCCTGGTCCTTACAGACCTATAATCGAGGCGCCTCGTATTCCAACAACCACACAGGTGAAAAGTAGATATAAATGTCAGGACTGGGAGGTCACTGACGCCACCATAGCTAGAAAGAAACGTCGTGCACTCCTTGGGTCCTTCTCCCGTTTTTGACTCATACCGGGGTGTGAGGCTCGCGAATTCACGTTATACACAAAGCTACGTCACACAGACCATGCTTTGGTCATCAACCACAAGACTTTGCTTTGCAACAGAAGCCTTGATCATATGCCACTTAGGCGTGCCACACAGGCAATCCACTCCATGCGACTGATTTCTATCGATATATAACCTCTGAGCTCGTACGTCTCAGAGAAGGGCGTTAAGCAAGAGAATAAATTCTCCGCCGCCAAACAGATATATATTTAACAGAGATCAATCAGCACAGAACAAAATCCAATGTCAGACACACAGTCCATTTACAAGTTCGTTCTGGGTTTGAACGAAACCGGAGGCACCAAATCCTCGCATATCTGTACAATCAACAATATGTCCGGACGGCTACTACTTCAGTTCCTTCAAGGTAGCTACTCCAATCACGAGCATTAGTAGCGCCCATCCATCCAATGTGAAGATCGTCGGTCTTCAACCGTCTTTGACTCTTCGACTTCTCAACGTCGATCGATTATTTGAAATGAGAATGAACTCGGCCTTTTCAAATAACCCACGTATATTTAGATTTTTAAATCAATTTTTCACATGGTTAAACTATTCAACATTCACATTTCAGTTCTTTAGTATCATTTTCATGCTAAATACATTCAACCATCACATTTCAAGCAAACACAACAAAATTGGTTTATTTCCACACTATATCGTATATAGTATTTTATAACGATATATCGTCATTTTTATTTATTTAAAACGGCCATATTTAATTAAACGACGTTTTAGGTCATGCCGAGGCACTGGCGCTGTTTTTCACTAAATTTGTTTTACACATATCTGAAAATCTAATCGTTGGATCTTCAAAAAATTTATATCATTAGAAAGATCATTTCAAAACGAATCCAACGGTTTCAGTTTTGGGAAAATCCGACGGTCAGATCTTCCACGCTAGTCGTTTGAAGTTACGATTTCAAATTACGAACTGCAGCGTCGTTATTCGATTTAATTTAATTATATTTATATATATATAAATATAATCGTTTCTGGCGCTGTTTTTCTTCAGATTTGAATTAAACATTCCAGACAATCCAACCGTCGGATCTTTACAAAGTTGGTGCCGTTGGAAAGATATTTCCAAGGCGAACCCAATGGTTGCAGTTTTGGGAAAATCCAATGGTCGGATTTCCCGACTAGTCGTTTGAAATCACGGTTTCAAAACACGAACTGCACGACCACGATTCGTTTAAATTTTATTTATATTTATATATTTATATAAATATAGTTCATTCAAAAATTCCTATATCGTTTTCACTTCAAATATTTCACTAATGCCCTTAAATTTTGGAAAATTTCGCCATAACCTCATTTGTATGGGAGGGGCTGGGAAAATTCCCAAATAGCCACATGGGCGTCTCATCTCAAAAAGAAGAAGAAAAAGCCAAGCGGCTAGCCAACAGGCTCATAAAATCATCACCCAAACAAAACAGTAAATGTGTACCTATTTGTCGGGCACAAAATTTTATTCCTCTTCTCTAGCCTCTTTGCTATAACCTGTTCAATAAATATGCATGTACATATATGCAATTCTTATCACTTAACATTTTCCATTCAACTTCATATCTGATTCAATTTGGTTTAAAAACACCATTCATTCTAATGTTGCATGCATAGGCAAAAATCATATCATTAGCTAATTAATGAATATTTCAACTCATGCATATTTATTTGAACAAGTGGTTATTTTTAACACTTCACATTTCAAAAATGATAATTTTGGCGAACTAAAATATATTTCAACACATGACTATTTTATTTAGTTCCTATGCATGTTAAAAATAATATTTCTTTCACAAATATTTATTTCAACGCTCGCATATCTTTAGCATATCACATATATGATAAAAATGGTATTTTTATCATCTAAAATATTTATTCAACACATGAATGTTTTTAACACTTTATAATTTCAATAAAAATGTAATTTTTATTGTTCGATCTTTTTATTCAACACATGAACTTTTCCAATACACACACTTCTCAACACATGAGCAGCTCCACACATGGATATTTTATATATGTTGTTCATATAAGAAAGATGAAATTTTTATTGTTGAAACTATTTATATATAAGGCGAATATTTTACATACTTCATATATATTATAAAAATGTGATTTTTATTGTTTAAACACTTCATTCATTCACACATGAATTTAATTTTCACACATCACTTCTCAACACATGAGCATTTCCACACATGGATATAGTTTCAACACATGACTTTAATTTCAACGCATGAAGATAATTTCAACATATGAAAATAATTCTAACACATGAATATTATTCAAAATTTCGGCAGCATAACGGCAGGGTAGTTAAAACCGGCACCGCCCTTAGTACGGCTCCTCGCTCTACCTTAAAACCTCGCGGTTTTTGACAATGGGGATTCATGCATCTAATTCGCACGCAGGCGGCATGTTTTATTTTCATTTCCACAATTATTTCCAATTCATTTCAATCACCAATGGGTATTTTTCAACCACAACCAATCAATATCAAACGCAAACAATTATTCAACCATTCGCATTTTTCATCCAATATTTCACACCAATTTACAACAATAAATATCGTCCATGGTTTGTGGACGAGGGGAGTATGTATATATATATATATATATATATAATTTCTATATTTCACTTGCATTACTACACATATATCAATTATTCTATGCATGTATAATTCATACTTCGCTCATATAGCTTACACAACGCATGTACATGAAGTATACAACACGTGTGTTATTTATATTTCGCTTATATAATTTATACACGACATTTTCCATTCAAATTCACTTAATTTAGATTTCTCACTTTGGTTTTTGGAGTGCTAAAAATCGTAGATGACTCAGAAAAATCCGCGGTCTCTTCTATGTGGTAGAGAGCCTTCTTGCGGTCCCGATGTTTCCTGTTTCATCGAATTTCGTCAACACACCATAAAGATATGATTTTTCAAAGTTCAAACATAAAAAAGAACTCACCTTTCACGATGGTTCAAAACTAGGTGATATACACGTAAATGTGTATATTTTATCCGCATATTTATCTTTTAAATAATTGATAATGTGTATTTATAGCTATGTTTACAGATTATTTGAGATGAATGGATCAATGCATCGAATTGTTGAAAAGCTTGAAGAATTTGCGCAAGAAGAGTGTTGAATTTTAGAGCTGGATTAAAGCTTGAAGACCAGAAGAAATGTTGTTATTCAATCACCTTTTTTGCTGCGTATTTTAAAGACAAGATTCAATGCTTTTCCATAATAATCACTTGGAGTTGTTATTCATTCTCAAGGCAATTGGAGTTGTAGCCCGCAACCTATTTTCCATGACATCTGCACGCATTCACATTGGTCTAGTTGCTAATTGAGCTAAGTTATTTGTCCCATATCATGTAATTTGCAAGGCTTCTCATTCATGCGCTGCACGCGTTCACACTGAGCTATTTGATTAATGTGTTATTTTGAAAAAGGGGGGTTTTGTCCCACATTGTGGAATTTGCCAAGTAGCCTTGGCCAATACAACTTTAAATACATTTTATCTCATTCATTGTAAAACACACTTAGTTTTATTCTGTAATCTTTCTCTTGGAATAAAACTCTTCTTCCTCTGTTCTATTTAGTTTTAGTTTTATTTATGTTCATGTTATTTAATTTCTGTTTTTCTTCTTCTTTAGCTATGTCTAGCTAATCCCCTTTGATTAGGGGGTGATGACGCTAATATATATGATTCAACATGAATCACATAGCCAATAGATGAGGACTTTATATATGTAGATCTTGATCTGAATCAAGGGTTAGATCTGAACCTTCATATTCTGTGTCGTTTAAGAGCTATGCTCCTTCACAGGGTATATTCGTGTTCGATCTAGCAATTATCAGATTTAGATCTAATTTTAGGTTTTTAGAAATTAATTTGTGAATCTGTCCTGATAGTCTATGGTTGTTTAAGAGCTCAGCTCCTGCATAGGCTATGCTTGTCGTTATTTACTTATTTGTTTCTAAGAATCTATTTATCGTTGATTCGTGTTAGTGACAGAAACATGAATTAGATCTATATTTATTTGTTGGTTATTGATGAGTGTGAATCTAATCTATGTCATTATCCCCTAATTGCTTTCTCTTATTAGATAGATCTCTCTTCTTATTTAATTGCTGTTATTTTCTGTGTTTTCAATCAATCAAAATCTTGGAATAACTTGATTGGATTTATTAATTAAAATATTTTTGGTCCCAGAGTTCGACGCCCTCTACAACAATCCTTGTTGTTTAGGAAAGCCGAACGGATTTTACAGTTGTTTACAACTGTTTAATTTGTTCGCAAACACTAGGGTTGCAGTTTTCGCGAGAACTGAGGCAGATACTACGATCGGAAGGTACAACGTGGAAGTGGGAGGAAAGGGGAGTCGATCGGTGGTGGTCGGAGGCGGTTCGGTGGTCTCTGGCGATCGGGGCGGCGTTGGGAAGTTGTCGACTTTGAGTCGACGATTCAGGCGATAGGGGCGACCGGGGGGGTCGAGGCAGGGTCGGATTTGAAGAGGGGAGGGAGGCGCGTCGATTGCTGGTGGTGGCGATGGCTGGAGATGGCCGAGGCGGCGGCGATTGGCCTGGGAAGTGGCGAAGTCGTGGATCGTCGGGGGCGATAAAGGAAAAGGGTTTTCTGAGGTTTTTTTATTTTTAAAATAATGAAAGAAAATTTTTGATTGGCCAAGGACTTTATTAAATTTTTAAATAGTGTTTCTCCACACGGACACCAATTCAAACCCAATGACTATCGCCCCTAGCTAAATACCCCCGTCCCGGACACAATGGGATATGTTTCGTTGGCCAATTCGACTGTTACAGTCAGTTATTCTTCAAATTAAAATATAAAACATTTTATATTCAATTTGAACGTACATTTCAATTTGCCAGGGCCACAAACTGATTCGAAAAATTCCAGAAAAATATATCTAGCTATGTTTTGACGCTACGGTCCCAACAAAACTAGTTTCGTCGAATTCTGAGATCGTTTGGAAAATGGCCATTTTCTGGTCGATCCAATTTAATAGAAATTGACCAAACACATTTTCTTTTGCCACGCTCACATACTAGCTTCAAAAATTATGAAATTTGAAACCTAGCAATAGTTTGACATCCCGAACCCAACATAAGTGGTTTCGTCGAATTCTGAGGTCGTTTCCAAAATATCTATTTTCAAGAGCTATATATTCTATATAGCGACCTTTCTGAAAATTCATTCGACCATAACTTTTGATTCCCTCTATGAAACTTTGATTTTTCAGATTCGTTAGAAAGGTATTGATAAACCGATTTAAATATTTTTGGTTTCACTAAAATCCATTATATTTTCCACCCTGCACAGTCAGTCAAAGTTTGAATTCAAATTTTCAAACTGACTCACTATTTCTAATTCACTATTTTATTGAAATATTCTATTTCAATTGTTCAAATTCCTTTGAAATACCAATTTAAAAATTTTTAATTGGCTCATATTTTCCGGGTTGTTACATATATACACGTGTGCACTGCCTCGCCAATCCAGTGTGCAACTAAGGAGTAGCCACAAGGACCGTCTCGACTCGGTGCACGGTTCATAATCAAGCCAAAGTGAAAAAACAACTCAACATATTCATGGTGCAAAAGCCAATGGTCGAGCACAAGGCTTCAACAAGGACTGGAAAAATCAGTCAAGACAGCAACAATGTACAAGAAAATCAAATCAAAATACAACAAGACATTTCAGGTTCAAAGCAAATCAGTATATACAAATGTGAGAGGAAGCTAGTCAAGTAAAAAGATTCAAGTATGCATGTGAAACAGGGTTCACAATAAGTCGACGAAGTTCAGACAGAAAATGACTTTTATATTTCAGCATGAACATTTCAAGTGAATAAGTGTGCTACATCAATATTAGTTCCAGGTCAGCAAGCACAGTCTCAAGCAAATGGTGAAACAACTACAACACCAATACATATACAAGTTTAAAGCAGCTGTATAACCAAAGTTGTCGAGCTGAACTACATGAATCATAACAGCAGCAAGTGTCAAGTGGACAAATACATTGACAAATCAAAGCAAATGTACGATAAGCATGGACATGGCATGTGCATGAATGTGAGCATGTACAAGTGGTGGTAAATGGACAAGTACCTCGAGAATGGCCGAGACAACTTAGCATAGCAGCAAAACGGTATGTCAAGTGTACATCGGCAACTAGTCATGGATCAGTTCAAAGTCGAAACAAATAAATGTGGAGTATTAGTTCTAAGAAAACAGTGCATAATAAGGTCAAATACACCAATGCAACAGTAAAACAGGCGTGATCAAGTAAGGCAATGTCAAGGAAGGTATATGTTCTTAAGCAGTTCAGTATCACAAGCATGTTGAATGCAAAAATCAAAAGTAGAGTATCATGTTCATGTAAAATGTCAAGGCAGTAATAAATGGACATTCGAACTACCAGTTCAGGTAAAAGGGCAAATCAATGAAGTAAGGGGCCACAAATAAACAAAGCATAACAAATATATCAAGTATAGCATCTGTTCTTATCAAAGCATGAATAAATCAGTTGAACTAGTCATCGGAAAAAGCAAGTAATACAAAGGCAAGGCTAAACTGATAATTTCAAACTTGGCAAGGACTTTACAAATTAAAATAACATGCAAATCATTTTTTTAAATTGAAGACCGATTAAAAGTTCCAGAAGATAATAGAAATCGATACTTATTTCAGAATATACGGCAAAGATCAAATCAAAGGGAGTTTTGGAGGACAAATTCAAAGCAGAAACCCAAAACTTAAGAACAATTCAAGGCCCATGAATCATCTAGAATCAGAGATTCTAGGGTTTATAAAACCCTATAAATACACAATCATCATCGGCATCAGAATGGACAAGAGAATCGAAAAAAAAAAACAATAATTCAGAGAAATCATCTTTAACACAGAGTACTCACAGAGGATTTCATTCGCTATCCCAAAGGAAACCGATCGAAGAAGAAGTGCTTCAAAGGAGTCGAATCTATAGAAGAATTCCAGAGCAATTTCATCAATCACGATCTAATTTGGAGGATAGCAGAAACCCTAGCGCCACCATTTTTAATTCCCAGGGGAAAAGAGAAGGGTTGAACTGAATTACAAAGGGAGTCGGCTTTCTCTTATTTTAAAAAAAGGGGATAACCCTTAACCATTAACTCCTAGGGTTTTTATTTCTTTATTTTTTTACTTGCTTTAAAATTCAAGTTTTATCTTTTAGAGTCAATAACTACTAGTGTCTGTAGTTGGAAAAATCACAACTTAACGAATCGAGTTGTGTCAAGGTCTTGAGCGTTGGATTTAAATAGTCGGGAGCGAAGGTCGCAAGTTTACAAGAGTCTGTAAGCGAAGAGATTGTTTATAATTCCTAGTAGAAACCTTGAATGCAGCAGTAGGCACAGTTTTGCCGAAGCTGGGTATCTTCTGTGTGTGATTTTCTTTCTGCAATTTTTCTGTGATATTTATTTTATTTTAAATTCATTTAATTTGCAATAAACCCTATTCACCCCCCTCTAGGGTTAATTTAGATCCTACAAGTGGTATCAGTGCGGGTATTTTTAACTCTAGAGTCATGAATTTGTCTAACAACGCTTTTTCTGAGGTTCTGTCCATAGCTAGGCCACCAATGTTCAATGGAACTGATTATGCCTATTGGAAAGCTAGGACGAAAATTTATTTGAGTTCAGTCGATTATGATGTATGGGATATTGTGGAAACGGGCTACAAACCCCCTGTTACGATTATTAATGATATTGAAATTCCTAAGCCAAAAGATAAGTGGGATGCTAATGATAAAAAATTATTCTCAACTGATGCCAAAGCAATGAACGCTTTAATATGTGCCCTTGATAAATCTGAGTTTAACTGTATATCTGAACAACTGCACAGGAAATTTGGCATACTTTGGAAGTTACACATGAAGGAACATCTCAAGTCAAGGAATCCCGTCTCGCACTACTCTGCAACGAATATGAAAATTTCACGATGCGTAAAGACGAAGACATATAAGAGATGTATGGTCGATTCTCAACACTGATTTATAATGCAAGGGCTCTTGGTAAAGTCTACACTGAAGTGGAATTAATACGCAAAATACTGAGAGTACTACCAATGAATTTTGAAGCCAAAGTAACGACCATTCAAGAATCAAAAGATCTAAGTAAGTTGAGAATAGAAGAGTTGATTGGAAACTTGATCACTTATGAAATGGAGTTAAAAGCCAAAGAAGGACGCGATGATTCAGAATCGAAGAAAAAGACAATTGCTCTAAACAACACGGTTGAAAGTAATGATGAAGCCGAGAATCCCATTGAAGAATTGGCTATGGTTCTTAAAAAGTGGTCTAACAAGAAATTCAAGTCACGAAAGAAGAATTCAAAATCCAACAAATCCAAGAATTCAGACAACTCAGACGATAAAGTCATATGCTACAACTGCAATAAACCAGGCCATAACAAGCCAAATTGTCCACTACTTCATAAAGACAGAAAGAAGAAGAAGAAAAAGAAAGCTTTTGCAGCCACATGGGACGATGAAGAAGGAGAAGAAGAAGACTCTGACAGTGATAAAGAGGAAGCCAATTTGTGTCTTATGGCACAGTCAGATTCAGAAAGTAGCGAAGAAGATTCCACTGAGGTACCAAATTACTCTTACAAAGATTTAATTTTAATGTGTCATGATCTTACCAAAACCGTTGATTCTCTTGAACTAAAAGTTAAGAAATTAAAATCTGATAGATTAAAATTGGTTCACGAAAACAATAGATTAGAAATTGAGCTTGAAAAGGTGACAAACCTTGATTGTGAAAACTGCAAGTATTTAAAACATAAACAAACAGAATTTAAAGCAAATTTAGAAAAATTGAAACAAGAACACTTGGCTTTAAAAGAAAGTGATGACACAAAAAGAAAGAACTTCATCAACAGATGCACCTCTCTTGTAAATGAAAATGTAGCACTTAAAACCAAAGTAAAAAATCTTGAAATAACATTGAGTAAATTTTCAAAAGGAGAAAAATCATTTGGGATGCTGCTTGGAAATCAATTATATGCTAATAATAGAAAAGGGTTAGGATTTGGGAAAACACACATTAATATGAATGATAATGCGAAGGGTGGAAGTGTTTTTCCTAATGTATAAAATGTGGAAAAATTGGACATAGCTATGAAAAATGTGAAAGTAGGAGCAATAATAAAAAATTCATACAAATTTGGATTCCAGAAGGGTCGACAAGCAATTGTTATAGATTTGGATCTGGTAAGTTTAAACAAATTTGGATTCCAAAAGGATCTGTTGTTCAAAATCAAAAATTTTCAGTTACTAATTTTATTAGACCTATGAGTTTCTCTAGGTCATTCTCTTCTTCTCGTGTGTAGATATGTTGGCGGGCTAAGGAGCAACAAGAATGGTACTTGGATTCAGGTTGTTCCAAACATATGACAGGAGATAAATCAAAGTTCCTTAGCCTCGAAAAACATAAAGGTGGAAGTGTGATAATGGGCGATAACAGAAAATGTAAAATTATCGGTAAAGGTAAAGTAGGTAATTGTACTTTCTCCTTAACTGATGTTTTATATGTTGAAAACTTGCATCACAATCTCATTTCCATAAGCCAACTATGTGACAAAGGAATGAGTGTGATATTTGATAGTGAATCTTGCAAAAATATTGAAAAATCCACTAACAATATTGTGTTCACGGGAAAAAGAAAAGGAAATGTTTATACGCTTTCATTTGATGATTTAATTCTCTCACGATGTCTAGTAGCTATGGATGAAGAAGTCTTCTTATGGCATAGGAGATTGGGTCACGCTAGTATGAGTCTCTTAGAAAAACTTGAATCAAAAGAATTGGTAAGGGGATTACCACATTAGAAATATAGAAGCAATAAAATGTGTAAATCATGTACTATGGGAAAATTCAGTCGATCATCATTTCGCCCCAAAAATGTTGTTAGTACTAATAGGGTACTTGAATTAATTCACATGGATTTATTTGGACCAAATGAAATTGCTAGCTTGAATGGAAAACGTTATTGTTATGTGTTGGTTGATGATTATTCTAGATTTATATAGGTTTATTTTCTAGCCAAAAAATCTAAAACATTTGATTACTTTTCAAAGTTTGCAAAACTCGTTCAAAATGAAAAAGGTGTTTCAATAAAAACTTTAAGAAGTGATCATGGTGGTGAATTTGAAAATTTGGATTTTGAAATTTTTTGTGAAGAAAATGGTTTTAAACACGAATTTTCTGCTCCTCGAACACCCCAACAAAATGGGGTAGTCGAAAGGAAAAATCATACATTACAAGAATTGGCTCGATCTATGCTAAGTGAATATAAATTGCCTTTGACTTTTTGGGCAGAGGCAGTTAATACATCCTGCCATGCAATGAACAGAGTAATGATTAGACCAATACTTAACAAAACATCCTATGAATTGTGGTTTGACAGAAAGCCAAACATTTCATATTTTAGAGTTTTTGGTTGCCCTTGTTATCTTCCAAATACAGGTGATCATCTTGGTAAGTTTGAATCAAAGGCTGATGAGGGAATTTTCATGGGTTACTCTTCAAGAAGCAAGGCTTATCGAATCTTCAACAAACGATCAAAAACTATTGTCAAAACCATAAATGTGAAATTTGATGAATCAGATCTAGATACGGTGGACAAAGAGAAAAATGGTGAGGGAATTACATATGAGGGTGAAAAAGAAAATAGCAAAGAGAAGACTGGCAGTGATGATCC
This sequence comes from Allium sativum, assembly GCA_030737875.1. Classification (NCBI taxonomy): domain Eukaryota; kingdom Viridiplantae; phylum Streptophyta; class Magnoliopsida; order Asparagales; family Amaryllidaceae; genus Allium; species Allium sativum. The sequence continues at coordinate 179,043,983 of CM060920.1, read as the reverse complement.
AACAAAACAAATATTTGAGGTGGAGAAGTTGAAATTCAAAGCCAACCATCCTCCAGAATTGGTAATAGGAAATCCAACGGCAGGTATATGAACTCATTCACCATTTAATAAAGATATCTGTGCCTTTTGTATTCATAGATGTTATATCTCTGAAACTGAACCTAAAAATGTTGAAATTGCACTTAGTGATGAAAGTTGGATTTTAGCAATGCAAGAAGAACTTAATCAATTTGAACAAAATAAAGTTTGGAAATTAGTTCCTAGACCAAATGACTATCCAGTAGTAGGAACTAAATGGGTGTTCAAAAATAAGCTTGATGAATCCGAAAATGTAATTAGAAACAAAGCCAAGTTGGTTGCAAAAGGATATAATCAAATTGAAGGCATTGATTTTGATGAGACATTCGTACCAATAGCTAGGTTAGAAGCCATTAGAATTTTGCTCAGTTTTGCATGTTAAAAAGGTTTCAAATTTAAACAAATGGACGTAAAAAGTGCGTTTTAAATGAAGAATTAAAAGAAGAAGTTTTTGTAGAACAACCCCCTGGTTTTGAAAATCATGAATTTCCAAATCATGTATTTAAACTTGAAAAAGCATTATATGGTCTTAAACAAGCTCCTAGAGCATGGTACGATTGTTTAAGTGCATATATTTTGGAAAACGGTTTTAAAAAGGGTAGTGCTGACACGACATTGTTTCTATTACATGAAGGTGAAGATATTTTAATAGTTCAAATTTATGTTGATGATGTTATATATGGTGCTACTAATGATCGTCTGTGTGAGAAATTTGAAAAAGTCATGCAGGATAAATTCGAAATGAGCTTAGTAGGTGAATTAAAATACTTCCTTGGATTTCAAATCAAACAAAGCACCAAGGACATTTTCATATCACAAACAAAATACATTGTTGAATTGATGAAAAGATTTGGACTAGAAAACGCAAAACCACTCTAAACATCGATGAGTCCTTCAACCAAGCTTGACAAAGACGAGAAAGGAGTTGCAGTTGACCAGAAAAAATATCGTGGAATAATTGGATCACTTCTTTATCTCACCGCATCTAGGCCTGATATTATGTTTGTTGTTTGTTTATGTGCATGCTTTCAGTCTAATCCAAAAGAATCTCACTTAAAAGCCACAAAAAGAATATTGAGATATCTTTTGCACACACACAAATTGGATTATGGTACCCCACATGCAATAATTTTAAATTAAATGGATATTCTGATGTCGATTGTGTTGGATCCCTTGTGGATAGAAAAAGCACTAGTGGAACTTGTTTTATGCTAGGACATTCATTAGTTTCATGGTCAAATCGAAAACAAAATTTTGTTGCTTTATCCACAACTGAGGCTGAATACATTACTTTAGGAAGTTGTTGTGCACAAATATTATGGATGATGCAAACTCTTTCAGATTTTGGTCTAATTTATAAAAAAAAGTACCACTAAAATGTGACAGTAAAAGTGTTATAGATTTGTCTAATAATCCTGTTCACCATTCACACACTAAACACATAGATGTAAGACACCATTTTATTAGAGATCACATTTCACGAGAAGATATTTGTATTGAGTTCATTTCAACTGATTGTCAACTTGCTGATATTTTTACAAAACCTCTTCCCGAAGATAGATTTTCACGATTACGCTTAGATTTGGGAATCATAGAAATTGATTAATCATTATCCATTTTTTAAAATATTCTTAAATGGTTATTCAAAAGCTAAATAATTGACCATTTAAACTATTTTGGAATTCGTTGAAATTATGTCAGATCTTGAAGTTGTGATGAGTATTGACTATAATATTTTTCATATCATGAGGAAATATTATTAATTTCTCATGACGATTGAACAAATATTATAATATCTTTAAATTAGTGCATTTTTCACGATCATCTTCTACTACTTTCATCCTTCTGACATTCATCATGATTTTATATAATTTGGAGAGTTTAATTTTTAAGAATAAAGGAAATCCTAAAATATATATATATATATATATAATAATAAATAATAAAAATTTATCCTTGGTATTCACTCACATTTAAAAGTCCTTGCGGTTATGCGTGGGTGAATTACCTTAATCTCTATGTGCTTCTATTCTCACTTAAAATGGATGAATTACCTTAATCTCTATGTGCTTCTATTCTCACTTAAAAGACCTTTGGGCTGTGAATGGATAGAACTCATTGAGAGGATAAAGTTAAGTCACTTCTAACCCCATTTAAAAGACCTTTGGGCTATGTGTGGTTAACAAGTGCTTAACAGTACATTTTTTCTTTGAACTTATTTAAAATCTTATGAAATTTCTATTCAAATATTCAGTTTTTATTGAACTCTCCTTAGTTTTATAAAGTCAATCGTAAATCCATCATTCTAAAAAAGTGAATTTTGCTTCAAATTTGAAGAATATTATGGTTTTTGTTTGATTAAATGAGATTTACGATATATTTTCCCCTTGATTTGAATTTATATTTCTAGTTTATATTCATCACTGTTTTAATTTCTGTTATTCTTTTGATGATAACAAAAGGGGGAGAATGGTCAAGATTTTGATGGATGAGTAAACATTTATAGAATATTTTGAAATTCGGGGTTTTTGATTAATTTATTTCAAAATTTTCAAATCTATGCATCAATAAGGGAAGCTTAGTTGTAGGGGGAGCATACAAATAGGGGGAGTAATATACTTCACGTTTCAAACACATTCAAAATCTTTTATTTGTTTGTCATCATCAAAAGGGGGAGATTGTTGTATATAACAGTGTTGTATACACAATTATATGATTTTTGTTTGATGATAACAACCAAATATATTTTATTATTGAATGTGTTTGTAAATGTACTGATATACTACACAACAAACAGAAATATAGTATTTCTATTTAAATAAAATATAACTGTACAGAAATTTAAACAATCACACAGTGTTTTATTTAAATAAAAGTATTTTATTTCAATTTCAAAAAGTACATCCTTTATAACTCCACTATTTGACATACTACATTTCATTCATTACAACTCTGTCACTCACTCTATACAACTACATTTACATTCACATATACAAACACTCTCATGCATTGACACTGTTGTTTTTTTTCACTGTCTTCTGTCTTCCATCTTCTGTCTTCACAGCCTTCAATCCAGTCCAGTCATCTTCGTACCTGTAACATACAGAAGAACACACACAGTAGACTGCAACAAAAATAAAATTAAATAAAATCAAATAAATAAATGAATAAATTTTTTTAAAAAAAATATTTTCCTTAGAATTACAGTGTATTTCTCATTATTTTTTCTAGACTTTGTCCGACATGCAGGAACAGGAAAATCTCGTCTGATGGTTGCATATACACACGTGTATATACACATGTGCACTGCCTCGCCAATCCAGTGTGCAACTGAGGAGTAGCCACAAGGACCGTCTCGACTCAGTGCACAGTTCATAATCAAGCCAAAGTGAAAAAAAAACTCAACATATTCATGGTGCAAAAGCAAATGGTCGAGCACAAGGCATCAACAAGGACTAGAAAAATCAGTCAAGACAACAGCAATGTACAAAAAAATCAAATCATAATACAACAAGATAGTTCAGGTTCAAAGCAAATCAGTATATACAAATGTGAGAGCAAGCAGTCAAGTAAAAAGATTCAAGTATGCATGTGAAATAGGGTTCACAATAGGTCGACCAATTCCAGACAGAAAATGACTTTTGTATTTCAGCACGAACATTTCAAGTGAATAAGTGTGCTACATCAATATCAGTTCCAGTTCAGCAAGCACAGTCTCAATCAAATGGTGAAACAACTACAACACCAATACATATACAAGATTAAAGCAGTTGTATAACCAAAGTTGTCGAGCTCAACTACATGAATCATAACAGCAGCAAGTGTCAAGTGGACAAATATAATGACAAATCAAAGCAAATGTATGATCAGCATGGACATGGCATGTGCATGAATGTGAGCATGTACAAGTGGTGGTAAATGGACAAGTACAACAAGAATGGCTGAGACAACTTAGCACAGCAGCAAAATGGTATGTCAAGTATACATCGGCAACTAGTCATGGATCAGTTCAAAGTTGAAACAAATAAATGTGGAGTATCAATTCTAAGCAAACAGTGCATAAGAAGGTCGAATACACTAATGCAACAATAAAACAGGCGTGATCAAGTAAGGCAATGTCAAGAAAAGTATCTGTTCTTAAGCAGTTCAATATCACAAGCATGCTGAATGCAAAAATCAAAAGTATAGTATCATGTTCATGCAAAATGTCAAGGCAGTAATAAATGGACATTCGAATTACCAGTTCAGGTAAAAGAGCAAATCAATGAAGCAAGGGGCCACAAATAAACAAAGCATAACAAATATATCAAGTATAGCATCTGTTCTTATCAAAGCATGAATAAATCAGTTGAACTAGTCTTGGGAAAAAGCAAGTAATACAAAGGCAAGGCTAAACTGACAAATTCAAACTTGGCAAGGACTTTACAAATTAAAATAACATGCAAGTTATTTTTTTAAATTGAAGACCGATTCAAAGTTCCAGAAGATAATAGAAATCGATACTTATTTCAGAATATACGGCAAAGATCAAATCAAAAGGAGTTTCGGAGGACAAATTCAAAGCAGAAACCCAAAACTTAAGAACAATTCAAGGCCCATGAATCGTCTAGAATCAGATATTCTAGGGTTTAAAAAACCCTATAAATACACAATCATCATTGGCATCAGAGATGGACAAGAGAATCGAAAAAAACCAACAACAATCAGAGAAATCATCTTTAACACAGAGTACTCACAGAGGTTTTCATTCGCTATCCCAAAGGAAACTGATCGAAGAAGAGGTGCTTCAAAGGAGTCGAATCTATAGAAGAATTCCAGAGCAATTTCATCAATCACGATCTGATTTGGAGGATAGCAGAAACCCTAGTGCCGCCATTTTCAATTCCCAGAGGAAAAGAGAAGGGTTGAACTGAATTACAAAGGGAGCCGGCTTTCTCTTATTTTAAAAAAAGGGGATAACCCTTAACCATTAACTCCTAGGGTTTTTATTTCTTTGTTTTTTTACTTGCTTTAAAATTCAAGTTTTATCTTTTAGAGTCAATAACTACTAGTGTCTGTAGTTGGAAAAATCACAACTTAACGGATCGAGTTGTGTCAAGGTCTTGAGCATAGGATTTAAACAGTCAGGAGCGAAGGTCGCAAGTTTACAAGAGTCTGTAAGCGAAGAGATTGTTTATAATTCCTAGTAAAAACCTTGAATGCAGCAGTAGGCACAGTTTTGCCAAAGCTGGGTATCTTCTGTGTGTGATTTTCTTTCTGCAATTTTTCTGCGATATTTATTTTATTTTAAATTCATTTAATTTGCAATAAACCCTATTCAACCCCCCCTAGGGTTAATTTAGATCCTACAGATACGGCTATGGAATTTAATTGAGGGTAAAAGGGGAAATTAAATAAATTAATATTAATTATTATTTCAATTTGTAATGAAATGTAAAATTGTCATAACTTTTACATACGAGGTCCAAATCGCGTGAAACTGGATCTGTTGCGATCGTGGAGACTAGAGCTTCACAACAAGACTAACTGGGTCCAATTTGGAGCACGTTAGAATTTCAAGCAAATTCTAATCCAAACAGAACAGAAATTCAGAAATAAAAGAATGGAGGAGTGGAAACGAAGGTGAGAACACCTTCTCACTCTAATTATTTTACAATTAAATATATACTAGGATGCAGACGGGGCTTAGTAGCCCCCGACACTATTTATTGTACAAACCATGGATGTTTGTTTGGATTGAATTGTGGTGTAATTGACTGTATTGTGTGTTAATTGTGATACTGAAATGTTTAAAATATTAAAAATAATTTAGTAATATTTTGTGGTAGTTGAAATTAAATTATAAATATTCATTTATAATTTAAACAGTGAAAGTTGGTTAAATAGAAAAATAATTCAAATTGAATTAGAACTGGTTAAATTTATTAACCAGTGATTATTTTAAATAGACTTTTGTTGTTAGAAAACCACACATGGGTGTTGGGACGATGTTTGACATACACGTATCCCAATATTTAGTTATATGTCAATCGATGGATCGACAAACTGTGATAAGCGTTATTTTAATTATCTAATGCTTATACAGTAGTGAATTTCACTTTGGATGTGAATTGACTGTTTAATAGTTGTTTATCACTATTTTTGAATACATGTAATGTATGGAATCCACATAAACAAAATTATATGGTAATTGATTAAATCTGGTTCCAATTTAGAAATAACGAATAATTTTAAAATAATATTTTGTATAATTTTAAAAAATAATATATTGTAGTTTTCAAATAATATGCAGTATAATTTTAAAATAATATACAGTATAATTTTAAAATAATATTTTGTATAATTTTAAAATATTATATATTATAGTTTTTAAATAATATGTAGTATAGTTTTGAAATAATATTTTGTATAATTTTAAAATAATATGCAGTATAGTTTTTAAATAGTATTCAGTGAAGAATCAGAATATGATTTTGATGTCCGATTTTGGATGGACACAAAAATATAGAAATATTCATAACTATAATGAATATGAAGGTGAGTTGAGTAGTTAAACGCCATTTTAACCCGAATGGGTTTATCGATCGATTTTATTCATTTTATGATGAATATTGAAAAGTGATTTCAAAATCTGATATTTTGAAAATATTATCATTTTAATATTATAATGATATGAAATATTCAATTTTGATTTGAAAATTGAAATGAAGTGGAGTCATTTTAAAATGAATTTAAAACGAATATATTAAGGAATATTCAATTTTAATTTGAAAATTGAAATGAATTTAAAACGAATTTGTAAAGGAATATTCAATTTTGATTTGAAAATTGAAATGAAATTGAAATCGTTTTAAAATGAATTTAAAAAGAATTTATAAAGGAATGTTCAGTTTTGATTTAAAATCGAAGTGGAAGTGAAAATCGTTTTTAAAACGAATTTATAAACGAATTCATAAAATACGATTTAAATGGAAATCGATGATATATATATTATACATATAATGGCCTGAATAGAACGCATCGCGCAGCGACCATTCGTGAATTTCGACCATTAACTTCAAATTGATGTAACGAGAGATCCGACAGTCAGATTCTCCCAAAATCAGAACCGTTGGGTTCATATCGAAAAGAACTTTCCAATGGATATAAGAAATTTAAATTTAAACTGTCGGATTTTAAGATATGTCCAAATCAAATTCAGAAAAGGTTGTTATGGATGCAGTTCGGTGGCCGATATTGGAAACCGATTGTAATGGCCTAGATAAAATTATTAAAAATATGGGAAAATTATCTAAAATCATAATGAATGAATAGGAAAGAATTTGGATGAAAAATTCCAGTTTTGTGAAGATAAAAATATATTTTTATCGAAATGAACTAGTTAATAAGTAGAATAATAATCCAAACGATTTTTAAATAAATAAATTGGATTTGAAAAAGGGTTTTAAAATAACTAGAATTTTCCCATGAATATATTGGAATAGAAATAATCTTTGGAATATTTCAATATTGGATTCTGTGATTATACAGATACTTTTGGGGAATTTGGAAGATATATATATCGTTATTCCCAATACGATATTTGTTGGTTTCAGAATTTGATATTGAATATAAGCCGATATAATTTCTATTCAGAGCCTTGTATTTAATATCGAATTAGATTTGGGTTTTCCGTGAATGGTATCTTTATTAACACTGTTCTTAAACACCAATGAGAAAAGAATAAATCTTTCAATTAAGATTTAGAGAAATTTACCGATTAATTAATATTTAATTGGAATTGAATTGAAATGGGATTTTGGGTTTATCGTGAATGGTGTTCTAAATAACATTACTTCTTCAACCCAATTAACAGTGAAGAGATAATTTGGAATTTATAAATCTTTTTATCAAGATTTAATGGAAATTTTCCAAAGTGAGGTTTTTCCAATTTAATAAAATAAATTGGAATTGAATGGAATTCGATTTGGTAATAATCGAGATGAGCTTCTGTGACGGAAGACTGTTAATATTTATGGAATTTAAAAGGCTTTGTCGTTACTCCATTTATATTATTAGTCGGATACGGAAATTGATATCGATTATATATTGGTCTGTTTTCCATGAAGATTCCATAGTTAATGGAATAGGATTTTGGGTTTATCGTGTACTTTGTTTTAAATGACATTGGTTCTTTAACCCAATTAAAGATAGGATTACGTGTCTAACATTGTATTTCGAACTGTATTGTTGATCACTGCTGAATATATATCTGTTTGGTGGCGGAGAATTTATTCTCTTGCTTAGCACCCTTTTCTGAAACGTACGAGCTTAGAGGTTATATATTGGTGGAAATTAGTGGTACGGTATGGAATGACAGTGTGGCATGTTGAGCTGCAAATGATCAAGGCTTTTTTTGAAAGGCAAAATCTTGTGGTTGATTATCAAAGCACGGCTTTAAATAGCATAGCTTTGTGTAGCGTTCATTCGCGAGCTTCACACCCAGGTATGCACCAAAAACGGGATAATGACTGCATGGAAATGGACATATGTTAGTTCTAACTACGAGTAAAGTCATGGTATGGAGCTAAGACTGCTTACTCATATGGATGTTGCATACTATTATGACAGATAAACGAGGTACCCAGGAGCGAGGTAAGTCCTTAAATGGCTCTCGATATGGTCAACTGGACTGACCATTTTAGAGGTTCGATAGAACCGGCTAACATATAGTTTACGGTATAACTAATCATCGACGAATGGCCGACCATGAAGATTAAAGGGGTTCATTGCGGGGGATCCTGAGGCACTTGCTAGTGTGTCTCAAGATCGGTGAGGAAGATCCATTACCTAGGTTCATAGATGGAAACCCAATTTCCAATACGTGATATTCGGTTTTAGTTGTATATATATATATATGGCGACGTAATATAATGGTACCTATGCCTCCTATGATTGATACATTTATATTTGAAGTTGATTTCTTCACCTATAGTAATAATAAAAGATGAAATTTCGCGTATCAAGCATATTTGGCTATTATAAGGGAAAACTCTATCCTCGACTGCGTTCATTGTGTGATGGGACCTGATTCTTATAATAGCTTCATTTTTCTCTTTAGCATTGCGCTGTTATTTTTATGCACTGGTATTCATGGGGGATAAACTCGTTCCGTGTTATACGGCGTGGTCCCGTGATTTACTTGACTTTAAAATCAAGCTGATAACTGTTTTAGCTCTCACACCAGTCCCATGACTGACTCAGAGTTTCTTGTTTCTACCTAAACTCTGGGTGCCCATATTTTCCACACGGGCAGTCAGTAGTTTTGGTATTGCAGATATTATTTTCATAGGATCCTGGATTTATAGGCTTATAGTTGAAGCTATATTCGGAAAGCTCTATATCCGTGTATTTCTTTCAGTTTTGTTATGTATTATTTTTCTGCTGCTCTGTAATTTAAAACTATGATATTTTTCTATTGTATATTATTCATTTATACTCTGATATCTTGTACTCTGATGTAAATCGTTGTAATAGCAATGAAATGTTCTATTGCTTGGGTTCTGGTTTGTCGTGTTCTCAATTCAATCCGGGCTTTCCCGTAAGGGCGAGTTTGGGTCGTTTCATTATGGTATCAGAGCTTTGGTTTACAAAGCTCGAGAACAAGACACATTATAATCAAACGAAAGAATTCATCAGGGATTGGATTTGTAATATCCAATAAGAATGACTCGTTAGAGATGGGATCAGTAGTACCCTAGAATGAGTTTCAAAGAGTGTTATTTTTAAAAATTAAAATGAAAACAAAATTTGTTTTGAAAATTATATCTTATTGTATGTATTTGAGTATTTTATTTTAAACTGATTTTCGACTATCGGGTATAAAGAGATTTTTAATATACGTCTAATCCACGTGTATATGAAGTCTCTAGTATACTGGGTAGATATAGAATCACGCTCTAGTCGCCCGGAGATGATTCTGATGATTACTAGCATCATCAGTGTTTATGTTCGAGTTTCGAAAGTGGGATATCTATATATTTCCAATTGACTGGTGTGAGAACTAAACTTAGTTAGAATTTATTGTTGTGATTTGGCACTAAAAATATGATTTTTGATTATATTAAAGATATATTTGAAAATTTAATCAACTAATTGATTGCTGGTTGTGATATGTGATTATTAGTATAACTAATAAAAATATTGGAATAATAGTTAATTTAAACCAATATGATAATGAAAGGTAAATTAAGCCAAATCGAATCAAATTTTTAACTGAATTGAAAATTGATTGAAATTGCCTACATGTACATGTATATAATTGAATATGTCATAGCAGGGAAGCTAAGAAGAGGAATAAATTGTATGCCCGACAAATAGGTACATGTTTCTTGTATTTATTTGGTTTTTGATACTTTTATGAGCCGATTGGCTAGCCGCTTGGTTTTTTTCTTTTTCTTTTGGATTGATGATGGCCCTGTGAGGCAAGTTGTGGCTTTAAATATTAACCCGTTTTTTTGGAAATTTAGGGTGTTAGCCAAATTTTTGAGAAATTAGAAAATTCTTAGAAACTGAAAATTTGAAGAATGAAAGTTGAGTTGGTTAGCTAAACAACATTCAGCTCTGTTCCTTTTCGAGGACGAAAAGGTTTTAAGTGGGGGAGATTGTAACAACCCGGGAAATCAGAACCAACTTAAAATTTTTATTTTGGCTATTTTAATCGATTCTGGATATTTAAAATGATTTATTTTAAATAATAACGACTAAGAATTTATTTTAAATGAAGTTAGAACGTATAAATTTATTTTAATTATAAATAGAGTTTGAAATGGCGCGGTACTTTGAAAATTCGATTTTAAATTTCAAACGAATGTACAGAATTCAAAATAAATTGGATTTCGGTAAAACGAGAAACATTTAAATTTGTTTAATGATATCTTTCTAACGAATGTGAAAAATTCAGATTTCATAATATAAATAGAAAGTTATGTCCAGATTAAAATTTAGAATAGTCGCTATGGAATTTATATATATTTTAATATAATATATAGCCCTTAAAAATAGCCATTTTGCAAATGACCTCCTTTTTCAATGAAACCACTTTTGTTGGATCTGGAATGTCAAATTATTGTTTGGTTTGAGTTTTCATAATTTTTGGAATTAATATGTGAGCGTGGTAAATTTAAACGCGTTTGGTCATTTCAATTTGAATTTAATCGACTTGAAAATGACCATTTTTCTAACGGTCTCCAAATTCGATGAAACTAGTTTTGTTAGGACCGTATCGTCAAAACATAGCTAAATTTAATTTTCTGGAATTTTTGAAACCAGTATGTGGCCCCAATAAATTAAAATGTATGTTTAAATTCAATATATACTGATTTATATTTTAATTTTGACGAAAACTGATCGTAACAATAGAATTGGCATACGAAACATATTCTATTGTGTCTGGAAAGGGGGTATTTAGCTTGGGGCGATAGTCAATGGGTTTGATTTGGAGTTCAAAATGGAACAATAGAAGAATTAAATAATATAAAAAATGGGTATAAATAAATAAAATGCTCCCAAAACCCTAGCACTCAGACAAACCGCCTCCTTATGAAATCGGAGGCCACGATTCTTCAATTCATCCTCCTCCTTTTTCTCTTGATTCATAGATTAATTTAAGCAAATTTCAACATATCAATTCAACAGTTAAGTGAGGTGAAACACCCCACCTCCGTTAAGGTCACTCACAAAGGGAATGCCTTAACTTTGGTGGAGGTTTATAAGTAAAAGTCACAGATAAACACAAGACAGATATAAATACACATATTTTAAACAGCAGAAAACAAACAGGCTTTTATTTCATCAATACGTGTTCATACAAAACATTTCCATAATTGTCTCAAAATACTTCCAACATTACAACCTCATTACTGCCTTGATTATTAAAGAAGCATAAAACATAAATAAAGTAACAAAAATCCCCATAGTGATATCCAAAGCCATAATCCGAGCAAAAGAGATCCAAACCATACATCTATGGTCTTGAAGCTTGCAAAGAGTCTGACTAAGCTGGGTTGTTTCCTACCTGTGGACCTGGGGGGGGGACGAAAGAAAAGAAGACGAAAAGAAAATAGAGTCAGACATAAAGCCTGAGTAAATCTAGTGACTCTTCAGTATGTGAATAAGAAAAAGGGCATGATAGATATAAACTGAAAACAGGAAAGTATCACAAGCTAAGGAAGTATAGTTTAGAATCGAATGTACTATCGCACCCACACTATATCTCTACACCTACTTGAGCTTATTCTAACTGGCACCCCATGCTGAGGGTGAAGTGATCCCCATTTTCTAAAGATCGGCTCCTACTCGCATAAACATATGTGTCATACGGCCCCCAAGAATTGTAGATACCTATGTTGGTCCCACCATGGGGTGTATCAAGACCCATGGTGGCGGCCCCGACACAATTCTAGAATACATAGGTTATACTACTGGTGCCCCAGTGCCCTGTTTGTCTGCTCCGGAGTGTGTGCACGCCCGCACCCCATTAGAACCTACATTGTGCACCCACCACCGTCGTTTTTGACCGCTTACAATCAGCCCAGTAATCGTGCCCCACCCTGCCTAGTTTCAGGGTACCATGATACTTAACTTGGGTTACTGCTGAAACGGGTCCCTTGTTACTAGGGTTTTCTAGTCAAACATGTTAAGTGGTTAAGTGTCTGTATTTACCTCACCCATCAATTCTTGTTAACATGTTGAGTTTGGTTAAGTGTTTTTAGTTGACTTAACCCTACCATCTGTCCTTAGCCTCTAAAAGCACCAACCACTCACATTAGACAGATGTTGCTATGGTTACTGGATGTGCCAGTCGATTCCGGACAGGTTTACACCGTAGCTCAGTCTAACCTCGGGTCCTTATTGGGCTCAATGCTTAACCACCCACATTGGATAGGTATTGTTGTGACTACTGGACAACCGGGCAGGTCCGGGCAGGTTTACGTCACAACTCAATCCAACCTCGGGTTAAGCAGACCGTGTTTTCTAAATTTACATATTTTATCACTTCTCAATTTTATATGTAAATGTCATGTCCTTTATTCTTGGGTATAACAATTCATACCGCTTAAATGTCATTGTCGTTGGCATGTGCCAAACATGCCAACATATATTTTTCATGTTTTACACTCAACGTTATTACCCCCGTTTGTACGTTCGCAATATTATAACAAATGTTGGGCTCGACACAATTCAGCCCAACTTTATAAACGCGAGAAAAGGGGAAATCAAGAACATGTAATATTTTACAATACATAAAGGTGTATGGTGCATGAACTTGTAATTTAGCGATTCAACTAACATAAATAATGGGTCATGTGAACTTGCATTCAAATAGGCATATAACTAGATAGGTGTCACATAAAATGGCATATTTAGACTTATACAAACTTGGGTTCAAACATGTTTAATTTGGCATAATGTCAACCACAAAACTAACATGTTGTATATTCACCAAAATATCCAATTTTAACATCTAATCATATAGCCTATTTCAACATGAACTTGCATAGTTTATGTAACCCAAATGGTACCTAACATAGATCCAATTTTACTTGCAACTAAACATAAGAATGTGTTCCTAGATTTTGAGTCATGTAGGCATAAAAGGTCTCAAATCTAGAACATGTTTACATAAGCCTTAATTTAGACTTAGAGAATGTATATAGTCCATGCCATAGACATAAACATAAAGGGATCAAATTCTAGTTTTTGCCACAAACTTGCAAGTGCTATTATTTTCATATACAAATGTCCAATAGGCTTGCATCAATCAATTTATGCCACAAATATCAATACGCAAGTCATGACAGAATTATTACAATACACAGAATTCATATCATTATTATATAATAACACAATTCTATTTTCATTTACATCGAATCACGTCACAGTTTTATTCATATTCTGAAAGATCACTATACTTACAACGAATGCAGAATCTTGAATTCTGGATTCTGAGTTCTGAAATTGAGATGCGTTCCTTTGGGTAGATTAACGTTGCGTTGATAAATTTGATTAAGCTTTAGTTCTCTTCTTAATTTGATTCGTCCCTAAGCTCCTTTCCCTTGACGGCTACGCTCAATTCCTTCCCGGCAGCACGATGACTCCATTCTTATTTTTTTTGTGAGTTTTAGTTGAGACTTAGGGTGTATATATAGATTTTTAGATTGTTTTGAGCCGTCAGATGAAGACAGGAGGAATCTAGACCATACAAAGTCCAAAGAGCCAATCAAGAGGTGACATGTCAGCCCCAATGACACACCGAGCCACAGAAATTCGAGCCAGACCCAGCCAGCTAGGTCGACCGGGTAGGTCGACTGGCAGGTCGACACCCGGGTCGACACTATGGTCGACCTGGTCCCTGGACGGGAATTTTCCCGCCCAGCCCAGTTTGAGCTTATTTTTCGAATTTTGAACTTGAAACCGAGCTGTTTGAATTTTAAATTTTATTCTGAAACTTCGGAAGGTCATAACTCCTTCATACGGAGTCCGATTCACGCAAACTCGGACTCTATCTCAAGCAGAATTCCGAGACGAACGCATTGGCGTAACCCGTTTCCCTTAATTCTTTCATTTAGAATTAATTGCACTTTAATTTGTGAAGCTTAATGTTATAGAATTCACCGGGTGTTACATTCTCCCCCTCATAAAAGGATTTCGTCCCCGAAATCTTCAAGTTAGGAAGAATGTATATCCTACCATCCAACCGTCCATCTACTCAACCAACAAACACAGGCGTCCACTGTCCTTAAAAGACTTCTAATGCTTCATGATCATATGCATAGTGTGTGTACATGTCCTTATCTAATGCAGAAATCAGGCGGTCTAATGATTCAGTTGACCTCCTTAATGCGAATCATGTAAGTGTCATGAATCCCTTATGTATGTAAATTTTTCCTACTCATAATTCTAGATGAGTGCACAACTATTCATACAAATGCGACAACCATGTGACAGCATATCAAGTTTTAACCATATACAAATGGGAATACATATATGCATATGCAATATGAAGTGACTGAGCCGATCTAAAACCTAGGGTGTATGTGTATATATGCATCCACGAGCAACCACTAGCAATCACTAGCAACCACTAGTAATCACTAGCAACCATTTGCAGCCATCATCCATAACATGTTTTCAAATACATGTATGTATCCATTTGTTTTCTACCTAAGGAGTTAGGAAAAGGACCGAGGAGATATACCTAAAAAGATAGATAAAGCATAACTTAAAGAAAAAGAGAGATCAAAGATGTACCCTCAAAAAGAAAAGGGTAGGCAGCGCGTATTCTGTGCTCAGTTTCCCAAGTCGCGTCTTCCTCGGCGTCGCTCCACTGAACTTTAACGAGTTTGACTTCGCGGTTGCGTAGCTTTTTCACTTTAGTTCTTAAGACGTGGGTTGGAACTCTCATCACAGTTGCTTCACGTTCCACTTCGGCTTCTTCTAGAATGCTAGGTTTCACCACTTCCGCAGACTCATGCAAACACTTCCGGAGGTGAGAAACATGAAAGACGTTGTGAACTCCGGCCAGTCTCTCGGGTAGCTCTAATCTATAGGCCATCTTCCCAACCTTCTCGATGATAGGAAACGGCCCTACAAATCTTGGTGCTAACTTTCCTGTGGATCCAAAGCGAACGACGTTCCTTAAAGGAGATACCTTAAGGAAAACCATGTCCCCAACCTCAAACTCAAGGTCGGTCCTTCTCTTGTTTGCGTAGGATTTTTTTCTATCCTGGGTTGTCTTCATCCTTCTTCGTATTAAGTCCACTTTCTCTGAGGTCTCTCTGATCATGTCTGGCCCAAGTATAAGCTTATCTGTAGACTCCCACCAACAAGTTGGTGATTTGCACGGTCTTCCATACAAGGCGTCGAAGGTCGCCATACCGATGGTGGCTTGGTGGCTGTTGTTATAGGCGAATTCCACTAAAGGATGGTGATCCTCCCAAGTCCCTCCGAAGTCAAGAACGCACAGTCTTAGAAGATCTTCTAGTACTCTATTCACCCTTTCTGTATGACCGTCAGTTTGGGGGTGATAGGTCGTGCTCAAACATAACTGTGTGCCGACAGCTTCTTGCAGACTCCACCAAAATTCGCTCGTGAAGATGGGGTCTCTGTCACTCACTATGCTGGAGGGTATTCCATGGAGTTGAACTATTTCCTTAAGATAAATAGAAGCTAGAGACGAAGCAGTTCTTCTACTCTTGATAGGTATAAAGTGGGCGCTTTTAGTAAGCCTATCCATTATCACCCAAATGCTAGTATTGCCTCTTCTTGACCTAGGCAACCCGTCAATGAAGTCCATTGAAATGCTATCCCACTTCCATTGCGGGACTTCTAGAGGATGTAGTAGTCCTCCAGGTTTCTTTTGTTCTGCCTTGACCTATTGGCATGTCTCACACTTAGAAACGAAATCTGCCACGTCCTTCTTCATGCCGCTCCAATAGAAAGCTCTCTTTACGTCCTTGTACATCTTGTCTCCACCTGGGTGTATTGTCATCTTGGAATGATGGGTCTCCTCGAGAACCCTCTTCACTAAATCCCTAGATTGTGGGATGCATAGTCTTCCATCTTGCCTCAGCCAACCCTTATCGTCGATGGAATATCTATTGAGGTGGCCGGAAGTTTCACTCCTAATTAGTTGATCAATCACATCCACAAGTTGTGGGTCTTCACGTTGTGCGGCCCCTATCGAGTCTAAAAGAGTGGGCCGTACTTCTAGGGATGCCAATAAACCAGGTATAAAATCTGAGGAGGGCCTAAAGTCAAAACTGGCTATATACTCCAAGCTTTGCCTTTCTACAAAGAGAGGGCTTAAGGTCAGTTTCTTTCGGCTCAACGCGTCTGCTACTACGTTGCCTTCAGCTGATGTGCTCGGAGAGTATCCATGATTTCTTTCAGTTGTTGAGCATGCTCTTCCTCATTCTTTGAGAAGATAAAAATATCGTCTATGAAGACAACCACAAATTTGTTGAGGAATTCTCTGAACACTCTGCTCATTAGGTCTACGAAATAAGCGGGTGCGTTTGTCAAGTCAAAAGGCATGACAAGCCACTCGAAGAAACCGTCTGGGGTTCTGAAAATCGTGTTATCAATGCTGTCTTCAGCTACTCTTAGCTGATGGAACCCAGTTGCCAGATCAAGTTGGGAGAAGACCGACGCACCTACAAGCTGATCAAACAAATCGTCGATTCGGGGAAGAGGGTGCCTATTTTTCTTGGTTAATTTGTTTAACTCCCTATAGTCGATGGCGAAGCGAACCGTCCGCTTTGGTTGTGAACACCACTGGAGCACCCCATTCCGAAATGCTCCGTCTGATGAACCCCGTTTCGAGAAGTTCTTTAACCTGCTTACTGAGCTCCTTTCTCTCCTTTGGAGCCATGTGTCTGACAGGTAAAGCTACAGTGTAACGACCCAGATTTTGAGCGACTTTGGTTATCGACATAAACACGATGTCGATAACCAAAACATTGAGAAATCCTGGTAATTATTGAAAGAAATTAAAGGGTGAGGAAAGATAAGATAGAAACTTAGAATAGAAGAAGAAGAAGAACACAACATCAAAGTAACACGAACCTCACAGCGGAACGAATAACATATAATATATAACATAACTTTGAAATATAACAGTTATGTATACAGTAGCACTTATCAGAGTACAGCACTTACAACACAGCGGAAATAAACTATAGCTATATGATCTTGAAGCCTCCTGCTCCAACTCTTCAATGTATCTGCAAATCCCGACTACTTGACTGCCCGTACAAATTTAGGCACCCAAGAGTTTAGGGAAAACAACCAAGTAAACTCCGGGTCAGTCATGGGACTGGTATGAGTTAAATAGTTTAAAACAGTTCGAATAAGTAAACGATATCTCATAAGACCACGCCGTATAACGGAACGGGTTTCTCCCTTATGAGAATCCAAAATATCTTTATATCATAAACCTTTTGATATTATAATAATGTCTATCAACCATAATATAATAATCATCTAGCAGAAACGCCTTCATCTCACGTTCTACATATATAGTATACAATCAACACCGCAAGCACGTATTGGGTAATGGATTTCCAACTATGACAAGGTATGGAACCACCTTTCGCTAGTGTACCTCTAGAGAGGAATACACTGGGTTCAACAAGAACATCTTGCAACCCGGCCACACATGACCGACCACTCATTTCGCTTGAGTGTATCGAATGTATATCACCAACGGTTGGGATCAGCAACCGTTTCCCGAATGGGACAACATCAACAACAGATTTTATAAAAGTAAATGAAACTCTAGATCAGGTGATTATACACCCTAATAGGTGCGACCTACATAGCCATGCTACCTGCCCGATTTCTGTCATTTACCGGATGTGAGGCTAGAAGCTACGCTTATCTTCACATCAGATTCACTTCGAATGCCACATGGTCAGATCCATCGAAAATCACTAATTGACGTCTACAACGGTACATTACGTGTTAGCTAAAGAAGTTTCCTTCTCCGCTTCCACTCTTGGTACGGTTGAAGAAATCAATGTACGTGACCTTTCTGGAAATACTCTGTCAGACATTCATCGTCATTCACTTAGAACGTCACATCGTCATACCCGCCAAATCACAAATTGACTTATCCAAAAATAACACGGGTATACAGCTAAGAGAAATGAATTCCTCCGCAACCAACGTATATACGTTTGAAGAGATCAACTTACGCGATCCATTGGATATACTCTGTCAGACCTTCGTCCGTACAAGTTGTCCTGGGACTGGACAAACCGAAGGCACTATTCAGTATATCCATCTTAGTCACTGTTATCTAAGACTTATACAACAGCCCTTGAATTTTACTCCATCTTCAATTATCTTTGGCATATATGATTCGCAACGCTTATGCCAATACAGAGTGGTTCTTCGGATAATAATCCAACCGGTCTCTCCATATTAACAACGTTAAAATGGTCAAAACTTCGATAGTCTGTGATTTAACCATCAAAGAAAAACAAGTGTGCAAACAACGATATTATTTCCAGATGAAAATTATATCGGTAAATCATCAACATATATCTATATATATATTCACATTGCCTTATTTTCTATGTTTAGAAAATAAATGTTATTAACACTGGAAAACGTTTTCCATTTGCTTATATACAAATCACTACTCTTCCCCAACTATCAGTCCCTGACTGTGAACTAGTATGAGAACAATTCCCTAAGTATAAATCCCGAAGGCCGAAACCAACATCAGATAGACACTTAGAAAACCATTCAATTTACTAATCTCTAGTCAGTTCTAATTTTACTTAACTCTATTTGATTAACTCTGATTGATTAACTCTAACTGGTCAACCTTAATTAATTAACTCTAACTGGTTTTACTTGGTTTGACTAACTCCATTTATTAACTCGACTGACAAATTCAACTCGATTAACTGAACTAATCACTTTGATTAACTCGACAAATTCACTTTGGTTAACTTAACCAATTCACTTAACTAATTCACTTAGTTTAACTTAACTAATTCACTTTGATTAATCTAACTATTCACTTAACTCCTGTCGAATAAACCATATTCGATAACTCCTCTAACTCTACTCGAATAAACTATATTCGATTAACTCCTTTAATCTATTTGATTTGATAACTCCCCTTTTAGAATAACCAATATTCGATTAACTCACTTCGAATAACCAATATTCGACTACTCACTTCGAATAACTAATAATTGATAACTCCTTCAAATAAACTATATTCGATAATCTCCTCTCGAATAACTAGATTCGATTAACTTAACTTATTTAACTTAACTTGATTAACTCCTATCGAATGACTAGATTCGATCAACTTAACTTATTTAACTCATCTTGATTAACTCCTATCGAATAACTAGATTCGATTAACTTAACTTATTTAACTCATCTTGATTAACTCCTATCGAATAACTAGATTCGATTTAACTCCATTTGCTTGACTCTAGATCGCAACGATCACAATGGTTACACCTGATTCCCTTAGGCAACATCCGACCGCCTTAGGCTATTTACAGCCCTGCGAATTACGCTAGCAGTCGTACGAGATGGCAACTTACCCTGAATACTATGTTTGACTAACTCTATCTCAAATAACTATATTTGATTAACTCTAGTTCGTTTTAACTCTAATCGATTAACTCTAACTGAGTAACTCTAACTCGATCAACTCGACTTGATTAACTCGACTTACTTAACTCAACTGGTTAACTTGACTTACTTAACTCACTGGTTAACTTGACTTACTTAACTCACTGGTTAACTTGACTTGCTTAACTCACTGGTTAACTTGACTTACTTAACCCAACTGGTTAACTTGACTTACTTAACTCACTGGTTAACTTGACTTACTTAACCCAACTGGTTAACTTGACTTACTTAACTCACTGGTTAACTTGACTTACTTAACTCACTGGTTAACTTGACTTACTTAACCCAACTGGTTAACTTGACTTACTTAACCCAACTGGTTAACTCTATTGAACTAGTTAACTCTACTGAACTGGTTAACTCTACTGAACTAGTTAACTCTATTCAACTAACTCAACTCGACTAACCCCTTTCGAATAGCATATTTGTTTTACTAACTTTCGAATACCATATTCGATTTTACTCCCTTCGAATACCATATTCGATTTAACTCCTTTCGAATACCATATTCGATTTAACTCCTTTTGAATAACATATTCGATTTACTTTATTCACTTTATAAAGATTTCCTTTTTAACAACGTTTTATTCATTTGAAAAGATTTACTTTTAAATAACGGTTCTACACTTTAAAAATGATTTCCTTCTTATAACGTTTCCTTTTCAATTCTATTTATAAATGGTTTACAAATATTTCCTTTTCAAAATTATTCTTGAAATATTCTAACTCCTTAAATTCTCTGAAAAATTCGCCATAACCTCCTTTGTAACGGGAGCATCGGGAAAATCCCCAAACCCGCCACACAGGCCTTTCCATTCAAAAAGAAAATGGTTTGTAATTATTTCCTTTTTGAATATCTCCTATTTATAAATATTCCAATTTATAAACATTTCTTATTTATAAATATTCCACTTTATAAATATCTCTTATTTATAAATATCCCATTTTATAAATATTCTATTTTCAGTATCACTTTGAAAATCCCCTTATCAACATTTCGGTATGTTATGGTATTCAATCATATCAAATCACAATGTTCAATATCGTCCAAGCACATATAATCGCCCACAGATTTTATATCACATCATATAACAATATATGAAAAACAATAAAATAATTGTTGAGGAATCCAGTCGGATTCCTCCAACCTGTCTCCCTGCATCCACAGATGTTACACAATATGATTATCATCACTTTCAGTTCAATATAAATTATTCTGATAGCAGAATCAATATATAAATATTTAACGGTTTATATATATATATATATAATTACATATATATATATATAATTTTCACTAACTGACTAGAAGTTCAATCAACCAACACACAGCAATCAACAGATGATTAACAGTTCTAAAAATACATTATAAAAATATAACTGTTCAGAGTTGGTGAGTTTTAATCACATTGCCGCGTTATCCGTTAAATACTCAGTTTGCGTTATTTGATTCAGTCCGACAATTTATTTCGCCATAAATTGTAATTGTCTCCGATCCACTCCCGGTTAGTCTCATTGTGTTGCTCCCGTCCATACGATCCTAACGCAACTTACGGTTCTCGATTCTGACCTCGTATGGATGAGATATGATCATTACAAGTTCATACATATTTGAATTTAATTTAAAACATAAATAAATTAGCCATTTGGGCTTTAACCTTATTATCGGCCCACTCCAACATTCAGACCCGCGTTGACCTTCTTCTCCCCCAAACACAGTCGCTTCCCTGCTCCAAATCAATTGACCATCCACGCACTAAAATCCCCAACAACACTTCTTGATTTCTCAAACAAAACCTTGCGTTCAACACCTCATCGATACCTCAACATTATCTTACCCACAAACTACAGCTCGACGCCATCACTACTGTTTCGTCGAATAGCAACACTCCGAAGATGCTGACATCGCGCGACTACTATGGCTGTCGCACCCACCCAAACAGCCTCGACTTCGACCAAACTCCACTCCCCTGATGCGCCTGGCTCCCCCGAGCTCGCTAGCACCCTCAATTCCAGCCCCGACATCTCCTAGCCTCGTATGCGGCCAACCCTAATTCACTGGAGCAAAATCCAGTCCCCCAAACGTGACGTCGAGTTCCACCAAATGTATATCAACGTGAAGCAAATGATCCAAGGATCACTACCATATATATTTAGGAATTTATAAGAATTTCTTGGATTTCCTTTTGATTTTACAAAGAGGAAATTTGTTTACAGATGAACAAGTTTTGTGGCGGCTTGAAAAGTGTTTGACCAGAGAGGAGTTGAATTAGGTTAGAACGATAAGGGGGTATTTATAGACCACAAAAATATCTAGATATTTTTATATTAATATTTTAATATTTTTATTTAATCCTTTATATTCATTTCTGACTTCTAAAAATCCGTGTGATCACACATGATGCCCAGAAATCATGAAACTGGACATGTATCTAGAGTTCGACATTACGGTCCCAACGAAACTGGTTTCGTCAAATTCCGACTCCGTATGCTCACACAGCGTATTTTTAACTGTCAAAATACTGACTGTTTTTCACTCTAAAAATCCATACGGCCACACACTGACTCTAAAAATCACGAAACTGGAAATATTACAACTATTTGACATTGCGGATCTAACAAAATTAGTTTCGTTGAATTCCGACTTCGTTTGCAAAAGTGGCTATTTTTAAAGCTCTGGATGACCCATTTAAATATATAAATATATTTAAATATAATTAAATTAAATATAAATAAATTTATTTTATCGTATATAATTGCCGAGGAATATCATACAGCTCCAGTATATTTATTTACTTGCTATTCCGAGTCCAGATTGAATCGAATTTCAATTTATATTGAAATTCTCTTTTATAACGTATATAAAGCGTTACGAATTATAAAGGAATTTCACAGCGACTTTTATGAAATTTGATTTGGACGTAACTCAAAATCTATACGACGAAATCCCCATTTTTCTCTTCCACTAGAAAGATATACTCCACCAGCTCCACACGTTTCTTTTTTCACAGAAATTCGGCTTAAAACGAATCCTGTACATTCAGTTGAAGTTCAAATCGCCAAATAGCGAACTGCCGCGTCGTTACGCACTCTATTTTAATTATATTATAATCCTACGTTCAAACTGTCGTTGATTGAATATATTCGTCAATATAATCCAACTCTAAGCTGAATTAAATCTTGGGGATGACCCTGTTCACATTATATTGTCAATTCACACATTCTGGTCATTTCTAAATTAAATATATTATTTAATTATTTAATTAAATTAATTATTCCATATTATTTAATTAAACCTCTATTTAATTCACTACATCACGGTATATATAATTAAATAAATTAATTATAATACCTCTGACAAATGCGGGTCATTACATTCTTCCCCGCTTAAAATAATTTCGTCCTCGAAATTGCTAAGTTAGAGGACGACCCTATCTATTTGGTAAAAGCTTATCGGTTTTCTCCTTATCTCTGGTTTCTCCGAACCAATTAATATCGACTAAAATATTAATTCCTTTCGACTAAATAAAATTTTCAAAAATTCTGAAAATTTTCTAACACTTTAAATTTTCGGAAAATTTCGCCAGCGTCTCCTTTGTACCGGCATATACTTCAAACCACAACTCGCCTCTCTGGGCCTTCTCCAACCCAAAAGAAAATCAAAACGCCAAGCGGCTTGCCAATTCGGCTCATAAATTCCAAACTCATATAAAATATAAACTTGTACCTTTTTGTCGGACATATCATTATATCCCTACCATTCGTTACCACTTCGGCATATAACCATGCAATACCAACTTGATCTCAAATCAGTTCATTCTCAAAACCAAATCATTCGCTTACACCTAAGTCGAATTTTATTTCCACTCGAGTTCCATTCTCGATTTCAAACTCTTAACTTATTTATCCAAGTTAATTCCAGATTATTCTCTAATCAAATCCAGTTTTATTTAACTTAGTTCAAGTTAAATTCCAATTTATTTTTACCATCTTATTTTATTTAACTTCATAAGTTAAATTTAAATTCCATAATTTAAATTCCTGGGTTTATTTCAAATCAATTTGAAATCATAATACAAATTCAAAATCTTTGAATTTCTAAATAACTTGTTTTCTCAAAACAATTCAAATCAAAATCTCTGGTAGTAATCCACCACTTAGAACTCGAAAATCACACCGATGATACTGCGCAGTCATCATCAGAATTATTTTCCAGCGACCCAAGTGATTTCAATACTATATCAATTCAAAACCCTTACTAAATACATCCATTTTGAAAACATCTCAAAATCTCCCAGGAACTTAAAATTTCCTTATTTTAATTCCAAATCTGATTTAAATTCATATTTAATTCATCTTATTTCATATACTTTACTTATATGATTCTGATTGGTTATATACAACCATTTCACTTTATAATCTCATTCGATTATAATTACAACCAATATATCTAATATATGATAATATATTACATATCCATACTGTGTCGGTCCATCGTATTCAAGTATTTATTTACTCCTACCGATACAGTGGATCAAACTGATCGACCAGAACTCATAAACAACTCAGCCAATGAATCTCCACAATATAAAACCATTTTTATATCAAATACAAATACGCACTCGTATATATACACTCAACTCAATCTAGGGTATTACTAACCCTATCTCTACCGAGTCACGCCACAGAGCCAAGGTAATTCTTAACTTAAGCTCTGATACCAACTGTAACGACCCGGATTTTTGGCGACTTTGGTTATCGACATAAGCTCGATGTCGATAACCAAAACATCGAAAAATCCTGGTAATTATTGAAAGAAATTAGAGGGTGAGGAAAGATAAGATAGAAACTTAGAATAGAAGAAGAAGAAGAACACAACATCAGAGTAACACGAACCTCACAGCGGAACGAATAACATATAATATATAACATAACTTTGAAATATAACAGTTATGTAGACAGTAGCACTTATCAGAGTACAGCACTTACAACACAGCGGAAATAAACTATAGCTATATGATCTTGAAGCCTCCTGCTCCAACTCTTCAATGTATCTGCAAATCACGACTACTTGACTGCCCGTACAAATTTAGGCACCCAAGAGTTTAGGGAAAACAACCAAGTAAACTCCGGGTCAGTCATGGGACTGGTATGAGTAAAATAGTTTAAAACAGTTCGAACAAGTAAACGATATCTCATAAGACCACGCCGTATAACGGAACGGGTTTCTCCCTTATGAGAATCCAAAATATCCTTATATCAAAAACCTTTTGATATTATAATAATGTCTATCAACCACAATATAATAATCATCTAGTAGAAACGCTTTCATCTCACGTTCTACATATATAGTATACAATCAACACCGCAAGCACGTATTGGGTAATGGATTTCCAACTATGACAAGGTATGGAACCACCTTTCGCTAGTGTACCTCTAGAGAGGAATACACTGGGTTCAACAAGAACATCTTGCAACCCGGCCACACATGACCGACCACTCATTTCGCTTGAGTGTATCGAATGTATATCACCAACGGTTGGGATCAGCAACCGTTTCCCGAATGGGACAGCATCAACAACAGATTTTATAGAAGTAAATGAAACTCTAGATCAGGTGATTATACACCCTAATAGGTGCGACCTACATAGCCATGCTACCTGCCCGATTTCTGTCATTTACCGGATGTGAGGCTAGAAGCTACGCTTATCTTCACACCAGATTCACTTCGAATGCCACATGGTCAAATCCATCGAAAATCACTAATTGACGTCTACAACGGTACATTACGTGTTAGCTAAAGAAGTTTCCTTCTCCGCTTCCACTCTTGGTACGGTTGAAGAAATCAATGTACGTGACCTTTCTGGAAATACTCTGTCAGACATTCATCGTCATTCACTTAGAACGTCACATCGTCATACCCGCCAAATCACAAATTGACTTATCCAAAAATAACACGGGTATACAGCTAAGAGAAACGAATTCCTCCGCAACCAACGTATATACGTTGAAGAGATCAACTTACGCGATCCATTGGATATACTCTGTCAGACCTTCGTCCGTACAAGTTGTCCTGAGACTGGACAAACCGAAGGCACTATTCAGTATATCCATCTTAGTCACTGTTATCTAAGACTTATACAACAGCCCTTGAATTTTACTCCATCTTCAATTATCTTTGGCATATATGATTCGCAACGCTTATGCCAATACAGAGTGGTTCTTCGGATAATAATCCAACCGGTCTCTCCATATTAACAACGTTAAAATGGTCAAAACTTCGATAGTCTGTGATTTAACCATCAAAGAAAAACAAGTGTGCAAACAACGATATTATTTCCAGATGAAAATTATATCGGTAAATCATCAACATATATCTATATATATATTCACATTGCCTTATTTTCTATGTTTAGAAAATATATGTTATTAACACTGGAAAACGTTTTCCATTTGCTTATATACAAATCACTACTCTTCCCCAACTATCAGTCCCTGACTGTGAACTAGTATGAGAACAATTCCCTAAGTATAAATCCCGAAGGCCGAAACCAACATCAGATAGACACTTAGAAAACCATTCAATTTACTAATCTCTAGTCAGTTCTAATTTTACTTAACTCTATTTGATTAACTCTGATTGATTAACTCTAACTGGTCAACCTTAATTAATTAACTCTAACTGGTTTTACTTGGTTTGACTAACTCCATTTATTAACTCGACTGACAAATTCAACTCGATTAACTGAACTAATCACTTTGATTAACTCGACAAATTCACTTTGGTTAACTTAACCAATTCACTTAACTAATTCACTTAGTTTAACTTAACTAATTCACTTTGATTAATCTAACTATTCACTTAACTCCTGTCGAATAAACCATATTCGATAACTCCTCTAACTCTACTCGAATAAACTATATTCGATTAACTCCTTTAATCTATTTGATTTGATAACTCCCCTTTTAGAATAACCAATATTCGATTAACTCACTTCGAATAACCAATATTCGACTACTCACTTCGAATAACTAATAATTGATAACTCCTTCAAATAAACTATATTCGATAATCTCCTCTCGAATAACTAGATTCGATTAACTTAACTTATTTAATTTAACTTGATTAACTCCTATCGAATGACTAGATTCGATCAACTTAACTTATTTAACTCATCTTGATTAACTCCTATCGAATAACTAGATTCGATTAACTTAATTTATTTAACTCATCTTGATTAACTCCTATCGAATAACTAGATTCGATTTAACTCCATTCGCTTGACTCTAGATCGCAACAATCACAATGGTTACGCCTGATTCCCTTAGGCAACATCCGACCGCCTTAGGCTATTTACAGCCCTGCGAATTACGCTAGCAGTCGTACGAGATGGCAACTTACCCTGAATACTATGTTTGACTAACTCTGTCTCAAATAACTATATTTGATTAACTCTAGTTCGTTTTAACTCTAATCGATTAACTCTAACTGAGTAACTCTAACTCGATCAACTCGACTTGATTAACTCGACTTACTTAACTCAACTGGTTAACTTGACTTACTTAACTCACTGGTTAACTTGACTAGCTTAACTCACTGGTTAACTTGACTTACTTAACCCAACTGGTTAACTTGACTTACTTAACTCACTGGTTAACTTGACTTACTTAACCCAACTGGTTAACTTGACTTACTTAACTCACTGGTTAACTTGACTTACTTAACTCACTGGTTAACTTGACTTACTTAACCCAACTGGTTAACTTGACTTACTTAACTCACTGGTTAACTTGACTTACTTAACTCACTGGTTAACTTGACTTACTTAACCCAACTGGTTAACTTGACTTACTTAACCCAACTGGTTAACTCTATTGAGCTGGTTAACTCTACTGAACTGGTTAACTCTACTGAACTAGTTAACTCTATTCAACTAACTCGACTCGACTAACCCCTTTCGAATAGCATATTCGTTTTACTAACTTTCGAATACCATATTCGATTTTACTCCCTTCGAATACCATATTCGATTTAACTCCTTTCGAATACCATATTCGATTTAACTCCTTTCGAATAACATATTCGATTTACTTTATTCACTTTATAAAGATTTCCTTTTTAACAACGTTTTATTCATTTGAAAAGATTTACTTTTAAATAACGGTTCTACACTTTAAAAATGATTTCCGTTTTATAACGTTTCCTTTTCAATTCTATTTGTAAATGGTTTACAAATATTTCCTTTTCAAATTTATTCTTGAAATATTCTAACTCCTTAAATTCTCTGAAAAATTCGCCATAACCTCCTTTGTAACGGGAGCATCGGGAAAATCCCCAAACCCGCCACACAGGCCTTTCCATTCAAAAAGAAAATGGTTTGTAATTATTTCCTTTTTGAATATCTCCTATTTATAAATATTCCAATTTATAAACATTTCTTATTTATAAATATTCCACTTTATAAATATCTCTTATTTATAAATATCCCATTTTATAAATATTCTATTTTCAATATCACTTTGAAAATCCCCTTATCAACATTTCGGTATGTTATGGTATTCAATCATATCAAATCACGATGTTCAATATCGTCCAAGCACATATAATCGCCCACAGATTTTATATCACATCATATAACAATATATGAAAAACAATAAAATAACTGTTGAGGAATCCAGTCAGATTCCTCCAACCTGTCTCCCTGCATCCACAGATGTTACACAATATGATTATCATCACTTTCAGTTCAATATAAATTATTCTGATAGCAGAATCAATATATAAATATTTAACGGTTTTTATATATATATATAATTACATATATATATATATATAATTACATATATATATATATTTCACTAACTGACTAGAAGTTCAATCAATCAACCAACACATAGCAATCAACAGATGATTAACAGTTCTAAAAATACATTATAAAAATATAACTGTTCAGAGTTGGTGAGTTTTACTCACATTGGCGCGTTAACCATTAAATACTTAGTTTGCGTTATTTGATTCAGTCCGACAATTTATTTCGCCATAAATTGTAACTGTCTCCGATCCACTCCCGGTCAGTCTCATTGTGTTTATCCCGTCCATACGATCCTAACGCAACTTACGGTTCTCGATTCTGACCTCGTATGGATGAGATATGATCATTACAAGTTCATACATATTTGAATTTAATTTAAAACTTAAATAAATTAGCCATTTGAGCTTTAACCTTATTATCGGCCCACTCCAACATTCAGACCCGCGTTGACCTTCTTCTCCCCCAAACACAGTCGCTTCCCTGCTCCAAATCAATTGACCATCCACGCACTAAAATCCCCAACAACACTTCATGATTTCTCAAACAAAACCTTGCGTTCAACACCTCATCGATACCTCAACATTATCTTACCCACAAACTACAACTCGACGCCATCACTACTGTTTCGTCGAATAGCAGCACTCCGAAGATGCTGACATCGCGCGACTACTATGGCTGTCGCACCCACTCAAACAGCCTCGACTTCGATCAAACTCCACTCCCCTGATGCGCCTGGCTCCCCCGAGCTCGCTAGCACCCTCAATTCCAGCCCCGACACCTCCTAGCCTCGTATGCGGCCAACCCTAATTCACTGGAGCAAAATCCAGTCCCCCAAACGCGACGTCGAGTTCCACCAAATGTATATCAACGTGAAGCAAATGATCCAAGGATCACTACCATATATATTTAGGAATTTATAAGAATTTCTTGGATTTCCTTTTGATTTTACAAAGAGGAAATTTGTTTACAGATGAACAAGTTTTGTGGCGGCTTGAAAAGTGTTTGACCAGAGAGGAGTTGAATTAGGTTAGAACGATAAGGAGGTATTTATAGACCACAAAAATATCTAGATATTTTTATATTAATATTTTAATATTTTTATTTAATCCTTTATATTCATTTCTGACTTCTAAAAATCCGTGTGATCACACATGATGCCCAAAAATCACGAAACTGGACATGTAGCTAGATTTCGACATTACGGTCCCAACGAAACCGGTTTCATCAAATTCCGACTCCGTATGCTCACACAGCATATTTTTAACTGTCAAAATACTGACTGTTTTTCACTCTAAAAATCCATACGGCCACACACTGACTCTAAAAATCACGAAACTGGAAATCTAACAACTATTTGACATTGCGGATCTAACAAAATTAGTTTCGTTGAATTCCGTCTTCATTTGCAAAAGTGGCTATTTTTAAAGCTCTGGATGACCCATTTAAATATATGAATATATTTAAATATAATTAAATTAAATATAAATAAATTTATATTATCGTATATAATTGCCAAGGAATATCATACAGCTCCAGTATATTTATTTACTCGCCATTCCGAGTCCAGATTGAATCGAATTTCAATTTATATTGAAATTCTCTTTTATAACGTATATAAAGCGTTACGGATTATAAAGGAATTTCACAGCGACTTTTCTGAAATTTGATTTGGACGTAACTCAAAATCTACACGACGAAATCCCGATTTTTCTCTTCCACTAGAAAGATATACTCCACCTGCTCCACACGTTTCTGTTTCACAGAAATCCGGCTTAAAACGAATCCTGTACATTCAGTTGAAGTTCAAATCGCCAAATAGCGAACTACCGCGTCGTTACGCGCTCTATTTTAATTATATTATAATCCTACGTTCAAACTGTCGTTGATTGAATATATTCGTCAATATAATCCAACTCTAAGCTGAAATAAATCTTGGGGATGACCCTGTTCACATTATATTGTCAATTCACACATTCTGGTCATTTCTAAATTAAATATATTATTTAATTATTTAATTAAATTAATTATTCCATATTATTTAATTAAACCTCTATTTAATTCACTACATCACGGTATATATAATTAAATAAATTAATTATAATACCTCTGACAAATGCGAGTCATTACCTACAGGCTTTGCATTATCCACAAGATATATGCGTGAGTCTATTTCCTGCCTCGGAGGTAAGCCCTTCACCTCCTCAAAGACATCCGGATATTCCCGGACTACTCTAACTGACTGTAAATTCTCATCAGAAGCATCAAGCAACTCTAGATAACTAAGCATAACAGCATTCAAGGGATTACAAGAAATTTCTAGAGTGTTACCAAGCCGAGTCAAGAGTCTAACTACTCTTTTCTCACAATCAAGAATGGCACCATTACTGGATAACCAGTCCATGCCTAAGATCAAACCATATCCCGAGAAGCCCAAAACAAAGGCATTACAACTAAACTCAACGCTGAGAATAGAGATTTTCAAACCCAAACTTTGACGACCTGGAATTTTCGCTCGATCTGAATCAGTCGTTAAACCGATCTAGACCGTTCGAAACCCCTGATCGTTTGAGAACAGGACAAAACAGAATGCAGACGGAAGAACATTTCATTGTATATTACAACAATTCTATCAGATACAAGAATATACATAGTATAAATGAATAAATTACATAGCAACGGAAAATAATACGAAGCACAACTGAAGGTGATATACGGATACAGAGCTTTCCGGATATCATTCCAGCTGCAAACCAGGATCTGTGAATATAAATCTGCAAAACCAAAACTACTAGCTGCCCGTGCGGAAAATAGGGGCACCCAGAGTTTAGGTTAAAACAATAAACTCCAGGTCAGTCATGCGACTGGTGTGAGAACTAAAACAGTTATTTAAAGCTTTACTTTAAAAGAGAGTAATTCAAGGGACCACGCCGTATAACACGGAACGGGTTTCCTCCCAAGAATACCAGTGCATAGAATAAACAACGCAATGCTTTTTCGAAAAATGAAGCTATTATAAGACCCAGGTCCCATCACACAATGCAACGCAAGCCGGAGGATAGGGTTTTACCTTATAACAGCCAAACATGCTTGATACGTTTAAAACAAATCATTTGATACTATAATAAGTGTATAGTGTCAAAACATTTCAATCATAAATATAAATCATAGACGGCATGAGTGCCCCATCCCACTATGTCGCCATACTAGGCTCTACAAATAAAACCGAAATACACGTATTGGAAATTGGATTCCCGCTATGAAATTTTGATTCTTCGGATTCGTTGGAAAGATATCATCAATTAGATCCTATGATTTTTGGTTTCACTAAAATCCGGATTGTTTTGCACTCGGTACATTCAATTGAAGTTTGAAATCGAATTATCGAACTACCGCGCCATTTTCAATTCTATTTATATTTATATATAAATATTTATATTCTAACGACGACGCGTATAATATATACGTTCAAATTATATTCAAAATAAATTTCTCGTCGATATTATTTAAAATAATCTATTTTAAATATTCAAAATTCGCTAAAATTGCCAAAATAAAAATTTTAAACTGGCTCAGAATTTCCGGGTTATTACAATCTCCCCCACTTAAAACTTTTCGTCCCCGAAAAGGAACAAAGTCGAAAGTGGTTTGATTAATCAGCTCTACGCTTGATCAGGCTTCCATTCTCCAACTCTTTAGTTTCTGAGAATTTTCAAAATTTCAAAAATTTGGCTAACACCCTAAATTTCCGAAAAATTTCGCCATAACCTCCCCTGCACCGGGAGCATCGGGGAATTTCAAATAGCTTCCCCGGTCCTTCTAATCTCAAAAAGAAAAAGAAAAAGCCAAGCGGCTAGCCAATAGGCTCATAAAATCATCATCACCCAAACAAAACAGTAAATTATGTAATAAACATGTACCTATTTGTCGGGCAAACAAATTTTATTCTTCGGCTCTAGCCTCCTTGCTATGACCTGTCCAATGTAAGTATATGTATATGCAAGCAAATGCGACCAATTTTCAATATAATTCAATCTTTGGTTATATTAGGCATAATGGTTCAAAATTATCAAACAAATAAACAAACAACACAAACATCAGTCAATTAGTGGATTAGAGTTTCAAATCCATAATTTGATACATATACAAAAATCATGTTTGTGATGCCAATTCACAACAATGTGTTCTAACTATATAAGTTTTGGTTCTCACACCAGTCTAATGGAAATATATAGATATCACACCTTCGTTACTCGAACATGAATACTAATGACGACTAGTCAATCATCAGAATCATCTTCGGGCCACTAGAGTATGATTCTATATCTATCCAATATATTAAAACTTCGAATATACGTTCATGACGCGTATATGCAAAACCTTTATATACTAGATTGTCCATATTCAATACAAATAAATAATCAAATACGTATAAAACGATTTAAATTTTCAAAACAAAATTGTTTTCATTTGAAAAATATACTCTTCACACTCGTTCTAGGATACTACTGATCCTATCTCTAACGAGTCATTCTAATTGGATATAACTAATCCAATATCTGATGAATTCTTTCGTATGGTTCTAATGTGTCTTGTTCTCGAGCTCTGTAAACCAAAGCTCTGATACCAAATGTGACGACCTGGAATTTTCGCTCGATCTGAATCAGTCGTTAAACCGATCTAGACCGTTCGAAACCCCTGATCGTTTGAGAACAGGACAAAACAGAATGCAGACGGAAGAACATTTCATTGTATATTACAACAATTCCATCAGATACAAGAATATACAGAGTATAAATGAATAAATTACATAGCAGCGGAAAATAATACAAAGCACAACTGAAGGTGATATACGGATACAGAGCTTTCCGGATATCATTCCAGCTGCAAACCAGGATCTGTGAATATAAATCTGCAAAACCAAAACTACTAGCTGCCCGTGCGGAAAATAGGGGCACCCAGAGTTTAGGTTAAAACAATAAACTCCAGGTCAGTCATGTGACTGGTGTGAGAACTAAAACAGTTATTTAAAGCTTTACTTTAAAAGAGAGTAATTCAAGGGACCACGCCGTATAACACGGAACGGGTTTCCTCCAAAGAATACCAGTGCATAGAATAAACAACGCAATGCTTTTTCGAAAAATGAAGCTATTATAAGACCCAGGTCCCATCACACAATGCAACGCAAGCCGGAGGATAGGGTTTTACCTTATAACAGCCAAACATGCTTGATACGTTTAAAACAAATCATTTGATACTATAATAAGTGTATAGTGTCAAAACATTTCAATCATAAATATAAATCATAGACGGCATGAGTGCCCCATCCCACTATGTCGCCATACTAGGCTCTACAAATAAAACCGAAATACACGTATTGGAAATTGGATTCCCGCTATGAAATTTTGATTCTTCGGATTCGTTGGAAAGATATCATCAATTAGATCCTATGATTTTTGGTTTCACTAAAATCCGGATTGTTTTGCACTCGGTACATTCAATTGAAGTTTGAAATCGAATTATCGAACTACCGCGCCATTTTCAATTCTATTTATATTTATATATAAATATTTATATTCTAACGACGACGCGTATAATATATACGTTCAAATTATATTCAAAATAAATTTCTCGTCGATATTATTTAAAATAATCTATTTTAAATATTCAAAATTCGCTAAAATTGCCAAAATAAAATTTTTAAACTGGCTCAGAATTTACGGGTTATTACACAAACAAACCATTGACAAGTAAGCGGAGCCCCCAATTGGATTTGAAACTACTAAGGGATCCTCTACCGTACTAATGTCTAGATGCAGAGATTCTACTAAGGCAGATGAAATAAAGGAGTGTGATGCGTCAGAGTCAAAAAGTGTGCGAACTGGATGATCATAAAGATAGACTACACTTTCTACAAAAATATTACTACCTCGTTCCTATGGAGGTGCCACCAGTGCATGAACTTG
This sequence comes from Allium sativum, assembly GCA_030737875.1. Lineage (NCBI taxonomy): Eukaryota > Viridiplantae > Streptophyta > Magnoliopsida > Asparagales > Amaryllidaceae > Allium > Allium sativum. Next base: position 179,008,924 of record CM060920.1, on the reverse strand, counting down.
ACCCCCTGAAGTGGATCCAGCCTTCTGTCCCTGCCCTCGCTTCTTTGGGCAGTCCTTAGCCAAGTGCCCAGTCTCTCCGCAATGGAAGCACCCACCCATCTTCGCTTTCCTCTTTCGGTAGTCTTTCGATATATGTCCAACAATGCCACAGAAATTGCACTTTCTCCTCTCACGGGGCTTATTGTTCTTCCCTCCTTTCTTGAAGTCTGTTTTCTTAGCTTGTAGACCCTCTTTCTTTTCTTCCACCTTAGTCTCTTTCTTGTCGTTGTCTTCCTCGTGTAGCAACGCCATGTCCACCAAGCTTTCATAAGTCGCTCCCGTGGATACATGGGTCATAGCAAGGCTGTGTAGAGGCACATTTATACCTTTGAAGAAGCGAAGCGCCTTCTTGTGTTGGGTGTTTACCAAGTCCAGCCCAAATCTAGCCAGCTGATTAAACTGATTGACGTACTCCCTGATCGTCATGCTCCCCTGTTTAAGAGTTAGGAACTTCTCCATTTGCAGGCTTCTTTCCGCTTGGGAGAGGAATTTCATCTCAAACCTTGTCCGGAAATCTTCCCATGTTTCCACTGCCCTCTGAGCATTGTTAATCTCCCACCAATAGGAAGCTTCATCTTTAAGCACACACTGCTAGCTGTATCTTTTGCCTGTCATCAACTCCGAAGATGACAAACAGATCCTCGGTCTCCTTTAGCCAGTTTCTTGCTCCTACAAAGGACCCTGTCCCATAAAAGTCTTTTCCACCCATAGCCTTGAAGTCTCTACATGTTTTTGCGAAGGCATTTCCACGAGGAGGAGGAGGAGGAACCGCGGCCACTGGAGGAGGAATGTATGCTGGGCCCGCGCCATTGGCACTTGCTTCTAAGTACCTCCTAAACCGGCCGGGTATCGGTACTCCTTCTGGAAGGTAAAGGTCTCCAGACATGCTGAAATAGAAAGGAAAGATTCAAAACCGAAGGATAGAGAGAGAGACAGTGCACATGGCTTTGGGGGATTATGCCTTTTTTTAAAAAATATAACATTTTTTTCTTGAAAAATGCTTCTTTAAACTTCCTTTTGAAAACAATTCAAAAAAAAATTTATCTTATCTGGTAAACCTATGCTCTGATACTAAGTGAAACACCCCACCTCCGTTAAGGTCACTCACAAAGGGAATGCCTTAACTTTGGTGGAGGTTTATAAGTAAAAGTCACAGATAAACACAAGACATATATAAATACACATATTTTAAACAGCGGAAAACAAACAGGCTTTTATTTCATCAATACGTGTTCATACAAAACATTTCCATAATTGTCTCAAAATACTTTCAACATTACAACCTCATTACTGTCTTGATTATTAAAGAAGCATAAAACATAAATAAAGTAACAAAATTCCCCGTAGTGATATCCAAACCCCTAATCCGAGAAAAAGAGATCCAAACCATACATCTATGGTCTTGAAGCTTGCAAAGAGTCTGACTAGGCTGGGTTGTTTCCTCCCTGTGGACCTGGAGGGTGGAACGAAAGAAAAGAAGACGAAAAGAAAATAGAGTCAGACATAAAGCCTAAGTAAATCTAGTGACTCTTCAGTATGTGAATAAGAAAAAGGGCATGATAGATATAAACTGAAAACAGGAAAGTATCAAAAGCTAAGGAAGTATAGTTTAGAATCGAATGTACTATCGCACCCACACTATATCTCTGCACCTACTTGAGTTTATTCTAACTGGCACCCCATGCTGAGGGTGAAGTGATCCCCATTTTCTAAAGATCGGCTCCTACTCGCAGAAACATATGTATCATACGGCCCCCAAGAATTGTAGATACCTATGCTGGTCCCGCCATGGGGTGTATCAAGACCCATGGTGGCGGCCCTGACACAATTCTAGAATACATAGGTTATACTACGGTGCCCCAGTGCCCTGTTTGTATGCTCCGGAGTGTGTGCACGCCTGCACCTCGTTAGAACCTACACTGTGCACCCACCGCCGTCGTTTTTGACCGCTTACAATCAGCCCAGTAATCGTGCCCCACCCTGCCTAGTTTCAGGGTACCATGATACCTAACTTGGGTTACTGCTGAAACGGGTCCCTCGTTACTAGGGTTTTCTAGTCAAACATGTTAAGTGGTTAAGTGTCTATATTTACCTAACCTCACCCATCAATTCTTGTTAACATGTTGAATTTGGTTAAGTGATTTTAGTTGACTAAACCCTACCATCTTTCCTTAGCCTCTTAAAGCACCGACCACTCACATTAGACAGATATTGCTATGGTTACTGGATGTGCCGGTCGGTTCCGGGCAGGTTTACACCGTAGCTCAGTCTAACCTCGGGTCCTTATTGGGCTCAATGCTTAACCACCCACATTGGATAGGTATTGTTGTGACTACTGGACAGCCGGGCGGATCCGGGCAGGTTTACGTCACAACTCAATCCAACCTCGGGTTAAGCATACCGTGTTTTCTAAATTTACATATTTTATCACTTCTCAATTTTATATGTAAATGTCATGTCCTTTATTCTTGGATATAACAATTCATACCGCTTAAATGTCATTGTCGTTGGCATGTGCCAAACATGCCAACATATATTTTTCATGTTTTACACCCAACGTTATTACCCCCGTTTGTACGTTCGCAACATTATAACAAATGTTGGGCTTGACACAATTCAGCCCAACTTTATAAACGCGAGAAAAGGGGAAATCAAGAACATGTAATATTTTACAATACATAAAGGTGTGTGGCGCATGAACTTGTAATTTAGCGATTCAACTAACATAAATAATGGGTCATGTGAACTTGCATTCAAATAGGCATATAACTAAATAGGTGTCACATAAAATGGCATATTTAGACTTATACAAACTTGGGTTTAAACATGTTTAACTTGGCATAATGTCAACCACAAAACTAACATGTTGTATATTCACCAAAATATCCAATTTTAACATCTAATCATATAGCCTATTTCAACATGAACTTGCATAGTTTATGTAACCCAAATGGTACCTAACATAGATCCAATTATACTTGCAAATAAACATAAGAATGTGTTCCTAGATTTTGAGTCATGTAGGCATAAAAGGTCTCAAATCTAGAACATGTTTACATAAGCCTTAATTTAGACTTAGAGAATGTATATAGTCCATGCCATAGACATAAACATAAAGGGATCAAATTCTAGTTTTTGCCACAAACTTGCAAGTGCTATTATTTTCATATACAAATGTCCAATAGGCTTGCATCAATCAATTTATGCCACAAATATCAATACGCAAGTCATGACAGAATTATTACAATACACAGAATTCATATCATTATTATATAATAACACAATTCTATTTTCATTTACATCGAATCACGTCATAGTTTTATTCATATTCTGAAAGATCACTATACTTACAACGAATGCAGAATCTTGAATTCTGGATTCTGAGTTCTGAAATTGAGATGCGCTCCTTTGGGTAGATTAACGTTGCGTTGATTAATTTGATTAAGCTTTAGTTCTCTTCTTAATTTGATTCATCCCTAAGCTCCTTTCCCTTGACGGCTACGCTCAATTCCTTCCCGGCAGCATGACGACTCCAATCTTATTTTTTTGTGTGAATTTTAGTTGAGACTTAGGGTGTATATATAGATTTCTAGATTGTTTTGAGCCGTCAGATGAAGACAGGAGGAATCTAGACCATACAAAGTCCAAAGAGCCAAGCAGGAGGTGACATGTCAGCCCCAATGACACACCGAGCCATAGAAATTCGAGCCAGAGCCAGACCCAGCCAGCCAGGTTGATCGGGTAGGTCGACTGGCAGGTCGACACCCAGGTCGACACTATGGTCGACCTGGGGTGACCAGGTCGACACAATGGTTGACCTGGTCCCTGGGCGGGAATTTTCCTACCCAGCCCAGTTTGAGCTTATTTTTCGAATTTTGAACTTGAAACCGAGCTGTTTGAATTTTAAATTTTATTTTGAAACTTTCGAAGGTCATAACTCCTTCATACGGAGTCCGATTCACGCAAACTCGGACTCTATCTCAAGAAGAATTCCGAGACAAACGCAATGGCGTAACCCGTTTCCCTTAATTCTTTCATTTAGAATTAATTACACTTTAATTTGTGAAGCTTAATGTTATAGAATTCACGGGGTGTTACATGAGGGCTATCAATTGGTACCAAAAAGTGAGGATAAGTTATGAACATAATAACAAAATTAAATCTCGTAAGTCATTTCATTTTAAATGGTTCTCAAAATTTTGAAAGTATTTCCTTTATCTTCTCTGTGTACACACAATTATGTACTGTTCAGGAACTAAAGGGAACTGCTACCGAAATTTTGTGGAATAGTTTAAATTGAAAAGATTTACGCGATTTAATTACGTTATTGTAATTGTAATAGGAGGTAGGATGACCCATCAGTAAATGATCTATTAACATAACATGCATTCATCTATTATACGGGAATTTTTAGGATTTAATGGTCAGACATAAAAATAGTGAATATATTGCAACTATTAAAAGTAATAAAAATGATTGCCTACTTAGAAAAAGCATTTTCATCTACTTAAAAAAATGGACTTTCATCTACTTAAGTAAACTTTATACTATATGCCCTTTTTGGTTTTTTATTTTTAGCATATTATTTAATTTTATATCTACTTAGGAAAAATAGATGATTATTTTATTGATCGAAGTTGGATGTACAAACGAAGAGAAACTGATGGCACAATAAACAAACAATTTATTAATGCTATCGGCGTGTTTATTGATTTTTATTTAAGTAACAACGGAAACGACATTGAAATCCGTTGTCCATGTAGTAGATGCAAGTTACTAAAGCATTTGATACCGCGAATGGTTAGAGTTCATTTGCGTCAGTACGGTTTTGTGCCGAACTATTTGGTTTGGGATCGTCATGGAGAACCATTAGCATCTACTTCTGTACAAGTTGAGGTGGTAGTGAATAATGAAAGTTCTACAATGAATCTCGTAGAACAAATGGTTTAAGATGTTGCACTGTCAGTGTTCTCGGTTCAACAATTTAATTATGACGACGATAATGATGAAGAAAAACCAAATATTGATGCCAAAAAATATACGATTTATTAGATGCCGCGAAAAAACCCCTTTGGGAAGGCTGTGAAAGCAGAACGCAATTATCAGTAACTGTTGAATACATTACGATGAAATCTAAATACAACCTCACAAAAGTTGGATTTGCAGCCATTGTACAAGCTGCGAAGCGGCATATGCCTCTATATAATTTAATGTGCAAAAATCGTTATGAAGTAAAAAAAGGATGTCGGCCTTCGGTTTACCGTATCAAAAAATAGATACATGTCTAAAGGGTTGCATGCTATTTTGGAAGGAAGATATCAACCTTAAGAATTGTAGAATATGTAATCAGAAAAGATACAAATCGAGAAAGAAAAAGCGAAAGGAAGTCCTGTATAAACGTATGCATTATTTGCCTATTATTATTAGACTTCAAAGGTTATATGCATCTTATGTAACCGCGCAACATATGAGATGGCACAATGTGAGAACATCGGAAGAAGGTATGTTAACACACCCATCTGATGGAGAAGCATGGAAGCATTTTGACCAGAAGTATCTCAATTTTGCATCTGAGAGTCGTAATATTAGATTTAGTTTATGCACAGATGGATTTTCACTATTTTCTCAATTTGGTTCTAAATATTCGTCCTAGCCTATAATTGTCGCACCTTATAATTTACCTCCTTGGATGTGTACGAAAACTCCTTATATGTTTCCCATAATTGTCGTCCCTGGTCCTGATGATCTGACACAAGGAATCGATGTTTATTTACAACCGTTGATTGAAGAATCAAAAAAATTATGGTACGAAGGGGTAGAAACATATGATATTTCGCAAAAAAGGAACATTTATATGCATGCTTCTCTGTTATGGACAATTAGAGATTTTCCTGCGTATGTAATGCTTTCAGGTTGGAGTACGGCTAGTCATCTAACTTGTATGTATTGCATGGAAGAAATAAGAGCATTTTCTTTACCTATTGGAAAGAAAATTTCATGGTTTGACTGTCATAGATGTTTTCTTCATATTAATCATGCTACTAGAAGAGATAAGAATTTTTTTTTATAGCTAATAAGCAGGAAAATACGAGACCACCTAAAATATGGACAAATGAGAAAATTTATGAACTTGTACAAGATTATCCAAAGATTTATGAAACCAGAGTACAAACAGAAATTCAAGGTAAATCAATGATTCATGGAAACAAAGCATATTTCTGGAGTTGCCTTATTTGAAAGACCTCCTGATTTGTCATAATATTGACGTGATGCAAAATGAGAAAAACATGTTTGACAACGTAATTAATACAATTTTGAATGTCAAGGGGAAGATGAAAGACGATTTGAAATCAAGACGTGATATCGAAGCAATATGTAATCCTCCCGAGCTTCATACAAAGCCAGATGACACAAAAAACCGAAAACGTGCTATGAACTAGACGGTAATCAAGTTAAAATACTTCTAAAATGGATGGAAGGATTAAGATTCCCGGATGGTATATCTTCAAATCTTCGTAGATGTGTCGACTATAAAAACAATAAACTTAGCGGGATGAAAAGCCATGGCTATCATGTTATGATGGAAAATTCATTGCCTGTCGCTTTCAAAGAACTATTGCCGGTAAAAGTTTGGACTATTGTAACAGAGCTCAGTTTGTTCTATAAAGAGCTTTGTTCTACTACATTAAAATAGAGGAAGTAATCCCCATATTGCTCTACAAATTGGAAAAAGTATTTCCTCTAGGTTTATTCAATGTTACGAAGCATTTACCTATTCATCTTCTATTAAAAGCACGCCTTCGAGGGCCTATTCAGTATGGATGGATGTATCCATTTGAAAGGTATATTAATATTTTGTTAATTAAATTTTGGTAAATGAAATGTATAAAAACATTATTTTGCAATAATTCTAAATAGGTATTTAAATAATCTAAAAAAAAGTGAGGCAGAAAGCTCGAGTTGAAGGTTCTATTTGCAAATCATATATCGAAGAAGAAGCTTTGTTTTTTCTCTCTCATTATTTTAGTGATCATATGAACATATCATTTGCAAGTACTTGGCATAATGATGAAGGCATTGATCATGATGAATGTCAAGCGACTTTATCTATTTTTTAAAAACATGGTCGGCCTTCCGGTAGATGTGTGGAAGAATGGCTGAATGATAGAGATTATAATGCAGCACACACGTATATTCTTCTCAATTGCACTGAAGTTGCACCGTTCATTAGGTAATAAACTTATACATCTATATATACATGTATTGTATCTTTAATCATATATGTAACATTTGTCCTATATATAATTGCAGCACTTAATAATCGCAGTATCCAAATGATGATATCAGCAAAGAATTCACTAGTTGGTTTACTAATTTTGTTTTTGATCCAACAAATTGTGTTGTGGACGAAGGATTGAAACATTTGGCAATGGGACCAAAAAGAAATGTCAAGACATATCCAATATTCTTTGTCAATGGATATAAATTTAGCACTAAAGAATATAGTGCTGAAAAATTAATTGACAACAGCGGTGTATTTGTTAAAAGTAGTGATGATCCAAATGACCATATACATGATTTTTATGGCGTGCTAATCCAGATTCTGCAATTGACATATTTCACACGACCCGCAGAAGAAGTATTTTTGTTTAAATGTAACTAGTTCAGCAATGTTCTAGGTTCTGGAATCAGTGTGCACCCAAAATATAATCTTATAGAAGTAAGACGTACTTCTAGTTATTATAAGTACGATCCTTTTGTACTTGGCAAACAAGCTCTTCAAGTATATTATGCTCCTTATCCATCTATAAGAAGAGACAAAATAGGTTGATGGGTTGTTTTTAAAACAAAGGTAAGGTTTACATTTGATGGACGTGATATTCCAAACGACCAAGCTTATCAAGTAGATGTCGAGGAATATAAAGGAATAATAATAACCAAGGATCAAACAGATTTTGGACATCTAAACGACGAATCAAATGCATTAATTGAAGTATTTGAGACTACAAATGAACCATATATAGAGGAGGAAATAGAGATAGAATTCGAAAGTGATGAGTACTAACCAATAATTCTCATGTTAAAAAGGTAATTTTAATTTTGTCATGTTATAGATATTTCTTATGTCATCTATTAACAAGTAACATATTTTTACGAATCAAACTCATATGTTAATTACCATACATTTCTATGAATCAAACTCATATGTAACATTTCATTGAATCAAACTTGTAATGTTAATCAGACATTTGTATTAAGAAGTAACATATTTTTTATGTTATATCATGTCATATTTTTATGTTATGCCATATTATTTATGTTGGCTAGTTTTGTGACCAAGCCACCAAGAGTACAAGTATTCATAGTTATACAATAGGTAGAATTACACATTCAAGCTCAAAACGAACACACCATGACTTATGAAGCCCCGAGCCCGCTCATGACTGACCTCCTCATCCCGCTCGTGGCCTTGTCTCCTCCCTCAACTCGTGGACCAGTTTCACTTCCGACTCGTGATTGAGCATTACGACCCGTTCGTGATTAGGACCTCGACCCGCTCATGGTTAGGGGGCACGAACTGAGTGCAATTCCAGAGAATAGAGGCCACGACGTAGTCCTCCACGAGCCGCAAGTTCAGGATCTGATGACACCTGTCCATAACGACCATTTTGACCATTTTTCTATCCGCTCACGAACGGCTCCAAGATCCTCGGGATTTGTGCCACGTGTGTTCACGAACCGCCTATAGATATCGCCTATAAATAGCCCCATACTTGGCATTTTTCAGGATCGTTTTGGCAATTCTATGTATTATTTCCACCATTATTGTTCCTCCATTTCTTATCAGTATTATCCTGAAATGACTAAGTGAATCATCATTGTAAAAGTGAGATTGAGAGAAATCATTGATTGTATTTGCATTCAAACATATAATCAAAATCATATAAAGTGGACGTAGGCTCGTTAACGTCGAACCACTATAAATTTGGTGTGTTTGTTGCATTTTCTTTTATTTCTAGTTATTATGACCTGCAATTCTAGACAATTTGGGTGTTAGAGCCATAATTTGGTCTAACATTTTGGTGCTTTCACTGAGAACTGAAGTCTCAGCATATTGGATTATTGCTCTACTATTTGGATATTCAAGTCCAAAGAAAATAGTCTGAATCTCCACTGTTTTGGTTTTTGAAGATTTCAGCAAAGTCAAGACATTATGGATGGAAAGAAATCCAAGGATTTACGAGCTTTGCGAGCAAACGAAGCTATTGAAGAAAGTGTTCGCGAGCAGGCTGAAGTGGAGTCCCCAGCTCGTAACTCGCAGGGGGCGATCCGACCCGAGGTAGGGGTCACGACCCTGTCACAGGATGCCATCACGAACGACCCTCAGCAGCAGGTCACGAACCGACCCCAGGGAACCACCACGAGCCGTCTCTAGGGAGCCACCACGAGCCGTCTCCAAGGAGCCATCACGAGCCGACTTCAGGATGACATCACGAGCTAGGAGCCTGAAGAGGGAATCACGAACCGCCCTCACCATAGGACCACGACTCGACCCGGAAAGGAAATTATGGCTCGTCCTGCTCGACCTAGTTCAAGTGCTCTACGTCCAAGAGATAATGATAATGATCAGTTACATGTCTCTGCTCCAGTAACTGAAGGAGATCTCTCTCGTGTGCTCGATATGTTGGATAGGACGAATGATGAGTTAGCAGCCCAAAGACAAGAGAGTTCCTTGTTACGACGAAATATTACTGCACTGGACAGACGAATTGATGACCTCCAAAGGCAGAGGACACCTCCACCGGCTTATCCTCCTACTCCAGAGTATAAATCCTCATCGGAGGAGCCTCCAAGACCTCCACGATGACCATTGGAAAGGGCTGAAAATGTGGAACAACTTCAATTTGGATCACTCCTTTCTCGAGAAGAGGCGGCCCTCAATATGGGACCTAATGATCGTAATTTGAATGACCCTGCTCCGTTACCTATGAATGGAGACATTGTTGACCCTGTTCAGAATCAACCATTACCACCCCTTCGTCGCGTGATTGACCGTGGCAATAGGGGACAGGGAAGTTCTGCTCAAGCCTAGATTTCGCGGCAACACGTTGAAGAGACGTTGGAGGGCCCCGCAGGGCAAGGAGTGCTGATCCTAAGTCTACATTGACCCATGCTGATGTTGAAGCAATGGTCAGGCAAATCATGATGGATAGCCGTGGGCAGAGGAACAAGGATCGGGGTATAGGCCGCAGTCATATGCTCTTTACTGATGACATATTAGACGTCTGGTTCCCGAGGAAATTCAACATGCCAACTATGAACCGCTATTCGGGAAAGACGGACCCAGTTTAGCATCTACTGAGGTATTCGTGGTACATGAACATCGCCGCTGCTCCTAACGTAGTAAAATGTAAGGCATTCCAATATTCCTATAGGATGTGGCATTAATGTGGTTCACCCGCTTGCTAACGCGATCTATCTCCAGTTTCAGGGAATTGAGTGAGCAATTCATAAACTAATTCCGGCTTCATGCTCAGAGGTCTGAAAACATCATTGAATTATCTCTTATTAAACAACGCCCTAATGAAATTTTGAGGTCCTACTTAGATCGTTTTAACTTAGCAGTCATGGAGGTTAGAGATCCTCACGAACAGACTGCTTTGATGGCCTTAATTGACGGAGTGGACAAAGATACTGAGTTTGTAAGATATTTAGCCAGCAAGCCGCCACTGACTAGAGAAATATTCTATGAAAAAGCCAACATACGCCTATGTCAAGAAGAGATATACGCCAATCGGAAGAGAAAGGACACCGACGAAGAAGACATACAAAGTAACATGGCCATCAAACAATCTGTCGACAGTTCAGGAAAGGTGGAGGTTAACATATGAAATAAGAATTAGGGTAATGGCCGCCAATCTGGGAATAACAGTCGGAAGAAGAATCGGGGAAACTGTTCTTAGAAGAGACCTTGGTTCAAGGCTTTTGAAAACTTTACGTTGTTGAATGATACATTAGAAAATATTTTCCTAGATACCTACAACGTCCTTCATTATAAAAGGCCTCCACCGAGAGATTCAACGGAGAAAGAACATGAGACAGGAAAGTTCTGCCTTTTCCACTAGACCCATGGTCATTCCACCAATGAATGCCGTCATTTGAGAGACGTCGTCGAGAAGCTATTTCGTGAAGGAATGTTGGATGAATACAAGGTTGCTCCGAGAGACGGGGTAAGTTGGGCAGGCCCCGAATCAAAACCAACCTGTTGCTAGGCCTACTTCTCAGCTGAAAGGAAACAAATTATCATCAACACTATAGTAGGAGGACCTCATCCTGCTGGACACACCCTTAGGGCAATGGATCAATATGTGAATGCAGCCAAACACCTCGAAGTGGGGGAATGCAGTAATCCTGAGATTGCAGCTCCGATAAAGTAGCACAAAACAATGTCCGACGATGTCATCTTTCATGATAGAGATTGTATTGGAGTTCACGCCCCCACTGAGGATCCTTTAGTGATCACGGCAACTATCAGCCCTGCTCTAGTCCACAAGGTGTTAGTGGACAATGGAAGTTCAGTAAACATTTTGTTTAAGAAAGCATTTGATCAGATGAAGCTTGAGGCGAAAGATTTGAAGCCCTATGATGGATGGATACGTGGCTTTAATAGAGCCTCGACATCGCCGATCGGATATGTGGAATTATCAATAACTTTGGGAGAAGGAGATCGCCGGAGAGTGAGAATTCTTCCATTTGTGGTATTGGATATCGAGTCACCTTATAACGCCTTCTTGGGCCGACCGGCCCTACCAGAATTCAAATCTTGTATTGCACCCTGCCTATTGTTAAAGTTCCCAAGAGATGCAGGAGTGGGAGTAGTCAGAGGTAACCAAGTCGCAGGGCGAGCCTGCTATAGCAGAGTTGAAGTTGTTGCTCAAAGGATTAAACATAGAACCAAAGGGCACTCCTCCACCCGTAAAGGAGGATTCAGCATAGCAATTAAAGACGGCCCCAAAGGAGCTGCCCAGAGAACTGCCTGAGGATATAGATCCCAGAGAGGACATTGATCCTAGGGCCAGAATGGCGACTCCTAATGAGACAACTGAGGATATTCTGATCGACGATAATGACCCAGCGAAGGTCTTGAAGATCGGATCCTAGTTAGACCCTCTTCATGCAAAAGAATTGACCGACCTCCTGAAGGCCAACCTAGATGTGTTTGCATGGACTGATTAGCACAGAAATGTGTTTATTTTTATGCTTATATCTATCTTTATTGTATATAAATAAATGATACTTTGGGTATTTTGTATGTTTTTACAGGTCAATGATTAATTGTCTCCTTCATTAAATAAAAGACCACTGATAAGAAAAAGAAGCTACTTTCCCATCTCAACAAGTTTTCAATCACAAAGGAAGCCATAGCACATTGGTTAAGGCATGGAAATCTGTACAGAAAGACCTGGGTTCGATTCCCATCAAACTCTCTTTTTTGCTGAAGAATGGAACGCGTTCACACTACCTCCCTTGCTTTGAAGAATTTATGGATTAGTGATTTATGGTGTATATATATATTCATATGTATGAATATATGATATACACTAATAAATATTTCAAGAATTGGAAGTATTCTTCATAGATAAATCAAAGGGAATCTTCATTTTTACTCTCCATAAAGATGAAGATTTGATTAGATAGATGCCAATCAAGATGCCAATCAATTTACCAATCAACTTCAAATCTCTTGGAAAATGCCAATCAATTTACCAATCAACTTCAAATCTCTTGGAAAATGCCAATCAATTTGCCACATGACCAATCAAAAGAGGAAAGCTGCATGGAATATTTCAAGTTTATCTTATCTCTTTTTGTGAATATATTATTTTCAAGAGGTTGAGTCATGGCCCATTAGAGGATTAGGGTTTTTCAGTTCGCCTATATAAGCACATGTATACCCATTGTAACGGGCATCTCCATTATTCTATATTCTCATTTATTAATAAAAAGTTTTCTTCGTTTTAGTTTACTGTCTTTTTCTTTCATAACAATTTGTGTATCTATCCAATTAGTTTTGGTAGAACACATTGTTATTTTCTTTTATTACTGCTTGTTAGCTATTGTCCGTTCGATTAGATTCAACGGCAATTCTGCTTTTTAATTCTCTGTTGTTGTTCTAGTTGTTATTTTCTTTTTCTAGTAATTGTTTCTTTTCTTTTCAATTGTTGAATTGATACTGATTAGATTCAGATTCAGATTCAGAGTAATTTCAACAACATTAAAAACAACTCCAAATTCCGTCTAACTCGCCCAAGAGATTAAATAAATAATTTGATTTTAATCTACCTCCCTGTGTTCGACCTGTATGTTACACACCTGTACGCTTGCAGAATTTAATTTAAATGTCGCGCTTTTCTGATTCATTAGAAAACGTCGAACAAGTTTTTGGCGCCGTTGTCGGGGAGGTAACGGTTAAATTTTATTATTTATTTAATTTCTGATTCGTGTTAGTTTTATTTTTATTTTGTTCCCTTTTTGTTTTTATGTATATATTAAAAAAAATCTCTTAATGAGTTGATTTAGTATTACAAACTAATGCTATAATCGTCTACATAAGAAAACAAATAACTTGCCATTTTCACAGATTTCCTGCTTTTATTTTCTCAACCCCTTTACATTATCTTCCCTTTCTTTTACCTAATCTTCTCTCTCTACGGTTTTCTTCTGGAAAAAAAAACAAGAAAAAAAATCTCTTTGCAATTTTCTCTCTCCTCCTGATTTCTTTCTGTTTTTCTTCTGACCATCTTCATAATCACCTCCTTAGCTTCACCGCATCATCAAAAGCCTTCACCTTTCATTGTTTCACGTTTATCCACAAATAGGCAGACCACCATCTTAGTCTGTCACAATCATATATCCATCAACCCATACCCCAAAGTCATTCATTACCAATCACCCTCATCAGCACTTCAACCCCACGTTCGCAATACCACAAATCGATCCACTGTCACAGTCCAATACAACGCAAATCAGCCTACCTGAACCCAAATCAAACACCCCCATCCCCCACTGTTCAATCACAGTTCCACGTTCAAGTCACCTACCCCAATTACCCATCCCCTGTCCAATACCTGAACCATCACGCAAGTCCATATTAAACCACGTCCTCCCTTCTTCACAAGTCAACACCCAAAATCGTCCCTTCACAAACCCATAACGCAACCATTCACGCAGCCCTTCTCCTCAGATCCGAAACCCCTGCAAACTCTACCCTCCCTTCATAGTACCCATTACCACATATATCAGCCAATTGCCCCTTCGCACAACCTTGTCACGAAACGCCTTCACTGTCCACACCACACAAGAGCCATCAGAATTCGCAACTACTGTCTACCCCATCTTCACAACAACCCACCGCTCTGCCAATCTTCAATCACCGTTCAATCCATACCCAACACCACAAATCATACCACATCGCCATCCACCTCAAAAATTTATCAACTCCTACCGCTCCCTTCAACAAGCCGCAACAGTCCACCCGATTCCAAACCGTTAACAACGTAATCAACCCTGTCCTGTCTAGTACATCACCCAATTCCCTGACTTCCTCAATTCATCAGCTAACCCCATCCCTCCAATTCCCACAACCACGTTCAAAACGCCTGAAACAAATTCGAACTTCACCTTCTGTCCAAAGAACAGCAACTCGCAACCACCGTTTATCCAAATCCAACCGCCCATACATCGATGTTTCACCTTATTCACCCATAGCCGAGCAGATCTGAACCGCAACACAAATCGCACCCATCGAAACGTCAGAACGAAATCGAAGATCCTCTTTGCTCGAATCGGGGGACAAGAGTTAAATCTGTTTAGTATTTACTCGGGTGAAATTGAGGTGTTTTATAAAAAAAAAGGGAAAGTGTGATTTAGTATTTACTCGGGTATTTGGGAGTAAATCTATTTAGTTCTTTTGCTGTGTGATTAGTTCTTTTGGGAATAAATCAGTTTCCATCCTTTTGGATTGCGCATTTGACTTTTGTGTGAACCATTTACCTTGGGTGAACGTGAGCTTAGTTGTTTGTTAAGCTTTTATTTTTGGTTCAATTATATAGTTGTCTAGTTATTTTTCATTTTTTCCCCTCTATTTTGCTTTTGTTATTTTATTGCTTACAAAAAAAAAGAGTTATTTCTCCAAAAAAAAAAAACCAAACAAATCAAAGACCCGAGCAAAAAAATAAGAAGAAGAAGAAGTGAAATCTCCAAAACAATTCAAAGGCCAAAGCAAAGGAATAGATTCAAGCAAACGAACGAGAAATTCGGAGGTCGATCGATCTTGGAACAGTTGATTTGAATTGTCAGTGCTACTCATCTACTCTGGATGGACAGCCATACCCCACTGTAAAAATTTCTTTGACTCTACAGGTGCTCCGCTGCAAAGAAAAATATAGATAATTGTTGTAAAAAAATTCTACATGGGGAGCGGCTTGAATGTACAATTTTTAACTTCTGCAATTATTTTGTGTGATTATTGTTATTTCTGCATTTTGTATTCATTCTATTAAGGGCAATACCCCAATTCACATAAGGTGAGGGATTTCATCACCCTTTCCTTAGCCCACAAATTGCATTTCATCGTAGAATCTGACTAATAATAACGGTTAGACGTTGGACTTAAGGGAGTCACGGGCTCATCTAGGGCTTAATTGTATTGTGATAATTGATTCATTTGGAACGAATTATTTCTTGGTGTCTAGACTACGGCAGAGAAATAACCATTCATAAATATAACGGTGATTCGTAAATATTATATCGGTTGTTACTCTGAAGGTACTTAAACCTTCGGCTGCATTACTAGGGTGATTCCTGATGCACCGATAACTCCTGTCCGTTAAACGGCTGAGAAATCTTTTGATCTAAGTAATCAAACACGTCACTTTATAATTTTGGGTTAGGAGCCATTAAGGACAGAAAATTTCATTGTAGCTAATTTATGTGCTTGCATTTAACAACAATGAGTGAAAAAAGTGTTAGCCAACAAAATTCTCCTAGGGGTTCTCGAATCAACCAAAATTTTCCAACCGAGTTGGATCAAAATCGAGTGAATCAAAACTTTTTAAACTTTGGAGATCAAAATCAAATAAATCAAAATTTTCAAAATCTCAATATCCAAATGGATAGATCCTTGTCTCTTCGTGATCGATGTTATCCAACTAGGACCGTTCAACCCTTTGTCATCGTGTTCCCACCAGCTGAAGGAAACAATTTTGAGCTAAAACATTCTTTTATCCAAGGGGTACCAAAGTTTACTGGATCTGAAAATGCTTATGAATTTCTAAGTGAATTTGAATTGTATGCGTCCACAACAAAAATGCAACAATTGTCTAACGAATCGATCAAGCTGAGGCTAATTCCATTTGCACTACTTGAAAGCGCTAAGAGATAGCTAAACTCTCTTCCAAAACATTCCATAAGAAGTTGGGATGAATTTGTCACTGCATTCTTGAAAAAGTTTTTCCCTTTCCATAAAACTCTCAAAATTCGAACCGAGATAAATCAATTTTGTCAAAATGAGGGGGAAACTTTTTCAAAATACTTTGACAGATTCAACCAACTATTGTATAGTTGTCCTCATCATGGAATTCTAAAAGATCACTTATGTCAAATTGCATATGAAGGGCTAAACTATCAGACCAGAACTCAATTAGAATCAATGTGTGGAGGAGACTTATGTCTAAAACAGCCGATGAAGCTTGGTGGTTCTTAGAAGATTATTCTGAAAAGGACATGCAGTGGGAATCGATTCGTGTTCCCATTCGTACTTCTACTAGAGGAGTGCATGTCGTGGACCCAAGTCAAATTCCTTTAGAAAATCAAACTCCTCAAGACGGAGAAGGGTTACCCCACTATTACTCTCAGGACCAAGCCAATGCTATAGCTCAAAATAATCCTTACTCATCCACATACAATCCTGGTTGGAGGAACCACCCAAAATTTTCTTGGTCAAACCCCAATAATTCGGCTAACCCATCTCACGTGCAACCCTTTATCCAAAATCCAAATTATCAAGCTCCACCTCCAATTTCTCAAACCTCTCAAACAGCATTTCAATCCAAACAACCTTATAGGCACCCCAACTTTCAATCATCAAACCAATCCTCTCAACCTTCTCAACCGCCACAAGATATCGTGCGTTTAGAGAAACAGTTGAACTCTCACGAAGCTAAAATGAACTCACATGGTGCTAAACTCGACCAAATGATGAGTATGATGAAAGAACTAATGAAAAATAATGAGAAAGGAAAGTTGCCTAGTCAACCTGAGGTGAATCCAAAATATAACTCTCGTGTTGTAAATTCTTGTGAGGACGAAAACCATAATCCAGTCAACGCTATTACAACCCTTCGATCTGGAAAGAGGATTGATAATAACGTGGGCAACCCTGGCGAACCTTCTAACTCGACCCCAATCCCTAATCTTGATGATCAACCATTGGATTCGAATGCCAATTCTTCTAAACCTCAAGTTTCCTTAAATGTTGGCAATCCCAACAATTCTTCTTCCAGTGTCGGCAAACCCGACCCACCTTCGAAAAATAATGTTGGCAATCCCAACATTACATCTTCTGCAACCTTACCACCTTCTTTTTCCTTGGATAAACCTTCTTCCTCGAATGATGAAACTCATCACAGAGTCGAAAAACCAATAGCTCCATTTCCCCATAGACTCAATAATAAGAAGAAAGCGACAAATTTTGATAAAATTTTGGAAATTTACAAACAAGTCCGTGTGAACATTCCACTTTTAGACACCATTGAACAAATTCCTCAATATGCTAAATGTCTTAAGGAATTGTGCACACAAAAACGTGTGACTAATGTCCCAAAAACCACCTTTCTAACTGTTAATACAAGCTCTGTTCTTTCGAATCTTACCTCAGTCAAGTACAAAGACCCTGGCTGCCCTACGATTGATTGCAAAATAGGAAACACCCATATCTCTCGTACCCTACTCGACCTTGGTGCCAGTGTCAATCTTCTTCCTTATACTGTTTATTGTCAACTTGGGTTAGGGGAAATTAAACCAACAAACATCACTCTTCAGTTAGCCGATCGATCTATCAAAAAGCCATTGGGAATTATCGAAGACGTCTTGATACAGATCGAATTGTTTTACTTTCCTGTCGATTTCATAGTTTTAGACACAGAGCCTGTCTCAAATCCCAAAGTTCAAATACCGTTGATTTTAGGACGACCCTTCTTATCAACCTCAAATGCTGTCATTAATTGTAGGAACGGTCAACTTCGACTTTCCTTCGGGCACCTAACCATTGAGCTAAACATCTTCAATCTCAACAAACAACCTAGGGATTTGAGACCGATGAAATCGACATGATTCAAACCATAGTTGACGAAACCTCTAATAACACTTCTGAAGCCTTGAAAATGTGTCCGGAACATTTCGACTCCGATTTCGACGAACTTGAATACATTTCTGAACTGAATGAATTTCTTGACTTAAATCCTTCGTCTTCTGAATCTAACCAAGGAATGTTAACCAATGTTAACACTCAAGAACATCCTAAGTTAGATCTCAAACCCTTGCCACAAGACCTTAAGTACGCATACTTAGACTCCTTAGAAACTCTTCTCGTAATCTTGGCCTCTGATCTTACCGAGGACCAAGAAGAAAACTCTTAGAAATTTTGCGGGAAAATAAAGACGCTTTGGGGTGGGAACTGAGCGATATAAAAGGAATTAGCCCTTCAATTGTGGAACATCGTATACATTTAGTTGATGAGGCTAAACCCACCCGTGAGGCTCAAAGGCGATTAAACCCAAACATGAGAGAAGTGGTCAAGGAGGAGATAATCAAATGTGTAGACAATAACATCATCTAACATCATCTATCCCATCTCTGATAGTACCTGGGTGAGTCCGGTACAAGTCGTACCAAAGAAATCGGGAGTCACAGTGATCAAAATGAAAGTAATGAGCTCGTCCCAACAAAAATCAAAACAAAATGGCATGTGTGTATCGACTATCGAAAGCTCAACTCAGCCACACGAAAAGACCATTTTCCCTTACCTTTTATTGACCAAATGCTCGAACACTTAGCGGGTCATGAGTACTATTGTTTTCTCGATGGATACTCTGGCTATAACCAAATCCCTGTTGCTTTAGAGGATCAACATAAGACCACCTATACTTGTCCCTTTGGAAATTTTGCTTATCATCGCATGCCTTTTGGTCTTTGTAATGCCCCCGCGACTTTCCAAAGGTGTATGATGAGTATTTTCTCTAATATGGTGGAAGAATTCTTGGAAATATTCATGGATGATTTTTCAATCTATGGATCATCTTTCTCCCAATGCCTCACTCATTTATAACTCGTCCTAAAACGTTGTAAGGAAAAATCACTCGTGCTTAATTGGGAAAAATGTCACTTCATGGTAAAAAGGGGGATAGTTCTAGGTCATTTCGTCTCCAAAGATGGCCTTGAAGTCGATAAATCTAAAATCGATTTGATTGCTAATCTGCCTCCTCCTAAGTCTGTTAAAGATGTTCGTTCATTTCTTGGCCACGCGGGATTCTATAGAAGATTCATTGAGGATTTCTTGAAAATTTCAAAACCTCTCTCAAATTTACTTGCCAAAGACTTTAAGTTCGAATTCTCCAATGACTGCAAAACATCTTTTGAAACTCTTATGTCAATCTTGACCACAGCTCCCATCATTCAACCTCCTGATTGGACTCAGCCCTTCGAACTTATGTGCGACGCTTCTGACTTTGAAATTGGAACCATCTTAGGTCAGCGTATCAATAAACTCCCTCGAGTCATTTATTACGCTAGCAAAACCTTAAACGAGGCCCAATTGAATTACTCAACTACTGAAAAGGAATTTTTTGCAGTTGTCTTCGCTCTTGAGAAATTCAGACCATATCTCATATGATCCAAAGTCATAGTTTACACTGATCATGCTGTCCTACGATATTTGCTTTCTAAGAAGGATGCTAAGGCCCGCTTGATTCGTTGGATCCTTCTTCTTCAAGAATTTGACATAGAAATACATGATAAAAAGGGTTCTGAGAATGTTGTAGCTGATCATCTCTCTCGAATTGTGCACAAAAATGTTGATGACACCCAAATCGATGACTATTTTCCTAACGAACAAATCCTGTCGATCTCTAACACCCCTTGGTATGCTGACATTGTGAATTATCTTGTCACACAACAAACACCCGCTGAATGGTCGAAACAAGATAAACAAAAATTTCTCTCGAAAGTTCGAAACTTCTATTGGGACGACCCATATCTTTTCAAATAATGTCCAGACCCAATCATTCGAAGGTGTGTGCCCGATCATGAACACCAAAGTATTCTCTCTTTCTCACATGACCATGCTTGTGGGGGTCATTTTGGAGCAAGAAAAACTGCTGCAAAAGTTTTGCAAAGCGGTTTTTATTGGCCCACACTGTTTCGTGACGCTATCGAATTTTGCTCTAAATGCGATCGATGTCAAAGAACGGGTCGAATCACTAAGCGAAACATGATGCCTCTCAACCCCATGTTAGTGATTGAGTTATTCGATGTTTGGGGCATCAATTTCATGGGGCCATTCCCTAATTCATTTGGGAATCTTTACATCTTGATTGCGGTAGATTATGTCTCAAAATGGGTTGAAGCCATTCCAACCAAAACCAAAGACAATAAGGTTGTTATCAAATTCCTCAAAGAAAACATCTTTTCACGCTTTGGCACACCTCGAGCTATCATTAGCGATAATGACACTCACTTCTGTAATCGTGCTTTTGAGTCCTTGCTCAAGAAATACTCAATCACACACAAGCTATCGACCCCTTACCATCCACAAACTAGTGGGCAAGTAGAAGTTTCCAATAGACAAATCAAACAAATCCTTGAAAAAACCGTGAATTCCAATAGAAAAGATTGGTCCTTAAAACTGATTGATGCACTTTGGGCTTTTCGCACTGCTTATAAAACCAATCTAGGGATGTCACTGTAACACCCCGTATGTTGAATAACTTGCTATAATATGAAACAGGGCAGAATTAAATTTTAAAATCTGAATCAGGGGAAACGGGCTATGCCGTTGCGTTCGTCTCGGAAAAATACGCGAAATAGAGTCCGAGTTTTCGAAAATCGGAGTCTGTATGACCCAGTTAAGGCCCGAAGAAGTTTTCAGAAATTCAAAACAGATTTAAATATTCAGATTTCACATTTCAGAAGAGGCGGGAAAATTCCCGCCAGACTGCGGGAGTCGACCCCCTCCCTAGGGGTCGACCCAGGGGTCGACCCCCCCTGTCGGTCTGTGTGACCTGGGTGCAGCCTGAAGGGGGTTTGGGCTAGGGTTGGTGGCTAGTGACGAAATCTGACGGCTCTAATCTGATTTAGGGTTAATCTAATGGCCTAAAACACTCAACTAATCTATAAATACACCCTAAGACTACCCTAATTCATACTAAAATTGGAGACAACGTCGTTATGCCGTCAAAATGCAACTAGAAGGAGCCACCAACAAATTAAAGAGGAAGATAGCTTCTCAAATCAACCTTTAATCAACTCTAGCAACTTAATCCTCTTCATAGGAGTGTTAATCAACAAATGGTGAGTTTCTATAGCCTTAATGACCAATTGTTGAAATAATTATGATAGGATATAATGAGGTTATGGCTATGAATGTGGATCAATGCAAGTTATGTTATCATATGCTATGTGTTCATGATGTTATGGCTATGAATGTGGATCAATGCAAGTTATGTTATCATATGCTATGTGTTCATGATGTTATGCAAGTTATGCAAGTTATATGCTATGTGTTCATAATGTTATGCAAGTTATGCAAGTCACATGCTATGTGATCATGATGTTATGCAAGATATGCAAGTCATATGCTATGTGATCATGATGTTATGCAAGTTATGCAAGTCATATGCTATGTGATCATGATGTTATGCAAGTTATGCAAGTCATATGCTATGTAATCATGATGTTATGCAAGTTATGCAAGTCATATGCTAGGTGATCATGATGTTATGCAAGTTATGCAAGTTTTAGGCTATGTGTTCATGATGTTAGTTATGCAAATCGCTATGATAAACATTGATCCATTATGACACCATGTTATGCAAGTTTGGTGTTTGATTATATGCAAGTTCATATATGATATGTTATGCAAGTTTGGTGTTTGATTATATGCAAGTTCATATCTGACATGTTATGCATGTTTGGTGTTTGATTATATGCAAGTTCATATATGACATGTTATGCAAGTTTGGTGTTTGATTATATGCAAGTTCATATCTGACATGTTATGCAAGTTTGGTGTTTGATTATATGCAAGTTCATATATGACATGTTATGCAAGTTTGGTGTTTGATTATAAGCAAGTTCATATATGATATGTATGCAAGTTGGTGTTTGATTATATGCAAGTTCATATATGACATGTTATGCAAGTTTGGTGTTTGATTATATGCAAGTAACATGTGCAAGTTTACACCTTTGTATGATATGCATACATATGCAAGTTAACCCCTTTGTATGTCATACATACATATGCAAGTTTACCCCTTTGGATGACATAAGTAACTTATGCAAGTTAACCTCTTTATGACATATGTGATTCATGCAAGTTTGGGTTGATTATTTATGCTAGTTGGGTTTGATGCTATATGCATGTTGACACCTTTTAAACCCATGTTGATGCTAATGTTATGCAAGTTGAACCCATTGTATGTGTGATGAATCTTCCCTTTTAAGTATGTCATGTTAGCGAATTACGTGGGGAGCGATGGGGTTAATATTCATGTTAATGAAATGAAGTTGGTATGATTATGCATACCATAATGTGGATGGACATAATTGAGTCAATTATGTACATCTTTAAATTTGTAATTAATTAGGGATAATTAATACAAATTATGGGGGTGATTAATTAGGTGTAATTAATCGACTAAGACACGAGGTTGGACCCTTTTGTAGCATAAGACTGCCCGGAACCGACCGGCAAATCCAGCGGCTACAAATGATTGGCCCAATGTGAGAGGTCTTAGGCGCAAACTAAATACGTGACAAGTGTAAAGACACGAGGTTAGACTCGGTTATGGTGTAAGGCTGCCCGGACCCGACCGGCAAATCCAGCTGCCATAAAAGATAGTCTAATGTGAGAGGTCTTTACAACGGTTACGTTCTTAATCAATTAAGAAACACTTAACCAGATAAGCATGTAGTGGGGCACGAGGGGTTAAGTGGGTGCCTTGGGTGGCATGTGGAAATTAAGTGGGTGCCTTGGGTGGCATGTGGAAAAATCTAGTGGTTGCCTTGGGTGGCAATGGAGAATACGATTAGAATACTTAACCAAAGTGGAACATGTAATTAAACATGATTAAAGGGTTAAGTAAGTGCCTTGGGTGGCATGGGGAAAATCTAATGGTTGCCCTGGGTGGCAATAGAAGATAAGATTAGAATACTTAACCAAAGTGGAACATGTAATTAAACATGATTAAAGGGTTAAGTAAGTGCCTTGGGTGGCATGTGGAAATCAAGTAAGTGCCTTGGGTAGCATGAGGAAATCTAGTGGGTGCCTTGAGTGGCAATTGAAATATGATTAGATGACTTAACCAAACCTTAAACATGTAAGTGGGCATGATTATTAGAAAAGGGTTAAGTGGGATGCACTAGATAAAATGACAAGCTTAGGCGGGTAGCTTGTGGGGGCCCATTTCAACCAGTAACCCATATGTATCTTATTGGGCTCGACCCATGTCGAGGATGGGACACGCGTACTGGGCTTGACTATAAGAGGCCAAAACGGGTTAGCGGTGGCAACGCAAGTCCAACGGGTTTCATATGCGTGTGTGGACCCGGGCTGGTAGGTAAGACGTTGTTGCATCGTGTAGGTATAAGCCGTGCACCATTGATTGTATCGGGTTGCCACTTTGGGGAGTGATACACCCCACTGTGGGGCCAGCACGGGTATCTACGGTAGGGAGCCGATCGCTTGGGGAGTAGTGGGTACACCTAGTGGAGATAGGGGCAGACGGCACCTATGTAGTCAGCTAGGGGTACGCGAAACTACTGGGTAAATTTTCTAAGTCCTTGGGTGGGTACACCTAGTGGAGATAGGGGCAGACGGCACCTATGTAGTCAGCTAGGGGTACACGAGACTACTATTAAGATTACTAAGTATACTTAGTGGGATCAACCTTTAAGTAGGAATTACCCTTGGGTGGGTAGATCTGGTGTGGTGCAGTGTAGGAATTACCCTTGGGTGGGTAGATCTGGTGTGGTGCAGTGTAGTATTTATCCTTGGGTGGATAGGCGCGTCTTTACCGTTATCTTAGTTCATCCTAAGTCTAGTTGGCTGCTTAGTGTAGTCATTTATCCCCAATCGTACCGTACCAGGTTTATATCATACCCTAATTACTTTAATGATTGTATTGTTAAAGTTATAGGGCTCACTCAGACTTATGTTTGACCCCGTTGTTTTTTTATCTTTTTCCCAACCCTCAGGTTATCAGAGTGGGCCTAGCACTAGTGGGCTTTGATTCAGATTGCTTTATCTATCTTTTGGAGCTTGGACTCTTGAAGTAAAGCTCGGTTATCTTTTCTATTATGGCTATTAGTATGTAGTGGGATTATGTACTTATGTTTTAACGAGATGGATATTTTGTACTTGACTCTTGTTGGTTTTTGATATGTAACCAAACATGTTTACCTTCTGCTGCAATGAAATGATGTTTTTAAATTTCAAGTATTACTTATATCTGTCTGTTGCAATTTTTCTGTTCTATATTCACTTAAAATACTCCACCGAAGTTAAGGCATTCCCTTAGTGAGTGACCTTAGCGGGTGTGGGGTGTTACAGTCACCATATCGATTAGTCTTTGGAAAGGCCTGTCACTTACCTATTGAATTAGAGCATCGTGCTCTTTAGGCCATAAAATTTTTGAATTTTGACTTAGAGCAAGCTGGCTCACATAGGAAGTTACAAATTTCTGAATTAGAGGAATTAAGAAATGAGGCGTATGAAAATGCGAAAATCTACAAAGAAAGAACCAAAGCCCAACACGACAAAAACATACTTCATAAGGAATTCAACGTAGGTCAAAAAGTTCTTTTATACGACTCTAGACTTCACTTGTTTCCAGGAAAACTCAGATCTCGATGGACTGGACCTTATGTTGTGAAAATAGCATATCCTCATGGAGCAGTTGAAATTGAAAATCCTAGGGATGGAAAAGTCTTCAAAGTAAACGGTCAACGACTGAAACCATTTTTAGAATTCGAGCAATATGACGAAGATGACCTTATCGATCTTCATGAGCCTGATCATCCACCGTGAAATCAGGTGGTATACGTTCTTTTTATTTTATTTTTCTTTCTCATTTTTTTTTGTTTTTATGCCATTTTGGTCTGCATACCTTAGACAGTTGGGACACTGTCTCAATCTAGTGTGGGGGAGTCAAGTCTACATCACATCTTCTCCATTTTTGTTAAAAAAAACACACACACTCATACAATCACACCGACACGACTCATTTTAGAGTGATACCACGAAATAAGCTTATAACTTTTAGTCAGTTGATAGTATTTTTTTCTCTCAACTTAGATCAAATAAGAAATATAATGAAAAGTTTAATTTTGAGGGATAATAGTGTAACCGGTACATAGGGAGATTCTTAGGTGATGGCCATGAAATCTATTCTATATTATAGACCTTGTTTAAATAAGTGGAGGACTTAAAATACTTATATTGGCTTTTCGAATCTTTAAAACTAAATTGTGTTAAGTTGAATTCGCGTAACCCTCTTTTGTGCTTACATTTTCAATAATAATAATAGTAATCCAAGGGTATCCAACATTGTTTGTATATCAAGCGTTGGTGTGCAAACCTGCCAAGCTCTATCCGATATGTTGTTGACAAAGTCAGCGTTGGAATATCTTGGTCTCATTTTATGAGATTGGACACCTAAGGATTACCGACACGTTGTTGATAAAGTCAAATTCAGCCTGCACAATCTGCCAAGCTCTTTACCCACACTCCGTTAGTCCGCGAGGTAGTGCATGGGTGGTAAACCTTGGTCTTTTTAGTTAGGTGTATGTACTTAATCATAAATTTTAAAATTTTATAGAATAAAGAATAAGCGATGATGCCCAAACACTTCTTGACCTTATTGATTTGACTAGCCATACATGAGAAAATAATAATACCACTTTGCAAACTGTGCCAAGCAAACTAAGAATCTATTTCATGGCTGCACTATGTTATCAACCGAACCAACTGGCCAAACTGGAATTTAACATTTGAAAATTTGATGTATATTGAAAATTTGTGACAAGTTGAGGTATCTAAAATAAAATCAACTGACTAGAAATTGTTAACTTAATTTGTTGTACCACTTTCCTGAAACAAGTCGTGTTGTCATCCTTGTTTTCTTTCTTTTTTGTATATAACCATTGCATTCATATTATTACATTAGATCCTCACATACTGCATTTGGATTTTGTGGGTAGTATCCGCTGAAAACCCTCACGAGACACCACTCGTCCTACTAGGGACACCTAGAGGTTTAACGGCTTGTTGCATACGCTCAATGCAATCGTGTTTCCTACGAAAGTGTGACCTATCTAGTTTAGTTTTTTTATTTCTTGTTTTACTCGAGGACGAGTAAAAGATAAGTGTGGGGGTATTTGATTAGCACAGAAATGTGTTTATTTTTATGCTTATATCTTATCTTTATTGTATATAAATAAATGATACTTTGGGTATCTTGTGGGTTTTTACAGGTCATTGATTAATTGTCTCCTTCATTAAATAAAATACCACTGATAAGAAAAAGAAGCTACTTTCCCATCTCAATAAGTTTTCAATCACAAAGGAAGCCGTAGCACATTGGTTAAGGCATGGAAATCTGTACAGAAAGACCTGGGTTCGATTCCCATCAAACTCTCTTTTTTGCTGAAGAATGGAACGCGTTCACACTGCCTCCCTTGCTTTGAAGAATTTATGGATTAGTGATTTATGGTGTATATATATATTCATATGTATGAATATATGATGTACACTAATAAATATTTCAAGAATTGGAAGTATTTTTCATAGATAAATCAAAGGGAATCTTTCATTTTTACTCTCCATAAAGATGAAGATTTGATTAGATAGATGCCAATCATGATGTCAATCAATTTACCAATCAACTTCAAATCTCTTGGAAAATGCCAATCAATTTACCAATCAACTTCAAATCTCTAGGAAAATGCCAATCAATTTGCCACATGACCAATCAAAAGAGGAAAGCTGCATGGAATATTTCAAGTTTATCTTATCTCTTTTTGTGAATATATTATTTTCAAGAGGTTGAGTCATGGCCCATTAGAGGATTAGGGTTTTCAGTTCGCATATATAAGCACATGTATACCCATTGTAACGGGCATCTCCATTATTCTGTATTCTCATTTATTAATAAAAAGTTTTCTTCGTTTTAGTTTGTTGTCTTTTTCTTTCATAACAATTTGTGTATCTATCCAATTAGTTTTGGTAGAACACATTGTTATTTTCTTTTATTACTGCTTGTTAGCTATTGCCTGTTCGATTAGATTCAACGGCAATTCTGCTTTTTAATTCTCTGTTGTTGTTCTAGTTGTTATTTTCTTTTTCTAGTAATTGTTTCTTTTCTTTTCAATTGTTGAATTTGATACTGATTAGATTCAGATTCAGAGTAATTTCAACAACATTAAAAACAACTCCAAATTCCGTCTAACTCGCCCAAGAGATTAAATAAATAATTTGATTTTAATCTACCTCCCTGTGTTCGACCACTATGCTACACACCAGTACGCTTACAAAATTTAATTTAAATGTCGCGCTTTTCTGATTCATTAGGGACCCATGCTGATATGTGTTGGATATTCCCATCAATTATGCGCCACTCGTTGAGCATCAACCCGAAACACCCACCTGTTAAGCAGAAAAGGCGAATGCTCGACTCGGAGAGGTCGGCTGCCTTAAAGGAGGAAGTCGAGAAGTTGAGCAACAATGGATTCATTAGAGATTCAACATACCTGGAATGGATTTCAAACCAGGTTTTGGGAAAGAAGGCCAACGGAAAATGGCGTACCTGTATCGATTTTTCAGATTTGAACAAGGCTTGTCCGAAGGGCAGTTTCCCACCTCCTAGAATTGATCAGTTGGTGGATTCGACAGCGGGTCACGAACTCCTCTCCTTCATGGATGCATAATCCGGATATAACCAAATTCCTATGCATGTTCCGGACCAGAAGCATACCAGCTTCATCACAGATTTGGGATTATACTGCTATGTAGTGATGCCTTTTGGCTTAAAGAACACTGGAGTTACATATCAACGACTAGTAAACCGAATGTTCTACAGTCAGATTGGGAAGACGATGGAAGTGTATGTGGACGACATGCTTGTGAAGTCCAGACAATCGTCCAATCATACTGCCGATCTAACATAAATGTTTGACGTCCTTAGGCGATACGGATGAAACTTAACCCCCTGAAGTGTTCATTTGGAATTGCCTCTAGAAATTCTTGGGCTTTATTGTTAGATCTCGTGGAATTGAAATCAACCCAGATCAGATCGCGGCAATCAGGAATATCCAAGAACCAAGACAAATCAAAGATATGCAGGGCCTCGCTGGGAAAGTAGCCGTGCTAAGTAGATTCATCTCCAGAGCTACAGATAAGTGCATTCCATTTTTCGATTTGATAAAGCGAGGGAAGTGCAACTTTAAATGGACCCCTGATTGTGTAGAAGCATTCCAAAACCTCCTGAATCATCTGGGAAAACCCCCAATATTATCCAAGCCAGTAGACCACGAGGACTTGTTTGTGTACTTGGCAGTGTCGTCTCACGCAATAAGCTTATCCCTAGTAAGAGAAGAAGACAAAGTCCAGAGACCTGTGTACTACGTAAGTAAGAAGCTAGCGGCAGTAGAATGGAACTACCCAAAGATAGAAAAGCTCGCATATAGTCTGCATCTAGAAAGCTTCGCCATTATTTTCAGGCTCATCCTATCACTGTATACACTGGCCATCCGCTCCGACAAGTGTTACAGAGACCAGAGGCTCACGAAGGCAGCTCAAATGGAATATTGAGTTGAGTCAATTTGATTTGAACTTTCAGTCCTGGAAATCGATAAGGGGGCAAGTGTTGGCAGATTTTATAGCAGAATTTACTATCCCAGAGGATGATGTAGTGAATGAAGAAGCCGATACCTCAAAATCACTAGTTGACCCTAAAGCCTGGAAACTGTATACTGACGGAGACAAGAACGACAAATGATCTGATGCTAGAGTGGTACTTTAACTCCCGAAGAACGATTGATATATTATGCTTTGAGATTAGATTTCCACACCACGAACAACGACTCGGAGTATGAAGCCCTGATTGCCGGGCTCAGGCTTGCAAAGGAGTTGGGAATAGTGAAACTGGATATCTTTTGTGATTCCAAGATAGTTATGAACCGGGTCAATGAAGAATTTCAGGCCAAAGGGCTAAGGCTTGCATCATACTTGAGGGAAGTAAGAAAATTGCTGAATGGCTTCGAACACTACGACATAACACATATCTCTCGATCAGAGAACCAGAGAGTAGATAAGTTGGCCAAGATGGCTAGTTCTGATAATCCCGAGGACACAGAGATGGTCCCATTAGAGGTACTACAGTCTCCGAGTATTGATCAGATGGAAATTGATCCTGTACTAGAGACTGAGCCGGAAAGTGAGTCAAGGATGACACCCATAAAGAACTTCCTGATAAATGGGACACTTCCCACCAAAAAGAGCGAAAGGCTTGCCGTCATTCGCAAAGCCTCCAAATATGTCATGCAAGGCGAAGTTTTATACCGACAAGGGTTCTCAATATCACTCCTCCGGTGTATAGCCCACGACGACATAGAAAGAGTGTTGAGAGAAGTTCACGAAGGTGAGTGTGGCGACCACACTGGAGGACAAACACTCGCGAAGAAGATATTGTGATCCGGCTATTTCTGGCCTACTGTAAACAAAGATGTGGCTAAGTATGCACGACATCGCGACGCATGCCAGAAATTTTCAAAGATTCCCAGGGCACGTCCTAGCCAGTTGAAGACGATGATGAGTCCGTTGCCCTTCGATGTATGGGGAATTTGCATTATTGGAAGCCTTCCCGTAGCGAACGGCGGAGCAAAATTCGCCATTGTAGCCGTGGATTACGTTACTAAGTGGGTCAAAGCCGAACCATTAACAACGATCACAACCAAGCGAGTGATAAACTTCGTCGTCAGAAACATCATTTATCGATTTGGAATCCCAAAAGCACACATAACAGATAATGGGACCCAATCTGATAGTGTCGAGTTTCGGGATTTTTGCCAAAGATATCATAACGAGAAGAGATTCACAGCTGTGGCACATCCGCAATCAAATGGACAGGTAGAAGTGGCAAACAGAGTAATCAAGTCCATTTTGAAGAAGCGATTGAAATGGGCCAAAGCCATGTGGGTCGACGAGCTACCCTTGGCATTGTGGGCGTACCAAATAACTTTCAAATCAGCTACGGGGCATACGCCTTTCTCCCTTGCTTTTGGGTCTGAAGCAGTCATCCTGGTCGAATTAGAAGTACCGTCCTACAGGGTCACTTACTACGACCTAATGACCAATAAGGAGTTACTTCTCGAATCCTTGGATACGGTAGAAGAGAAAAGGGACGAAGCAGATCTACGTGCCTTGAGGCACAAACAGTAGTTCGCTCGGTATTACAATAGGAAAGTCCAAGCTAGAACCTTTGAACCCAGAGACTTGGTTATGAAGCGTGTCTTTCCACCCCCAGTACATTTGGGCCCGAAATGGGAAGGACCCTATGCCATCCTACGGAGGCTTGATAATGGATCTTTCAAGCTAGCGACCGTGGATGGAAAAGAAATCCCCAGAGTGTGGAATGCCCAGCATTTACGGCACTACTTGACATGAAATTGTCATTTTTACTCTTTTGTTTTTAAGACCATGTAAAAAAGGCACGACTTGCCTAGAATAGTCCGGTTATATAGCAAAAGATTATAAAGTGGACGTAGGTCATGATTCGACTGAACCACTATAAAATATCGTGTGTCATTTACTTTTAGCGCACCATTTCTTGTTTACTCTGTCATTCTTTATTCACATGAATCATTATAATCTTTTAAATTTGCTATGAACTTCACAACAATCTCAGAGTACATAATTCAAAGTGCCTTCTATAAGATCAGAAGGTCAATAGTGTGCAGAATATCGAGGGTGCAATGAAATAAATGACACAACTGCCAACACTATATTCCTCATGACCTGAGAAAGAGTACAAAGGGGAAGGAAATGGGTTGTCCATGAGATGTGAAGGTGCACCGTGATTATAATGACCGTCTCAACTGCACTCTACCCTTGGCATTCAACGGGAGAGTATAAAGGTGCCAGAGACTGGGCATCATAAAAGAACTCTAACCCCGCTGAAGGAACCGGGGGCAGATTGAAAGATGAGTTCGAGCTCTATCCTGGGCATACGACAGGAGAGTATAAAGGCATTTTGATTAAATGTCACGAAGGGGATCCTATCCCGCTGCAGAATCAGGAACAAGAATGAACGTTGAGCTTGACCCCCTCAATTCCGGGTATGGGGAGCAACACATACATGACTCTAATCAATCCTCAATGAGCCCTGGCCAGGCATTACATTAATGATTAATTGGGGGCATACTTATACACATTTATGCATGGTGCAGAGATTTTTTAATTTTCATTGCACATGATACTAACTTAGTTATGATTCAGATGTTTGTGACTGAGAATGATAAACTTGCAGGTAACGCAATGATGCAAAAGAAACAAATTTTCATTTACTAAGTGCAGGTTTACAAGACAAGGCTAGAAAAAATACGAGGGTCATACTCGCAACTACATCATAAGGACAGTGGAACAACTAAAAAGAGAAAAGACATAAACAAACTGGCTCTACTTCGGCTTCGGGGCGACCTTGGCCTTTTCTCCTTCTTTTGCTTCTCTGGTTCCTCCTTATCGGCATTAGATTTATCTTGCATTCTCCTCTTCCTCTTATCTAAAGAAGGATCCTGTGGAGAGTCATAAGATTGGGATGCAAGCTGCGTAGTTATCGATATACTGGGCAGCTTTATAATTAACCCAGATTGGGGTCAGCTGCAGAGATAGGTGACACATTTAGAGGCTCTTGCTCCTCTATCTTTAAGGCAAGCTGTTCATCCTTCTTGGCCTTCAAGTCGGCCAGAGTCATGCTGTCTTCATCCTTTGTCTCTCCCGTGATGGTGACCTCCTCTTCCTCGTCTCCATGACCACCGTCGGTATCATGTAAAGCTTCGATGATTTCAGCATCCTTGGGAACATTGGTGCTTGATACCACAATGGCATTTTCGGTTGTTATGCCCTTGGTTTCCCTTGGGACCCCATGAACTTCAGCATTAGGGGGTACACTGACTTCCTCAACCCCTGCTTGTCTTGCTGCATCCTTCTCTGTCGGCTTAACACCTATATTATGAGAAGCAACTGTCATTAGTTTGGGAGATAATGTGGTCTTCTCAATTTTTGCTCCACAATGCGATGACAAGTTACAATAGCTTTGACAAATTGTGGAGAGAATATGGAGATACCTTCGGCTGACTCCTCACCCAAAGCCACGGTAGAAACCCCAACTACTGGAGGAACTGGGACCCCAGAGATCAAGGGATCGTCCGGATTATACTCCTCAACCTCAGAAGGCTTGGGCTCCGGTGCTGAGCTTGAACCTTCATCATTTTTGTTCTTACCCTTGAGTTCAAGTTTCTCTTTCTCCATGGCCTCTTGAATTAGATGCCTACCCTTTGCTAAAACCTCAGGCTCCCCCACGTCTAAGAAAAGTCTACATGAGTTGGTCCTCGTCGATTTCCTTGACCTTCAAGCATCACTTCTCACTTTCAACAATCTGCTCCCATACATTAACCAATGTGGTGGGGTAGTTACTGATCCAAGAAATATCTCGAGTCTGAATGATTTGAACAAAATAGTCCATTAGCAATTCGTCGAACTCCTCCATCTCCTTCTCGCCCGCAGCAAGTTTGGCAGTAGCGGTGGAGGCAGACTCGAGAGCGACATTAGCATTGCCTTCGGCAAGAGCTGCCCACTCCTCGGCATGAGCAAGACTGTCCTTTAAGCTTGCCTTTTCCTTCTCCCAAGCAGCCTTCTCTACGGCAAAACGATCTTGCGATGCCTTTAGCTCAGTATTAACCATCTTGATATCCTCTATCTTTTTCTTTAGAGCCACCCGCTCTTGGCTGTTCGAATCGAGCTCAAGATGGAAACGTTTCTTGGCATTGTCTAATTCAGTTTTGTAATTTTCAGCATCCCGCCGAGCTAAAGCAAGCTGAGCTTGCGCATCCTCAAGTTCTTTCTCTGTCTTGCTCCTGGCCTTAGCATCGTAATCGATTTTCACCCTAGCCCCGGCAGCATCTACTTCTAAACGGAAGATAACATCTGACAAATTCTTGGCATGCTTTTTCATTGCTCTATATTGTTTAGCCACGTGACCGATTTGGCCTACAACCTCTACATCCCATTCATCAGTAACTAGTTCAAGATCCAGGACGAAATGCATCCTCTCAAAATAGATATCGAGGAATTCTTTTCGCAAGCACTCCAACTTTGCCTAATTATCAGACGTAAGGGCCACCTCCTGTACGGTGATAGTGTCCAGGTGGTGCTGACCAAAAGGGACCAGAGCCGCTTTATCTTTTTCCAAACTTTTTCTTTGGTCTTTGTATTTGTCTTTGGATTCATGATGTTTCTTGGAAGATTTGCCCTGAGACAGTGTACTCTTAGGAGGAGTTAGAGCTTTGGGAAGTTGCTTGCCTCCCGCCTGTGGCACTTGACGACTATAGTACTTCCCAAGATCCTACTTTGAAGGAGAGCGAGACCGTGTAGAGAGAGGCCGATAAGAATCACAGTGTCGTTGACCATCTCTTCCCCAATTGTCATTGCGGTCATGTTCAGATATGGGATTGAGTCTGGGTGTACAACCACGAAGTTCACGATGAGAATATGAGCGGCGACGAGACATTTTCCCTGCAAAGAACGACAAATAAGTATAAGACCTATGAATACAAATAGTACATGAGTGTTGTGTCAAATGGTGCATGTGATTTGTGTATCCTATGTAATCCCCCCTAACAGACCAGGGCCCGGAGCTAGGCTCGTCTGTACAGTATCTTTCTCTTTGATGGGAGTGGTTTCTTCCTCAGAGACAGGGAAGAATGGTTCCCCTCCGAAGTCTTCAGGTGTGTAGATATTATATGGCAGAGGGATCTTGCCTAACTCCCCAAAAATTTGCTCCTCTGTTAATGCATCCTAAGCCGTAGACACAACTGGTGGCGAAGTCCTCGTGGGAGACTGCCCTTTGGAAACTGAAATCTCCTTTGGCTCATCAGCTCGAATTTCATCTCCTTTATATACATTCAAATCCTCATCATCTTGGTCTATCATCGGCGAAGTACTCTTACGAAATTCAATTGTCTTGGTGGCTCCCGTGGTCACTTCCCCTCGGCTGGGGGCGTGCTACTAGATTCCTCAGCTATTTGAGTAGGGGGCACGTATTTGTAAGGCTTGCCACCCGCACCAAGCCCGAGTCGTATGTACGAAAGATGATGTTTGTGAAGATTCTCATCAGTTATACAATCCCTGATCCTACAGAAATTCGACTTGCTCTTTAAAAGGCGAGACAATCGGTCCTCGTATACCGAACCTTCTGTCTTTTGGAAATTGTGAACTATACATAGAAAGAAAAATGTTAGCACTTCAATCATACGATGGGAATAGTGATGAAGGATTCAGAACCTACTTGACTATAGTCATCTTCTCGTGCATCCAGCTTGATGTTTTATATAAAACCAATCAGACTTAGCATCTCCTAAATTGCTATGACTGTCCAACAATACCTTCCTAGAGGGGATCGATTCAAAGAAAATGAAGTTCGAAGTCCCCATGGAGCGATGCTTGAAATAATAATAGAAGTTCAAATCTTTAAAGGTGAGCTCGGTTTCTAGAATTTCTGCATAGGCAATATACAAAGTGTATAGAACGGCATAAGCATTGGGATGGAGTTGCATGGGGGCAATGCGTAGTCGTCTTAGAAGATCAACGACGATTGGAGGAAACAGAGGAATGGCGCCTACTAAGCACATGACTCTACTAATAGCAATGAACCCCTCCGGAGCAGAATGGGACCTATCTCCTCCCTCTGGAGTTTTCACATCGATCCAGGGAATTCCATGTCTTAAGCAAATTTTCTTTAACTTTATATCGTCCAGCTTGAAGGCTATAGAGTCACTCAGTTTTTCTTTCTCTACTTCTTTAACACCCTTGATTTCATTAGGAGCTCGATCATCATCCTCTTCCTCAAGTGATGTACTCTCAGAAGAAGTCGATTCTGTATCAAGGTCCGTTTCATATTCGGAGTCAGAATTACTCCAATCTGAACCTGATGGGAGTACATTGGGATTTTAATAATTTGATAGCTCTTGATCTGCGTTCTTGTCTGATATTCTTGCTGAGCGTCTACCGGACATGTTTGTTGTGGTGGCGAGTAAACATGAAAGATTAGAATACAATTACCCGTGAACCCTGTATGTGTGCAAGTGCTAGTGTGTACAAGTGTGTACAGTACTTAGAAGAAAAAGCACGAATTTAATAATGGAAACATGAAACTGATTGTAGTATGCTTCAAAGTTATGTTGTCGTCCAGTCCAAAAAGTTCATCTAGAAGGCTCTAAGCCTAACTATTCGTTGAATTACTCGAGTTATAATGGAGGCTTAGTGGAAGTATATGTCCTCACATTCGATTGATTGGTGTAAATTAGTCAGATATAATTATAAAATTAGGGTTTGCCTAGGGATAGGTTAGTTCTTGAAGTTCTATGGTTCGGCTCGAGATGGAGGTCGGCTCATGATATGGGTCACGCTCGTAAATGTGCAACGGCTCGTGGTATAGGACCAACTCGTGGAAAGAAGCCGACTCGTGGCAAGGGGCTGAACTACGGAAGAGAAGTTTGGCTCGTGAAGACACAAAGGTCTGTTATGAAGTTTACCATGACCCGCCATTTCATACGAGCTAATATCTCATCCTCATCCACGACCCAACCCGACTTCTGTCTCACCATCACGACCCGAACTGATACACTACTCTTCTCCGTGAACCAACATTCCACCTTTCTCTACGAATTGATCCCTAATTCCCTCTTCACGAGTGAACCCATCACTATACTCTATAGCCTGTGTTTGCTCCACCATGAAACAATCTTTCACCATCTTTGATTGCAAATCAGTAAACCACCGCGCAACTCATAGGACGACGATCTCTACCACCGGCGACATGCCCGACATTAATAGGGGGAACCTCGATGGCGAAAAGCAAAAAGTTCACATAAGGATTGATTTTTAGTTCGCGAATCTTATAAATCATAGGTTTAAATCACAATCAGAAGATCGAATTACCTATTAACTAAATTTGGGGATCTCCGATTTGATTTAGGAGGAATTAGGGTTTAGGATCAAGAGGATAAGGGGGACGCAGCAAAAAGAAAGAGAAGAGTAGAAAATGGGGGAAGTGGCTTATATAGCCTATACACTGACTTCTGAACTTCTCCTTTTTGTCCTATTCGGATCAGCCTGGTCCAACGGACCATGAAGGCTTAAACAAGCCCGCCACTGTTTGCATGAAGACTCGGCGTTCTGTCGGTTCATGATAGGCGCCTAGCGACAAGGATCGCGACTCAATGGACCCCTCTAAACTATTTAAAGAATTTAAAAACTCACCTGAAAAAGTATTTGCGATGCGCTCTGAAATACATGAGATTAAAGTCAACCAATAAGCAAAGAAATACTAGGAAATCCAGCCTGATATTTATACTTGTCAAAGGACGTGACTATTCGAAATATTGTAACTATCCCAGCAGAAGCAACTGTTGATTCACACCATTTCAGGAAAAGATGACTTGACAATTTTGAAGCACGTTCCATCTTTGATAAAACATACTTCGAGGGGGGAAAATGTTGGCTATTTTTGTGACCAATGCACCAAGAGTACAAGTATTCATAGTTAGACAAGAGGTAGAATTACACATTCAAGCTCAAGACGAACACATCATGACTTATGAAGCCCCGAGCCCGCTCATGACTGACCTCCTCATCCCGCTCGTGGCCTTGTCTCCTCTCTCAACTCGTGGACCAGTTTCACTCCTGACTCGTGATTGAGCATCACGACCCGTTCGTGAACAGGACCTCGACCCGCTCGTGGTTAGGGGGCACGAACCGACTGTAATTCCAGAGAATAAAGGCCACGACCTAGTCCTCCATGAGCCGCAAGTTCAGGATCTGATGACACCTGTCAAAAACGGCCATTTTGATCATTTCTCCATCCACACACGAATGACTCCGAGATCCTCAGGATTTATGCCATGTGTCTTCACAAACTGGCTGTAGATATCGCCTATAAATAGCCCCATACTTCGCATTTTTTAGGATCTTTTTGGCAATTCTGAGTATTATTTCCACCATTACTGTTCCTCCATTTCTTATTAGTATTATCTTGAAATTACTGAGTGAATCATCATTGTAAAAGTGAGATTAAGAGAAACTATTGATTGTATTTGCATTCAAACATATAATCAGAATCATATAAAGTGGACGTAGGCTCGTTAACGCCGAACCACTATAAATTTGGTGTGTTTGTTGCATTTTTTTTCATTTCTAGTTATTACGACCCGCAATTCTAGAAAATTTTGGTGCTAGAGCCATTATTTGGTCTAACAATTTATGTTACTTATGTTATGTCATGTAATATTATTTATATCGCATTGTATCTCATATATGTTATCTCTCATGCTATTTGTTTTGCATAGCTCTTTTATGTAATGTTATGTTGTTGTTTGTTACAGGTATGACGCCAAAAGATCATGTAGGTGGCGATGGCAGTGGTCCATTGCAGGAGCTATCCCGTCCTGTGGTGTGGCTTAAGCCAAAAGCCAACAAAGGGTATAAATTTAATTTCTATACAATAACTTATGTAAATTGTTGTTCCACTAGCCATGAAATGCTTTTTTTGTTGAACACAGGGGTTATGAGTTAGAGCCTTTCAACACGGTTTTGAGTACATCAAGATGCGCTTATCAGGCTCGCATGACTGGATGTTGGCCCATGTGACGTCAATACCAAACATGGTCAGGGAGACGATATGGCAGGATTTTTTGGTATGTGTGTGCTATATCATTTATTACATTAATTAAATAGTCATGCTCCTATTTGATCAGTTCATATTTATGTTATTTTTAAAAAATTGCAGAGAGTTGTGGATCTCAAGGTGACAGAATTAAACCTCGTCAACTGCCACTGGAACTCTAGAGTGACAAAAAATTATAGAGATGATGAAAAGCATAAAATCAGGTGGGAAAAGACCTGATTGGATGAGCTGGAAGGTGTGGGATGACCTACATGCTTACTGGAACAATGATGACAAGTTTCTGGTAAAGTTACTACAAATTTAATTTAAAATTTTCTATTCAATTAATATATAATTTTGAATAAAACATTTTTTTAATTTAAATGTATAGGCCAAGTCCGCGAGAAATGCGACAAACAAGAGCAAGAATCCAGTTACACATCGGGGTGGGTCTAAGACTTTTCAGCACCATCGCGAGGAGCTGGTATATTTATTAATTACATAGTTAAAGATTTTAATTTATAAGTTGTTAAAAATAATAGTTGATTTAATGTTAAGTTCTAATTTACACACACCCGCATATATATATACACACTTTTTTCAAGAGAGACAGCGTGGTGTTCCTATGTCGTACTGAGATGTATTTGATCATACACAAGCATTGCCTGAGGTCGACGACACAGGCTTAGTTTCCTACTCTTGGGACTACGATGCCAAGGCGCGTAAGGCATATGTAGGTATAACATAGTTAATTTAAAGTTATAATTTAATTATAGTGTAATCTAAATTCAATTATTTTTTATTTAACTGGAGAAATTTCAGGAACAGAGGGTGCTGATGCTGGATTCCAGTGGGAGGACTGAGTTGACCAAGGAGGATGAGGATAGGATATTTGATGTTGTCATGGATCCACCTACCAGGAATAGATGATATGGTTTTGGCAATCTAGAGGTATCGAAACTAAAATTTATAATAAAAACTGAAATTTACTCCAATTTCTATTATTAAAACTTTAGACAAATAATTGTAAAGTATATGTCATCTTTGACGTTTATATCATTAAAACCGATGTTGGCAAATGAAGAATCCCTAGAAAATGATGAGTATCAGTACAGATAAAGCATTGATACCTAATTTATATGATGGTGTAGATTAACGTTGACTTAAATAAAAATTTAGGTTGTATTTTATTTTAATTTGAGGCTAGCATTAATGATATATTATTCTGATTATTACTCCTTCTATTATGAAAATCTAAAATTATATACAGGTTCAGACATCTCAGCAGACCTACTAGCGAGCTCAGGATAAGCAGGAGATCACACGGCTCCGAGCACAGATTGCAGAGCATCATGAGCGCGATCGTCGCCACGAAGAGCAGATGGAGCAACTCAACCTTCAGGTGGTGGAGTTCATTGCTCGGTACGCCACCTTCATCTTCTGGTGGAGAGAGTTGAGGTTAGTTTGGTTTATACACATATATATATATATATTGAAAATTGTACACTTTTATAAACTATTAGAATAATAGTACATCATACAGGTTAGCATACTAATCGAAATACATGCAAGAAACCTACTATAAAAAGAAATTAAAGATACAATCCAAAACAAATTATTAACTAGAACAGGTTTGGCCCATGATGAGGCCAGAATCTCCACAGTTGCCAATGCAACTCCACATGCTGCATGTCTTTTGGCCGTAACTGCCTAGAAAGATTCACGAGCCATAACTGCTAAAACAAACTTGTGTCATTAACACTCCACTAATCACGTCCCTCCACTCCATGTAGTTAACTACCGACAATAAACACCATGGAGAAGCTTATGAAATACCAATCGACTTACAGTAACCAGAAAAGGTTACTGAATTTGTAGAAAAAATACTTCTAACAGGTTGAAGAAGTCAAAACATAGTACTGATGAAGCCTTGTTGAAAACCGATCTGAAAACCCAATCTAACATCAACCGAAATATATCAAACAACATTTTATGAAACAATCATACTTGTGTTTTGTTCAACAACTGAAACAAACTTCCTTGGTGATAATTTCTTCAACTTGCACGACGTCTGTGTAGTTGACAATCTCATTATCACTAAAGTGCTGAAACCACCATATTATCAACTATAACAGAGCGTTGCCAGAAGTACATCAACCCCCTTTCACTTAGCTACAGTTCGACTCTAATCTGCGAATCGTGTTTGGACTATGTAATTACTTATTTCCGCATGTAAAACCCAATTTAACCACATACGTTTTATCTGACTCTGCTTCTCAAACTCATAATCTGGCACATGAGATTGATTAACATATATAGAGACTTATGTATAAGGGATTAAATGGATTTAGTGTTCAAATGAACAGCGCTTGACACCAGTAATCCCCAAAATCTTGTAATTAAAGAACTTCTTACATGATTTGAAGACCAGCGATTTAAGCATATCATGGAAAAACAATCAGACTTCCAATCCCATCACCACCGCCGACGGTTGATCGAGCAAGAATTTAGACCGGACGGAGAGGACGGTTAGAGGAGATTTGGAACTGACTGAAGTCAGTTGTGCTGACGATGTCGGAACCGACTCCCTTGATGTCTTGCCCCTCCATAATCGAGACTATTTCCCTTTTCCCTTTGTGGATGCGGTGCTGAAAGGAATAACTGGTGATGCGATGAAGAACAGATCTGGGATTATCTTGCTGTCGAGACCCTAATTTCCAGTAGTCGATGCTTTATTTGGGGAAATCGTTCTGATTACCAAATTATCAACTATGCGATTCAAGAAAATTGTTGATCTAGCTTTCAGTTGAGATAATAGGATGAAATCGAAAATAGTTATCAACGTAGAGCCATTACTTTGAATTTTTTTGCTTTGAAATTTTTGTTAAAGTTGGGTTGAAACCGCAAGTGGGATTTCGATTTCAGATGGATCGCCCTTCCTCTCTCCATTGGAGATAGGAAGGAATATATATATATATGTATGTATGTATATGCTATGAGGGTTGGTGAAGCTTGATACATTCATGATCATAGTTGTATATATATATGGATGTTGTGTTGGTGATGATGTTGTGGACATGGTGATGGAGGTTTTTGTTGGTAATGACATGGTTTGGACATGATTGTATATATTAGGTCATTTTTATGTAAATATTGGTTTGTGGTATGTGTTTTGTGTCTGATTTTCGTATAATAATGTATTTGGGTGAATATTTGATTGTGACTGAGATTTATATGCTCAAAATAGTGTAGTTATGATGGATATATATTTGTGTGTGGCTGGAAGTGTGCAGTTTCAATTCTATTACAAAAAATACCCAGATTTTCAATGGCTACCAACGACAAGCAACGACTTATAGGTCATTGTTTTTTAACGGCTATATACGGTGTATTTCAACGGTTTTCAACATGTTCCAATGCTTCTTTGGCCAGAAAAAAACATGTGGCAATGAAAGGAAGTTGGAAGCCATTGGAAATATGCATTGTCTGCCATTGGAAGTCATTGGAAGCCGCTGATCTATATACCAACGGCTACCAATGGCTTTTCCAATGTCCCCTATCCGTTGGTATTTACTGTTCCTCTTATAGTGTATTAATCATAGGCAAAATCTTATGAACTAATAACAAAGAGATTAAAATCAAGTTGGGTTAGTTGATTGAATAATGCAGATTATAGTGATGTTTTATGAAATAAGAGTAATAAAATGAGAAGAAAAAAACTCTGAACAACATTCTTTATACATTCGAGTAGAAAAACTGAATGGTTGTTGGACGTATGAAAGGAGGACTATTGCCACAACGTGTAGCAATCTGAGCCAATATATGAAAACAAAAATGGGAATCATAAATCTATTGGCATCTTGATTCTTAAATCATATTGTAAATAGAGTGCTGCTAAACAGACCGAAGCTTATTCGGTCCAGAAATGCGACAGAAGAGGAATTCACATAATTCAGGGGTATACTTGTAATTTGGTTTGGCTGGCTGTAGGTCCCTCCAAAACTTTTGTTTCTATTCGCATAAAGTGACGTAAAAGTCTTCGGTTTGAATAGTTTTGTTGTTGTAAATATGGAATTAAAAATCTATTGTAATAGCTGATGAGAGTCCCTACATC
The DNA here is from genome assembly GCA_030737875.1 of Allium sativum. NCBI lineage: Eukaryota > Viridiplantae > Streptophyta > Magnoliopsida > Asparagales > Amaryllidaceae > Allium > Allium sativum. The sequence goes on along the minus strand of CM060920.1, from coordinate 178,966,498 downwards.
AATACATCGGAAGGGGAATTGTTGATGGTTGAATATCTCATCTTCAAAATCGCTAGTTATAGGAGAAGCAGATGGTTGAGGGGTTGAGAAGAAGAAACAGAGCGACGACACCTAATCAAAACCACTTCAGGCAAGTTTGTAATGCCACGTATTGTAGAATTTGGTGTAAAACTCCCCAAAATAAGCCACAAATTCTTATTCTAGTTTGGCAAGGAATCATAACCTGTAACATAAATTTCCCAAAAGAAAAAATTCCGCCATTAAATGTGGAGTTCATTTGATTGTAAAACTTGAAAATTAAAAATCATTATGCAACAAAAGTAATTTACAAATAATTTCATTTGTACCTTCTACCATTGCGGTTCCATCAACGGATTGGCAGTTTTGATCAATTAGGGCATCCCTTTATATTTGCCTGCTAGAACAACCTTCACGATAGGTAAAGAGTAAACAAAATCATGAAAAAATAAAATGTGATCACGTCCAAAGATTAGTAATTAGTTTGAGAGGGGAAAACGAAGAAAACACAAGTCAGTAAGTAGAGGGAGGATTGAATATTGAGGGCATGTTAAATGAGGTTAATTTTAAAGAATAATCTGTCTGGCAAAGGATGAAACTTTTGGAGAACATGGTATTGACGGTTTAGGATGAAAGGGTAAGAGAAGATAGTGGGTAAAATTTGAAAATTAAATTAAATTGTTTTGTACGAAAATGCGTTATTTGGAAATTCTGCAGCGAAGTGCAAACACGTTAACATTGTCTTGATCATGTTTTACTATTTAAGTAATATATTAGATCAACTTGCATGCTCAAGAGCAAACAATTTCCCTATTTTGCAGTGTATAACAAATAAGTGTATCAAAAGTTACTTGGTACTGGATACGTTTTAATGTTCACCTGAGTACTTAGATTGATTCCTATACGTGTTGATATGAGGAATTCTTAATAGCCTTTCAAATCAGTAGTGATAAAAATTCCTGAACCTTTAAAAGGGCTCTCACTGATTTATACTCAGTATCTGTTACGGTTTTCAGTGACCCACACTTCTTATTTCAAACTAGCTGGGTTTTTCGATTTGATAATGTTGACGGGAAAAATTGTCGCATGTCAACACTCAACGTGTATGTGTGGTGTGAACATATCAAATCCAAAATAAATAAAGTAAATGCAGGGAAACACAACTTTTATAGTGGTTCGGCACTAACGCCTACGTCTACTTTATAATAATCATTCCTCATATGTTATTCGGTTACAATGTTATACAAGTTGAGACAATATTTGAGTACAAACTATTATAATAGTACAACAATGTTCTTCTTCTTCTTCCTTTAGATGAGTTGACTTGTTCAACTATGCCCAAGCTTATCCTTAATGTCCAAGAAGTCCAAAAGAGCCCAAATGTAGCATAATTATCATTGAGAATGTCTAAGTACTGATGGAAAATGTGTATGCCATGTTTTAATTATCCTTGCCATCTCCAATGGCCAAAATGAAGAAGGAAGCTGCCATTAATGAGTGTTTGGAGCTCTAGAAGTCCAAGAATTCCAAGTGAGAAGGATTCCAGTGAAGGCTAAAGCTTGGGGTACTTATAGGAGGAAGGTAAGGTGGAGTAGGCAGGAAACGGGACCCACAAGCCTTAAATTTTGGACCTCAGAAATAGCATTAATACAGGACATTCGTACCCCTTGGTGAGGGGTACGAAATTCGTACCACTTAGGGGATACGAATTTCATATTCCCCAGGGGAAACATAATTCGTACCCCTCTAGGGGATATGAAACTGATGGAGGAGGGAGCTGAAATCAAGATGTTGAGGGAGCCGAAGTTCCTGAACACGAAGTAAGGGAATCCGAGGTTTTGTTGGTCCAAAGTGAAGGGATTCGAGCTTCCGGTTCCGAGGAAATCGAATGAATCGGGCGGTGCCCACTTGTTCGACCTAACAGGTCAGGTCGATCACCGTCGGGACTGTGAGGCCCCGGACCCCGACCGGCGCTGTGCCCGGACCTGCTTGACGACTCGCCTTCAGCTCGGAGCATGACTCGCCTTCGGCTCAACTAACGGTTCGCCTAAGATTCATAGTGCAAAGCCTTGTAGCAAACTTTCTTCATGCTTGAACGCGTTGCTAACCAAACACTTGACATGTGACAGCTTTGACCAAAAAGCGTGTCAACACTTTTCCCTCCAAAACATATCTTGCTTGATCCAAGGAAGGTGTGTTTTGCGAGGAGAAGAGAAATCCAGAAACCAAAGCCGAGAGAAGTCCGGAGCGAGCTTCTACATCCGTAAAACTGAAGAGCCGCGAGTATGCCGGAACCAGAAAACCAAAATGCCAGAAATCCAACGAGAGCCCAATGATCGATTCTGATTGTATTATTTAGAAAACCACGATTGCTTGGGATCGTACTAGCAGAAGTTCATGATCATCTCGAATCATATTAATGGAAGACCACGATCGCTTGTGATCGTATTAAGGAAAGAAGTCTGATGATCGCTTGGGACTGTACTACTTAGAAAACCATGATCACGTGGGATCGTATCGATGGGAGACCATGACCGCTTTGGATCGTTCATTTATACATCCATTGTAAGCCTTCGATCAATTTGGATCGTTCATAGATAACCAGAATATCCAAGAGACTGGAGGAGCCCAGTAATTTGCATAGAAAAGGGATACACATAACCATATATGAGCGGTCTTGTTGTGTTACCGACAAGGCTGCCACAGGTCGTCGTATACATTTGATAGACTGCCTTCAAGGCGATCTCACGTTGGTAAGATTTCCGAGGCATGTTAGAGCGCACAAGGAAATCTCATATTGGCGAGATGGCCTTAGCAAGTAGCATTCAAGGAAATCTCGCGTTAGGGAGATGACCTTGGCAAGTAGCAATCAAGGAAATCTCGCGTTAGGGAGATGATGACCTTGGCAAGTTGTAACGACCTACATTCTATGCATCGAAGGATCGTAGAATATTTATTTCTTTCTCATACAAAGTCGTATAGCCATGTAACTTTGGGAGATGACTAATGGGGCCATTTCCCATGTTCATGATTTTTGCCAATTTTTAAATGACCGTTTTGCCCCTAGCTGATCTTGTTTTCGCCATAACTTTTGTTTAGTAAGGATTTTTGACCCAAAACCACTTCCATTGGATCCGGATGATGGTTTACCTTTCCGTAGAGTGGTCACATTAGCTAAACGGACTCACCGTTTGGGAGATATGACTGAAACAAGGTTTGGAAGGTGAAAAACTGCTTAAGTGGGCTGATTATGGTAATTAGCAAATGAGCCCATAACCTATTTCGGGATTAGGCTTATGGGGAGGCTGAAATGAGTTAGGTTTTCATTCTATTTCAGTTTTCTAGCCGCCATTTACCTCTTAGAAACCCTAACAATGGCCTCCAACTCCTAAAACACCTTCTAATCACCGTTTAGTCAAGCATTAGCCTAATCTACATCAAATCAAGGCAAATTAGCATCAAGTTTGGGATAGAGCTGCTAGAACACACAGAGATTCGACCTATATCAGAGAAACTTTCAGATCTATAAGTAATTTGTGGCTGAGGTGAGTGATTTGCATTGTTTTTCACTAATTATGGTTAATTAGGGGTGATCAGTGATAATTAGAGGAATTATAACTTAGAAAAATCTGGAAAAATTTGTGAAATTCTAAAACATTATTTTAGGGCTCTAATACCAAATGTGACGGCCCGCCCCGCACCAGCCGACATTTCCAATGAAAGTGCGTTGTGTCAATGTCCGACTAGCAAGGGACGGTCGCCAAAGAAAGGAAATGGATTTTGAGCTAACAAGGAACTTGTAGAATACCTCACAGCGCATAGGATAAAATATAATAATAACATAACTTTGACATAAACAGGTGAGACAGTGCATAAGCTGAAAACTAAACAATCATAGCAGCGGAAAATCCAAAATACAGCTTATGTTCCACATCATCATTATTACAACTTTAAAACTGTCTCTAAAGCAAAATAAGAAAAGTACACTACTAGTGCCCAAAGTAGTGACCAACAGCGACACATGGAGAATATATATAGAGAATAATACGTGTAAGCCTCCTGCTCGTCTCCAGTACAACTACTCGTGCATAACCACCTGACCTGTATCTATAGCACCTGCACTGCTATACCACCACCATTTGCAGCATTAGGAACTGCCCTCTGAACATCTCTAAGCATCTCTCTCATGAAGTCAGTGAACATCGTCCTTATACCAGGAGCATTCCCATTATTAGCTCCTCTACCGCGGATAGATGATTTGTTTGATCAGTTGAGTGGCGTGATAGGTTTTCATCAGCTTAGAGTGGAAGCTGAGAGTATAGCTAAAACGACATTTCGGACGCCATCTGGATTTTATGAGTGGTTGGTCATGCCATTCGGGTTGACCAATGCACCAGCATATTTTGTGGATCTTATGAATAGGGTATTCAGAGATCTGTTGAATAAGTTTGTTCTTGTGTTCATGGACGATATACTTGTTTATTCGAGGACAGAGGAGTAACACAAGGAACACTTGAGGATAGTGATTGAGGTGTTGAGAAAACACCAATTGAAAGCAAATTTTTCTAAGTGTCACTTCTGGAGGAGAGAAGTGAGACTCTTGGGCCATGTTGTTTCAGAGAATGGTATTGTCGTGGACCCTGCGAAGGTGGCCACGGTACAAGATTGGTCTACGCCCAAGAATGCAAAAGATATAAGAAGTTTCTTGGGGTTAGCTGGATATTATCGTAAATTTATCCAAGACTTCTCCAAGATAGCGGCACCATTGACTCAGTTGACCAAGAAGAATCAAGCTTTCGTTTGGGACGAAAGGTGTGAAAATGCATTCAAGAGCCTAAAGGAAAAGTTGACATGTGCACCAGTGTTAGTCATTCCTAAGGGGAATGAAGAGATGACAGTACATACAAATGCATGTGGTACCGGACTAGGTGATGTATTGATGCAAGGAGTTAGGGTAGCAGCTTATGCTAGTCGATAGCTGAAACCGCATAAGAAAAGATATCCTACCCATGACTTGGAATTGGCAGCGATCGTGTTCGCATTGAAGTTGTGGAGACATTATCTCTTGAGAGAAAGATTCGAGTTGTTTACTGATCATAAATCGTTAAAGTACCTTTTCTCTCAGAAGGATTTATATCTCCGTCAGCAAAGATGGTTAGAATTCTTGGCTTCCTATGATTTCGATATCGCATACACACCAGGAAAGGGCAATGCGGTAGCTGATGCATTGAGTAGAAGACATGCCAGTTTAGGGGCTATGTTTCTTGAATGGAAGCAATTGGAGTATATCGCTAGGTATGATTTCATACCAAAGTGCGAATTGAATCCATAAATGTTAGCAAGTTTGAAGATCAGACCCACTTTGATTCAGCGGATTGATTCCAGTCAGAAGGACGATCCTAACTTATTGGAAATCATTTCCAAGTTAGAGATGGGTATCGATAGTGAGGAGATGAACAAGTATGGGCTTAATCGAGATGGATGGCTTAGAAAGAATGTGAGGCTAGTTGTACCCAATGTCAATGGATTAAGAGATGAAGTGCTTAGAGAATGTCATCACTCCAAACTGACCATACATCCCGGTGGTAACAAGATGTATCGAGACATGAAGCGGACTTACTACTGGGAAGGGATGAAGAGAGACGTTGGGAGGTTTATATCCGAGTGCATAAATTGCCAGCTAGTTAAAGCCGAGCAAAAGAAGCCAAGTGGTTTGTTACAACCATTAGAGATTCCAGAATGGAAATGGGAGCAAGTATCAATGGATTTCATTGATGGGTTACCAAGGACTAGATCGGGCCATGATAGCATTTGGGTGATTGTGGACCGATTGACCAAGAGTGCGAAATTTATACCCGTCAAGTCGAACAGAACAACAGCTAAGTTAGCAGAATTGTATATGAAGTGGGTAGTGAGATTTCATGAAATACCCAAAGGCATTGTGAGCGACCGAGATCCATTGTTTACTAGTGGATTTTGGAAGAGCTTATAAGAGGCTTTAGGATCAGAATTACATCTCAGTACCGCGTATCATACTCAAACCGACGGTCAAATAGAGAGGGTGAATCGAATAGTAGAAGATCTCTTGAGAGCTTGTATATTGGATTTTGGTGGATCATGGGATGACCATTTACATCTAGTGGAGTTCGCATATAATAACAGTTATCAGTCCAGTATTGGTATGGCTCCATTTGAAGCTTTGTACGGAAGACCGTGCAACTCACCATCATGTTGGCTGGAAACTGGTGAGAAGTTTATGCTTGGGCTAGATGTGATAAGAGAAACCTCAAACAAGATCAGGGTTATCCAACAGTGAATGAAGGCTGCTCAAGATAGACAGAAGAGTTATGCTGAGAAGAGGAGAAGAGATTTAAAATTCTCCATTGGCGACTTGGTGTTTGTCAAGATTTCTCCGCTAAAGAGCGTGATTCGATTTGGTAGGAGAGGCAAGTTAGCACCAAGATTTATTGGTCGATTCCCAGTTCTTGAACAAGTTGGGAATTTGGCATATAAAGTTGAGTTTCCAGATAAAATGGCAGGATTTCATAACGTATTCCATGTTTCCTAGTTAAGGAAATTCGTGCACGACCCCGATGTGGCTATTTCACCTGATCAATTGGATGATATCGAAGTAGAACTCGAGGCGGTTGGGAATCGCAAGCCGATTCGTATTGTCGAGCACAATACGAAGAAACTTCGAAGGAAAGCGGTGAATCTAGTCAAGGTTCAGTGGGGCGAGGATAAGAATGACGGTACTTGGGAGACAGAGGAGAGCATTAGGAAGATGTATCCAGAACTCTTTGTCTGGTAAGATTTTAATTACGACTTAGTTTTCCGCATGCTAGGATAGACTTGTTTGTTTGTTTTGTATGTTTGATTGTTGCGAATGGTTGATAAACATGCAGGATCCTTTGCTTGTCTCTTAGTTGAGGAATTTCGGGGGCGAAATTTCTTAAGGGGGGAAGAATGTAACGACCCGCATTCTACGCATCGAAGGATCATAGAATATTTATTTCTTTCTCATACGAAGTCGTATAGCCATGTAAATTTGGGAGACGACTATTGGGGTCATTTCCCATGTTCATGATTTTTGCCAATTTTTAAATGACCATTTTCCCCCTAGTTGATCTTGTTTTGGTCATAACTTTTGATTGGTAAGGAGTTTTGACCTGAAACCACTTCCATTAGATCCGGATGATGGTTTACCTTTCCGTAGAGTGGTCACATTAGCCAAACGGACTCACCGTTTGGGAGATATGGCTGAAACAAGGTTTGGAAGATGAAAAACTGCTTAAGTGGGCTGATTAGGGTAATTAGCAAATGGGCCCAGAACCCATTTCGGGGTTAGGTTATGGGAGGCTGAAATGAGTTAGGTTTTCATTCTATTTCAGTTTTCTAGCAGCCATTTACCTCTTAGAAACCTTAACAATGGCCTCAAACTCCTAAAACACCTTCTAATCACCATTTAGTCAAGCATTAGCCAAATCTACATCAAATCAAGACAAATTAGCATCAAGTTTGGGATAGAACTGCTGGAAAACACAGAGATTCGACCTATATCAGAGAAACTTTCAGATCTATAAGTAATTGTGGGTAAGGTGAGTGATTTGCATTGTTTTTCACTATTTACGGTTAATTAGGGGTGATTAGTGATAATTAGCGGAATTATAACTCAAAAAAATCCGGAAAAAATTATTAAATTCTAAAACATTATTTTAGGGCTCTGATACCAAATGTAACGGCCCACCCCGCACCAGCCGACATTTCCAATGAAAGTGCGTTGTGTCAATGTCCGACTAGCACGCGACGGTCGCCAAAGAAAGGAAATGAATTTTGAGCTAACAAGGAACCTGTAGAATGTCTCACAGCGCATGGGATAAAATATGATAATAACATAACTTTGACATAAATAGGTGAGACAGTCATAAGCTGAAAACTGAACCATCATACCAGCGGAAAATCCAAAATACAGCTTATATTCCACATCATCATTATTACAACTTTAAAACTGCCTCTAAAGCAAAATAAGAAAGGTACACTACTAATGCCCAAAGTAGTGACCAGCAGCAACACAGCGAAAATATATATAGAGAATAATACGTGTAAGCCTCCTACTCGTCTCCAGTACATCTACTCGTGCATAACCACCTGACCTGTCTCTAGTCTGCCCGTTTAAGAGCTCCCAGAGTTTTATGTCTCTTCTTATTACGCTGGGTGATCTTAAACGGGCAAACTAGAGACAGGTCAGGTGGTTATGCACGAGTAGCTGTACTGGAGACGAGCAGGAGGCTTACACGTATTATTCTCCATATATATTCTCCCTGTGTCACTGCTGGTCACTGCTTTGGGCATTAGTAGTGTACCTTTCTTATTTTTCTTTAGAGACAGTTTTAAAGTTTTAATAATGATGATGTGGAACATAAGCTATATTTTGGATTTTCCGCTGCTATGATGTTTTAGTTTTCAGCTTATGCACTGTCTCACCTGTTTACGTGAAAGTTATGCTATTATTATATTTTATCCCATGCGCTGTGAGACATTCTACAGGTTCCTTGTTAGATCAAAATTCATTTCCTTTCTTTGGCGATCGTCCCGTGCTAGTCGGACATTGACACGGCACACTTTCATTGGAAATGTAGGCTGGTGCGGGGCGGGCCTTCACACAAGTGGCATTCAAGTAAATCTCGCGTTAGGAGATGACCTTGGAAAGTGGCATTCAAGGGAATCGTGTTAGGGAGATGACCTTGGCAAGTGGCAATCAAGGAAATCTCGTGTTAAGGGGATGACCTTGGCAAGTGGCATTCAAGGGAATATCGCGTTAGGCAGATGACCTTGGCAAGTGGCATTCAAATAAATCTCGTGTTAGGGAGATGACCTTGGAAAGTGAATTCAAGGAGATCTTGCATTAGGGAGATGACCTTGGCAAGTGGCATTCAATGAAATCTCGCGTTAAGGAGATAACCTTGGCAAGTGGCATTCAAGGGAATCTCGCGTTAAGGAGATGACCTTGGCAAGTGGTATTCAAGGAAATCTCGCATCAGGGAGATGACCTCGGCAAGTGGCATTCAAGGAAATCTCACGTTAGAGAGATGACCTTGTCAAGTGGCATTCAAGGGAATCTCGCGTTAGGGAGATGACCTTAGCAAGTGGCATTCAGGGAAATCTCACGTTAGGGAGATGACCTTGGCAAGTGGCATTCAAGGAAATCTCGCGTTAGGGAGATGACCTTGGCAAGTGACATTCAAGTGAATCTCGCGTTAGGGAGATGACCTTGGCAAGTGGCATTCAAGGAAACCTCACGTTAGGGAGATGACCTTGGCAAGTCAGGTCATGGCAACCTTATCGAAGTAGGAAAAGAGGCCAAGATAGTCACGAGTGGATATTCTTGTCATGTCACTGACAAGTCCGCCCGATGTAATCCAAGATCGTTGACAAGGCAACCCACTAATCCAAACGAACATGATCGTGCACGATCCGCCACAAGCCCCGAGTTAAGGCGATCTCGTCGAAGTAGGACGGGAAGCCAAGATAAGATAGCTAGACGCTTATTAGTGTTTGCAATCCCGTTATCGATTTCATACTTCACAAGTAAGTGTCCTCATTTTGTGAAGTAATTTTATTAAAGTTATAAAAGCTGGGGATTTTTTAGCAAAGTCCAACGAAAACTCAATGGTTCGTCATCCGTAAAGAGCATGCCTAGGGAGATGGCATGTCCCGTGCATGGGTAGGCAGACTTGACCATCTCCTGATTCCAAGTTAATTTGTAAGAGAAAGCGAATAGTTTGTTGTTCATGAAGAGCATGCCTAGTGTGACGGCCCACCCCGCACCAGCCGACATTTCAATGAAAGTGCGCTGTGCCAATGTCCAACCAACACGGGACGGTCGCCAAAGAAAGGAAAGGAATGGAATTTGAAGCTAGAACTACCAAAGGAACCTATAGCATATCTCACAGCGCATGGAATAAAATATAATAATAACATACTTTGACATAAAAACAGGCGAGACAGTGCATAAGCTGAAAACTAAACATCGTTGCAGCGGGAAATCCAAATACAACTTATGTTCCACTTCATCATTATTAAAACTTTAAGACTATCTCTAAAACAAAAGAAAGGAAAGGTACACTACTAATGCCCAAAGTAGTGACCAGCAGCAACACAGGGAGAATATATAGAAAATAGTATGTGTAAGCCTCCTGCTCGTCTCCGGACAGCTACTTGTGCACAACCAGCTAACCTATCTCTAGTCTGCCCGTTTAAGAGCACCCAAAGTAATAAGAAGAGACATAAAACTCTGGGTCAGACAAAAGTCTGGTATGAGCAATAAGCAGCAAAACAGAAAAATAACAGATATACTAAACCATACCTGGACCTGCAACCAAAGAGTTAGCACAACAAGATGTACAATACTCTAAGGTGACACTATCACATGGTGTAAATATACGGGGTGGGGGTGTGCATGTCATAATGATGGAAAACAATCAAACATAGCAACCATCCTCACATCTCTCACTTAGTGCGTAAAGCATACAATATCCACCGCTTTGATCACCCAAATCCTTGCTATGATCACTCTGCTCCATGGAGTCATGGCGACTCCACTGCACTGATCCATAGCCACTAGTCCTTGCTATGTCCACTCTGCCCCATGAAGTCATGACGACCTCAATGCACTGGCTCATAGCCATGCTACGATCACTCTGCCCCCATGGAGTAACATTTACCCCACTGCACTGATCCGTAGCCTAACATCCGTCTTGGTGGTGAATCAAAGTTATGGACGTCGATAACCCCTTAGCACACGTCCCGCAGCAAAGCCCGACTCATGAAGTTAACCCATTGATCCCATTTGGATCCTGAATAATAACCTCCCATCTGGACTTCCTTTGCATCTCGGGTTTTGGTCGAATTGGAGTTGGTCTTCAGAAGAGTCATCGCATAATCACAGCTCCAATCCGGTTCGGTTCGGCCTCTAGATGCGGTTCGGTTCGGCTTGCTTCAGTCAGTTCGATTTGAATACATCGCCCCTAGGCTTCCCATTCGGTTCAGTGTTCCACTTCAGGTCGGTTCGGTTCGGTAGTCTCCATCTGGTTCGGGTTGCCACCTTCCATTCAGTTCGGTTCGAATACTCCAGCTCCTCTCGCCTCGTCCGATCCCGTCCCCTAGCTCTAGTCCGATCTGATCCCCACGCCAAGCTTCAAGCCGATCCCAACCCCAACTCTATATGAGTGGCCTTCCTACTTGCTAAGCCTCCTCTAGTGCCAAGTTCCGATCCGAATCAAATCCCCTTGCCCAGTTCCCTTATCCGATCCGAGCCCCATACCCGATCCGATCCGGTCCGAAACTCTGCACATTTCCTGCAACTTTTCCAACGACTGTTTTACGCCATACGACGGCGTTTTCGACCATTCTAACTCTTCTAATCAATCAAAAAGCATACCATATGGTCATAGCAACATATATAATCAACCATAAACACCAAAACAACAATCTAATGTGTTGAAATGGATCAAACATACCCAAAACCCATATTTTCCCCTTAATCTTGTTTAACAATAAATAATGTTAGGATTAGCAAAAATTAACCAAATTAACCCAAATCTCTAACAGAGGCCTAAAACAATATTTCAAAATTTATAAATATTTTTCCAGAATTTAATCATGTATAAATTCACTAATTATCACTAATTACCCTTAATTAACCGTAATTAGTGTAAAAACAATGCTAATCACTCACCTTAGCCACAATAAAATACCAAATATGAAATTATCCTCTGTTTGGCGCTATTCCCAAGGCTACACAGTAGCTCCAACCTAGATTAGGTGTTGATTTGGCTTGATTTGATGTTGCTAAGCTTAATCCTTGATTGGAGAACGATTTAGGATGAAATTAGAAGGTGGAGGCCATTGTTAGAGTTCCTAGGAGGTAAATGGCAGCTAGAAAACTGAAATGAAATGAAAACCTAACTCATTTCAGCCTCCCCATAACCCTAATCCCAAAATGGGTTATGGGCCCATTCACTAATCGCCTTATTTGGCCCGGTTAATCAGTTTTTCACCTTCCAAACCTTATTTTAGCCATATCTCCCAAACGGTAAGTTCGTTTTTCACATGTGACCACTCTACGGAAAGGTAAACCATAATTCAAATCTAATGGAAGTGGTTTCAGATCAAAACTCCTTTCGAATCAAAAGTTATGGCCAAAACAAGATAAGCTAGGGGCAAAACGGTCATTTAAAAAAATCGGCAAAAATCATGAACATGGGAAATGACCCCAATAATCGTTCCCCAAAGTTACACGGCTACACGACCTCATATGAAAATAAAATAAATATTCTATGATCCTCCGATGCATACAATGTGGATCGTTACACCTAGGATCTCGTTGGTTCCTGTTACATGGGTAAACAAACATAACCATTCACAATTCAAAGCCGAGAAAAGTAAACTTTACATTAATAACTAGAAAGGGTAATGGTGTTTCGTCGAGCAAATAGCATGCCTTGGGATTATAATAACTCCCGTACATGAGTAGACCGACTCAGCCATCTTATAACCATAATAACCAAAAGGAATGATACATCCAAAGGACTAAAGTCCTTAAAGCTAATGTTAGGGGCCGAAGCTCAAATAACCGAGCATAGAGAGCCAGAATGAGAAAGCCATAAGTGAGAAGCGCATTATTTGAGAGCAACAGACAACCATAAGAAGACCCGAAGATCGAAAAGTCGCAAGATACTGATGCTAAAGAGGCTTGGACCCTAGACATCAGACGTAGTGATAGATTTAGTTGATGATGATGCCGCCGTGGTGGTTGCTAGTCTCGGGTCTGTCCAGATTCCTTTGAGGGGTTCGGACAAACCGTGTGAGCTCTCCATTTCTGACATGCTCTTCAATAGAATTCTTGAGATGACGACATTCGTTTGTATTGTGACTATCGGTTTCATGAAATATGCAGTATCGGCTGGGATCACTTAGTTGTTGAGGGGGCTCCCGAGCAGGAGGCTTTGTGAAGGGAGCCATATGGTGAACTTCTTGGTAGATCTCCTCGAGAGTGTGAGTAAGCTCCGAGTAGGTCGGGAACCTATGTTGCCTATTAGCCCTGTCACGGTCGTTCCCCAAAGGAGGTTGTTGAGAAGAATCTTTATCTTTTCCAGAATCGGACGATTTAACGTCCTTGACAGCATTAACATCGACAACCTTCTTGCTATTGTCGGCCCTCGCATCTTCTTCTCGAAGGAACCTTTCAGCTTCAAAATAGAATTCCTCGAGATCCTAGGTCCCGGTGCAATGTAGTCCTGAATTCAGACTTGTCTAGAACACTAGATACTGTGGCCATTAAAACCATGGAAGGGATAGGTCTGTCGACTGAAGCGACCGCAGCATTGAACCATTTCAAGAATTTCCGCAGAGTCTTACCGGACTTCCGCTTAATCCCGTTGGGAGTCATGACGCTTTTCAGGCGAGCTATGTTGACTCTAAACTGTTCTACAAATCGGGTAATCAAAGCATTCCAAGAAGTAATGGAGTCTGGCTCCAGCTGTCAATACCACATTGCAGCAATGTCTGTTAAGAAGAGTGAGAAGCACTTGGCCAAGACATTTTCTAAAGCTGAGAGAACTTCCATATGTCGAATGTAACTTATGAGATGAGCAGTCGGGTCCTTGCGACCATCATAGGGATCCAAGACTGTTAGCTTGAAATCGGGTGGGTTACGAGAGTTCTTGATATCCAAAGAAAGCGGACTACGAGTCACGCGATCCATGTCTGTAGAAGAAGCACCGCCTCGAGTAAACCGACAGATGACATCCGCATTCTCTGACTCGTTTCCGAAAGCAAGCAGTTGATTTAAACTATCCAAAGCGGCATGGTGCCCCTAGTGTTCAAGTCCAAGTTGGGAATTGGCTGATTGAGAAGAAATTTTGGTTGGATTCCAACTTGAGGGGCCACATTGGGTGCAATCCTGGCTTCCGGAACCATGGGAGCACTACCATCCAAAGCTGCACGTGCCGGCGCTTAAGCAATGTTACCAATAGAGGAGCCCGCGACTTGTCCGACCAGAGTATCAACGGGCTAGAGGGGCGTCGGGGTTTCGGGAGCCCCCGAGTGTAGCGGGAAATGTTACCAATAGAGGAGCCCGCGACTTGTCCGACCAAATCATCACGGGCTGGAGCGGCGTCGGGGTTTCGGGTGCCCCCAAGTGTAGCGGGACCGGCGCCGTTTCGAGGATTGGCGTCGGCCTGTTTATTAACTTGCAGGGTTGCCCCCAAGTCCCGAGTTGTAGGTGGAGGAACATTGGTACTAGGTCCAATAATATCTTCCTGGCCGGTCGGCCTTGAAGTGTTCCTTATCCTATCTTCAGTACAAGTGAGGAAGGTACTGAAAGCATCTTCCTATTGCTCGAGTCGAGCGTTCAAATCCGTAGCGAGGTTTGTGATCATCCCATCGACATCTTCCCGAGTGACATAGTTCGATGGGACTCCAATCAAAGAAAGTTCTTGACTTCCATCATCTCCTACCGCATTGTGAGTTTTAGTGATAGCTGGGAGCTTCTTGCGCTTAGTCAATTTGAAAAGCGAGTAAAGCTAAGGTCGAAGCTAAGAACTGAAGACGAAATCCGAAGACGGATCCGAGAAACTTATCCAAAGCAGAGGTCAAAGTTGTGCATCCCCTTCATGGCGCACCAAAATGTTGACGGACAAAATTGTCGCACGCCAACACCCAATGTGTAAGTGTGGTGTGAACACACCAAATCCAAAATAAATAAAGTAAATGCGGGGAGACACAACTTTTATAGTGGTTAGGCACTAACGCCTACGTGCACTTTATAATAATCATTCCTTATATGGTATCTAGTTACAATGTTGTACTAGTTGAGACAATATTCGAGTACAAACTATTATAACAAAACAACAATGTTCTTTTTCTTCCTTTAGATGATTGACTTGGTCAACTATGCCTAAGATTATCCTTAATGTCCAAGAAGTCCAAAAGATCCCAAATGTAGGATAATTATCCTTGAGAATGTTTAAGTATTGATGAAAACGTGTATGCCACGTTTTAATTATCCTTGCCATCTCCAATAGCCAAGATAAACAAGGTAGCTTCCATTAATGAGTGTTTGGAGCTCTAGAAGTCCAAGAATTCCAAGGGAGAAGGATCCCAATGAAGGTCAAGGCTTAAAATATTTATAGGAGGGAGGTTAGGTGGGAGTAGGTAGGAAACGGGACCCACAAGCCTTAAATTTCGGACTCCAAAAACAGCACTAATACAGGAAATTCGTACCCCCTGGTGAAGGGTATGAAATTCGAACCTCTCAGGGGATACGAATTTCGTATCCCCTGGAGGGATACGAAATTTGTACCCCTCCAGATGGTACGAAATTTCGTACCCCTCCAGGGGGTACGAAATTCATACCCTGTGACGGCCGGCCATGCACCAGCCGACACTTCACTTGAAATGCGATGTGCCAGTGCCCGACTAGCACGGGAGGGTCGTCAAGGATAAAGGATTTGAAGCTATGAATCACCAAAGAACCTGTACTATATCTCACAGCGCATGGAATAAAGTATAATAGTAACATAACTTGACATAAAACATGCGAGACAGTGCATAAGCTGAAAACTAAACCATCATAACAACGGAATCCAAAATACAGCCTATGATCCAAACCATTAATACAACTTCAAAATAGTGTCTCTAAAGCACAATAGAAAAAGTTACACTACTAATGCCCAAAGCAGTGACCAAAAACAACACAGGGAGAATATATTTAAATAGTATGTGGAATCCTCATGCTCGTCTCCGGACAGCTACTCGTGCATAACCACCTACCCTGTCTCTAGTCTGCTCGTTTAGGAGCACCCAGAGTAATAAGAAGAGACATAAAACTCTGGGTTAGACAAAAGTCTGGTATGAGCGATAGCAACAAAAGAAAACAATAACAAGTATAAACAATCATACTTGAACCTGGACCTGCAACCAAAGAGTTAGCACAACAAGATATACAGTACTCTAAGTTAACACTAACATAAAGTGTAAAATGGGAGTGTGCATGTCATGGTGATAACAAACATCAAACATAGCAATCAACCTCACATCTCTCACTCAGTGCGTAAAGTATACGATATCCACCACTTTGATCACCAAATCCTTTGCTATGACCACTTTGCCCTTGGGGTCTTAATAACCCCATTACGCTGGTCCATAGCCACTAATCCCTTACTACGATCACCTTGCCCTTGGGAGTTCTAATGGCCCCATTGCACTGATCCATAGCCATGCTACGATCACTTATCCTTGGGAGTCTTAATGATCCTATTGCGCAGATCCATAGCCACTAATTCGTCTCTCAGTGGTGAACTAAAGTTATAGATATCGATAATCCCTTTGCATACGCCCCACAGCAAAGCCCAACTCATGAAGTTAACTCGTTGGTTCCCATCTGGATCTTGAGTGATAACTTCCCATTTGAACTACCTTTGCATCTCGGGTTTTGTAGTAACTCGTAACTTCCCCGTAAAGGAAAGCGCGGATACTTTGAGAACAACACACAAATGAACGCAGACGGAAGAACATTTCATTGCTATTACAACAATTCCATCAGATACAAGAATATACAGAGTATAATGAATAAATTACATTCGATAAATATCAGAGATTACAATAAATTGCATAGCAGCGGAAAAATAATACAAAGCACAACTGAAGGTGATATACGGATACAGAGCTTTCCGAGCATCATTCCAGCTGTAAACCAGGATCCTGTGAATATAAATCTGCAAAACCAAAACTACTAGCTGCCCGTGTCGAAAATAGGGGCACCCAGAGTTTAGGTTAAAACAATAAACTCCAGGTCAGTCATGGGACTGGTGTGAGAACTAAAACAGTTATTTAAAACTTTACTTTAAAAGAGAGTAATTCAAGGGACCACGCTATATAACACGGAACGGGTTTCCTCCCAAGAATACCAGTGCATAGAATAAACAGCGCAATGCTTTTTCGAAAAAATGAAGCTATTATAAGACCCAGGTCCCATCACACAATGCAACGCAAGCCGGAGGATAGGGTTTTACCTTATAACAGCCAAACATGCTTGGTACGTTTAAAACAAATCATTTGATACTATAATAAGTGTATAGTGTCAAAACAATTTCAATCATAAGTATAAATCATAGACGGCATAGCATCCCATGCTACTATGTCGCCATACTAGGCTCTACAAATAAAGCCGAAATATCTCGTATTGGAAATTGGGTATCCGTCACGAGTCGAGGCAAGGGGCAAGCTCCTCTCCGCTTCGAGACACTCTAGCAAATGCCTCAGGACTACACACTCTGGGTAACCCTGGGATCCTCCAAGACCGGTCCTCTCTTACGTTTGAGGATTAGTTATTCCTGAACACACGTTTCCCGGCCCTATAGGACCTATAATCGAGGTGCCTCGCATCCAAACCACAAAGGTGAAAAGTATATAAATGTCAGGGCTGGTAGGTCACTGACACCACCCATAGCTAGAAAGAAACGTCGTGCACTCCTTGGGTCCTCATCCCGTTTTTGACTCATACCGAGGTGTGAGGCTCGCGAATCCACGCTATACACAAAGCTGCCACGTAGGCCGTGCTTTGATCATCAACCACAAGACTTTGCTTTTCAACAGAAGCCTTGATCCATGCAACTCAGCGTGCCACACAGGCAATTCATGCCATGCGATTGATATCTATCGATATATAACCTCTAAGCTCATACGTCTCAGAGAAGGGCGTTAAGCAAGAGAATAAATTCTCCGCCGCCAAATAGATATATATTTAACAGAAATCAATCAACACAGAATAAAATCCAATGTCAGACACACAATCCATTTACAAGTTCGTTCTGGGTCTGAACGAAACCGGAGGCACTTTCCTCGCATATCCATCGATCTCCAAGTACGTCTGGACGGCCACCAACTATTTCCATCCTCATGGGTGTACAGCCCAATCAGGATCGTCGGTAATTATCCAAACGATGTGAAGACTTCCGGTCTTCAACCACCGTCTTCATCTTCGACATATCGTTGAATCGGTTATTCAGAATGGGTATAAACACGGCCTTTCCGAACAACCCGCGTATATTAAAAACAAATGTTAGACAAACACAACATACGCCTCATTCCAATTCATATTCTCAGGGAAAGGTTCCCATTAATTTTATCCAAGATAAATTCTTTAAATTTATTCTTTGATCTTCCTTTGGATGTCATTTCAAACCAAATTATGGTTTTCTAAACTAGTCGAGATTAGCGAACCACACCGAAGTAATTATTTATTTCATTTCCCAATCCCAACCTATTCATCCCATGAAGCAAAACTGGTAATACTCCATATCTAACACCACGGTGTTATCGGTAAAATTAATTACCATTTCACGTTCAAATCTAATTAAAGATTTAACTATCGCTTTGGAGTAAAACTGGTGATACTCCATTCTCGCTCAATTTCTAAATTTGGTAATTTAAATTATCAATTCCCCATTTCAATCTAATTGCAGATTCATTAAAACTCCTCTTGCTGGGTTAAAGAACTAATGTCATTTAAAACACAGTTCACGATAAACCCAAATCACATTCTATTTATTATCGGGTTAAAGAACTAGTGTTATTTAAAACACCGTTCACGATAAACCCACAAATCAATTCTATTTAAAACTCGTTTCAAATCCAAATTATTTATTTAAAAATAAACGGGTTTAATTTTAGTTCAAAACTAGTTCATTTCGATAAAAATATATTTTTATCTTTTCAAATATGGAGTTTTTCATCCCAATTTTTCCCTAATCATTACTTACGATTTTACACAAATTATTACTATTTTTAATAATTTTATCAAGGCCCGTACAGTCGATTTCCATCTACGGCCATCGAACTGCACTTACAGCGACCTTTTCCAAATTTGATTTGGACGTATCTCCAAATCCAACCATTAGATTTCAAATTTCTAATGTTCGTTAGAAAGCTCTTTTCGATACGAACCCAACGGTTCCGGTTTTAGGAGAATCTGACGGTCGGATCTCCCGTAATGTCCGTTTGAAATAAATGGTCGAAATTCACGAACTGCCGCGGCGCGGCGCGTTCTATTCAGGCCATTATATTATATATATAATATATATAATATATATTTCGTCGATTCTATTTAAAAATGAATTTTATAAATCGTTTTAAATTCGTTTCAAAAACAATTTCAACTTCCATTTCAATTCAAATCAAAATTGAATTTTTCCTTATAAATTCGTTTTAAAATTCATTTCTATTCAATTCAAATTGGTTTTCTATTCGATTCAATTCAAATTGGTTTTCTCTATTCGATTCAAATCAAATTGGTTTTCTATTCGATTCAATTTAAATTGGTTTTCTATTCGATTCAATTTAAATTGGTTTTCTATTCGATTCAATTCAAATTCGTTTTCTATTCAATTCAATTTAAATTGGTTTTCTATTCGATTCAATTCAAATTGGTTTTCTATTCAATTCAATTCAAATTCATTTTCTATTCAATTCAATTCAAATTCTTTTACTATTCAATTCAATTCAAATTCGTTTTCTATTCGATTCAATTGTAAAAACGAATATAATCGATATAAATATCGTCCGCGTCAAAATAGCGCATCTCTAATCAACACGGCTTTATATTTCAATAATTCCGATATTCTATTCAACAAATGAATATTTATTTTTGTCAACACGTGACTAATCTCAACGAATGAGTACTGTCCACGTGTGACTATTTTTGTTATTCAATATATTTTATAAAAATTATGGTATCTATCGTTTGATTTAAAATCAGACTCCAACCGTAAATTAGTAAGAGAACGATTCCCTAAATATTAACCCCGAAGGCCGAAACCAACATCAGATCCATATCCAGGAGACCACTCATCTCATCTATTTTCCAGTTAATTTCTAATTTTATATATGATAAAGATGTAAATTTTATTGTTAAAATATTTCGTTCAACACATGACTAATCTCAACGGATGAGTACGGTCAACACATGAACCTTTATTTTATAATATTCTTTATTTTCTAAATTGGAATGAGGCCCAATCAATTACCATATAGCGTTAACTATATGGATTCCATACAACACATGTATATAATAGCAACGATAAATAATCAACCATCATCCAAAGTGCACTACACTGTATAAGCATCAAAAATAGATATCTACCGCTTATAACAGCCTGTCGATCCATCGATCGACATACAACTAATTATTGGGATTAGTGTATGTCGTATTTTATCCCAATACCCGTGTGGTGTTTCAAATCAACAAACACAGATTTTTATTTGTGCAGTTGGGAGATGTGTAAAATTTATCGACCCAATCAATATCAGTCAAATCAGTGTATATAAACAAATCGGTTGATTTGTTTATAACTATTTATTTATTCACTTTCACGTTAAAAATTATATTTTTAACGATAAAATATTTTTAACTATATAAATATTTTATTTCCTTTCAACACATGAATATATTTCATTATCTATTTCACATCAATTTCACAAACAAATTTCACAACATATCAATCAAACAAACAAGCCATCCATGGTCTGTGAATGACGGGTGTCGGATGCTACTAAGCACCGTCTGCATCCTAGTATATATTATAACTAGAAAAAGAAATTTGAGTGAGAAGTTCTCACCAAAGCTAATCCAATCATCTCGACTCTTCTTATGTAGGGAATCGTCGCCGTTCTCGCCCTTTGTCACTTTCGTTGCCCGTAGCCACTACATATATAAAAATCACATTTTTATTTCGCTATGTATATAAAAATCACATTTTTTTCTACTATTATATAGATAAAAATTCCATTTTTATACCGTTGTTCATATAATAAAGATTATATTTTTATCACGCTATTTTACACTTAAATATTTCGCCTTTTCAAATATAAAGATTTCGCCTTTTCAAATATAAAGATTTCGCCTTTTCAAATATAAAAATTTCGCCTTTTCATAAATAAAGATTTCAACTTTTCAAAAATAAAGATATCGCCTTTTCACTTTCGTCACCCGTATTCACTACATATATAAAAATCACATGTTTATATTGCTATCTTTAAAACAAAAATCACATTTTTATTAGTTCACTTTCAATATAAAAATCCTGTTTTTCCTTAACCATTCTCATGATAAAAATCGCATTTTTATTCCGCTATTCAATATAGAAAAATAGAATTTTTTCTTCGCTATTCAATATATAAAAATCGAATTTTTACTTCGCTATTCAATATATAAAAATCGAATTTTTACTTCGCTATTCAATATATAAAAATCGAATTTTTACTTCGCTATTCAGTATATAAAAGTCGAATTTTTACTTCGCTATTCAGCATATAAAAATCGAATTTTTACTTTGATGCTATATAGATAAAAATTCTATTTTCCTAATGCTACTATATAGATAAAAATTATATTTTTATCACGTTCTTCTATACATAAAGATTTCGCTTTTTCAAATTTAAAGATTTCATCTTTTCAAATTTAAAGATTTCGCCTTTTCAATTAAAAAAATCTAATCCTTTCTACTTTAAAAATCTAAATTTTTCTACTTTAAAAATCTAATTTTTTTCTACTTTAAAAATCTAATTTTTTTCCTACTTAAAAAAACATATCATTCTTATTCTAAGTAAATATTAAAAAAAATCAAATTTTTGTCTTTAAAAACACAACCTCTTATATTCCAAGATCAGATTTTTATCGTACTATAAACTGAAAATTAAATTAAAATTGAATTTACTTACTTTTCTTTGGTGGAGGGGGTCCACTGTGGGCGGTGGTTGGCTGAGAGTTCGGGGCTTCCTCTGGTGGTCGACGAAGGAGCGGTCAGGGCCTAAGGCGGCGGTCGGTGGAGGGTTTGGGCGTTAAGGCGGCTGTCAGGAGGAGGGGGATTTGTCGCGTCGCACGCCAGCAGGGGGGCCTCGCGGTGGTCGGCGCCGCTTGGGGGGGTGTCTCCCTCTCGATCGCTTCTCTCTTTTCTTTTTTTTTCATTTCTGAAATCGGTTTTGAAATAAAAAAATGGGCCAGAGGGAATTAAGGGGGAAGAGAGAGAGGAAGTGTTTTTATTTTATTTTAATTATTTAATCCCAAAAAGTTGACTTTTACATACGACCTCTAAACGAGGCCCACCGCCTGTCGTCCATAGCGTTTTACCCCCATTCCGAACACAATGGTATATGTATCGTAGGCTGATTCGACTATTTCGATAGGTTTTCGTTAAAATCAACATATAACTCTATATATTGAATTTGAACGCGCATTTCAATTTACCGGGGTCACATACGAACTCTAAAAATTCCATAAAAATATTTTCTAGCTTCGAATTGACGATACGGTCCTAACAAAACTAGTTTCGTCGAATTCTGAGACCGTTGGAAAAATGGCCATTTTCCAGTCGATTAAAATCAACTGAAACTGGTCAAACACGTTTTCCTTTGCCACGCTCACATATTGATTCGAAAAATTATGAAATTTGGGATCTAACAATAATTTGACATCACGGATCCAACAAAAGTGGTTTCGTTGAAATCCGAGGTCGTTTGCAAAATTCCCATTTTTAAGGGCCTGAATTCCATAGCGACTATTCAGAATTTTCAACTGGACATATCTTTTGATTCCCGCTATGAAATTTCGATTTTTCGGATTCGTTGGAAATATATTCTCAATTAGATCCGATTATTTTTGGTTTCACTAAAATCCGGTTTATTTTGCACCCGGTACACTCAATTGAAGTTTGAAATCGAATTATCGAACTACCGCGCCATTTTCAATTCTATTTATATTTATATATAATTATTTATATTCTAACGACGGCGTATATAATATATACGTTCTAAATATATTCAAAATAAATTTCTCGTCGATATTATTTAAAATAATTCATTTTAAATATTCAAAATTCGCTAAAATTGCCAAAATAAAAATTTTAAACTGGCTCAGATTTTCCGGGTTATTACAATCTCCCCCACTTAAAACTTTTCGTCCCCGAAAATGAACAAAGTCGAAAGTGGTTTGATTAATCAACTCTACGTTCGATCTGGCTTCCATTCTCCAACTTTTCAGTTTCTGAGAATTTTCAAATTTTCAAAAATTTGGCTAACACCCTAAATTTTCGAAAAATTTCGCCATAACCTCCCCTGCACCGGGAGCTACGGGAAAATCCCGAAATTGCCATACAGGCCTTCTGATCTCAAAAAGAAAAAGAAAAAGCCAAGCGGCTAGCCAATAGGCTCATAAAATCATCATCACCCAAACAAAACAGTAAATTATAAAGTAAACATGTACCTATTTGTCGGGCAAACAAATTTTATTCTCTGCTCTAGCCTTCTTGCTATGACCTGTTCAATGTAAGTACATGTATATGCATGCAAATACGACTAATTTTCAATACAATTCAATATTTGATGCAATTAGGCATAATGGTTCAAAATTATCAAACAAATAAACAAACAACACAACCATCAATCAATTAGTGAATTTAACGTTTCAAATTCATAAATTTGATATATAGTCAAAAATCATGTTTTTGATGCCAAATCACAACAAATAAATCTATCTATATAAGTTTTGGTTCTCACACCTGTCTAATGGAAATATATAGATATCACACCTTCGAAACACGAAAATAAATACTGGTGATGGCGCGCCATCATCAGAATCATGTCCGGG
The DNA here is from genome assembly GCA_030737875.1 of Allium sativum. Lineage (NCBI taxonomy): Eukaryota > Viridiplantae > Streptophyta > Magnoliopsida > Asparagales > Amaryllidaceae > Allium > Allium sativum. The sequence continues at coordinate 178,942,776 of CM060920.1, read as the reverse complement.
CGACTAGAGTGTGGTTCTATATCTATCCAATATATTAAAACTTCGAATATACGTTCATGACGCGTATATGCAAAATCTTTATATATTGGATTGTCCATATTCAAAATAAATAAATTATTCAAATACGTAGAATTGATTTAAATTTTCAAAACAAAATTGTTTTCATTTGAAAAATATACTCTTCACACTCGTTCTAGGATACTACTGATCCTATCTCTAACGAGTCATTCTAATTGGATATTACTAATCCAATATCTGATGAATTCTTTCGTAGGGTTCTAATGTGTCTTGTTCTCGAGCTCTGTAAACCAAAGCTCTGATACCAAATGTAGTAACCCGTAACTTCCCCGTAAAGGAAAGCGCGGATACTTTGAGAACAACACAAAAATGAACGCAGACGGAAGAACATTTCATTGCTATTACAACAATTCCATCAGATACAAGAATATACAGAGTATAATGAATAAATTACATTCGATAAATATCAGAGATTACAATAAATTACATAGCAGCGGAAAAATAATACAAAGCACAACTGAAGGTGATATACGGATACAGAGCTTTCCGAGCATCATTCCAGCTGTAAACCAGGATCCTGTGAATATAAATCTGCAAAACCAAAACTACTAGCTGCCCGTGTCGAAAATAGGGGCACCCAGAGTTTAGGTTAAAACAAGAAACTCCAGGTCAGTCATGGGACTGGTGTGAGAACTAAAACAATTATTTAAAACTTTACTTTAAAAGAAAGTAATTCAAGGGACCATGCCGTATAACACGGAACGGGTTTCCTCCCAAGAATACCAGTGCATAGAATAAACAGCGCAATGCTTTTTCGAAAAAATGAAGCTATTATATGACCCAGTTCCCATCACACAATGCAACGCAAGCCGGAGGATAGGGTTTTACCTTATAACAGCCAAACATGCTTGGTACGTTTAAAACAAATCATTTGATACTATAATAAGTGTATAGTGTCAAAACAATTTCAATCATAAGTATAAATCATAGACGGCATAGCATCCCATGCTACTATGTCGCCATACTAGGCTCTACAAATAAAGCCGAAATATCTCGTATTGGAAATTGGGTTTCCGTCATGAGTCGAGGCAAGAGGCAAGCTCCTCTCCGCTTCGAGACACTCTAGCAAATGCCTCAGGACTACACACTCTGGGTAACCCTGGGATCCTCCAAGACCGGTCCTCTCTTACGTTTGAGGATTAGTTATTCCTGAACACACGTTTCCCGGCCCTATAGGACCTATAATCGAGGCGCCTCGCATCCAAACCACAAAGGTGAAAAGTATATAAATGTCAGGGCTGGCAGGTCATTGACACCACCCATAGCTAGAAAGAAACGTCGTGCACTCCTTGGGTCCTCATCCCGTTTTTGACTCATACCGAGGTGTGAGGCTCGCGAATCCACGCTATACACAAAGCTGCCACGTAGGTCGTGCTTTGTTCATCAACCACAAGACTTTGCTTTTCAACAGAAGCCTTGATCCATGCAACTCAGCGTGCCACACAGGCAATTCATGCCATGCGATTGATATCTATCGATATATAACCTCTAAGCTCATACGTCTCAGAGAAGGGCGTTAAGCAAGAGAATAAATTCTCCGCTGCCAAACAGATATATATTTAACAGAAATCAATCAACACAGAATAAAATCCAATGTCAGACACACAATCCATTTACAAGTTCGTTCTGGGTCTGAACGAAACCGGAGGCACTTTCCTCGCATATCCATCGATCTCCAAGTACGTCTGGACGACCACCAACTATTTCCATCCTCTTGGGTGTACAGCCCAATCAGGATCGTCAGTAATTATCCAAACGATGTGAAGACTTCCGGTCTTCAACCACCGTCTTCATCTTCGACATATCGTCGAATCGGTTATTCAGAATGGGTATAAACCCGACCTTTCCAAACAACCCGCGTATATTAAAAACAAATGTTAGACAAACACAACATACGCCTCATTCCAATTCATATTCTCAGGGAAAGGTTCCCATTAATTTTATCCAAGATAAATTCTTTAAATTTATTCTTTGATCTTCCTTTGGATGTCATTTCAAACCAAATTATGGTTTTCTAAACTAGTCGAGAAGAGCGAACCACACCGAAGTAATTATTTATTTCATTTCCCAATCCCAACCTATTCATCCCATGAAGCAAAACTGGTAATACTCCATATCTAACACCACGGTGTTATCGGTAAAATTAATTATCATTTCATGTTCAAATCTAATTAAAGGTTTAACTATCGCTTCGGAGTAAAACTGGTGATACTCCATTCTCGCTCAATTTCTAAATTTGGTAATTCAAATTATCAATTCCCCATTTCAATCTAATTGCAGATTCATTAAAACTCCTTTTACTGGGTTAAAGAACTAATGTCATTTAAAACACAGTTCACGATAAACCCAAATCACATTCTATTTATTATCGGGTTAAAGAACTAGTGTTATTTAAAACACCGTTCACGATAAACCCACAAATCAATTATATTTAAAACTCGTTTCAAATCCAATTTATTTATTTAAAAATAAACGGGTTTAATTTTAGTTCAAAACTAGTTCATTTCGATAAAAATCTATTTTTATCTTTTCAAATATGGAGTTTTTCATCCCAATTTTTCCCAAATCATTACTTATGATTTTACACAAATTATTACTATTTTTAATAATTTTATCAAGGCCCGTACAGTCGATTTCCATCTACGGCCATCGAACTGCACTTACAGCGACCTTTTCCAAATTTTATTTGGACGTATCTCCAAATCCAACCGTTAGATTTCAAATTTCTAATATTCGTTAGAAAGCTCTTTCCGATACGAACCCAACGGTTCCGGTTTTAGGAGAATCCGACGGTCGGATCTCCCGTAATGTCCGTTTGAAATAAATGGTCGAAATTCACGAACTGCCGCGGCGCGGCGCGTTCTATTCAGGCCATTATATTATATATATAATATATATTTCGTCGATTCTATTTAAAAATGAATTTTATAAATCATTTTAAATTCGTTTCAAAAACAATTTCAACTTCCATTTCAATTCAAATCAAAATTGAATTTTTCCTTATAAATTCGTTTTAAAATTCATTTCTATTCAATTCAAATTGGTTTTCTATTTGATTCAATTCAAATTGGTTTTCTCTATTCGATTCAAATCAAATTGGTTTTCTATTCGATTCAATTTAAATTGGTTTTCTATTCGATTCAATTCAAATTCGTTTTCTATTCAATTCAATTTAAATTGGTTTTCTATTCGATTCAATTCAAATTCGTTTTCTATTCAATTCAATTCAAATTCGTTTTCTATTCAATTCAATTCAAATTGGTTTTCTATTCAATTCAATTCAAATTCGTTTTCTATTCAATTCAATTCAAATTCGTTTTCTATTCAATTCAATTCAAATTCGTTTTCTATTCGATTCAATTGTAAAAACGAATATAATCGATATAAATATCGTCCGCGTCAAAATAGCGCATCTCTAATCAATATGGCTTTATATTTCAATAATTCCGTTATTCTGTTCAACAAATGAATATTTATTTTTGTCAACACGTGACTAATCTCAACGAATGAGTACTGTCCACGTGTGACTATTTTTGTTATTCAATATATTTTATAAAAATTATGGTATCTATCGTTTGATTTAAAATCAGACTCCAACCGTAAATTAGTAAGAGAACGATTCCCTAAATATTAACCCCGAAGGCCGAAACCAACATCAGATCCATATCCAGGAGACCACTCATCTCATCTATTTTCCAGTTAATTTCTAATTTTATATATGATAAAAATGTAAATTTTATTGTTAAAATATTTCGTTCAACACATGACTAATCTCAACGGATGAGTACGGTCAACACATGAACCTTTATTTTATAATATTCTTTATTTTCTAAATTGGAATGAGGCCCAATCAATTACCATATAGCGTTAACTATATGGATTCCATACAACACATGTATATAATAGCAACGATAAATAATCAACCATCATCCAAAGTGCACTACACTGTATAAGCATCAAAAATAGATATCTACCGCTTATAACAGCTTGTCGATCCATCGATCGACATACAACTAATTATTGGGATTAGTGTATGTCGTATTTTATCTCAATACCCGTGTGGGGTTTCAAATCAACAAACACAGATTTTTATTTGTGCAGTTGGGAGATGTGTAAAATTTATCGACCCAATCAATATCAGTCAAATCAGTGTATATAAACAAATCGGTCGATTTGTTTATAACTATTTATTTATTCACTTTCACGTTAAAAATTATATTTTTAACGATAAAATATTTTTAACTATATAAATATTTTATTTCCTTTCAACACATGAATATATTTCATTATCTATTTCACATCAATTTCTCAAACAAATTTCACAACATATCAATCAAACAAACAAGCCATCCATGGTCTGTGGATGACGGGTGTCGGGTGCTACTAAACACCGTCTGCATCCTAGTATATATTATAACTAGAAAAAGAAATTTGAGTGAGAAGTTCTCACCAAAGCTAATCCAATCATCTCGACTCTTCTTATGTAGGGAATCATCGCCGTTCTCGCCCTTTGTCACTTTCGTTGCCCGTAGCCACTACATATATAAAAATCACATTTTTATTTCGCTATGTATATAAAAATCACATTTTTATTCTACTATTATATAGATAAAAATTCCATTTTTATACCGTTGTTCATATAATAAAGATTATATTTTTATCACGCTATTTTACACATAAAGATTTCGCCTTTTCAAATATAAAGATTTCGCCTTTTCAAATATAAAGATTTCGCCTTTTCAAAAATAAAGATTTCAACTTTTCAAAAATAAAGATTTCGCCTTTTCACTTTCGTCACCCGTATTCACTACATATATAAAAATCACATTTTTATATTGCTATCTTTAAAATAAAAATCACATTTTTATTTGTTCACTTTCAATTTAAAAATCCTATTTTTCCTTAACCATTCTCATGATAAAAATCGAATTTTTTCTTCGCTATTCAATATATAAAAATCGAATTTTTACTTCGCTATTCAGTATATAAAAGTCGAATTTTTACTTCGCTATTCAGTATATAAAAATCGAATATTTACTTCGATGCTATATAGATAAAAATTCTATTTTTCTAATGCTACTATATAGATAAAAATTATATTTTTATCACGTTCTTCTATACATAAATATTTCGCTTTTTCAATTTTAAAGATTTCGTCTTTTCAAATTTAAAGATTTCGCCATTTCAATTATAAAAAATCTAATCTTTTCTGCTTTAAAAATCTAAAATTTTCTACTTTAAAAATCTAATTTTTTTCTACTTTAAAAATCTAATTTTTTTCCTACTTAAAAAAAACATATCATTCTTATTCTAAGTAAATATTAAAAAAAATCAAATTTTTGCCTTTAAAAACACAACCTCTTATATTCCAAGATCAGATTTTTATCGTACTATAAACTGAAAATTAAATTAAAATTGAATTTACTTACTTTTCTTTGGTGGAGGGGGTCCACTGTGGGCGGTGGTTGGCTGAGAGGTCGGGGCTTCCTCTGGTGGTCGACGAAGGAGCGGTCAGGGCCTAAGGCGGCGGTCGGTGGAGGGTTTGGGCATTGAGGCGGCTGTCAGGAGGAGGGGGGGTTGTCGCGTCGCACGCCAGTAGGGGGGGCTCGCGGTGGTCGGCGCCACTGGGGGGGTGGCCTCGCGGTGGTCGGCGCCGCTTGGGGGGTGTCTCCCTCTCGATCGCTTCTCTCTTTTCTTTTCTTTTTTCATTTCTGAAATCGGTTTTGAAATAAAAAGGGGGCCAGAGGGAATTAAGGGGGAAGAGAGAGAGGAAGTGTTTTTATTTTATTTTAATTATTTAATCCCAAAAAGTTGACTTTTACATACGACCTCTAAACGAGGCCCACCGCCTGTCGTCCATAGCGTTTTACCCCCATTCCGAACACAATGGTATATGTATCGTAGGCTGATTCGACTATTTCGATAGGTTTTCGTTAAAATCAACATATAACTCTATATATTGAATTTGAACGCGCATTTCAATTTACCGGGGTCACATACGAACTCTAAAAATTCCATAAAAATATTTTCTAGCTTTGTATTGACGATACGGTCCTAACAAAACTAGTTTCGTCGAATTCTGAGACCGTTGGAAAAATGGCCATTTTCCAGTCGATTAAAATCAACTGAAACTGGTCAAACATTTTTTCCTTTGCCACGCTCACATATTGATTCGAAAAATTATGAAATTTGGGATCTACCAATAATTTGACATCACGGATCCAACAAAAGTGGTTTCGTCGAAATCCGAGGTCGTTAGCAAAATTCCCATTTTTAAGGGCCTGAATTCCATAGCGACTATTCAGAATTTTCAACTGGACATATCTTTTGATTCCCGCTATGAAATTTCGATTTTTCGGATTCGTTGGAAATATATTCTCAATTAGATCCTATTATTTTTGGTTTCACTAAAATCCGGTTTATTTTGCACCCGGTACATTCAATTGAAGTTTGAAATCGAATTATCGAACTACCGCGCCATTTTCAATTCTATTTATATTTATATATAATTATTTATATTCTAACGACGGCGTATATAATATATACGTTCTAAATATATTCAAAATAAATTTCTCGTCGATATTATTTAAAATAATTCATTTTAAATATTCAAAATTCGCTAAAATTGCCAAAATAAAATTTTTAAACTGGCTCAGATTTTCCGGGTTATTACAGGTTTTTAACAGAATTGATGTTCAAGTCCTCTTCTCAGTTCGTGACTCCAAGCTTATATTCATGCTCGCACTTCGGTTCAGATATGTGTGGTTCGTGAGTCTCCAATCCGGGTCGTAATCCTCCTTTCCTACATCGGCTCGTGGGTCCTGCTCGCCATTCGGTTCGTGACCCTAGCGTCTGGTCGTGGGTGCATTAGTTCATGAATTCCGGTTCGTGGTTCGGGCTCGCATGGTGGAACGTTTCGTGAGGGGGGTGTGTTCCACGATCGGGTCGTGAGTCACGAACGGGTCGTGGTGCCCATGTCACAAACGGGGTCATGCACCGTTTCCTGCAACTTTTCCAGCAAGCTATTTACGCCACAGGACGGCGTTTTCAACCATTCTAACTTTACTAAGCAACCATAAAACATTCCAAAAAGTGGTAGCAACATATAGGATCAACCATAAACATCAAAACAATGAATAAGCAAGTAAATATGGATTAAACATACTCAAAACCCATGTTTTCCCCTTAATCTCCTTAAGCATGTTTTAACTATAGCGTTAGCAAACTTAATCCAAATTAACCCAAATTTTTATCAGTAACATAAAATAATATTTTAGAATTTTTACATATTTTTCCAGATTTTTATGATGCATAATTTCGCTAATTATCACTAGTCACCCCTAATTATCCGTAATTAGTGAATAAAAGTGCAAATCACCCACCTTAGCCACAATTAAATTTCAGATCTGAAACTCTAAATGATTTGGCATGGATCCAAATGTATTCCAGCAGCTCTTTCTCGATTTCTATGCTAATCCTCCTTAATTTGATGTAGATATGGCTAATATGTGATTAGAAAGTGATTGAAGATGAATTTAGAAAGTGGAGGCCATTGTTAGGGTTCAAGGAAGTTTAGTGGCGGCTGGAAAACTGAAATGAAATGTTTTCCCAAATCCTTTCATCCCTCCCATAACCCTAATACCGAAATGGGTTTTGGGCTTAGCTGCTAATCACCCGGTTAAACCCAATTATGATGTTTTTCATCTTCCAAACCTTATTTCAGCCATATCTCCCAAACGATAAGTCCGTTTGATAAATGTAACCACTCTACAGAAAGGTAAACCATCATTCAAATCCAATGGAAGTGGTTTCAGGTCAAAACTCCTTACCAATCCAAAGTTATAGGTGAAACAAGATTCGTCAGGGGTAAAATGGTCATTTAAAATTCAGCAAAAATCGTGAATGTGGGAAATGACCCCAATAGTCATTTCTGAAACAACCCAAACTTCCCCGTAAAGGAAAAGCCCAGATTGAATTAAGAACACAACAAACCAGAACACAAACAGAAGAACATTTCATTTCTTATTACAACAATTACATCAGAGAACAAGAATATAGCAGAGTATGAATAAATAATATACGTCAAAAAAATATCAGAGATTTAAATTACATTTAAATTGCAGGGGGAAAATAATACAAACACAACTAAAAGAAATACACGGATACAGAGCTTTCCGAATATCCCTCAGCTGTAAACCAGGAGCCTGTGAATATAACATCTGCAAAACCAATACTTCTAGCTGCCCGTGTGGAAAATATGGGCACCTAGAGTTTAGGTTAAAACAACAAACTCCAGGTCAGTCATGGGACTGATATGAGAACTAAAACAATTATTAATCTTAAATTTTAAAGTGGGGAAATCATGGGACCACGCCGTATAACGCGGAACGGGTTTACTCCACATGAATCTTAGTTTTAAAATAAAACGACACAATGCTTTTTGAAAAATGAAGCTATAAGACTCGGGTCCCATCACACAATGCAACGCAAGCCGGAGGATAGAGTTTTACCTTATAATAGCCAAACATGCTTGATACGTATAAAACCGAATTATTTTGATATTACTATAAGTTATAGTGTAAAAACAACTTTAAATATAAATGTATCAATCATAGACGGCATAGTACCCCATCCTACTATGTCGCCATATTAGTTCTACAATCATAACCGAAATGTCTCGTATTGGAAATTGGGTTTCCATCACGAGTCAAGGCTAGGAATGGTCTCCTTACCGATTCGAGACACTCTAGCAAACGTCTCAGGATTCGGACGTTGGCGAACCCTTGAATCCTGCAGGGCCGGTCCACAAATACTTTAGTGGATTAGTTATGCCTGAACACATGCTTTCCATTCCTATTGAACCTATAATATGGTCACTATCGACCAATATAACCGAGGCCTCGAAATCCATCATCCACATAAGTAAAAATGTCAGTGCTTGTAAACGCTGACACCACTTCTAGCTAGAAAGAAACATGTGCACTCTCTACGTTCCCTTATCCTGTTTTAGACACCTACCGGGGTGTGAGGCTCGCGAAGTAATGCTATATACAAAGCTATGCTAATTAAAGTTGTGTTTTGATCATCATCCACAAGACTCTGCTTTTCAACCAAAGCCTTGATCATTTGCATCTTGGCATGCCACATTGTCAATCCATACCATACCATTGATTACTACCAATATATAACCTCTAAGCTCGTACATCTCATAGAAGGGTGTTAGGCAAGAGAATAAATTCTCTGCCACCAAACAGATATATATTTAGCAGAGATCAACGAATACAGCATAAAGGAATACAACGTCAGGCATGCCATCCATTTACAAGTCGCTTCTGGGTCTGAACGAAACCGGAGGCACCTTACTCCTCGTCCCATATGTCCAATACAGGAGAGAGGTCCTCGCATATCCGTCGATCTTCAAGTACGTCCGGACGATAACCACTTATTACCTTGTCTTGGGTGTACAGCCCAATCAAGACATCAATAATCATCCAAACGATGTGAAGAACTCCGGTCTTCAACCACTATCTTCATCTTCGACTCTTAATCGTCGTTGTAATTATTCAAAATGGATTAAATCCGATCTTTCTGAATAACTCGTGTATTTTATAATCAAGTGTTTCAAAAACACATCAAATGCCTCATTCCAATTCAGAATAAAATATTCACATTATTAGGGAAAGGTTCCCATTAATTTAATCAAAGATAAATTACTTTAAATTTATTCTTTAATATTCCTTTTGAATATCAATTTCAAAAGATTTCATTTTATCTTTTATCAACTATAAACCAAATTAAGGTTTATCTACTAGTCGGAATTAACGAACCTTACCGAAGTAACCATTTATTATCCCAATCCCGACCTATTCATCCCATGGAGCAAAACTGGTAGCACTCCATATCTAATACCCACTGTGTTATTGGTAAAATTAATTACCATTTCACGTTCAAATCTAATTAAAGATTTAACTATCGTCTGGAGTAAAACTGGTGGTACTACATTCTCGATCATTTCATGAATTCGATAAATTTAATTATCTCCTTCATATTTTAATCTAATTAAAGATTCATTAAAACTCAAGTTTAGTTTTAATGTCAAAAAATCATTACTTAACGATTATTCAAATTTAAGGAATTGATCATATCTTTAATTGGGTTAAAGAACCAATGTTATTTAAAACATTGTTCACGATAAACCCAAAATCATCTTCCATTAAATATGGAATCTTCACAAAAATCAGATCATGATCGATATAAATTCCCGTATTAGACTGATAATATAAATGGAATAACGGCAAAGTCTTTTAAATTCCATATATAGTAACGGTCTTCATTTACAGAAGCTCATCTCGATTATTATTAAATCGAATTCTATTCAATTCCAATTGAATACATTAAATTGGAAAACTTTACTTTGGAAAATTTCCATTTAAATCTTAATAAAAGATTTATAAATTCCAAATTATATTTTCACTGTTAATTGGGTTAAAGAACAAATGTCGTTAAAAACACAGTTCACAATAAATCCAATTCAAATTTCCCTTTATTCCAGTTACCAAATATAATTGGAAACTCTAATAATCTTAATTAAAAGATTTATAAATTCCAAAATTATATTCTATTTAATTCCAATTAAATATTAATTGGAAAACTTCATTTAATCCTATTTAAACGATTTATTCTTTCCCAATCGGGGTTTAAGAACAATGTTATTAAAGACACCGTTCACGACAACCCTAAATCCAATTTATCCTATTTAATTCCAATTAAATATTAATTAATTGGATTTTTATTCTAGTTAATAACTAGTTCATTTTAACAAAAATATATTTTTATCTTTTCAAATATGGAACTTTTCATCCAAATTCTTTTAAACCATTTATTATGATTTTACATAATTTTCCCATATTTTTAATAATTTTATTAAGGCCTTTACAGTCGCTTTCCAATAACGGCCATCGTACTACATTCATAGCGACCTTTTTCAAATTTGATTTGGACATAACTCCAAATCCAACCATTAGATTTCAAAGTTCTTATATTCATTGGAAAGCTCTTTTCGATACGAACCCAATGATTCCGCTTTTAGTAGAATCCGACGGTCGGATCTCCCATAATGTCAATCCGAAGTTAATGGTCGAAATTCGCGAACGGTCGCTGCGCGGCGCTTTCTATTCAGGCCATTAATATATATAATATATATATCATTGATTTCTATTTAAAACGTATTTTATAAAATATTTATAAAATCGTTTTAAACAATTCCAACTTCCATTTTCAATTTTAAATCAAAATGGAATATTCTTTATTTTTATAATATTAAAATGAAATATTTTCAAAATATTAAATTTTGAAATCACTTCTTTTTTATATTCATTACAAAATGAATAAAATCGATCGATAAACCCGTTCGAGCAAAAATGGCGTTTTAGTACTTAACTCGGCTTCGTATTTTTATATTTTTATGTCCATCTAAAAACGAACATCAAAATCATAATATTTATTCTTCACTGAATATTATTTTATATTATTCTTTTAATTGAAATGTCTTTACATTAGAATGTTCTTTACACTAAAATGATTCTTTTTACATTAAAATGATTCTTTACATTAAAATCATTCTTTACATTAAAATGATTCTTTACATAAAAATGTTTCTTTTACATAAAAATGTTTCTTTTACATAAAAATGTTTCTTAGCAAATAAATGTTTCATTTACATATAGATGATTCTTAACATATAAATGTTTCATTAACATATTAAAGATGATTCTTAACGTATAAATGTTTCATTAACATATTAAAGATGATACTTAACATATAAATGTTTCATTAACATATTAAAGATGATACTTAGCATATAAATGTTTCATTAACATATTAAAGATGGTATTTTTATGGTATAAAAATGTAATTCAATAAAAAAATGTTTTATTTTCATTAACATATTAAAGGTGACATTTTTATTGTACAATGTTCTTTATTTCTAAAATGTTCTATATAAAACATTATTTATTGTAAAACATTATTTACTGTAAAACATTATTTATTTCTGAATCGGAATGCGACTCAATCAATTACCATATAATTTCAGTTATATGAATTTCATACATTACATGTATACAAAAATAATGATAAATAATCATCAAACAATCCATTCACATCCAAAGTGAAATTTACAACTGTGCAAGCATTAAAATAAATAAATAAATAACGCTCATCATAGACTGTCAATCCATCGATTGACATATAATAAATATTGGGATTAGTGTATGTCAAATATCATCCCAATACCCGTGTGGGGTTTCCAAACAACATCACTGAATTTAAATAAATTATTGGTTAATAAATATAACCAGTTCTAACTCAGTTTGAATTATTTTCCTATTTAACCAATTTCACTGTTTATATTATAAATAAATATTTAATATTTAATTTCAATAACCATTTTAATGTTAACATTATTTTTAATATGTTGAACATTTCAACATTACAAACAACACACAATACAGTCAATTTAAATCGTCCATGGTTTGTGGACGAGAAAGGTGATCTAACATGTACCGTATACAATTTATAATAATTAAACTGATAAAAACTTACATTAGCAATTCTATATATTTTTCTGTTATGAAATTAAATAAATAACTATGTAAAATTTTCTAGTGAGGAGTTCTCACCTTCATTTCTACTCCGTCGGTCTTTAACTGATGATTTTGGTATCGTTTGAGTTTGAATTTGCCCCAAATTCCAACTTGCTCCAAAATGTACGTAGTTGGTGTTGTTGCAAAGCTCTCGACTCCACGATCACAACGGATCTGAAATCATAAGATTTCGACCTCGTATGTGAAAGATATTGCATTACGAACATTGATTGTATAATTAAATTAATTAATCAATTAAACCCTAAATTCATACCCAGTTTGGTTTTAACCTCGTTCCCCTTGCTGGATGGTCAGCGCCTCCACCTGTACCACCTGCACCGTCGCTGGACCCCACTAATCGCTTCCCTGCTCCGCCACGCCGTCACGCCGCCAGCCCCTCGACCCCCAATCGCAGCCGTTGACGAGAATTTGGGCGGAACCCCAATTGGACGTCGACCTGAATTACGCCGCCACCACGCCACGTCAGCATCATGGACCCCACCAAATCGAAGCGCCATGTCACCCTGGTCCTCCGCCCTTCAGACACCTTTGGCCAACACCGCCTGTGGCGCCGCCTACGAGGCCATAACCGATCGCCAACAACCGGAAAACCATCACCCACGTTCTTCTCGATTTTGTCGCTACTACGAGCACTTTCAGATCGAACAACTAAAGACAAAGTTGTTCATCTATCTCTCTCTTCTACAATTTCTTCAACTGGGTCATCGCCTAATTCTTCACCGTTCGATTAGAATTCGCCAAAATCCGAAACTGTTTTTCTGACTTTGACTGTCAATTCCGGCGAATCTGTGCGACGATAGGTTCTGGAATTTTTGTGGTAGGTAGAGATCATGATGATCTACAATACCAAGAAACGGTTTGGGTTGATTGTGTATGGATTGAGAGATATAAATTATTTTGTTTCAAGGGGCTAATTTGCAAAATTTTGAGAGAAAAAGAGAGAGATGGCTGCTGTCAATTTTTGGGGAAGAAGAATAATAAGGGTTTGGGAAGGGGGAAAATATATTATATAGCAGTGGGTCAGGATTTATTATTTATTATTAATTTTCTAGCTTTATTATTTATTCTTTAGTTCACGCTCCCTTTATTCGACAGTTATTGATGCCACGGTCACATACGAACACCGTTGGCGATGAAAATTGACAAGTTGCTATATCTTAACGATACGGTTCTAACAAAACTGGTTTTGTCGAATTCTGAGTTCGTTTGCTCAAAAAGCCATGTTTTTGTCCTTATATGGCTGATCGTTTCACAATTATTTCTCACGGCCACATACTCGCTCTAAAAATCAAAGAAAAATCATTTCTAGCTTTGTTTTGACGATATGATCCTAACAAAACTAATTTTGTCGAATTTGGGGACCGTTTGGAAAATGGCCATTTTTTGGTCGATCCAATTAAACTGAAATCGACCAAACACGTTTTAATTTGCCACGCTCACATATTAATTCCAAAAATTATGAAAATTGGAATCTAGCAATAATTTGACATTCCGGATCCAACAAAAGTGGTTCATCGAAAACGAAGGTCGTTTGCAAAATGGCTATTTTTAAAGGCCATGTATTATATTAAAGGTGCATTTTTTACAAGTCCCTATAAAGTTTCAAAATAGAAAAAAAAACGATGATATAAACATTAATAAAAAGGTCCCTATTTTTGAAATGCGGAAGAAAAAATTCCGCAAATACCCTTTGAAGTTCTAAAACCTCGCAGTTTTCAGTAACGCTTCATTATCTTTTAATCCGTCTAATCGCTCCGTGAATTCCTCTGAAAACCCTAATTCTACAAATCTTCAAAAACCTCAATCGATTAGTCGATCTTTCTGCTCAAAAGCCAATTTTCACCTTCGAAATCTGGATAGTTCTCTATTTTTGTGAAAAATTATTTATCGTGGGCATCAAATTAGGTCAAATGGCGAGAACAAAGGTATTAACCTAATTGGTTTATTTCATTTTTAGCTGTCGCTACTATCTTGGTGTAATATGCTAATTATAGGAATTTTTTGCATTATTTGGATATGTTAATTAGAAATATTTGATGATTGAATGATGTTAGTCATAATTGTAAAAGACAGTATGTGGGAACGAATTTTTGCACGATTGTATGCAGTTTTAAGGTATTGTTAGATGATTGAATAGTTATTCAGAAATTGTTGATAACGTACTACATTTTGTTTGAGTTGTTTTTTTTAAAGTATAGTATGTTAAAAATCTTGGTTAATTGTGTATATATTTCCTAAGTAGTTGCTTGCTGGTTTGAATATATTTAAAAAAACTAAATTAAGAGTTCTTGATTGATCAAAAACACGTTGTTATAAATATTTGAAAACAGGTGTGCATGTGTTAAGAGTATTTACACAATTGTGGGAAAAATTGTAGAATATATGAGCAGTAGTGTGCATATATTTAGAACAACTGCACCTTATTGTGCAATTTTGTTTTTTGAACAAATCTTTTATGTTATTACAAATGTTTGTACATTTATGTGAATATTTTTGTTATATTTGCACATTTGTGTAAATTTATTGTATAGGATAGCAAACAGTAGTAGTATAAAGAAAAATAGATGCTTCATTTTTTTATTTGACTAACAGTTGCACGGTTTTGTGCAGTTATAAAGAGTAGTTGCCTATATTTATGCTAGAATCAATAAGATTTCTGAACCTATACATAATTATTGTGTGCATTTTATAAAATTTGTATGTTGATTGTGCATTATTAATTGCATACATTTTGAAAAGTTGAATGCAACTATTCTGCATCTATATACAAATAAGTGTATAATAGAATGTAGTTAATAACAATTGTTGCATCCTATTGTGAAAATAACAACCTATTGCAGAATATTTATATGTATTTATTCAAAACTTTTTAATGATAGATTGAATTTTTAGAATGATTATTGCAAAATTATATGCATTTAGTTAGAATTGTTTCCTACAATACTGAAACTATGGACATATTCAAGCGTAATGCTATGCATTTATTTATAATACCTGCACACTTATTTGTTATTTTTTGTTTTTTGCTCAATACTTTGATGTTATTATGAGTGAGTGTATATTTTTGTGATTGTGTTCGTAAAAATTGCACATTTGTGTAAATTTATTCTATATAGCAGCATAATTGTATGCTACTATTATAATAGAATACTTTGTTAGCTATGTGCCTGCAATTTTTTGTTAATTTTATGCAATTATAATGACTATTTGCACTTGATAGTGCAAGTATTTGATATTTTTGAAAACTTATGTACAATTATTTAAAAATAATAACTGAGTACTACAACTATCAATTGAATGTGATAGGAAAAGTTTTATTCTGTTATTCATTTGTTACAGAAATGTTACTTGAATATTTTCATTTATTTTTAGGTTTTGGATGAAAGTCTACAACAATCACTAGATTGTTTCATGGTTATATGCAGTTAATAAGGCATTTTGCATGCTAATGTACAATTTGAAAATGTTAGTTGCATGAATACATGCATGTAGTAATTACTGTTACTTACAATTGTTTGTATATCCTCTGACTATTTCTTAATTATATAAATTTAATCATGGTTATGTTAAATTAATCTATGTTTTTTTGTTGTAGAGACCAAATGTGGCGGAAGATGATCTAGATGGCAAAGATGTGGAAAAAGCTTTAGTCCCAACAGATAAACCGACAGAATCTATACATGTAAAAAAGGAAAAGAAAAATGATGAAAAGTGGAATAATGGGGTTATTAACCAATAAAGAGTTGAGCTTGCACTAAAAATTCACAACTGCCAACTTTTCAGTTGGAATCCGTTAAAAAACGTAACTCAGAACTTCCTGTCAGATGCAAATAGGATTACATAAAGTGCATAAAGTATGTGTCAGGAATTTTTGTAATTTTTGGGGTGTTTACATTTGGTGTAAATATGATACTATTTTTTTTTAATACGTGTACATTTATGTAGGGTGTAAACTGAATTACGTTGTTTTTTTGGTCACTGATATAAGTTGTTAAAGTTTTGCTCAAAATTATAATTTGATGCTTTAATGTGTGATGTTTGTAACACCCCACCTCCGCCAGGGTCACTCTTGCAAGTACACTAGCTTTGGAGGGGTGTTGGACAAGGTAAACATGCAAAGATATCACAAGACAGAATATATGAGTAAAACAGAGTAAATAAAGCAGCGGATAAAATTACTATTTCAAAACCATAGTCAAGTTACATAAAAGTACTTAGTCATCATTTTCCAACAAAACAAAGTCTAGAAAACATAAACTGAAAACTGGAAATAACATAAAGTAAACTATCCCCAAAGTAGATGTGGTAAGCCATAGCGAGCTCAAGTCCAAACCGTACATGAGCTATCCAGTAAGCAAGCTAAAGATCCAGCTAGGTGCTAGTGTTCCCACCCTGAGAACCTGGGGGGGAAACGGAAGAAAAGAGGCGAAAGAAAACGGGTCAGTCAAAAAGACTGGTAAGTCCTACCTACTATTAGTATAAAAACTAATAAAGTTAACTGGACATGTAAAACAGAGATGAAACATAGGATGATAACTGGCATGGTGAAAAGTTAACAAGATAGATCAAGTGTGGCATCGCATATACAAGGTTAAGTTGTACCAAGAGTGTACTAGTATTCCAACCCATGTCAAGTATAAACAAGAAATGATCCCTTAGCCCAATATTGGCCCAATATCATGAGATGACCTAAATCAAGGTCCAACTACTCGGTCTAGTCGATCGGCTCCCTATAAGCCTAACTCGTCGTGTATCGGTGTCATACGGCCTAATCATGGAATGTAGTTAACTGTGCAAGGTCCACCCTAGGGTGTATCCAGCCCTAAGGTGTAAACCACAGACACAATTCAAGCACGCACAGTCTAAACCTACCAGTGCCCATGTTCAACTCCGGACTTAATGTGCACGACCATGGTCCGCCTGAACAACCGGTGCACTCTTCAGCCGTCTCTTTTGGTCTCTTACAATCAGTCAGTAATCGTGCCCCACCCTAGCCTAGTCCAGGGTATCCAGATACTCCCAAGTAGGTTACTGCTGAAAAGGGCCACGTAACTAGGGTTTTAAATGGGTTAAGTGTGGTTAACCCTATCCTAACCATGTATTGAGTTGGTCAAGTGTATCCAAGCAGTTCATGACTTAGCCCTATCAATACATCGTGTTCAACTGGTTAAGTATATTCAAGTAGTTCATGACTTAACCCTACCAATCCATCGTGTTTAATTGGTTAAGTATTCAAGTAGTCCACGACTTAACCCTACCATGTGGCATTAATTAACTTAATGCACCCCAACCTCTCACATTAGACTTTGTTGTGGTTACTAGTTAAGCCGGGCGGGTCCGGGTAGCTTTACACCACAACCTAGTCTAACCTCGAGTTTTAAGTGCGATATGACCAACTACTCACATTGGGTCCTATTGTTTGTAGCCACTAGTTAAGCCGGTCGGTTCCGGGTAGATTTATGCTACAAACTCAACCCAACCTCGAGTTGGCCACTTTCTTGTTCACTACATGTCATGTCCACATTCATGTTTTCAAGTATAATCACATGTCATATTTTCAAGTCATGTTTCATGTCATTTAAGTTTACCTATAATGTAACCCCATCACACGTAAGTTCGCATCAACACAAATAGATCAAAAGGGGGAACATAAGAATATGACAAGGCGGGTATAAGATGGCAAAGTCTATCACAAGTTAAACATGGTGATATTTGAGGCCAAAGGGGGTTCAACATACTAGCAAATGGCCTCAACATGTACGATAGCATAAAAGGTGACTTGGCCTCAAACATATCAAATAGCATAAGGGTGATTTGGCCACAAGCATGCATAATAGCATAAGGGTGATTTGGCCACAAGCATGCATAATAGCATAAGGGTGCTTTGGCCTCAAACATGCATAATAGCATAAGGGTGCTTTGGCCTCAAGCATGCATAATAGCATAAGGGTGCTTTGGCCTCAAGCATGCATAATAGCATAAGGGTGCTTTGGCCTCAAGCATGCATAATAGCAAATATGACGGTAGCATGGTAATAGTTGACATAGGGTGACAATCCTAACTTGTGCATAGCAAATAGGTTCAATATCATCATATGCATGTTAAGGAACATGAGGGGTTAAGGTTTGTTAACATGCATAAGCCATAATCCATTTCATAGCATTTTTTCCCAAAGGTCAACATGAACGGTACTAGGTTCATGATAGGTCCACAATCATAAATCAAGAGAGGCATGAATAGATCTATGCATACAATGATAGGTTCAAGGCAAATATTGCACCTAGGTCCAATTCAAATCTACACATGTATGGCATTAAACTTAGCAAATAGGTGATACATGGTCATAGATGGCATAGGATGATAACTAGTGATTCGCATATAACATCATATGCAAGTTAACATAAAGGTCATGAGAGTTTCTATGTTGCATTATGCAACATTTCCATTCAAAGCTCATAGCTTCCAATCCACAAAGTCAAGGTGATAGCTTAACAAACATACATAGGATAAATCTATGCATAACATGATAGATTTAAAGCACAAATCATACTTAGGCCCAAACTCAAACTTGCAACATGTCATATTTAACTTCATAGTTTAAATCTAAGAGTAGAATGGGGCTTACAATGCTATGAAGACTATAAAATAAAACAAGATTGAGACGAAGCCACACTAGCAACACTAAAAAAAACCCAAATGAATACAAGCTCCAAGTTGTCTTGAGAAACAAGAAGCTCCTTTGATTTGTATGAAGAAAGATCCTTGTTTTGATGAAGAAAGATTGAACTTTGGCCTTGAATCAAACTTAGAAACTCTCAAACAAGCTTAGAAACTCTCATATGAATGAAGATGGAGACTATGACAAGAGGGTGGAGGCCATGATTAAACATTTTGGCATAATCTAGTTGTAGGATTGATTTATGATAGTTTAGGCTAGGTATTAGGGTCCTTTTATAGAAGTTTAGGTTAGTTTAGGCCATAGGATTAACCCTAATTCAGATCCGAGCCTTTAAAATCCGTCACAAGCCTCCAAACATGTCTTGAGGAGCAAGTCAGGTGCACCCAGGCCAAACTTGCCGACCACCCAAGTCGACGGGGGTGTCGACTGGGCAGTCGACACCACCTGGGGTGTGTCGACTCCCAAGTCGACTCCCCAGTCGACTTGGGGGTGGCGGGAATTTTTCCCTCCTGTTCTGCTTGGCTGAATTTGAATTCTGAATTCATATTTGAACTGTTTTTGAACTTGAAATTTTCTGAAAACTTTGACGGGCCATAACTTGGTCATACGGACTCCGATTTTCGAAAACTCAGACTCTATTTTGCGTATTTTTCCGAGACGAACGCAATGGCACAGCCCTTTTCCCTTGATTCAGATTTTATCATTTAATTCTGCCTTGGTTTATGTTATAACATGTTATTTAAAAATACGGGTTGTTACATTCTCCCCTCCTTAAAGGATTTCGTCCCCGAAATCTTCAAGTTAGGAAGAACATATCCTACCATCCATCATCCATCTACTCAAAACATCATCCACGTGCAGTCATTGTCCTTAAAAGATTCTAAATGCTGTATGTTCATATGCAAAAGGTGTGTGTATATGTACTTATCTAATGCGAAAATCAGGCGGTTACTGATTCAGTAAACCTCCTTAATGCAAAGTATGTTAGTGAAATGAGTCCATATGTATGAAAATTCCTAACATAATTCATAATCTCTATATGAGTGCACATAACATTCATCTATATGCAACATCCACGTGATAGCATAACAAGTTTCAGCCATGAATAAGTACAAGCACTCATGCATATGCAATATGAAAGTGTGTGAGCCGATCTTAGTGCCTAATGTGTATCATGCATCCACGAGTATCCACTTGCAAACACTTGCAACCACTTGCAAACATTAAGCATAACATATTTCAAATACATGTTTCGTCCAAAGGGTTTCTACCTAAGGTTCTCATGACAGGATTAACAAGATAAACATGGATAGCAAAAGAAAGATATGCTAACTAGGAAAAGAGATTGAGAATGTACCCTCAAAAAGGAATGGATAAAGCCCACGCATCTTCTCCTCGGTTTCCTAAGTTGCATCTTCATCGGCTTCACTCCACTGAACCTTTACTAGCTTGACTTCTCGATTCCTTAGCTTCTTGATCTCCGTTCCCAAGATACGAATCGGAGCTCACCTCAAAGTTGCCTCTTTCTCTACCTCCACG
The DNA here is from genome assembly GCA_030737875.1 of Allium sativum. Taxonomy (NCBI): domain Eukaryota; kingdom Viridiplantae; phylum Streptophyta; class Magnoliopsida; order Asparagales; family Amaryllidaceae; genus Allium; species Allium sativum. The sequence continues at coordinate 178,921,815 of CM060920.1, read as the reverse complement.
CTTTCAAGAATGCTAGGCTCAACTACCTCGGCTGACTCATGTAGGCACTTTCGGAGATGCGAGACATGAAAAACATTGTGCACTCCGGCCAGCTTCTCGGGCAATTCCACCTTATAAGCCATCTTCCCAATCCTCTCTATGATAGGGAAGGGTCCTACGAACCTTGGTGCCAGCTTTCCAACTGCTCCAAAACGAACCACATTTCGCAAAGGAGAAACCTTCACAAAAACCATATCTCCAACTTCAAACTCCAAGTCTGTCCTTAGCTTGTCTGCATAGGATTTCTGTCTGTCTTGGGCTGTTTTCATCCGCCTTCGAATCAACTCAACCTTCTCGGATGTGTCCCTTATCATGTCGGGCCCAAGTATAAGCTTATCCGTCGTCTCCCACCAACATGTTGGTGACTTGCACGGCCTCCCATACAAAGCTTCGAATGGTGCCATTCCTATGCTTGCCTGATAGCTGTTATTATAAGCAACCTCTACGAGAGGAAGATGATCTTCCCAAGTGCCACCAAAGTCAAGGATGCATAGCCTCAACAGATCTTCCAGTACCCTATTCACCCTTTCGGTCTGGCCATCCGTCTGTGGGTGATAGGCTGTACTTAGATTCAATCGCGTACCCATTGCTTCTTGCAAACTACTCCAAAATTGGCTAGTGAAGATTGGGTCACGATCGCTAACTATGCTACAGGGAACTCCATGCAATCACACTATCTCTCGAAGATAAACAGATGCTAGCCCTGATGCGGTCCTCTTGCTCTTTATTGGAATAAAATGAGCACTCTTCGTAAGTCTATCAACTATGACCCATACCCCATAAAGCCCAAAAAGTTTGGTCAACTAAGTGGACACCTTCACCCCAACTATATATCACAAACAGACGAGTCATACTCCTTATGGGGTTTGCAATAGAACTAAGATTGAAAATGGGACCGAGAGGATATACTTAAAAGATAGCATGTGAGTAAGCTCTACAGAATAATAGGGATCAAGGATATACTCTTAAAAAGAGATATGATGCGCGTGTCTAGTCTTCAATCTTTTAAGTCACATTTTCTTGCGCTTAATCCCATCGTGCCTTGATCGTCTTTCAACTTCACAATTTCGTAGTTTCAAAATATGAGTTGGAACTCGTCTCACCGTTGCCTCTCGTTCCACTTCCCCTTATTCTTTTCCTAAAAATACTTGGCTATAACTGCGTGCTCATGGTTTTCATGCAAGCTTTCCAAAATTCGTTAGTGAATCCTGGATCTCGTTTACATACTATACGGTATTCCATGCAGAAGAACTATCTCTTGAAAACAAATGCCAATCCACGTTGCCAAATGTACTTACTAGGGTGATTTCTATAACCCATGCTTAAGCGAAATGGACTATCCGCCTTAGTGGCGAACACTACTTGATTGGATTACAAATTTCCAATAAAAGTGCCAAGGGATTCTAGGTAACTAATCATGACGGAACCCTAAAGGTCACACGAGATTTCGAGGGTATTACCGAGGCAAGTCACGAGCCTCGCAACCCTATGTTCAAAATCAAGAATGGCTCCATAATTGGACAACCAATCCATGCCCAAAATCAACCTGTATCCCATAAACCCGAGAACATAAGCATTACACATGAATTCTACGCTCAAGATAGAGATTTTCAAATCCATACAAATCACAGGTAGATGGGCGGAACCCCCAATTGGATTTGAAATACTAACGGGATTTTCAACTAGACTAGTACTTAGGTGCAAACTTTCAACAAGATCAGAGATAAGACTATGCGATGCGCCAGAATCAAATAAGGTACGAACAGGGAAATCAGAAATGTAAACATGACTTTCTATAGAAACACTACCTCGATCAAAAGCTGGAAGAGCGAGGAGAGCCTGCAACTGCCCTCCAGAGGATCCTGCTCGCTGAGTTTGCCTTTTCCCTTGTCCTCGCTTTTTCGGGCAATCCTTACTATAGTGTCCAGACTCTCCACAATGAAAGCATACGCCCAGCTTCCTCTTCTTCTTCTTACAGTCTTTGGCTATGTGCCCAATGATCCCACAGTAGTTGCACTTCCTGGTCTCTCTTGCCTTGTTGTTGCCCTTGTTTCCCTTCTTGTTGTTCTTGTCTCCTTTCTCGGAATCTTCCTTCTTGCCTTGAGACTCATTTGCCTTGACCTCCTTCTTGCCACTCTTATCTTCCTCTTGAAGCAGGGCCATATTCACCAAACTCTCGAAGGTCGCCCTCATGGGTATGTGAGACATGGCCAAACCGTGCAATGGCTCGTTCAATCCTAGAGCAAAGTGTAGGGCCTTCTCCTGAGCTGTGTTAACCAAGTCTAAACCAAACCAAGCAAGCTGATTAAACTTATCCACGTATTCCCTAACGGTCATGTCCCCTTGCTTTAGTGATAGGAACCTCTTCATCTGAAGGTTCTCTTCTGTCGATGATAGAAACCTCAGTCCAAACCTTCTCCTAAAGTCATCCCAAGTCTGAATTGGCCTAGTAGTGGTGGTGACTACCCACCAATATGCAGCTTCCCCTTTCAACAGCCATACCGCCAACAAAACTTTCCTACGGTCTTCCATATCAAAGATAGCAAAGAGGTCTTCAGTTTCCTTTAACCAGTTTCTTGCCTCAACAAAAGTCTCCATCCCAATAAATTTTTTGCCACCCATCGCCTTAAAGTCCTTGCAAATCTTTGCGAAATCCGCTTGTGGATGCTGAGGAGGAGGAGGAGGAAACTCAGCTACGGGAGGGGGAGGAATGTTAGCCACGGGGAAAGGAGGAGGAATGTTTGCGGGGCCGGCTTCATTCGCCTTTGCCTCCATGTACCTTCTAAACCAAATAGGTACTGGTACGCCCTCCAGAATGGCAAAATTATCGGCCATACTGAAACGAAGAAAAAGGTTGATTGAGAACGAGGAAACAAAGGATAGTGCTAATGGCTTTTGGGGAATAGCCTTTTAAAATAAACTAGACTTTCCTTGGAAAAATACTTCTTTATAATCGGTTTTGAAAATAGTTTTTCAAAAGGTAAGTTTTAAAAACCTTTTGTTCAATCTCATAAACCTTATGCTCTGATACCAAATGTAACACCCCACCTCCGCCAGGGTCACTCTTGCAAGTACACTAGCTTTGGAGGGGTGTTGGACAAGGTAAACATGCATGAAGATATCACAAGACAGAACATATGAGTAAAACAGAGTAAATAAAGCAGCGGATAAAATTACTATTTCAAAACCATAGTCAAGTTACATAAAAGTACTTAGTCATCATTTTCCAACAAAACAAAGTCTAGAAAACATAAACTGAAAACTGGATATAAGATAAAGTAAACTATCCCCAAAGTAGATGTGGTAAGCCATAGCGAGCTCAAGTCCAAACCGTACATGAGCTATCCAGTAAGCAAGCTAAAGATCCAGCTAGGTGCTAGTGTTCCCACCCTGAGAACCTGGGGGGAAACGGAAGAAAAGAGGTGAAAGAAAACGGGTCAGTCAAAAAGACTGGTAAGTCCTACCTACTATTAGTATAAAAACTAATAAAGTTAACTGGACATGTAAAACAGAGATGAAACATAGGATGATAACTGGCATGGTGAAAAGTTAACAAGATAGATCAAGTGTGGCATCGCATATACAAGGTTAAGTTGTACCAAGAGTGTACTAGTATTCCAACCCATGTCAAGTATAAACAAGAAATGATCCCTTAGCCCAATATTGGCCCAATATCATGAGATGACCTAAATCAAGGTCAAACTACTCGGTCTAGTCGATCGGCTCCCTATAAGCCTAACTCGTCGTGTATCGGTGTCATACGGCCTAATCATGGAATGTAGTTAACTGTGCAAGGTCCACCCTAGGGTGTATCCAGCCCTAAGGTGTAAACCACAGACACAATTCAAGCACGCACAGTCTAAACCTACCAGTGCCCATGTTCAACTCCGGACTTAATGTGCACGACCATGGTTCGCCTGAACAACCGGTGCACTCTTCAGCCGTCTCTTTTGGTCTCTTACAATCAGTCAGTAATCGTGCCCCACCCTAGCCTAGTCTAGGGTATCCAGATACTCCCAAGTAGGTTACTGCTGAAAAGGGCCACGTAACTAGGGTTTTAGATGGGTTAAGTGTGGTTAACCCTATCCTAACCATGTATTGAGTTGGTCAAGTGTATCCAAGCAGCTCATGACTTAACCCTATCAATACATCGTGTTCAACTGGTTAAGTATATTCAAGTAGTTCATGACTTAACCCTACCAATCCATCGTGTTTAATTGGTTAAGTATTCAAGTAGTCCATGACTTAACCCTACCATGTGGCATTAATTAACTTAATGTACCCCAACCTCTCACATTAGACTTTGTTGTGGTTACTAGTTAAGCCGGGCGGGTCCGGGTAGCTTTACACCACAACCTAGTCTAACCTCGGGTTTTAAGTGCGATATGACCAACTACTCACATTGGGTCCTATTGTTTGTAGCCACTAGTTAAGCCGGTCGGTTCCGGGTAGATTTATGCTACAAACTCAACCCAACCTCGAGTTGGCCACTTTCATGTTCACTACATGTCATGTCCACGTTCATGTTTTCAAGTATAATCACATGTCATATTTTCAAGTCATGTTTCATGTCATTTAAGTTTACCCATAACATAACCCCATCGCACGTAAGTTCGCATCAACACAAATAGATCAAAAGGGGGAACATAAGAATATGACAAGGCGGGCATAAGATGGCAAAGTCTGTCACAAGTTAAACATGGTGATATTTGAGGCCAAAGGGGGTTCAACATACTAGCAAATGGCCTCAACATGTATGATAGCATAAAAGGTGATTTGGCCTCAAACATATCAAATAGCATAAGGGTGATTTGGCCACAAGCATGCATAATAGCATAAGGGTGATTTGGCCACAAGCATGCATAATAGCATAAGGGTGCTTTGGCCTCAAGCATGCATAATAGCATAAGGGTGCTTTGGCCTCAAGCATGCATAGTAGCATAAGGGTGCTTTGGCCTCAAGCATGCATAATAGCAAATATGACGGTAGAATGGTAATAGATGACATAGGGTGACAATCCTAACTTGTGCATAGCAAATAGGTTCAATATCATCATATGCATGTTAAGGAACATGAGGGGTTAAGGTTTGTTAACATGCATAAGCCATAATCCATTTCATAGCATTTTTTCCCAAAGGTCAACATGAACGGTACTAGGTTCATGATAGGTCCACAATCATAAATCAAGAGAGGCATGAATAGATCTATGCATACAATGTTAGGTTCAAGGCAAATATTGCACCTAGGTCCAGTTCAAATCTACACATGTATGGCATTAAACTTAGCAAATAGGTGATACATGGTCATAGATGGCATAGGATGATAACTAGTGATTCGCATATAACATCATATGCAAGTTAACATAAAGGTCATGAGAGTTTCTATGTTGCATTATGCAACATTTCCAAACAAAGCTCATAGCTTCCAATCCACAAAGTCAAGGTGATAGCTTAACAAACATACACAGGATAAATCTATGCATAATATGATAGATTTAAAGCACAAATCATACTTAGGCCCAAACTCAAACTTGCAACATGTCATATTTAACTTCATAGTTTAAATCTAAGAGTAGAATGGGGCTTACAATGCTATGAAGACTATAAAATAAAACAAGATTGAGACGAAGCCACACTAGCAACACTAAAAACCCCCAAATGAATACAAGCTCCAAGTTGTCTTGAGAAACAAGAAGCTCCTTTGATTTGTATGAAGAAAGATCCTTGTTTTGATGAAGAAAGATTGAACTTGGGCCTTGAATCAAACTTAGAAACTCTCAAACAAGCTTAGAAACTCTCATATGAATGAAGATGGAGACTATGACAAGAGGGTGGAGGCCATGATTAAACATTTTGGCATAATCTAGTTGTAGGATTGATTTATGATGGTTTAGGCTAGGTATTAGGGTCCTTTTATAGAAGTTTAGGCCATAGGATTAACCCTAATTCAGATCTGAGCCTTTAAAATCCGTCACAAGCCTCCAAACATGTCTTGAGGAACAAGTCAGGTGCACCCAGGCCAAACTGGCCGACCACCCAAGTCGACAGGGGTGTCGACTGGGCAGTCGACACCACCTGGGGTGTGTCGACTTCCAAGTCGACTCCCCAGTCGACTTGGGGGTGGCGGGAATTTTTCCCGCCTGTTCTGCTTGGCTGAATTTGAATTCTGAATTCAAATTTAAACTGTTTTTGAACTTGAAATTTTCTGAAAACTTTGACGGGCCATAACTTGGTCATACGGACTCCGATTTTCAAAAACTCGGACTCTATTTCGCGTATTTTTCCGAGACGAACGCAATGGCACAGCCCGTTTCCCTTGATTCAGATTTTATCATTTAATTCTGCCTTGGTTTATGTTATAACATGTTATTTAAAAATACGGGTTGTTACAATGTTTCTCATAATATTTTGCATACTTATATGCAATTTCTCAATATATTTATGGTTATAAAAGCAAAAATCGACATCATTACTACAGATGTTGTGAATGTTTGTTTTTATTGAATGATGAGTATATGAACTTGAATTTATAACATGTTATGAAAAATTTTGTATGTATAAAACATAGTATTTGATGACTTAGTTAGAAATATAAAGATTGTGAACAAAAAATGAATCAAACTTATAACATATTATAAGATTATGATAACTTTTGAATATTTTAATGCAAATATTAAAGATAGTTGCATACTTGTATGCAACGATGAAGAATACGTGCTTACAGTAATCACATACAGAAATAATTTATTACTTGAATGTAGTGACTACGGTTTTTGTAATACATGTAAAGATCTATACGACATACTAAACAATTAGAGACAAATATTACATAAATTTGCATACATTTATGCAAGTAAGCAAAATAATTGCATAAATCTATCGAGCTATACTACATGATTCTGAAACAAAAGTAATGACAATAAAGTAAATGTTCAAAACACAAATCTAACATTAAAATACTTCATAAAAATCTGAGACAACAAGTTACATTTCTCTGCAGTATACTGTAGTGATATAATTCAAATGACAACAGACTTAACTCATTCCATTTGCCGCAAACAGCCTCCCTTACGATAGCAACAGAACTATCAAAATAAAGACAAATAGAAAACAATCATTCCCAAACTTCAACAACATCAGTACACCAATATTTGCAGGACCACTGTATAAAAAAAAAATCAGCCTGATCTACATAAATCAAATAACATTACGGAAACTTAATCATATAATTATAAAAAGATGCATACATCTTCGCAAAAGAATAGTAATATCCGCATATTTACATGCAAAAATTCCGATTATTACCAAATTGTTTATTAAAAAATAGATCCACAACAATTATAATATGACAATATTAAAAATATATTCATATATGTGAGCAATTAATCATTACCAAAACAAACAAACAGATGTTCAAAATACCTGAATATATGTATGCATATATCACAAATAAGCATACTTATATGAAACTTTTCAGAATAATTCCATACAGAACTGTTATACCGATAGTTGCATTTCTATATGCTAATATTCAAAAATTATCGTTCAATAAACCTATATAATTATACTAATTAAAAATAATAAACAAACATAATTCGATTGACAATATGATATCAGTATACAGAATTTAAAAAAATATAGAAAAAAATACCTTGACGAAGACGCATCCATTTACTAAATAAAACGTTGATCAAATTATATCTCATACACCAGCTCGATCAATACAAAATTTGTGAAATAATTGACGAAGAAATTCAAAGTTCAGATATTTACAAAGAAGAAGCCGCCGCCATTAAAAAAATTGTTTTGGATAAGATTAAATGAGTAATAACCTTTATCGCATCTGATGAAAATGAAAAAACGGACCAGTTTCCTCATTTTTAGCCGAGATTTGTATTTTGGGCAAATCTATCAAAAAAATGCCGCTAATTCAAAAATTAGGATGAAATTTATAAGTTTAAAATGGGGAGGATGTGAGCCTAATTAAGTTTAGTTTTAAGGATGTGAGCCTAATTTTCACTATATTAAAATATATATAAATTCTACAGCGACTTTTCTCAATTTTAAACTGGATATAACTTTCAATTCCCATTATGAAATCTGGATTTTTCACATTCGTTGGAAAGATATTTTTAAACAGATTCAAATATTTCTGGTTTTACTGAAATCTAATTTATTTTGAACCCCATACATTCAATTGAAATTTGAAATCGAATTTTCAAACTGCCGAGCCATTTCAGGCTCGTTTTATAATTAAAATAAATTTATACGTTCTAACTTCGATTTAAATAAATTTTTCATCGTTATTATTTAAAATAAATTAATTTAAATATACTAAATCCATTAAAATAATTAAAATAAAAATTTTAAATTGGTTCAGAAATTCCGGGTTGTTACAATCTCCCCCACTTAAAATCTTTTCTTCCTCGAAAAGGAACGGAGCTGAAAGTTGTTTAACTAACCAACTCAACTTTCAATTCTAATCAATTTTCAATTCAATTCAATATTAAATTCGATTTAGCTAAATTTATAATTCTTTTTATATATTGGTTTAAATTAATTATCATTCCAATATTTTAATTAGTTAAACTAATAATCAAACATCACAACCAACAATCGATTTTGTGATTAACTTTTAAAACATGTATAGCTTTTATATGTAGTCAAAAATCATATTTTGAGTGAAAATCACAACAATTAACTCTAACTAAGTTTTGGTTCTTACACCAGTCGATTGGAAATATATAGATATCCCACTTTCAAAACACGAACATAAATACTAATGATGTCCGGACATCACCCGAATTATCCCCGGGCGTTTAGAGCGTGTTTCTATATCTATCTAGTATATTAAAACTTCGAATATCCATTAATTACTCGTATATTCAAAATCTTCATATACTCGATTGTCCAAATTAAAATAAAATATTATACTCAAATACGTATGTTAAGATAAAAAAATTTAAAACTAAATTTGTTTTCATTTTATTTTAAAGATTAATACTCTTCACACTCGTTCTAGGATACTACTGATCCCATCTCTAACGAGTCATTCTTATTGGATATTACTAATCCAATCTCTGATGAATTCTTTCGTTCGGTTCTAATGTGTCTTGTTCTCGAGCTCTGTAAACCAAAGCTCTAATACCAAATGAAACGACCCAAACTTCCCCGAAAAGGAAAAGCCTAGATAGAATTGAGAACACGACAAATCAGAACACAAACAGAAGAACATTTCATTTCTTATTACAATAATTACATCAGAGTACAAGAATGTAACAGAGTATGAATAAATAATATACATCAGAAAAATATCAGAGATTTAAATTGCATTTAAATTGCAGCGGAAAAATAATACAAACACAACTGAAATAAATACACTGATACATAGCTTTTCGAATATCGCCTCAGCTGCAAACCAGGAGCCTGTGAATATAAAATCTGCAAAACCAAAACTTCTAGCTGCCCGGGTGGAAAATACGGGCACCCAGAGTTTAGGTTAAAACAATAAACTCCAGGTCAGTCATGGGACTGATATGAGAACTAAAACAATTATTAATCTTAAATTTTAAAGTGGGGATATCATGGGACAACGTCGTATAACGCGGAACGGGTTTACTCCACACAAATCTTAGTTTTAGAATAAAATGACGCAATGCTTTTTGAAAAATGAAGCTATTATAAGACTCAGGTCCCATCACACAATGCAACGCAAGCCGGAGGATAGAGTTTTACCTTATAATAGCCAAACGTGCTTGATACGTATAAAACAGAATTATTTTGATATTACTGTAAGTGTATAGTGTAAAAACAACTTCAAATATAAATGTATCAATCATAGATGGCATAGTACCCCATCCTACTATGTCGCCATACTAGTTCTACAATCAAAACCGAAATGTCTCATACTGAAAATTGGGTTTCCATCATGAGTCAAGGCTAGGGATGGTCTCCTTATCGATTCGAGACACTCTAGCAAATGTCTCAGGATTCGGACGTTGGCGAACCCTTGGATCCTGCAGGGCCGGTCCACAAATACTTTAGTGGATTAGTTACGCCTGAACACACGCTTTCCGGTCCTATTGAACCTATAAAATGGTCACTATCGACCAATATAACTGAGGCCTCGAAATCCATCATCCACATAAAGTAAAAATGTCAGGGCTTGTAAACGCTGACACCACTTCTAGCTAGAAAGAAACGTGTGCACTCCCTGCGTTCCCTTATCCCGTTTTAGACTCCTACTGGGGTGTGAGGCTCGCGAAGTAACACTATACACAAAGCTATGCTTTGATCATCATCCATAAGACTCTGCTTTTCAACAAAAGCCTTGATCATTTGCATCTTGGCATGCCACATTGTCAATCCATACCATACCATTGATTTCTACCAATATATAACCTCTAAACTCGTACGTCTCAGAGAAGGGTGTTAGGCAAGGGAATAAATTCTCCGCCACCAAACAGATATATATTTAGAAGAGATCAACGAATACAGCATAAAGGAATACAACGTCAGACATACTATCCATTTACAAGTCCGCTCTAGGTCTGAACAAAACCAGAGGCACCTTATTCCTCGTCCTATATGTCCAATACAGGAGAGAGGTCCTCGCATATCCGTCGATCTTCAAGTACGTCTGGACGATCACCACTTATTACCATGTCTTGGGTGTACGGCCCAATCAAGACATCAGTAATAATCCAAACGATGTGACGAACTCCGGTCTTCAACCACCGTCTTCATATTCGACTCTTAATCATCATTGTAATTATTTAGAATGGATTAAATCCGGTCTTTCTGAATAACTCGCGTATTTTATAATCAAGTGTTATAAAAACACATCAAACTCCTCATTCCAATTCATAATAAAATATTCACATTATTAGGGAAAGGTTCCCATTAATTTAATCAAAGATAAATTATTTTAAATTTATTATTTAATCTTCCTTTTTAATATCAATTTCAAAAGATTTCATTTTATCTTTTATCAACTCTAAACCAAATTAAGGTTTATCTACTAGTCGGAATTAACGAACCTTACCGAAGTAACCATTTATTATCCCAACCTAATCATCCCATGGAGCAAAACTGGTAGCACTCCATATCTAATTCCCACTATGTTATTGGTAAAATTAATTACCATTTCACGTTCAAATCTAATTAAAGATTTAACTATCGTCTGGAGTAAAACTAGTGGTACTCCATTCTCGATCATTTCATGAATTCGATAAATTTAATTATCTCCTTCATATTTTAATCTAATTAAATATTCATTAAAACTCTAGTTTAGTTTTAATGTCAAAAAATCATTACTTAACGATTATTCAAATTTAAGGAATTGATCGTATCTTTAACTGGGTTAAGAACCAATGTTATTTAAAACATTGTTCACGATAAACCCGAAATCATCTTCCATTAAATATGGAATCTTCACAGAAATCAGATCAATATATGATCGATATAAATTCCTGTATTAGACTGATAATATAAGTGGAATAACGGCAAAGCCTTTTAAATTCCATATACAGTAACGATCTTCATTTACATAAGCTCATCTCGATTATTATTAAATCAAATTCTGTTCAATTCCAATTGAATACATTAAATTGGAAAACTTTACTTTGGAAAATTTCCATTTAAATCTTAATAAAATATTTATAAATTCCAAATTATATTTTCACTGTTAATTGGGTTAAAGAACAAATGTCGTTAAAAACACGGTTCATAATAAATCCAATTCACATTTCCTTTTATTCCAATTACTAAATATAATTGGAAACTCTAATAATCTTAATTAAAAGATTTATAAATTCCAAAATTATATTCTATTTAATTCCAATTAAATATTAATTAGAAAACTTCATTTAATCTTATTTAAAAGATTTATTCTTTCCCAATAGAGGTTTAAGAACAATGTTATTAAAGACACCGTTTACGACAACCCAAAATCCAATTTATCCTATTTAATTCCAATTAAATATTAATTAATTGGATTTTTATTCTAGTTAATAACTAGTTCATTTTGATAAAAATATAATTTTATCTTTTCAAATATGGAACTTTTCATCCAAATTCTTTCCAAACCATTTATTATGATTTTACATAATTTTCCCATATTTTTAATAATTTTATTAAGGCATTTACAGCCGGTTTCCAATAACGGCCACCGTACTGCATTCATAGCGACCTTTTTCAAATTTGATTTGGATATAACTCCAAATCCAACCGTTAGATTTCAAAGTTCCTATATTCATTGGAAAGCTCTTTTCGATACGAACCCAACGATTCCGCTTTTAGGAGAATCCGACGATCTGATCTCCCGTAATGTCAATTCGAAGTTAATGGTCGAAATTCACGAACGGTCGCTGCGCGGCGCCTTCTATTCAGGCCATTAATATATATAACAGCTGCGCGGCGCGTTCTATTCAGGCCATTAATATATATAATATATATATCGTCAATTTCTATTTTAAGCGTATTTTATAAAATATTTATAAAATCGTTTTAAAACAATTCCAACTTCCATTTTCAATTTTAAATCAAAATGGAATATTCTTTATTTTTATAATAATAAAAATGAAATATTTTCAAAATATTAATTTTGAAATCACTTCTTTTCGATATTCATTACAAAATGAATACAATCGATCGATAAACCGGTTCGGGCAAAAATGGCGTTTCAATACTTAACCCAGTTTTATATTTTTATATTTTTGTGTCCATCTAAAAACGGACATCAAAATCATAATATTTATTCTTCACTAAATATTATTTTATATTATTCTTTTAATTGAAATGTCTTTACATTAGAATGTTCATTACACTAAAATGATTCTTTTTACATCAAAATGATTCTTTACATTAAAATCATTCTTTACATAAAAATGTTTCTTTTACATAAAAATGTTTCTTTTACATAAAATTGATTCTTAACAAATAAATGTTTCATTTACATAAAGATGATTCTTAACATATAAATGTTTCATTAACAGACTAAAGATGATTCTTAACATATAAATGTTTCATTAACATATTAAAGATGATACTTAACATATAAATGTTTCATTAACATATTAAAGATGATACTTAACATATAAATGTTTCATTAACATATTAAAGATGATATTTTTATCGTATAAAAATGTAATTCAATAAACAAATGTCTTATTTTCATTAACATATTAAAGGTGACATTTTTATTGTATAATGTTCTTTATTTCTAAAATGTTATATATAAAACATTATTTATTATAAAACATTATTTATTTCTGAATCGGAATGCGACTCAATCAATTACCATATAATTTCAGTTATATGGATTTCATACATTACATGTATACAAAAATAATGATAAATAATCATCAAACAATCCATTCACATCCAGAGTGAAATTTACAACTGTGCGAGCAATAAATAAATAAATAAATAACGTTCATCAAAGACTGTCAATCCATCGATTGACATATAATCAAATATTGGGATTAATGTATATCAAATATCATCCCAATACCCGTGTAGGGTTTCCAAACAACAGCACTGAATTTAAATAAATTATTGGTTAATAAATATAACCAATTCTAACTCAGTTTGAATTATTTTCCTATTTAACCAATTTCACTGTTTATATTATAAATAAATATTTAATATTTAATTTCAACAACCATATTAATGTTAACATTATTTTTAATATGTTGAACATTTCAACATTACAAACAACACATAATACAGTCAATTTAAATCGTCCATGGTTTGTGGACGAGAAAGATGATCTAACATGTACCGTATACAATTTATAATAATTAAACTGATAAAAACTTACGCTAGCAATTCTATATATTTTTCAATTATGAAATTAAATAAATAACTATGTAAAATTTTCTAGTGATGAGTTCTCACCTTTGTTTCCACTCCATCGGTCTTTAACTGATGATTTTGGTACCGTTTGAGTTTGAATTTGCCCCAAATTCCAACTTGCTCCAAATTGTACGTAGTTAGTGTCGTTGCGAAGCTCTCGAGTCCACGATCGCAACGGATCTGAAATCGTCAGATTTCGACCTCATATGTGAAAGATATTGCGTTACGAACATTGATTGTATAATTAAATTAATTAATTAATTAAACCCCAAATTCATACCCAATTTGGTTTTAACCTCGTTCCCCCTTGCTGGATGGTCAACGCCGCCACCTGGACCACCTACACCGTCGCTGGACCTCACCATCGCTTCCCCGCTCTGCCACGCCGTCACGTCGCCAGCCCCTCGACCCCAATCGCCGTCGTTAACGAAAATTTGGGCGGAACCCCAATTGGACGTCGACCAGAAATACGCCGCCACCATGCCACATCAGCATCGCGGACTCCACCAAATCAAAGCGCCACGTCACCCTGGTCCTCCGCCCTCAGACACCTTCGGCCAACACCGCCTGTGGCGCCGCATACGAGGCTATAACCGATCGCTAGCAACCGGAAAACCATCACCCACGTTTATTTTGATTTTGCCGCTACTACGAGCACTTTCAGATCGAACAACCAAAGACAAAGTTGTTCATATATCTCTCCTCTACAATTTCTTCAACTGAGTAATCGCCTAATTCTTCACCGTTTGATCAGAATTCGCCAAAATCCGAAACTGTTTTTCTGACTTTGGCTGTCGATTCCGGCGAATCCGTGAGACGATAGGTTCTAGAATTTTTGTGGTAGGTAGAGATCATGATGATCCATAATACCCAGAAACAGTTTGGGTTGATTGTGTATGGATTGAGAGATATAAATTATTTTGTTTCCAGGGGCTAATTTGCAAAATTTTGAGAGAAAAAGAGAGAGATGGCTGCTGTCAATTTCTGAGGAAGACGAATAATAAGGGTTTGGGAAGGGGGAAAAGATATTATATAGTAGTGGGTCATGATTTATTATTTATTATTAATTTTCTAGCTTTACTATTTATTCTTTAGTTCACGCTCTCTTTATTTGACAGTTATTGATGCCACAGTCACATACGAACACCGTTGGCGATGAAAATTGACAGGTTGCTATATCTTGACGATATGATTCTAACAAAACTGGTTTCGTCGAATTCCGAATCCGTTTGCTCAAAAAGCCGTGTTTTTGTCCTTATATGGCTGATCGTTTCACAATTAATTTCTCACGGCCACATACTCGCTCTAAAAATTACAGAAAAATCATTTCTAGCTTTGTTTTGACGATACGATCCTAACAAAACTAATGTCGTCGAATTTGGGGATCGTTTGAAAAATGGCTATTTTCTGGTCGATCCAATTAAACTGAAATCGACCAAACATGTTTTAATTTGCCATGCTCACATATTAATTCCAAAAATTATGAAAATTGGAATCTAGCAATAAATTGACATTCCAGATCCAACAAAAGTGGATTCGTCGAAAACGGAGGTCGTTTGCAAAATGGCTATTTTTAAAGGCTATAAATTATATTAAAAAATATATAAATTCTACAGCGAATTTTCTGAATTTTAAACTGGACATAACTTTCAATTCCCGTTATGAAATCTAGATTTTTCACATTCGTTGGAAAGAAATTTTTAAACAAATTCAAATATTCTGGTTTTACTGAAATCCGATTTATTTTGAATCTCGTACATTCAATTGAAATTTGAAATCGAATTTTCAATCTGCCGCGCCATTTCAGGCTCGTTTTAAAATTAAAATAATTTTATACGTTCTAACTTTGATTTAAATAAATTTTTCGTCGTTATTATTTAAAGTAAATTAATTTTAATATACTAAATCCATTAAAATAATTAAAATAAAAATTTTAAATTGGTTCAAAAATTCCGGGTTGTTACAGTTTCCCAAAGTTACACGACCATACAACTTCGTATGAAAATAGAATAAATATTCTATGATCCTTCGATATGTAGAATGCGGGTCGTTACATTCTCCTCCCCTTAAGAAATTTCGCCCCCTAAATTCCTTAACCAAGAAACATACAATGGTGTCCCGCATGCCTATCAACCATTTACATCAATCAAACATGCACAGTAACACAACAAGCTTATCCTAGCATGCGGTTTACTAACAAGAGAATAACTATATCGCTTGAAACCTTACCAGGTAAAGAGCTCTGGATATGAGTTCCTTATGTTCTCTTCAGTTTTCGAAGTGCAGTCATTCTCATTATCGCCCCAGTGGACCTTGACTAGTTCCACCGTCTTCTTTTGAAGTTGTTTCGTATCGTGTCCGACAATACGAATCGTCCTGCAGCTCCCAGCTACCTCAGATTCTACCTCGTTATTGTCCAACTGATCTGGTGAAATGGTCATATCAGAATTGTGCGCAAACTTCCTTAACTGGGAAACATGAAATACGTCGTGAACTCCCACCATCTTGTCAGGTAATCCAACTTTATACGCTAAATTCCCAACTTGTTCGAGGACTGGAAATGGATCAACAAATCTTGGTGCCAATTTACCTCTCCTACCAAATCGAGTTACACTCTTAAATGGGGAAATCTTGATGAATACCAGGTCGCCAATGGAGAATTTCAAATCTCTTCTCCTTTTATCAGCATAACTCTTCTGCCTATCTTGGGCAGCCTTCATTCGCTGTTGAATAACCTTGATTTTATCTGAAGTATCTCTTATTACATATGGCCCAAGCACAAACTTCTCACTGATTTCTAACCAACATGATGATGAGTTGCACGGTCTTCCATACATAGCTTCAAATGGATCTATACCAATAGTGGACTGATAACTATTATTATATGCGAACTCAACCAGATGCAAATGGTCATCCATCACCCTCCGAAATCCAATATACAAGCTCTCAAGAGATCCTCTAATATCTGATTCACCCTCTCTATTTGACCGCTAGTTTGAGGATGGTACGCGGTACTGAGATGTAATTTTGACCCTAAAGCCTCTTGTAAGCTCTTCCTAAACCCACTAGTAAATAAGGGATGTCGGTCACTCATAATACCTTTAGGTACTCCATGAAATCTCACTACCCACTTCATATACAGTTCTGCTAACTTAGTTGTCGTTCCATTCGACTTGACTGGTATAAACCTTGCACTCTTTGTCAATCGATCCAAAATCACCCAAATACTATTCTGACCCGATCTAGTCCTTGGTAAACCGTCGATGAAATCCATCGAGACGTGTTCCCATTTCCATTCAGGATTTTCCAATGGTTCTAACAAACCACTAGGCTTCTTTTGCTCGGCTTTAACTAACTGGCAGTTCATGCACTTGAATATAAACTTCCCAGCGTCTCTCTTCATCCCTTCCCAGTAGTAGGTCTTCTTCATGTCTCGATACATTTTGTTACCACCGGGATGTATAGTCAGCTTCGAGTGATGACACTCCCTAAGCACTTCATCTCTCAATCCATTAACATTGGGTACAACTAGTCTTGATGAGCGATAAAACAGCTAACTAATATCATCAATAAAGTATATGAGAATAGGCAGATTAACCATCAATCTTCCAATCACATCACTAGAGAAGAACTCCAAGCCTAACTCCCCACATTCGAAAGTGATAGCCTTTATAACAAAACCTTTTGACCATACATCAGGACGAAACCAGAATGACCCATTCAATCCTAGCAATCAAAAGCAACCAAACAATAGCACTCATAACATCCAGTTTATACATCTCACGTGAACCATCCTAACTGAATTCAACATCCCTCAAGTACAAGCCCCAGAGGCCTAAACTAGTATCAGACAAGCACCCAAGAAAAGTCTCCTTCGACATTGGACAATCTATGTGAGACAGTTCAACAAAGCAACCAATCACTCATAACCGACTTTGCTATCACTGCTAATCCTGATTTGAAACCATTGTTAATCGTATGACTGGCCATGTCACCATGCCATCCGTCAAGCGCTAATGATACCCCAATTCTAATCAAGCTACTGCAAGTCCAACATACATTGGCCTCCCAGAGACAACTAGGCCCATCCAATAGGTCCAGGGTATTCGACTAGTCCAACTAGCCGTTTAGGTGCCCCTATTATACCCTTGCATTGAGCCCGTTAGAACTTACAACAACGATAATCCCATAACTCTAGTCGATATCACCAGCGACTATCCACAAACTCATACCTAGTCTTGAGTATCCATTACCCACAAACTCAAGTCCAAAATGATCTCCCTACTCGTTGTATCTCCAAGATCAACGAACAACCATTTTTCTTTTACGAGTTCAAGTCCAACTTGAATCGTCCTAACCTTCGTTGCATCTCCACGATTAATGAACACATCTTATCACTTCGAAGTTTTTACCATTCTTGAACCAAAGAGAACATCAACATAGGGTCCTAAACAATCCATAGCATTCGCCGAACAAGTCCTATCTATCACCTGCTAAAGCCATGAATACATCGATGCCCGTATGACTGGTCTAACCAATATCAAGGGCCAATAGAAGCCGCGACTCCAAACGAACTACCGCACGTCCAACGTACGTTTATCCTCCAAGGATAACTAGATCACGTCCAACAGATCCAAGGTAAATAGGCATCCCCAGATACCCCCACTTCGAGTCCGCTTAGAACACTCCGAACTATCGACGATTCCTTGGCAATCTCATCAAAAGAGGTATCCTCAACTCCATCTTCAACTCGAGTCCACACATAAGCGAAGGGAACCATCGACCTTAATGGAAAATACAACTGGTTCTCCCCACTCGGAAACACTTCTTCGGGTAAATCCCTTCTTCAAAAGATCGCTTGCTTGCACCTCGAACTCTCGCTGCTCCCTTGGCACCATACGACGAAGTGACATCACTATAGGTCTGGCATCTTTCACTAAATCAATCTGAAACTCGATCTCTCGATGTGGTGGAAGTCTGGTCACTTCCCCGAAGATGTTCGGAACTCGCCAGCAATAGGCACATCTGAAAACTCATCATGCGGGATGTCGAGGGAATTTAGAAAACTAGTCATCACCCCATAACTAGGTAGGATACCATACAGTACCCTCCGCCCATCATCCACTCTAATGGTCACCGAAGACCCCTCACAGTCCACCACCACCCAATGCCTTTGGAGCCAATTGAATCCCAAAATAATGTTATATCCAGTAAAGCCCAAAACAAAGCAATCACAAGTAAACATACATCCATGACTCGACATGACTACTTTATGACAAATCATATTAAGGCTAGTCGAACCACCGATCGGGTTCGTCACAATTAAAGGTTTGTTGAATATCTCGGGTTCCAATCCCAAACTATC
Source organism: Allium sativum (assembly GCA_030737875.1). NCBI lineage: Eukaryota > Viridiplantae > Streptophyta > Magnoliopsida > Asparagales > Amaryllidaceae > Allium > Allium sativum. The sequence goes on along the minus strand of CM060920.1, from coordinate 178,902,555 downwards.
TACCAGGTCACTAGATACGAAGGAATGAGAAGCCCGATACCAAACAAAACTAGAACAGAAACCTCTTAAATGGAAAGCATACTTTGAATAATGACACCCTTCACCTTCTCCGCTGTAGTTGGGGGCATTCGACGAAGAAGGAACAACGTTGATAGCATACGCTTCCACAATCTGCTTTTTCTTAGGGGGTTGTGGACATTCTTTCTTTAGATGTCCTACTTGGCCACAATTGAAGCACTTCCTTTCCCTTGGCTTCGCTCGACAGTCTATGGCATAGTGGCCCTTCTTGTCGCAGCTAAAGCACTGGATATCCTTCTTATTCCTTTTTTTTTGGCCAGCCTTGTATTGGTTCTGCTTTCTCTTTTTCTGGGACTCCTTGTTAAGCTTGGCGAAATTGGCCCTAGGCGCCTGCACTACTACACCACCACCATTAGCAGCATTAGGAGCTGCTCCCAGAGCATCCCTAAGCATCTCTCGCATGAAGGAAGTAAACATCGTCCTTATATCAGGTACATTCCCAATGTTGTCCCCTGAACCCGCTTCCTCTTCAACTCCCGATGCGGTGTTCCTCACCGTACTCCTCATATTTTTGTTCATCGTTTAATCTGTAAAGAGAAAATGATTAATCATCTCCTTAGTGGTGCCCATGCAGTGCGACTTCATCCTTAGATATACTAATAGTATATATATAGTTTTGAAAACCAAAATATCACAAATATGCGCTCTCATATACGTACATTATCTCTCCCTGATATCTTCCCCTAGGTTAACTACGCAACCTAGGCTCTAATACCAAGTGTGACGGCCCGCCCCGTACCAGCCGACACTTCCCTTGAAATGCGTTGTGCTAATGCCCGACTAGCATGGGAGGGTCGTCAAGGAAAAATGATTTGAAGCTATGAATCACCAAAGGACCTGTAGTATATCTCACAGTGCATGGAATAAAGTATAATAATAATATAACTTGACATAAAACAGGCGAGACAGTGCATAAGCTGAAAACAAAACCATCATAACAACGGAATCCAAAATACAGCTTATGATCCAAACCATCATTACAACTTCAAAATACTATCTCCAAAGCACAATAGAAAAAGGTACACTACTAATGCCCAAAGCAGTGACCAACAACAACATAGGGAGAATATATTTAAATAGTACGTGGAAGACTCCTGATCGTCTCTGGACAGCTACTCGTGCATAACCACCTACCCTGTCTCTAGTCTGCTCGCTTAGGAGCACCCAGAGTAATAAGAAGAGACATAAAACTCTGGGTCAGACAAAAGTCTAGTATGAGTGATAGCAGCAAAACAAAACAATAATAGGTATAAACAATCATACCTGAACCTGGACCTGCAACCAAAGAGTTAACACAACAAGATGTATAGTACTCTAAGGTAACACTAACATAAAGTGTAAAATGGGAGTGTGTATGTCATGGTGATAACAAACATCAAAATATAGCAATCAACCTCACATCTCTCACTCAGTGCGTAAAGTATACGACATCCACCACTTTGATAACCAAATCCTTTGCTACGACCACTTTTCCCTTGGGGTCTTAATGGCCTCGTTGCGCTGGTCCATAGCCACTAATCCCTTGCTAAGATTACCTTTCCCTTGGGAGTCCTAATGGCCCCATTGCACTGATCCATAGCCATGCTATGATCACTTGCACTTGGGAGTCTTAATGATCCCATTGCGTTGATCCATAGCCACTAATCCGTCTGTCTCTCAATGATGAACTAAATCTATAGATACCGATAACCCCTTTGCACACGTCCCACAACAAAGCCTAACTCATGAAGTTAACTCGTTGGTTCCCATCTGGATCTTGAGTTCTAACTTCCCATTTAGACTACCTTTGTATCTCGGGTTTTTAATCGAATTGGTGTTCAAGTCCTCCGCTCGGTTCGTGACTCCAAGCTTCTATTCTTGCTCGCACTTCGGTTCGGATATGTGCGGTTCGTGAGTCTCCAGTCCGGGTCGTGATCCTCCTTTCCTGCATTGGCTCGTGGGTCCTGCTCGCCATTCGGTTCGTGACCCTAGCTTCTGATCGTGGGTGCACCCATTCATGAATGTTGGTTCGAGGTTCGGGCTCGCATGGTGGAGCGGTTCATGAGGGGGGTATGCTCCACGATCGAGTTGTGAGTCACGAACGGGTCGTGGTGCCTCTGTCACGAACGAGGTCCTGCACTGTTTCATGCAACTTTTCCATCAAGCTATTTACGCCACACGACGGCGTTTTCAACCGTTCTAACTTTACTAAGCAACCATAAAGCATTCCAAACAGTAGTAGCAACATATAGGATCAATCATAAACATCAAAATAATGAATAAGCATGTAAATATGGACCAAACATAACCATAACCCATGTTTTCTCCTTAATCTCCTTAAGCATGTTTTAACTATAGGATTAGCAAACTTAATCCAAATTAACCCAAATTTTTATCAGTAACATAAAATAATATTTTAGAATTTTTACATATTTTTCCATATTTTTATGATGCATAATTTCGCTAATTATCACCAATCACCCCTAATTAGCCGTAATTAGTGAATAAAAGTGCAAATCACTCACCTTAGCCATAATTAAATTTCAGATCCGAAACTCTAACTGATTTGGCACGGATCCCAATGTATTCCAGCAGCTCTATCTCAATTTATATGCTAATCCTCCTTAATTTGATGTAGATTCGGCCAATATGTGATTAGAAAATGATTAAAGATGAATTTAGGAAGTGGAGGCCATTGTTAGGGTTCAAGGAAGGTCTAAAGTGAAATGTTTTCCCAAACCCTTTCAGCCCTATCATAACCCTAATCCCGAAATGGGTTATGGGCTTAGCTGCTAATCACCCAGTTAAGCCCAATTATGTTGTTTTTCATCTTGCAAACCTTATTTCGGCCATATCTCCCAAACGGTAAGTCCGTTTGATAAATTGACCACTCTACGAAAAGGTAAAACATCATCCAAATCCAATGGAAGTGGTTTCAAGTCAAAACTCCTTACCAAACAAAAGTTATAGGCGAAACAAGATTCGCCAGGGGTAAAACGGTCATTTAAAACCCAGGAAAAATCGTGAATGTGGGAAATGACCCCAATAGTCGTTTCCCAAAGTTACACGACCATACGAGTTTGTATGAAAATAAAATAAATATTCTACGATCCTCCGATACGTAGAATGCGGGCCGTTACATACCCTTTCAGGGGGTACAAAATAGATGGAGGAGGGGTCCAAATCAAGTTGTTGAGGGAGCCAAATTTCCTGAACGCAAAGTGAGGGAATCTGAGGTTTTGTTGGTACGAAGTGAAGGTATCCGAACTTCCGGTTCCGAGGAAATCGAATGAATCGGCCAGTGCCCACTTGTTCGACCTAACCGGTTAGGACAATCGCCGCCGGAACTGTTGGGCCCTGGACCCCCACCGGCGCTGCGCCCTGACCCGCTTGACGGCTCTCCTTCAGCTCGGTTGACGGTTCACCTAAGAGTCATAGTGCAAAGCCTTATGGTGTACGTTCTTCATGCTTGAACGCGTTGCTAACCAAATACTTGACATGTGACAACTTTGACCAAAAAGTGTTTCAACAAATAACTCATTTTTCCTTCTTTCGGGTTCAATGCTCGATTGATAAATTGTCGTTGGATTGTTTAATTTACTGAAAGTAAATTGTTATTCCTTTTTTAAACTACCTGGATTGACGAGGTGCTTGCATTGTGGTAAGCAATGATTCTTACCAAGGTTAGGAAAAAAGATTATTTTTATTTTTATTATTCTTTTGCAATTTTGTTGTTTTTAGTGGATAATTTTTTTAGTGTCTACAATATCTGTTATGCTTGGATTCTCAAGAAATGTGACAACCAAGTGATTTCCTTGAGATAAAGAGTTTGAATGATCACACCTTCCATATTTTTTCCATGGCTACAATGAAGGTCAATATACAAAGTTCGGTGGTTAATTGAGTTGCAAAGTGCAAAAGCATGTGGAGAAACAATCTCATATGAGGTTTTTTAAACTTCGTTGTTAATTTCTTAGTGTATTAATTTTAGCTTAGGATTTGTGAATTTCTTATATAAAATGATTATGACTCATGAAAAGCCACTTATGCTTATTAGAACATATCGGAATATAATACAACAAATGCCACAGATCTCATAGCTTAATTTCACCATAGTACAGAAAATAGGTAATGAGAAAACAAACTAACATACTGCAGCATGTTTATAAAATACATGGAGGCAAGTGTTTATGAATGTTCTACTTGGAAGATAATATTCAAAACTTATGTGAAACTTCACAAATAATGTGCATCTGCTTGACTATTTGAATGTATACAACATTAAACTTTCATAATTATTTATTGTAATTCATGGTACAGTTTGTCATGTCTAATTATTTTTTGATTTAAAAACATATGCAGCTTTGTAATGTTATTCCATTTCGATTTAGATTCTCAGAGTGTACTTTTAAAAAAAAACTTTCTAAATTCTTCCGCTCCTTAAAAATTAAGGAAATAACTCGAAAGAACATTGTAATGTGAATGCAATTATATAAACAGGGAAATAATATCAAATCCTTGAATTCGTATTCATAGTTCTATTAATCTCCATAGTTAATATTTCTCTTAATGCACCAAAATTTTATGAGATCCAAAACGTCTTCATCAAGCATTTAGAAAACTTGGTTTGTCCGAAGTAGCTTCTTTGAGATGCCTAATAGAATGTGTTTCACTGTAAAATAGATATAATCAATATGGATAATCATGGTATTACATTTATATGTTTTTATTGAAAAAGATTTTCTTTTTAAGTCAGCTGTTAGTTCTTGCTTCATCTTCTAATTCTCTTACCTCTTGTTGGATTGCTATTTTGTATTTCTTCTGTTACCTGACTTAATCTAATATTTTACCAGGGTTTGAAAAATATAGTTGAAAGAAATTCTCATTATGAGGGAAACTCTTTTTAAATGAAAGGTGAGCCATCTTTTGTTTATTCTTCATGCAAAATGAATCGTGATCTTTTGTGGTTGGCCTTATGTTTAATACTTTTTTTGGACGTTTCAGTTTTATGCTTATTTGATTTGATCTTTACCATATCCAATGAGATGTCTCCCATGTATTTAGTGTCATGGTATATATTTTTTGCTCTTATGATACTCAAAACAATTTTAATATTTTTGCAATGGCTGTTAAATGTTTGCAAAATTTTCATACCGTTCCTACTGATTTTACTTTGATGATGAAGCAATCAGTTGCACATTCAGAAATCGTTGTTAGATCAATTTGAGTAATGCATGTTAGTTGACGGTTTAATGCAAATAGGAAACTTATAAAACAATGGTTATAACCTTAGAAATATACAGTCAGCATTAAATTGTACAAACCATCCCCTTAATTCTTGTTCATACAATGATATGTTAAGACAGACTGAACAAATAAATGAATTTCAGTGAGCTAATATTGTTTGTTCCCTTGATTGCAATGGCATTGTTTAGTGTGCTCATCTTAGCATTCATTTCACTATATTTAAATATTCATTGGTATAAGATACCTCTTTTACCACATCTTTTTGCAAACTTTGTTGCAGTTTTAATATTTAATCAAGTACAAAGATGTCCCTGACTAATATTTGCATATGATAAAGACATCATAAAAAAGTCGCCTTTTCAAGTGCAGATGTATTTTGTAGGATTGGCGCTTTTTGATTTAGAAACATATGCAACTTTGTAATATGACCACTATAAATGCAAAAATATTCCATTAGTATAAATATTGCCTTTTATGGAGGTCAAAACTTCATCGGTTTTATGTGTTGACGTTACATTAGAGTGCATAAATGATAAATAAACCTCTATTTGTGAAACCAGCCTATGCTTCAGTAATTAATGATTCTGCCTTTTTTAAGACTATGCGCATAACATTAACATTTCCGTTCATGTTATTACCAAATTTGAACACATAACTTTGCTTATGGCTCCAATTAATAGAATGTTTTATTAGCACAATACTATGACGATGTCCGCGTGCGTAGCATGGGTTCACTCTAGTAAAACAAAAATCCATGTGCTTAATAAGACAAAATCCATTTGTCTTAGGAATACGATTAATTTCTAAGCTTTTTGACACTTTTGTCGTATTTTCAAAGTGTTTCAACTTAACTACACTTACATATATTGCTATAAATCAAAACCCAAGTCACTGTTTAACCGTTTCAATAACCGACGACAAAGCCGACTAAATTCGATGATTTTGGTTAACAAAATATGGCGATCTTTAGGTTACTTAAGAACTCAAATAAAATTTATTTATTCACTAATTTATATTAAAATAATCATACTTAAAATGGTTTTGTCAATACGAACTTAAACAAATCATTCTGATAAAAGCCGCTACATTTTTGTCAACATATTCCACAGATATATTTTACAATTTTTGAAAAACTATTAAACGGAATTCAAAACTCAACTTAACATATTTAAATTAATGTTTTCAAATGTTTAAATCAACTTAATTTTGTCAAGTTATAAAATCTCACTTGTGACAAAATTTTAATATTTGACAAAACCCGGTTTTGGCAAAAGTTGACATATTTTGTCAATATATTTAATATTCTCAAATAACTTTCCTTACTGTAATAACCCGGAAAATCTGAACCAGTTTAAAATTTTTATTTTGGCTATTTTAGCGAATTTTGAATATTTAAAATAGATTATTTTAAATAAAATCGACGAGAAATTTATTTTGAATATAATTCGAACGCATATATTATATACGTCGGCGTTAGAATATGAATATTTATATATAATTATAAAAGAAATTGAAAATGGCGCGGTAGTTCGATAATTCGATTTCAAACTTCAATTAAATGTACCGGGTGCAAAACAATCCGGATTTTAGTGAAACCAAAAACATTAGGACCTAATTGATGATATCTTTCCAACGAATCCGAAAAATCAAGATTTCATAGCGGGAATCAAAAGATATGTCCAGTTGAAAATTCTGAATAGTCGCTATGGAATTCAGGCCCTTAAAAATGGAAGTTTTGCAAACGACCTCGGATTTCGACGAAACCACTTTTGTTGGATCCACGATGTCAAGTTATTGCTAGATTCCAAATTTCATAATTTTTCGAATCAATATGTGAGCGTGGCAAAAGAAAACGCGTTTGACCAGTTTCAGTTGATTTTAATCGACTGGAAAATGACCATTTTTCAAGCGGTCTCAGAATTCGACGAAACTAGTTTTGTTAGGACCGTATCGTCAATACGAAGCTAGAAAATATTTTTCTGGAATTTTTCTAGTTAGTATGTGACCCCGGTAATTTGAAATGTACGTTTAAAATTCAATATAGTAATTTAAATGTAAATTCAACGGAAACTAATCGAAACGGTCAAATCAGCTTGCGATACATATCCCATTGTGTTCGGAACGGGGGTAAAACGCTATGGACGACAGGCGGTGGACCTCGTTCAGGGGTCGTATGTAAAAGTCAACTTTTTGAAAATAAAATAATTAATAAAATAAAATAAAAAATATATATATATATCTTTCTCCCCTTCTCCTTAACCAGCCCCCCCCCCCACGATTTAAATCAGAAATCAAAAATAAAAAAAAAAAGAAAAAGGAAAAGAGAAGAGGACGGAGCGGCCTCCTCCCTCGTCGCCGCCACCGGAGGCGCCCACCTCCGTCCAAGCTCGCCGCCCTCCCCTTCTTCTCCTCCTCCTCCGTCACCTCGAAGCGCGAGAGCCCCCCCCCCCCCGATGAGTCGCGCCGCAGCAGCGAGAGGCCCCTTCCTCCACCGCCGCACCCCCCCCCCCCCCCCCCCGCGCCGCCTTCCCCTTACCCCTTCCACCTCGATTAGCGAGCCCACCGCACCCAAAAACCCTGACCCCGACTCCGACGCAGCGAAAACCCTTTCCCCCCTTTTTTCGGCAAATAGACTGTAAGTTTTCTTTATTTATTTTATTTTCTTCTTACTTGGTTAGGAAAATATAAATGTAGATTTTTATAAATTCAAAGTTTAGATTTTTAGTTAGAAAAAAATTCAGTTAAAGGAAAGCTAGGATTTTTTAATATTTGAAAAGGCGATGTTTTTATATTATAGCAAGGCTAAAAATATAATTTTTATATTTTTAAAGTATTAAAAATATAGTCTTTACTATATAGATGATAAAAATATAATTTTTATATTTTTAAAGTATTAAAAATATAGTCTTTACTATCTAGATGATATAAAAATATGATTTTGTTTAGGTAGAGAATTAAAAATATAATTTTTACATGATAGGAATATTAAAGATAACATCTTTATATGTTTAGAAAAATAAAAATGTGATTTTTATAGGATATATTTAAAAAGGCGAAATCTTTGTAATAGAAAAATTCGATTTTTATATATTGAATAGCATAGTAAAAATTCGATTTTTATATATTGAATAGCAAAGTGAAAATTCGATTTTTAAATATATGAAGCGATTATTAAAATATGATTTTTAAATTGTAAGTGAACAAATAAAAATGTGATTTTTATTTTAAAGACATCAAAATATAAAGATGTGTGATTTTTTTATATGTAGTGGCTACGGGCAACGAAGATGACGAAGATGCGATAGCGACGAAGATTTCTATCAAAGAAGAGTCAAGATGATTGGATAGCTATTTGTGAGAATTTCTCACCTTTCAATTTCTTTTTCTAGCTATATATATATACTAGGATGCAGACGGTGTTTAGTAGCACCCGACACAATCGTCCACAGACCATGGACTTGTTTGTTTGATTGCAAAAATTAGTTAGATTATTTGATTGAATTGAATTGTTTGGTGAAATTGAATGGATTGATTGATGTGTGAATGGCGTGGGCCTTCACTAGACCGGGGATAAGGCTAGGCCTTGTCCCGTTTCTAGTATCGTGCCGTTATGCCGCCGAAATTTTCTAAAATATGTTAGAAAAATAAAAATATCATTTTATTTAAAGAATGAACTGAATAGAAATTCATAAGTTAAAATAAAATGTTTTATCGTTAAAAATATAATTTTTAACGTGAATATGAATATAGTGAATGCGAATAAATAAATATTCATTTACAAACCGGACGGTTTGTTTATGTACACCTATTTGAAGGACATTGATTGGGTCGATAAATTTTACACATCGCCCAACTGCACAATTAAAAATCTATGTTTGATTGCTTGAAACCCCACACGGGTGTTGGGATGAAATTTGAAGTTCACTCATCCTGATTGATTAAATATGTCGATCGATTGATTGACAGGCTGTTATAAGCGTTAGATATCTATATTTGATGCTTATACAGTATAGTGCACTTTGGTTGATGGTTGATTATTTTTCAATGCTATTATACATGAGTGATGTATGAAAATCCATATAATTAACTTTATATGGTAATTGATTGGGCCTCATTCCAATTTGAAAAATATAGAATATTATAAAATAAAGGTTCATGTGTTGACTGTACTCATCCGTTGAGATTAGTCATGTGTTGAACGAAATATTTTAATAATAAAATTTACATCTTTATCAATATAAAATAAAGGTTCATGTGTTGACTGTACTCATCCGTTGAGATTAGTCATGCGTTGAACGAAATATTTTAATAATAAAATTTACATCTTTATCAATATAAAATAAAGGTTCATGTGTTGACTGTACTCATCCGTTGAGATTAGTCATGTGTTGAACGAAATATTTTAATAATAAAATTTACATCTTTATCAATATAAAATAAAGGTTCATGTGTCGACTGTACTCATCCGTTGAGATTAGTCATGTGTTGAACGAAATATTTTAATAATAAAATTTACATCTTTATCAATATAAAATAAAGGTTCATGTGTTGACTGTACTCATCCGTTGAGATTAGTCATGTGTTGAACGAAATATTTTAATAATAAAATTTACATCTTTATCAATATAAAATAAAGGATCATGTGTTGACTGTACTCATCCGTTGAGATTAGTCATGTGTTGAACGAAATATTTTGATAATAGCAAATATTTTGATAATAGGAAATATTTGAAATAAAATATTTGAAAATAGAAATACATTAAGCCGTGTTGATTAGATTGACGCCATTTTGACGTGAACGATATTTATATCGATTTTATTCAATTCGAAATGAATTGAATTGAAAACGATTTCGAAATGAATTGAATTGAAAACGATTTCGAAATGAATCGAATAGAAAACCAATTTGAATTGAATCGAATAGAAAACCAATTTGAATTGAATCGAATAGAAAACCAATTTGAATTGAATCGAATAGAAAACCAATTTGAATTGAATCGAATAGAAAACCAATTTGAATTGAATCGAATAGAAAACCAATTTGAATTGAATCGAATAGAAAACCAATTTGAATTGAATCGAATAGAAAACCAATTTGAATTGAATCGAATAGAAAACCAATTTGAATCGAATCGAATAGAAAACCAATTTGAATTGAATCGAATAGAAAACCAATTTGAATTGAATCGAATAGAAAACCAATTTGAATTGAATCGAATAGAAAACCAATTTGAATTGAATCGAATAGAAAACCAATTTGAATTGACTCGAATAGAAAACCAATTTGAATTGAATCGAATAGAAAACGACTTTGGAATTGAATTAAATTGAAAACGAATTCAAATTGAATTGAAAGCGAATTGAAATGAATTCAAATTGAATTGAAATTTGAAGTGAATAGAAATGAATTTTAAAACGAATTTATAAGGAAGAATTCAATTTTGATTTGAATTGAAATGGAAGTTGAAATTGCTTTTGAAACGAATTTAAAACTATTTATATAATTCGTTTTAAATAGTAATCGATGAAATATATATTATATATATAATATAATGGCCTGAATAGAACGCGCCGCGCCGCGGCAGTTCGTGAATTTCGACCATTTATTTCAAACGGACATTACGGGAGATCCGACCGTCGGATTCTCCTAAAACCGGAACCGTTGGGTTCGTATCGAAAAGAGCTTTCTAACGAATATTGGAAATTCAAAATCTAACGGTTGGATTTGGAGATACTTCCAAATCAAATTTAGAAAAGGTCGCTGTAAGTGCAGTTCGATGGCCGTTGATGGAAATCGACTGTACGGGCCTTGATAAAATTATTAAAAATAGTAATAATTTGTGTAAAATCATAAGAAATGATTTGAGAAAAATTGGGGTGAAAAACTCCATATTTGAAAAGATAAGAATAGATTTTTATCGAAATGAACTAGTTTGAACTCAATTTAAAACCCGGGTTTTTATTTTTAAATAAATAAATTAGATTTAAAAAGGGGTTTTAAATAATCGGAATCCCTAATATATTTGATTGGATTTGGAATGGGTTTATCGTGAACTGTGTTTTAAATAACACTAGTTCTTTAACCCGATAATAAATGGAATGTGATTTGGGTTTGTCGTGAACTGTGTTTTAATTAACACCTAGTTCTTTAACCCAGTAAAAGGAGTTTTAACGAATCTGCAATTAGATTGAAATGTGAATTCGTAATCTAAATTTCCAAATTTAGAAAATGAACGAGAATGGAGTATTACCAGTTTTGCCCCAAAGCGATAGTTAAATCTTTAATTAGATTTGAACGTGAAATGGTAATTAATTTTACCGATAACACCGTGGTGTTAGATATGGAGTGTTACCAGTTTTGCTTCATGGGATGAATAGGTTGGGATTGGGAAATAAAATAAATAATTACTTCGGTACGGTTCGCTAATCTCGACTAGTTTAGAAAAACCATAATTTGGTTTGAAACGACATCCAAAGGAAGATTACAGGATAAATTTTAAAGAATTTATCTTGGATAAAATTAATGGGAACCTTTCCCTAAGAATGTGCAATTTAGAAACTAGTTGTAGGTTAGCTAAGAAGAATAGTTTCCTGGGTATTGATCTGATGTTGGTTCCGGCCTTCAGGGTTAATGTTAGGGATGTTGTTCTCTGGTTGATTTACGGTAAGTGACTAATGAATTGGAATGAGGCGTATGTTGTGTTTGTGTAACATTTATTTTAATATACGCGGGTTGTTCGGAAAGGCCGGGTTTATACCCATTCTGAATAACCGATTCGACGATAAGTCGAAGGTGAAGACGGTGGTTGAAGACCGGAAGTCTTCACATCGTTTGGATAATTACTGACGATCCTGATTGGGAAGTACACCCAAGAGGATGGAAATAGTTGGTGGTCGTCCAGACGTACTTGGAGATGGATGGATATGCGAGGAAAGTGCCTCCGGTTTCGTTCAGACCCAGAACGGACTTGTAAATGGATTGTGTGTCCGACATTGGATTTTATTCTGTGTTGATTGATTTCTATTAAATATACATCTGTTTGGCGGCGAAGAATTTATTCTTTTGCTTAACGCCCTTCTCTGAGACGTACGAGCTCAGAGGTTGTATATCGATGGACATCAGTCGCATGGCATGAATTGCCCGTGTGGCACGCTAAGATGCAATGATCAAGGCTTCTGTTGAAAAGCAAAGTCTTGTGGTTGATGATCAAAGCACAGCCTTCGTGGCAGCTTTGTGTATAACGTGAATTCGCGAGCCTCACATCTCGGTATGAGTTAAAAACGGGATACAAACTGCAGGGAGAGCACGACGTTTCTTTCTAGCTTTGGTGGTGTCAGTGACTTACCAGCCCTGACATTTATATACTTTTCACCTTTGTGGTTGTTGGAATGAGGCGCCTCGATTATAGGTCTGTAAGGACCGGGAAACGTGTGTTCAGGCATAATTAATCCTCTAACGTAAGTGAGGACCGGCCCTGAAGCATCCAGGGGTTGCCCAGAGTGCGTAGCCCTGGGACATTTGCTAGAGTGTCTCGAACGTGGAGAGGAGCTTGCCCCTTGCCTCGACTCATGACGGAAATCCAATTTCCAATACGTGTATTGCGGTTTTAATTGTAGAACTAGTATGGCGACATGATATATGGTACCCATGCCGTCTATGATTTATATTTATGATTGAAATTGTTTTAACACTATACACTTATTATAGTATCAAATGATTTGTTTTAAACGTACCAAGCATGTTTGGCTATTATAAGGGAAAACCCTATCCTCCGGCTTGCGTTGCATTGTGTGATGGGACCTGGGTCTTATAATAGCTTCATTTTTCGAAAAAGCATTGCGCTGTTTATTCTATGCACTGGTATTCTTGGGAGGAAACCCGTTCCGTGTTATACGGCGTGGTCCCTTGAATTACTCTCTTTTAAAGTAAAGTTTTAAATAACTGTTTTAGTTCTCACACCAGTCACATGACTGACCTGGAGTTTATTGTTTTAACCTAAACTCTGGGTGCCCCTATTTTCCGCACGGGCAGCTAGTAGTTTTGGTTTTGCAGATGTATATACACAGGATCTTGGTTTACAGCTGGAATGATATCCGGAAAGCTCTGTATCCGTATATCACCTTCAGTTGTGCTTTGTATTATTTTTCCGCTGCTATGCAATTTATTGTAATCTCTGATATTTATCGAATGTAATTTATTCATTTATACTCTGTATATTTTTGTATCTGATGGTATTGTTGTAATAACAATGAAATGTTCTTCTGTTTGCGTTCTGATTTGTCCTGTTCTCAAACGATCAGGGGTTTCGAACGGTCTAGATCGGTTTAACGACTGATTCAGATCGAGCGAAATTTCCGGCCGTCACATTTGGTATCAGAGCTTTGGTTTACAGAGCTCGAGAACAAGACACATTAGAACCATACGAAAGAATTCATCAGATATTGGATTAGTAGTATCCAATTAGAATGACTCGTTAGAGATAGGATCAGTGGTATCCTAGAACGAGTGTGAAGAGTATATTTTTCAATTGAAAACAATTTTGTTTTGAAATTTAAATCGTTTTATACGTATTTGAATATTTATTTATTTTGAATATGGACAATCTAATATATAAAGATTTTGCATATACGCGTCATGAACGTATATTCGAAGTTTTAATATACCGGGTAGATATAGAACCGCACTCTAGTAGCCCGACAATGTTCTGATGGTGGTTCGAAACATCATCAACATTTATTTTCGAGTGACGAAGGTGTGATATCTATATATTTCCATTAAGCTGGTGTGAGAACCAAAACTTATATAGTTAAAACACATTGTTGTGAATTGGCACCAAAACATGATTTTTTGTATATATATCAAAATTTATGAATTTGAAACTCTAATTCACTAATTGATTGATGTTTGTGTTGTTTGTCTATTTGTTTGCTAATTTTGAACCATTAAGCCTAATAGCATCAAATATTGAACTGTATTGAAAATTAGTCGCATTAGCTTGCATATACATATACTTACATTGAACAGGTCATAGCAAGGAGGCTAGAGCCGAAGAATAAAATTTGTTTGCCCGACAAATAGGTACATGTTTAGCATAATTTACTGTTTTGTTTGGGTGATGATGATTTTATGAGCCTATTGGCTAGCCGCTTGGCTTTTTCTTTTTCTTTTTGAGATTTGAAGGACCGGGGAAGCTATTTGAAATTCCTCGATGCTCCCGGTGCAGGGGAGGTTATGGCGAAATTTTTCGAAAATTTAGGGTGTTAGCCAAATTATTGAAAATTTGAAAATTCTCAGAAACTGAAAAGTTGGAGAATGGAAGCCAGATCGAACGTAGAGCTGATTAATCAAACCACTTTCGGCTTTGTTCCTTTTCGGGGACGAAAAGTTTTAAGTGGGGGAGATTGTAATAACCCGGAAAATCTGAGCCAGTTTAAAATTTTTATTTTGGCTATTTTAGCGAATTTTGAATATTTACAATAGATTATTTTAAATAAAATCGACGAGAAATTTATTTTGAATATAATTCGAACGCATATATTATATACGTCGGCATTAGAATATGAATATTTATATATAATTATAAAAGGAATTGAAAATGGCGCGGTAGTTCGATAATTCGATTTCAAACTTCAATTGAATGTACCGGGTGCAAAACAATCCGGATTTTAGTGAAACCAAAAACATTAGGACCTAATTGATGATATCTTTCCAACGAATCCGAAAAATCAAGATTTCATAGCGGGAATCAAAAGATATGTCCAGTTGAAAATTCTGAATAGTCGCTATGGAATTCAGGCCCTTAAAAATGGAAGTTTTGCAAACGACCTCGGATTTCGACGAAACCACTTTTGTTGGATCCGCGATGTCAAGTTATTGCTAGATTCCAAATTTCATAATTTTTTGAATCAATATGTGAGCGTGGCAAAAGAAAACGCGTTTGACCAGTTTCAGTTGATTTTAATCGACTGGAAAATGACCATTTTTCAAGCGGTCTCAGAATTCGACGAAACTAGTTTTGTTAGGACCGTATCGTCAATACGAAGCTAGAAAATATTTTTCTGGAATTTTTCTAGTTAGTATGTGACCCCGGTAATTTGAAATGTACGTTTAAAATTCAATATAGTAATTTAAATGTAAATTCAACGGAAACTAATCGAAACGGTCAAATCAGCTTGCGATACATATCCCATTGTGTTCGGAACGGGGGTAAAACGCTATGGACGACAGGCGGTGGACCTCGTTCAGGGGTCGTATGTAAAAGTCAACTTTTTGAAAATAAAATAATTAATAAAATATATATATATATATATATATATATATCTTTCTCCCCTTCTCCTTAACCAGCCCCCCCCCCCCCCCCCCGATTTAAATCAGAAATCAAAAATTAAAAAAAAAGAAAAAGGAAAAGAGAAGAGGACGGAGCGGCCTCCTCCCTCGTCGCCGCCACCGGAGGCGCCCACCTCCGTCCAAGCTCGCTGCCCTCCCCTTCTTCTCCTCCTCCGTCACCTCGAAGCGCGAGAGCCCCCCCCCCCCCCCCGATGAGTCGCGCCGCAGCAGCGAGAGCCCCCCTTCCTCCACCGCCGCACACCCCCCCCTGCGCCGCCTTCCCCTTACCCCTTCCACCTCGATCAGCGAGCCCACCGCACCCAAAAACCCTAACCCCGACTCCGACGCAGCGAAAACCCTTTCCCCCCTTTTTTCGGCAAATAGACTGTAAGTTTTCTTTATTTATTTTATTTTCTTCTTACTTGGTTAGGAAAATATAAATGTAGATTTTTATAAATTCAAAGTTTAGATTTTTTAGTTAGAAAAAAATTCAGTTTTTAAAATAAAGGAAAGCTAGGATTTTTTAATATTTGAAAAGGCGATATTTTTATATTATAGCAAGGCTAAAAATATAATTTTTATATTTTTAAAGTATTAAAAATATAGTTTTACTATATAGATGATAAAAATATAATTTTTATATTTTTAAAGTATTAAAAATATAGTCTTTACTATCTAGATGATATAAAAATATGATTTTGTTTAGGTAGAGAATTAAAAATATAATTTTTACATGATAGGAATATTAAAGATAACATCTTTATATGTTTAGAAAAATAAAAATGTGATTTTTATAGGATATATTTAAAAAGGCGAAATCTTTATAATAGAAAAATTCGATTTTTATATATTGAATAGCATAGTAAAAATTCGATTTTTATATATTGAATAGCAAAGTGAAAGTTCGATTTTTAAATATATGAAGCGATTATTAAAATATGATTTTTAAATTGTAAGTGAACAAATAAAAATGTGATTTTTATTTTAAAGACATCAAAATATAAAGATGTGTGATTTTTTTATATGTAGTGGCTACGGGCAACGAAGATGACGAAGATGCGATAGCGACGAAGATTTCTATCAAAGAAGAGTCAAGATGATTGGATAGCTATTTGTGAGAATTTCTCACCTTTCAATTTCTTTTTCTAGCTATATATATATACTAGGATGCAGACGGTGTTTAGTAGCACCCGACACAATCGTCCACAGACCATGGACTTGTTTGTTTGATTGCAAAAATTAGTTAGATTATTTGATTGAATTGAATTGTTTGGTGAAATTGAATGGATTGATTTATGTGTGAATGGCGTGGGCCTTCACTAGACCGGGGATAAGGCTAGGCCTTGTCCCGTTTCTAGTATCGTGCCGTTATGCCGTCGAAATTTTCTAAAATATGTTAGAAAAATAAAAATATCATTTTATTTAAAGAATGAACTGAATAGAAATTCATAAGTTAAAATAAAATGTTTTATCGTTAAAAATATAATTTTTAACGTGAATATGAATATAGTGAATGCGAATAAATAAATATTCATTTACAAACCGGACGGTTTGTTTATGTACACCTATTTGAAGGACATTGATTGGGTCGATAAATTTTACACATCGCCCAACTGCACAATTAAAAATCTATGTTTGATTGCTTGAAACCCCACACGGGTGTTGGGATGAAATTTGAAGTTCACTCATCCTGATTGATTAAATATGTCGATCGATTGATTGACAGGCTGTTATAAGCGTTAGATATCTATATTTGATGCTTATACAGTGTAGTGCACTTTGGTTGATGGTTGATTATTTTTCAATGCTATTATACATGAGTGATGTATGAAAATCCATATAATTAACTTTATATGGTAATTGATTGGGCCTCATTCCAATTTGAAAAATATAGAATATTATAAAATAAAGGTTCATGTGTTGACTGTACCCATCCGTTGAGATTAGTCATGTGTTGAACGAAATATTTTAATAATAAAATTTACATCTTTATCAATATAAAATAAAGGTTCATGTGTTGACTGTACTCATCCGTTGAGATTAGTCATGTGTTGAACGAAATATTTTAATAATAAAATTTACATCTTTATCAATATAAAATAAAGGTTCATGTGTTGACTGTACTCATCCGTTGAGATTAGTCATGTGTTGAACGAAATATTTTAATAATAAAATTTACATCTTTATCAATATAAAATAAAGGTTCATGTGTCGACTGTACTCATCCGTTGAGATTAGTCATGTGTTGAATGAAATATTTTAATAATAAAATTTACATCTTTATCAATATAAAATAAAGGTTCATGTGTTGACTGTACTCATCCGTTGAGATTAGTCATGTGTTGAACGAAATATTTTAATAATAAAATTTACATCTTTATCAATATAAAATAAAGGTTCATGTGTTGACTGTACTCATCCGTTGAGATTAGTCATGTGTTGAACGAAATATTTTGATAATAGCAAATATTTTGATAATAGGAAATATTTGAAATAAAATATTTGAAAATAGAAATACATTAAGCCGTGTTGATTAGATTGACGCCATTTTGACGTGAACGATATTTATATCGATTTTATTCAATTCGAAATGAATTGAATTGAAAACGATTTCGAAATGAATTGAATTGAAAACGATTTCGAAATGAATCGAATAGAAAACCAATTTGAATTGAATCGAATAGAAAACCAATTTGAATTGAATCGAATAGAAAACCAATTTGAATTGAATCGAATAGAAAACCAATTTGAATTGAATCGAATAGAAAACCAATTTGAATTGAATCGAATAGAAAACCAATTTGAATTGAATCGAATAGAAAACCAATTTGAATTGAATCGAATAGAAAACCAATTTGAATTGAATCGAATAGAAAACCAATTTGAATTGAATCGAATAGAAAACGACTTTGGAATTGAATTAAATTGAAAACGAATTCAAATTGAATTGAAAGCGAATTGAAATGAATTCAAATTGAATTGAAATTTGAAGTGAATAGAAATGAATTTTAAAACGAATTTATAAGGAAGAATTCAATTTTGATTTGAATTGAAATGGAAGTTGAAATTGCTTTTGAAACGAATTTAAAACTATTTATATAATTCGTTTTAAATAGTAATCGACGAAATATATATTATATATATAATATAATGGCCTGAAAAGAACGCGCCGCGCCGCGGCAGTTCGTGAATTTCGACCATTTATTTCAAACGGACATTACGGGAGATCCGACCGTCGGATTCTCCTAAAACCGGAACCGTTGGGTTCGTATCGAAAAGAGCTTTCTAACGTATATTGGAAATTCAAATTCTAACGGTTGGATTTGGAGATACTTCCAAATCAAATTTAGAAAAGGTCGCTGTAAGTGCAGTTCGATGGCCGTTGATGGAAATCGACTGTATGGGCCTTGATAAAATTATTAAAAATAGTAATAATTTGTGTAAAATCATAAGAAATGATTTGAGAAAAATTGGGGTGAAAAACTCCATATTTGAAAAGATAAGAATAGATTTTTATCGAAATGAACTAGTTTGAACTCAATTTAAAACCCGGGTTTTTGTTTTTAAATAAATAAATTAGATTTAAAAAGGGGTTTTAAATAATCGGAATCCCTAATATATTTGATTGGATTTGGAATGGGTTTATCGTGAACTGTGTTTTAAATAACACTAGTTCTTTAACCCGATAATAAATGGAATGTGATTTGGGTTTGTCGTGAACTGTGTTTTAAATAACACCTAGTTCTTTAACCCAGTAAAAGGAGTTTTAACGAATCTGCAATTAGATTGAAATGTGAATTCGTAATCTAAATTTCCAAATTTAGAAAATGAACGAGAATGGAGTATTACCAGTTTTGCTCCAAAGCGATAGTTAAATCTTTAATTAGATTTGAACGTGAAATGGTAATTAATTTTACCGATAACACCGTGGTGTTAGATATGGAGTGTTACCAGTTTTGCTTCATGGGATGAATAGGTTGGGATTGGGAAATAAAATAAATAATTACTTCGGTACGGTTCGCTAATCTCGACTAGTTTAGAAAAACCATAATTTGGTTTGAAACGACATCCAAAGGAAGATTACAGGATAAATTTTAAAGAATTTATCTTGGATAAAATTAATGGGAACCTTTCCCTAAGAATGTGCAATTTAGAAACTAGCTGTAGGTTAGCTAAGAAGAATAGTTTCCTGGGTATTGATCTGATGTTGGTTCCGGCCTTCGGGGTTAATGTTTGGGAAGTTGTTCTCTGGTTGATTTACGGTAAGTGACTAATGAATTGGAATGAGGCGTATGTTGTGTTTGTGTAACATTTATTTTAATATACGCGGGTTGTTCGGAAAGGCCGGGTTTATACCCATTCTGAATAACCGATTCGACGATAAGTCGAAGGTGAAAACGGTGGTTGAAGACCGGAAGTCTTCACATCGTTTGGATAATTACTGACGATCCTGATTGGGCAGTACACCCAAGAGGATGGAAATAGTTGGTGGTCGTCCAGACGTACTTGGAGATGGATGGATATGCGAGGAAAGTGCCTCCGTTTCGTTCAGACCCAGAACGGACTTGTAAATGGATTGTGTGTCCGACATTGGATTTTATTCTGTGTTGATTGATTTCTATTAAATATACATCTGTTTGGCGGCGAAGAATTTATTCTTTTGCTTAACGCCCTTCTCTGAGACGTACGAGCTCAGAGGTTGTATATCGATGGACATCAGTCGCATGGCATGAATTGCCCGTGTGGCACGCTAAGATGCAATGATCAAGTCTTCTGTTGAAAAGCAAAGTCTTGTGGTTGATGATCAAAGCACGACCTTCGTGGCAGCTTTGTGTATAACGTGAATTCGCGAGCCTCACATCTCGGTATGAGTTAAAAACGGGATACGGACTGCAGGGAGAGCACGACGTTTCTTTCTAGCTTTGGTGGTGTCAGTGACTTACCAGCCCTGACATTTATATACTTTTCACCTTTGTGGTTGTTGGAATGAGGCGCCTCGATTATAGGTCTGTAAGGAACGGGAAACGTGTGTTCAGGCATAATTAATCCTCTAACGTAAGTGAGGACCGGCCCTGAAGCATCCAGGGGTTGCCCAGAGTGCGTAGCCCTGGGACATTTGCTAGAGTGTCTCGAACGCGGAGAGGAGCTTGCCCCTTGCCTCGACTCATGACGGAAATCCAATTTCCAATACGTGTATTGCGGTTTTAATTGTAGAACTAGTATGGCGACATGATATATGGTACCCATGCCGTCTATGATTTATATTTATGATTGAAATTGTTTTGACACTATACACTTATTATAGTATCAAATGATTTGTTTTAAATGTACCAAGCATGTTTGGCTATTATAAGGGAAAACCCTATCCTCCGGCTTGCGTTGCATTGTGTGATGGGACCTGGGTCTTATAATAGCTTCATTTTTCGAAAAAGCTTTGCGCTGTTTATTCTATGCACTGGTATTCTTGGGAGGAAACCCGTTCCGTATTATACGGCGTGGTCCCTTGAATTACTCTCTTTTAAAGTAAAGTTTTAAATAACTGTTTTAGTTCTCACACCAGTCACATGACTGACCTGGAGTTTATTGTTTTAACCTAAACTCTGGGTGCCCCTATTTTCCGCACGGGCAGCTAGTAGTTTTGGTTTTGCAGATGTATATACACAGGATCCTGGTTTACAGCTGGAATGATATCCGGAAAGCTCTGTATCCGTATATCACCTTCAGTTGTGCTTTGTATTATTTTTCCGCTGCTATGCAATTTATTGTAATCTCTGATATTTATCGAATGTAATTTATTCATTTATACTCTGTATATTCTTGTATCTGATGGTATTGTTGTAATAACAATGAAATGTTCTTCTGTTTGCGTTCTGATTTGTCCTGTTCTCAAACGATCAGGGGTTTCGAACGGTCTAGATCGGTTTAACGACTGATTCATATCGAGCGAAATTTCCGGCCGTCACACTTACCCTTTGAAATAAAGTATTTTATAGCTTAAATAACTATATTACATCAATTTAAAAAACTCAAATTGAATTTGCATTCAAGTCGATAAGTTATAAAATCATGTTTTGACACTTTTTGACAAAAATCACCTTTTGACAAATTTCATAATGTGGAAAATAGGGAGAAGGACAAACTTAACAAAAAAATTGGTGAAAAGTACGGAAAGTTTAGAATTTAGTGAGAAGGCCAAATGATAGTGTAATTGGAAAAAAGTTCGTGGGCCCCCTGAATTCCACCTTTAGTGTAATGTGTCATTCTGCATAATTTTGAAACTTCCCATACTTTTCACCAAAAAAATTTCAAAGTTTGTCCTTTAAAAGAAAATCCTCTTTGATAATTTCTATAATTTTGACAAAACTTAATCTTAATATCCAATTTAGCTAATCATATCTTTGAAATGATTATTATTAATTCAAATCTTTTGAATTAAATTAGGATAAAAAATCTGGAATGTTACAAACTTCCCTCCTTAAAAACTTTTCGTCATCGAAAAAAAAGAAGATGTAAGCAAATTTATTTATACTCACCTTTAAACAATTTACCAAATACGTTTTTGTCAAAATTGTGAATATTAATTCATAAGGTATTTGTAACTACTTATACATTTTATTTTCTTACCTAACAGGTTCAAGAACTTATCGACTGTCCAAAATCGTCGATACATGCAATTTCTAATCCAAATCCTTTATAATAACCATAAACAATATTTTTCTACTCAAAATATAACTTTTCAAAACCATTTTTATATCGTAATTACGCTCTCTAAATACTTTAAACCCATTCTAGGGCATTATTAACCCTATCTCTAACGGGTTTTTCTTCTAGGATATTATTAAGTGAACATTAGGCTCACGTCCCTAAATGTTTCAAAATTAAGCTCACATTCCTCCCAAACTTTTGATATAAATTAGGTCCCTATTTTTCGAAAATTCATGGAAAAAATCATGAAAATTCATAATTAAATTAAACACGTAAACATCATCAAATTCATGCATTAAAACCACAAAAAAAACGCATCAAAAAAAACAAATCTCTAGTATATTGCATCAAACGATGCAATTATTTGCAATTGTTGCATACATTTCAGCCACAATTGCAGTTATGCATCAAACTGCAGTATTATTGCTGAAATATCAGCAATAATACTACAATAATTGCATCATTTAATGCAATAATTCATTCCCCTCCTGTTTTTTCAACCATACACTGTTTTTAAGCATTGTTGCTTACATTTCAGCAATTATAAACAATAATTGCACACATATCAGCACATATTGATAAACCTTCATCTATTTTAACATTGTTGCATACATTTCAGCAATTATACACAATAATTGCATACATTTCAGCAACAATTCGTAAGTCATGCAGAATTGTTCATATTTAATTGCATACATCTCAACAAGTATAACCAATAATTGTATACATGTATGCAATAATTCATCCCGATTTTCAATGTAAACTCAGGATGAATTGTTGCATAAATGTATGCAACTATTGGTTATAATTACTGATTTTGCCGATTTTTTTTAAGAATGTTTCTGCGAATATTTGCAATTTTTATTTTAATGTACCAGCGCTTTCTTTTTTGAAAAACACGTAAGAGCTAAAAATAGGGACCCGCTTTGACTGAAAAGTTTGGGGAGGATGTCGTCTGAACTATGAACATTAATAAGGATGTGTGCCAAATTGACCCTTTTTAGAACTTGTTTTCTCAAATAAATTTTCCATTAATAATGTACGGTAGCAATCTGTCGTGTAGAAACTCGAAAATGAATGTCGCAGTCCGTTATTAGAATTATTTTCCAGCAACTGAAGTGAGTTTAGCGCTTTATTACTTCCAAAATTTATTTAAAACAAAATTTTATTCAAATTTTTTCTTCAAAGTAATGCTATTTTACTTTATAATACTTCAGAAAATATTTCCAAACATACAGAATTTAAATTCTCTACTCCGGCCTGAATCCAATTTTAATTTAGCTTATTTGTATATTTTATTCTTATACAAATTCAATTTGGTTTATATATAACCATCTCAATATTATAATCTCATTTGATTATAATAATAACAACCAACCACATCAATAATTTCAGAAAATTATTACTTTATATCAAAATATAATTCTAGATAAAATTATTTCGTTTACCCACTTTAAAAATAATATTATATCAAATTATTCTGCTCAAGGGTTTAGAAATATCCGTTGATACGGTTGTCCACCCTGTATCGACCAGAATTCATAAACCCCTCAACAAATCAATCAACAGATTATAAAACAATTTTTATAATACTAACAAGTACGCTCTCTCTCATACACACACACACGTATACACTCATACTCGATCTAGGGTATTACTAACCCCATCTCTATTGAGTTACACCAGCGAGCCAAGGTTACCACTTAACCTTCATCCCTGGTATCAAATGTAATGACCCAACTTTTCTGTACTGTTTAAGCTGACATTTAACCACACCTGTCCAACTCAAAAGGCACAAGAAAGCGGATAGTTAGAGGAAAGAAGTTAGAGGGTGACAAAAATAAAAAAAGATATATTAGAACAGAAGAAGAATACCAACACTACAGAGTCAGAGTAGAATATAACCTTACAATGGAACGAATAAAATATAATATATCAGAATTCTTTACACAAAGAGAAAACTGTATATGTTTGATTATACAATATCAAAGTACCCACTGGATCAATATTACACACGCAACAGAAATAAATGAATATCAGAAAATATGGGAATACGTCTTGACTTCAGCTCCTTTCCTGAAGCTCCAAGCAATTCTAATGCAACCTGGATAATATACTCGTTCTGACCCGAGCACATTTGAAGGAAAGCAAAATCACCCGAATCAGTTTGGAATATTTTCAGTGATAAATTCACCTCACAAACAACTTGCTTAACTTTTTGAAAATCCTTTGCAAGAATGGAACTCTCATAAGACACGACCACACATAAACATGGAACGTGTTTTTACCTTACGATAACCAAATCATTTTTTATATCAAAATCCAATGATATTATAATAATGTCTATCAAACCACAAATATAAAATTGTACAGCCCGTATTGGAGTTTGTATTTCCAACATAACTAGGTATGGAACCATCTTCCAATCAGTGTTGTCTAAAGATGAAACAGTGGGGTTCAACAAAAACATCTTACAACCGAGCCACACATGATCGGCCACTCATTCAACTTGAGTGTACCGAATATATCACACCATGGTTGGGATAAGCAACCGTAAATTCCAAAGCATACAAAAATAGTGATAATCAATTTCTTTAGATCAGTTGATGCTATACCCAAATGAGTATGACCCACAAAGCCATGTTGCGTGCTCGATTTCAGTCATTTCCCGGTTGATGAGGCTTGAGGTCACGATTACCTTTACTAGAACATCACATTCATTTTGAATGCCACATTGTCAGATCCGCCAAATCACTAATTAATTTGCACAAATATACTCTGAGTGTTAAGATAAAAGAAGTTGCCTTCTTCACCACCATACTTGATATATTTATAAAAATCAACATACGTAATTCTAAGAAATAACATGTTTGACATTCGTCCATACAAGTTCGTCTTAGGATTGAACGAACCCGAAGATACCTCAAAACGAAGAGGTTTACTGATACAAGTTTAATCCTCGTAATTAACTAGAGACATCAGCGATCACCCCTCTGGCTTCGAAGATTTATGTCTTTAAATCATCACATAAGCATCCCTTCAAGTTGGTTTCGAACGCAAAGTCGTTTCGAAGTAGTTTAGGGTCTAGTTCTCATCCCGGTCTCCTCGAACTAACACGTCAAAAAGTCAACTAGGAATATCTTTATTAATAATTCTCTTGGAAACACAATCCCGTGGTCCGACCGTGAAATACCGAAATTCCCCATGAAATTCTATTATTATTTTAAAAATCTCATCCACTTACTCCTCAAAAATAACATTTACTATAGTTTAGGCTGCAACTTAGATTTGCGATCCTAAAAAGTAGCATTCTCATTATATCTAGGTTTGAATATTGATCGGACTTTATAATTTTTTTGAGCATATTAAATACACAATATTTGTAGGAACAACATTTCAAGTGCGAAGCGCATGCCATGACCATGCACGGAGCGCGTACCATGACCATGCGCAGAGCGCGTGCCGTTACGCTCGTTTATTGATAGTCAGGCTTTTAACTATCAACTTAAGCAGTATAATTCAGTACGTCAGCAGTTTAGGACCTTTTAATTTAAAACATTCATTAAAACCCTTTATCGATTCTTAAAAATCGATTTCACATACTTATTTCAACAAATTTCTCCTGTTTTCGTTACTTTGAGAATAATACCCATATCCTTATCTCTTTAGAATAAACACATTCACAAATCTCATCTCTTTATTTATTTTACCTCGAAAATATTGCAATATATTCACAAACAACTTTTATTTCCTTTACTTTGGAAATATCGTTATATATTCACAAAATCCCTTTTTGTTCCCTTTACTTTGGAAATATCGCTATATATACATAGCCAATTGGTATGGATTAAATCACCAAATCTTATATATAGGCCAAAATGATGTCATTCGACACATTGCCTATAATATAAACCCAAACGGTTTTATATAACTTCAAAACAGTGTCGAATAAAGCTTACATAAAGTTTATGGAAATAATAATAAAATTTCCATATCTACTTTCGTTTCCAACTCAGTTTAACTTTTTATTTTTGTTTTCTCGAAAAAAACATAACTATTTACTTATTTCTTTATATAAGTGTATTCACAAAACCATACTATCTTCATTTCTTAGAAAATTGTGTTATATACTTAATCAAATGGTATAAGTATAGATCAAACTTCATGTCTGGGTCGGACAATGTCAAGTAATACATTGTTTACGATAAAACCCAATAATTTTATTATATTTCTTAACCTTTGCAAATAAAGTTGCAATCTTTATTATGAAAATAATATAATTGTTCCCAACATAATTACCATCACAAACTAATATGATCCCTTGATAATAGTGAAGTCATTGAAGTTGAGGTATTTTATTTACCTCTACAACGTTCTTATCTTAAGATAGATACGTATTTGTAACTCAAATGATGATATTATTTAAAATATCCTACCAATTTCATTTACTATTATTTAAAATATGGTTTTATAAACCATTTCTTGCGTTTGACAAGAATCTCCCTTCAAATTCTAAACCAATTTCATTTACTATTATTTAAAATATGGCTTTATAAACCATTCCTTGTGTTTGAAAAGAATCTCACTTCAAATTCTAATCGCTTTTACTAATTCTGTTTATTAAAAAAAACTTACTAGACATAAATCTTTAGCTTTAAATCCCTTTAACACAATTCACTTTTAACTTGGACTGATTACCAAAAATCCATTTATCACATCCTTTACGCAAGTCCATTGAGCATCTTATTATAAAACTTAACTTGCATTTTTATTTCAACAAATCCATTTGTTAACCCTTTACAAATCTGTTTAAACAACTTACCTTTGCACTTTGGAAATTTCTTTTCCTTCTCAATCGTCTTTACTTAATTCAAATATTAAGCAAAAGTTTGTTTAAAATCATCACATTCACTTTATATCTCTTTATAAATCTTGTTTATAAACTTGGACTTATTATAAAATCCCTCTATAATACCCTTATGAAGTTTAACTAAATCTCAATACGACTTGACTACTTCTTTTAAATGAATTCAATTCCAATAAGGTAATCACTCTAATTGTTAAATAAAAATAGAATAGTTAATTTCTTTTAAAATCTTATTAAAATAATAACTAATTTCATTAATAATAATCAACTCAGTAATTGTCTTTAAGCACCGTTAATTAAAAGGTTAATTAACCTTTGTGAACACTTGTTTAATTCAACGATTATTCGTTAACACTATTTCTATTAGATTAATTAAAACAAATTAATCTAATAACTAATTCCAGTTAAAAACAATTGATTTAGTCAATTTGAATAAATCAATTAACTTATTAACTAAATTTCAGCTAATCCTTCCTCTTAAATTAATTAGTAATATAATTAATCAAAAAATATCGCTCGGTTGTTTTCTTAAAATAATTATCTCAAATTATTAACCCTTAGGTTAATTTCTGACTAACTGCTTATGAATTTAATTAAAATATAAGAATTTGCAATACAAAATATTTATAATTACTTTTATAAAAACAATCACAATATCGATTTATTTATAAAACTTCTATTTTTATATAACTTATAAAAATATAATTGAAAATCTTGCTTCAATTGGAAAAATAAATTTTATAACTTCAACTTCGTCAATTCACCTGACGACAATTAATATCTTAAAAAGATGGAATTTTATACCATCCGCTGCCAACCACTTTATCAATACCGTCTATTGATTAATAACATATCAACGTTGAATACAATTCAACAATCAACATCCAAACAATAATTTAACGCTCCTTGGGTTAAACAGTTCATATATGCATAATATGAAACAAGTAACATAAAAAATATTTGAGGAATCCATGCCAGTTGGATCCCTCTAACCTGTTTTTCTCTGCATCACATCTCATCATATCATTTAATAATTGCATATAAAATGAATAATTTTAATCTAATACATTTAGAATAAGGATATATAAATAACGTCAATCAACAATCAAACATTAAACATACAAAATATCCAATAATCCAATTTATAATATAATGATGAATTATAATAATATGAATTTGTTCATATCATAGAATTCCAGAAGACGTGAGAATTAACTCACATTTCGTTTGATCAACAATTTTCAGTCGATTTATATAATTTTAAATGAGTGTATGAAATTATATAAAAATCTAATTGCCTCTGAATCAGCTCGTATGCATAGTATTCGTTAATGCGGTCCCAACGCCGCTCGTTTCGTTTGATTTTGATGACATATGCAAAAGTTGTATATTTTATAAGTTATCGATTTTATAAATATAATAAAATTAATTAACTAAATCTAATTATGCAATTACCCTTAATCCTTAATCATGTTTAGCATAAACAACCCGCTAATTCTCCTTCGGCAAATTCTATTTCAACCCAGAAATTTAGTTAGTAGCCCCCCATTTCATCAAAAAAATATAATGACCAAAATACCCTTTTTCCGTTATAATTTTTTTCCAGCTTTTTGAATACCTCGTAGTTGTACTACGTGGTTTTTCGGTGAACCTCGTAGTAACCCTACGTGGTCCATGAATGAACCACGGAGATCATCTACGTGGTACTTTGACGAACCACGTAGAACAGCTACGAGGTACACTGAAAAACCACGTAGTTCCCCTACGTGGAAGAGTATTTTTGGTTTTTTTTTTTTAAAAACGGGGGGCTACTAACTAAATTTGGGGGTTTACCAATTATTTCATGATTTGGGGCTACTAACTAAATTAGTGCCTTCTCCTTCTCCTTCAAACGAAAGAACGCTGCTCCATACTTCATGGCCGACGCCTCTCACAATCATCCCTCTTTCAGTTCTTCCCCGAATATCCCGAAACCACCATCAATAGTCTTCTCCTCGTGGATTCTTTGCGACCCACCATCCATGATGAAGCTCGACATCCCTCCTCCCCCATGATTGCGTTCTCGGCCTCCCCGTGCTGCCCAGGCAAAGTAGCGGTACTTTTTAATCCCAAAATCCACAAAATTTCACCAAAATCCGCTAAACTCCACTAGAAATACAATTCCAATCTCCAATCCTTCGAACAATACTTGGTTTCTGATAAAAGATCTGCCCTAGGTCGTCACTGTATATTCTTTGTTCACCAAAAAAACACCAAACTTAGCGAAACCCATACGAGAATAATGCCCTCGAAACAAGGAATCAAACGAACCCAAATCCGTTCGTTTTCGTTTTGTTTTTGCATTTATAGAATTTTCTGAAGTTGCATAGGAGGCGGATGTTGCTTTCTTCTCGCAGGGAAGAAAGAACGAAATTCAGGTGTTAAAACGGGTTTCCTTATCTGACAGTCACGAAAATGTTAAACGAAAGAGGGACAAAATCTTTGTTGAGATACCGTCGAGATTATGAAAAGATTAGGCAAGATTTAGGCTAAGATTATGAAAAGATGAGGTAGGATTTGTAAAGATCTTTGCTATGATATAATGGTGCAGATTTCAGAAAATGTTGACCCTTTTTTAATATACATATACTATTATTTTATCATTAAAATATTGACACAAATCTTACGCCTGAAGTTTCACGCTTAAACGACCACATATGAGCTTCAATCGCGATAAAAATTGAAATGATGAAACAGGTTTCGTTGAATTCCGAGACCTTTGAAAAACTCGTTTTTTTTTCACAACGTAAATCGATACGCATTTATATCACGCATGATCACATAATAACTTCAATTGACTTGAAATGAGAAATCTTATAATAATTAACCATTACGGATTTTATAAAATTAGTTTTGTTAAAATCCGAGGTCGTCTGAAAATTGGTTATTCTCAATTTCCATATTAAACCGATAAAATATAAATCTCTTTCAATAATTAAATCCATTGATAATAAATTATTATTATTATCATATACATATATATATATATATATATATATATATATATATATATTCAAATAGAATTTATATAGCTTTAAAATAAACTAAATTAGATCTTTAAATTCAATATTTTAGATTACAAGTTAAATCGATATTTAATATAGTTAAAATCCTTTTATTTTGTTTGATAAATTGTTGTAGTTGATAAACCATTATACATCAATTTTTCTAGAATTTTTTTTTTTTGACATAACTCACAAACTGCAAGATAAAATCTCGATTTTCTGTTTTTTTTTATAAAACTATAGTCCAGTAGATCCAGAAGATTCTTGTTTCAAAGAGTTCCGACTAATATTAGATCACGTATACTCGATTGAAGTTCAAACCGTAAAATTCCGAACTACCTCAATGCTGCAAGCTCATTTTTAATTAAATTTAATTTAATTTATACATTCAAACTTGTTGAATTCGAGTTATTTAAATTTCCAAATCAACATTTAAAATCAATTTTAGATGTTCAAACTTAACGGCTAAAAAATTCGGGTCCTTACGATTCTGCCAGTTGAGTAACATGATTTATGCATATGCACACATATTTTTAAAATATAACCGTTTTTCAGCCAATTGAATTATAAATTCAATCGACTGACCTGATGGGTTGCGACTTTTTAAAGAGCCATAACTCTTTAATATAAGAGTTATTACTATATCTTTTGATCAAACCTTTTCACGAATAATTGCAACCTTTTATTTACTATAAATATATTTCAAAATCACTTGTTTTAATCACTGAATTTTCTTGGTCTAATTATTCTCTGATTTCAAACTATTTCTATTTCATTTCTATATTCACTTGTGCTCTCAAATATTTAACATTATGTGATTATAAATCAATGTCCTTCTTTATTCTTCACTTGCTTTAAAATATATACACAAAGTTGAAGATTATAGAAAGAGTGTACTCAGTTATGACTAATTTGTGTTATTAAGAACACATATATAGTCAAACAACATTTTGTATTTATTGAAGTCATGTTCCGCTGCTAAGGAAAGAAGTCCTCTACGGCTGCTGAGGCGAAATCCTATTCTACTGCTCAGGTATTGTAATACATGTTCCTCCAGGTTAAGTGAAGGTGTTGATTAGTTAAATTCCAGAAGAAGTTTGGGACTGGAGGTAGGACGGTGCTCCGAACCAGTATAAAAATTCATGGTGTTCTTTACTTTACTTACAACTTGTGTATTGCTTATCTGTGATATCATATCTAAGTATTTATCTCATTAAATATTTACTTGTAGAAATCAAAGTTACAAAGTTAGTATATCACGTGGAAAAAACTTCTGCATACACGTTTATCACACGTATTTCTATATTACTCGATCTTACTTGCCTTTTCACTGGATTATCGTGGGTATGAACCGGCCTAGGAAGTATGCAGATATTGTTGATTGTGATAGGCTTAATTTGACGATCGAGAATGTGGAGGAGCGAAGGGTTGTGCTCGACTTTTTACTGGGGGGTGGGGTAATGGTTATATACTCGCTAGGGATTCCACAAGAAGGGTTGGCATATGCACTTATTGTTTGTGAGTATCCAGATGTCTTTGAGGAAGTTTATGAATTACCGCCACATCGGGAGATTGAGTTCAAGATTGATCTGATAGATGGAGCTAGACCCATTGTTGTGTTGTCGAGAAGAATGGCGCCGAGAGAGCAGAAGGAGCAACAAGTGTATGTTAGAGACCTACAAAAGAAAGAGTTCATTCAGAGAAGCATATCTAAATAGGTTGCACATGTTTTGTTCATGACTACGGGGGATGTCTCGTTGATACTACGTATGGATTATCATGAGATGAATAAAGTTACAAAAAGGAATAAGTATCCATTACCGAGGATTGATGACTTGTTCGATTAGCTACATGAGGCGAAGGTGTTTTCCTATATGGATTTGGCTACGAGATTTCAGCAGTTGAGAGTGACAAATGATATTGTGCCAAAGATTACTTTTAGAACACCGGGTTTCTTTGAGTGGTTAGTGATCCCTTTGTGTTAACCAATGCGCCGACATATTTTTTGGATCTTATAAATGAGGGTATCAGAGATCATCTAAACTAGTTTGTACCATTGTTCATGGATGATATTCTTATATAATCTAGGAAGTAAAAGGAACACAGGACTTATTTGAGTATTGCGTTTTATATATTTAGGAAGCACATTGTAATGCCTCGAAAATTCCAGACCAGTCAAAATTGCCGAAAATCCTTTCACTCAAAACAAACAAAGATAGCTACCATTATATTTGGTAAATATGTACAACATTACTAAATGCATTGGATAGTATTTTAATAAATGTCACTTATCAGAGTATTCATTTAATTAATAGTGTGTTCTTTAAATACAAATTAAACACAACTACTATAAATCAACTTTTATGCGACTCTAGTGAGACGTGCATCAATATTCATTCCTACAATCTCGATAAATATGTTAGTATAGCTTAAATGATAAACATGAAAGATGCACCAACATAAGATGTAATAACAAGTAATTTTTTTATTAATAAAGCAGCTGCATCACTACCCTTTGTGACTACCTACGTACCTTTATCTAACTGGGTAAGTAATTAGGTAGAGGATCAAGCCAACATAGTTCTTCTTTACAAAACATTTAAAATTAATATTACTTCCAAAATAATCTTTATATCAAGTAAGGATAAAACACTCTGCAAATACTCGTTTTGAAAGATATCTATATATCTCTTGTAGAATTTCTTTTCAATAGATAAACATCTTCTATTATAAATACCAAGAAACTCCTTTGTGATAAAATAAATATAACTCCAAACTAGTCATCAAGAAAAGGAATACTTTAAAATAGTGTTTTACATAAAACATTTGTCGAAGTATTGCATTTTGATAATGCAATTATGGCTATCAACCGTAGGTATTCATTGTCTGTCCCAGTCCCTTACTAATCCTTATTTTCTTGACATCAGGACATTATGCAAGTCATACTAAGTCATCAATGCCCTCAACATCAGTCATATATGTTGTTTGCTTACCGAAGTAAAGATTGCAGCCAATATAGTATGTTGAAGATATGTGCAGCATTACATTAAAACACAAGTTTAAGAAATAAGTAATTGTTTAGGTGATGAGTATACTCATAGTACTTATTGCTATCTTCATGCAAAATCTTTGTAGAACATAATACAGTACTTATCATCACCCCCAAAGCAATCAAATGTCTTCCTCGAATCATCGAAATTCGCAAAACTCACGCCAACCTGCTTTGTTCTAGGTTTTGATACGTTTTGACTCTCTTTTTAACATCCCCAATTTTGACAATTTGTTTATAAAACTATGAGGAAGCTTAAGTCCAAATTTGAGAGGATTTGGATTAGTTTACCATGGTTTTATACTCAAAACAATTATTACTTATGTTGCATTGTGAAAAGTTCTGGGTAGTTTATAATGATTTTAGACTAAAAACAGCTACTATAGCGCTTCAGGGGCGCTATGAAAAGTTCTAGCCTGGTACAGTGCTTCATAAATAATTCAGAGTAAAAATAGTGTTTTTCTGAAATGCTATGAAAAGTTCTGGCCTTGGTACAGTGCTTCTTAAATAATTCAGAGAAAAGTAGCGTTTTTAAAAGCTACAAAAAGTTCTAAAATTCAATTTTTCAGCCAGTTTTTCAACAAAATGTTTGTTGCTATTTTTCTATGATAAAAATAGTTTTTGAATCCAAATTTTCTACAGTAAGAAGCTATCTTAGTCTACTTAATTAGCATGAAAAGAAACTTCTAAAATTATTTATCAGTTTTAAATATATAATTCAACAATACAAGGCATTTTAACATGTCCATTTTAGGCAGATTTTTACCTGACTTTACATCCAGTTTTCAGATAAAAAAACGATCGAATTAAAAAAGTGGTACAAGTGGAAGTTGTAGGCCTTTGAATTAGCATTCCAGATTGATAAAGAAATCTAAATTTCATTGAGAATTGCAAAAGTTATGCCCAAAATACCCAATGTCATTTTCAGTGATTCGGGTTCTATCGTTTCTTCTTAATTTTCACAACTTTTCTTCAAAATATGAAATGAATACATGAACTTAAATAGTTTTTCTCACCTTAGAATTGAATATTGGACTTGTATTTATTTTCTTTGCTTCTCCTAAACTTCTCCTCTTTATCTTATCTTTTTTTTGCTTTTGTGAATGTATGAAAAGAAGTGAATATTTCCACCCTTTATATAGTATTTTTCAAGGCTAGTTTGGTAATTTAGTTTTGGACATTTGTCTACCTTATCTTCATGCAAGCTTTAGGATGTAGAAACATGTCTCCTTAGGTGTCTTTAGATGTTTCTACACATGGACACCTAATGTGTTAATGTGTCTTTACCTTATTTACTTACAAGACATGTGTACCGTTCATTTGATGACACGTGTCCCTATCATTTTAAGTCAATTTTCATATTCTAGAATGTGTACACATATGCCATTTGTATTTTATTTATATGCTATGTACATACATATATGTGTTTTTCTATTGTTACTAGTTGTAGATGATGTTCTAACAACTTTTAAGAAGTAAAATGTCGTTTATCGAAAAAACTATTTTCGGTTACATTATCGATATTTCTTCGAACTACTTACCATTGTAAACAAAAATTAAACAACATGTATTCCCCTTATTAATTACTATTTATAAAGGGACTTAATCAAGGTTATAAAACCAAATTTATAATATTAAATTCAATATTTAATTATTTAAATAGCCTAAATATCTAAATATTAATTACCCGAAGTTTTAGGTTGTTACATTTTTTCCTCCTTAAAAGGAATTTCGTCCAGAAATTTTATGCAGTAATTAATCAAAAGAACGACAAATATTCCACAAAGGAAACTCTATGTATCCAGGGCATTTTTCTTGAAAATATACTTTCAAAACAATTTCATAAATCAAAATTTTAAGACATACCTGGATATTATATGATTCGAACTTTTCAATTTGTGATCAACATTCTATCAATCCTGCAAGTTGTTACTGGATCAGGCACGCCATAATATATCCAAATTGAGGATCTTGTTCTTTGCAATCCACATCGATACCTAGTCTCCTTACTGTGAACATACACTCAATTTGGAATAGATTTTAGAGCCTCCCCTTTTTTATACATAATTGCAGCCAATGCCAAATCACTCAGTAAAGACATACTCTTCTTGTGTGGTAAAAATCGGAATGTACCAAAGATTCATCACACTTCGGCTCATCTGACTCATCATCATCAAGTAAGAATATATTCTCCATGTTGCGGTACCCATCTAAATGTACCAGAGAGTAATATTTTCAAAATAGACATCTCAAATAATATCTTCAGTTTTTTTTACAACATGATTATATTCAGCAAAGTGGATCCAAGCCACACACTCAGTTTAGGATATTCTATTGCGGTCGGCATCCCCTCACTAAGTAGGGACGTTCTCTACTAGCTCAATACCGCATAGAGTAATAGTTGCACTACCCAAGTTTTATTGTCTTATAACGCACATCATCATCATCACTATCCGAAAGTAACCATCATATTGCAGCCGACATCCCCCTCTAAGTAGGGATGTACTCTATTGGCTCAATACCACATAGAGTAATAGTGCACTACCCAAGATCCATTGTCTTATACCACACATCGTTACCGGAAGGTATCCATCATTGATGAAATAATCCGTTAAATCTTTAATAAGTATAAACAAAGTATTCTCTCAAAGTACTTCTATACTTTGAAATCATTACTCCAAAATAGATAACCATTTACTTTTGAAAAAAAAATCCACACTCAACTTCAAAAATCATCTGTAAGGCATTAAGCATGAACTTCTTTTTAATCCCACATCAGTCCTTTCAAATTACTCGATGTATCTCAAAATTTTATATTTGTCACTAGTTACGATATTCACATTGGATGATGTCAACCTCTTTTTCTTTTTGTCAAACACATAGTTCAGTTTGCAAAAATGTTTTAAGATACCAAACTTTCAAAACTTTAAAATATATATGATGCAAGTATTTTAGATAATTAATCTAGCTTTTCAATAAGATTATCTTCGACTAAACCCAAATCAAAGATTTATAATCGAATTGCTTAGAGATGTTTCAGTAGCTTTAAGCTAACATCATCAATACTAAACAATTATAATATCATATTATGTAATGACATAATTGTTTAAAGAGATTTTCTCACCTTGGTTTTTCATGAATGTAGTGTTCAATTTACTCATCTTGATCTTCCTCAAGTTTATTTACCCAAGCTCTTTTAATTCCTTCCTCGATAAGTTGCTATTCCACATTCCTTTTAAGCCACTCTATTGCATCCATTTGATGCTACAACCTACCTCCCTTTATAAGCCGCTTCATACAATCCTTGTTACTTTACGACTAATCACATGCACCTACAAGTTCGTTAAACCTCTCTGTGTGGTGCTTGATAACAGATTAACACATTATTCTTATTAGTATAAACACTAAACAAAAATTAAACACAAAAGTTAAACACAAAAGTTAAACACATAAAATAAATACAACTCATAACCCTGGTCAGAGGAATGGTACCTTACACAGTCTAGTTTTATTTATCAAATTTAGGTAGCTTCATTTCAAAATTTCTAGGATGATTTTCTAATCTTATGAGAAATTTTATTAAGGAACCTAACCTAAGCTCTAATACCAACTTGTAACTCCCCGAAAGTTTCAGACCAGTCAAAATTGCTGAAAATCCTTCCATCTAAAACAAACAAAGATAGCTACTATTATATTTGGTAAATATGTACAACATTGCTAAATGCATTGGATATAATTTTAATAAATGTCACTTATCAGAGTATTCATTTAATTCACAGTGTGTTCTTTAAATACAAATTAAACACAATTACTATAAATCAACTTTTATGCGACTCTGGATAGATGTGCATCGATATTCATTACTACAATCTTGATAAATATGTCAGTATGGCTTAAATGATAAACATGAAAGATGCTCTAACATAATATGTAATAATAAGTAATTTTTTATATTAATAAAGCAGCTGCATCACTACCCTTTGTGACTACCTACGTACCTGTATCTAACTAGGTAAGCAATTAGATAGAGGATCAAGCCAACGTAGTTCTTCTTTACAAAACATTTAAAATTAATATTTACTTCCAAAATATTCTTTATATCAAGTAAGGATAAAACACTCTACAAATACTCGTTTTGAAAGATATCTATATATCTCTTGTAGAACTTCTTTTCAAAAAACAAACATCTTCTATTATAAATACCAAGAAACTCCTTTGTGATAAAATAAATTATAACTCCAAACTAGTCATCAAGAAAAGGAATACTTAAAAATAGTGTTTTACATAAAACATTTGTCAAAGTAATGCATTTCGATAATGCAATTATGGCTATCAAACCGTAGGTATTCATTGTCTGTCCCAGTCCCTTACTAATCCTTATGTTCTTGACATCAGGACATTATGCAAGTCATACTAAGTCATCAATGCCCTCAACATCAGTCATATATGTTGTTTGCTTACCGAAGTAAAGATTGCAGTCAATATAGTATGTTGAAGATATGTGCAGCATTACATTAAAACACAAGTTTAAGAAATAAGTAATTGTTTAGGTGATGAGTATACTCATAGTACTTCTTGCTATCTTCATGCAAAAGCTTTGTAGAACATAATACAGTACTTATCATCACCCCCAAAGCAATCAAATGTCTTCCTCGAATCATCGAAATTCGCAAAACTCACGCCAACCTGCTTTGTTCTCAGTTTTGACACGTTTTGACTCTCTTGTACTTTGATTTAACATGCCCAATTTTGACAATTTGTTTATAATACTACGAGGAAGGTCAAGTCCAAATTTGAGAGGATTTAGAGTAGTTTACCATGGTTTTATACTGAAAACAGTTATTACAGTGTTTATGTTACGCCGTGAAAAGTTCTGGGCAGTTTATAATGATTTTAGACTAAAAACAGCTACTGCAGCGCTTCTGGGGCGCTATGAAAAGTTCTAGCCTACTACAGTGCTTCATAAATTATTCAGAGTAAAGATAGCGTTTTTTTTTTTGAAATGCTATGAAAAGTTATGGCCTTGGTACAGTGCTTCATGAATAATTCAGAGAAAAGTAGCATTTTTAAACGCTACAAAAGTTCTAAAATTCAGATTTTCAGCCAGTTTTTCAACAAAATGTTTGATGCTATTTCTCTATGATAAAAATAGTTTTTGACTCCAAATTTCTACAGTAAGAAGCTCTCTCAGTCTACTTAATTATGTGAAAAGAAATCTTTAAAATTATTTATTTAAATATATAATTCAACAATACAAGGCATTTTTAACATGTCTATTTTAGGCAAATTTTTACCTGACTTTGCATCCAGTTTTCGGATACAAAAACGATCGCTAGAAAAAGTGGTACAAGTGAAAGTTGTAGGCCTTTGAATTAGCATTCCAGATTGATAAAGAAATCTAAATTTCATTAAGAATTGCAAAAGTTATAGCCAAAATACCGAACATCATTTTCAGTGATTCGGGTTCTATCGTTTCTTCTTAATTTTCACAACTTTTCTTCAAAATATGAAATGAATACATGAACTTTAATAGTTTTTCTCACCTTAGAATTGAAGATTGCACTTGTATTTATTTTCTTAGCTTCTCCTAAACTTCTCCCCTTTATCTTATCTTGTTTTTGCTTATGTGAATGTATGAAAAGAAGTGAACATTTCCACCCTTTATATAGTAATTTTTAAGGCTAGTTTGGTAATTTAGTTTTGGACATTTGTCCACCTTATCTTCAAGCAAGATTTAGGATGTAGAAACATGTCTCCTTAGGTGTCTTTAGACGTTTCTACACATGGACACCTAATGTGTTTATGTGTCTTTACTTATTTACTTACAAGACATGTGTACCATTCATTTGATGACACGTGTCCCTATCATTTTAAGCCAATTTTCATATTCTAGAATGTGTACGCGTATACCATTTGTATTTTATTTATATGCTATGTACATACATATATGTGTTCTTCTATTGTTACTACATGCATATGATGTTCTAACAACTTTTAACAAGTAAAATGTCGTTTATCGACAAAACTGTTTTCAGTCACATTATCGATATTTCTTTGAACTACTTATCTTTGTAAACAAAAAATAAATAACATGTTTTCTCCTCATCAATTATTATTTATAAAGGGATTAAATCAAGGTTATAAAACCATTTTTATAATATTAAATTTAAGATTTAATTATTTAAATAACCTTAATATTTAAATATTTATTACCCGAAGTTTCAGGTTATTACACACATGATGAAGGCTAAATTTTCCAAGTGTCACTTCTAGAAGGAAGAAGTGAAATTCTTGTGCCATGTAGTATTCGTACATAGGATAGTGGTGGATCTTGCGAAGGTAGCAACGATCCAGGATTAGAATCAACCTAAGAACGCTACAGATATTCAAAGTTTCCTTGGTCTAGCTGGATATTATAGACGATTTATCATGGATTTCTTTAAGATAGTCGCACCGTTAACTTGATGAAGAAAAATCAGGTTTTTGATTGGGATGAGCGGTATGATCATGATTTTGTGGTTTTGAAACTGAGATTATTGAGTGCACTAGAATTGGTTATTCCTAGTGGGAATGAAGAGATGATTTTGTTCACGGATGCTTATGGTACAAGGCTTGGTGTTATATTGATGCAGAGAGGAATGTCACTTATGCTAGTTAACAACTGAAGCGCACGAAAGAAATTACCCTATTCATGATATGGAATTGGCGACATCTTTGCTTTGAAGATATGGAGGCACTACTTGTTGGAAGAAAGATTCGAGCTTTTTACGGATCATAAGTCATTAAAGTGCATTTTCTCTCAAAAGGAACTTAACCTCGTATGATTTCAGTATTTCCTATACTCCATGAAAGGGTAACGCAGTGGCAAACACATTAAGTATGATACATGCTGGACTTGGAGCAATGTTTTTAGAGTGGAAACAGCTAGAGTATTTAGCTTGATTTGATTTCAGACCTTGTTGTGAGTTGGTGCCTGAAGTATTAGCGAGTTTATCCATCACATCGACTCTCCATCAAAAGGATTGGAGCAAGCCAGAAGCGGGATG
Source organism: Allium sativum (assembly GCA_030737875.1). Lineage (NCBI taxonomy): Eukaryota > Viridiplantae > Streptophyta > Magnoliopsida > Asparagales > Amaryllidaceae > Allium > Allium sativum. The sequence goes on along the minus strand of CM060920.1, from coordinate 178,862,213 downwards.
CTAAACTAGCAATGTTCTTGGATAAGATCGAAATGAGAGTCAACTCAGGGGATTTGAAGCGATTATGAGATCAATCGAGATGGCTGGCTTCGCAAGTATGGACGATTGTATGTTCCAGATGTTGATGGTCCACTATGTCATGACAAGTCTAGGGTACTCAATTGAGTAGCTCGAGAGTTTGGTGCTTTTGGGGATTTGCTTTTGGAGTGCACAGTTGGAGCGTTTGGAGCATGACATTGGTATTTCGATACTTATGTCTATTATATTTGTTATACATGATAGACTTGTTATTATATATGAGGTTGTTGTATCGGATATTTATTATAATTAACTCCGTGTATTGTGGAGTTGATGTATTCTAGCAATTATGCTCTGATATTCATTTGTCAGTTTCTTTATCTATCGGTCTCTTATATATTATTCTATTTATGTTCATGTATATTTGTATATTATATGTTGTCATTCCATTGTGAGACCTTTTCTACGTCTTGGTTTAGTGTTTTGTTCTAATTTTACCCTAATAATCTGCTTTTTTGGTATTTGAAAGTAAGACGATGTTGTAAGGCACTGACTTTTAAGTATCATGAAGGGCGGGCCGTCACATGATTGTTATATACTATTTTGGTTGGCTTTATAAAGTCGACTAAAAACGTGAACAAAGTTTTTAACAAAGTCCAAATTAAGACTTTTTTTGCTTATTGGAGATAGATGAAGTTGATCATGCGAAAATTGGTGTTTTCCAACTAGGGATGACAATGAGACGGGATTAGAGTCCAAATCTGATTGAATCATATATGTTTTTGTCTGTTTAGACCTATCCCATTGGGCCTTCTGGTTGGGTATACCCACGATCCACTTTTGAAATCCCGGGTCTATGGTCAAGGTGGGACACAGCTGACCCGTCCAAACCCGATCCGCATTATTGGAGCACCATGAAACAACTCTGTTACTATAATGATTATTTGTTCAGTATAAGTGGTTATGACATTATTATACACTTTCAATCAATAAACTACAAAATTTTTATAGTCTTAAGTTGCATCATTGTTAATTATACAATAACATTTGCATATCTTTTGAACTATTATCGTACAACTTATTTTATTTTATTATTTTATCGTTTAAAACACATTATTATTTGCATTTAATTTATCATTTAGCAACAACAAATATAAATAAATAAATTTGTGTATATCAGTGCATACTTTTTCAGGGTTTGGTCTATCCTAAACCGTACGAATTTCAGATTCGGTTATACGTAGGGGTGGGCATAAACCGCACCGCAATGCGGAAACCGCCCAGATCGAACCGCAAAAACGGTGCAGAAAACCGCACCAGGTTCTCTCTCTAAAGCAAACAGCTCAAACCGAACTGGATTGCAACGATATGGTTCGGTTGCGGCTTGAACTATTACGAAACCATATTAAACCGAACCGAACCGCATAGCTACTCCGGTAACGTTATGATAAAAGATTTAACAAATTCCTATTTAACTTTTTATTTTAATGATATATATTCTATTTTCAACGTATGTTGTAGTTATATCAATTCAAGATAACAATATGTGTTTTAACCTTCAGGTGATACAACGTCATATAATCGTAAATTGATTGTTGATGGAAGTAATTCTCTTGATTCATATTTAAATATGGGTTCAAACCGGACCGTATTACATCGAAACCGAAGCGAAACCGACCTGTTTTAACGGTTAGTATAATGGTTTGTATTTTTGAAAAACCGTTAGATGCGGTGCGGAAGCAGTTTAAGCTCCAAACCGAACCGAACCGAACCGAACCGCGCTCACCCCTAGTTATACGGATGAAATCCGAGACAGAATTCAAAAAATCGGAATGGATCTCAAACAGTGAAAATCCAACCCGCACCGTTGCCATTCAAGTTTGCAACACCATTCGCTGGGAATGCCCAACATATTGTTTTTGAGTATTCCCCATCGCGCCCATAACCGTCTTTTGCGGTATTAATAACTTCAGGGTCGTTTGTGCAACGTAACATCAATATCTCAATATACCCTGAGCTCAACTTTGGCATGGTAGTCTTTCCTAATCCACAGTAGCCGCTCTCCCCTGTCACAGCTCGGTTATTCTCATGGCGTTTCCCCTACGCTGTCCCCCAACTATAATCACCGCTCGTCTTGTTAACCGTCACCGACCGCCTCCTTCTTCTTCCTCCTCCAACACGCTTATGCTTCCACCATTCAAAAACACTAAAAGTTCAAACAGTCTCACCTCCCTTCATTGCGACCATTTCAACTCGTAATATTCATTAAAATTTCATTCGAGCTGTCGTTTTTCTGCATTTTCCCAATTGTATAATGAGTTGCTTTGACTGAATTAGGTGTTCGGGCTGCTCGCACGAGCTGGATTTGGATAACCCGCACGTGCTTCAGGAGGCAGCTAAGTTCTTTGGTGATTTAGGCGTTTCTGATTTCAGTTTCGATGCTTGTAAATTGGTAACAAAATTTTCTAAGCGGTTGATAATTTGTTCTGGTATTTTTGTCTAGTTCAGCGGGTGTCAAATTGTTTGTGTCTGTATACGTTAAATGCCATTGATTATTGGCAGTAGCTGCAAACACATTGTCTGTTGAATGATAACTCTGTAGCGTGATCTTCAATGTTTGGATTATCCAAACATTGGTCACTTGTGACCTGCGGGAAAAATAAACAAATATCTTACTCGGAAATTTGTTTTTTAGTAGTATATCTGAGTCGTGACGTAGAAGTTGTTTTAGGCTAATTGTAAAAAGTACTAGCGTTTGATTTTGATAAAGAGTGCTACTATTTAACACCTCAGTTTGCACTTCCGGCCACCTTTATAAATTTAATACAAATGATTATTTTTTATATTCTTCTGGCCACCATATATTATTCCTTCATTTAGCTATTCACTACCGTACTTCTTCTAAAAAAACACGTAATTCTCTACAATTTCAAACCCTAAACCCTAACAAAAGCAGATATTCTTTTGTGCCTAATAGAGATGGAAGATGAAGATAAAAAGAGGCTGGAATTACTTAATTTTTATTATTTTCTATTATGATATAAAACATGTTGTTAGGTTTTTTTTAAATGGTTAGGGTTTTCCATTGCGTTTTAGAATATTTTTTCCGCTCCGTTAGAAATTTCAAGTTTGGACGACATTAAATTTGACGATGTTGTAATAGAGAATGACAATGAAAGTTTTGACTTGTAGGGTTTTTATCCGTATAACTTACGTATCTTCTTTTATATATTGATACATTAAATTTTTTGTTGTTTTATAGATGGAGTATTTGAATGATGATAAATTGAACGATAAGCATTATGGTTGTGATAATATGATGCAAGATGTTCAATCAAATGACTCAAAAGACATAATTGTTGAGGACGTGTAGAGGAATGTGTTGGTGGTCTTTTCATTTTTAGGTTATTAAGTTACACGGTGGCCAGAAGAAGGAATTTGAAATATTTGGGGTGCTCTTAATTTTGGTGACCGGAAGTGTAAACCGGAGTGTAAATAGTAGCACCCTTGATAAAATGCAGCACGAATAAATGAAATAAGCCATAAGTGATATTTATTCTGATTGAATTATCAACGTTTAAGCAAATTAGTTCTCTCCTCATTAGTTGTTACCAAATAGTCAGATACAAATAAGCAGCTTAAAAGTACTTTTGGCTATTACATTTAGTTCCCAAACCTGCTTTTAGTTTATATTGTTATCCAATTAATTTATTTTCTTTTATCGATTATTGTTTATAAACTATTTTTTTCCCTCTTTGTTCTGTTAAGATGTGATATCTTATATGTTGAAACTGACATTGTAGTGGGATTGGAGGTGTCGAGCAAAGCTAGCTGTTCGGGGGTCATCCAAACATCCATTAATCGGGTTGTATCAAGAGGGCACACATAATGTTGTTGATATTCCCCAGTGTAGAGGTAGAAGTATATTTTTATGTGTGTAAGTTTATTTATTTTCAGTTATACGTTGTATCAAGCAAGGGATTTTGTGTGTGGTATATGTATACTTACAGTTAATTGTATGTAAACTGATTCAAGCTTTGTATAAGCAATGATCATTACAAAACCTATCATATGAATACGTCTGAATTGTTTTCTGCCCAGCTCATCACCCAAGGATTAATGCTGCAGTCGAGCTCCTCAAACAAGGTACGCTTTAACCTTCATCTCTTGCTTGGAGGATGAACATCGTTCACATGCTTATGGTTATCATATGAGCAAACTGTCAACTGTGTTACTATTGATATATCATTGACATATATTATACGTAGGTATATGCACATTGAATATTCAACCATATGATGAAGACTGTGGAAGTGGCGACCTTCGGTACATACAGGTTAGGGGTTCCATCTTCAAATAAAACAAAATCAGTATTTAACATTGTTATTATTGGCTTATTGCTATACAGACTCAACATGTCAACTGATAACCATTTGCCATATGATATATCACCTAATTTTCACATCTCTTGAAAATATGGTGAAGGCTTGCACCGCATCACATGATTCTTTTACCTACCGTTGTGTATATTATCATTGTAAAATATATTAAGATAAAACAGGCAATTCAAGAATATGAATTATATGAGGCACACATATTTGCTTATTACGTTGTAACGGGGAATGGGGAAACATAAGTAGTCACGTGGTGTGTAGGATCATATGAGATCAATGTTGATAATCAGCTGGTCCTTTATGAAACGAAGATATCTATAAACTAGTTTGCATGTTCCAACAATAAAAAAAGGATAGTGGAATTGATTTGATTTGGTTGCAACATAGTGTGCTATGTAAGTATGTTCATCCATGCAACATGGTGGTATGGTGTTCATGTCGCTGACTTCTTATACTGCACATGCAGTTGGCTGTGACTACATACGATACATCTCTTCCAGCATCTGAAAGATACTTAAACGGTATAAGGAGACACTGCCAATATTCAGGCTACTGCAGAATGAGATTTCATACATTTAAATATATGAAATTGCATTATGTTCTGGACCTCTGGTACATTATAACTTACTACCTCAATCTTTTTTTTTTCTTTTTCTTCAGGAAAAGTACAAGTAACACTAGTCTGGAACTCCAGAAGTGAGCAGTCAGAGAGTTTTGAGAAGTTGAATTCCCTTGCAGAGGTAATTTTATATTTATCATCGTGTTTATGCTCAGAAACCTGCTGTTTATTATTCATATACGAATTGCATTTAGACTCAATTGAGAAACTCAAGTTGTACTGCTTCTAGTTCATATGAACATTTAACTATAGCCACATCGATAATTATCTGTAATTGTGAATTTATGACTAAATTTATACACTGTATACAGTTCATGTGGAGAACAGGTGGACCAAATAGTAGTTTGCATATAATCCATTCCATCTGGGCTAACTTTCAGACATCCAGTAGTAATGTGAGTCACCACAACTATGTCTTTTCCTGTGCAAGCTCCTTAATTTTGTTCATATACCCAACTTCTTGTAAAGAGAATATGATGCTATTAAATGGTTGTTAATTTTGTTTCATTCAGATAATTTTTGGGAATAGATGGAGGCACCTATTAGGAGATAGAGAATTTTGGGAGCATATAGGAGGTGTTGATCTTTCAATAGATCCCTCAAGCTTTGCTCAAGCAAACACACAGGTAATTGAAGTCCTTCTATCTTCTTGTCACTAACTGAATTGTTTTCCACTTTAACCTGAATCAAGTATTCAAGCAAGCAGGATGACATTATAAAACAATGACATTATAAAGATGCCACAAACTTTTCTTCTTCCTGCAATTTTCAGTATTGACTACTCAATATGCTTGTCCATGACCATCTTTACATTTTTGTATAAGATGATTGTTGAAAAGTACATCAGCTGCATACCAATAAATATTTGTGTTTCTAGTATTATAATTTATAACCTCATTCTTTTTTGCATTCAAATACTAGTTAAGTGTAGCATCCTTATAGCCTTCTGATTTCCATCACAGATTATGGTTTCTCTCTTTCCATTAATTCTCTGTCCCTCCACTAACTTATTTAATTACAAATGTGTGACTATCAATGGGGTGCAAAAGGGGTGCCATATAACCCCATTATATATATATATACGTGTGTGTGTGTGTGCATATATATATGTATATATATATATATATATATATAATATGTGTGTGTGTCTATACACACACACACATATGAAAAGTCTATTTATACATAAAATTTTAACACAATTGATTTGCACGGTTGGATTACCGCATGAATTCCACCTCTAATTTATTTAATTATAAATACTTGGCTATCCTTCGGGTGCAAAGGGGTGCCATATAACCCCCTCATATACATACATACATATATATATATATATTTATTATATATGGGCAGCTTTTCGCTACTTCTCTTATATTGCACGTGAATTTTCCGCCTGAATATCGGCCACTCATTCCAATTTTAATATTATTTCTTAGCGGAAAGGGGGAGAAAGAAATAATATTAAAATCGGAATGAATGGTTGATATTCAAAGGGAAAATTCACGTGCAATATAAGAGGTGTAGCGGAACACTACCATATATATATATATATATATATATATATATACACACACACAAAAAAAAGGGAGACACAAAGCCTCAGCCGTTGGATCTTTTCATCGTTATATAGAGAGGTGGAATTCATGGGTGATCCAATGGTGTAAATTAATTGTGTCAAGATTTTGTGTCTAAATAGATTTTCCCTATATATACCGGTTCGTGAGTTACGGTAATCCAAATCCAACAAGAATTTGTAGATGTTCAATCCACATATTATCATCTATCCAAAATTTGAGCTCGTTCCGACATTCGTATAATAATATATTCGATGTTTAAATTTAACAATTCGGATAAATGTCTGAACGGTGAATAATTGAGCTAAGATTTTGAAAATGTTACGAATGTCGGAACGAACTCAAATTTTGAATATATCATAATATATATGTGGACTTAACATATACAAAATCTTGTTGGATTTGGATTACCGTAGCTCACGGTAGGTGATAGTGCTAAATGAGTGCTGCAAAACAAGGTTGTCACGGAGCGCATATATATATATATATGTATATGTATACACACACACACATATATATACATACACATACATATATATACACATACATACATATATATATGGGGCAGATTCAATGACACCTCAAATAGTGAGCACCCATTTAGCCTACCACTTTTCCACCACGCGTTTCCTTCCTCTCTCCTTCCACTAACTCTCTCACCACTCACTCACTTTTTTTAATATAAATGGGTGACTGACATTCGGGTGCAAATGGGGGGCTGAAATTCAGGGGGGCTCCCTGATTCTATCCCTATATATATATATATACACACACACATACACATTTGTAACATTTTCAAAATCTTAGCTCGATTATTCACCGTTCAGACAGTTATTCGAACCATTAAATCAAAACATCGAATATATTATTCTACGAATGTCGAAACAAGCTCAAATTTTGAATAGATGATAATATATATGTGGATTGAACATCTATAAAATCTTGTTAGATTTGGATTGTCGTAGCTCACAGTAGGATAGGGGTGCTAAAGGGGTGTTGCAAAACAGGGGTGCTAAAGGGGTGTTGCAAAACAGGGGCGTCGACAGCTCCCATGGGATACATAGAGTTGCCCGTGACCCTGGGGCAAGGAGAACGTAGAAGAGTGCGAATGCTTCAGTTCGTAGTATTGGACGTAGATTCGCCTTATAACGCATTTCTGGGGAGACCTGCCCTCGCTGAATTTAGAGTTTGTATCGCCCCTTGGTGCTTGTTACTTAAGTTCCCGACCGAAGCCGGAACTGGAGTAATGAGAGGGGATCAGGTTTCCGGACGAGCCTGCTATGTGGCCGAGTTAAAGATGTTGATGAAAGGACTTAACGTTGAGAGTAAGGATGCCTCGTCACCCTCGAAAGGGGACTCGGCATAGCAATTAGAGAAATTGACCCCAAAGGAGTTGCCCAAAGGAACGCCTGAAGACCTGGATCCCAGAAAAGACGAGGAACCAGAAGCTAGGAATGCAACTCCTAATGAAGCGACAGCGGAAATTCCCATTGATGAAGCTGATCCGACAAAAGTTTTGAAAATTGGTTCTCAATTGGATCCACGTCGAGCTAAAGAACTAACGGACTTCTTGAAGGCAAACCTAGACGTGTTTGCCTGGACCCATGCTGACATGTGTGGGATATCGCCATCCATTATAAGTCACAAATTGAATGTAAATCCGAAGCATCCACCTGTGAAGCAAAAGAGACGCATGCTGGGCCCAGAGAGGTCGGTTGCTCTCAAAGAGGAAGTAGAGAAGTTGAAGCAGAATGGATTTATTCGAGATTCGACATATCCCGAATGGATATCGAATCCCGTCTTAGTGAAGAAGCCAAACGGAAAGTGGCGGACTTGCATTGACTTTTCAGATTTAAATAAAGCTTGCCCGAAAGATAGTTTCCCACTTCCCAGGATTGACCAGCTTGTAGACTCGACAGCAGGTCATGAACTTCTCTCTTTCATGGACGCATATTCTGGATACAACCAAATTCCTATGCACGTACCAGACCAAGAACATACGAGCTTCATTACGAATTTGGGGTTATATTGTTATGTTGTAATGCCATTCGGATTAAAAAACGCTGGAGCTACTTATCAGCGCTTGGTAAACAGAATGTTTTATGATCAAATAGGAAAAACTATGGAAGTTTATGTGGATGATATGCTTGTCAAATCAAAGCAGTCTTCCAGCCATACGCAAGACTTGGCGGAAATGTTTGGTATCTTGCGAAAGTACCGGATGAAATTGAATCCTCTGAAATGCTCGTTTGGAGTGGCATCGGGAAAGTTCCTTGGCTTCATTGTGAGTTCCCGAGGAATTGAAATCAACCCTAGCCAGATAGCAGCAATTAGAAATATCGAAGAACCAAAGAGAATTAAGGACGTCCAAAGTCTTGCAGGGAAAGTAGCGGCGCTGAGTAGATTCATCTCCAAAGCCACAGATAAATGTGTTCCGTTTTTTGATTTGATTAAAAGGGGAAAGAAGAACTTCGAGTGGACTCCGGATTGTGTTGAGGCCTTTCGAAATCTGTTGGAACTGCTAGAGAAACCGCCGATTTTATCAAAGCCCATAGATCATGAAGAATTGTTTGTTTACTTGGCAGTCTCGGCTCACGCTGTCAGCACAGCCCTGGTTCGAGAAGAAAACAAAGTACAAAGGCTAGTGTATTATGTAAGCAAGAAATTAGCAGCGGCAGAGCGCAACTACCCAAAAATTGAGAAGCTTGCTTACAGCCTCCTGATCGCATCCCGAAAACTTCGTCACTATTTCCAAGCCCATCCAATAACCATATACACCGACCAGCCTTTAAGGCAGGTGTTACAGAGGCCCGAAGCCTCGGGAAGGTTGATCAAATGGAACATAGAACTAAGTCAGTTTGATTTGAATTTTCAACCACGAAAGTCAGTCAGGGGGCAAGCTCTAGCAGACTTTATTGCGGAATTCACCATTCCGGAGGAGGAAATAATCAATGACAGAGTGGTTAAATCCGATGACGAACTAAAGATGAATCCGTGGAAACTATATACGGATGGAGCCAAGAATGACCGAAGGTCCGGAGCTGGAATTGTCTTAGTCACTCCCGAGGGACGGTCGTTATATTACGCCCTGCGATTAGAATTTTCGGCAACTAACAATGACTCAGAATATGAAGCCCTGATCGCCGGGCTGAAGCTTGCTAAAGACCTCGGAGTAAAAATGATAGACATATTTTGTGACTCTAAAATTGTTGTTTGTCAAGTGCGAGAGGAATTCGTGGCTCGAGGACCTCGACTTATCGCCTACCTCAAGAAAGTGAAAGAGCTATTGAATAGCTTAGATCGGTACAGCATAACACATATTCCCAGAATTGAAAACCAGAAAGCGGATAGACTAGCAAAGCTGGCTAGTTCCGACAATCCAGAGGAGACTGAAATAATTCCAATTGAAACGTTGGAGTCGCCAAGCTTTGAGTCAATGGAAATTGAATTCACCTTTGAAGCAGAACCAGAGAAGGAGTCGTGGATGACTCCAATTAAGAATTTCCTCAAGAATGGGACACTCTCATCAAAGAAGAGTGAGAAAAGAGCTATAGTTCGCAAAGCTACCAGATATGTCATACAAGATGATACTCTCTATCGGCAAGGATTTTCTATGCCCCTGTTACGATGTATCGCACACGACGACATCAAGCGTGTACTAAGAGAAGTACACGAAGGTGAGTGTGGAGATCATACAGGAGGTCAAACTTTAGCAAAGAAAATATTGCGGTACGGATACTTCTGGCCTACGATCAATAAAGATGCAGCTGATTATTCACGACGCTGCGATAAGTGCCAGAGATTCGCCAAAATCCCCAGGGCACCGTCGACCCAACTTAAATCAATGGTGAGTCCTTGGCCATTTGCCACGTGGGGAATTGATATCATTGGAGTTTTACCGATTGCTAAAGGAGGAGCTAAATATGCAATAGTGGCCGTGGACTATTTTACGAAGTGGGTGGAAGCTGAGCCCTTGACCAAGATCACAACAAGAAAGGTGATAAGTTTTGTGGTCAGAAATATTATATGCCGGTTCGGGATTCCAAGGACGATCATAACTGACAACGGAACCCAATTTGATAGTACTGAATTCAGAAATTTCTGTCAGAAGTATAAGATAGACAAGCGATATACTGCAGTTGCCTATCCGCAATCGAATGGACAAGTAGAGGCAATAAACAAAGTTATAAAATCCATCCTCAAGAAACGGTTAGAGCGTGCAAAGGCAAGATGGGTTGACGAATTGCCCCTAGCTTTGTGGGCATATCGAACAACATTTAAGACAGCCACCGGTCATACCCCTTTCTCTCTCTCCTTTGGCTCAGAAGCAGTAATTCCAGTTGAACTGGAAGTTCCTTCCCACAGGGTGACATATTATGACCCGATGACGAATCGGGCGCTCTTACTTGAGTCTCTTGATGAAGTCGAAGAGAAAAGGGACGAAGCAGATTTGCGTGCAGCAAGACATCGGCGTCAGATGGCACGCTATTATGACAAAAAAGTTCGCCTCAGAACTTTTGAACCAGGAGATTTGGTGCTAAAGAGAGTTTTTCCATCCCTTCCTCACCTCGGCCCAAAATGGGAAGGACCCTTTGTCATCCAACGGAAACTTGAAAAAGGAACCTTCAAGTTAACGACCGTAGATGGCGAAGAAGTCCCTCGAGCATGGAATGCCCAACACTTAATGCGATATTTGGATTAGAAATGCTGTACTTTTTGTTATTTTTCCTGTGAACTCTGTAATAAGGCACGACTTGCCTTGGGAAAATCTGACGATATGAATAAAGGACTATAAAGTGGATGTAGGCTACGACTTAGCTGAACCACTATAAAAATATTGTGTGTTATTTACTTTTATGCATTACGTATATACATTTATCAGTTATTCTGTTGTGATTATAAGATACAGGATAACTCACAGCTTAAAAAGGTTGAAGGCAAATAAGACATAAAAGAATGAGAAAACGACATTCGTAACTCTAACTCTCCAGAGAGAGAGAGTATAAAAGCGTCTCCGACTGAGCGCTGAAAAAGAGATTCTTCTCGTAACTCTAACTCTCCAGAGAGAGAGAGAGTATAAAAGCGCCTCCGACTGAGCGCTGAAAAAGAACTCTTTCCCCGTTGAAAGACCGGGGAATGAATAAATGACTAAGCTCGAACTCTAACTCTCAAGAGAAAGAGAGAGAGTATAAAAGAAATGCCAGAAAAAACGACAGGTACTGACGACACAGGAAGTGCTATCCCGTCAGAGAATTGGGAGCATTCAGATTGCTTGATTAAGCATATTAAATAATTCGTGGGAGTTAACCGGGGACACGTATGCATACACATATTTCCCCCCTCCACAACTTCGTTTCATAACTATAGATATGCATTTTTATATAAGTGCAGAACTACTAACAAATAAACATTGCAAAAAGTGAATTATTTTTATTTACAAATGAATGAATTTGTACAGGGAGATAGCTAAAAAAGAAAGTGCAGGAGCTGCTTTTGTAGCAGCAATTATTGGTTCACAAAGATGCTAAAAAGATACAGGGCAATCCACTATTTAGATTTGGAATGAGCCTTGGATTTCTTGGCGGCTTTCTCCGCATCCTTTGCTTCCTTCTCGGCTTCAGTCAAGATTCGTTTTGATTTCTTTTTCCCTGAAGATGCGGTACTGGAGCCAGTAGACTTCTTCCCGGAGGGCGGGGCACTGGAATCAAGAGAAGATTTTTTAGCAAGTTCTTCTGTAATAGATCTAGTTGAGAGCTTAACAACTAACCTTGATCCCGCATCCACAACTGCGAGGGGCTTGAGGACCTCAGGGTCTAATTCTTCGGCCTTTAATTGCAAGCGCTTGTCTTGATCAGCCTTCATGGCAGCCAAGGTAACGTCATCAGCACTTTTCGACTCCCCAGTTATTGCAACTTCCGGTTCCTCTTCATGCCCCCCGTCTCCTCCGTCGTCCTTTAAAGCTGCTATCATTTCTTCATCATGGGGAGTGGTGACCTTAGTTGGCTCACTTCCTTCCCCCAAGTCTATAGAAGCAGCCTTGTCTTCCCCTTCTTTGGCCCTATCAGCGGGCTTTGTCCCAGCGACAGCTCCTTGAGCTACATCTGTCTTTTCGGATGATTCAACACCTACAGAATGAGAAGCAACGGTTATCAACTCAGGCGAAAACAAAGGGTCTCTCATCGATTGTTCAATCACGTGGCGAAAGGTAGAAATAGCTTTGGCAAATTGAGGAGAAAAGATAGCGATACATTCCGAAGACTTATCAGCGGGGGTGACCACTACCTCTGGGGTTAGTTCAGGAATAGGGGATAGCAGGGTTGTTCGAGGAATTCCTGGATTTTCGGGATCATACCCTTCTACTTCGGAGGTTGCAGGGGCAGAAGAAGAGGAACCAGCTTTGAGAATGGTTTTTTGTTTAGACTTCCGTCTCTCTTCTTCCATGGCCTCAGCAATGAGGCGGCGCCCTTCAGCTAGACGCTCCGGTTCATCATCTCTCAAGTATTTCTCCATCAATTTATCTTCATCAAGGGAATCGACCTTAAGTTCTTCTTTTTCCCACTCAACGATTTGATTCCATACTTGAACCAGAGTGGATGGATAGTCCTCGATCCAAGAAATGTTTCGACGACGAATAATGTGTGCGAAGAATTCAATCATTAGCTCGCCGAAGCCCTGAATATCAGCCTCCGCCTCTGATAGTTGCTTGCGGGCTTCCTCCGCAGATTTAATAGCACACTCCACATTGCCCTCGGCCAGAGCAGCCCTATTCTCTGCCTCCAACAACTTTGAAGCCAAGTCAGCATTCTTCTTTTCTAATTCAGCACTCCTTTTTGCTAACTCGGCGTTTTTTCGTTCAAGCTCAGCATAAGCAAGGCGTGTCTTAGCAGCTTCTGACTTGGCCTCGTCAGCTTGCTTTTTTAGTTCAGAACGCTCCTGAGTATGAGACTCAAGCAAGTCATGATAACGCTTTTGCATGTCCTCGAATTGTTGTTTGAAGTTAGAAGCGTCCCTTTGAGCGACAGCTAGCTGAGCTTGAGTGTCTTCTAAATCTTTTCCTAGAGCTTTTAAGGCCTTAGCGTCCTCCTCTGCGGTCTTTTGCATTGAATTGGTATTTGTGATTAGAGTGCGGATGATTCTAGAAAGATTGCGTGAATACTTGAACATCTCGGTATATTGTTTTTCCACCAAATCAATCTTTGCTTTGGCCTCATCTGCCCAATTAGAAGAAATAGGTTCAAGGGTAGGTAGAAAGGTCAAAGTCTCGAAGTAGTGCTCGGGAAATTGCTCCTCTAAATATGCCAGCTTGACTGCAGTTCCCGCATCTAGTGGGGGAGGAGCGGGAATTGATAATTCGGTGTCCCTATGAGAAGAGAATTCAGTAGTCTCTTTGTCCGTCCTAGGTCGTTTAGTGGCAGGGACCTTGTGCTTACTTCGAGACCCGGTTTCTTTTGGAGGAGTTCTCTCTCTACTCCGCTTTTCATGGGAGGAAGTGGAGTCTTTAGAAGGTGGTCTGTCCTCCTCCCTGCGGCTTTGATAGCTCTTATATTTCTCTTGTTCCGATCGAACTGGTGAGCGGGAGCGTGAGGGTCGAGAACGATAGGGATCATAAGGCCTTCTCTCCTCCCTACCACGATCATCCCGGCGATCGTATTCGACATCCTGAGGAGGATTGGACATGCTGCGACGGAGTTTTCTTATATCGTAGTAGGATCGAGACATTGTACCTGCACGATAAAATAAACGAAGTTTAGAATTAATGGATTCATGGAGAAAGAAGTGCAATGAATGCTAATGCTGTGGTGTAAAGTGTATCCTAAGTGGTGTGTTTCTCCCCAACCAACCCGAGTCTGAAGCTAGACTAGTGCGGGCAGGCTCTTTGGCCTTAGCAGGAGTTGTTTCTTCAGAAGAGGTGAAGACTAAAGGATCCTTCCTGAAATCCTCCGAAGTATATATAGTCTCAGGTAAGGGGAGATCCCCCAAACCCTGAAATATGTGCTCATCAGTGCTAGGAACATCCCCTTCGGAAGCATGAAGTGGCGACTCTTGGGAGGATTTTGACTTGTCTAGAGAGGTAGTTTCCTCGGGGGCAATATACCCTTCACGATGCTTTTCGGCCAGATTAGCCAATTCATCATCTTGTGTGGAAGATGGAGAAGGCGAAGTTTGAAGAGGCACTGTAGGAATTCCCGAGCCTTCTCCTGTCTCTGGAACTATCTCCACTGGAGGAATGTATGCGTAAGGGACCGTCCCATGACCGATGCTACGAAAAACGGATAGCAGCCCATGAAAGTGGAGGTATTCATCTTTAAGGACCTCGTCGATAGTCAAGAATTTTTGATCGCCATTAAGAAGTCGGTGCATCCGATCAAAGAACACCTGATCTGATATCTGTTTGGGATTGTCGACTGCAAACAAAAAGGAAAACAGGTCAGGCTGACGATTTAAGTGTATAGAGTCCGGATTTAGAAAATCAACGCTTTACTTGATTTTGTCCATCTCCTGGCGCATCCAGGCTGTTGCTTCACATAGAACCATTCTAGTCTGGAATCTCCAGCTTTACTGCTAAATGGTGCAGAAATTATCTTCCTTTTTGGAACTGATTCAAAGTAGCAGAAGGATGGAGTTTCTCGAGTCCGATGCTTGAAATTATAGAAAAAGTGAACGTCATCGAATGTGAGCTCTATGCCTAAAATTTCCCGATATGCTATGTACAAGGTGTGCAGATAGGCATATGAATTGGGGTGCAATTGCATGGGGGCAATCCGCATTTGTCTTAAAAAATCAACAATGAATGGAGAGAATGGAGGAATGGCACCAACCATGCACATCAATCGAGTGACCGTCATATATCCTTCTGGAGGGTTGTGGGGACGGTCAGAACGTGAGGGCACTAGGGTGTCCCTTTTCATTATTCCATACTTTAAGCAAATTCGAACAAGTCGATCGTTGTCGATTGTCGATTCTACGGAATCTGGAGGTGATTCCAATATAATGGCAGATTCAAATTCGTCAGGGGCTCGATCGTCACCGATCCCTCCTTCCTCCTCGAAACCCAGAGAAACCTCGTTTTCCGAAGACGCCTCGTTGCTTTCTCGATCTCCAACCCCGTAGTCTGGACCCTCACTGTCCCATTCTGGATCAGACGAAGAAGATATATCCTCAAGAGTGATTTTGTTAGAAGTTTCCGGGGCTTCTTTTCTCTCAGCTAGACGGGAAGAGCGTCTGGGCCTCATTGTCATAGAACTATTGAAGAAGCAATAGCACGGATTAGAGTAAATTAGCCCATGTCCCCCTGTGCATATGTGTGAGCTAAAGTGTGTGTGGTGTGCGCAAAACATGAGAAGAAAAACACTTAAAAGCATAATGCGAAGTTCTAACGGAGCGGCGATGTTCAGAATAAATCTTGATGATCGTTTACGTTCATAAGGCACTACCCTAACTGTTCATTAAGTTGAAGATTATGTCAAGCATTGATTAACCCTGGTTGGATAAAGTCTTGTGCTTTGAGTTGGAATGTGCATATCATTCAGTTCGGGTAGGGTGTGCTTATTGTTGGGTTCGGATCGGATGTGCATATAGCTGGGATCGGCTCGGGTCTGCGTATTGTTTGGTTCGGAGAAGACATTCATATTTGGCAGTTTAAAACCGGATCGGAATAAGCATTCGGAGTGGTTCAGCAAACAAAAGGATCCATACGTCCTTTTCCTTTCTCTATCTTTTCCTCCAATCCGACCTGGTCGGGCAAGCATGGCTTTCTCCACATTGCATTTCATTCCGACCCGATCCTAACATATGAACTTGTCCTCCCCTCCGCTGCTTCAGCACTCCCTTACCCGAACCGAACCCAGTTCCTATTCTCCCCTTTCTCGTCTTCAAATATCACTAGACCCAAATGAAGTTAAGCGTTTATGTGCTTGAATGTTTAACGCTGGATCCCAATGACCCCCGTTGCTACCTCGAGACGGCGAAGACGCCATCAACGACGGTGACAAACGGTGGAGGAGATCCAGGCGTCGGAGTTCAACAAACACCACATTCCAATCGCTCGATGTAACCGCAAATTCTAGCTGAAATCAGTTATTACATAAATAATCGGAGATTTAAAATACCTAGATGTTTTATTCGAAGATTGAAACGAGAAGTTTTGGAGTTTTTGGATTTTTTAGGAAATAGGGTTTCGGTATAAAGCTGGGAGAACAAGAATTGTGGGAGTAAAAAAGGTAGAAGAGTTTGGGTGGTTGAGTTTATATAAGACGTGAGATGGCTCTTTGTATTCCCCGTATTTTACTCCGTTCGGACCGAGTCCAAGCCAGCCCACATCTTCCGGCCCATCAACCCAGTGCAAAGCGAAACAGGAAGAAAAGGTGCTCGAGTCGGACACCGAACCGGGTAGAAATCTGTGCATTCCTCTAGCATTCGAATTGGATTTAAAAGAAAAACTAGGAAAAAACATACTTGAGAAGAATACTATATGTCGAGAAGAACTTCTGGACTTGACTCAAAAATGAAGAAAATGAATCAAGTATTTCACGACATATATATAAGCGATAAGAGACATGTCTTCATGAAGCAACGCATCTTCACAAACGAACAGAAGTGACTTTCTGACTGTTCTGATTCAAGGACTAGCATTCAAACGACATCAAAGCACGTTTCGTATACAACAGAAGCATCCTTTGAGGGGGCAAAATGTTAGCCTACTTTGTGAACTAGGCAACACAAAGTCAAGAAACCAGACATTGAAGGGCATTTTTAATTAGAAGACTTCGGTTCGGATCGGAGAAGACACTACAATCTAGATTGGATAGCTGCAGTTGTTCGGGTCGGGTCAGAGCAACATATCGGTTCGGGTCGGATAGAGCCTTCTGATCGGATCGGTGAACTGCTGATGAGGAAATTGGTAAGGTATATCTAATCGGATCGGAGGACAACACAATCTCAATTGGATCGGAAAGCCACCTGTTTGCCACGAAATCGGATCGGAGCGGAGTAGATTAGAGAAGAGGAGAGCATTGCATCCAAGCCGATTCGGGTCGGATCGGATATCCCGATCCGAACCCCTTGTCTGTGCGTCTCTGACCCGAGCCCATGTTCCATGTTATTCTCCTGCAAAAGCGCCTGGATTTCCGGACCGGTTGTGACCAGTTCCTACTCGTAACGTCCATTCCTTTGATGCGTTGTCAACATAATAATTCATCCGAACCCGAAGATAGTGGGATGGACGACATGTGGCCCCGACCCGGATCAAGTTTCAAGCAAATTCACACCTATAAATACCCCGTCTGGAGACAAAGAGAAGGATCTTTTTTAGGCACTTTGAGAATTCAACTACCTCCATAATCCGAACTCCATTGCTCCCGGAGAATCCAAATCTTCTTTCATTATTTGTTTTAATCTATTGAGTGAATATAAGCGAGTTGTGAGTGAAATCAAGTGACAATTACATTGTATTTGTAACTGAATCATTGAATATAGTGAAAGATAAGTGGACGTAGGCATTTCTTCGTCGAACCACTATAAATCCTGTGTGTTCATTTTTATTTTTATCTCATATTATTTGCTTTTAATCAATTCGGGTGTTAGAACCACTTTTGGGTCTAACATATATAAAATCATTTCTGCAATCTAAGTTTACAAACTATTTGCAGGCATTTAATTCCTTATTAAGGAGACTGCAGAAGTACATTCCATATGGATCATCTGTAGTTGATCTGTATGCAGGAGCTGGTAGCATCGGATTATCCGTTGCTGCTGCTAGGAAATGTAGGTAAGTGCACAAGATTTAGAACTAAACTTGTATTTACTTATCATTGTCGTAGAAATTCATAGCTACTAATTCTTCCTTTTCCAGTTCTGTGAAATGTGTTGAAATAAACAAAGAATCAAAGCAATCTTTTGAGAAGTCGCTAAGTCGCCTACCAAAAAGCGTTGATTGCAACATTAGCTGGCACAACACAGATGCCTCAATTGTATAACTTGTACTCCACTTTTGTGTTTATTTTGGATGAATTTTGAATTTAGAGCTATTTTGATTACTGTTGGCAATTTTTTCTTCTTCTAATTTTCATACTATTTGCAAATATAGGTCAGTCTTTGGCAAGTCCCTTTTATCATTTTTATATTTATGGATACATTTGCCTCATTTAGTAATTTTCCCTTTCCAATTTTCTACAGTCAATATCAGAGCAATTTTGAATTGTACACTTGCACACATATTATTGTATATACATACAAACATATGTGCGTGTAGAAGATTCAACAACACGTCTTTTCTAGCACCCATTTCATGTACATAAGGCATCGAGAAGACAGCAGTAAAAAAAATTAGTACATATTTGCAAATACTAAGAAAGTTGGTTTATTTTTACTAGCAACTGTAAAATTGATTTAAATAGAATTTATTCTATTTTTAACATCACGTTACACACATGTTGTTTATCATTATCGGGTACATGCAGGAACCGCTGCACTGGTTAAAGGGTACAAATGTTGTTATTGTGGATCCTCCGAGGAAAGGTTTGCACTCATCTGTAGGTGAAGCTTTAAATTCACTTTCAACGAAGAGAAGCGTAAATAAAACTGAGAGGTCGGTAATGATTTTGAACAACATGAGTGACATTTTAGTGCCATAAAGTTACTTGATATTTGTGTTTTTCACTAGTCCCTCCTCGAAGGTTAAAGAGGAAAGAAGGCCATGGATTCTGCGTGCAAGAGAAGCATCTGTTCACGTGGATAGCAAAGCAGATTCTGAAACAAGCCATACCTGGCCAAATACTCTTATCTATATAAGTTGTGGATGGGAAAGCTTTAAGGAGGTATGACTGATTGACCTAATTTATTTGGTAACCAATTATGTCGCACTGGTTTGCATTTTCTCTCTTCTTTTCTTTTTTTATTTGGGCATATCTCAGTCTTTATTTCACTTGGCAGTATAGACATCTCGTTATCTAACTTCTGCATCAGAGTTACAAACTTTGGGTAAATGATCATGTTAAATTACAGTTTGTGCAGAATATTATAATCAGCACCCTGTTTTTATACTGTACAATCTGTTTGGTAGTTGGAAACATTGTTATTCAGAAGTGTTTATTGGATATGTTTAATGATATCAGATAATAAGATGAAGTGTGCAGGTAAGTTGTGGTAGAAATACAACCATGTGTTTCAGGCAATATCTTTGATGATTGTATCAGATTATATAGTGGGTTGATTTTAGCTGCATATATAGGAGATCATACGTGGTTGCTGCAAGGAAAGGGGACTAACAGCCATTTAACTTGAATTATTTATTATTTTTATTGCCAATTTGGTTCATAACTCTAGACCATGGCCTTTTAACTCAACTTAACTTCGATATTATCCAGCTATGTCGAAAACCTTTAACTGATTCAAAGGTATAACAGGATTGCAGCAACTTATTATCTACAAAAGCGTGGTTCTTGGAAAAAGCTCACGCCTTTAATTTCTTCCCAGGCACTCAAAGGTATCATACTGCTGAGAATTCAAATTTTATCAGTATTAAACATATAAACTGTGCCTACATTGATCTTTAATATCTTAATTATCGTATTTTGATCGTTGCAATAAGCATTCGAACAGTTATAGGCTAATCAATTATCATGACAATCATGCTTTTGATAACAGTATTGAAGTGTTAGCGGTGTTTAAGCGAGGACCGAGGATCAGCCAGAAGAAAAAGAATACAGGAAAGAAGAAGAAGAAATCCAAGTAATATCGACATACTGGATGAAAAGTGCAATTTATTTCTCCGAAGGAAAGGCCGTGCTTGTTTTGACAGAGGTGGTGCTTTTTTTTCTCCCAAAAAATAATCTCGGGTATTTTGCTGACTGAAGATAGCTGTTGAGCTATAAGTCTTAGGTAATATATAACACCTTACAAGTCATATGTCTAGTGATTCAAATCACACATGATGACCTTACGGACCAAAACCAAAACGCCAAATCACTGTCCCAGTGGTGCTGAGAGTAGGGTTTTATTTAATCTTTATTTTCCTAATTGGGGCTGGTCTTTACTCGGGGCTATATAAAAGATTTCATTTGCAAAAATTGTTATTTCAGAAATAGGCTGAAATTTACCAGTAGATCGTACATAAGCATAAAGATTCACTCATGCATGCATTGTAATTACTGCAGCTTGAAGTGCACAAGGCTGATATGCGCAAAGCATAGAACCAGAGACCCGATTGCCCAGGTATCAAAAGCCTGCACGACGGCTCAAGACCCTAGTAAAAATAATTAGTATTGCTTGCTAATAATGAGTTAAACAGTATGTTATTTGTTAGTATTTGCATTTTATGCTATGACTGGATTCTAGGGTGTATTCTTCAATATAGCTGATTTTGTAAGCAGCTCAAGGTGCTTCCATTTTATTTTCTCTGTAAAATTTTCTTTTTTACTAGAAAGTATTGGTTGTGGAAAATGTAATTTCGGTTCAGATACCAATAATAATGGTAATAACATCTACTTTTAATGAAAGAGAATTTGATAAATATGGTTTCACGTTTTTTCTTTTGAAATTCGAAAATACCTTCATTGATTAACAAAATCTTACCATCAATTTGCGATTTTCAGCATCATCCTCTTTTCGATTATCCATTAATTGAATTTTACTATCAAAACAACTTGAAATAAAAGTGTTTTGACTGTTTTTACTATATATATATATATATATATATATATATATATATATATATATATATATATATATATATATATATATATATATCCATCCATTCAATTTTTTTATCAAAAAAAGCGTAACTAAATACCCTTGAATGAAAATTGTAGCACTGTCTTACATTGCAATTGTTCTTTGTTTTTTTTTCGTTTGAAATAAAATACCAAATTAAAATCCAACATAATAAATTCAAGTTAATATGCTTAGCTAATTCTGGTGTCTTTTACTTTTTAGTCTTTACTTTCAAAGATTTATCTAAATTTATTTCATTAATTTAATTTGGAAAAGAAAATATTTTCAAAACTAAAGAAGAAAATAATGGAATTATATTATTATTTTAATTTCATTCTATTTCAAACTTATAGTGTATTTTGTAATTGTTAATTTTTACGCGTGTTTTCCTTATAACTAAATATTTAATTTTGCGAGTTCGAGATACACATGTAAATGTCATAACTAAGAAAGGCAAATTTGTCCAAAAATAAAATTTCAAAATATTGTCGTGAGTCAAATAATTTTCGATATTTCAAAGTTGATAAAAGAAATCAATTATATTAGTACATTAATGCATTTCATAATTAAATACAAAATCAAATTGTATTTAGTTCTTAATGTTGTGCGAAAATTGCACAGATGCGGAAGCGCAATAAACATGATCTAGAATTGTCAATTAAACATCAATGAATCTAACATCAATTATTCTATTACTCTAAAAAAAACAAGTAAATAACTACAAAGAAGAAAATAAAGACACGATATTTATACTGCTTCCACTATCATTCATAAAATAGTGTACGTCTAGTCCAAAAAAAAGGAGAGATTTTATTCTACATAAGAGAGATACAAGAGATTACAAGATAATAGTTTACATAATCGAAACTCAAATTAGGTTTAACATGAAGAGACGCTCCATTTGGGGATCGCTAGCTCCATAACAGAATGGGTATACAATGTAGTCTACCCCTCAATATATAGCCCGTGAAAAAACTATGTGAGTCATCAATCAAATTACCAAGATATGGTAATAAATAATGGAGGCAAATTGCAAAGGAAACAAGTGACGCATATATAGCAAGTAATCAATCAGTTCCTTTCCTTAGCAAAACTGGAAGAAAACAATTCCTGCATTAATTTCGTGGTCATCTCATGCAAATGCAATCAATGCATACCCATATTAATTGCTTTCCATTTTGCATATTTGTTTCCACTTATTGTGATTTTGTATCATCAAAATTTAACACTCCGCCTTGATGTAAAATTATATATCTCCAACACCCCATCTCAAATCAAATTCTCTTTTTAACGTAAAATTTTTCAAGAGAACTTCACCATAAACCAAATTCTCAAAGTGAGGTAGAAACCAAAAATGAATATTTACCTAATGGGTTCCAGCAAAGCTACCCCCTATCACACTTTGTTAACGTGTTCAGATTATGTCCCCGCCTGCCAACAAAATGTTGCAAATATCCAAAATAAATAAGAAAGCAGATTTCAAAGTAATCCCAATACCACCAAGGCCAAAAATAATTCTCTCAATCACCAATCAAATACAGAGCCAAAATCCAATTCTCTGTACATACAAAAAAATCTCTCTCCAACCACTTAATCAAAACCATTACAAACTACACACACCGCCTGCAAAAGATGCATCTTCCTCATGAAATGCACCGTGCAAAAACCAACGGTCTAAAATTTTTTTTATAATACCATAAAGATCTCTGTCTGAAACATGATCAAAAGTTCCCAAATCCAATGATCCCTTCAACACACTAAACTTCTTATCATGTCAAAATTCCAAGATTGGAACGCTTTTCTCTCTCAACATAGTCTCCTCCACCAAAGTCTTCTTTATTTCCCCAAAATAATAATAACATAATTACCATAAGACATGTCGTTTTTTCTTGAAGTCATTGATGCGCAATTTAAACAAATCGCCTTACTCTGATACCAATCTGTTGTGCGAAAATTGCACAGATGCGGAAACGCAATAAACAAGATCTAGATTTGCCAATTGAACGTCAATGAATCTAACATCAATTATTTTATTACTCTAAAAAAGTAAATAACTATGAAGAAGAAAATAAAGACACGGTATTTATACTGGTTCCACTATCATTCATAAGATAGTGTACGTTCAGTCCAAAAAAAAGAAGAGAAATTTTATTCCACATAGGAGAGAGATACAAGAGATTACAAGATAAGAGTTTACAAAATCAAAACCTCAAATTAGGCTTAACAAGAAGAGACACTCCATTTGGGGACCGCTGGCTCCATGCGAGGATGGGTATACAATGTAATCTACCCCTCAATATATAGCCAGTGAAAAAACTATGTGAGTCATCAATCAAATTATCAAAGATATGATAATAAATAATGGAGGCAAATTGCAGAGAAAATAAGTGGTGCAAACATAACAAGTAATCAATCAATTCCTTTCCCTAGCAAAGATGGAAGAAAATAATCACTACATTAATTTCTTGGCCATCTCATGCAAATGCAATCAATACATACTCATATTAAAATATTTGCTTTCCATTTTGCATATTTGTTTCCACCTATTGTGATTTTGTATCACCAAAATTTAACACTTAATAAGACTCTATTGTAACAATAAGCTATTCATGGCATCTAAATCCTCGCACAATGAAGTCCTAGTTCTACTGGTTTCATGGATGGCAGTCTGAGGAAGAGTTTTATGCAAAACTCATAGGGCATATATCAATCACGTCTATATACATGCATACATATCTACGTATGCACATGCACATATGTAGATACATACGTACACAGTAATCTCACGGTAGAAGAAGTAAACAAAACATATGCGTAAACATATAATAAACTGCTGAAACTAACCATAAGCAGAATCATTTGAAATTTCGAATCATTGTAATGGTACTTGCTTTCTGGTGGCCAGAGCAACAATAATCACTCCTTATGCGGGAGTGGTAGACTGGTAGTAGCAGCAGCACCCCTCTGTTATAGCTTCTCCAAATGATCAAGTCTCCAATCTAGAATGGGTAATTGGGAAGAGCCTGGTAGATTTAGAATGACAATGCAATTATTTTGACCTTGATCCCATAGGAGAAGAACGCGAGAACTTGAGAGTCTTAGAGCGATTCTTGGGATATCAACATCAATAAAGTGATGTTTAACCAATTTTCTGTCTTCATCTCTATGACAAGTTGACTTAAACAACAGTTGTTTCCAGAATCTTTTTAAAGTCATCTTTATGGGTCATTTTCTTGATGACAATGCTAATATGCCTGAAAGAAGCCATGAATTATGCAAAATAAGTGAACATGTATGTTAGAAACATTTCTAAGCATCAATTAGTTAATGTGCAAGCCTGCATGTGGTGCATGTGTGATATGTGTTAGAATTTTCTTTATTATTCGATCTTTCATGATTAGGGATGTACAATTCAGTTGAATAGCCCTAGGATCACCAATATCGAATATTTCACAAACAAAAGAGAGAAACTTAATATGATATATTGTTTAAGATGACGTACCTTGATTAGCAGCGGAAGATGTAACGACCGTCATCTTCTTTCTTTGACTTCTAATGTTTACCCTTCTCAGAATTCGGTTTCTCTTTCTTACCATATTTCCTTATGTGTTTCTAGATGGAGAATAATACAACTCTTGAGTTAGGGAGATTGAGGACCCGATCCTTTATATAACATTTAACTCTAAATCTGGTACGTCCATCATATACCAATTCTACCTTAAAATTAATCACAGACCTAATGTTCTAAATATGAACGGTATATTTATGTCCTAATTAATCGGGTCACATTAGGATTAGAAAATGCATAATGAAAAATGAAATGTTCCATTTATGATTCAATTAATAGGGTCACATTAAGACTAGAAACCGCATAACGTTAAATGTAAATGAAACGTTTTATTGTAATTTCTGATAGCAGATTTCTAACATTCTCCCACTTGACCCGATTACTCATAATATCAAGCGTTGAACATCATTCCATGATAAATTGCTGAAAGTTATGGCGGTTGCGCATTATTAATTCAATGCATTCCCTTCCATATACTACAATACCGACAATCCATCAATTTATGCTCATAATTTATATAAAACAACATAATGGTCCGCATAATGTCTTGTATCATAATGATTAATCATGATGTCTTTATAAGGCTAAAATTATATAAAGTACGTACTACCACATTAAAACAAGAGACACAAAATTGTAAATCAGAAACGCATAAAAGTGCTCACAATGTCACACATCAATCATTATTAATACAACCAAGACCCATTCTTTGAACATGTTCTTCAAATTATTTTGGCTGTGTGACCCTTTCGTCAAAGGGTCTGCTAACATAAGTTATGTTCTGATGTGCATGGTTGACACTCTTTGTTTTTGTACCTCATCTTTCACAACAAGATACTTTAGTTCCATATATTTGGCATCTTCAGAGTACTTGTCGTTGTTTGAGAAAAACATTGCTGCAGAGTTATCATAATAAATTTTTAGTGGCTAGCTAATGGTGTCGACAACCGCAAGTCCTGAAATAAGGTTCTGCATCCATAATGCATGAATTGTGACTTCATAACATGCCATAAATTCTGCCTCTATAGTGATGAAGCAACAATAGTTTATTTCGCATTTTCCCATAATATGACACCTTGAGCAAACATAACCAGGTAACCAAAAGTTGATTTTCTAGAATCGGTGCACCTATCAAAATCTGAATCGCTATATCCAGTTACCTCCAATTCATTGGATCCACCATACATGACCATGTAATCATTCATGCCTTGTAAGTATCTCAAAAATTTCTTTGCAGCTTGCCAATGTTTTCTTCCTGGATTACTTTGATACCTCCCCAACATACCGACCGCACAACTGATATCCGGTCTAGTACAGGTTTGAGCATATATTAGGCTACCAACTACAGATGCATATGAAATTGATTCACTTCCTTTCGTTCAACATAATTCTTAAGACATTGCATGAGATTGAATTTATCACCTTTCTGTACATGAACATTTACTCATTCCAAATCTCTTTAGAACCCTTTCGATATATCCTTTCTGAGACAATTCCAATATTCTTTGCAGTCGATCATGAAATATTTCTATTCCAATCACATAGGATGCCTCTCCTATATCTTTCATTTCAAAGTTCATTGAGAGAAATTTCTTAGTCTCATGCAGTATGCTCAAATTATTTGCAGCAAGCAAGATGTCATCAACATAAAAGCAAGATGTCATCAACATAAAGGACTAGATAAATAAACTTGATCCCACTTACCTTTTGTTATAAACAGCGACCAACCGTATTTTCCTTAAAACCAAAAGATGTAATAATGGTATTGAACTTAATATACCATTGTCGGGATGCTTGTTTAAGTCCATATACTGACTTCTTATGTTTACACACCAATTCACCAATTGTTCTTTACCTTCTTCAGGAAAACCCTCAGGTTGATCCATATAAACTTCCTCATCAAGATCTCCATTCAGGAAGGCTGTTTTCGCATCCATTTGATGCAATTCCAAATCATAATGAGCTACTAATGCCATTATAATTCTTAGTTAGTCCTTTTCGAAGCAGGAGAAAGTGTCTCCTTGTAGTTAACACCATCAGTGTAACCCTTAGCAACAAGTCTAGCTTTATGCCGTTCGATATTACCCCTAAAGTCGTGTTTGGTTTTAAAAACTCACTTGCATTCGACTCTTTTACACCCGTGTGGTAACTTAACGAGATCCCAAACTTCATCCTATTGCATGGATTTCAGTTCTTCTTTCATGGCATTAATCCATTCCTTTGAATCTTTACTTTCTATAGCATGTGAAAACGAAACTGGGTCCTTATTGATTCCTATATCATAATCTGATTCTTGCATATAAACCACATAATTGAAATAGTTGACCTACGATCTCTTTGAGATCTTCTTAATGCTACTTGCTGTAGTTCATGCGCATCAACATTATGTAAGGCGTTTCCTTGAGGATGTACTTATTGATTTATATGTTGTTCATCATCATGTTGTTCTTCAATAACTGGAACAACATTTGGAGTAATAGTAGATGGAGGAACTATTCTAGGCAGTGTAACATTTGCCCCGTTTTCTTTATTTCTACTATTTCTCTTCTAGTACTCCCACTGACTTCACCAATCTTAGTGAATCTAGCATTAGCAGTTTCCACAATTCTTGGACTATGATTAGGACAGTAAAACACATACCATTTAGATTTTTCAAGGTAAGCTAAGAAGTACCCACTAATCGTTCGAGAATCTAATTTCTTTTCGTGTGGATTATAAATTATCGTTTCTGATGGACAACCCCAAACATGCAGATGTCTTAAGCTAGGTTTTCTGTTAGTCCATAATTCATAAGAAGTCTTTTGAGCAGCTTTACTAGGAACCGTATTCAACAAATAATTAGCGGTTTTGAGAGCATACAACCACGAATTCTTAGGTAGTGTAGAATTTGACATCATACTCCTAATCATATCTATTAACATCCTATTGCGCCTTTCTGCTACACCATTTTGCTGTGGTGTACCTAGCATTGTGTATTGCGCACATATGCCATAAATTTCGAGCAATTTTGCAAATGGACCTGGACAATGACCTGACTCATTATATTTGTCAAAATATTCACCACCTCTATCAGACCTTATGATTTTCACCTTTTTATTTAATTGTCTTTCAAATTCCTTTATAAACGTCTCAAGGACATTCACAGATTGAGATTTTTCATGTAGCAAATAGACATAACCATAACGGGAAAAATCGTCAATAAAAGTGATGAAATACTTTTCTCCATTAAAGGCTGGAGTGTCCATTGGTCGGAAAACATCAGTGTGAATTATTTCAAGGAGCTAGCTACTTCTAGTGGCCCAATGTAACACCCCGCCTCCGCTAGGGTCACTCGCAAAGGAATGCACTAGCTTTAGAGGGGCATTATTGGTAAACATGCATAGAAATATCACAAGACAGAACATATAAAATAGCGGAAGTAAAATCGAACTTTCATAACATGAATAAATAAGGTCTAAAGCCTTTTACATCAGAGTACATCAAAACCTGTCTTGCAATAGTAAAGAAGCATAAGACTTTTTCATAAATTATTCCCCAAGTAAAAACAGTAAAGTAGCCATAGCCAAGAAAAGTCCAAGCCATCCATGATGACCTTCAAGCAGAAGAAGTCCGAACTAAACAGCATTATTTCCTCCCTGTAACCTGGGGGGGAAACGGAAGAAAAGAGGCGAAACAAAACGGGTCAGTCAAAAAGACTGAGTAAGCCCTATCTACTATTAGTATAAAAACTAGTAAAGCTAACTGTCATGAGAAACTGAGATGAACATAAGCATGACAACAAGATAGATAAGCTAAATCAAAATAACAGGGTGAACTATTGAACTTAGATAAACTAAGGTATCGCGATAAACTACGGCATCATGATAAATCAAAGTATCCCATCGTCAGATTTCTATCAAGTATACTATCCCAAGGTATCTACCCCGTCTAACATCCCAAGGTATCTGTTTCGTATATTCTTCCTGGTTCTAACATGTATTTTTGCTCTGCACCTCTCGTACTAGTATCCCAACCCGCGTCATGTGTTAACCATGAATGTCCCTTGCCCAATGTTATGTAATGGTCCATGTCAACCTAATATATCGCATATATAGGTTACTCAAATCATATGTTTCTTTCCATGTATATAAGTTCAGTCCTTTGCCGTACCTCATACGGGCTTCCTCATGTCGTATTATCCTTGAAATCGTTTGGACTGTCACCCTTGTTCTAGCTAGGCTCTTCCATATGAATCATCGTTTGAACTACTAGTACTTACGCCACCTAGCACCACTAGGGATTACGCTTACCTATTGCACGCTTTCGTATTTCGGTTTGGGTTAAACCACCTAGGCCACTAGGGATTACGCTAACCCTCAACCGCGCCCTTTTTCCCACGCATTCATCGTGAATCGTTTTTCTATACTGTATGCACATGTATCACATTGTGCCATCCGAGTCCTGTCACAGGGCAAAACAAGAAATACAGGACTCGGTCGGGAGCTTTAGATTTATCTGCCGATGCAGATACTAAGGTCTGCTTTTCTACACGTGGCTATGGTCCCACGAGACCCCTCCCTCAACTAGTGAAAGGCAACACAAGAGAAAATCTTGCATGAGAACTACACTCCGGCCAGCCCACATCCTACGGCCTACCTCACCCATAATTAGATAGCAATTATGGTCTGTTGGGTGTTCCCTGCCTTTCCGTACGTACACGCTTGACTCAAAATGGTAGATGATCGACGAACTTGCTATCTCGGGCACCTTATGTATTCGTCGACTCACTGCTATCCATCCTAGTCTTTAGGTCGCTCGTATAGCAACCAAGGCATACTCTTGGTTCTTCTAACGCAGACCTTAACCTCTTGTGAGCCCAGGATGATCATCTGCGACCTCACAGAGGGATACCAAGAATATCCTCACGTTCCCCGAAGCCGCTGCTTCGTTACCCAGTTCGCTGGAGCCTTTATCTAAATCAGATAGCCCGCTCCTACACGCATACTTAAACGTTGACCTAACGTATCGGGTTACTAATCTATCTAAGAAATGGTCCAAATTTCCTTGACTAAGAATTATTACTTAGTTTCCCTTAACTAAGGTTTACCACTTAGCCTTATTTCCATAATCCTTGTTAACTATGGTTATTTACCTAATCCTCCGAATTAGGGTTTATCTAATGGGTTAAGTGTCACTTAAGTTCATAACTTAGCCCGTCTACAAACCATGTCAAAATTGGCTAAGTATCCAAGTCCAAGACTTAACCCTACAAACCATGTGTCAAGTTGGCTAAGTATATTAAGCAATCCATAACTTAACCTCGTCTAATTATCATTTTAGATTGGTTAATTATATAAATTAACTTGACCTTGTCAAATTACCGAGTCAAATCGGTCAAGCGTATTCAAGTGATTCGTGACTTAGCCTTATCATGTTTTCACGTTAGATTGGTTAAGTATAGGTCACTTAACCATATCAAACTAACGAGTTGGATTAGTTAAGTGTAAATTAACTTAACCCCGTCCAATTACCATGTTTAGATTAGTTAGGTCTGAGTTGCCTTAACCCCATCCATTAACTGTATTAAACGGTTAAGTGTTACAAAGAAAATTCACTTGACCTTATCAAGTTATCGTGTTGGATTGATTAAGTGTTGGTTAACTTAATCCCGTCCCCTCGTCGTATAAAAATGGTCAAGTGTCGTTAGGCAAATCAAGTTACTTAACCTACCCAACCCTGTCATGTTTTGTTAAGTATCATTAGCCTAATCAAATTACTTAACCCATTTGTCCATGTCATATTTGGTTAAGCCTCATTAATCAAATTAACTTAACCCTATTATGTGGCATTAATTATTTAATGCATCCCAACCTCTCACATTAGACTTTGTTGTGGTTACTAGTTAAGCCGGGCGGGTCCGGGTAGATTTACACCACAACTTGGTCTAACCTCGGGTTCAAGCACAACATGACCAACTTCTCACATTGGGTCCTATTGTTTGCAACTACTAGTTAGGCCGGTCGGTTCCGGGTAGTTTTACGTTGCAAACTCAACCCAACCTCGAGTTGGCCACCTTCATGTTTAGTCTAGTGTCATGTTCATAGTCAAGTTTTCAAGCAATTGGGTAGACCTAACTTAATAGGTAAATTCCCAATGGGTAGACCTAACTTAATAGGTAAATTCCCAAGCTTATGTTTTTATGCATACTTACATGTCAACTTCCATGTTACATTTCAAGTTATGTTTTCAAGTATAAACACATGTCATATTTAACGTTACATGTTGTCATGTTTCTACCCATTTACCCAAATCATGTTCATGTCATTATGTTTTCCCCATAATGTGACCCCAACGCTTTTAAACTCGCATATACGTTCGCAACAACGTAATGGACTAAAAGAAGAGACTTGACAAAGGCATGACAAAAATGGATATTGAGCCACAAGTTAATCATGGTGGCAAATGAGGCACAAATGTGTTCATTAGCTTGCATGTTACATTCTTAAGCCTCAAAAACATGCATAAACCCAAACTTGGCACATAAGCGAATCATGGTGACAAAAGACATGGAATGATAACTAGAAACTCGCATATATCATCATATAAGGATTATGACTTCATATGCAAGTTGACATAATGATTATGAAGGTTTTCATGTTGCATAATGCAACATTTCAACATAAAGGTTGTGGATTTTAGCTCATAAGATCAAGATAATGACTTCATAAACTTGCATAACATGATAGCATGCATCATTCTCAATGATCAAACCCAAACTTTCAACATGAACTTTTAACTTCATAGTTAATACCTAAGAGTAGGGAAGGGCTTACCTTGCTATGAAGGCCTAAATCGATTAAACCAAAGCTTATGATGAAGCCTATGCATGCCATCACTCAAAACCCCAAAGATGAACCCTCCAAATCAACAAAAACACTCTCTTTATGAACAAAGATCAAAGCTTTTGCCTTGAAACCAACTTGAGAAGCTCTCATACTAACATAGGGACTCTCTAACACTCTCATGATCATGAAACCTTTCATAGGAATGAAGTGGAGGCTAGGATAGTTGAGTGGAGGCCATGAGAGTAGAAATTTGGCCATAGTTTAGTTACATGAGAGAATAATGAGGGATTAGGGGGGTTTAGGGGCTTATTTATAGATTAGGCAAGTGTTTTAGGCCATAGGATTAAACCTAGATTCAATCCAAGCCATCAAAGCATGTCTTGGGGAAGAAGTCAAGTGTAGGAACCATCTAGGGCCTTTAGATTAAAGATGAACCATGAGAACCATCCAAATGCAAAATCTGCATTTGAGCGAATCGGCCCACGGGTTGACAGCCAAACACCCTGGATTAACCCCTAGTCGACCCAGCGGGCTCGGGTCGACCTCAAAAATCGGCTGGTTCGGTTATTCCCCTCTCCTAATTCGCTGTTTTGGACATTTTTGCATATTTATTTATTTAATCTTCAATTATATATATATATATATATATCAATATATATATTTCTCTGCGCAACCCATTTCACTTAATTAAGTATACTTTAATTTGGGAATTTTTCGTGAAACTTCGCGAGGCCATATCTTGGTCATACGGACTCCGATTTCCGAAAACTCGGACTCTATTTCGCGTATTTTTCCGAGACGAACGCAATGGCATAGCCCGTTTCACTTGATTCAGAATTTAAAATTAAATTCTGCCTTGATTCTCGTCTTAATCATGTTATCGAAATACAGGTTGTTACATTCTCCCCTCCTTTTAGGATTTCGTCCCCGAAATCTCCAAGTTAGGAAGAACATATCCTACCATCCATCTACTCAAAACATCATCCACAAGCAACCATTGTCCTTAGATGATTTCTAATGCTGTATGAATATATGCAAAACGTGTGTGTACATGTTCCTTAGCTAATGCTAATGATCAGGCCTGAATAATCTTTCTAATGCAAAAATATGTATAGTGCCATGAATCCAACATGTATGCAAATAGTCCTAGTCATATAGATACTATATGCGTGCACAATCATTCATCCATATGCCACAACCGCATGATAATACATTCGATTTCATCCATAAACAAGTATAAATACTCGTGCATATGCAATATGAAGTGTGACCGAGTCGAGCTAGTATCTAATGTGTATTCGCGCATCCACGAGCAACCACTTGCAACCACTTGCAACCATATCAATCATAACATGTTTCAAATACATGTTTACATCCATAGGGTTCTACCTAGGATTCCCTGAAACAGGGTCGAGAAGATAAACAAGACAAACTCCTTACGGGGTTTGTAACAGAAAATAGGACCGAGGAGATGTCCACAAAAGATAGCCTACAACCAAGCTCTACAGGAAACAGGGATCAAGGATATACTCCCAAAAAGAGATATCATGCGCGTATCTAGTCTTTGACCATCAAAGTCGTCTTTTAACTTCGCGATTTTGTAGCTTCTTATTCCTGTTTCCATAACATGAGCTGGAACTCATTTCTTCGTCGCCTCTCGTTCCACTTGCACTTATCCTTTTCCTAGAATACTTGACGCAAACATGACTGCGTACTCATGATCTCATGCAAGCTTTCCAAAATTCACTAGTGAATCTCGGACCTCGTACCATAAGGTATTCCACATAGAAGAACTTTCTCTTGAAAGTAAACAGATGCCAACCACGTTAAGCGCACTTACTAGGGTGATTTCTATAACCCATGCATAAGTGAAATAAACCATCCGTCTTATTGGCGAACACCACTCGATCGGGCTTCAAATTTCCAATAAAGGTATCAAGGGATTCTAGGTAACTCATCATGACCGAACCCAAAAGGTTCCACGAGACTTCGAGGGTATTACCAAGGCTAGTCAAGAGTCTAACTACCCTCCTATCAAAACCGAGAGTGGCACCCCTTACTGGATAACCACTTCATCCCTAGAATCCATCCATAACCGAGGCATGTCATTCTCAAATCCAAAACAAGTCATGAATAAATGGACCGATTCTCCACAGGACTTGAGACAAAAATGGGATTCTCTAATACGCTAGTACTTAAGGTGCAGAGACTCAACTATCGAAGCAGACTTAAATGATACGATGATCAAACCAAAGTCCTAACGGGATGATAGAGAAGAAAAGCTAAACCTTTAACAAGATCGTTACCCTCCTTCCGAGGTACCCTAGAAATGAGAGCATACTACTGCCCTCCGAATGATCTTGTCCCTGTTCCATGATACTTAACTATCCGTCCCGTTTCACCATGCCAAAGGTACTCTCTCGTCATGAGTTTCATTGTTCATCTTTCTCCCTCCTTTTAGGACTCAGCCATACCTACATGTTGCTTATCCCTGAGCTCGTATCCTTTATCCTTGTTCTTACTATCCTTTCATGCATAACTCTGCAACGGTCTCTCGAGAACCACCTCCATCGTACGGGAAACACTTACGCAGCTAGAGAGACTAGTCGCAGTCAAAACCACTGTGACTACAGATGGAGGAAAGAAAGGAAAAGAGATTCGATCAAGGAAACAAGGATAATGCTAATGGCCTTTGGGGAATAGCCTTTTTCTTTTCAAAAGAAAATTTTCTTGAAAAATGCTTCTTTGTAAACGGTTTTTCAAATAATTTTCAGAAGGTCTTTAAAAACTTTTGCCCAGTCTAGTAACCTTCTGCTCTGATACCAAATGTAACACCCCGCCTCCGCTAGGGTCACTCGCAAAGGAATGCACTAGCTTTAGAGGGGCATTATTGGTAAACATGCATAGAAATATCACAAGACAGAACATATAAAATAGCGGAAGTAAAATCGAACTTTCATAACATGAATAAATAAGGTCTAAAGCCTTTTACATCAGAGTACATCAAAACCTGTCTTGCAATAGTAAAGAAGCATAAGACTTTTTCATAAATTATTCCCCAAGTAAAAACAGTAAAGTAGCCATAGCCAAGAAAAGTCCAAGCCATCCATGATGACCTTCAAGCAGAAGAAGTCCGAACTAAACAGCATTATTTCCTCCCTGTAACCTGGGGGGGAAACGGAAGAAAAGAGGCGAAACAAAACGGGTCAGTCAAAAAGACTGAGTAAGCCCTATCTACTATTAGTATAAAAACTAGTAAAGCTAACTGTCATGAGAAACTGAGATGAACATAAGCATGACAACAAGATAGATAAGCTAAATAAAAATAACAGGGTGAACTATTGAACTTAGATAAACTAAGGTATCGCGATAAACTACGGCATCATGATAAATCAAAGTATCCCATCGTCAGATTTCTATCAAGTATACTATCCCAAGGTATCTACCCCGTCTAACATCCCAAGGTATCTGTTTCGTATATTCTTCCTGGTTCTAACATGTATTTTTGCTCTGCACCTCTCGTACTAGTATCCCAACCCGCGTCATGTGTTAACCATGAATGTCCCTTGCCCAATGTTATCTAATGGTCCATGTCAACCTAATATATCGCATATATAGGTTACTCAAATCATATGTTTCTTTCCATGTATATAAGTTCAGTCCTTTGCCGTACCTCATACGGGCTTCCTCATGTCGTATTATCCTTGAAATCGTTTGGACTGTCACCCTTGTTCTAGCTAGGCTCTTCCATATGAATCATCGTTTGAACTACTAGTACTTACGCCACCTAGCACCACTAGGGATTACGCTTACCTATTGCACGCTTTCGTATTTCGGTTTGGGTTAAACCACCTAGGCCACTAGGGATTACGCTAACCCTCAACCGCGCCCTTTTTCCCACGCATTCATCGTGAATCGTTTTTCTATACTGTATGCACATGTATCACATTGTGCCATCCGAGTCCTGTCACAGGGCAAAACAAGAAATACAGGACTCGGTCGGGAGCTTTAGATTTATCTGCCGATGCAGATACTAAGGTCTGCTTTTCTACACGTGGCTATGGTCCCACGAGACCCCTCCCTCAACTAGTGAAAGGCAACACAAGAGAAAATCTTGCATGAGAACTACACTCCGGCCAGCCCACATCCTACGGCCTACCTCACCCATAATTAGATAGCAATTATGGTCTGTTGGGTGTTCCCTGCCTTTCCGTACGTACACGCTTGACTCAAAATGGTAGATGATCGACGAACTTGCTATCTCGGGCACCTTATGTATTCGTCGACTCACTGCTATCCATCCTAGTCTTTAGGTCGCTCGTATAGCAACCAAGGCATACTCTTGGTTCTTCTAACGCAGACCTTAACCTCTTGTGAGCCCAGGATGATCATCTGCGACCTCACAGAGGGATACCAAGAATATCCTCACGTTCCCCGAAGCCGCTGCTTCGTTACCCAGTTCGCTGGAGCCTTTATCTAAATCAGATAGCCCGCTCCTACACGCATACTTAAACGTTGACCTAACGTATCGGGTTACTAATCTATCTAAGAAATGGTCCAAATTTCCTTGACTAAGAATTATTACTTAGTTTCCCTTAACTAAGGTTTACCACTTAGCCTTATTTCCATAATCCTTGTTAACTATGGTTATTTACCTAATCCTCCGAATTAGGGTTTATCTAATGGGTTAAGTGTCACTTAAGTTCATAACTTAGCCCGTCTACAAACCATGTCAAAATTGGCTAAGTATCCAAGTCCAAGACTTAACCCTACAAACCATGTGTCAAGTTGGCTAAGTATATTAAGCAATCCATAACTTAACCTCGTCTAATTATCATTTTAGATTGGTTAATTATATAAATTAACTTGACCTTGTCAAATTACCGAGTCAAATCGGTCAAGCGTATTCAAGTGATTCGTGACTTAGCCTTATCATGTTTTCACGTTAGATTGGTTAAGTATAGGTCACTTAACCATATCAAACTAACGAGTTGGATTAGTTAAGTGTAAATTAACTTAACCCCGTCCAATTACCATGTTTAGATTAGTTAGGTCTGAGTTGCCTTAACCCCATCCATTAACTGTATTAAACGGTTAAGTGTTACAAAGAAAATTCACTTGACCTTATCAAGTTATCGTGTTGGATTGATTAAGTGTTGGTTAACTTAATCCCGTCCCCTCGTCGTATAAAAATGGTCAAGTGTCGTTAGGCAAATCAAGTTACTTAACCTACCCAACCCTGTCATGTTTTGTTAAGTATCATTAGCCTAATCAAATTACTTAACCCATTTGTCCATGTCATATTTGGTTAAGCCTCATTAATCAAATTAACTTAACCCTATTATGTGGCATTAATTATTTAATGCATCCCAACCTCTCACATTAGACTTTGTTGTGGTTACTAGTTAAGCCGGGCGGGTCCGGGTAGATTTACACCACAACTTGGTCTAACCTCGGGTTCAAGCACAACATGACCAACTTCTCACATTGGGTCCTATTGTTTGCAACTACTAGTTAGGCCGGTCGGTTCCGGGTAGTTTTACGTTGCAAACTCAACCCAACCTCGAGTTGGCCACCTTCATGTTTAGTCTAGTGTCATGTTCATAGTCAAGTTTTCAAGCAATTGGGTAGACCTAACTTAATAGGTAAATTCCCAATGGGTAGACCTAACTTAATAGGTAAATTCCCAAGCTTATGTTTTTATGCATACTTACATGTCAACTTCCATGTTACATTTCAAGTTATGTTTTCAAGTATAAACACATGTCATATTTAACGTTACATGTTGTCATGTTTCTACCCATTTACCCAAATCATGTTCATGTCATTATGTTTTCCCCATAATGTGACCCCAACGCTTTTAAACTCGCATATACGTTCGCAACAACGTAATGGACTAAAAGAAGAGACTTGACAAAGGCATGACAAAAATGGATATTGAGCCACAAGTTAATCATGGTGGCAAATGAGGCACAAATGTGTTCATTAGCTTGCATGTTACATTCTTAAGCCTCAAAAACATGCATAAACCCAAACTTGGCACATAAGCGAATCATGGTGACAAAAGACATGGAATGATAACTAGAAACTCGCATATATCATCATATAAGGATTATGACTTCATATGCAAGTTGACATAATGATTATGAAGGTTTTCATGTTGCATAATGCAACATTTCAACATAAAGGTTGTGGCTTTTAGCTCATAAGATCAAGATAATGACTTCATAAACTTGCATAACATGATAGCATGCATCATTCTCAATGATCAAACCCAAACTTTCAACATGAACTTTTAACTTCATAGTTAATACCTAAGAGTAGGGAAGGGCTTACCTTGCTATGAAGGCCTAAATCGATTAAACCAAAGCTTATGATGAAGCCTATGCATGCCATCACTCAAAACCCCAAAGATGAACCCTCCAAATCAACAAAAACACTCTCTTTATGAACAAAGATCAAAGCTTTTGCCTTGAAACCAACTTGAGAAGCTCTCATACTAACATAGGGACTCTCTAACACTCTCATGATCATGAAACCTTTCATAGGAATGAAGTGGAGGCTAGGATAGTTGAGTGGAGGCCATGAGAGTAGAAATTTGGCCATAGTTTAGTTACATGAGAGAATAATGAGGGATTAGGGGGGTTTAGGGGCTTATTTATAGATTAGGCAAGTGTTTTAGGCCATAGGATTAAACCTAGATTCAATCCAAGCCATCAAAGCATGTCTTGGGGAAGAAGTCAAGTGTAGGAACCATCTAGGGCCTTTAGATTAAAGATGAACCATGAGAACCATCCAAATGCAAAATCTGCATTTGAGCGAATCGGCCCACGGGTTGACAGCCAAACACCCTGGATTAACCCTAGTCGACCCAGCGGGCTCGGGTCGACCTCAAAAATCGGCTGGTTCGGTTATTCCCCTCTCCTAATTCGCTGTTTTGGACATTTTTGCATATTTATTTATTTAATCTTCAATTATATATATATATATATCAATATATATATTTCTCTGCGCAACCCATTTCACTTAATTAAGTATACTTTAATTTGGGAATTTTTCGTGAAACTTCGCGAGGCCATATCTTGGTCATACGGACTCCGATTTCCGAAAACTCGGACTCTAT
Source organism: Allium sativum (assembly GCA_030737875.1). NCBI lineage: Eukaryota > Viridiplantae > Streptophyta > Magnoliopsida > Asparagales > Amaryllidaceae > Allium > Allium sativum. The sequence goes on along the minus strand of CM060920.1, from coordinate 178,823,384 downwards.
TTCGCGTATTTTTCCGAGACGAACGCAATGGCATAGCCCGTTTCACTTGATTCAGAATTTAAAATTAAATTCTGCCTTGATTCTCGTCTTAATCATGTTATCGAAATACAGGTTGTTACACCCTTTCTAATTATGTTTGGTTTGTTTACCATTAGTACAATCCACACATAATTGTAGTTCACTAAAGTCCAAATTTGATAAAATTTCATTACTTACTAATCTCAACGTTCTTTCTTTGGATATGTGACATAGTCTTTTATGCCATAAGAAAGCAGAATTTTCGTTCAACATGCTACGTTTGGATCCAACATTATTTACTACATTCAGCAAGGAATTCGCATAATTGTCATTCAGTTTCAATTTATATTGACCATCAATTAGAATACCAGAACCAACATTATCAGTATTCTTATCTAAATCAAAACAACCAGATCCAAACATACATCTCAAACCAGAAATATCCAATTTACTTACGGAAATAAGGTTTCTAGATAATGAAGGTACATAAAGGGTACTATACAACTATAATACATATCCACTTTCTAGAATTAAATGATAAGCACCAATGCCTTCTATTGTGGATTTATAGTTCAGATTATAAGAAATTCCTGCACATTATTGGAAACATGTGTTGTAGCACCAGTATCAAGCCACCATGTATTAATTGGAACTTCAACTAAATTTGATTCAAAACACACGAAAGATAGATGATTACCTTTCTTTTCGAACCAAGCTATCCTTTTCGGTCAGTCATTTTGATAATGTCCTTTCTTTTTATAGAAATGACATCGAACGTCCTTTAGTTCCTTCTTTTCTGTATCCTGTCCATTCTTAGCAGGTGCCTTTTTCTTCTTAAAATGACTTGATTTTCCATTCTTTTCTTTACCAGCTTTATTACGCACAAAATTTACTAAGTGATTCACTTGACTTTTCAAACGTCCTTCTTCCTGAACAAGTCTACTGGCCAATTCATTAACATTCCACGTATCCTTTGTAGTGTTATAGTTAATTTGAAAGAGTCCATATTCAGAAGGTAGCGAGTTCAGAATAAACTGGATAAGAAAGGAATCCTCACTATATGCCCAAGGGAGTTTAGCCTTGCTGCAAGATTAGTCATCTCTATAATGTGCTCTTGCATAGTTCGCGACCCATCAAACTTCACGGTCGTGAGTTCTTCCATTAGAGTATCTGGAAGTGACTTATCAACTTAACGAAAATGCTCTTCTACAAACTGCGTATATTCCTTAGCACGCAGAATTATTGACTTGATGTTGTTAGCAACAGTCATCTTGATAAACAACCTGTTACTACGTTCCCATGCTTTATGGTGTGATTTTTATGTCTTAGTACTAGCAGCTGTAAGAGCAGCAGGTTTATCCTCAAGGAGTGTCAAGTGAAGATCCTAAACACCTAAATGGAAATTGACTTGTTCTCTCCATTCAGAAAAATTAACACTAGTGAACAATGTAGCAGATGAAGCATGTGTATTCATGGGAACTACCGCAAAAAAAAACCAGAATAACTATAAGCTCATAACTAACATGATTCAGATATGTACATAACAATATAATATAGCACTCCTTTGAATAGGTACTATCTTACACTTAACGTGATTAAATACCAAACCATAAGTGAGTAATAAATATATTCAAATAAATAGAACCGACATCTTTGGACGATCAATATTTATTTAATCAAAATATTTATTAAACCTCGTCATGTTAACTAGTTATAGAATAAGACTTTCCTTTGGGTAAGTTCTCAGGTTATATCGTTAGAGACGCCAGTTTTTTATTTTATTTTTTATTGATAATTATAAGTGGAAATTTCTATTAATAATCATTATGTCACTTATGCACTAAATGATTATTCTGGTTTTGACCACTTTGGTGATTTACAAAATCATAAATCACATGTGCATAAATGACTTATTACACATATGTAACAACCCACATTCTACGCATCGAAGGATCGTAGAATATTTATTTCTTTCTCATACGAAGTCGTATGGTCATGTGACTTTGGGAAACGACTATTGGGGTCATTTCCCATGTTCATGATTTTTGCCGATTTTTAAATGACCGTTTTGCCCCTAGCTGATCTTGTTTCGTCCATAACTTTTGATTGGAAAGAAATTTTGACCTGAGACCACTTCCACTGGATTCGAATGATGGTTTCTCTTTCCGTAGAGTGGTTACATTAGCCAAACGGACTTACCGTTTGGGAGATATGGCTGAAACAAAGTTTAGAAGGTGAAAAACAACTTAATTAGGCTAAACCGGGTGATTAGCAACTAGGCCCAATGGAGGATTTCAGGTATTTAAGGGCTGCTAGGGTTAGGATTTCGGTTTTAAACTCATTTTTCCAGCCGCCACTTACCTCCTTCAAGCTCTAGCAATGGCCTCCACCTTCTAATTTCATCCCAAATCGTCTCTAATCACTTTCTAATCGAAGATTAAGCAAAACTACATCAAATCAAGGGAGGGTAGCACCAAATCAGAGAGAGAGCTGCTGGAACACATAGGGATTGGATCCAAATCAGAGATTATTTCAGATCTAAAGTTTGTTTGTGGCTAAGGTGAGTGATTTGCATTGTTTTTCACTAATTACGGCTAATTATGGTAATTAGCGAAGATTAGCGAAATTATGGCTCAGAAAAATCTAGAAAAATTCCTAAAATTCTAGAACATCATTTTATGCCTCTGATATGAATTTGGGTTAATTTCGACTAATTTTGCTAATCCCGGAATTTGGGGGATTAAGGGATGATTAGTGAAAATTAGCGAATTTATGCATGTTAAAAATCTGGAAAAATATTCAGAAATTCTGAAATATTGTTTTAGACCTCTGTTAGAAAATTTGGCTAATTTGGATAAGTTTTGCTAATTATATGCTTAAAATGATTAAGGGGGATTAAGGGAAAACATGGGGTTTTGGTTATGTTTGATCCGTTTTGACATATCATATTGTTGTTTTGCTGTTTGTGGATGTTTATACATGTTGCTATGACTGTATGATATGCTTTGTGATTGATTAGAAAAGTTGGAATGGTTGAAAACGCTGTCGTATGGCGTAAAATAGTTGTTGGAACAGCTGCAGGAAATGACCCAGGACCGGATCGGATCGCCCTAGGGATCGCGGATCGCTATCACGAGACAAGTCGCACCAGTTGAGCGCCACGAACGTCCAGGAGGAGCCCGAACCGATCCACTTCAGAAGCTCACGATCCGAACCGATGTGCATCCACGACCTGAAGGGGAAGGAGCGTCACGACCGAAGGGAAGCGCCACGAGCTATGGAGCACGACCCGAACCAGTGGGAGTGCCTCGACTCGATCCGAACAGACGAAGGTGGAGCACGATCCGAACCGATGAGGAAGCATGGTCACGAACTGAAGGGCGCCAGGGAACCACGAACTGGAGGGTACTACGATCCGAACCAACAGGTTATCTCGACCCGATCCGAAGCGAAGCAAGATGAAGACCGATCCGGATGAAGATGAAGACTAAAAACCCGAGATGCAAAGGTAGTCCAAATGGAAGTTATAGCTCAGGATCCAGTTGGGAACCAATGAGTTCACTTCATGGTTGGGCTTTGCTGCGGGACGTGTGCAAAGCAGTTGTCGGTATTCATAACTTTGGTTCACCACTGAGAGATGGATAGTGGGCTTGTAGTGATGGTTACACGGGATTGGATTCCGTCATGGCCCAAAGTATTAAGTGACCAAAGTAGTGGATATCGTATGCTTTACGCACTGAGTGAGGGATGTGAGGATGATTGCTATGCTTGATTGTTTGACACCACTATGACATGCACACCCCCACCCCCGTATCTCTTACACAGTATGTTAGTGGCACCTTACAGTATTGTACGGTATGTAGTGCTAACTCTTTGGTTGCAGGTCCAGGTTCAGGTATGATCGGATTATACCTGTTATTGTTTTGTTGCTTATCGCTCATACCAGGCTTTATGTCTGACCCAGAGTTTTATGTCTCCTCTTATTACTCTGGGTGCTCACACGAGCAGACTAGAGACATGTTATGGTTAGCTGGTGATGCGCGAGTAGCTGATTCGGAGGCGAGCAGGAGGCTTCCACGTATGATATATAGTATTCTCCCTGTGTTGTTGAAGATCACTGCTTGGGCATTAGTAGTGCATCTTCTACTTAAGCTTTCTTTGTTTCAGAGACAGTAATTTGGAAAGTTGTAATAAGCTGTATTTGGATTTCCGCTGCTATGTTGGTTTAGTTTTCAGCTTATGCACTGTCTCGCCTGTTTTATGTCAAGATTATGTTATTATTGTATTTTATTCCATGCACTGTGAGACATTCTACAGGTTCCTTGTTAGTTCATTTCCTTCTTCCCTTTTTCTTCTGACGGCCGTCCCGTGCTAACTGGACATGTGTACAGCGCACCTTTGGAGTAAATGTCGGTTGGTGCGGGGCGGGCCGTCACATTTGGTATCAGAGCTCTAGGTTGCGTAGTTAACCTAGGGAAAGACACTAGGGAGAGATAATACGTATACGAGAGCGCGTATTTGTGATTACTTTGGTTTTCAAAAGCTATATATATATATACTATTAGTAGTATAAGGATGAAGTCGTACTGCACTAGCACCACTATGGGGTCGTTAATCGTTTCCCTTTTTCAGATTGACGATGAGCCGATATGCTAGAGGTGCTGGTAGGGGAGCCAATAATGAGAATGCTGCTGACATGAGGGCGATGTTTACCGACCTCATGAGAGACATGCTTAGAGATGTTCAGGGAGCAGTTCCCAATCCCAGAAATGGTGGTGGTCCAGTAGTGCAGGCGCCTAGGGTCGATTTCGCCAAGTTGTGCAAGGATTACACTAACCTTGGTGGGAAGCCGTTCCACGGAACGGAGTCGGCCACAGATGTTCAGAATTGGTTGGATAGCTGTGATCGTATCTTCGACGACTTGGGTCTTGAGGATGCGATGAAGAGAAGGCTAGCGTCTCGTCAGCTGCAAGGGCGAGCGATGAATTGGTGGAATGCCATTAGAACAGCTACTCCAAAAGATCAAGTTACTTGGAATCAGTTTAAGACTCGCTTTTGTGATAAGTTTATTCCAGCTGCTCATAAATCAGAACTGTTCCGGAAGTTCTTGGAGCTTAAGCAGAACGGTAGAGCAGTCTCGGAGTATATCGCTGAATTCGACACTTTATCGAAATATGGATGGTCCCTTATCGATACAGTCGAAAAGAAGAACGAGAAGTTCATAACTGGCTTGGATGGGTACTTGGGGGAAAGACTTATAAACCATATCGATGAGACGTTCGAGTCTATTGTAGGAAGGCATTGAGGTCAGAGAGCCTTTTCCCTAAGTCGAAGACTGAGGTTGCTACGGCATCTGCAGAGGAGCCAAAGCCGCAAGCAGGTGGTGAAGGCAAGAAGAATTCCCAGAACAAGAGGAAGCAGAACCCGACCAAGGATGGTCAGGATAAGAAAAATAAGAAAGATGGCGAATGCTTTAGTTGTGGCAAGAAGGGCCATTACGCCAGAGATTGTCGAGAAAAGCCTGGGGAAAGGAAGTGCTTTAACTGCGGCCAGGCAGGACATCACAAGGATGATTGCCCACAACCTCCTAGGGAGAAGCAGATTGTGAAAGCGTATGCTATCAACGCTGTTCCTTCTTCGTCGAATGCCCCAACTGCTGCGCAGAAGGAAAAAGGTGGCGTTATAAAAGGTATGCTTTCTATTTAAGATGTTTCTGTTCGGATATTGTTTGACAAACCCGAAATAGTCGATAGACCTCTAGTTGTGACGAACCCGATTGGTGTTCGACTAGTTTTGGCATGATTTGTTGTAATGTGGTCTTATCGAGTCATGGATGTATGTTTCATTGTGATTGCTTTGTTTTGGGCTTTACTGGGTTTAGCATTATTTTGGGGAGTCGATCTACTCCAAAGGAATAGGGTGGTATTAGGTACCTACCTAGTAATGGCGATAGTAACTGGAGTTAAGGAAGCTAAGAAGTTATCGTTGTAATAAGTTCTAGTTGTCTCTGGGAGGAAAATGAGTACTCCAGTGCTAGATTGTTTTGCTAGTATCACCTCATGTGGATTGTCCGAACTCGGAGGAGATGTTCCTTGGGTGCTTGTCTGATATTGGTTTAGGCCTTTGGGGCTTGTGCTTGGGGAATGTCGATTTCGACTAGGATGGTTTGCGTGAGGGGTAAATAGTTGTTGTGATTTTTCATTGGATGACATCTTGGTTTACTCGAGGAGTGATGGGCAGACAGAACATGATGAGACTGTTCAATGGTATAGACTGCCCAGAGTTAGACTCGATAGGGTTATGAGATTGCTCGAGTGGGACTCGAGAAAGATGCAAAGTAGGACCCTATGTTGATGTTCTCTATTGGATAGCAGAATTTTGAAGGAATAGGATGCGTTCGTTGATCATGGAAGATACAACGAAGATTAGGACGATTCAAGTTGGACTTGAACTCGTAAAAGAAAATAGGTGTTCGTTGATCTTGGAGGTGCAACGAATAGGGAGACGACTCACGTTGGACTAGAGTTTGTCACTAATGGATACTCAAGACTGGGTCTGAATTATAGAGTAACTCGAGTTGGACTCGAGAAGGCTGCAAGGAATTGGATTCAGCTCGAGTTGGACTCGAGAGGGCAGCAAGATAATGGATAGACTTGGGTTGGACTCAAGTATTTTAGGAGGACTAAAAGCAGTGGTATCTGGGGACGCCCGTTACCTTGGATCCGTTGGACGTGATCTAGTTATCCTTGGAGGATAAACGTACGTTGGACGTACGGTAGTCCGATTGGAGGCTGGGCTTCCATTAGTTTAATTATCCTTGGAGGATAAACATACGTTGGACGTACGGTAGTCCGAAGGGAGGCGGGGCTTCCATTGGCCTGGGATTGGTTGGACCAGTCAAGTAGGCATCGGTGTATGTATGGAGGCTGGGCTTCCATTAGTTATTGATGTTGGTTAGACCAGACATACTAGAATCGACATATTGGGATTGGTTAGACCAATCATGTAGGTGTCAATGTGTTTATGAATTTAGCAGGTGATAGGTAGGACTTGTTTGATGGATGTTATGGTTGCTATGTTGTTCCTATTTTTCTTCCCTTGAGTAGACTATCACCTGTAGGGTTCCAGCGATGGGGAACAAAGTGATTGTAGTAGGACTATGAGCCAGTGCAGTAGAGTCGTCATGACTCGAGGGGCAAAGTGGACATAGTAAAGGATTAGTAAGGCTATGAGCCAGTGCAGTGGAGTTGTTACGACTTCATGGGGCAGAGTGGACATATCAAAGGACTAGTGGCTATGGATCAGTGCAGTGGAGTCGCCATGACTCCATGGGGCAGAGTGATCATAGTAAAGGATTTGGGTGCAGTACTAGTTGCATTGAGTAGGAGATATGCCAGTTTAGGGGTTTTGTTTCTAGGATGGAAGCAACTAGAGTATATCACATGATATGATTTCAGGCCCAAGAGTGAATTGGATTCAGAAACACTAGTAAGCTTGGCGATTAGATCGATTTTGATTGAGTGGATTGGTTCCAGTTAGAAGGACGATCCTAATCTATTGGAAACCATCTCTAGGGTAGAGATGGGTATCGATGGAAAGAGAATGATTAAATAAGGATTTGATCGAGAAGGGTGGCTTCGAAAGAATAAGGGACTAGTTGTACCCAACGTAGATGAACTGAGCGGTGAAGTGCTTAGAGCATATCATCACTCGAAATTGACTATACATCCCAGTGGTAACAAGATGTATTGAGACATAGAGCAGATCTACTACTGGGAAGGGATAAAGATAGGCAGAAGGCTTATCTCGGTAAGAAACGAAGAGATTTGGAATTCTTCGTTAACGACTTCGTATTCGTCGGGATCTCTCCATAGAGAATGTGATTCGGATTGGTTGGAGAGGTAAGTTAGCACCAAGATTTGTTGGCCCATTCCCAGTCCTCGAGCAAGTTGGGAATTTGGCGTATGAGGTAGAGCTACCTGACAAGATGGCGGGAGTTCACAACGTATTTCATGTTTCCCAGTTAAGGAAGTTTGTGCAAGACCCTAATGTGGCTATTTCACCAGATCAGTTGGACGATATCGAGGTTGAACCCGAGGCGGTTGAGAACCGCAAGCCTATGCGTATTGTTGGGAACGATACGAAGCAGCTTCGAAGGAAGGCGGTGAAACTAGTCAAAGTCCAGTGGGGTGAGAATGAAAAAGACTGTACTTGGGAAACAGAGGAGGATATAAGGAAGAAGTATCCAGAACTCTTTGCCTAGTAAGGTTTTGGTAGTGATAGTTCCTTCCCTTGTTAGTAAACCGCATGCTAGGATAGACTTGTTTTGCATGTTGATTGTTGTTTTATGGTTGATAGGCATGCGGGACCCTTTGTGTGTTCTGGTTAGGGAATTTCGGGGGCGAAATTTCTTAAGGGGGGGGGGGGGGGAGAATGTAACAACCCGCATTCTACGCATCGAAGGATCGTAGAATATATATTTCTTTCTCATACGAAGTCGTATGGTCATGTGGCTTTGGGAAACGACTATTGGGGTCATTTACCATATTTATGATTTTTGCCGATTTTTAAATGACCGTTTTGCCCCTAGCTGATCTTGTTTCGTCCATAACTTTTGATTGGAAAGGAATTTTGACCTAAGACCACTTCCATTGGATTCGAATGATGGTTTCTCTTTCCGTAGAGTGGTTACATTAGCCAAACGGACTTACCATTTGGGAGATATGGCTGAAACAAGGTTTAGAAGGTGAAAAACAGCTTAATTGGGCTAAACCGGGTGATTAGCAACTAGGCCCAATGGGGGATTTCGGAATTTGGGGTATTTAAGGGCTACTAGGGTTAGGATTTCGGTTTTAGACTCATTTTTCCAGCCGCCACTTACCTCTTTCAAGCTCTAGCAATGGCCTCCACCTTCTAATTTCATCCCAAATCGTCTCTAATCACTTTCTAATCGAAGATTAAGCAAAACTACATCAAATCAAGGGAGGGTAGCACCAAATCAGAGAGAGCTGCTGGAACACATAGGGATTGGATCCAAATCAGAGATTATTTCAGATCTAAAGTTTGTTTGTGGCTAAGGTGAGTGATTTGCATTGTTTTTCACTAATTACGGCTAATTATGGTAATTAGCGAAGATTAGCGAAATTATGGCTCAGAAAAATCTAGAAAAATTCCTAAAATTCTAGAACATAATTTTATGCCTCTGATATGAATTTGGGTTAATTTCGACTAATTTTGTTAATCCCGGAATTTAGGGGATTGAGGGGGTGATTAGTGAAAATTAGCGAATTTATGCATGTTAAAAATCTGGAAAAATATTCAGAAATTCTGAAATATTGTTTTAGACCTCTGTTAGAAAATTTGGCTAATTTGGATAAGTTTTGCTAATTATATGCTAATTATAACCAATGGGGTTTTGGTTATGTTTGATCCGTTTTGACATATCATATTGTTGTTTTGCTGTTTGTGGATGTTTATACATGTTGCTATGACTGTATGATATGCTTTGTGATTGATTAGAAAAGTTGGAATGGTTGAAAACGCTGTCGTATGGCGTATAATAGTCGCTGGAACAGCTGCAGGAAATGACCCAGGACCGGATCGGATCGCCCTAGGGATCGCGGATCGCTATCACGAGACAAGTCGCACCAGTTGAGCGCCACGAACGTCCAGGTGGAGCCCGAACCGATCCACTTCAGAAGCTCACGATCCGAACCGATGTGCATCCACAACCTGAAGGGGAAGGAGCGTCACGACCGAAGGGAAGCGCCACGAGCTATGGAGCACGACCCGAACCAGTGGGAGTGCCTCGACTCGATCCGAACTGACGAAGGTGGAGCACGATCCGAACCGGTGAGGAAGCACAGTCACGAACTGAAGGGCGCCAGGGAACCACGAACTGGAGGGTACCACGATCTGAACCAGCAGGTTATCTCGACCCGATCTGAAGCGAAGCAAGATGAAGACCGATCCGGATGAAGATGAAGACTAAAAACCCGAGATGCAAAGGTAGTCCAAATGGAAGTTAGAGCTCAGGATCCAGTTGTGAACCAATGAGTTCACTTCATGGTTGGGCTTTGCTGCAGGACATGTGCAAAGGAGTTGTCGGTATTCATAACTTTGGTTCACCACTGAGAGATGGATAGTGGGCTTGTAGTGATAGTTACACGGGATTGGATTCCGTCATGGCCCAAAGTATTAAGTGACCAAAGTAGTGGATATCGTATGCTTTACACACTGAGTGAGGGATGTGAGGATGATTGCTATGCTTGATTGTTTGACACCACTATGACATGCACACCCCCCACCCCCGTATCTCTAACACAGTATGTTAGTGGCACCTTAGAGTATTGTACGGTATGTAGTGCTAACTCTTTGGTTGCAGGTCCAGGTTCAGGTATGATTGGATTATACCTGTTATTGTTTTGTTGCTTATCGCTCATACCAGGCTTTATGTCTGACCCAGAGTTTTATGTCTCCTCTTATTACTCTGGGTGCTCACACGAGCAGACTAGAGACAGGTTATGGTTAGCTGGTGATGCGCGAGTAGCTGATTCGAAGGCGAGCAGGAGGCTTCCACGTATGATATATATAGTATTCTCCCTGTGTTGTTGAAGATCACTGCTTGGGCATTAGTAGTGCATCTTCTACTTAAGCTTTCTTTGTTTCAGAGACAGTAATTTGGAAAGTTGTAATAAGCTGTATTTGGATTTCCGCTGCTATGTTGGTTTAGTTTTCAGCTTATGCACTGTCTCGCCTGTTTTATGTCAAGATTATGTTATTATTGTATTTTATTCCATGCACTGTGAGACATTTTACAGGTTCCTTGTTAGTTCATTTCCTTCTTCCCTTTTTCTTCTGACGACCGTCCCGTGCTAACTGGACATGTGTACAACGCACCTTTGGAGTAAATGTCGGTTGGTGCGGGGCGGGCCGTCACAACATACTCGATTAAACATCATGAGTAAGTCATAGAATATGTATATTACAATCATAGGAAATATTCAGTTATTGGTTTGCTATGATACCACATGTTAGAATTTTCTTTATTATTCGATCTTTCATGATTAGGGATGTACAATTCAATAAAATAGCTCTAGGATCACCAATACCGAATATTTCACAAACAAAAGGGAGAAACTTAATATGATCTATTATTTAAGATGGCGTACCTTGATTATCAGCGGAGGATGTAATGGCTGTCATCTTCTTTCTTTGACTTCTAGTGTTTACTAATCTTCTCAGAATTTGGTTTCTCTCTTACCCTATTTCCTTATGTGTTCTAGATGAAGAAGAATACAACTCTTGACTTATGGAGAGAAAGGTTACAATCCTTTATATAACATTTAACTCTAAATCTGGTATGTTCTATACCACTTCAACGCTTAAAATTAATCACAGACCTAATGTTCTAAATATGAACGGTCTATTTATGTCCTAATTAATCGGGTCACATTAAGATTAGAAAATGCATAACGGAAAATCAAACGTTCCATTTATGACCCAATTAATAGGGTCATGTTAAGATTAGAAACCACATAATGTAACGACCTATAGGAATTCGATTCCCGAATTATGACAATAATACATAAATCCCGTAATACTAGCCAAAACTCAAGTATCGAAAACACAGATCGTTACTGGAAAGAAATTAGAGGGTGAGATAAGAAAGAAACAAGCAAACTAGAATAGAAGAAGAAGAACCAACACAACACGGAGTCTCACATCGCAGTAGAACAAAATATAATGTAAAATAGATCTTTACTGAGAGCTTTGAAAAATATACTTACAATCATCAGAGTACATCAACACATCTGGACAATTATATTAATATGTCCTCGTATACAAAACACAACGGAATAATTACTATTTAATACATCTGAACATCTCAAGCTCATCATCTGAAGTTCGCAGTATCCGAATCTAAACCTGTAAAACCCGGTCTAACTCGAGCATTACAAACGCCAGATCAGTCTGGTGAACCAGAGTGAGAAAAACACACTAAGTTTAAAGGTATCACACACTTGATTTTAAAGTCAAAATATTTTCTAAAGAAGAGGATAATCGTAAGACCAAATCCACGCATAAATACGGATGATTTTTACCTTACGATAACTCAAAACATTTTTGAAATCAATATCTTTTCTGATATTATAATAGTGTCAAAATACAAATAAATATCAATCTAGCAGAACGTTTGCATCTCACGCTCTACATATATAGTATACAATCAAAACCGCGGGCTCTTATTGGAGAATGGATTTCCATGGCAAGGTACAGGCAACCACCTTTCCGACAATGTACTTCCGAAGATGAATACATTGGGGGTTCAACGAGAACATCTTGCAACCCAAGCTAAACATGACCGACCCCTCACTTCGCTTGAGAGTACTGAATATATCATTACGATGGTTGGGGTCCAGCTAACTTAATCGATAGCATACATACAAAAATAAAAAGGGACAACCGAAGGCATTTGATTTCTCCAGATCGGGAAATGATATACCCTTTTGATGGGTGCGACCTACATAGTCATGCAACCTATCTGATTTTAACCATTTCTCGGTTGATGAGGCTTGAGGTCATAATTTATTTGTTTATTTATTCTTTTAGAAAATCTGGCAACCATTCACTTTAAATGCCACATCGTCAGATCCATCAAATCACTAATTGACGTCCACAAATATACTTTGGCTATAAAAATAGTGCCCCTCATCGCCACCGACTCGGTATATTTGTAAAAATCAACGTACATGGTTTTTAGGAAATACTCTATCAGACATTCGTCCATACAAGTCATCCAGGAACAGGATGAACCGAAGGCACCCTCCTACCATATCCTATATAGGTACCACCCCAAGGATCAGTAGCGAGTAGTCCTTGCAATCTGAAGATTCCAATCACAACAGAATCACTGCTGAAATATCTTTGGGAGCTAACCATAGAAATTCAACAAGTAGTTCTTCCGCTCGTGAAGATCCACAGTCTTCAATTGCTCCATCTACAATCAACATCTTCATGTATTTGCTAGTTTGGAATGGTTTTCGAATATAAATTCGATCCCGGTCTTTCCATACCAACAAGCATATATGTCAGATTTGAGAGTCGGTTATTTAACTATCAAATAAATAATCATGAGAATAAAATGAGTTCAGTAGTTCAGTACCAGCATTACATGACCTCTTTAATTAAAACAATTAACGAATGTTAATATAAAACTCTTAAATCTTTCGATATTTAAAAATACGGTACTTCTTATTTTAAAGAGTATTCGCAAAACTGTCTCAAATACGTTATAATTAAATGATATATATATTTAACATTTAAGTTTAACGCATTTCACGTAAAACATTATTACTTGACACGATATCCAATTCCTATTCTTTCAGAATAACTTATTTCAACAACTTAACTTTTCATTTCCTTTTTGTTCGGAAATATCATTATATATATAAATATATAAATTCTCAAATCTTCCCAATTACCTTGGAAATCTCATTATATATATTCTCAAATCTTGCAATTAACGTTGCGTTATTATTTCTCATATGGAAATAATAATTTGTTCTTGATTTCTTTTCCATTACAAACTAATATCATCCTCCGATAATCCTGAAGTCGTTCAAGTTGGGGTATTTATTTACCTCTCAGACCTTGATCAACAACATTCTTATCTTAAGATAGGTATTGGTTGCAATCAAACTCATATTTATTCTAATATCAAATCCCATTAACTATTTTACTTAAACCATGATTTTATAATCCATTTCTTATGTTTGAAAATTCCATTTTCAAATACAACTATTATTACTTAATTCGTTGGTTAAGTAAATGCTTATTAAACATCTCCTTTTACTAATCCATTCCAAAATTTCCCGTTTTGAAAATCTTATTTCGATTTCCTCCATTTTACTTAATTTCATTATTAAGTAACGTTAATTTAAATTAACACTTTAGTTCCACATTTTGTTTATAAATCTCGTTTAAACTCTGGTTTAATATAAACCCTTTTTTATATACCAGTTTCCTTTTTCTTACTTCAAACATTAAGTGAACATTTAAGCTATCGTATTCGCTTAAAATCCCTTTTAGAACTTCGTTATAAAAACCCGGGTTTTAATATAAAACCCGTCCATAAACTCCTTTCACAATTCAATTAGATTTCATTTCCATTTAGATTACTTTTTAAATGAATTTCAAATGAGAAGTAATCTTTATTATTAATTAAAATAATAATAATTTACTTCAACGTTAACTACCATACAAGTAATTAATTTCTTTATTAACTAGATAAATAACAAATTTCCTTTTTAAAATCTTATTAAAAATTTACACAAATATTCGTTAAACCATTTCATTAGATTATTTCAAAACAAACTTATTTAATAATCAGTTTCAATTTAAACGATTGACTTGGTCAACTCAAAATACGGTTATCTCATTAATGGATTTCAATTGGTTCTCACTTTAAATTAATTAATAATATAAATAATTTAAATAATTCAATTTAATTGTTTATTAAAAACAATTATTTAAATCTTAACCATTTGGTTAATTTTCTACTCATTTGCTTATAAATCTTCTTAACATAAGTATTTACTATATAATATCAATTAATAATTAATTATAAACTTAATTAATAAATAATTATTTTCTTTTAACAAACTTTTATTCAAATTTCAGATTCAAAAATCTGTCTTCAGTTATAAAATAAATTTTATAACTTTATTTCGTCGATTCACCTGATGGTAAATCAATATTTACAAATCGATTGATTTATAGGCCATATCCTGCCAATTACCCAACCAATATTACCCATTAGATAAAACAAAATAAACGTTGATATTTCAGCCAGCGATCAATAATCAAATCAATCACCCGATCCGAAAAGTTCATATAATGATAATGTAAAAACAAATAACATCTAATATATTTGAGGAATCCGGTTGGATCCCTCCAACTGTTCTTCCCTGTATCCAAATAAGTTACTTCAGATAATATCATTCCATTTGAATAACAACAATAATATTTAACAATCAACTAATAACAACAATTCAAGCATTCATCTTTCAATTTTGTACGTTTATATTATTATAAACGTGACCAACAAGGTAAGTTACCTCGTTTGGAAATAATCGTTAAAATAACTATTTGGTTTCATTGGTTCAATCAATATATGAGAATATATTTAACAAACAATCAAACATTAACAATCATAGCACACAATTACAAAACCCGACTTATACAAAATATAAGTTGGAAGAACTGAGTGAGTTTAACTCACCTTGTTTTTTGTTTAATTGAAATGGTTTGATTACAGTTAAATTAAACAGTCTTTTAATTTAACTGTAAATCCCTTCCATCTCCAGTTTTGTCTAAACAGTTCCATGACGTAGCACTCGTCAAAATGATTCCAACGGTATATGGTTTGTCCGATTCTGTTAAGATATGAGCAAGTTATAGCATTTATAAAATCTATGATCTAATTTAATTTATAATTATATTAACCCTAATCACCTTTAATTAAAAACTAATTACATTGATTAGTGGAAAAACCCGACCGATCATTTCCTCAATACACTTCTCCTTCGAAATGAATTCCATCTCGCTGCTACTTGTTTAATTCACTTTGGACCTTGCAAAATTATTAACATTTTAGTTATTCACGTATAGGTTTAAATTAATTAATTTATAAATATTAGTCTCGTTGTTAAAAAATACCCAGGATCGATTATTTCTCTGTTCCCTTCCTTTCACGCAATTACTCCCGCCTCCTATTCAATCTTCGTACCATCCTGTTTGTCACACGAGTTATTCGTATATAAATGATATGATTAATTTTAATTAACCAATTCCTAATCACAGATTAACAAATTTAATTACTTGTTAATGATATAATTGGCTGATTCTTTCTATTTCCCTTCTTCTTTTGTCCAAAACAACAGACAACACGGCCCATCATTCCCACTACTACTCACCGTTCTAGATTTTTCCAAATTGTCCATTCACACAGACCTGTTCACGTATTCAAATTTCTCTTTCTTCTTTGATTTTCACAAGCCCCTCTTCTCTTGTATTACACGATGGTCCTCTGAGACGACCCCTATCCCCGTACTGACGGTGGCAAGGGTAATCTTTGGAATATAACACATAAACTGTAACACCCCGAATTTTAGTTAATGCTAAAATTCACTAATTGCAGAATAAATAATCTCAGACGTGAGAATTAGGGGAAACGGGCTGCGTCATTGCGTTCGTCTCGGAAAAATACGCAAAATAGAGTCCAAGTTTTCGAAAATCGGAGTCCATATGGCCCAGTTATGGCCTGATGAAGGTTGCAGAAAATTCAAAGATAAAAACAGATTTAAAAATTCAAATTCAGATTTTAAAATAGGAGCAGCGGGGCCAGGCGGGAAAGTTCCCGCCCTACCCATGTCGACAGGGCTGTCGACAGGCCTGTCGACAGGGGTGTCGACTTGCCTGTCGACATGCCTGTCGACACGGCGTGTCGAGCCAGGGGCTTGGGTGCACCAGATCTGGTTTTTGGGTTGAGTCTTGGGCTGGGTTCTAGAGATTTCCTAAATCTAACGGTCCTAATCTAACCTAGGGTTAATCTAAGGGCCTAAAACACTACCTAATCCTATAAATAAGACCCTAACCCTACCCTAATTCATTCATAATTAGGTCTTGTAACTAAACTATGGCAAAATGAAATTTGGTCATGGCCTCCATAAATCAATGAAGAGAGAGTTGCAAGCTAATCAACCTCTAATCAATATCTTCTTCACTAATTCCACTTCATAAGTTTGCTAATCTTAGTTTTGGTGAGTTTCTATCACTTTGATGATCGATTGCTAAATTAAGTAGATGAGATATGATGAGATTTATGGTTTTGCATGTGGATTAATGTGTTTTCAAGTCATATGACATGATGTGAATATGCTAATCTATGTTTAATATTAATCCTATGTTTATGCAAGTTGAATATGTAAATTTATGCATGTTGAATATGTAAATTTATGCATGTTGAATATGTAAATTTATGCATGTTGAATATGTAAATTTATGCATGTTGAATATGCGAGTTTATGCAAGTTGCTATGTGGGTTTATGCAAGTTAAGTACGTGGGTTTATGCAAGTTAAGTGGTGGGTTTATGCATAGTGTGTAATTAGTTTTATGCATGCTAAGTATGTAGTTTTATGCATGCTAAGTGTTTGGTATTATGCATAAATCATGACATGCAAGTTTACCTATGTATATATGCATAATGTATGAATATATATATGCATGTTTACCCTCCTTTAAGATGCAAGTTACACATGCAAGTTCAACATGATATGCAAGTTATGTGTATGCTTATATGCAAGCTCAACATGTTATGCAAGTTTATGTGTATGTTGTTATGCAAGTTCATATGCAAGTTTATGTGTATGTTGTTATGCAAGTGCATATGCAAGTTTATGTGTATGTTGTTATGCAAGTTCATATGCAAGTTTATGTGTATGATGTTATGTAAGTTATGTGCATGTCGCTACGCAAGTTCATATGCAAGTTATGTGTATGATGTTATGCATGTAAGTTATGCGTATGTTGATATGCAAGTTATGTTTATAATATTATGCAAGTTATGTGTATGATGTGATGCAAATTAACATGTAACATGTTGTGCAAGTTCACACCTTTAAGACCCATGCAAGTTCACCTTTGTATAACCTATGAACACTTATGCAAGTTGCCTTTATACATGACATATGTATGTTCATGCTAGTTGGGTTATTTAGTAATGCTAGTTGGGTTAATATTATGATGTAAGTGGACACCTCTTAACCCATGTTAATGCTAAAGTATGCTAAACGAAACCCATGTTAATTGTGAAAGAATCTTCTCTTGGAAATATGTCGTGTTAGCATAAGTACGTGGGGAAATGATGGGGTTAATAGACATGTTAATGAAATGGTGTGAAATGGTTATGATTAAGCATACCATAAAATGAGTAAGCATAAGTGGGAATTTACCTATTGAGTTAGGTCTACCCCATGGGAATTTACCTATTGAGTTAGGTCTACCCATGTTACGAAAAACTTGATATTAATTAGGGATAATTAATATGGGGGTGATTAATTAGGTATAATTAATCAACTAAGACACGAGGTTGGACCCTTTTGTAGCAGAAGTCTGCCCGGAACCGACCGGCCATCCAGCGACTACAAATGATTGGCCCAATGTGAGAGGTCTTAGTCATAAATTAAATACATGATTAAAGTAAAGACACGAGGTTAGACCCTTTTGATGACAGAAGTCTGCCCGGAATCAACCGGCATATCCAGCAGTCATAAAAGACGGTCTAATGTGAGAGGTCTTTATGAGGTCATGATCTTAATTAATGAATTAAGAAACACTTAACCATATTAGCATGTAGTGGGACATGAGGGTTAAGTGGGTGCCTTGGGTGGCATGAGGAGACTAGTGGGTTGCCTTGGGCGGCAATAGAAAATACGATTAGAATACTTAACCAAAGTGAAACATGTAATTAAACATGATTAAAGGGTTAAGTAAGTGCCATGGGTGGCATGGGAAAATACGATTAGAATACTTAACCAAAGTGGAACATGTAATTAAACATGATTAAAGGGTTAAGTAAGTGCCATGGGTGGCATGTGAAAGTCTAGTGGGTACCTTGCATAATATGATTAAAGGACTTAACCAAAATTTATAACATGTAAGGGGACATGGTTAAAGGGTTAAGTGGGGTTCACTAGAAATTACAAGCTTAGGAGGTAGCTTGTGGGGGCCCGTTTCAACCAATATCCCAAACGTATCTTTGTGGGCTCGATTCTAGTCGAGTGACGGGACACGCATATTGGGCTTGACTATAAGTGGCCAAACCGGGTTAGCGGTGGCAACGCGGGACCAACGGGTTTCATATGCGTGTGTGGACCCGGGCTGGTTGGTAAGTCGTTGTTGCATCGTGTAGATATAAAGCCGTGCACCGTTGATATTATATGGTGGCCACGTTGGGGAATGATACACCCCAATCGTGGGACCAGCACGGGTATCTACGTAGGGGAGCCGATCGCTTGGGAAGTAGTGGGTACACCTATGTAGTCAGATAGGGGTACACGAAACTACTAAATTACTAAGTACACTTAGTGGGATCAACCTTTAAGTAGGAATTACTCTTGGTGGGTAGGACTGGTGTGGTGCAGTGTAGGAATTACCCTTGGGTGGATAAGTCTGGGGTGGTGTAAACTAATCCTTGGGTGGATAAATGCGTCTTTACGATTATCTTAGTTTATCCTAAGTATACCTAGCTACTTAGTAGCCATTCATCCCCAGACGTTACCGTATATCAAGCTTATGTCTCCTCTGGTTACTTTAATGATTGTATTGTTAAAGTTATAGGACTCACTCAGACTTATGTCTGACCCCGTTGTTTTTATCTTTTTCCCAACCCTCAGGTTATCAGAGTGGGCCCAGTACGAGTGGGCTTTGATCAGACTGCTTTATTCTCTTTTGGAGCTTGGACCATAGGAGTAAAGCTCAGCTTATCCTTTTCTTTATGGCTATCAGTTTACGCATATTGGGATTATGTACTTTTATTTATCAGGATGGATATTTTGTACTTGACTCTTAGTATGGTTTTATGATGTAACCAGACATGTTTTACTTCCGCTGTTATGAGATGATGTTTTAAAATCTTTAAGTACTATTTATATCTGTCTTGGTGTAATTTTTCTGTTCTATATCCACTAAAATACTCCACCGATGCCATGGCATTCCCTTAGAGAGTGACCATAGCGGGTGTGGGGTGTTACACGTGGTATCAGAGCAAAGGTTACCGGAACAGATAAAATTTTTAGAAAACTATTTTTCTAAAAACATTTTTGGAAGAAATATTTTCAAAAACATGTCTTTAATGAGAAAAGTTTTTGAAAGAAAAGCATAATCCCCGATAGCCATATCTTTATCTTTCGAATTCTCCGTTTTGAATCTTTCCTTTTTCGTCTCAGCATGGCTGAAGATCTTTATCTTCCGGACGGTGTAGCGGTACCAGTATGGTATAGGAGGTTGTCAGAGGCCAGGGCCGCCGCTGCAGGTCCAGCAAATGTTCCCCCTCCACCCGTTGCACTCGTTCCTCCTCGCGCGGATACTTTTGCTATGACTTGTAGGAAGTTTAAGGCTATGGGAGGAAAACCTTTTGTGGGAGCTAGGGATTGGCTTAATGAGACGGAAGAATTGATGGAAATCTTGGAAGTGGAAGAGGGAAAGAAAGTCAGGTTAGCCGCTTGGTTAATGGAAGGAGAGGCCTCGTTCTGGTGGGAGGTCACTAATGGAGAACGCCCTGTTGATTCTTGGATGGATTTCAGGCAAAGATTTGAGGCAAAGTTTCTCTCAAAAGCGGAAGAAAATATGCACGTGGAAAGGTTCTTGAACTTAAAGCAAGGGAACTTGTCGGTGGAAGAATATGTTAACAAGTTTAATCAGTTAGAGAGATTCCGAAAAGAAGAGAAAGCTTTGAGGTTCGTTAAGGGCTTGAACGAACCAATGCGCGGATTGGCTATGTCTCACATTCCTATGGGGGCCACTTTCGAGAAGCTAGTGGACATGGCACTTATGCATGAGGAAGAGAAGGGTCCCAATGCTAGTAAAGCACCCGAGAAGGAAGGAGATCAGAAGAGACCTCTACAGCAACAGCAAAACAAGGGTGGAAAAGGCAACGGAAAGAAAAAGTGCTTCAATTGTGGGACACTAGGCCACCTAAGCAAGGAGTGTCGCAAGAAGAAGAAGACTGGCTGCTTCCACTGTGACGAAGCAGGACATCTAGTGAAAGACTGTCCTAAGAAAGGGCGAAGGACGGGGTCTACCTCAGGAGGACAGGTGCAAGCTCTTGTGGCACCAGTTCAGGCAAGGGGGCAAGTTCAGGCTCTCGCAGTTCCACCGGTTCGAGAAAGAGGTAGAACTATTTCTGTGGAAAGTTTAGTTTTCCTGTTTGATCATCCTGTCCGTACTTTATTTGATTTTGACGCATTGAGTTCGTTTATCTCATCATTGTTAGTTGAGTCACTGCACTAATACACCAGTTGGTAGATGATCCCTTAGTTGTTTCAAACCCAATTGGGCTCCATGATGTGTTTGGGTTTGAAAGTTTCTATACTTAGCGTTGAAGTTTAGATGTGATGCTTTTGGGCTTCACGGGCTATGGGTTAGTTTTGGGCATAGACTGGTTATCCAGTAATGGTGTCGTTCTTACTTGTGAAGAGAGTTGTTAGGTTTATGACCCGCTAGGGTAACACTCTCGAGATCTTTTGTAATCCCATGGAATCTGTTATGCTAAGTTATCTAAAGTCGCTTGACCCGTCGGTCGAGAGTTTGCAATCTATAGAGTGGTCCGGGAATACTCGGATGTGTTTCAAGAAGGTGAAGGGCTTACCTCGCGGGAGATTGACTTCCGAATATATCTGGTAGACAATGCTAAACCAGTATCTTGGCCAGTGTGCCACGTGGCTCCTCGTGAGAGGAGGTAACTCCATAAGCAAGTAGGCAATTTACTTAAGAAGGGGTTCATAAGACGAAGTATATCGGAGTGGGGTGCTCCGGTAGTTTTTGCCACGAAGGCGGATGGGTCCCTCAGACTTTGTGTAGGCTAAAGAGAACTAAATAAGCTCACAAAGAAGAATAGACACCCATTGTCGAGGATTGATGATCTCTTTGATCCGTTAGTGAGCGCCTCAGTATTTTCGCAGTTGGACTTAGCCACAAGGTTTCGTCAATTGAGAGTGACTGAGGATAGTATAGAGAAGACTACCTTTAGGACTCCGGATGGTTTTTATGGGTGGCTAGAGATGCCATTTGATTTGATGAACGCCCCGCATATGATGAAAAGGGTGTTCAAGGAGTACCTAAATAAGTTCGTGACGATCTTTGTAAATGACATCTTGGTCTTTCCTAGGAGCGAAACAAGTTTTCGTATGTGCTCAATAGGATGAGCAAAGCCAGTTATGGGATAAACGGTGGTTTTGGAGCAAGACTGGCGAGGACATCCAGAGTTGGACAAGGGCTTAACTATTTAGCCGTTTTTACTAGTATCATCTCACGTAGGTCGTCTGAATTCGAAGGAGGTATCCCTTGGGTGTTTGTCTGATATTGGTTTAGGCCTTTGGGGCTTGCATTTGGGGGATATCGCGTTCGACTAAGGTGGTCTGCGTGAGAGATGGATAGTTGTGGCGGTTTTGCATGGGAGAATATCCTGATTTTTTCTCTAAAAGTGGAGAAAAGCATGCCTTACATCTCAGAGAGGTGTTGGAGAATCTTCGAGCACATAGTCTTAAAGCTAAATTCTCTAAATGTCATTTTGGAGAAGAGAAGTGCGATTCTTAGGGCATGTGGTCTCTAAGGAAGGGATAGCTGTGGATCCCGCATAGATAGTAAAGTACCTAGGAATGCTACCGAAGTAGGAAGTTTCTTGGGGTTGGCAGGATAATTCATCAAAGACTTCGCAAGGATATCAGCCCCATCAACCGGCTGGACGAAGAAGAATCTGGTTTTCTCATGGGACGAGATGTACCAAGACATGAATCGAGTTTTCTTTTTGGGCCGATATGAAGAAAGACATGGCCGAGTATGTCGCTAGATGCTTGGTGAAAGCAGAGCAAAAGAAACCAAGTGGGTAGCTTCACCCATTAGAAGTTCCGCTAAGGAAGTGGGATAGTGTCTCGAAGGATTACCAAAATCAAGGAAGGGTAATACGGGGATTTGGGTTGTGGTAGATAGACTTACTGAGTGTGCCCATTTCATACCCGTGAAGGGTAAGAGAACTGCTCCATGGCTAGCTTCAGTTTATATTCGAAAGATTATTAGATTGCATGGTGTACCGTCCAGTATGGTGAGCGATCGAGATCCTATCTTCACTGAAGAGTTTTGGAAAATTTTGCAAAAGGCGGTAGGGACTCAGTTGTATTTGAGTACCGCATCTCATCCTCAGATAGACGGCCAAACCGAGAGGGTGAATCATATTTTAGAAGACCTTTTGAGGCTATGTATCTTGGATTTAGGAGGTACATGGGAAGAGCATCTTCCATTGGTGGGGTTACCCGACAGACTTAGTGGTGTACGTGATGTATTCCATGTGAGGAAGGACCTACATAAGATCGTAGAGGCGATAGAGCCAAGCTTGCTTAGAGAAGTGGAAGTAGAGCGTGATGAGGTGATTCGACGAGCTCCTACTTGCATCCTTGGGTCAGAGATTTGGAAGTTGGGAAACAGAGAGGTTCAACTAGCCAAAGTACAAAGGGGAGATGAAGAGAGCGACGCTACCTGGGAGACGGAAGCGAAGATGCGTTCGAGGTACCCTTTTTCTTTCGGAGGGTATGTCCTTTTGCTTCTCCTTCATCGCATATCTTGTGCTTATCTTATCCTTAGTATGTCCTCTCGTTAGTACCTTTGACCTTCAGATAGGATATTCCTATGGTTGAAACATGTGTTTGAGACATGTTATGTATGATGGATGCAAGTGTTTGCTAGTGGTTGCTCGTGGATGCATATACACACACTCTAGGCACTAGATCGGCTCCATCACTTCATACTGCATATTGCATAAAATTGTGTGTAAGTAGCTATATTAATGGATGTATAATGATTGTGTTATCATATGGATGATGCATTTTGGTGAATGATTGTGCACTCATGTAGATATTGTATGTGTCGATAGGGTTCTCTCGCATACATAATGGATGCATGGCACTATCATGGTTTGCATATGTTCATACATTAGATAGGGAACATATACACACACTTTTTGCATATGCTCATACATCATTAGAATTTTTTTTAAGGACAATGGATGCCCGTGATTGATGGTTTGAGTAGATGGTTGTTTGGATGGTAGGATATGCATTCTCCTCAGCTTAGAGATTTCGGGGACGAAATCCTTTAAGGAGGGGAGAATGTAACACCCCGAATTTTAGTTAATGCTAAAATTCACTAATTGCAGAATAAATAATCTCAGACGTGAGAATTAGGGGAAACGGGCTGCGTCATTGCGTTCGTCTCGGAAAAATACGCAAAATAGAGTCCAAGTTTTCGAAAATCGGAGTCCATATGGCCCAGTTATGGCCTGATGAAGGTTGCAGAAAATTCAAAGATAAAAACAGATTTAAAAATTCAAATTCAGATTTTAAAATAGGAGCAGCGGGGCCAGGCGGGAAAGTTCCCGCCCTACCCATGTCGACAGGGCTGTCGACAGGCCTGTCGACAGGGGTGTCGACTTGCCTGTCGACATGCCTGTCGACACGGCGTGTCGAGCCAGGGGCTTGGGTGCACCAGATCTGGTTTTTGGGTTGAGTCTTGGGCTGGGTTCTAGAGATTTCCTAAATCTAACGGTCCTAATCTAACCTAGGGTTAATCTAAGGGCCTAAAACACTACCTAATCCTATAAATAAGACCCTAACCCTACCCTAATTCATTCATAATTAGGTCTTGTAACTAAACTATGGCAAAATGAAATTTGGTCATGGCCTCCATAAATCAATGAAGAGAGAGTTGCAATCTAATCAACCTCTAATCAATATCTTCTTCACTAATTCCACTTCATAAGTTTGCTAATCTTAGTTTTGGTGAGTTTCTATCACTTTGATGATCGATTGCTAAATTAAGTAGATGAGATATGATGAGATTTATGGTTTTGCATGTGGATTAATGTGTTTTCAAGTCATATGACATGATGTGAATATGCTAATCTATGTTTAATATTAATCCTATGTTTATGCAAGTTGAATATGTAAATTTATGCATGTTGAATATGTAAATTTATGCATGTTGAATATGTAAATTTATGCATGTTGAATATGTAAATTTATGCATGTTGAATATGCGAGTTTATGCAAGTTGCTATGTGGGTTTATGCAAGTTAAGTACGTGGGTTTATGCAAGTTAAGTGGTGGGTTTATGCATAGTGTGTAATTAGTTTTATGCATGCTAAGTATGTAGTTTTATGCATGCTAAGTGTTTGGTATTATGCATAAATCATGACATGCAAGTTTACCTATGTATATATGCATAATGTATGAATATATATATGCATGTTTACCCTCCTTTAAGATGCAAGTTACACATGCAAGTTCAACATGATATGCAAGTTATGTGTATGCTTATATGCAAGCTCAACATGTTATGCAAGTTTATGTGTATGTTGTTATGCAAGTTCATATGCAAGTTTATGTGTATGTTGTTATGCAAGTACATATGCAAGTTTATGTGTATGTTGTTATGCAAGTTCATATGCAAGTTTATGTGTATGATGTTATGTAAGTTATGTGCATGTCGCTATGCAAGTTCATATGCAAGTTATGTGTATGATGTTATGCATGTAAGTTATGCGTATGTTGATATGCAAGTTATGTTTATAATATTATGCAAGTTATGTGTATGATGTGATGCAAATTAACATGTAACATGTTGTGCAAGTTCACACCTTTAAGACCCATGCAAGTTCACCTTTGTATAACCTATGAACACTTATGCAAGTTGCCTTTATACATGACATATGTATGTTCATGCTAGTTGGGTTATTTAGTAATGCTAGTTGGGTTAATATTATGATGTAAGTGGACACCTCTTAACCCATGTTAATGCTAAAGTATGCTAAACGAAACCCATGTTAATTGTGAAAGAATCTTCTCTTGGAAATATGTCGTGTTAGCATAAGTACGTGGGGAAATGATGGGGTTAATAGACATGTTAATGAAATGGTGTGAAATGGTTATGATTAAGCATACCATAAAATGAGTAAGCATAAGTGGGAATTTACCTATTGAGTTAGGTCTACCCCATGGGAATTTACCTATTGAGTTAGGTCTACCCATGTTACGAAAAACTTGATATTAATTAGGGATAATTAATATGGGGGTGATTAATTAGGTATAATTAATCAACTAAGACACGAGGTTGGACCCTTTTGTAGCAGAAGTCTGCCCGGAACCGACCGGCCATCCAGCGGCTACAAATGATTGGCCCAATGTGAGAGGTCTTAGTCATAAATTAAATACATGATTAAAGTAAAGACACGAGGTTAGACCCTTTTGATGACAGAAGTCTGCCCGGAATCAACCGGCATATCCAGCAGTCATAAAAGACGGTCTAATGTGAGAGGTCTTTATGAGGTCATGATCTTAATTAATGAATTAAGAAACACTTAACCATATTAGCATGTAGTGGGACATGAGGGTTAAGTGGGTGCCTTGGGTGGCATGAGGAGACTAGTGGGTTGCCTTGGGCGGCAATAGAAAATACGATTAGAATACTTAACCAAAGTGAAACATGTAATTAAACATGATTAAAGGGTTAAGTAAGTGCCATGGGTGGCATGGGAAAATACGATTAGAATACTTAACCAAAGTGGAACATGTAATTAAACATGATTAAAGGGTTAAGTAAGTGCCATGGGTGGCATGTGAAAGTCTAGTGGGTACCTTGCATAATATGATTAAAGGACTTAACCAAAATTTATAACATGTAAGGGGACATGGTTAAAGGGTTAAGTGGGGTTCACTAGAAATTACAAGCTTAGGAGGTAGCTTGTGGGGGCCCGTTTCAACCAATATCCCAAACGTATCTTTGTGGGCTCGATTCTAGTCGAGTGACGGGACACGCATATTGGGCTTGACTATAAGTGGCCAAACCGGGTTAGCGGTGGCAACGCGGGACCAACGGGTTTCATATGCGTGTGTGGACCCGGGCTGGTTGGTAAGTCGTTGTTGCATCGTGTAGATATAAAGCCGTGCACCGTTGATATTATATGGTGGCCACGTTGGGGAATGATACACCCCAATCGTGGGACCAGCACGGGTATCTACGTAGGGGAGCCGATCGCTTGGGAAGTAGTGGGTACACCTATGTAGTCAGATAGGGGTACACGAAACTACTAAATTACTAAGTACACTTAGTGGGATCAACCTTTAAGTAGGAATTACTCTTGGTGGGTAGGACTGGTGTGGTGCAGTGTAGGAATTACCCTTGGGTGGATAAGTCTGGGGTGGTGTAAACTAATCCTTGGGTGGATAAATGCGTCTTTACGATTATCTTAGTTTATCCTAAGTATACCTAGCTACTTAGTAGCCATTCATCCCCAGACGTTACCGTATATCAAGCTTATGTCTCCTCTGGTTACTTTAATGATTGTATTGTTAAAGTTATAGGACTCACTCAGACTTATGTCTGACCCCGTTGTTTTTATCTTTTTCCCAACCCTCAGGTTATCAGAGTGGGCCCAGTACGAGTGGGCTTTGATCAGACTGCTTTATTCTCTTTTGGAGCTTGGACCATAGGTGTAAAGCTCAGCTTATCCTTTTCTTTATGGCTATCAGTTTACGCATATTGGGATTATGTACTTTTATTTATCAGGATGGATATTTTGTACTTGACTCTTAGTATGGTTTTATGATGTAACCAGACATGTTTTACTTCCGCTGTTATGAGATGATGTTTTAAAATCTTTAAGTACTATTTATATCTGTCTTGGTGTAATTTTTCTGTTCTATATCCACTAAAATACTCCACCGATGCCATGGCATTCCCTTAGAGAGTGACCATAGCGGGTGTGGGGTGTTACATAAACAGATACTAGCAGAACAGAAATAAATAAATACACCAGATAATGAACAATAGAATATACTGGATAAACGCAATCATCAGAGTTACACAGTATACAGGATCATACTTACTACAAATACAGTTCAGCTATACATAAATGTCTACAGTGGAAAACAAAACATAATGTACAATAGGAGCTGAACAGCATAAAAAGAGATAAATGATAGAATCCATCTTCAGCTCCAGCTATCCAGAAAAAGCCTGCTAAAACCTGAACACAAGGCTGCCCGTGTAGAAAAAGGAGCACCCGAGTTTGAAAGTGAAACAAACTACGAGTCAGTCATGGGACTGGTATGAGAAATCTACTAAACACATTATACAATTGGCTAATCACAGGACCACGCCACTTTCACGGAATGGGTTTACTCCATTAGATTGGCAGTGCTTTTAAAACAAGTAATTCTATTAAACATCGCAATGCTTTTTATAAAAATGAAGCCATTATAAGACTCAGTTCCCATCACACAATGCAACGCAAACCGGAGGATAGAGTTTTACCTTATAATGGCCAAAATATGCTTGATACGAATAAAACAAAAGCATTTCATACTATTTCTAGTGTTTACATGTTTCAAAAACAATTTCGAATCATAACTATCAATCATAGACGGCATGGGTACCATATATCATGTCACCATATATATATACAATCAAAACCGCACGGTGTCGTATTTGGAAATTGGATTTCCACCATGAACCAAGGCAAAAGATAGTCCTTGCCAAATTCGAGACAATCTAGCCCATGTCTCAGGATCAGAACGCATCAACCCTTTGGATCGTCAGGGCCGGTCCACCGATGTAGATTATTATGCCTGAACACTACGTTTCCCCGCCCTATAGGGCGTAAATGAGCCAACAAATGACTCTATCGGTCACGGATCGACCGATATAACCGAGGCGCCTCGCAATCCATCATCCACATAAGTAAAATGTCAGGCCGTGTAAAAACACTGACACAACTCCTAGCTAGAAAGAAACGCATGCCCTCCATGAGGTCCTTCTCCCGTTTCTGGTTCATACCGGGGTTTCAAATCACAAAACTTTGCTTTTCAACAGAAGCCCTGATCACTGCATCTTAGCATGTCACACAGGCAATTCACACCATGCAACTGATGACTATCAATCACATAGAATAAATTCCAATGTCAGACACACAATCCATTTACAAGTCCGTTCTGGGTCGGAACGAAACCGGAGGCACTATATACCTCACAAACCCATCGATCTCCACGTACGTCTGGACGATCACCACTCATTATCCATATTTCGGGATGCCTCCCAATCAGGACATCAGTTACCATCCAAACAAGGTGAAGATTTCCGGTCTTCAACCATCGTCTTCATCTTCGATTTCTTATCGTCGATTTAGTTATTCAGAATGGGATAAACCCGGTCTTTCTGAGCAACTCGCGTATATAATAAACAAGTGCTACACAAACACAACATACGCATCGTTTTAATTCATTAGTCACTAACCGTAAATCAGTAAGAGAACGATTCCCCAGATATTAACCCCGAAGGCCGAAACCAACATCAGATCAAAAACCAGGAAACCATTCGACTTAGCCAACCTTCAGTTAGTTTCTAAATTTCACATCCATATCGTTTATAATATTTTATAACGATTTATCGCCATTTTTATTTATTTTAAAATAGCCAATTTATTCAAACGACGCTTCGGGCCATAACGCGGCCGTGGCGCTGTTTTTCTTCAGATTTGATTTACACATATCTGAAAATATAACCGTTGGATCTTCACAAAATTTACATCATTAGAAAGATCTTTTCAAAATGAATCCAACGGTTCCAGTTTTGGGAAAATCTGACGGTCGGATCTCCCGGAACAATCGTTTGAAGTTTCGATTTCAAAATACGAACTGCAGTGTCGTTATTCGATTAAATATATTTATATTTATATATATATATATAAATAATCGATTCTGGTGTTGTTTTTCTTCAGATTTGAATTAAACATTCCAGACAATCCAACCGTTGGATCTTTACAAAGTTGGTGTCGTTGGAAAGGTATTTCCAAAGCGAACCCAACGGTTTCGGTTTCGAGAAAATCCGATGGTCGGATCTCCCACACTAATCGTTTGAAATCACGGTTTCAAAACACGAACTGCAGCTTCGTTATTCGATATATTTCAATTCTATTTATATATATATATATCGATTCTTCGATTTCAAAGCTATATTCTTTTCATACATTTGATAAAAATGATATTTTTATCCAACAAACATTCACTTCAACACTTCACTATTTTTAACAACTCATGTGTACAGTAAAAATGTGATTTTTTATTGTAAGATAATTTATTTCAAAACACGATTATTTTATATAGTTCATATAGATGTTTAAAAATATGATTTTTATTATAAAACAATTTGTTTTAAAACGCGAATACCATTCAACACATGAATATGATTCAACGAATGAATTTCTATTCAACACATAAACGGTTTTCTATAGTTTGTATATATATAGTAAAAATGTGCTTTTTATTGCATAACAATTTATTTCAAAACATTACTATTTTATATAGTTCATATAGATGTTTAAAAATATGATTTTTATTATAAAACAATTTGTTTTAAAACGCGAATACCATTCAACACATGAATATGATTCAACGAATGAATTTCTATTCAACACATGAACGGTTTTCTATAGTTTGTATATATATATATATATATATATAAAAAGGTGATTTTTATATTTAAAACACGAATACCATTCAACACATGAATTTCTATTCAACGAATGAATTTCAATTCAAAACATGAAGGTTTTCTATAGTTTATATGTATAGATAAAAAGGTGATTTTTATATTTAAAACACGAATACCATTCAACACATGAATTTCTATTCAACGAATGAATATAGTTTCAACAAATGAAAATAATTCTAACACATGAATATTATTCAAAATTTCGGCAGCATAACGACAGGGTAGTTAAAACCGGGACCGTCCCTAGTACGGCTCCTCGCTCTACCTTAAAGCCTCGCAGCTTTTGACAATGGGGAATCATGTATCTAGTTCGCACGCAGGCGGCATGTATATTTTTTTTCATTTCCACAAACTAATCCTATGTGGTTTCAACCAAATAATTCTCAAGCACAAACGGGTATTTTTCAACCATAATCAATCAATTTCAACCACAAACAATTCTAATCAACCATTCGTAATCAACCAATTTTCACACCAATCACAACCAATAAATATCGTCCATGGT
Source organism: Allium sativum (assembly GCA_030737875.1). Taxonomy (NCBI): domain Eukaryota; kingdom Viridiplantae; phylum Streptophyta; class Magnoliopsida; order Asparagales; family Amaryllidaceae; genus Allium; species Allium sativum. The sequence continues at coordinate 178,792,481 of CM060920.1, read as the reverse complement.
TTGTGGACGAGGGGCGTATATATATATTTATATATAAGCATTTCACTTCTATTCAACAAATATATAATTTTTACAACGCATATATAACTTATATATCGAACGTACAACTTATACAACACTTATACAAGAGGTGTACAACGCTTATATAACTCATAAATCGACTATATAATTTATACATCGTCGTTTTCCATATCGTTTGCAATTTAGAAATCTCACATTGGGTTCCACTCCACCAAAAATAGCAGAAGGCTCAGAAAAATATGCGGTCTCCTCTAGAATGTAGAAGACGTCCACACGAGTCCACTGTCTCTTGTTTCACTGAATTTCGTCAAGAAACGAAAAAGATATGATTTTTCAAAGATGGTCGAATTTCGCGACACTTTAAAGTGTTAGAACAGTTCAAAGTTAATAAACCGCATACCTTTAGATGAGGTTCGAAACTAGGTCACCGATTTGCACCAAATCTGTGTTGTTTCAAGATGATCGGATTGCACAGCGTGGTAGAGCCCGAAGAGGCACAAGTTCGCCGTCGACGGCGTTCAGATCGGAGCAGCCATTGTGGCTCGGCGGCGCTCCAAAGATCGAAACTTCAGGGGGCTCGTTCTCGAGGTAGGAGCGACGAGGAGTGGTGAACCTTATATGGATGTGAAGAGGGTGGCGAGGGCTTCAGAAAAATCCAAAGGGCGGGTGTGTAATTCGCCGTGTTTTGATCAGAAAATGGCCGGGAAGAAATGAACAACTTCCGTCGTTCGATCGTAGGTCACGGGAGAGAGAAGCGACCCCTTTTTTTTATTTTTTTTATTTTTATTAAATTCTGATTGGCCGGGAGCTTTTAAAGGGGGGTTTTCTAGCACGACCTCCAATCCAAACCCAACGACTATCGTCCCTAGCGTTTTACCCCCATTCCGAACACAATGGGATATGTTTTGAAAGCCCATTCGAATGTTTCAGTCAGATTTCCTTCAAATTAAAATATAAAACATTCAATATTTAATTTGAACGTACATTTCAATTTGCCAGGGCCACAAACTGATTCTAAAAATTCCCGAAAAATAAATCTAGCTATGTTTTGACGATATGGTCCCAACAAAACTAGTTTCGTCGAATTCTGAGACCGTTTGAAAAACGGCCCATTTTTGGTTGATCCAATTTAACTGTAATTGACCAAAACACGTTTTCCTCTGCCAAGCTCACCTATTAACTTCAAAAATTATGAAATTTGAAACCTAGCAATAGTTTAACATCCCGAATCCAACAAAAGTGGTTTCGTCGAATTCCGAGGTTGTTTGCAAAATGACCATGTTCACGGGCTATATAAACTCCATAGCGACCTTTCAGAAATTCATTTGGCCATAACTTTTGCTTCCCGCTATGAAACTTCGATTTTTCAGATTCATTAGAAAGGTATTCACTAACAGATTTAAATATTTTTGGTTTCACTCAAATCCGTTTTTTTTGCACCCGGTACAGTCAGTCAAAGTTTGAATTCAATTTTTGAAACTGCCGCGCCATTTCAGGCCTTGTTTATAATTAGAATTAATTATATTCGTTTTCAAATGTCGACTTAAACTTACTTTTCATCGTTATTATTTAAAATATTTATTTAAAATATTTAAAATCCACTAAAATAGCCAATTTAAAAATTTTAAATTGGTTCAGATTTTCCGGGTCGTTACATCCTCCCTTTTTCCCATTTGTCTTCGTTCAAACGAATATTATTCATGATGAGTTCTAGGCAAAAACCAATGCTAAGTCCCATGATTAAGGCCGACATTGACTTGAATTTAATGAGCATAGGATTCCATTATTCCCTGCTACTTGATTGTGCTCGCCTTTTACTTCCTGATGCATCAACTAGTCTACAACATACCCACGCACGACATCTGTAAGGACCCGTAACTTCCCCGTGAAGGAAAGAACGGATACTTTGAGGACAAGACACATCGGAACGCAAACAGGAGAACATTTCATTGCTTATTACAACAATTCCATCAGAATACAAGAATATACAGAGTATGAATAAATATTACACAGAAGATATCAGAGATTTAAATAACATTTAAATACATCACAGCCGAAAAATAATACAAAACACAACTAGAAGTAATACATGGATACAGAGCTTTCCGAGTATCGTTCCAACTGTAAACCAGGATCCTGTGAATATAAATCTGCAAAACCAAAACTACTAGCTGCCCGTGTCAAAATAAGGGCACCCAGAGTTTAGGTTAAAACAATAAACTCCAGGTCAGTCATGGGACTAGTGTGAGAACTAAAACAGTTATTAATCTTTATTTTAAAGTTAGGTAAATCAAGGGACCACGCCGTATAACACGGAACGGGTTTGCTCCCAAGAATACCAGTGCACAAAATCACAGCGCAATGCTAAATAAAGAACAATGAAGCTATTATAAGACCCAGGTCCCATCACACAATGCAACACAAGCCGGAGGATAGGGTTTTACCTTATAATAGCCAAAGAATGCTTGATACGCTAAATTTCATCTTTTATTATTACTATATGTGTATAGTGTCAAAACAATTTCAATCATAAGTATCAATCATAGACGGCATAAGTGCCTCATACCACTATGTCGCCATATATAGGTTTACAATCAAAACTGCAAAGTCACGTATTGGAAATTGGATTTCCGTCTGTGAACCGAGGCAAGGGATCGTCCTCTACCGAATTCGAGACAATCTAGCCCATGTCTTAGGCAAGCGCGCAGACAAGCCTTGGATCGTCAGGGCCAGTCCACCAATGTGGATTAAACTTAAACCCTGGACACTGCGTTTCCCCGCCCTATGGGGGCGTAAATGAGCCAAATGACTCCATCGGCTCCACACAGTCACCGATATATCCGAGGCGCCTCGCAACAGCAACAACCACATAAGTCAAACTCGTCAGGGCGTGTCAAACCACTGACGCCACTTCTAACTAGAAGGAAACGCATGCCCTCCCTGAAGTCCTCTCCCGTTTCTTGTTCACAACCGAGGTGTGAGGCTCGCGAATCAACGCTACACAAAGCTATGCCACACAGGCCGTGCTTTGATCATCAACCACAAGACTTTGCTTTTCAACAGAAGCCTTGATCAATAGCCACTTAGGCATGCCACACAGGCAATTCACTCCATGCGATTGATATCCATCAATATATAACCCCTGAGCTCGTACGTCTCATAGAAGGGCGTTAAGCAAGAGAATAAATTCTCCTCCGCCAAACAGATATATATTTAATAGAAATCAATCACACAGAATAAAATCCAATGTCAGACACACAGTCCATTTACAAGTTCGTTCTGGGTCTGAACGAAACCGGAGGCACCTTGTACCTCGCATATCCATCGATCTCCAAGTACGTCTGGATGATCACCAACCGATTCCCTCCTCTTGGGTGTACAACCCAATCAAGATCATCAGTAACCACCCAAACGACGTGAAGACCTCCGGTCTTCGACCACCGTCTTCATCCTCGACACAACGTCGAATCAGTTATTCAGAATGGGATAAACCTGGTCTTTCTGAATAACTCGCGTATATAATAAACAAGTGTTACACAAACACAACATACGCCTCATTCCAATTCAGAATATCCTTTTATTCAAATATCCTTATACTTTGGGAAAGGTTCCCATTAATTTTATCAAAGATAAATTCTTTAAATTTATTCTATAATCTCCTTTTGAATATCAATTCAAACTAGTCGGGATTAGCGAACCACACCGAAGTAATCATTTATTTTATTTCCCAATCCCAACCTATTCATCCCATGAAGTAAAACTGGTAACACTTCATATCTAACACCACAGTGTTATCGGTAAATTTAATTACCATTTCATGTTCAAATCTAATTAAAGATTTAACTATCGCCTGGAGCAAAAATGGTGATACTCCATTCTCGATTATTTCAATCTAATTAAAGATTCATTAAAACTCCACTTGGTTTTAATCTTCCCAATAATCATATCAATGATTGTTTATCTTGGGAAATCACATCCTGTCTTTAACTGGGTTAAAGAACCAATGTCATTTAAAACACGGTTCACTATAAACCCAAAATCACATTCCATTAATGTTACAACCCGAAAATCTGGGCCAGTTTAAAATTTTTATTTTGGCAATTTTAGCGAATTTTGATTATTTAAAATGAATTATTTTAAATAATATCGACGAGAAATTTATTTTGAATATAATTCGAACGTATATATTATACGCGTCGTCGTTAGAATATAAATATTTATATATAATTATAAATAGAATTGAAAATGGCGCGGTAGTTCGATAATTCGATTTCAAACTTCAATTGAATGTACCGGGTGCAAAACAATCCGGATTTTAGTGAAACCAAAAATGATAGGATCTAATTGATGATATCTTTCTATCGAATCCGAAAAATCAAGATTTCATAGCGGGAATCAAAAGATATGTCCAGTTGAAAATTCCGAATAGTCGCTATGGAATTCAGGCCCTCAAAAAGGGAAATTGTGTAAATGACCTCGGATTTCGACGAAACCAGTTTTGTTGGATCCGCAGTGTCAAATTATTGCTAGGTTTCAAATTTCATAATTTTTCGAATCGATATGTGAGCGTGGCAAAGAAAAACGCGTTTGACCAGTTTTAGTTGATTTTAATCGACTGGAAATTGGCCATTTTTCAAACGGTCTCAGAATCCGACGAAACTAGTTTTGTTAGGACCGTATCGTCAATACGAAGCTAGAAAATATTTTTCTGGAATTTTTAGAGTTCGTATGTGGCCCCGGTAATTTGAAATGTACGTTTAAAATCCAATATAGAGATTTAAATGTAAATTTAACGGAAACTGATTCAAACGATCGAATCAGCTTGCGATACATATTCCATTGTGTTCGGAACGGGGGTAAAACGCTATGGACGACAGGCAGTGGGCCTCGTTCCGAGGTCGTATGTAAAAGTCAACTTTAGGTTGAATTAAATAATCAAATAATAAAAAAAAAACCCTTTCCCTTATCTTCTGGCCCCCCGTTCTTCAAACAGAAAAGAAAAAGGAAAAAAGAAAAAGAAAAAAAGGGGATCGAAGAAGTCGAAGTCGCGCCACCCTCCAGGTGCTCCGCCTCGTGCCGCCACCGCAACCGACGCTCCCTCCCCCTCTGCCTCGATCGTCGCGATCGAAACCCCCCCTGACCCGATCGCCACCGCGACAGCACCCCCCCTTTTTCATCTCCAGCTCCGCCGACGGCCAAGGAGCCCCGCCGCCATCGAGACCTCTCCCCCCCATTAGACGCAGCTCCTCCTGAAGGCGACGCTCCACCAACCCGCCATCCCCACCTCTGACCAAAACGATGTAAGTTTTTTTTTTCTATTATTTATTATTTATTTTATATTTTATTTCTTTTATTTTATTTAATGCGTTTGGTTATAGGAAAATATAAAATCAGTTTTTATATGAAATGACGAATAAAGCTGAGATGTTTATAATTAAAAAGATTTGATTTTTCTTATTTTAACAAATAGAAAAGACTCGATTTTTATTTAGCTAGCGATTATAAAAATATGATTTTTATATTTTTAAAGTAATAAAAATATGATTTTTATATTTTTAAGGTATTAAAAATATAATCTTCATTTAGTAGAAAATGTGAAAATATGATTTTTGCTTATGTAGTGGCATTAAAAATATAATTTTTACATGATAGGAATACTAGAAATATCATCTTTTTATGTGTAGAAAAATAAAGGCGAAATCTTTATTTTAATAAAGGCGAAATCTTTATTTTTATAAAGGCGAAATCTTTATTTTTATAAAGGCGAAAGCTATATTCTTGTAAAGGCGAAGACTATATTTTTATAAGGATATGTTTAAAAAGGCGAGACCTTTATATAGAGAATAGCAAAGTAAAAATGTGATTTCAATATATTGAATAGCATAGTAAAAATTCGATTTTTATATATTGAATAGCATAGTAAAAATTCGATTTTTATATAATGAATAGCATAGTAAAAATTCGATTTTTATATAATGAATAGCATAGTAAAAATTCGATTTTTATATATGTAGTGGCTACGGGAACGAAAGTGACAAAAGGCGAGAATGAAGAAGATCTCTCTAAAAGAAGAGTCAAGATGTTGGGATAGCTATCGGTGAGAATTTCTCACTCTTCAATTTCTTTTCTAGTTATATATATATACTAGGATGCAGACGGTGCTTAGAAGCACCCGACACAATCGTCCACAGACCATGGACTTGTTTGTTTGGTTGCATAGATTAGTTAGATGATTTGATTTGAAATTGAATTGTTTGGTGAAATGAATGGATTGATTGATGTGTGAATGGCGTGGGCCTTCACTAGACCGGGGATAAGGCTAGGCCTCGTCCCGTTTCTAGTATCGTGCCGTTATGCCGCCGAAATTTTCTAAAATAAGTTAGAAAAATAAAAATATCATTTTATCGAAGAAATGAATTGAATAGAAATTCATATGTTGAAATAAAATGTTTTACCGTTAAAAATATATTTTTTAACGTGAATGTGAATAAATAAATATTCATTTACAAACCAGACGGTTTGTTTATGTACACCTATTTGAAGGACATTGATTGAGACGATAAATTTTACACATCGCCCAACAGCACAAATAAAATATGTGTTTGATTGTTTGAAACCCCACACGGGTGTTGGGATGAAATTTGAAGTTCACTCATCCTGATTGATTAAATATGTCGATCGATTGATTGACAGGCTGTTATAAGCGTTGAATATCTATATTTGATGCTTATACAGTGTAGTGCACTTTGGTTGATGGTTGATTATTTTTCAATGCTATTATATACATGTGTTGTATGAAAATCCATATAATTAACTTTATATGGTAATTGATTGGGCCTCATTCCAATTTGAAAAATAAAGAATAATATAAAATAAAAGTTCATGTGTTGACAGTACTCATCCATTGAGATTGGTCATGTGTTGAACGAAATATTTTAGTAATAAAATTTACACCTTTATCGATATAAAATAAAAGTTCATGTGTTGACAGTACTCATCCATTGAGATTGGTCATGTGTTGAACGAAATATTTTAGTAATAAAATTTACACCTTTATCGATATAAAATAAAAGTTCATGTGTTGACAGTACTCATCCATTGAGATTGGTCATGTGTTGAACGAAATATTTTGATAATAACAACTATTTTGAAAAAGAAATATTTAAAATAGAATATTTGAAAATAGAAATTTATGAAGCCGTGTTGACTAGATTGACGCCATTTTGACGTGAACGATATTTATATCGATTTTATTCATTTTGAAATGAATTGAATTGAAAACGATTTTGAAATGAATTGAATTGAAAACGATTTCGAAATGAATTGAATTGAAAACGATTTCGAAATGAATTGAATTGAAAACGATTTCGAAATGAATTGAATTGAAAACGATTTCGAAATGAATTGAATTGAAAACGATTTCGAAATGAATTGAAAGCGAATTGAAATGAATTCAAATTGAATTGAAATTTGAATTGAATAGAAATGAATTTTAAAACGAATTTATAAAGAAGAATTCAATTTTGATTTGAATTGAAAAGGAAGTTGAAATTGCTTTTGAAACGAATTTAAAACTATTTATATAATTCGTTTTAAATAGAAATCGACGAAATATATATTATATATATTATATATATAATATAATGGCCTGAATAGAACGCGCCGCGCCGCGGCAGTTCGTGAATTTCGATCATTTATTTCAAACGGACATTACGGGAGATCCGACCGTCGGATTCTCCTAAAACCGGAACCGTTGGGTTCGTATCGAAAAGAGCTTTCTAACAAATATTAGAGATTTGAAATCTAACGGTTGGATTTGGAGTTACGTCCAAATCAAATTTGAAAAAGGTCGCTGTAAGTGCAGTTCGATGACCGTTGATGGAAATCGACTGTACGGGCCTTGATAAAATTATTAAAAATAGTAATAATTTGTGTAAAATCATAAGAAATGATTTGTGAAGATTTGGGATGAAAAACTCCATATTTGAAAAGATAAAAATAGATTTTTATCGAAATGAACTAGTTTTGAACTAGAAATATAATTCTATTTATTTTTAAATAAATAAATTGAATTTGAAAAGGGTTTTAAAAATAACCAGAATTTCCAATGTTTGCATTGGAATGGATTTGAATCGAAATTGTCTTCGGAGTATTTCGATGTTGAAATTCGTGATTATGCAGATGTTGTTATGGAAATTTGAAAGATATATATATTTATATCGTTATTTCCAATACGACATTTGTTAATCGTAGAATTTGATATTGAATATAAGCCGGGATATTTTCTATTCAGAGCCTTGTATTTAATATCAAATGTGATTTGGGTTTGTCGTGAATGGTGTCTTCATTAACACTGTTCTTGAACCCAGTGGAGAAAAGATTAAATCTCTTTATTTAGATTTAATGAAGTGTACCAATTAAATAATGTTTAATTGGAATTGAATTGATATTGATTTTTGGGTTTATCGAGGACAGTGTTTTAAATAACACTCGTTCTTTAACCCGATCATTAATGAAATGTGATTTTGGGTTGTCGTGAACGGTATCTTCAATAATACAGTTCTTAGACCTAAAGGAGTTAAGAAAATCAGAAACTAACTGGAGATTAGTTAACTTGAATAGTTTCCGAGGTATTGATCTGATGTTGGTTTCGGCCTCGGGATTAATACTCAGGGAATTGCTCACTTGCTAATTTACAATTAGGGACTGATTGAAATGTGATGTGATTTTGGGTTTATCGTGAACCGTGTTTTAAATGACACTGATTCTTTAACCCAGTCACAGATTAAAACTAAGTGGGGTTTTAATGAATCTTTAATTAGATTGAAATAATCGAAATGGAGTATCACCAGTTTTGCTCCAGGCGATAGTTAAATCTTTAATTAGATTTGAACGTGAAATGGTAATTGAAATTACCGATAACACTGTGGTGTTAGATATGAAGTATTACCAGTTTTACTTCATGGGGATAAATAGGTTGGGATGGGGAAATTAAAATAAATGATTACTTCGGTAAGGTTCGCTAATCCCGACTAGTTTGAATTGAGATTCAAAAATAGAATAAAGAATAAATTCAAAGAATTTACCTTGGATAAAATTAATGGGAACATTTCCCTATGAATATGAAATTTAGAAACTAACTGTCGGTTGGCCAAGCAGAATGGTTTTCTGGATATTGATCTGATGTTGGTTTCGGCCTTCGGGGTTAATATTTGGGGAATTATTCTCTTGATTAATTTACGGTTAGTGACTGATGAATTGGAATGAGGCGTATGTTGTGTTTGTGTAACACTTATTTAAAATATACGCGAGTTATTCGGAAAGACCGGGTTTATCCCATTCTGAATAACTGATACGACGATAAGTCGAAGATGAAGACGATGGTCGAAGACCGGAGGTCTTCACGTCGTTTGGGTAATTACTGATGATCTTGATTGGGCTGTACACCCAAGAAGATGGAAACAGTTGGTGATCGTCCAGACGTACTTGGAGATCGATGGATATGCGGGGTACTACTTGCCTCCGGTTTCGTTCAGACCCAGAACGGACTTGTAAATGGACTGTGTGTCTGACATTGGATTTTAGTCCGTGTGATTGATCTCTATTAAATATATATCTGTTTGGCGGCGGAGAATTTATTCTCTTGCTTAACGCCCTTCTCTGAGACGTACGAGCTCAGGGGTTATATATTGATGGATATCAATCGCATGGAGTGAATTGCCTGTGTGGCATGCTAAGATGCAAATGATCGAGGCTTCTGTTGAAAAGCAAAGCCTTGTGGTGATGATCGAAGCACGGCCTTTGTGGCGTAGCTTTGTGTAACGTTGATTCGCGAGTATCACATCCGGTATGAACTAAAAACGGGAGACGGACCTCAGGGAGGACATGCGTTTCTTTCTAGTTAGGAGTGGCGTCAGTGCTTGAACTGGCTGACGAGTTTGACTCATGTGGAAGTTACTTATTATTACTAGCTGAAAAGCGAGGCGCCTCGTGATATCGGTTTCGGCCGATGCTTCTGGTCGGCTGACGGGCCAGGCTTACGCCCCAAAGGGCGGGGAAACGCAGTGTTCAGGAATTTTAATCCACATCGGTGGACCGGCCCTGACGATCCAAAGGCTTGACTGAGTACTTGCCTGAGGGGCGGACTACAGCGTCTCGAATAGGAGAGGATCTTGCCCCTAGCCTCGGTTCATACCATAAATGATAACCCAACTTCCAATACGACATTGCGGTTTTGATTGTAAACTTATATATGGCGACATAGTGTTATGGGGCATTCATGCCGCCTATGATTGATACTTATGATTTGAAGTTATTTTATACACTATGCACTTATAGTTGTATCAAATGATTTGTTTTAAAACGTATCAAGCATTCTTTGGCTGTTATAAGGGAAAACCCTATCCTCGGCTGCGTTGCATTGTGTGATGGGACCTGGGTCTTATAACAGCTTCATTTTTCTTTATTTAGCATTGCGCTGTTGTTTTATGCACTGGTATTCTTGGGAGGAAACCCGTTCCGTGTTATACGGCGTGGTCCCTTGATTTACCTAACTTTAAAATAAAGATTAACTGTTTTAGTTCTCACACCAGTCCCATGACTGACCTGGAGTTTATTGTTTTAACCTAAACTCTGGGTGCCCCTATTTTGACACGGGCAGCTAGTAGTTTTGGTTTTGCAGATTTATATTCATAGGATCCTGGTTTACAGCTGGAACGATATCCGGAAAGCTTTGTATCCGTATATCTCATTCTAGTTGTGTATTGTATTATTTTTCGCTGCTATGTATTTAAATGTAATCTAAATCTCTGATATTTCTGTGTAATATTCATTTATACTCTGTATATTCTTGTAATCTGATGCATTGTTGTAATATACAACGAAATGTTCTTTTGTATGCGTTCTGTTGTGGCCTGTTCTCAAACGATAGGGCGTTTCGAACGGCCTGGATCGGTTTAGCGACTGGTTCGGATCGAGCGAAATTCCTTGCCGTCACAGTTGGTATCAGAGCTTTGGTTTACAAAGCAGAGAACAAGGCACATTAGAACCGTACGAAAGAATTCATCAGATATTGGATTAGCAATATCCAATGAGAGTGACTCGTTAGAGATGGGATCAGTAGTATCCTAGAACGAGTGTGAAGAGTATATTTTTAAAGTGAAAACAAATTTTGTTTTGAAAATTTAAATCAACTATTCGTATTTGATTATTTGTTTATGTTGATTTTGGACAATTCGGTATATAAAGAATTTGCATATACGCCTTGCAAACGTATATTCAAAGTTTTAATATATTGGATAGATATAGCATCACACTCTAGTCGCCCGAAGATGATATTGATGATAGCGATCGCATCATCAACATTTATGTTCGAGTTTCGAAGGTGTGATTTTCTATATATTTCCATTAGACTGGTGTGAGAACCAAAACTAATATAGCTAGAATACATTGTTGTGATTTGGCATCAAAACATGATTTTTTGAATATATATCAAATTATGAATTTGAAACTCTAATTCACTAATTGATTGATGTTTGTGTTGTTTGTTTATTTGTTTGATAATTTTGAACCATTTAGCCTAATTGAATCACATATTGAATTGTATTGAAAATTGGTCGCATTTGCTTGCATATACATATACTTACATTGAACAGGTCATAGCAAGGAGGCTAGAGCCGAAGAATAAAATTTGTTTGCCCGACAAATAGGTACATGTTTACTACATAATTTACTGTTTTGTTTGGGTGATGATGATTTTATGAGCCTATTGGCTAGCCGCTTGGCTTTTTCTTTTTCTTTTTGAGATCTGAAGGACCGGGGAAGCTATTTGAAATTCCCCGATGCTCCCATTGCAGGGGAGGTTATGGCGAAATTTTTCAAAAATTTAGGGTGTTAGCCAAATTTTTGAAATTTTGAAAATTCTCAGAAACTAAAAAGTTGGAGAATGGAAGCCGGATCGAACGTAGAGTTGATTAATCAAACCACTTTCGACTTTGTTCCTTTTCGGGGACGAAAAGTTTTAAGTGGGGGAGATTGTAACAACCCGAAAATCTGGGCCAGTTTAAAATTTTTATTTTGGCAATTTTAGCGAATTTTGATTATTTAAAATGAATTATTTTAAATAATATCGACGAGAAATTTATTTTGAATATAATTCGAACGTATATATTATACGCGTCGTCGTTAGAATATAAATATTTATATATAATTATAAATAGAATTGAAAATGGCGCGGTAGTTCGATAATTCGATTTCAAACTTCAATTGAATGTACCGGGTGCAAAACAATCCGGATTTTAGTGAAACCAAAAATGATAGGATCTAATTGATGATATCTTTCTATCGAATCCGAAAAATCAAGATTTCATAGCGGGAATCAAAAGATATGTCCAGTTGAAAATTCCGAATAGTCGCTATGGAATTCAGGCCCTCAAAAAGGGAAATTGTGTAAATGACCTCGGATTTCGACGAAACCAGTTTTGTTGGATCCGCAGTGTCAAATTATTGCTAGGTTTCAAATTTCATAATTTTTCGAATCGATATGTGAGCGTGGCAAAGAAAAACGCGTTTGACCAGTTTCAGTTGATTTTAATCGACTGGAAATTGGCCATTTTTCAAACGGTCTCAGAATCCGACGAAACTAGTTTTGTTAGGACCGTATCGTCAATACGAAGCTAGAAAATATTTTTCTGGAATTTTTAGAGTTCGTATGTGGCCCCGGTAATTTGAAATGTACGTTTAAAATCCAATATAGAGATTTAAATGTAAATTTAACGGAAACTGATTCAAACGATCGAACCAGCTTGCGATACATATTCCATTGTGTTCGGAACGGGGGTAAAACGCTATGGACGACAGGCAGTGGGCCTCGTTCCGAGGTCGTATGTAAAAGTCAACTTTAGGTTGAATTAAATAATTAAAAAAAACCCCTTTCCCTTATCTTCTGGCCCCCCCGTTCTTCAAACAGAAAAGAAAAAGGAAAAAAGAAAAAGAAAAAAAGGGGATCGAAGAAGTCGAAGTCGCGCCGCCCTCCAGGTGCTCCGCCTCGTGCCGCCACCGCAACCGACGCTCCCTCCCCCTCTGCCTCGATCGTCGCGATCGAAACCCCCCCTGACCCGATCGCCACCGCGACAGCACCCCACCTTTTTCATCTCCAGCTCCGCCGACGGCCAAGGAGCCCCGCCGCCATCAAGACCTCTCCCCCCCATTAGACGCAGCTCCTCCTGAAGGCGACGCTCCACCAACCCGCCATCCCCACCTCTGACCAAAACGATGTAAGTTTTTTTTTAATTATCGGGTCAAAGATCAAGTGTTATTTAAGACACCGTTCACGATAAACCCAAAAATCACTTCCCATTATTAATCGGGTTAAAGAACAGGTGTTATTCAAAACACCTCTCACGATAAACCCAAAAATCAATTTAAATTCAATTCCAATTAATATTATTTAATTGGTACACTTCATTAAATCTAAATAGAAAGATTTAATCTTTTTCTCAACTGGGTTTAAGAACAGTGTTAATGAAGACACCATTCACGACAAACCCAAATCACGCTTGATATTAAATACAAGGCTCTGAATAGAAAATATATTGGCTTATATTTAATATCAAATTCTACGACCAACAAATATCGTATCGGAAATAACGATATAAATATATCTTTCAAATTTCCACAACCATATCTGTACAGTCATGAAATCCATCATTGAAATATTCCAAGGATAATTTCGATTCAAATCCATTTCCACTTTATATATTGGAAATTCTGATTATTTTCAAAACCGTTTCAAATCTAGTTCAAAACTAGTTCATTTCGATAAAAATATATTTTTATCTTTTCAAATTTGGAATTTTTCATCCCAATTCTTCACAGATCATTTCTTATGATTTTACACAAATTATTGATATTTTTAATAATTTTATCAAGGCCCGTACAGTCGATTTCCATCAACAGCCATCGAACTGCACTTACAGCGACCTTTTCCAAATTTGATTTGGACATAATTCCAAATCCAAGATTTCAAATCTCTAGTATTCATTAGAAAGCACTTTTCGATACGAACCCAATAGTTCCGGTTTTAGGAGAATCCGACGTTCGGATCTCCCGTAATGTCCATTTGAAGTCAATGGTCGAAATTCGCGAACTGCCGCAGCGCGGTGCGTTCTGTTCAGGCCATTATATATATAATATTATATATATATATAATATTATATATTTCATCGATTTTCTTTCAAAACATATTTTATAAATCGTTTTAAATTCGTTTTCAAAACGATTTCAACTTCCTATTCAATTTCTAATCAAAATTGAATATTTCGTATCATCGATATATATATAAATGATAATATTTTCAAAATGTTGTATTTTGAAGTCACTTCCTTTCTTATATTCATTATAAAAATGAATAAAATCGATATAAATATCGTTCACATCAAAATAGCGTCAATCTAATCAACACGACTTTTATTCAACACATGAATGTTTATTCTATTCAACACATGAATATTTATTCTATTCAACACATGAATTTTTATTCTATTCAACACATGAATTTATTTCTATTCAACACATGAATTTATTTTTATAATATTCCTTATTTTCCAAATCGGAATGAGGCCCAATCAATTACCATATAAGGTTAATTATATGGATTTTCTACAACACATGTATATAATAGCAACGATAAATCATCAACCATCATCCAGAGTGCACCACACAACTGCATAAGCATTAAATATAAATAATTAACGTTTATACAGTCTGTCAACCCATCGATTGACATACAACTAAACAATCGGGATTAGTGTACGTCAAATATCATCCCAATACCCATGTGGGGTTTCAAATCAACAAACACAAATTTTATTTGTGCAGTTGGGCGATGTGTAAAATTTATCGTCCCAATCAATATCAGTCAAATCAGTGTATATAAACAAATCGTCCGATCTGTTTACATTATATATAAATATTTATTTTATATACACGTTGAAAACTATATTTTTAACTATAAAATATTTTCCACTATAAAATATTTTATTTCTTTCCACATCACACAATCAAATTTCACAACACAGCAATCAAACAAACAAGTCATCCATGGTCTATGGACGACGGGTGTCGGGTGCTACTAAGCACCGTCTGCATCCTAGTATATATTTTAAACAAGAAATAGAAATAAAAGTGAGGAGTTCTCACCAAGAGCTAAACCAAACGCCACGACTCTTTATATGTAGGAAGTCTTCGTCGTGCTCGCCTTTTGTCACTTTCGTCATCCGTATCCACTACATATATAAAAATCATATTTTTATCGCTGCTTCTAATATATAAAAATCGGATTTTTATCGCTACTTCTAATATATAAAAAAAATGAATTTTTATCTTTCACTTCATATAAAAATTATATTTTCTTTTATTAAAAAAAAAAGATCTTATCTTTCCATCTTTTTTACTTTATAAAGATCACATCTTCAAACAAATGAAAATCTCGTCTTTGACCAAATGAAAATCTCGTCTTTAACCAATTAAAAATCCCATCTTTTAGCAAATTAAAATCAAACCTTTTTGCAAATTAAAATCAAACCTTTTTTTCATTTTCTTCTTTGCAGAAGGGGGGAAAGGAGACCCATGGTGGTGCTGACATTGCTAGGGGAGGCGGAGGAAGGTCGTGGAAGGGTGCTGGAGGCTGTTGACAGTCGAAGGTTGGCGGGCCATGGCCTGAGCGGCGGTTTCTGGGGGGGGAGGAATCGGGTGTTTGGGGTTCGGTCTCTTCAACGTGGCAGGGATTTGGGGCTGCACGCTGGGGAAGAAGGAGGGAGGAGGGGTGCGGTGGCCGGCCCAAGCCACAACGATGGAGGCGTTGGCGATGAGAGGGGGGAAGGGGCGATCGCGATTCCCCCCCTTTTTTTATTTTATCTTCGAATGAACGTTGACTCAGAGAGGAGAGAAAGGGTAGGGATAATATAATTTTATATATATTTTATTATTTTCAATTTCAAAAAGCAACTTTTTATTTCAAACTCGAAATCGAACTCACCGACTATCGTTCATAGCTAATTACCCCATTCCGAAGACAATGGGATATGTATCATAAACCGATTCGATCATTTCGATCAGTTTTCGTAAAAATCAAAATATAAATCTATATATTGAATTTGAACGCACATTTCAGTTTACCTGGGCGACATATAAACTCTAAAAATTCCCGAAAAATATTTTCTAACTTCGTATTGACGATACGGTTCTAACAAAACTAATTTCGTAAAATTCTGAGACCGTTTGAAAAATGGCCATTTTCCAGTCGATTAAATTCAACTAAAACTGGCCAAATGCGTTTTCCTTTGGCATGCTCACATATTGATTAAGAAAATTACGAATTTTGGAACATAGCAATAATTTGACATCACAGATCCAACAAAAGTGGTTTTGTCGAAAACCGAGGTCGTTTGTAAAATTTCCCTTTTTAAGGGCCAGAATTCCATAGCGACTATTCTGAATTTTCAACTGGGCGTAACTTTTTATCTCCGCTATGAAATTTCAATTTTTCTGATTCATTGGAAAGATATCCTCAATTAGATTCTAATATTTTTGGTTTCTCTAAAATCCGGTTTATTTTGAATCCTGTACATTCATCTGAAATTTGAAATCGAATTTTAGAACTACCGCGCCATTTTCAATTCCTTTTATAATTTAAAATAAATATTTATATTCAAACGACGATCTATATAAATATATACGTTCTATTTCTATACATTTTAAATTTCTCATCGTTATTATTTAAAATAATTCATTTTAAATATTCAAAATTCACTAAAATTGCCAAAATAAAAATTTTAAATTGGCTCGGATTTTCAGGTTATTACAATCTCCCCCACTTAAAACTTTTCGTCCTCGAAAGGAACGAAGCCGAAAGTTGTTTAACTAATCAACTCAAATTTCATTCTTTTCTTTACGGCTTAAGTTCTTCAACTTTTCAGTTTCTAAGAGCTTTTCAAATTTTTCAAAAATTTGGCTAACACCCTAAATTTTCGAAAAATTTCGCCATAACCTCCCCTGCTCCGGGGACTTCGGGATATTTCAAATAGCCTCCCATGGCCCTCATCAATCCAAAAAAAAGGAAACAGCCAAGCGGCTAGCCAATCGGCTCATAAAATCATCAAAATCGCAATAAATTCGTAAACATGTACCTATTTGTCGGGCAACAATTTTATTCTTCTGCTCTAGCCTCCTTGCTATGACCTGTTCAATGTAAGTACATGTATATGCAAGCAAATGCGACAAATTTTCAATACACTCACTATTTGATACAATTTGGCTAAATGGTTCAAATTTTAATTAATCAAACAACACAACCAGCAATCAATTAGTTGATTAGCTTTTCAAATTCTTAATTTTGATACATATACAGAAAATCACATTTTTGATGCCAAATCACAACAATAAGCCCTATCTAATTTTGGTTCTCACATCAGTCAATTGGAAATATATAAATATCACACCTTCGTCCCTCGAACATAAATTCTGATGATGATCGATCAATCATCAGAATCATCTCCGAGCGACTACAGTATGATTCTGTATCTACCCAATATATTAAAACTTTGAATACACGCGGATCAGACGTACATGCAAAATCTTTATATACTGGATATTCCAAATCAATATAAATAAATATTCAAATACGAATAATTAAATTTTCAAAACAAAACTTGTTTTCAATTTTATTTTTTCAAAACAACACTCTTTACACTCGTTCTAGGATACTACTGATCCCATCTCTAACGAGTCATTCTCATTGGATATTACTAATCCAATCTCTGATGAATTCTTTCGTTTGGCTCTAACGTGTCTGGTTCTCCGAGCTCTGTAAACCAAAGCTCTGATACCACCTGTAAGGACCCGTAACTTCCCCATGAAGGAAAGAAGGAATACTTTGAGGACAAGACACATCGGAACGCAAACAGGAGAACATTTCATTGCTTATTACAACAATTCCATCAGAATGCAAGAATATACAGAATATGAATAAATATTACACAGAAAATATCAGAGATTTAAATTACATTTAAATACATCGCAGTGGAAAAATAATACAAAACACAACTAGAAGTAATACACGGATACAGAGCTTTCCGAGTATCGTTCCAACTGTAAACCAGGATCCTGTGAATATAAATCTGCAAAACCAAAACTACTAGCTACCCGTGTCAAAATAAGGGCACCCAGAGTTTAGGTTAAAACAGTAAACTCCATGTCAGTCATGGGACTAGTGTGAGAACTAAAACAGTTATTAATCTTTATTTTAACGTTAGGTAAATCAAGGGACCACGCCGTATAACACGGAACGGGTTTCCTCCCAAGAATACCAGTGCACAAAATCACAGCGCAATGCTAAATAAAGAACAATGAAGCTATTATAAGACCCAAGTCATATCACACAATGCAACACAAGCCGGAGGATAGGGTTTTACCTTAAATAGCCAAAGAATGCTTGGTACGCTAAATTTCATCTTTTATTATTACTATAAGTGTATAGTGTCAAAACAATTTCAATCATAAGTATCTATCTTAGACGGCATAAGTGCCCCATCCCACTATGTCGCCATATATAGGTTTACAATCAAAACCGCAAAGTCGCGTATTGGAAATTGGATTTCTGTCTGTGAAACGAGGCAAGGGATCGTCCTCTACCGAATTCGAGACAATCTAGCCCATGTCTCAGGCAAGCGCGCAAACAAGCCTTGGATCGTCAGGGCCAGTCCACCGATGTGGATTAAACTTAAACCCTGGACACTGCGTTTCCCCGCCCTATAGGGCGTAAATGAGCCAAATGACTCCATCAGCACCACATAGTCATCGATATATCCGAGGCGCCTTGCAACAGCAACAACCACATAAGTCAAATTCGTCAGGGCGTGTCAAACCACTGACGCCACTTCTAACTAGAAGGAAACGCATGCCCTCCCTGAAGTCCTCTCCCGTTTCTTGTTCACAACCGGGGTGTGAGGCTCGCGAATCAACGCTACACAAAGCTATGCCACACAGGTCGTGCTTTGATCATCAACCAAAAGACTTTTCTTTTCAACAGAAGCCTTGATCAATAGCCACTTAGGCATGCCACACAGGCAATTCACTCCATGCGATTGATATCCATCAATATATAACCCCTGAGCTCGTACATCTCAGAGAAGGGCGTTAAGCAAGAGAATAAATTCTCCGCCGCCAAACAGATATATATTTAATAGAAATCAATCACACAAAATAAAATCCAATGTCAGACACACAGTCCATTTACAAGTTCGTTCTGGGTCTGAACGAAACCGGAGGCACCTTGTACCTCGCATATCCATCGATCTCCAAGTACGTCTGGATGATCACCAACTGATTCCCTCCTCTTGGGTGTACAACCCAATCAAGATCATCAGTAACCACCCAAACGACATGAAGACCTCCGGTCTTTGACCACCGTCTTCATCCTCGACACCACGTCGAATCAGTTATTCAGAATGGGATAAACCCAGTCTTTCTGAATAACTCGCGTATATAATAAACAAGTGTTACACAAACACAACATACGCCTCATTCCAATTCATAATATCCTTTTATTCAAATACCCTTACACTTTGGGAAAGGTTCCCATTAATTTTATCAAAGATAAATTCTTTAAATTTATTTTTTAATCTCCTTTTGAATATCAACTCAAACTAGTCAGGATTAGCGAACCACACCGAAGTAATCATTTATTCTATTTCCCAATCCCAACCTATTCATCCCATGAAGTAAAACTGGTAACACTTCATATCTAACACCACAGTGTTATCGGTAAATTCAATTACCATTTCACGTTCAAATCTAATTAAAGATTTAACTATCGCCTGGAGCAAAACTGGTGATACTCCATTCTCGAATATTTCAATCTAATTGAAGATTCATTAAAACTCCACTTGGTTTTAATCTTCCCAATAATCATATCAATGATTGTTTATCTTGGGAAATCACATCCTGTCTTTAACTGGGTTAAAGAACCAATGTCATTTAAAACACGGTTCACTATAAACCCAAAATCACATTCCATTAATTATCGGGTCAAAGAACAAGTGTTATTTAAGACACCGTTCACGATAAACCCAAAAATCACTTTCTATTGTTATTCGGGTTAAAGAACATGTGTTATTCAAAACACCGCTCACGATAAACCCAAAAATTAATTTAAATTCAATTCCAATTAATATTATTTAATTGGTACACTTCATTAAATCTAAATAGAAAGATTTAATCTTTTTCTCAACTGGGTTTAAGAACAGTGTTAATGAAGACACCATTCACGACAAACCCAAATCACGCTTGATATTAAATACAAGGCTCTGAATAGAAAATATATCGGCTTATATTCAATATCAAATTCTACGACCAACAAATATCGTATCGGAAATAACGATATAAATATATCTTTCAAATTTCCACAACCATATCTGTATAGTCACGAAATCTAACCTCGAAATATTCCAAGGATAATTTCGATTCAAATCCATTTCCACTTTATATATTGGAAATTCTGATTATTTTCAAAACCGTTTCAAATCTAGTTCAAAACTAGTTCATTTCGATAAAAATATACTTTTATCTTTTCAAATTTGGAATTTTTCATCCCAATTCTTCACAGATCATTTCTTATGATTTTACACAAATTATTGATATTTTTAATAATTTTATCAAGGCCCGTACAGTCGATTTCCATCAACAGCCATCGAACTGCACTTACAACGACCTTTTCCAAATTTGGTTTGGACGTAATTCCAAATCCAACCGTTAGATTTCAAATCTCTAATATTCTTTAGAAAGCTCTTTTCGATACGAACCCAACGGTTCCGGTTTTAGGAGAATCCGACGGTCGGATCTCCCGTAATGTCCATTCGAAGTTAAAGGTCGAAATTCGCGAACTGCCGCAGCGCAGCGCGTTCTATTCAGGCCATTATATATATATAATATACATATTATATATATTTCATCGATTTTATTTCAAAACGTATTTTATAAATCGTTTTAAATTCGTTTTCAAAACGATTTCAACTTCCTATTCAATTTCTAATCAAAATTGAATATTCCGTATCATCGATATATATATATATAAATGATAATATTTTCAAAACACTTCCTTTCTTATATTCATTATAAAAATGAATAAAATCGATATAAATATCGTTCACGTCAAAATGGCGTCAATCTAATCAACACGGCTTTTATTCAACACATGAATGTTTATTCTATTCAACACATGAATATTTATTCTATTCAACACATGAATTTTTATTCTATTCAACACATGAATTTATTTCTATTCAACACATGAATTTATTTTTATAATATTCCTTATTTTCCAAATCGGAATGAGGCCCAATCAATTACCATATAAGGTTAATTATATGGATTTTCTACAACACATGTATATAATAGCAACGATAAATCATTAACCATCATCCAGAGTGCACCACACAACTGCATAAGCATTAAATATAAATAATTAACGCTTACACAGTCTGTCAACCCATCGATTGACATACAACTAAACAATCGAGATTAGTTTACGTCACATATCATCCCAATACCCGTGTGGGGTTTCAAATCAACAAACACAGATTTTATTTGTGCAGTTGGGCGATGTGTAAATTTATTGTCCCAATCAATATCAGTCAAATCAGTGAATATAAACAAATCGTCCGATCTGTTTACATTATATATAAATATTTATTTTATATACACGTTAAAAACTATATTTTTAACTATAAAATATTTCCCACTATAAAATATTTTATTTCTTTCCACATCACACAATAAAATTTCACAACACAACAATCAAACAAACAAGTCATTCATGGTCTGTGGATGACGAGTGTCGGGTGCTACTAAGCACCATCTGCATCCTAGTATATATTTTAAACAAGAAATAGAAATAAAAGTGAGGAGTTCTCGCCAAGAGTTAAACCAAACGCCACGACTCTTCATATGTAGGAAGTCTTCGTCGTGCTCGCCTTTTGTCACTTTCGTCATCCGTATCCACTACATATATAAAAATCATATTTTTATCGCCGCTTCTAATATATAAAAATCGGATTTTTATCGCTACTTCAAATATATAAAAAAACAAATTTTTATCTTTCACTTCGTATAAAAATTATATTTTCTTTTATTTAAAAAAAGATCTTATCTTTCCATCTTTTTACTTTATAAAGATCACATCTTCAAACAAATGAAAATCTCGTCTTTGACCAAATGAAAATCTCGTCTTTAACCAATTAAAAATCTCATCTTTTAGCAAATTAAAATCAAACCTTTTTGCAAATTAAAATCAATCCTCTTTGCAAATTAAAATCAAACCTTTTTGCAAATTAAAATCTAACCTCTTTGCAAATTAAAATCAAACCTTTTTTGCAAATTAAAATCAAACCTTTTTTTCGTTTTCTTCTTTGCAGAAGGGGGGAGGGGGGAAGGTGACCCACGGTGGTGCTGACATTGCTAGGGGAGGCGGAGGAGGGTCATGGAAGGGTGCTGGAGGCCGCTGACAGTCGAAGGTTGGCGGACCATGGCCGGAGCAGCGGTTTCTGGGGGGGGGTATCGGGTGTTTGGGGTTCGGTCTCTTCAACGTGGCTAGGGTTTGGGGCTGCGCGCTAGGGAAGAAGGAGGGAGAAGGAGTGCAGTGGCCGGCCCGAGCCACAGCGATGGCGGCGCTGGCGATTTGAGGGGCGGGGGGCGATCGCGATTCCCCCCTTTTTTAATTTTATCGACTCAGAGAGGAGAGAAAGGGTAGGGATAATATAATTTTATATATATTTTATTATTTTCAATTTCAAAAAGCAACTTTTTATTTCAAACTCGAAATCGAACTCATCGACTGTCGTCCATAGCTAATTACCCCCATTCCGAACACAATGGGATATGTATCGTAAACCGATTCGATCATTTCGATCATTTTTCATCAAAATCAAAATATAAATCTATATATTGAATTTGAACGCACATTTTATTTTACCGGGGCCACATATAAACTCTAAAAATTCTATTTTTTAGCTTCGTATGACGATACGGTTCTAAAAAAACTAATTTTGTCAAATTCTGAGACCGTTTGTAAAATGGCCATTTTCCAGTCGATTAAATTCAAATAAAATTGGTCAAATGCTTTTTCCTTTGCCACGCTCACATATTGATTCAGAAAATTACGAATTTTGGAACCTAGCAATAATTTGACATAACAGATCCAACAAAAGTGGTTTCGTCGAAAACCGAGGTCGTTTGCAAAATTTTCCTTTTTAAGGGCCAGAATTCCATAACGACTATTCTGAATTTTCAACTAGGCATAACTTTTTATCCTCGCTATGAAGTTTCAATTTTTCGGATCGTTGCATAGATATCCTCAATTAGATTCTAATATTTTTGGTTTCGCTAAAATTCAGTTTATTTTGAATCCTGTACATTCATTTGAAATTTGAAATCGAATTTTCGAACTACCGCGCCATTTTCAATTCCTTTTATAATTAAAAATAAATATTTATATTCAAACGACGATCTATATAAATATATACGTTCTATTTCTATTCATTTTAAATTTCTCGTCGTTATTATTTAAAATAATTCATTTTAAATATTCAAAATTCACTAAAATTGCCAAAATAAAAATTTTAAATTGGCTCGGATTTCCGGGTTATTACAACATCTAATGATTAACGTCGCTCCTACCATGATCGACTAGATACGGATCGGAAACTTTCATCTGAAACGCCGCTCCATGCTCACCCTACGCCAGAAACCACTCGCATCTCGGCACCCCCTGTCTTTCCCAAAATGAACTCAACGGCGGTGCCTTTAAGGCCATAATCACGGCACTAGAGAACTCAAAAAAAGATCACCACCGTTAAACTTGACGAGCTCGCCAAGCAGAAACTTTTGCAGTTGATGTTTATGAAGATGATTTGTAAATTAAGAGATAAAGAGGCGAAGGCTCGGTGAAGAACTGGCCATTCAAAATGTCTATGGAGGCTTCCAGTAGCCTTGACCACAAAACAGAAATTCAGGGTTATGTTTGAAGTGGGGTATAATTATAAGCTATTTATTAATTAAATTAATATAATATAAAACTTTATGGTGAAGTAACCCAATAAAACCACTGCATAAACCTCCAATCGAGATGAAACTCCTAATCCTAGCATAGAAAAATATTCCGGACATGATGGACAAGTTCCGTCGAATTTTGAGGTCGTTTGTAAAAATTCCTTTCTAATTCGCTGGTGAAAAATCACGCGTTTAAATCGCCCATAATCACAAAATAAATCCAATCAACTTGACATTCTATTAGGCCTTTTCCTTACGGATCCAATGGAATTTGTTTCGTTAAAATCGGAGTTCGATTAGCCAGTCGTTTATTCCTTTAAAGTTGCCCCTCTTAAATAATATAAACGATTAAATAACAACAAAGACGTTTATCGTTGCCACGATCAAATGGTAAGTCTGATTGACACGAAAATAGAAATCTTATAATAATTAATTAATACAAATCCAACGGTACAAGTCTCGTCGCATTCCGAGACTGTTTCCCGATACGCTATTTTTATATGCCAAACAACGTTATTTTTGACACCAAAATACCCGATGTCCAAAAATAACAAACTACTTACCTATCCTGACTCTGATCGTCAATATGAATTCAACGGTATTGGTTTTGTGGCTTAATTCGATCTTCTGGTCAAGTTATACACAAATACCTCTCTATTAAATTATTATTAAAATTCCAAAATAATTCAAATAATAGTAATATATTATTTTTCATCATATATATCCAAATAGAATCATCATATAGTTATACAACTTAATATTATCATTTTCGAGCTAAACGGTATCCAAATATATATGTATATATAAATCCTATTATATTAATCAATAATAGTTATATTTTAAATAACGATTTCCATAGTGACTATTTTAAAATTTGATTTGGACATAACTAACAATCTATAACACGGAATCTGTATTTTTCTATTTATTATGAAAATTATAATCAACAAGATTCCAATGTTTCTTGTTTCACAGAAATCCGCCTTATATCGGATCAAGTATATTCAATTGAAGTGCAAAACTCAATATTACGAACTACCTCACCATTTCGAGCTCGTTTTATAATTATATATAAATTAACGTTCAACTGCGTTTTTAATAAACGAAATAAATATCAAAATCCATTAATATTCCAAATTCAATATTTAAAATAATAAATTAAATTAAATATTTTATTAAAAAAATACAGGATATTACATTCTTCCCCTCTTAATAGAATTTCGTCTCCGAAATTACTAAGGTAAAAAAAATGTTACAAATTCCATTAGCTTTAAAATCTAATTTGTTTCAAATCGAATACCAATACATTATTATTAATAAAATTTTCAAAAATATCGAAAATTTTATAACACCTTAAATTCCCGGAAAAATTCGGCAGAGTCTCCCCTGTATGGAGTGACTTCTGCGATATCGCAGGAACAAATAATATATAAACATCGACCCACACGGTCGAAAAACAAAAACCAAAAATTATATTTTCTTGTAGGCGTACCTTATACGAGCGCTATTGAGCATAAGTGCTCAACTTACGTGCAATCTACGCAATCAAAATCAATCCTCAAGCCATCTGGCACCTGTACTCAACTTAATAGAATATGTAAGTAACAAATACATGAAATATTTGTATGATATTTCATTAATCAAACAGTATAACTACACTAATTTCAAGAACTAAACATGAACAACATTCATTTGCAAATACAAAAATTAAATTATCCAGTTTCCATTCATATCTGGTTTCATTTGGATTTACAATTCTCGAATTTAGTTTCCAATTCAAAAACTCTATCATTAAATCGTTGATTTATTTTATTCAAACCATCTATCAAACAATCAACAACCAATACACAACCAATTCAATCAATAAATTGAATTTATATTCAATATTAATATTTACTTTGGTTTAACATTTTTAAACCTCAATCGATTAATATTCGATTGATTTCTATTTAATTTATTATTCATTAAATTTCCAAACTCAAATCTATTTCATTTTATTCCAATATCATTCTTAACTCCACTTAACAAAGTTAAATTCCAATTCAAATTTTAATCCAGTTTGAATATCATGCATATCAATCAAAAAACAACCCAATATCTTAAAAATTTAATAAAATTATTTCTTTTCTATACAAAAATATAATTTAGGTAAAATTATTTCATTTACCCTCTTTACAAAACAATACCGTGTTCATTGCCAGTTCAACGCTTCTCAACACTTGAACCGATCAAACAACACGATACAAAATATTAGAATATAAAATCTACAAATACGCTTTCATATATATACACTTCGCTAGATATAGGGTATTACTAACCTTATCTCTATCGAGTTACGCCACAGAGCTAAGGTTATTACTGAACTAATAGCTCTGATACTACTGTAATGACCTGCAGGAACTTGACGCCCTTATTCTGACAATAATACATAAATCCTGTATTACTTGCCAAAACTCAAGTATCGAAAACACATATAGTTATTGGAAATAAATTAGAGGGTGAGATAAGAAAGAAATATTAGAATAGAAGAAGAAGAAAAATCAACACAACACAAAGTCTCACATCGCAGCAGAACAAAATATAATGTAAAATAGATCTTTACTGGGAGCTTTGAAAAATATACTAAAAATCATCAGAGTACATCAACACATATGGATAGTTATATTAATTTTTCCTCATATACAACACATAGCGGAATAATAACTACATAATACGTCTGAACACCTCCAGCTCGTCTTCTGGAGTTCGCAGCAACCAAATCTAAACCTGTAAAACCCAGTCTAACCCGAGCGTTACAAATGCCGGATCAGTCTGGTGAACCAGAGTGAGAAAAACACACTAAGTTTAAAGGTATCACACACTTGATTTTAAAGTCAAAATATTTTCTAAAGAAGAGGATAATCGTAAGACTAAATCCACGCATAAATACGGATGATTTTTACCTTACGATAACTCAAAACATTTTTGAAATCAATATCTTTTCTGATATTATAATAGTGTCAAAATACAAATAAATATCAACCTAGCAGAACACTTGCATCTCATGCTCTACATATATAGTATACAATCAAAACTGCGGGCTCTTATTGGAGAATGGATTTCCATGGCAAGGTATGGGCGACCAGCTTTCCGGCAATGTACCTTCGGAGATGAATATTTTGGGGTTCAACAAGAACATCATGCAACCCAGGCTAAATATGATCGGCCCCTCACTTAGTTTGAGAGTACTGAATATATCATTACCATGGTTGGGGGCCAGCCAACCGAACTGATAGCATACATACAAAAATAAAAAGGGACAACCGAAGGCATTTGATTTCTCCGGATCATGAAATGATATACCCTTTTGATGGGTGCGACCCGAATAGCCATGTTGTCTACCTGATTTTAACCATTTCTCGATTGATGAGGCTTGAAGTCATAATTTATTTGTTTATTTTGTTATTTCAAAAAAAATCTGGCAACCATTCACTTTGAATGCCACATCGTCAGATCCGTCAAATCACTGATTGACTTCCACAAATATACTTTGGCTATAAAAGAAGTGCCCCTCTTCGCCACCGACTCAGTATATTTGTAAAAATCAACGTATGAGGTTTTTAGGAAATATTCTATCAAACATTCATCCATACAATTCATCCGGAACAGGATGAACCGAAGGCACTCTCCTACCACATCCTATATAGGTATCACCCTAAGGATCAATAACGAGTAGTCCTTGCAATCTGAAGATTCCAATCACGAAAGAATCACTGCTGAAATATCTCTGCGAGCTAACCAGAGAAATTCAACAAGTAGTTCTTCCACTCATGAAGATCCACGGTCTTCAATTGCTCCATCTACAATCAACATCTTCACGTATTTGCTGGTTTGGAATGGTTTGCGAATATAAATTTGATCCTGATCTTTCCGTA
This sequence comes from Allium sativum, assembly GCA_030737875.1. Classification (NCBI taxonomy): domain Eukaryota; kingdom Viridiplantae; phylum Streptophyta; class Magnoliopsida; order Asparagales; family Amaryllidaceae; genus Allium; species Allium sativum. The sequence goes on along the minus strand of CM060920.1, from coordinate 178,764,444 downwards.
CTAACAAGCATATAGGTCAGATTTGATAGTCGGTTATTTAACTATCAAATAAATAATCATGAGAATAAAATGAGTTCACTACTTCAGTTACCAGCATTACATTGCCTCTTTAATTAAAAACAATTAACAAATGTTAATTTAAAAATCTTTATCTTTTGATATTTAAAAAAAGGTACTTCTTATTTTAAAGAGTATTCGCAAAACTATCTCAAATACGTTAGAATTAAATGATATATATATTTCCCACTTAAGTTTAAGACATTTCACGTAAAACATTATTATTTAACGCAATATCCAATTCCTATTCTTTCAGAATAACTTATTTCAACAACTTAGCCTTTTATTTTCTTTTTCTTTTAGAAACATTATTATATATATATATATATATATTCTTAAATCTTCCCATTTCCATTACTTTGGAAATCTCATTATATATATTCTCAAATCTTGCAAGTAACGTTGCGTTATTATTTCTCATATGGAAATAATAATTTTTTCTTAACTTCTTTTCCATTACAGACTAATATCATCCTCAGATAATCCTGAAGTCGTTCAAATTGGGGTAATTTTTACCTCTCAGACCTTGATCAACAACATTCTTATCTTATGGTAGGTATGGGTTGTAATCAAACTCATATTTATTCTAATATCAAATTAAATCCCATTAACTATTTTACTTAAACCTTGATTTTATAATCCATTTCCTATTTTTGAAAATTCCATTTTCAAATACAACTATTCTTACTTAATTCGTTGATTAAGTAAATGCTTATTAAACATCTCCTCTTACTAATCCATTCCAAAATTTCCCGCTTTGAAAATCTTATTTCAATTTCCTCCATTTTACTTAATTTAATTATTAAGTAACGTTAATTTAAATCAACGCTTTAGCTCCAAATTTCTTTTATAAATCTCATTTAAACTCAGGTTTAATATAAACCTTTTTTGTATATCGGTTTCCTTTTTCTTATTTCGAACATTAACTGAACATTTAAGCTATCGTATTCGCTTAAAATCCCTTTTATAACTTCGTTATAAAAACTCGGGTTTTAATATAAAACCCATTCATAAACTCCTTTCATAATTCAGTTAGATTTCATTTCCATTTCGATTACTTTTTAAATGAACTTCAAATAAGAAGTAATCTCTAAAATTATTATTAATTAAAATAATAATAATTTACTTCATCATTATCTACCATACAAGTAGTTAATTTCTTTATTAACTAGATAAATAATAAAATTCCTTTTTAAAATCTTATTAAAAATTTACACAAATATTCGTTAAACCATTTCATTAGATTAGTTCAAAACAAACTTATTTAATAATTGATTTTCGTTTAAACGATTGACTTGGTCAACTCAAAATACAGTTATCTCATTATGCGATTTCAATTAGTTCTCATTTAAATTAACTGATAATATAATTAATTTAAACAACTCCATTCAATTGTTTATTAAAAACAATTATTCAAATCTTAACCATCTGGTTAATTTTCTACTCATTTGCTTATAAATCTTCTTAACATAAGAATTTACTTTATAAAATCAATTAGTAATTAATTACAAACTTAATTAACAAAGAATAAATATTTATTTTCTTTAAACAAACTTTTATTCCAATTTCAGATTTAAAATTCTGTTTTCAGTTATAAAATAAATTTTATAATAGTTTCGTTGATTCACCTGACGGTAAATCAATATTTATAAATCGTTTGATTTATAGGCCATACACTGCCAGTTACTCAACCAATATTACCTACTGGGTTAAACAAAACAAACGTTGATATTTCAGTCAACGTCAATCATCCAATCCGAATAGTTCATATAATGATAATGTAAAAAAAATTACATCTGATATATTTGAGCAATCCGGTTGGATCCCTCCAACCTGTTCTTTCCTATATCCAAATAGGTTATTTCAGATAATATCATTCAATTTGGATAACAATGATAATATTCAACAATCAGATAGTAACAACAGTTCAAGCATTCATCTTTCAATTTAATACATCTATATTATTATAAACGTGACCAACAAGGTAAGTTACCTCATTTGGAAATAATCGTTAAAATAACTATTTGTTTTTCACTGAAATTAAACAATGTTTAATTTCATTGGTTCAATCAATATATGTGGATACATTTAACAAACAATCAACCATTAGCAATCACAAGCAATCATAGCACACAATTATAAAACCCGACTTATATAAAATATAAGTGGGAAGAACCGAGTGAGTTTAACTCACCTTGTTTTTTTGTTTAATCGAAATGGTTCGATTACAGTTAAATTATACAGTCGTTTAATTTAACTTTAAAACCCTTCCGTCTCCATTTCTGTCCAGAACAGTTCCATGACGTAGTACTCGTCAAGACGATTCCAACAGCGTATGGTTTGTCCGATTCTGTTAAGATATGAGCAAGTTATAGCATTTATAAAATCTACAGTTTAATTTAATTTAATTTAATTTATAATTATATTAACCCCATCACCTTTAATTAAAAACTAATTACATTGATTAGTAAAAAAAAACCCGGCTGATCATTTCCTCAGTACATTTATCTTTCGAAATGTATTTCATCTCCTTGCTACTTGTTTCATTCATTTTGGACCTTATAATTTTTTTAACGTTTTAGTTATTCACATATTAGTTCAAATCAATTACTTTATAATATTAATCTCGTTGTTAACAAATACTCTGGACCGATTATTTCTCTATTCCCTTCCTTTCACGCAGTTACTCCCAACTCTTATTCAATCTTCGCCCCATCCTGTTTGTCATGCGAGTTATTCAAATATAAATGATATGATTAATTTTGATTAACCAATTCCTAATCACAGATTAATAAATTTAATTACTTGTTAAGGATATAATTGGCTGATTCTTTCTATTTCCCTTAAGCTTTGGTCCAAAACAACAGACAACACGCACCATCATTCCCACTACTGCTCACCGTTCAAGACTTCTTCAAACTGTTCATTCACACAGACCTGTTCACCTATTCAAACAGCCTCCTTCTTCTTCGATTTTCCCAGGCCCCTCTTCTCTTGTTTTACACGTTGGTTCTCCCTTTTTCCCATTTGTCTTGTTCAAACAAATATTATTCACGATGAGTTCCAGGCAAAAACCAATGCTAAGTCCCATGATTAAGCTGACGTTGGCTTGAATTTAACGAGCCCAAGATTCCATTATTCCCCGCTACTTGATTATGCCGCTTTTTACTTCCTGACGCCTCAACTAGTCTTCAACATACCCACGCACGACATCAAATGATCAACGTCGCTCCCACCATGATTGACCAGATATTGATTGGAAACTTCCATCTGAAATGTCGCTCCATGCTCTCCTTACGCCAGCAACCACTCGCATTTCGGCAGCCCCTATCTTCCCCAAAATGAACTCGACGGCGGCACCTTTAAGGCCATAATCCCACCACCAGAGAACTCAGAAAAAGATCACCATCGTTAAACTTAACGAGCTTGCCAAGCTAAAAACTTTTGCAGTTGGGTGTTTATGAAGATGATTTGTAGATTAAGAGATAAAGAGGAGAAGGCTCGGTGAAGAACTGGCTGTTCAAAATGTAAATAGAGGCTACCAACAGCCTTGACCACGAAACAAAAATTTAGGGTTATGTTTGAAGCGGGGTATATATATAGGCAATTTATTAATTAAATTAATATAATAGGAAACTTTATGGTGAAGTAACCCACTAAAACCGCTGCATACAACCTCCAATGGAGATGAAACTCCTAATCCTAGCATAGAAAAATATTCAGGACACGATGGGATAGGTTGCGTCGAATTCCGAGGTCGTTTGTAAAAATTCCTTTCTAATTTGCAGGTGAAAAATCACGCATTTAAATCTTCCACGATCACAAAGTAAATCCAATCAACTTGAAACTTTGAAATTCTATTAGACCTTTTCCTTACGCATCTAATGAAATTTGTTTCGTTAAAACTGGAGTTCGTTTGGCTAGTTGTTTATTCCTTTAAAGTTGCCTCTATCAAATAATATAAACGATTAAATAAAAACTGAGATGTTTATCGTTGCCACGATCAAATGGTAAGTCTGATTGACATGAAAATTGAAACATTATAATAATTAATTAATATGAATCTAACGGTACAAGTTTCATCGTATTCCGAGACTGTTTCTCAGTATGCTATTTTTATACGTCAAACAACGCTATTTTGGACACCAAAATACCCGATGTCCAAAAATAACAAACTACCTACCTATCCTGACTCTAGTCGTCAATACGAATTCAAAGAAATTGGTTATGTGGCTTAATTCGATCTTCTGCTCAAATTATACGCAAATACCTCTCTATTAAATTAATTACGCGCTATATAAAATGATTGGGCGTTTACGGCTGGTGTGATCATATATGACATCGGTTTGCCACGAAATTTAATGCCGTACAATAATTTAATGTTACGGTTCCAAAGAAACTAATTTTATTGAAAACGGACTCTGTTTGCAAAATGGCTATTTTTAAGGCTTATAAAATATCGATTAAAATATTATTTATATTCCAAAATAATTCAAATAATAATAATAACAAATTATTTTTCATCATATATATCCAAATAAAATCATCTTATAGTTATTCAACTTAATATTATCATTTTCAAGCTAAACGGTATCCAAATATATATATATATATATATATATATATCCAATTATATTAATTAATAAACATTATATTTTAAATAACGATTTCCATATTGACTATTTTAAAATTTGATTTGGACATAACTAATAATCTATTACACGAAATCTGGATTTTTCTCTTTCATATGAAAATTGTAATCAATAAGATTCCAATGTTTCTTGTTTCACATAAATCCGACTTATATTAGATCCTGTGTATTCAATTGAAGTTCAAAACTCAATATTACGAACTACCTCTCTATTTCAAGCTCGTTTTATAATTATATATAAATTAACGTTCAACTTAATTTTTAATAAATGAAATAAATATTAAAATCCATTAATATTCCAAATTCAATATTTAAAATAATAAATTAAATATTTGATTACCAAAAATACGGGACATTACACATAACATTAAAGGTAATTGAAACGTTTTATTGCAGTTTCTAATAAAATATTCCTAACAATATGCACTCAAGTTAATGAATAGATCATTAGATTCATTGCTAACACCGAAGTGTTTCTAGATTTCCTTACAAAGTATGAAATTTGGCTTGTTCGTATTTCCTTGCCTTGGAGATGGTCAAAAGTGGGTTATGGATTATAAAAAACATCGCATCGTTAGAACTAAGAACCTCATGCAATACCTAATCAATATCAAAATTAACTATTGAGCCCACCTTAGATTTCTTTTCCTCTCAGCTCTCCACATTGGAAGTCATAGCCTCACCATCTCTATGAGAGACAAACATATACCCAAGGTCGTCATCCCCTCAATTCCTTTAGGTAACGAACCTCTTAGAGAGAGTAGGGAAATCTATATCGGTGTTATAGAGAGGGACCCAAGTGGAAGTAGTAGGTGCTCCATTCATTTATACCATTATTGTAGGTTTGGTTTTTTCCTGTATAGCTAGCTTATCATCAAATGAGGATCCATACCCTACGAACCGACCTTCGATCAATAATCCATATTTCCCCAATCTTTCATTAGTGAAGATATGTAGCACTTTCCTTGCCTTCATAGGAATATCCTTAAGTCTCTCTAGCATCTACAATGGATCATTTCTTGTAGCAGCACTAACGACACATGAAAGAAAATTACCAAAAGTTTACATTTAAATCCAGGTAAAAGGACCAATTGTAGAGTAAGGATGATAGCTACTTGTAAGACCATTCATAATAAGGGTTGGGTCGGGTGTTTCATTCGGGTGGGTTGACACCCAACTGAATCCCAATGGGGAGAATGTTACCCTTTGCTAGCTTTCTTAAAGATGACTAAGGGTTGAACGTGGATTACAATCCAAGATCATTTAATTGTAATCCAAGTGACAGTCTGGAATTCAATCCATATCGTCCCCTTAGTCGGTTTTTAGAAAGCCGGCTAGGGTACCCATTACCGACTATAAATAGGCTTGCTATGGATCATTTTATTATACACAAAAAATACCTACTTTCCCTTCCTCCTTCCCCTCCTTTCTCCATACCACCATTATCCGAAAGTCAAAAAAAATTTATGAGAAGATTTGGAAGAGCATTACAAGCATTTCGAGATAGCGGGAGTCAAAGTGCTGCAAATTTGCCTCCTGAAGAAAAGCTTGCCCCGATTGAAGAAGAAGTGGCGCCTCCTCCTTGGCGAAAAGTAGTTAGATGATGGGGAGCTTCAGAGGAAAAGGATCTAGATCCGAACATTGATCAGAATTTAGGACCAGACAAAAAGCTTACCAATTTTCTTGTACTTCTAAATGCCCAGCAGCATATTAGCACACGCGTGGAAGAAGCTGTAAGTTTTTAACCTTTCTCAACATTTAATAGCAATATTGCATAGATTAGAATTAATATATCGATTTTTTTATAAATAGGCACAACAAGACATAACGTGTGGCTCATAGCCAACCATTTTTCGTTTATATTCTAAGATTTTCAGTTAAGACATAGCTGACATTGTACAATCATTTCTGGGTGAAGTAGGTCTTAGTGACTTTATAAGTACGTGTTCACTTAAATATCATCAAATTATTTTGTAATTTTAAATAGCTTCATTTAATCGTATTTTTTATTATTATTAGGTATAACAAACTTGTTAAACTTGGATGTTCAGTTGACTGAGCATTAGCATCGTGTTGGTGGAAGACCACACACACATTTCATTTTGGGTTTAGTGAGTTAGGCATCACTTTGTTAGATTTTACAGTTCTTACTATAATTTCAATATGCTTGGGGGAGACCTTACCGTATAATGAGCACTATCAGCGTTTGAACATATTATCGCGTTTATTTCCTCATCTTGACTTACATCACACTTTGACTCCTGGATTACAACTGAGGACTAGTGCTATTAGAAAAACCATTATTGATTTAATCGATGTTTCAGGGCAAGAAAATCACCTTTTAGAGATAGCACGACTCTTTCTTGTATATTTGATAGGTAACCTATTTTTTTCAAATGCATCGAACACCTTGCTTACTAGACATGTAGCAGCGTCCGCTGATTTGACTTTTGATAAGCCAGTTGTATATCATTTGGGGATGCCATTACTAGCTTATATCTATCGTTGTTTAGACCACAATGTGTTGTCAGAGAGCGGGATACATCCATATGTGGGTTTTAGCAGATCATATAGTACTGCTACTACGAGTACTTCCACAACATGACTTACCTGACACTAGATCCAACATTATCTCTATTCTTTCCGTGAGTCTGGGCATGGAATCATGAGAATCAGAGACCTATACAAGGTGGTCAGGCCCGTTATATTTTTTCTGTGGCTCGTAACAAGATCGATTTACGCACGAAACGAAGGAGTATTATATGGCATCCATATGAGGGTTCTCCTTATTTGAAATATGAGGGAGTCGTCCATTCTGCCATGCTGACGACGATGCGTTTTCCTTTAGTCTTTTCTCCTCCCTCAGGCAGTTGTTACTGGTTCCTTAGGGAATGATGTTGGAGTCAAGTATTAGAGGGAGACTGTGTTCTTGATGATCCACATCTGGATACACCTTTTTTTAGTGGTGTATAACGCTTAATACTTGGCGGAAGCTCGCGACCATCAGTGGTGGCCATCTACCTATTTCATCGTTCCTGATCTGGATTACACAGTATTTTGGCATCACTTTTATACACCAACACACACGACTCTCATGATACATGCTGCAGGAGTTGATTTGATTGGATCGTCAACTGTCATGCCTGGCGTTACTCCTCATCTTCTTCTTCCTCTTCAGATGAGTTTGTTAAAAATCGTATCGAATAACAAAATGTTATTTCAAGTCAAATGCTTGATGTAATGACTCTTGAAAACGATGAAAGCAATCGTTCGACCCAAGGGGGGAGTGTCTTTGGAAGGCGAGATCCACACTATGGATTACACTTGATAATCAAGAAGATGACCTACTCTACTGTTCAAACACCAAATCTCGAGATCCACATATTCCACAATTCCAAGAAGAACTATTCCTGAGCATGAGACCAGAACTCATCACATGCAGCTGATATTCCGAATTGAGCGACACATGGTCATCCCAGGATCAGATGATTGCCATGTAGCACACTGATCAGCCCATACTTTTTGCTTATAAATACACCTTTCCAGAAATGGAAAAGGGGATCTTCTTTTTGAAATATTTCATGGTTGTCTTCCTAAAAATATCCTACCATACACTTCGATATAATAGCATTGTAACGCAAGAATTTTGTGTGTAATCCACTTTTTTCTTTCAATCAAAGCAACTGTAACCTGTAATCGACAGTTTAAACAGAGATTATAAAGTGGACGTAGGCTTGGTTGAAGCCGAACCACTATAAAATTGTTCTGTGTTCTTTGTGCTTACTTTTTTCTCTCTTGCATTATGTGATTGTAATTGTGTGTGGATTATACACTTTGGGGGCTGACTGTCACTAGACCAACTTTGACGTCAACACTTTGGCGTGCCAGGTAGGAGGGACGCGCAACCGCCATCAGCAATTTCTAAGCTTGAGGATTTGGATAACTATTCGTTGAAGAGACAATGGTAAAGTAGAAGAAGCATGCAACATCTTCCCATGCTCAAACCGTTGGCCCAATTGACACAACAGCGGAGGTAAGCCTGAAGGCTTCCTCTCATGAAGAATCGTCCCAATACTTGACTAGGGATGAGATGGATAGAGTACTAGCCGAACTCAAAGAACAAATGGTGAATCAAGATGAACTCCTCAAAAAGCAGCAAGAAATAATGAACAATTTCTCCGTTCGGATGAAAGGAAGGCCGAGCAACCAAGCATCACTCCCTGCAATCGGCGAAGCTGGGACAACAACTAACATTCGGGTCAACGAAATCCATGCCTTGGAACAGTCTACCATTCTTCCACCATCTGGATCGACCTGGTTTTCTGGACGATTGGATCTTGGTTCAACTCTACTTCCTGATCGACCATACCTTGGGACAGAAAAATTGATGCAACCTCCAGATTGACCAGATCCTGGTTCGATGCAACCTTTAGTTCAGTCCGACATTTTACTGCAAATTGGACTTATGCCGCCGCCCACTCGACCTTTCCAGTAGGACGATCCAAGCCAAGATCGGGGCAGCAAACCTTTATCTCTCCAAGACTGCAATACAACATTAGCTGCCAATGCGATGGAGGGAAACACTAATGTAAACCACTCGAATATTGCCCCATACGGGGGCAATACCGAACCCCGAGGTGATAGTGCTTACCCATATCGGTCCAATCCTACGGGCATGGATATGGTTTGGCCCAATACACATGCCAACCAAGGGGTCTCGGACAATCTAGAACCAACAACCGAGGTTGAGGACCACCATCACCCATCACCCGTGTGCCGTACCAAACTGACCCCAAGAACTCGAGGTATGCTTCCATCCCGTATTGAGATTCTTGCTGAAGCCACTGATGCAGAATTGGATTCGTGGTAATGAGTTCTCAGGAATGGGAATCAAATTGCCACCATCATTAAGCGCTTCACCCGAGGTACTATTTCTCAGCAAGACGTGGATAACGTCCATCATAGCCCTTTCACACGGGAAATCAGGAATTCCCGTAACCCACCTAACTTCAATCTTCCAGTTCTGGAACCATACAACGACATGACAGATCCTACCACTCATCTTATGCAGTATATGCATCACATAGAAGTACTATTAGCATCAGTCAATGTCATGGTCAAGTGCTTCCCTTTGTACCTTACCGACATCACCATCATGTGGTTTCGATAGCTAACAACATAATCAATCAACAATTGGAATTTGTCGGTCACCCGCTTCATCAAGAAATTCCGAGTTCACATATCACATCCTAAGAGCATCATGTTACTCGCATCTATTAAGCACTGGTCCGACGAGACCCTATGCTCTTTCCTGGAAAGATTTAACGCGGCTGTAGCATCGGTCGATCGGCCTGAACCATCGATGGTGATAGTGGCCACTATGGCCAATGTTCTGGATAAAATAGACTTCAAAATCTCCGTTCAACGGGACCCTCCCGGGGACCTTGGAGATTTCTACTCTAAGGAAGACACGTTCCTCTGGCAAGAGGATGTTAATATCGACATGGAAAATCTTGATGTACTTGCTACAAAGGATGGAGCTCCATCTATTACTATCCAAACCAAAGGAAAAGGAAAGGTCCCAGAAAAGAATGACAGGAATGTGCGGTTCCGGAGAGAGCCCAAATACGATAGATACACTGAGCTCAATTCTTCACTGTTGGACATATACCTCAACGTACGACGAACTATTCCTTTTCTTAAGCCTCCCAGGAGAGAGCTAACACAAAGAGAATGTGAATCAGTAAAACACTACATGTTTCACGATATGGCAGGCTATGGTACCGATGACTGCAGACACTTACGTGATCTCATCGAAGAACAGGTTAGATGTGGAGAGCTACCCAAATACGTTAAGAAATGTGCGGCATCCGTACCACCACTGCTACCCTCTCATGCTCCTCAAAATGGTTCCCATGTTCATCGGAATGGGAAAGATCCCGAGCCTAGTAGTCATGGCATCATCATCAACTAATTTGGATTAGATCAGTCTGAATCTACTACATTTCTTTGGATATAAGAAACGTACCACATTTCAAATTTTAGATTTTCCAATAGCTGTGTTGACTCATGTACGCAAGTGTGTCAGGCTTTAAATCTCAGGCATACCACATTCTCAACAATACAGCTACTCTATGAATAAAATGGTTAGGTTGAATCACATACGTACAAGATTAAGATGTAATCGCAAGGCTTGCTCTGGGTTCAACCATAAACCAATCAGGATATGTTTTGGTTATGTAATAATCTTTGGAATAAATAAAACCTATTTTCTCAAGCATGAATTATGTTTGATTAATATTAGTATCTTGTCAGGATTTGTCAGGATTCCCAAAAAAAAATTAGAGTATGGTTTATACTCATTCCTTTACCTAAGATATGGATAATATCTATGCCTAAAACTCTATTTGTCAGGATGTGACAAACTCTTTTCAATACGAGTATGGATAATACTCAAACCAGACTACCAAGTATGGATTATACTTGGCAAACTAAACTTCCTTGCCAGGATTTGGAAAGCAAACACCACTAAATCTCGAGTATGGTTTATACTCAATCTCTCGGGAAGGGTCGTGCCCTGAGCATGGATTATGCTCAAGTCTGAATCCCTAGGTATAGATTATACCTGAAGGGTTGGAATATATTGCTAGGATTTGGCAAGTTAATCCAATCAAAGCCTGAGTATGGTCTATACTCATCCCTACCTTTTGGGTATGGTTGATACCTCCTATCTGTCAGGATGTGACAGACTTAACTCTCCTCAAATGCGAGTATGGTTTATACTTTATTTCTCACTATGGTTTATACCCCTCTTTGGATTGCTTGGTATAGGTTACCCTTTCAATCGGGTTGACTCGGTGAGACCCTTGTCCTTTCGGTCTTCCTAAATACGATCTGGCACGGTCGTTGGTCTTCTGGTATTCTCATCCCTCTTACAACCTTAATATGATCATTAACGTTCGCCAGTATTTTGACCATCTTGTAATATGGTTCTGCATAACCATGGCTTTCTGGATTTATGTGCATCATTTTCAGGAAGATCCATAACATACCTTCCTTTACCAAGAAAGATATGTTCTGGGGGCAGAGTGTTGACCAACATTTTGGTAAAAGCCGTCACAACCCAAAGTTGAATTATCTCTCTCTCCCAGAACGATCCATATCTCGGTCGATCTAAACTTGGCTCCACCCAAACTGGCAGTGTCCCAAGTAGAAATACTCTTTTCAAAATACGGGTCGAAGTCCAGGATTGGGTCAATCGATCCAACTGATCAACCCCAGCTATGTCGATCCGCCTCCTACACTACACAACAAAGCCCGATTTTCAAGGCTGCTTTATTGGTTAAACTGGGCCTATTCATCTTGCCTTACTCCAGATTCCAAGGTCCATGTATGCCTTGATAATCGAGAAGATGACATACTCTACTCTTCATTCACCAAATCTCAAGCTTCACGTATGCCACAATTATCGAGAAGAAAAATTCCTGAGCAGGAGACCAGGTCCCGTCGCATGCAACTGATATTCCAGATCGAGCGACACGTGGTCACCACAGGGTCAGATGATTGCCATGTAGCACATCGATCGGTCCACATTTTTTCCCTATAAATACACCTTTCCAGAAATGGAAAGGGGGATCTTCTTTTCGAAAAAGTTCATGGTTGGCTTTTTAAAAATAGCCTACCGTACACTTCGATCAAATAGCATTGTAACACAAGGATTTTTTGTATAAACCAATTCTTTCTTTCAATCAAAGCATTTATAACCTATAATCGACAATATAAATAGAGATTATTAAGTGGACATTGATTTGGTTGAAGCCAAGCCATTATAAAATTATCGTGTGTTCCCTATGTTTATTTGTTTTCTCTTGCATTCTGTGGTTGTAATTACGTGTGGATTATATGCTTTGGGGGTTGGCTGTCACTATACCAACTTTTGACGTCAACGGTTGGGTAATTTAGACTATATGCATTGGAGGTGGAAAGATTTTCCTATTACATTACAGGGCTAGTACTCAGGACACCACAAAAAGGCTACTCTAGTATTGGAAGTTGTTGCATTGTTTTACTTGCATATTTGGCATGTGCTTTTTGGGGCACCTAGTTCACTAAATGATATAAACGTTTTGCGACGATCTTATTTATTCAACGACTTATTCAACAATGTAGCACCTCCATGCAACTACAAAATAGGAAGTGTAGATTATAATATGGGTTATTACTTGGTGGATGGCATTTATCCAAAGTGGAAACACTTGTGCATGCTCACAAAAGGACTATTAATGCTAAACAGGCACTGTTCACCAAACAACAAGAAAGTTTGAAAAAAATTGTTGAACGAGCTTTTGAAGTGCTTTAAGGAAGATTTTATATATTAAGGAAGGAGGATTTTATATAACAAGAAAGTTAGTGGACATCATGTATTGTTGTCTAATTTTACATAATATGATTGTCAAAGAAGAACGTGGTGAATATGAGCTACAACTTCGAAACTATCCTGATATTTTTGTTGCATTTAAAAAAAACATACAAAAACCTTAATACATTTTCCTAGTACATGCAGCGAATTAAAGATATAAGAGATCCACAAGCTCATCTTGAACTCAGAGAAAATCTAGTGTAGCATTACTGGGAACATGTTGGAAGTCAGTCGTAATCTAGAAGAGCATTATGTAGTTGTAATATTGGTTTTATTATTTGCATGTTCGTTTCTCGAATATCATTTTCAATTAAGTATGGGTTTAAATGTTTAAACTTTCTTACTAGACAAACCGAGAGTTATACAACTGCCGACAAATACAACCATTGATAACTTAAAGATACAAGCATTAATATAGTTCAATACAAATACAACCACTACTAATTTAAGGATAGAAGCATATGAAACAAATACAACTAGTGATACTAAACTTAGTACAGACTAATCTCTAAAGATTTTCATTATGCCTATTATAATCTTCAATTCGTTTTTCCATATGCTTTTTTTGCACTGGATTAAGGTTATTCAAGTTGCAACTAATCAACATAAAATCCTCCACCTCTTATTGTCAAGCTAATTCAAGTCTCCTTAACTCTGACACTTCGGTATGTTCCCGCTTTACTTCCTTGCGATCGCGTTATCATTCTAAATCTCCTTGAATTTCCCTCTAAAGCTTCCTTTGCTTCGATATACTTCTGCGTAGTCTGTTTGATGGTAGACAGACTTTCATTGATTTTTTTCGTAGTGTAGAATATAATCAGTTGATGCTTTTTTCCTTCCCTTGAACTTCTCGGAAGGTCTTCCTTCAATGCTAGTAGTGAATGATGTTTCTTTGTTTCCAACATAGCTACCTGGGCTAACTTTTTCACCCATCATTCTAGGTTGAAACCTAAATGCTGAATGTTCTTGTTGCACTCTTCCCTACTTGTCCTCCTGTTACAATATATCATAGCAATTTTGCATGTTGAATGGTGGGCTATTGTACTTAGTCAAATATAATGCATGTGCCTGATTGAACTGTATTTGATAATATACGCTATAACAAACTCAAAATACAAAGAAAAATAAGTGATATAAAAGCATTACCATATCAATGTCGTTGGTCTTGCTTTACTATCTCGCATGTAAACACACCTTTATTTCCAGCGTTGACAAGCAGAATTTTTTTTTTCCATGACTGCTTCAACGAAACAACTGTTCTAGGTGGGCATGTTGAACGTCGCTCGTTGAACAATTTGCAAACAGAATTCCAAAAGGAACTTTATCTTTGGCTAGTACCTTTTCTTTTGTCCTTCGAACATTCAACCCAACAGTAGGAAAGCTTCGCTTGCTCGTCTGGTGACCATTTAGAGAGTTTCGCAGAAGTAGGCGCTTGCCATCCAAATTCCTCTTTGGAATTTCATTGATATTGATTCCAGAATTGGTGCCTTGATCAGTTTCGAAATATGTTTCATCATTTCCACAGTCTTTAAACCTAAATTGACTATTCAAATTTTTCCTCAAATTCTGAGGTTGGTAAGGAGACTGTTTTTTATTTTGGCTATTAGGAGGGAGATAATCTTGTCAAAAAGTGCAATTTTGCTGAAATAGTGATTTTTGAGAGTAATTTGAATTTTGAGAGTTTTTGTAATTGTATGAATTTTCTTGGGAATTATAGTAATTCGAATTTTGAGGAGGTTGACAGGGGTTGTTACCAAATTAGGGCTGATAATGGTTCGGATTTGCTGCGATTGAAATTGATTTTGAATCCGTTGGTTTTGGAATTGATAATCGGAACAAGGTTGTGAAGTTGTTTTTCTTTTATATTGTTTTGACATTTTCTCTATTTGATGCTGGTTTGCGATAAAGGGAGTATAAATGATGAAGAATGTTGTGTATTTTGTTGAAATAGAGGAGATAGTATATACGTAGAAAATACCATATATGTTGAGTTGGGAAGGAGGGAGGCAACGGTCATTGAAATGACCATTGCCCATAGCCGATTAAGGGAAACTGTTATAGTTGCCCTGCAAAGCCATCCAAGGCATATATTGCCATGCAACTGAATGGTTTCTATGATAACCTTAGGGGTTTCCAAACAACCCCCGGTTTCCAACCGACCCCCGGGGGTCGGTTGATTCCCAACCTAACCTTTGGTTTGGAGTACCCTAAATGGACTTTCATTTATGAAATCAAGGGGACCAACCCTAGATACAGAAATACTCATGCTTTGAATATGCCATTAAGTCCTCATGCTTAAATCAGTTATAGGACTCAAAATAGAAAAAGGAAAACTTCATTGTTTTGTTCTGCAAAATACAGAAGGCAAAGCTGTGTCTGATTGAAAGTCCTTTATAAAAATGACGTACATATTATTTAGGATAGCGTAGTCATTTCGTCGGTGCTACTAAGGTAAATAATGACTCGTTTGGATCTACTGAAATAAATTTAGTTTTGACTTTCTGGAGTAAAAAGTCGGTTCATTCTGACTTTGAACTAGTCAAAAAGCGATTTTATAAGTCGATCCAAATGGGACCTTATAAATTATGATATCCGGGCATGAACTAGTAAGAAGCTCCAACTAAGAAACGAAACTTACCCTATGCCATAAACCCCTCATGCAAAGCATGGGCTCACTAATCAGGAATGGGCAAAATCATTTCCTCCTTAGGTAAACCGCATGCTAATTTTATTGCGCGTAGAAGGTAGCATATTCATTGGTATAGAGTTAGTCGGGTTCTCTAGCATCCATGGAACCCGATATTTGAGAATGAGTAAAACTAGGATGCCTAACCATGGCTTTAAAAGAATCACTATCTACGTTAGAATAAAATTCAACTTAGGAAATAGAAGGATATATTCTCACAATGGCGGTAGACCTAGTTCAACAATCAAAAGACATACATTTCTGATATTTTAACAAAGTGTGTAGTGACAAGTTCGATACAAATATGTAAAATAGAATGTGATGATGCCTACATATAACATTCCTTGTATTATCATGTATTAAACCAATTAAGATAATGTGAGGATCAATATGTTCAAAGATCTAATGATTCAAATGAAACTATCTTTTTGACAAGTGACAAGGAATCATACAACTAATGTTTACAATATTTTTTTAACAGTGAGAAGTAGCAATTCAATTACTATACTTATAAATACAACATAGTGTGCACACACATAAGCACAGATGATAGGTTGGGGGTGATAGTCAACAAAAAGCACTAAATGTTTGGTTTGATGGTGTTTTTCACTAAATCTGTTATGTTTCCTTCCAATTGTTATACCCAAGTACCCTATTAATCCCTACGAAACTAAGTGTGATATGATCTTATCATAAGTATATCATCCCATAGAATCACCATATTTGTCCCAAAGTGGTTTAGCCAAAATTCTTATCTAACAGCAGCCAAAATCAAACTGAGATGGAATGTTGTTAGTGGATATGATTCAGGTAGATAATTAAAATGAATATAATGCTTTAAAAACCCAAGGCAAATTGTATTCCAACACACGAATTTAGTTAGTAGCCTCTCATTTTATCAAAAAAATATGATGACAAAAGTGTCATTATTTTATTATATTTTTTTCCTAGATTTCTGAACACTGCATGATTTTCCACCGTACCCCGTAGTTACCATACGTGGTCCATAAAGGAACCACAGAGAGCGACTACGTGGTGCTCTAACGAACCATGTAGGGCAACTACGAGGTACAGTGAAAAACCACGCAGTCACCCTGTGTAGGAGGGTATTTTTTCTATAAAAAAAGCGGGGGACTACTAACTAAAATCTTGGGTTTACTGATTATTTTAAGTTTTGGCGGGCTACTACCTAAATTTGTGGGTTGGAATACAATTTGCCAAACCCCAAAAGCCCTAAATCTTAATGGCCATCGAACCAATGCTTAGAATAGGAAAACTATACGCCAGATAAAAAAAAATATTGATGATGGAATTGATGAATGCGCGCATGGATTAGTGATTCAGGGAATTATTTGATAGAAATTCAGTAAAAATCATGGATTTATGATAAAATCGTGCATGTACGGAGCTAAATGCAAAGGAAGACAAAGGAATTTTAGGGTTTGAGCAAAATAGAAAAGCGACTAAGAAAAGAAGCCCTAACCCTTTTATAACCTAAGTCATAGTGTAACATCCCGTAATTTTGACGACCAAATAATTAATTTATTTGATTATTTAAATGTTGATTTGGCAATTTAAAATGACTTGAATTCAATTATATTAATATTTAATTAATATAATTAATAGAATAATATATTTAGTTTCGAAATAATCGAAAATAGTAGAATCGGCAATATTGTGCGAATATGGATAGTATAAGAGATTTGGTTAAGTTCAGATTCAAATTTTTATAATGAATTTATTTATAAAACGACGCTTGAACGTATTAATTATAATATAATTTAAATCAAACCCATAATGTTGAGGTAGTTCGTAATATTGAGTTTCGAACTTCAATTGGAAACACTTAATCCGTTTTAAGTCGGATTTATTTGAAACAAGAAACGTTCGAATCTGTTGAACGATATTTTTCTAATGAAAGAGAAAATTTGAGATTTCATCGATTAGATTGTGCGTTATGTGCAAATCAAATTTCCAGAAAGTCACTACGAAATTCGTTTATAATTTATATTGATTTATTTATATAATAAAAGAATTTTTATTATATATTTAATGTCAATTAACTTGGATTTTCAAATATCAAATTATAAATCTAGATATGTATTTTATGGAGCTATAAGATATTTTATTTGGATATAAATGATAATATTAATTTATTAATATTTTAATTAATTTTTTTTGAATATGTTCATCTTTTATTAGTTTATTTAGAGCTTTAATAATTTCCATTTTTGCAATTGACCTCCGTTTTTGATGAAATTAATTTTGTTGGATCTGGAATATTTAATTATTGTTAAATTTCGAATTTCGTGATTTTTGCAGTTAGCATGTGGCAGTACGCGATTTTAATGTGAAAAACAGTCAATAATTTAACATTAAAATTATGTTGTGTGAGCAAACAGACTCGGAATTCGATGAAACAAGTTTCGTTGGGTCCATAATGTCCAACTGTAGGTATATGTCCATTTTCATCGGATTTGGGTATCGTATGTGATCATATGGATTTTTAAAAGACAAATACAAGTAACGATGAGCATATAAATTAATAAAATAAATAAATGAAGCTTCTAATACAAGCTAGTATATCCTATAAATACACTAACTTTGCTAAACCCTAAACAAAAATTCGTCAGTCAAAAGAACACACCGCCACTAGTTTTTCTTGTGCAAAACATTTTGTGATCTCTAAAAATTGATATTAATTTTTAGAAAAATATGTAAATCAAAATATATGGATATTTTGGTTGCTGAGATGTTTATCTACACATCTATATGGGTTTTTGAGGGTCCGAACCACTTTCTTGTCGTTGGTTTTTGCAGCAGCAGCCGTAGGGTTTGGTATTTGTAAGGATCGAAGCTTTAAATCAGGAAACCAATATTGTTTTTTGGATCAGTGGCATCGTTTAGCACTTGTATTCAAATTTTTGGGTATTCTCGTACGAAAAAGTGTCAATGTCTTCAGGCACCGTGAGTTAAGGAGGTCGACGTCGGATGTTCGCTGGAACTTGCGAGTTTATCTTGGTGGTAATGGATCCATAGAGAAACGAAAGAAAAGAATTTTAGTGAAATCCATTTGGGAATCGATGAAGGAATGAGTGAGATAGGAGGAAACAAAGATTCGGCAATGGCAAGCATCGCATTCAAACTGTCCTGAAAGAAGATAATGAGCGAAGTTAAAATGTGCTTGGGCAGAGAGATTAAGCATAATTATTTATTTAATTTATTTATTAATGACCATTATATGTATATAAACTTGTATAATGCATAACTTTATCATACGATATCAGAATTTGACGAAACAATATCTGTTGGGATCGTATGGGCGATTACTACACAATGGAACTGGTTTGGAGTGAATTCGAGCTCGTTACAAATTATGGCATAATAAAATGTCTGATTTGAATCAACAACCGTTAATCATTATTTAATGATTAACGACCAAAGTGAGTAAACTAGCTAACTCTGTCCAGTTTATATTTTTATAAACGTAATTTAATATTGTTGAATAAGGACTGAATGCTGTGTGACAGTTGTTTAGATTAACTGCTAATTAATTGGTTGAATATATATATAGTTACGTATATAAATCGTTCTGCTTATCAGAATATTTCATATTGATATAAAATTCATCTTATTTATGTTAATTAACATCTGTGGATGCAGGGTAACAAGTTCAAGGTATTCAACTAGATTCCTCAACTTTTATATTACTATTTCCCATATATATGATATATGATGTGATATATTATCTGTAATTTATTGGGTGTTTTTGGATGGTACTGGGCCTTTGTATTTGGTATTTTTAATACCATAAGTAATATTGGAATATAAAAAGGAATTTTTGAAGTAGGTATTCAATTTAAGAATTTTATAAAATAAATAGATTTTATAAAAAAGGAATTATTTGGGAAATTAAAAAAGAAACTTCTGTATAAAATTATTAACAGTTATATGGAGGTTTTAAAAGGTCATTTTTGTGTAAATACTGAATGAAGGTAATAAGAGTTAAATAAATGAGTATATGGAGTAAATATAATATTTGGTAAATTAATATAATTAAAGAATGGGGATGTCAAGATATAAAAGAACTACGAGATGATGGATTTAAAGTAGATTTTAAATAGACATCCATTTTAGCAGATAAATTGAGAAGATTAATTTATAAATAATGTTTTATAAATTAAAAAAATATTTACCATTAGATAAATTGAATATATGAGTCTGAATTTATATTAAGGAGTAAACATCGGTTTTAACACCTATATTTTTATGGAATGTAAACTTAACATTTATAAAGGGAATTATAAAGGAGATTATCGGTTATTGGAAATAAAAATAGGGTTTTGTATGAATAATTCTATAAATAGAAGTATAAATAGAATTTGGAAATGGGATATTATTTTAAAGTACGAAATCAAACTTAATTGAATACATAAAAGAAATATTATTCGTATTCGATGTGGATTATGGATTAAAGTAAATATTTTACAAATAAAAACATTTATAAAGGAAACTGGGTTTTGAAATAGGAATTTAAATGCGATTTTTTTAATACGATAGGAAATTGCATTAAAATAAAATAG
Source organism: Allium sativum (assembly GCA_030737875.1). Classification (NCBI taxonomy): domain Eukaryota; kingdom Viridiplantae; phylum Streptophyta; class Magnoliopsida; order Asparagales; family Amaryllidaceae; genus Allium; species Allium sativum. Next base: position 178,744,048 of record CM060920.1, on the reverse strand, counting down.
TGGATTCTATTTCGAGAAAAATAGAATAGTTATGGATTTATAAAATGACTCGATAAACATGATTTGAACCTATAATAATATTTATAAATTGAAATCAAGTATTGATTTGATATAATGATATTCACGATTTAAAGTGAATAATGATTTAAAAGCAAATGTTTTGTAGATTTAATTAGTTATAAAAGGAAATTGGTAAATATTTGAAGTGATGAATTTAGAAGTGAAATTAGAAACTGACTGGAGATTAGTTAAGTTGAATGGCTTTCTGAGTATCGATCTGATGTTAGTTTCGGCCCTCAGGGTTGATACTTAGGAAGTTGTTCTCTTACTAGTTTATAGTTAGAGACCTATAGATATAGAGAATAATGATGCATAAGTAAGAAATGGAAATGTTTTCCAATGTTAATAACGTATATTTTCTAAATTTAGAAAATAAGAATTTATGAATATATGGAAACGGGAAATGGGACAATGAATAAATTAATGATAAATTGATTTAAAGTGAAAAATATTGATTAATGATTGATCGATAAAATTTCCATTTGGAAATAAGATCGTTGTGTGTATAGATGTTTTCCTTTGTTAGTTTAATAACCGATTATCAAAGTTTTGACCATTTTTTCGTCGTCAATACGCAGAGACCGGGATCAGATTTATTATCTGAAAACCACTCCATATGGGCATTAGCGTTGCGAATCAAATATAATGAAGATAATTGAACAAGAAGTTTATGCATGGGCTTTTCTGGAAAATTCTAGGTAGAAATTGCCTAAGATGGGTTTACAGAATAGTGCCTTCAGTTTGTCCAGTCCCAGGACAACTTGTATGGAAGAATGTCTGACATAGTATATCTAATAGACCACGTAAGTTGATCTTTTCAAACGTATTCACATTTGGTAGCGGAGGAATTCGTTTCTCTTAGCTTTATACCCATGGTATTTTTGAAGAAATCAATTTGTGACTTGGCGGGTATGACGATGTGGTATTCAAAGTAAATAAAGGTGTGATCTGTCAAAAACATATGTTATGACCTCAAGCCTCAAAACCGGGAAATGGTATAAAATCGGGTAGGTCGCATAGATAAGTGGGTAGCTCCTAATTAGGGTGTATTATCACCTGATCTAGAGCAATTCCGTATACTTCTTTAATCTATTTCGATGCTGTCCCTTTCGGGAAACGGTTGCTAATCCCAACCATTGGTGATAATGCATTCGGTACACTTAAGTGAAATGAGTGATCGGTCATGTTTAGCCTGGGTTGCAAGATGTTCTTGTTGAACTAGTGTATTCCTCTCTAGAGATACACTGTCGGATCCTTGCCAGTTGGAATCCATTACCAAATAATCGTCCATGGTTTTTAATTATATATTATGTATGTGGAACGTGAGATGAAAGCATTTGGGTAGATTGCTATTTATTTGATTTAGACATTATTATAATATCAAAAAAGTATGATTTTAAAGAATGTTTTGGGTTATCGTAAGGTAGAAACCATCTGTGTTTTTGTATAGATTTGTCTTACGATTATCCTTTCTTTAAAAATGATTTGTAAAATTAAACCAAGTGGTTATAATTTACTCACACCAGTCTCATGATTGACCTAGAGTTCGTTTTGTTTTGTTTTACCCTAAACTCATGGGTGCCTAAATTTGTACGGGCAATCAAGTAGTCGGGATTTTACAGATATACCTGGAAGAGCTTGGAGCAGGAGGCTTCAGGATTTTATAGCTGTTGTTTATTTCCGCTATGATGTTATGTGTTGTACTCTGAAATGGTATGTATATAAAGTTATAAGTTTTTATTTAAAAAGTTATGTTATATAATATATTTTATTCGTTCCGCCGTGAGATTCTTGTTTATTCTGATTCTGTTCTATGGTGATCATCATCTTCTTCTATTCTAACTTTCTTTCTATTTATCACCCTCTAACTTCTTTCTATTGACTTTCCGATCGACATGGTGTTGTATGTTGATTTTCAAGGTCAAAAAACCTGGGTCGTTACAGTGGTATCAGAGCTGAAGGATAAGTGATTACCTTGGCTCTGTGGCGTAACTCAATAGAGATGGGGTTAGTAATACCCTAGATTGAGTTTGAGCATATATATATGAGCGCTTATTTGTTATTTAATATAAAATGGTTTTATATTGTGGAGATTTAATGGTTGAGTGGCTTATGAATTCTGGTCGATCAGTTTGATCCGCGGTATCAGTAGGAGTTTCTAAACACTTGAATACGATAAACCGACATAGTATGTTTTGAAAAGAGGGTAAATGAAATAATTTTACCCGAATTATATATTGATATAAAATAACGATTAATATTTGAAGTATTAAAATATATTGGATGTGTTGGTTGTTATTGTAATCGAATGAGAATATAACTGAGATGGTTATAAATAACCAATCGGAATTTGTATAAATATAAGATATAAAGCCAGAAGAATTTAATCGGAAGTTAAATCAGAATTGAAATTAAAACCCTGGAAACTTGAAAAGTTATTAGCAAATGTATTTGGGTTAAGTATACGGAAATTTTAAAATCGTGGAAGATTTTAGAAATGTTTTCCATACATTGAGGATGATATTTTGAATTGATATCAAAATGGAGGTGTTTAAGAAATGAGTTTTGAAAATGTTATAGTATTGAACTCACTTCAGTCGCTGAGAAATAACCCTGATGATGTTGGCCACATCATCAGTGTTCATTTTCGAGTTTCAAATTGACGGATTACTACCAAAGATTTTGTCTTTGAATTATTTTGGGAAAACAAATTGTTTTGATATCCAAAAGGGAATAATTGATTTTAGAAAAACCTAAGCTGTTTAAGAACTTCCAGGAGAGATTACTAGAATTAAAAAGAAATAAAAAAGTAATTTGCAAAAGCAAATTGAAATTGAATTGGATTTGAATGATATCGAGAAAAATAGGATTTGTGAGATATGAATTTGAAATGGTATTGGATGGGTAAGTTAATAGATTGGAATCGATAATGGAACTCGAGATTTGAAATGGAATTTGGCTTGGGTATAAGTTAAGGATTGGGTTTGCGGATAAAAACTGACTGGAGTTTGATTGGGATGACATTGGTATATGCTGAATTGGTAGCAGATGGAAAGGATATAATGATATGCCTGACAAAAAGGTACAAGTTTATATTTTATATGAGTATGAGATTTATGAGCCTATTTGGCAAGACGATTGGCTGTTTGATTTTCTTTTGGATTGGAGAAGGCCTAGAGAGGTAAGTTGTAGTTCTACCGATTGAGCCGTACAAAGGAGACGCTGGCGAAATTTTCCAAAAATTTAAAGTGTTTGAAAATTTTCAGAATTTTTGAAAATTTTCATTAATCGAAATTATTTAATTTTTTTAATTAAAATTACTTGGTTCGGTTGAAACTAAAGTTAAAGAAGTAAACAAATATTTTTAAACCTAGTTAATAGGGTTTGTAGCATTTTTTCTACCTTGGTAATTTTGGGGCCGAAATTCTTTTAAGGAGGAAAGAATGTAACATCCCGTAATTTTGACGAACGAATAATTAATTTATTTAATTATTTAAATGTTGATTTGGTAATTTAAAATGATTTGAATTAAATTATATTGAATATTTAATTAATATAATCAATAGAATAATATATTTAATTCTGAAATAATCGAAAGTAGTAGAATTGGCAATATTGTGGGGATTTGGATAGTATAAGAGATTTGGTTAAGTTTAGATTCGAATTTTTATAACAAATTAATTTATAAAACGACGTTGAACGAATTAATTGTAATATAATTTAAATCGAACCCGTAATGTCGCGGTAGTTCGTAATATTGAGTTTTGAACTTCAATTGGATATACATAACCCATTTTAAGTCGGATTTCTTTGAAACAAGAAACATTCGAATCTGCTGAACGATATTTTTCTAATGAAAGAGAAAAATCGAGATTTCGTCTATCAGATTGTGAGTTATGTCCAAATCAAATTTCCAGAAAGTCGCTATGGGATTCATTTATAATTTATAGCGATTTATTTAATAAAAGGATTTTTATTATATATTCAATATTGATTAACTTGGATTTTTTTAATATCAAGTTATAAATCCATATATGTATATTTTGGGGCTATAAAATATTTTATTTGGATATAAATTATAATATTAATTTATTAATATTTTATTGGTTTATTTAAAGCTTTAAAAGTAGCCATACAACCTCCATTTTCAATGAAATTAATTTTGTTGGATCCAGAATATTTAATTATTGTTAAATTTCGAATTTCGTGATTTTTGCAACTAGTATGAAGCCGTACGCGATTTTAATGTTAAAAAAGTTAATAATTTGACTTTAAAAATACACTGTGTGAGCAAACAGACTCAGAATTCGACTAAACAAGTTACGTTTGGTCCGTAATGTCGAACTGTAGGTATATGTCTATTTTCATCAGATTTGGGTATCGTATGTGATCATATAGATTTTTGAAGACAAATACAAGTAACGATAGGCATATAAATTAATAAAGTAAATAAATGAAGCTTCTAATATAAGCTAATATATCCTATAAATACGCCACTACCAGTTTTTCTTCTACAAAAATTCGTTGGTCAAAAGAACACGCCACTACCAGTTTTTCTTCTACAAAACATTTTGTGATCTCTAAAAATTGATATTAATTTATAGAAAAATATGTAAATCAAAATATATGGATATTTGGGCTACTGAGATGTTTATCTACGCATCTATATAGGTTTTTGAGGGTCCGAACCACTTTCTTGTCGTTGGTTTTTGCAGCAGCCGTGGGGTTTGGTATTAGTAAGGATCGAATTGTTTTTTGGATTAGTGGCATCGTTTAGCGCTTGTATTCAAATTTTTGGGTATTCTCGTACGAAAAAGTGTCGATGTCTTCAGGCACCGTGAGTCAAGGAGGTCAACGTCGGATGTTAGCTGGAGCTTGCGAGTTTATCGTAGTGGTGATGAATCCATACAGGAATGAAAGAGAAGCATTGTAGTGAAATCTGTTTAGGAATCGACGAAGGAATGGGTGAGACAGGATGAAACAAAGATTCGACAATGGCAGGCATCGCGTTCAAACTGTTCTGGAAGAAGATAATGAGTGAAGTTAAAATGTGCTTAGGCAGAGAGATTAAGCATAATTATTTATTTAATTTATTTATTGATGGCCATTATATGTATATAAACTTATATAATGTATAACTTTATCATACGATATCAGAATTTGACAAAACAAGATCCGTTGGGATTGTATGGACGACGGCTACACAATGGAACTGGTTTGGAGTGAATTAGAGCTCGTTACAAATTATGGCATAATAAAATGTCTGATCTGAGTCAACGACTGTTAATCATTATTTAATGATTAACGGCCAAAGTGAGTAAACTAGTTAACTCTGTCCAGTTTATATTTTATAAAAGTAATTATATATTGATAAATAAGGATTGAATGTTGTGTCATGGTTGTTTAGATTAACTGCTAATTAATTGGTTGATATATATATATACGGTTATATATATAAATTGTTAATTTAATATTGATTATGTTTATCAGAATATTTCATATTGATATAAAATTCGTGTTATTTATGTTGATTAACATCTGTGGATGCAGGGAAACAGGTTAGAGAGATCCAACTGGATTCCTCAACTTCTGCATTACTGTTTTCCAAATATTATGATATATGATGTGATATATTATCTGTAATTGATTGGGTGTGTTTGGATGGTACTGGGCATTTGTATTTGGTATTTTTAATACCATAAGTAATATTGGAATATAAAAAGGAATTTTTGAAGTGGGTATTCAATTTAAGAATTTTATAAAATAAATAGATTTTATAAAAAAGGAATTATTTGGGAAATTAAATAAGAAACTTCTGTATAAAATTATTAATAGTTATATGGAAGATTTAAAAGGTCATTTCTGTGTAAATAATGAATGAAAGTAATAAGAGTTAAATAAATGAGTATATGGAGTAAATATAATGTTTGGAAAATTAATATAATTAAAGAATGGGAATGGCAAGATATAAAAGAACTATGAGACGATGGATTTAAAGTAGATTTTTAATAGAAATCCGTTTTAACAGATAAACTGAGAAGATTAATTTATAAATAATGATTTATAAGTTAGAAAAAATATTTATCATTAGATAAATTGAATATATAAGTCTGAATTTATATTAAGAAGTAAAAATTAGTTTTAACACCAATATTTTTATGGAATGTAAACTTAACATTTATAAGGGGAAGTATAAAGGAGATTATAGGTGATTGGAAATAAAAATAGGGTTTTTTATGAATAATTCTATAAATAGTTTTATAAATAGAATTTGGAAATGTGATATTATTTTAAAATACGAAATCAAACTTAATTGATTATATAAATGAAATATTATTCGCATTCGATGTGAATAATGGATCAAAGTAAATATTTTGCAAATAAAAACATTTATAAATGAAACTTGGTTTTGAAATAGGAATTTAAATGCGATTTTTTTAATAAGATAGGAAATTGCGTTAAAATAAAATAGTGGATTCTATTTAGGGAAAAACATTAGTTATGGATTTATAAAATGACTCGATAAACAGGATTTGAACCTGTAATAATATTTATAAATTGAAATCAAGTAATTATTTGATACAATGAGTTCATGTGTTTATGAAGGAAAAATATTCATGATTTAAAGTGAATAATGATATAAAAGCAAACGTTTTGCAGATTCAATTGTTTATAAAAGGAAATTGGTAAATATTTGAAGTGATGAACTTAAAAGTGAAATTAGAAACTAATTGGAGATTAGTTAAGTTGAATGGCTTTTTGAGTATCGATCTGATGTTGGTTTCAGCCTTCGGGGTTGGTACTTAGGAAGTTGTTCTCTTACTAGTTTACAGTTAGAGATCGATAGATATGGAGAGCAATGATGCGTGAATAAGAAATGGAAACATTTTCCAATGTTAATAACGTATACTTTCTAAATTTAGAAAATAAGTATTTATGAATATATGAAAAAGGGAAATGAGGCAATGAATAAATTAATTTAAAGTGAAAAATGTTGACTGATGATTGATCAATAAAATTTCCATTTGGAAATACGATCGTTGTGTGTATAGATGTTTTCCTTTGATAGTTAAATAACCGACTATCAAAGTTTTGACCATTTTTCCGTCGTTAATACGCAGAGACCATTGTCAGATTTATTATCTGAAAATCATTCCGTATGGGCACTAGCGTTGCAAATAAAATATGATGAAGATAATTGAAGATGGAGTTTATGCAAGGGATGTACTGGCAAATCCTAGGTAGAAATTGCCTAAGATGGGTTTAAAGAATAGTGCCTTCGGATTGTCCAGTCCTAGGATAACTTGTAAGGAAGAATGTCTGACAGAATATATCTAATAGATCACATAAGTTGATCTCTTCAAATGTATTCACGTTTGGTAGCGGAGGAGTTCGTTTCTCTTAGCTTTATGTATTTTTGAAGAAATCAATTTGTGATTTGGTGGGTATAACGATGTGGTATTCAAAGTAAATAAAGGTGTGATCTGTCAAAAAGATACGTTATGACCTCAAGCCTCACAACCGGGAAATGGTATAAAATCAGGTAGGTCGAATGGCTAAGTGGGTAGCTCCCAATTTGGGTGTATTGTCACTTGATCTAGAGAAATTCCATTTAATTCTTTAATCTATTTCGATGCTGATCCCAACCGTTGGTGGTAATACATTCGGTACACTCAAGCGAAATGAGTGACCGGTCATGTTTTGCCTAGGTTGCAAGATGTTCTTGTTGAACCGGTGCATTCCTCTCTAGAGATACACTGTCGTAAGGTGGTCCCATACCTTGCCAGTTGGAATCCATTACCAAATAAGCGCCCATGGTTTTTAATTATATATTATGTATGTGGAACATGAGATGAAAGCGTTCCGCTAGATTGCTATTTATTTGATTTAGACATTATTATAATATTAGAAGAGTATTGATTTTAAAGAATGTTTTGGGTTATCACAAGATAAAAACCATCCGTGTTTATGTGTGGATCGGTCTTACGATTATCCTTTCTTTGAAAAGGATTTGTAAAGTTAAACCAAATGTTTGTAGTTTACTCACACCAGTCCCATGACTGACCCAGAGTTTATTTTGTTTCGTTTTACCCTAAACTCTTGGGTGCCCAAATTTGTACGGGCAGTCAAGTAGTCCAGATTTTTACAGATAAAGCTGGAAGAGCTTGGAGCAGGAGGCTTCCAAATTTTATAGCTATTGTTTATTTGTGCTGTGATGTTATGTGTTGTACTCTGAAATGGTAAGTATATAAAGTTATAAGTTTGTATTTCAAAAGTTATGTTATATAATATATTTTATTCGTTCCCTGTGATATTTGTGTTTATTATGATTCTATTCTATGGTGATCTTCTTTTTCTTCTATTCTAACTTTCTTTCTTTCTATTTCTCACCCTCTAACTTCTTTCTATTGACGTTTCGATATTTTCATTTCTTGAATAGTCGACATGGTGTTGTATGTCCATTTCGGGGTCGAAAATCCTGGGTTGTTACACATTGGTTCCGTAACGTTTAACTGAATCGATAACATAACAAATTAAGAGGACTACTGCAGAGACCGAAGCTTTTTCGACCGAATAATGCGGTCTGTGTAAAAATTTGAATTCATGGCGGTATAATTGTAATCTCTAAAGAATTTCCGTAGGCCACTCCGCAATTCCTGCTTCTGTTCGTAGACTCTAACGTAAATGGGTTCGGTTCAAGTAGCTTTGTTGCCAAATTAATAGGACACCAAATTCTTTGGATCAAAGATAATTCCTACCAAATAAAATTATTTGAATATCATTTACGTTTCTTTGAATAATACATCTTGTATGTTTTACTTTTTGCATTGTATTTGAGATCTATAATAGAAGTAATAACTATAATAAAAGTAATAACTATAGGCAACAGATTTAGGCATTATTCAGTCGAACCATAATAAATCCATAGATTCTTTTCCACATTGCATTATACTTTGTATATTATTTTTAATTTAATATGCTCTCCAGAATTATACGGACTATAACATAAAACAACAGTGATATACACAACATGTCCAAAGCTCAATAACAAACGATTTGGAGGTGTTTACTCACTTTTTGAACAAGAAATATCTTATGATAATGAAAAGGTTGGGGCATCCTCTCTAATTCTCAAGCTATAAATGAATTTAATTAACCGAATCTAGCAACCGGTCTTCAGAATGTCACCTTTTGTGGCTGTTGTTTTAGTTAGTATAATAGTAGGGATGGTGATGCTTGAATTACAACCAGAGCACTGTGTGTTTGATAGTAGTGGTTCACTTAAAAAAAAATTCCCCTTCGGTGTTGCGTAGTTAAACCATTTAGCGGTTCTATTGCCTTAAAAATATGTAAGAAGTTATAAAATAACGATGGTGCAAAAAGATTTACTAGATAACAAATTAAACATTTATAGTTAGTTAGTTAGTTTATCATTTTCTCATCATTTATATAGGAAAAATAAATATAGTCTGGTCTTATATAACAAAATTGAAAAATATTGTGATTTATACAAATTAGCATTGATGACTAAAACATATTTCTAACTTATATTGAGAACAATGCATTTAAATTAGGCTATTGTCTTAAAAGATTTTGATTTAGTTTAAAAAAGTAGTAGTAAAATCAACATTTGTCGCTAAAGTGGAGGCCAAAAGATTTGCTTTAGTAGGTATAGCAAAAAAAGTAGGGCTCAAAGGGGATTTACTTTTGAATAATGGTAAACGAAATGATGTAACAGTCAAAGATTGTTATGTGCTATAGCGAAATTTTTGCAGTGCTAGTCGTTAACTACACAGCTTCATTGTTGATCATCATCATAACCTTTTCAAGTCCATGGACAAACTGTAAAACTTACAGCATACACATCGAAAACTAATACTTAAATCCTGATAGCTAAATTCTAATACTATATACATTGTAAAATTGATACTTAAAAACCGATAGTCAAATTCTGATATCATTTACATTGTAAAACTGATATCTAAAATATGATGTTTTGTTCTTTAAAATAAAATTTCAAATGACTGTCCTTACGGTTAGAAAAAACGTATCTTACACTATTTTCCTGAAACTTCAATCACAAATGGGAAAAAAATTGTAAAATATTTTGAAACTCTAGGAGGTTTTCTGAAAGAAACCATATACTGTGAAGACCCCTCCCTTATAAAATTTGACTATGAGCTCCATTTCAAAGAAATGTATTGGAAATAATAAGCACGCATCAAATATACCATATAGAAGGATGGAAACTTAAAAGTTTTATGTTTTATTTTCTACAAAAATAAAGCAAACCAATGTTGCATAAAATTAGGTAATTTGATTATTCATGGTCGAAATTCCAAATTAGTGGGAACTCTTGCAGCTCTTCCCAGTTGGTAGTTTTGACTCGGATGATATTAAATTGAAGATCCTCAATCTAAAGACATCGGCTTTTTTATTATGGGTTTAGTAATAGATTTTTCTTGTTATATTGGATATCATAGGATCAAAATGTTTAATTGCCGTTTAGCCTCTCTTCGTAGAAGACTTGCTACCCTGAAGTTGGGCAACCACTTATAATATCAGACTCATAACTAGCTAGTATCAAAACTCTTAAGTATTACGTCGTTCTAAGATCTGTGAGCCTCTACGATATCATTAATAACACCATTTCCAAAATCCTTGCGACTAGAATTAACCCCATTCTTAAAAAATCATCTCCTGTAAGGGTGTAAGGCAAGGGAAACATCTAAAAATACTAAATAGCAGAGTGCATAAGATATTTTTATACTGGTTCAGACTTCACGTATGTTCAATTCCAGACTCTTTTTGAATTTGAACAACACCCTCACTAAACCTGCAGAATTAAATATATTACAAACCGCTTAAGCTTCCGAACATGACTTCATGCCTGAAGAACTCCAACAAGACTTTACTAGTAGAGTATTTGAGTACAGTCCTCCTTTAGTCTTCTTCGTAGTTGCATAACATGTCTTTGTGGAACAACGAAAGTAGATGACCACTAAAATGATGCGACTTGAAAGTTCAACTTTTCAGAAATAGCATCCATAAGCTTTTGGATGCAAAAGAAGAATTCAAGTAGAATATTAAAGAAAAGCAAAATATAACTAGATAATGATTCTTGAATCAAGATGTCATTTATAATGTGCGAAGATTTGTATACGATCATTAGAAGCAACGATCATTAGCTATAGTTGCAACTCTTTAAGGAAGGAAATGCCAAAGAAGAACCGCTAAGAAATTTTCAAAAGTATGACCGTTGTAGGACATCAGTTTATTGAAAATATAAAATTATTCATTTAAGGTCCAAAAGTATAGTTTTCGAATAGAAAAGAAACAATTCAATTTTGCATAGATTTTGTTAACTAAAACATGAGTTTAGTCGATTAATATTTGATTTAGTTGAGTTATAGTTTGTATTTAGTCGATTGTTATTAATTTAGTTGACTGAAAATATGCATTCAGTCGATTAAATATCGTTTTCTATTCTTTAAAATGCAAGAGCTATTTTGATGATTTCTGTATGTGTATACCACTTTGAGGAGATTTTCATTTATATATAATATAGACATGATATTATTTAATAATATATTGTATGTTATCTTCATTCTACCTCCGTCATTTAGGCCTCTTAGATAGTTGATATATTGTTTCTACAATAAATGAATACATAAAGAATATATTCTTATGTATTTGTCATTTCAAAACATCAAACCATGAAGTTCTAACATTTTCTTTCTCTTTTATAATGACAACTATACAAGTAAAATTAATTTTTAGAACATATTTAGTTTTCCCCTAACTTCATACTGTTGAATATATGATTTTTTTTGTTTAATGATAACAAACGTACACTATTTTTTAAATGTATTTGGACTTGTATTATTCTATATTTTATCTCATATAGGAATAAATATTACTACACATAATTTAAATATTCAAAGAAGTATTCTTATTCAATAGAATATTTTATTTCAAACATTCAGAATAGTACATCTTTTTAGAACTCACTTCTATACATTTCATTTGTCACATTCACTTACATTTGATCCTCACTACAATTCACTCAAATCACTCAATTATACATCTACACTCTCTCACATACATCTATACACTCTCACTGAATCTTTATGTGCTTCAGATACTGTCCAATCACATGCATACCAGTCACAGAAGCACATGCAGTAAAATGGAATAAAACAAATTAAAATTTGAGTAAAGATAATTTTACTTTAAAATTTTATTTTCCTCAACATTTTTGGTGTGTTTCTCATCATACTTCTAGACTTTGTCTGATATATATATATATATATATATATATGTGTGTGTGTGTGTGTGTGTGTGTGTGTGCGTGCGTGTGTGTATATATATGTATATTTGAGTCTAAACTGCTTGTGATATTTACAATGTTTCACTGTAAATACCACAAGGTAGACCGATGTTTCTGTGCCCGCAAATCTGCCATAACTCAGTTTCAGTGGTCTGCTGATTAAGACTAGCCTCATCACACATATGCGGTCTACTGATCTTGACCAGCCACAACACAACCATAACTAGTTTGTTGGTTTAGAAATAATAAATATATGTATATGCACAAAGGCAGAAATTTCAGGTTAACAGGGGCAATTTGGTCAAATACACTTCAGCTTGGCACATAGTCAAATATATTAGGCAGCACATGTGAAACCATACTTATATACAAGCACACATATATATATACACATATGTGTGTGTATATACATGTATGTATAAATTGTAAAATGTCACAAGACAGATTTGCAGGATTAGCCAAGGTGCTACACAGACTCAACCAAGGAGCAATTCACTATGCATGGGCACAACAATCAAATACACATGTGCAAGAAAAGGTGAACAACCCAGATTCAAGTTCAAATGGTCATATCAAAGTGGACAAACATGGTGCAGTTTAGATGAAAACACATAGAGAAACATTGAAGCAGAATTGCTCAACATGGTGTGCAAACAAGAAAAACAAGGAGTGAAATGCACATAGGGGAAGTGTAACACCCCGAAATTTTGTTAACAATAAAGAGGATAAATTAAAGAATAAATAATTTAATATTAAGAATTAAGGGAAACTGATTATGTCATTACGTCCGTTTAGAAATTATGGTCAGGATAAACACCTAGTTTGCGTAAAACGGATAACATATGAAGAAGTTACGGATGATAGAAAGTTGAAAATTAGAACCAGATATAACTGGCACACTTGCCAAGTGCGCCAAGGCAATTTTGCACTGGCGCACCTGTAAAGTGCGCCCAGAACAGTTTCTGGGTATTCGGGCCTTTTTCGAGTGAGTGACAACCCGTGACCATACCCAATTCCATTAGGGTTGAGGTGGCATCCGAATTATGTAACCCAGTAGCTATAAATATATCTCATATCCTTTGTTTTCTTCACAAATAAATAATGGTGGCCGGACTCTGCTAGATTCTGAACTGAACTAGGGTCTCTCTTCTTCTCCTAAAGCATATCAAATTCTGAGATTCAAGCATAGACTCAACACCTTTTCTATCATCTTAGCAATCCAATCACAGTGAGTTATAGTTGCTTTTAGATTTAGATAAATAATAGTGAATTATGAAAGACTGTGATTTGGATACATTGTAGACTTTGAATCTATGTTATTGTTAGATCTTATGTTATGTCATGATAGATCTATTTCTCTAGATCAAAATCAATTGTGATAGTTCTACTATGTTATTATTATGGATCTTGGTTTGTAACTTTTATGATATTTTATGATTCATGCTAGATCTATTCTATGCGATCTAAAATTATCACCTTATGATTCATGTTACATCCATTCTATGTGATCTAAAATTGTTACCTTATGATTCATGTTAGCTCCATTCTATGTGATCTAAATTGTCACCTTATGATTCATGTTAAATCCGTTCTATGTGATCTAAAATTGTCACCTTATGATTTATGTTAGATCCATTCTATGTGATCTAAATTGTCACCCTTATGATTCATGTTAGATCTATTCTATGTGATCTAAAATTATCACCTTATGATTCATGTCAGATCAATTCTATGTGATCTAAAATTTTTCACCTTATGATTCATGTTATATCTAATTTATGATTTAAATTATCACCTTATGTTAACATGTTAGATCTATTTTATGTGATCTAAATTGTCACCTTATGTTAACATGTTAGATCTACTTTATGTGATCTAAATTGTCACCCTTTGTTATCATGTTAGATCTAAACCGATTGGACATCTAAATTGCTAATTTAGATATTGTGACTTCATAATTCATCAGTTTTATGTCCACCTTGTTATGATGACAATTTCATGTTCATACTAGTATGTATGTTCACCTTATTATCATACAAGTTTATGTTTATGCCAAGATGATCATTTTAGTTATATTCCCATTGTTTTCCCTATTATCACTTATGACTAGGCTATTGTCTAGCCTAGGCATGTTGCCAATTTTATGAGGCCGCTAGTTAAGGAACAGGGGAAAAAGGGTTTAAAATGGCATAATTTGAATATGAACATTTATGGACATGTAATTCAAATTATTGGGTAAAATAGGTATTGACGCCTATAAAAGGAAAGGATTAATTGATTAATTAATTAAAAATGGAATGTCTAGTAATTACAATTAGAAATTTTAATTGTACTTATGACACGGGGTTTGGTTGCATTAGTGGTGGAAGTCTGCCCGGACCCGACCGGCATATCCAGCAGCTACTAATAGTGAACCTAATGTGAGAGGTCTAAGTACGTAAATACGAATCGGGCTATGACACGAGGTTAGGGCCAACTATGGAATAAGTCTGCCGGACCCGACCGACATATCTAACATCCACATGTTGTAGGCCTAATGTAGGTGGTCTGACCCATTATGAAACCATAAATGGACATGGTGAAGAGTTGGACTACTTAGCCTAAGTTAATCCATAAGGATTGTATGAGCTTAAATTTACGATGGGGGTTAAATAAACATTGTTGAAGGGTGGGTTAAGTAAATCTGAAGAGGGGTTGGGTAATAGGCCCACAAACTTAACCTTTTAAGGTTATGTAATTAAAGACACTTGGTGGTATACATAATCGGTGGAAATATTAAAGTTATGTAATTAAAGACACCTTTTAGGGTAAACATAACTTGTAGAAGTGATAGGGTTATGTAATTAAAGACACGTATAGGTAAGCATAACCGATTGTAAGATTAAGGGTTATGTATTAAAGACACTTGTAGGTAAGCATAACCAGTAGAAATAAATAAGGCTATGTAATTACAGACACCTAGTGATATGCATAGTCAGTGAAAACCTAGTGGGGGATACAAGACAAAGGGGAGATCTTGTATCATATTGTGCGAGACCCATTTCAGTCAGTAACCCGGAGTATGTATCAAACAAAGTACTCCATACTAGGCGGAGAAGGGGAACGCTTACTAACTGATTGTAAGAGATCCAAATGTGGAGGACGGTGTGGGCGGCGCAAACCGACCGGGCCATGTGTGTGCATGAGCCGGGCAGAGGGGGATAAGACCACCGTGACACCCATAGATATGGTTATGCACATTATTACGACGAGGGGTTGCCACTTTAGGAAGTGATACCTCCTACCATGGGGCCAGCACAAGGTATCTACGAGGGTTAGGGAGCCGATCGATTAGGGTAGTAGTTTGGATACATTTGGACGTATACCTAAGTCTACCATCTTATAGTTTAAGGGATCATCTCTTTCAGTATATACCAGTAATAGTGCAGAGTAATCATTAGTGAGGCATGTGCACCTTATCTTGCTTACCATGTCACACCTTCCATTTATGTAGTGATCTCTTTCTTGTCCACTTTATATGCCTATCATGTTAATTTTATTTATCTATTGGCTAAAAGTAACTAGACTCGCACGACTTTATGTCTGACCCTTTTTGTTTCTCCTTCTTTCTTCCGTTCCCCCTCAGGTTCTCAGGGAGGAAACACCCAGGCTTAGTTAGGATTCAGATATCACCTTGCTAGGAGCTACTTCTGAAGTATGGCTCAAGTTCTTGTCTCTACTATGGCTTAACTCTTTCAATTGGGGAATTATGTTTTTATATTTTATGTACTCTGATGATGCAAGACAGAAGTTATTTTATTGCAATGGTTTTTGTGAGTTATGGTATTGTGTACCACAGATTTATAATTGAAATAAAAATTTAAATTTCCACTGATATCTTATTTATATCTGTCTTGTAATTATTCTGTGTCTGATTACCTATAATGCTTCACAGAACTTAATGCATTCCCTTAGTGAGTGACATTAACGGACGTGGGGTGTCACACTTGATATCAGAGCTGAAGGTTACCAGATTAGATAAAAGGTTTTGAAAATTATTTTCAAAAAGATTTTAAAAGAAAGCATTTCAAAAAGAAAAAGTCTATTTTGAAAAACATTCCTCAAGCAGCCATATGTAGTATCCTTCGGTCCTTTATCTAAATTTCTTCCTTTTCCCTTTTTCAGCATGTCTGGGGAACAAAATGTCCCAAATATCCCAGAGAGCGTCACAACACCTGGATGGTTCCGTAGGTATTTGGAGTCCACGACGTCGGTAGAAGGCCAAGGAGACGTTCCTCCTCCAGCTGCACCAGTCATTCCTCCTCCCCCTCCAAAAGCAGATAAATTCGCCAAGATCTGCAAGGACTTCCGTGCTATGGGAGGGAAGCCATTCCATGGGAACGAGAACTTCGTGGAAGCTCGGAATTGGCTTAAGGAGACCGAGAACTTATTTGTAATCTTTGAAGTGGAGGACCGAAGAAAGATTCAGTTAGCTGTTTGTTTATTGAAGGACGAAGCCTCTTTTTGGTTGGAAGTCACCCAAGCTGGACGTCCGGTGGAAACTTGGGAAGATTTTTGATAGAATTTCAAAATGAAATTTCTTTCCCAAGCTGAAAGCAACATGCAGATGGAGAGATTCTTAGCACTCAAACAGGGAAACTTGACGGTGAAAGAATATGTGAACAAATTCAGCCAGCTAGCAAGGTTCAGGTTAGAGTTGGTTGATACGCCGCAAAAAAAGGCTTTGCGGTTTGCTAAAGGGTTGAATAAGCCTCTGCATGGTTTAGCTATGTCCCATATTCCAATGCGGGCCACCTTTGAAAAGCTTGTTGATATGGCCCTAA
This sequence comes from Allium sativum, assembly GCA_030737875.1. Lineage (NCBI taxonomy): Eukaryota > Viridiplantae > Streptophyta > Magnoliopsida > Asparagales > Amaryllidaceae > Allium > Allium sativum. Next base: position 178,726,834 of record CM060920.1, on the reverse strand, counting down.
TGCATGAGGAGGACAAGGGAGAAAAGAAGGAAACAAAAGCGAGGGGACATTGAGAATAAGAAGGTGTGGCCCAAGATGGGGCCGCAACAACAACAGAAGAAAGGAGGGAAAAATGATAAAGACAAGGATGTGAGAAAATGTCACCATTGTGGGAAGGAAGGTCATCTGGTTAAAGACTGTAAGAAAAGGAAGAATTCTTGCTTCCACTGTGGAGAGGCCGGACACTTTGCTAAAGAATGCCCAAAGAAACGGGGATCACGGGGACAAGGTCAAAGGACAGGAAATTCTGGAGGGCAGGTGCATGCTCTCGCGAACAGTGCTCCTGATAGAATAGGAAATTTCTGTGGAAGGTTTAATTTCTCTTTCAAACCATCTTATTAGAACACTTTTTGATTTTGGTGCCTCACATTCATTTATATCAAGTTTTGTAGTTGAATCTCTGCACTTAATTACTAGTATGGTAGTAGATCCCGTGGTTGTTTCAAACCCCATTGGTGGTTCGGCTCATTTATCGATGATTTATCGGGATTTAAAAGTATATGTGTTAGGCATCGAGTTTGAATGCGATGCTTATATGCTTGGGTTTATGGGTTACAGGTTGATTCTAGGAATGGATTGGCTTACCACTTATGGTGCCATTCTGGATTATTAGAAAAGGGTTGTTAGGCTTCTGACTTGTCATGGGAGAACCCTCGAGATTTCATGTGACCCACAAGGGTCGGTTATGCTTAGTTTCCAAGAGTCTCTTGATATATCTATCGACGATCTGCAATCTATTCTAGTAGTCCTGGATTTTTCTGATGTTTTTGATGAGGTTCGGGGTTTTCCTCCAAGGCGTGAGATCGACTTTCGCATATATCTGTTGGACAATGCAAAGCCAGTTGCATTACCAGTGCGCCACATGGCTCCAAGGGAAAGGAGGGAGCAGAGTAAGCAAGTAGGGGAGCTACTTGAGAAAGGGTTTATCAGACGAAACATATTTGAATGGGGTGCTCTAGTGGTATTTGCAACTAAGGCAGATGGTTCACTTCGTTTGTGTGTTGATTATAGGGAGCTGAATAAGCTCACTTAGAAGAATAGGTACCCACTTCCGAGGATTGATGATTTATTTGATCAGCTTTTTGGTGCCTCGGTATTTTCTCAGTTAGACTTGGCCACGGGGTTCCATCAGTTAAGGGTTGCTGAGGACAACATAGATAAGACTGTCTTTAGGACTCCAGACGGTTTCTTTGAATGGCTGGTTATGCCTTTTGGTTTGACGAATGCACTCGCCTATTTTGTCAATCTAATGAGTAAGGTGTTTCAGAAGTTCCTAAACAAAATTGTCGTAGTCTTTGTTGATGATATCTTGATCTTCTCCAAGAATGAAGAAGAGCATGCCCAGCATTTGAGAGAAGTTTTGAAAACTCTCCGCGACCATCAGCTTAAAGCAAAGTTCTACAAATGTCATTTTTGGAGAAAACATGTGAGATTCTTAGGGCATGTGGTCTCCAAAGAAGGGATAGCTGTAGATCCCGCGAAGGTGGTTGTAGTGCAAGATTGGCAGGTTCCTAAAAATGCAACCGAGGTGAGGAGCTTTCTTGGTTTAGCAGGTTACTATAGGAATGAGACGACCCGAATTCCCGTTCTCACGGAAACAAGGTTATCTTTTGAATATAACACAGAAACAGATAATAGCAGAACAGAATTAAATAAGTACACCAGATAATGAACAACAAAATATACTGGATAAAAGTAATCATCAGAGTTACACAGTATACAGGATCTTACTTAGTACAAATAGAGTTCAGCTATACATAAATGTCTACAGCGGAAATAAACAAAATATGTACAATAGGAGCTGAACAGCATAAAAAGAAATAAATGATAGAATCCCTCTTCAGCTCCAGCTATCCAGAAAGAACCAGCTAAACCTGAATACAAGGCTGCCCGTGTAGAAAAAGGGGCACCAGAGTTTGAAAGTGAAACAAACTACGAGTCAGTCATGGGATTGGTATGAGAAATCCACTCAACACATATATAATTGGCTAATCACAGGACCACGCCACTTTCGTGGAACGGGTTTACTCCATTGGATTTCCAGTGCTTTAAAACAAATCTTTCTTTTAAACATCGCTATGCTTTTTATAAAGATGAAGCCATTATAAGACTCAGTTCCCATCACACAATGCAACGCAAACCGGAGGATAGAGTTTTACCTTATAATGGCCAAAATATGATTGATACGAATAAAACAAAAGCATTTGGTATTATGACTAGTGTTTATATGTTTCAAAAACAATTTCAATCATAACTATCAATCATAGACGGCATGGGTACCATATATCATGTCGCCATATATATATACAATCAAAACCGCGCGATGTCGTATTTGGAAATTGGATTTCCGTCATGAACCAAGGCAAAAGATAGTCCTTACCAAATTCGAGACAATCTAGCCTACCATATCTCAGGAACAGCCGCAACTGCCCCCTGGATCGTCAGGGCCGGTCCACCGATGTGGATTATTATACCTGAACAATACGTCTCCCCGCCCTTTGGGGCGCAAACGAGCCAACGAATGACTCCATCGGACCCGGATCGTCCGATCAAACCGAGGCGCCTCGCAACAGCAACAACCACATAGGTGAAAAGTATATAAATGTCAGGGCTGGTAGGTCACTGACACCACCCTAGCTAGAAAGAAACGCATGCCCTCCCTGAGGTCCTTCTCCCGTTTTAGGTTCATACCGGGATGTGAGGCTCGCGAATTCACGTTATACACAAAGCTACGCCACACAGGCGGTGCTTTGATCATCACCACAAGACTTTGCTTTTCAACAGAAGTCCTGATCACTGCATCTTAGCATGCCACACAGGCAATTCATGCCATGCGACTGATGTCCATCGATATACAACCTCTGAGCTCGTGCGTCTCAGAGAAGGGCGTTAAGCAAAAGAATAAATTCTCCGCCGCCAAACAGATGTATATTTAACAGAGATCAATCAACACAGAATAAAATCCAATGTCAGACACACAGTCCATTTACAAGTCCGTTCTGGGTCTGAACGAAACCGGAGGCACTAAATACCTCGTAAACCCTTCGATCACCACGTACGTCTGGACGATCACCACTCATTATCCATATTTCGGGATGCCTCCCAATCAGGACCTCGGTTACCATCCAAACGAGGTGAAGATCTCCGGTCTTCGACCGTCGTCTTCATCTTCGACTTTCAATCGTCGGTCAATTATTCGAAATGAGAATTAACTCGGCCTTTTCAAATAATTCACGTATATTTAGAATTTCAATTCGATTTATTTCAATGGTTAAATTATTCGACCACACCAATTTTGTTCTTTAGTGTAATTTTCACACCAAACACATTCAACCATCAAATATCACATAAATCAAGCAAATTCAGTTTATTTCCACTCCATATTGTTTATGGTATTTTATAACTATTTATCGCTATTTTTATTTATTTTAAAATAGCTAATTGATTCAAAACGACGCTTCGGGCCATAAAGCGGCCGTGGCGCTGTTTTTCTTCAGATTTGATTTACACATATCTGAAAATCTAACCGTTGGATCTTTACAAAATTTACATCATTAGAAAGGTCTTTTCAAAACGAATCCAACGGTTCCAGTTTCGGGAAAATCCGACGGTCGGATCTCCCGTACTAGTCGTTTGAAGTTTCGATTTCAAAATACGAACTGCAGCATCGTTATTCGATTAAATATAATTCTATTTATATTTATATATAAATATAATCGATTCTGGCGCTGTTTTTCTTCAAATTTGAATTAAACATTCCAGACAATCCAACCGTTGGATTTTTACAAGGTTGGTGCCGTTGGAAAGATTATTCCAAGGCGAACCCGACGGTTGAGGTTTCGGGAAAATCCAATGGTCGGATTTCCCGTACTAGTTGTTTGAAATCATGGTTTCAAAATACGAACTGCACGGCCTCGTTCCGTTTTAATTTTATTTATATTTATATATTTATATAAATATAGTTCATTCAATGATTTCCATATCGTTTTAACTTCAAATATTTTTCTAACGCCTTAAATTTTGGAAAAATTTCTCCATAACCTCCCCTGCACCGGGAGCATCGGGAAATCGCAAATAGCTTTCCCGGTCCTTCTAATCTCAAAAAGAAAAAGAAAAAGCCAAGCGGCTAGCCAACAGGCTCAAAATCATCACCCAAACAAATCAGTAAATGTGTACCTATTTGTCGGGCACAAAATTTTATTCCTCTTCTCTAGCCCCTTTGCTATAACCTGTTCAATGAATATTGCATGTACATATATATACAGTTCTTATCATTTATCAATTTCTATTCGACTTCATATGTGATTTCTATTTGTTTTAAAAACTCCATTCATTCTAATGTTACATAAATATGTGCAAATCATTTCATTAGCTAATTAATGAATATTTCAACTCATATATGTTTATTTTGAACAAGTGGCTATTTTTAACACTTCACATTTCAACGATTTATGCATACAATAAAAATGTGATTTTTATTGTAAAATAATTCATTTCAAAACACTACTTTCCTATATAATTCATATAGTCGATAAAAGGTGATTTTTATTATCAAACAATTTATTTCAAAATATGAATACCATTCAACACATGAATTTCTAATCAACGAATGAATATCAATTCAACACATGAATGTTTTCTATAGTTTCTATATATAGATAAAAATGTGATTTTTATTATCGAACAATTTATTTCAAAATATGAATACCATTCAAAACATGAATTTCTAAACAACGAATGAATATCAATTCAACACATGAATGTTTTCTATAGTTTCTATATATAGATAAAAATGTGATTTTTATTATCGAACCATTTATTTCAAAATATGAATACCATTCAACACATGAATTTCTAATCAACGAATGAATATCAATTCAACACATGAATGTTTTCTATAGTTTCTATATATAGATAAAAATGTGATTTTTATTATCGAACAATTTATTTCAAAATATGAATACCATTCAACACATGAATTTCTAAACAACGAATGAATATCAATTCAACACATGAATGTTTTCTATAGTTTCTATATATAGATAAAAATGTGATTTTTATTATCGAACAATTTATTTCAAAATATGAATACCATTCAACACATGAATTTCTAAACAACGAATGAATATCAATTCAACACATGAATGTTTTCTATAGTTTCTATATATAGATAAAAATGTGATTTTTATTATCGAACAATTTATTTCAAAATATGAATACCATTCAACACATGAATTTCTAAACAACGAATGAATATCAATTCAACACATGAATGTTTTCTATAGTTTCTATATATAGATAAAAATGTGATTTTTATTATCGAACAATTTATTTCAAAATATGAATACCATTCAACACATGAATTTCTAAACAACGAATGAATATCAATTCAACACATGAATGTTTTCTATACAATGAATAAATATAGTTTAAGCATATGAAAATAATTCAAACCCACGAATATTATTCAAAATTTCGGCAGCATAACGGCAGGGTAGTTAAACCGGCACCGTCCCTAGTACGGCTCCTCGCTCTACCTTAAAACCTCGCGGTTTTTGACAATGGGGATCATGCATCTAGTTCGCACGCAGGCGGCATGTATATATTTATTTCATTTCCACAAACTAATCCTATGTGGTTTCCACCAAATATTTCACAACCACAAATGGGTATTTTTCAACCACAATCAACCAATATCAATCACAAACAATCCCAAACAATCAATCGCTATCAATCAATTTTCACAACAATTTCAACCAATAAATATCGTCCATGGTTTGTGGACGAGGGGCGTATATATATATATATATATATATATATTTATATATAGCAATTCACTTTCATTTTCACACATATATAATATTTTTAAATCAGAAATCTCACCAATAGCTATCCAACTTCACGACACTTCCTTAGAGAAATCTTCGCCTTTCTGTCGCTTTCGCCCGTATTCTCTACATATGTAAAAATCGAATTTTTACGATGCTATTTAATATATAAAAATATGATTTTTACTTCGACTTTCTATATAGAAAAATATGATTTTTTCCTCGACTTTCTATATAGAAAAATATGATTTTTTCCTCGACTTTCTATTAAAAAATCAGTTTTTCTTTCTATTAAAAATCAGTTTTTAATTGCTTTAAAAATCAGTTTTTAATTGCTTTAAAAATCAGTTTTTCTTTTTATAAAAAAATCAGTTTTTAATTCCTTTTCAAAATCAGTTTTTAATTGCTTTAAAAATCAGTTTTTAATTCCTTTTCAAAATCAGTTTTTAATTGCTTTAAAAATCAGTTTTAACTTTATATAAAAATCAATTTTTTAAATACATAAAAATAAATTAAACAAACAAGAAAAAAAAAACTTACAGGGGGGGGTTTCGCAGATCGACGGAGCTGGAGGTGACGCTCGGGGTTTCGAACGGTGGTGGCAGCTTCTGGCTTCGAGGTGGCGGCTCGGGTTTCGCTCGCGATGGAGGGAGGAGCGGGGTCTTCGATCGATGGAGGGGGGCGAGGTCTTCGTCGGCGGCGCTCGCTCGAGGGGGGGGGGGGGGGCTGGCGATAGCGCTAGTTTTTTTTTTTTTTCCTTTCGTTTGTTTCTGTTAAATGAAGTGGGGGGGGGGCAGGAAGATGAAGGGGAGAGGGAATTAATTTTTTTTTTATTATTATTTAATTTTGCAAAAAGGTTGACTTTTATCCACGACCTCGAAACGAGGCCCACCGCCTGTCGTCCATAGCGTTTTACCCCCATTCTGAACACAATGGGATATGTATCGCAAGCTGATTTGATCGTTACAGTCAGTTTCCTTTTGAATTTTCATTTAAATCATTATATTGAATTTTAAACCCAAGACGCCAGTAATCTTTTCTGATCATCTCTCAGCTTTAAACCCTCAAAGATTTTCTCTGCAGAACGAATCCAAGCTTTGTTTTGGTGGGATTCAATTGTTAAAGACAATCCAGAAGGTGATATCACCTGGGACAGATTCAAAGTAATTTTCTTAGAAAGATTTACTCCTCCCGAAGCAACCGAGCGATTATGCGATGAATTTTCTTATCTAATACAAGGCGATATGACCATCCCAGAATATCACAAGAAGTTCAATGAACTTGCTCACTTTGCTCCCCATCTGATTCAGAATACAAAAAGGAAAAATCTGAGATTTATTCATGGGCTTCAAAGGAAATATCAGAATAAAGTATTGGGGCATGTGAAGCTTCCTTTTTCAGAAATGATTTATATGGCTTATCAATATGAAGACCTCCATATGAAAGGCATGTTGCGAGACGAAGAAGAAATCAGCTCTAGCAGCAAAAGAAAATTTGAGGCTGATAGCCCAGAGACAAGTGAGCAGCCTGAGGCTAGTACGAAGGCTGAAGTCAAAAAGAGGCCGAAGATCAATCAGAAAAGGGTAAAGGCAGTCGTATGTCTAAAGTGCAATCAGCAAGGGCATTCGATGAGAAATTGTAGATCTTCGAACAGACGAAAGGGTGATGGGTCTAAATCCGGGATGAATCTTCAAGAAAATAGTAAATGCAATCTCTGCCATCAGGCTGGTCACGTAAAGCAAGATTGCTGGCAGTTGAAAAAGACTGAAATAGTTCAAGTGAATGAAGTGGCAGAAACTTCTGAGCCCTCAGCTATTCAGGAAAGGCCCGATGTTTTAGAAGGCACGCTAACTGTCAAAGACATCCCAGTTAAAGTACTGTTTGACACAGGCGCGTCACGAAGCTTCATTGCAAAGGATGCAGCTAAGAAACTGGATTTGAATTTGAAAAAGCTTAAGGAACCAATGACTGTCCAGAATCCGGTTGGGGGTTCCATTGATCTCAGTTGGATTTGTAGAGTACCGGTTTCTTTCTCTCGTTATCGGTTTCCTACCATCGCGGTCGTCATGAATTTCAAAGAGTTTGATCTTATCTTGGGGTTAGACTGGTTGACCAAATATGAAGCTGAAGTCAAATGCGCCGAGAGAGTCGTAAAGGCGAAGATTAAATCAGGTGATTATATAACCATTCCCTGTGAAGGTCAGAGTGCTAATAGAAAAGACTTCTGGGCAGCTTTGAATGTTTCTCCAGCTCAAATTGAAAATATTCCTGAAGTCACAGAGAATATTCCCGACCTCATCAAAGATATCCCTGTCGTCAAAAACTATGCGGATGTGTTCGAGGAAGTTGTTCGCTTACCTCCGCAGAGAGAAATAGATTTCAAGATTGCTTTAATTCCCAATGCAAGGCCGGTAGTTCACGCTATTCGAAGAATGTCCTTGAAAGAGAAGGAGGAATTAGACAATCAAACAAGACAGCTAGTATGGAAGGGTCTGATCAGGCCTAGTTTCTCTGATTGGGGTGCAGCAGTGGTATTTGTCCCAAAATCTGACGGTACTCTACGGCTATGTGTGGATTATCGTGATTTGAACAAACAGACAATAAAGAACAAGTATCCATTGCCGCGGATTGATGATTTGTTGGATCGATTAAATGGAGCACAAGTATTTTCACGAATGGACCTAGCTACAGGCTTCCATCAACTTCGAATTGCCGAAGAGTGTGTTCCAATGACAGCGTTCAGAGGCCCCGACTTATTCTACGAGTGGTTAGTAATGCCATTCGGCTTATGTAATGCTCCAGCTTATTTCGTCGATCTGATGAACAGAGTATTCAGAGGAGTATTGAATAAATTTGTTCTGGTTTTTATTGATGATATTCTAATCTTCTCTAAATCAAAGGCCGAACATGAAAAACATCTGGAACAGGTTCTAGAAATTCTCAGACGGAATGTATTAAAAGCCAAGTTTTCCAAATGTATATTCTGGCAAGATGAAGTGAAATTTCTGGGCCATGTCGTATCGAAAAATGGAATCGCTGTGGATCCAAGCAAAATCACAGCTATTCAGAATTGGAAACAGCCCAGTACTCCCACTGAAGTCCGCAGTTTTCTCGGATTGGCTAGCTATTACCGAAAGTTCGTTAAAGACTTTTCGAAGATATCTGGTCACTTAACGAAGCTTACAAAGAAGCATTCTAAGTTCAAATGGACTCAAGAAAGTGAGGAGGCTTTCGAAGAGCTAAAGTTGAGATTAACAACAGCTCCAGTGTTAACCATCATCGATGGCAACCAAGATTTAAAAGTATGGACTGATGCTTCTAGAGAAGGCCTTGGTGCAGTGTTGATGCAAAGGGGCCAAGTGATTGCTTATGCTAGCCGTCAACTGAAGCCACCCGAGAAAAACTATGTAACTCATGATCTTGAGTTATTGGCTATCATGTTCTCTTTGAAAATCTGGAGACACTATCTTCTGGGCGAGAGATTTGAACTGTTTACAGATCACCAGTCGTTAAAGTATCTGTTCACTCAGAAGGACTTGAATTTGAGGCAGCAACGTTGGCTGGAGTTTCTTGCAGCATATGACTTCGAAATTATATATACTCCAGGAAATGCCAATGTCGTGGCAGATGCATTAAGCAGAAAGAATGTAATGATCGCCAGTTTTATTATCACGACTTCATTGCTAGATAAGATATCTGCTCTTCAGGAGGATGATCACTTCATTCAGAAGATCAGAGGGATAATTCAACAAGGCGAACCCTCGAGTTTTCAAGTTGATAATGATGGGATTTTAAGGCTCAAAGGTCGAATCTGTGTCCCTAACATTCCTGAACTTCGAAAGGAAGTACTGGATGAATGCCACAAGTCAAAACTCAGTATCCATCCAGGAGTAAGCAAAATGTATAATGACATCAAACGCACCTTCTGGTGGAAGTCGATGAAGAGGGACATTTCTTTATATGTTAGCAGATGTCCTACTTGCCAGCTAGTCAAGAGCGACCAACAGAAATTGGCTGGATTATTACAACCACTAGAAGTTCCTGGTTGGAAGTGGGAACATATTTCTATGGATTTCATTGATGGTCTGCCCAGGACCAGAAAAGGAAATGATAGTATTTGGGTGATCGTAGATCGTTTCACGAAGACCGCCCATTTCATACCTGTCAAATCAAATAGAACTGCTCAGAGTCTGGCGCAGATATACTTCAGGGAAATAGTTAGACTACATGGAGTGCCGCTCAGTATAGTCAGTGATAGAGATACAATATTCACTAGCAAATTCTGGGAAGCATTTCAAGTCGAACTGGGAACGAAGTTAAACTTGAGCACCGCTTATCATCCTCAGACAGACGGTCAGACTGAGAGGGTGAATCGCATTTTAGAAGATCTATTGCGGGCTTGTGTTCTAGATTTCGGTGAATCATGGGAAGACCATCTGCATTTGGCTGAATTCTCTTATAACAACAGCTACCAGGCGAGTCTGACAATGTCGCCATTCGAAGCATTGTATGGTAGACCGTGCCGATCTCCTGCTTGTTGGGTCGAGCCTGGGAATAGACTTGTGTTGGGTCCTGATATGATTCGAGAAGCTGCCAACAAAGTTGATTTTATTAAGAAGCGATTACTCGCCGCTCAAAGCCGACAAAAGAGCTATGCCGATAGAAGAAGAAGAGATATATCCTTTGAAGTTGGCAACTATGTATATTTGAAAGTATCGCCGATGAGAGGAGTTATCAGGTTCGGTAAAACTGGAAAGTTGGCACCCAAATTCATTGGTCCGTTTCCTATTCTGGAACGGATTGGAACTCTCGCTTACAGGGTCAAACTGCCTGACTGGTTGCCTGGAGTGCATGATGTATTTCATATATCTCAACTTCGAAAGCACGTTCATGATCCAGACTTGATCGTGGAAGAAGCAGCTCAGCAGGACATTGAAATTACTCCAGAATTAGCTGTGAGGCGAGAGCCGCTAAAGATTATCGGCAAAGAAACCAAAGAGCTGAGGAACAAGAAAGTTCACTTAGTCAAGGTGCAATGGAGTGGAGATCCGCGAGATGGTACTTGGGAAACTGAGGAGAGCATTCAGAAAGCTTATCCTAGATGCCGAGTGGATATCTCTGATTGACTCCGGTGCAAGGTACATTTACCCTACTTTGCACTACCATTCAATTCTCTATTCTGTTGTTATCTCCTTTTCATGGATGTGCACTATTTATTCTATACTCTGAATGATTTTTAAAGGAATAAAAAATTTGATTAGTATATTTTTGAAGGTTAAAAATAATTGGATTGGTTGTTGTGTTGTATGATTATGGATTTATCAAACCACTTTCGGCTTTGTTCCTTTTCGGGGACGAAAAGTTTTAAGTGAGGGAGATTGTAACGACCCAGAAAATCTGAACCAATTTAAAATTTTTAAATTGGCTAAAATAATGGATTTTAAATATTTAAAATAAATATTTTAGATAATGGCGATGAAAACTGAGTTTGAATCGACATTTGAAAACGAATATAATTAATTATAATTATATATAGAATTGAAAATGGCGCGGTAGTTCGATAATTCGATTTCAAACTTCAATTGAATGTACCGGGTGCAAAACAATCCGGATTTTAGTGAAACCAAAAACATTAGGATCTAATTGATGATATCTTTCTAACGAATCCGACCAATCGAAATTTGATAGCGGGAATCAAAAGATATGTCCAGTTGAAAATTCTGAATAGTCGCTATGGAATTCAGGCCCTTAAAAATGGACATTTTGCATACGACCTCGGATTTCGACGAAACCACTTTTGTTAGATCCGCAGTGTCAGGTTATTGCGAGGTTTCAAATTTCATAATTTTTCGAATCAATATGTGAGCGTGGCAAAGGAAAACGCGTTTGACCAGTTTCTGTTGAATTTAATCGACTGGAAATTGGCCATTTTTCAAATGGTCTCAGAATTCGACGAAACTAGTTTTGTTAGGACCGTATTGTCAATACGAAGCTAGAAAATATTTTTCTGGAATTTTTCTAGTTAGTATGTGACCCAGGTAATTTGAAATGTGCGTTTAAAATTCAATATAATGATTTAAATGAAAATTCAAAAGGAAACTGACTGTAACGATCAAATCAGCTTGCGATACATATCCCATTGTGTTCAGAATGGGGGTAAAACGCTATGGACGACAGGCGGTGGGCCTCGTTTCGAGGTCGTTTGCAAAATGTCCATTTTTAAGGGCCTGAATTCCATAGCGACTATTCAGAATTTTCAACTGGACATATCTTTTGATTCCCGCTATCAAATTTCGATTGGTCGGATTCGTTAGAAAGATATCATCAATTAGATCCTAATGTTTTTGGTTTCACTAAAATCCGGATTGTTTTGCACCCGGTACATTCAATTGAAGTTTGAAATCGAATTATCGAACTACCGCGCCATTTTCAATTCTATATATAATTATAATTAATTATATTCGTTTTCAAATGTCGATTCAAACTCAGTTTTCATCGCCATTATCTAAAATATTTATTTTAAATATTTAAAATCCATTATTTTAGCCAATTTAAAATTTTTAAATTGGTTCAGATTTTCTGGGTCGTTACAAGGAAGTTCATTAAGGACTTCGCAAAGATATCATCCCCACTCACCAGGTTGACGAAGAAGAACTTGGCATTCTCATGGGATATAGACTGTGACATTGCTTTCGAACAACTGAAAAGGGCTCTGACAATAGCCCCAGTCTTGACCTTACCTGATGGGAATAAAGTGTTTACTGTTTACACTGATGCATTCAGTACACGGCTTGGTGCGGTTCTAATGCAAGAAGGGAAAGTAGTGTGTTATGAGGGTAGAAAGCTGAGAGTTCATGAAAAGAACTACCCCACCCACGATCTAGAGCTAGCTGCCATACTGTTTGCGTTAAAGACATGGCGTCATTATTTAGTTGGAGGAAGTTCGAGTTATAGACCGATTATAAATCTCTTAAGTATCTGTTCTCACAAAAGGATCTCAATTTAAGGCAACAGCTGTGGATGGAGTTTTTAGCTTCTTATGATTTTGAGACTTCTTATACCCATGGCAAGGGTAATGTGGTGGCAGACGCACTAAATGGGCAGAGGGTGGCCCTGAGTCCTCTGTTTGTGAAAAGAAAGAACTTGGAGTTTATATCAGCTTTTGATTTTAGACCTTCCATAGAGATTTTGCTTGATTCGTTTGCATCCTTGGAGATATGACTGACTCTTATAGACCAGATAGGATCTTCGCATAAGGTGACCCACAGATTCTAGACATCATGGATAAGCTCAGAAGAGGGGAAACTTCTAGTCACCTCAGCAGATATGCCATAGATGAAAAGGGGTGATTGCGATGAAATGGAAGGCTTTGTGTTCCTCAAAATGGAATCTTGATAAAGGCAGTCCTAGAAGAAGCCCACCATTATAAAATGAACATTCATCCAGGCGGTGATAAGATGTACAGGGACATGAATAGGGTTTTCTTTTGGGCTGGGATGAAGAAAGATGTGGCTGAATTTGTTTTCCGATGTTTAGTTTGCCAGCAAGTCAAAGCTAAGCAAAAAAAGCCCGGTGGTTTGCTTCATCCGTTGGAGGTTTCTCAGTGGAAATGGGAGAGCGTCTCTATGGATTTCATAGATGGTTTCCCTAGATCAAAGAAAGGTAACACCAATATCTGGATTGTGGTAGATAGACTCACTAAGAGCGCTCACTTTATTCCAGTTAAGAGTAGGAGGACGACATCATGGTTAGCAGCAATTTATGTCCGAGAGATAGTTCGTCTTCATGGGGTTCCTTCCAGCATCGTGAGCAATCGCGACCCCATCTTTACCAGAGAATTTTGGAGAAGCTTGCAAGAAGCATTAGGTACATATTTGCGTTTAAGCATCACTTATCATCCTCAGATCGATGGGAAAATGGAGAGGGTGAACATAATCCTAGAAGATCTTTTAAGGTTCTGTATACCAGACATCGGAGTGACTTGGGAAGAGCATCTTCCTTTAGTAGAGTTTGCCTATAACAATAGCTATCTGGCTAGCATCGGCATGACACCCTTCGAAGCATTGTACGGACGACCCTGTAGATCACCAACTTGTTGGTGGGAATCTACAGAAAGATTATTACTTGGACCAGATATGGTTAGAGAAACTTCCGGAAAGATTGACCTTATTCGACGACGGATGAAGACAGGCAGAAATCCTATGCAGAAAAGAGAAAGACTGACCTCAAATTTGAACTAGGAGACTTGGTTTTTATCAAAGTGTCACCTCTAAGGAATGTGGTTCGCTTCGCATCAGTAGGGAAGTTGGCACCTAGGTTTGTGGGACCATTTCCTATAACCGAGAGGACTGGCCAAATGGCCTATAGAGTAAAGCTTCCTAAAAATTTATCTGGTGTTCATGATGTTTTCCATGTTTCTCATCTATGGAAGTGCTTGCATGACACCGTGGAAGTTGTTGAGCCGAGCAATTTGGAAGAAGTAGAAGTGGAATGGGTGGCGACAATCAGGTGAGTTCCTTCCCGTATTCTTAGATCAGAAATTAAGAAGCTACGCAATAAAGAGCTCAAGTTGCTAAAGGTTCAATGGGGAGATAACCCAAAGGATGTGACTTGGGAGACTGAAGACAAGATTCGTGCTTCGTACCCTTTTCTCTTCGAGGGTATGTTCTTAACTCCTTTTTCCAAAGCTTTATCAGTACTTGTTTCTATCATTTGAGTATATCTTATCCATAGTATTTTTCGACCTTTAGATAGGGTTCCTATGGATGTAAACATGTGTTTGAGACATGTTATGATTGATGGATGCAAGTGGATGCAAGTGTTTGCTTGTGGTTGCCTATGGATGCATATACACACATTAGGCACTAAGATCGGCTCAATCACTCTCATACTGCATATGGACGTGTGTGCATTTTCTTTTATTTTATGGATAAAAATGGATGAACTAGCATATGGATGTTGCATTTGGATGAATGAGTGTGCACACATGTAGAGCTTATATGTTATAATAGGCTTATTTGCATACATATTGGATTCATGACACTAACATACATTGCATTAAGGAAGTCAACTGAATCAGTAGACCACCTGGTCTTCGCATTAGTATTGGGACATATACACACACTTTTGCATATATTCATGAAAGCATTAGAAATCCGTAAGGACAATGGATGCCAGTGATTGATGGATGAATAGATGGATGATGGATGGTAGAATATGCATTCTTCTCAACATGGAGATTTCGGGTACGAAATCCTTTAAGTAGGGGGGAATGTGACACCCCGAAATTTTGTTAACATTAACGGGGATAAATTAAAGAATAAATAATTTAATATTAAGAATTAAGGGAAACTGATTATGTCATTACGTCCGTCTCGAAATTCTGGTCAGGATAGACACCTAATTTGCATAAAACGGATAACATATGAAGAAGTTACGGACTATAGAAAGTTGAAAATCAGAACCAGTATAACTGGCGCACTTGCCAAGTGCACCAAGGCAATTTTGCACTGGCGCACCTGTAAAGTGCGCCTAGAACAATTTCTGGGTATTTGGGCCTTTTTCGAGTGAGTGATGACCCGTGACCTGACCCAATTCCATTAGGGCTGAGGTGGCATTTGAATTCTGTAACCCAACAACTATAAATATATCTTATATCCTTTGTTTTCTTCATAAAGAAACAATGGTGGATGGACTCTGCTGGATTTTTGAACTAAACTAAGGCCTCTCATCTTCTTCAAAAGCATATCAAATTCTGAGATTCAAGCATAGACTCAGCACCTTTTCTATCATCTTAGCAATCCAATCACAGTGAGTTCTAGTTGCTTTTAGGTTTAGATAAATAATAGTGAATTATGAAAGACTGTGATTTGGATACATTGTAAACTTTGAATCTATGATATTGTTAGATCTAATGCTATGTTATGATAGATCTATTTCTCTATATCCAAATCAAATGTGATTGTTCTACTATGTTATTATTATGGATCTTGGTTCGTAACTTTTATGATATGTTATGATTCATGCTAGATCTATTCTATGTGATCTAAAATTGGCACCTTATGATTCATGTTAGATCCATTCTATGTAATATAAAATTGCCACCATATGATTCATGTTAGACCCATTTTATGTGATCTAAATTGTCACCTTATGATTCATGTTAGATCCATTCTATGTTATCTAAAATTGTCACCTTATGATTCATGTTAGATCCATTCCATGTGATCTGAATTGTCACCTTATGATTCATGTTAGATCTATTCTATGTGATATAAAATTGCCACCTTATGATTCTTAGATCTGAAAAATTTTCACCTTATGATTCATGTTAGATCCAATTTATGAGATTTAAAATATCACCTTATGTTAACATGTTAGATCTATTTTATGTGATCTAAATTGTCACCTTATGTTAACATGTTAGATCTATTTCATGTGATCTAAATTACCACCTTATGTTATCATGTTAGGTCTAAGTCGATTGGACATCTAAACTGCTAATTTAGATATTGTGACATCATAGTTCATCAGTTTTATGTCCACATTGTTATGATGGCAATTTCATGTCCATGCTAGTATGTATGTTCACCTTATTATCATACAAGTTTATGTTTATGTGGCAATTTCATGTCCAAGCTAGTATGTATGTTCACCTTATTATCATACAAGTTTATGTTTATGCCAAGATGATCATTTTAGTTATATTCCCATTATTTTCCCTATTATTGTTTATGACTAGGCTATTGTTTAGCCTAGGCATGTTGCCAATTTTGTGAGGGCACTAGCTAAGGAACGGGGGAAAAGGGTTTAAAATGGCATAATTTGAATATGAACATTTATGGACATGAAATTCAAATTATTCAGTAAAATAGGTATTGAAACCTATAAAAGGAAAGGATTAATTAATTGATTAATTAATTAAAAATGGAATGTCTTGTAATTACAATTAGGAATTGTAATTGTACTTATGACATGAGGTTAGGTTGCATTAGTGGTGGAACTCTGCCCGGACCCGACCGGCATATCCAGCAGCCACTAATGGTGAACCTAACGTGGGAGGTCTAAGTACATAAATACGAATCGGGCTATGACACGAGGTTAGCCCCAACTGTGGAATAAGTCTGCCCGGACCCGACCAACATATCCAGCATCCACATGTTGTAGGCCTAACGTAGGAGGTCTGGCCCATTATGTAACAATAAATGGACATGGTAAAGAATTGGACTACATAACCTAAGTTAATCCATAGGGATTGCATGAACTTAAATTTAAGATGGGGGTTAAGTAAACATGGTTGAGGGGTGGGTTAAGTAAATCTGAAGAGGGGTTGGGTAATAGGCCCACAAACTTAACCCGTTAAGGTTATGTAATTAAAGACACCTAGTGGTATACATAATCAGTGGACATAATAAAGTTACGTAATTAAAGACACCTTTTAGGATGAACATAACTTGTAGAAGTGATAGGGTTATGTAATTGAAGACACCTATAGGTAAGCATAACCAATTGGAAGATTAGGGGTTATATATTAATGACACCTGTAGGTAAGCATAACCGGTAGAAATAAATAAGGCTATGTAATTAAACACACCTAGTGGTATGCATAATCAGTGAAAACCTAGGCGGGGATACAAGACAAAGGGGAGAGCTTGTATCTTATTGTGTGTGACCCATTTCAGTCAGTAACCCGAAGTAGGTATCAAACAAAGTACTACGTACTAGGCGGCAAAGGGGCACGCTTACTAACTGATTGAAAGAGATCCAAATGCGGAGGACGTTGTGGGCAGCGCAAACCGACCGGGCCATGTGCGTGCATAAGCCGGGTAGAGGGGGATAAGACGGCCGTGACACATGTACATATGGTTGTGCACATTGTTATGATGAGGGTTTGCCACTTTAGGAAGTGATACCTCCTACTGTGGGGTCAGCACAAGGTATCTACGAGGGTTAGGGAGCTGATCGATCAGGGTAGTCGTTAGGATACATTTGGACGTATACCTAAGTCTACCATCTTATAGTTGAAGGGATCATCTCTTTCAGGATATACCAGTAATAGTGCAGAGTAATCATTAGTGAGGCATGTGCACCTTATCTTGCTTACCTTGTCACACCTGCCATTTATGTAGTGATCTCTCTCTTATCCACTTTATATGCCTATCAAGTTACTTTTATTTATCTACTTGCTAAATGTAACTAGAATCGCCAGACTTTAAGTCTGACCCTTTTTGTTTCTCCTTCTTTCTTCCGTTCCCCTCCCCTCCCCCCCTCCCCCCAGGTTCTCAGGGAGGAAACACCCAAGCTTAGTCAGGATTCAGATATCACCTTACTATGAGCTACTTCTGAAGTATGGCTCAAGTTCTTGTCTTTACTATGGCTTAACTCTTTTAATTGGGGAATTATGTTTTTATATTTTATGTACTCTGATGATCCAAGACAGAAGTTATTTTATTGTAATGGTTTTTGCGACTTATGGTATTGTGGACCATGGTATTATGATTGAAATAAAAATCTAAATTTCTGTTGCTATCTTATTTATATCTGTCTTGTAATTATTCTGTGTCTGATTACCTATAACGCTTCACGAAACTTAATGCATTCCCTTAGTGAGTGACATTAACGGACGTGAGGTTTCATAGGAAGCATGCTTGATACATGCATGAACTTTTAGGAAAGACAAGTGCAAAGACATCAACACAACTTTCAGGACATACATGAACAAGATATGTACTACAACATGCGCAAGGATATCAAGACAATACATCAAAGGGTACGCATGTGCATGGATAACACCGAGGCTTTTCTGCTATTCAAACAAGGGTCAATTACATAGCAAGTATAAACATATACAAGGCAGTTTTTAAGGCCATGGAACAATTAATAGATTTGCAGTTTTAAGTGTGATGCAATAAGGTAACACAAAAGGGGACAACCACATTTCACATACAACAATTTCCTGGTGCAACCAGGAAAATCAAAACCAAATGACACAAGTTCAACAATGTACAACAAGCTCAACCATACACAAAGAACATGTGCAACAACATAGTGCATAAACACAGAAACATCAACATGCAAGGATCTGGTGCTTGCAACAAAAACAAGCAAGAAACAACAGATTTATGTATGTGCAAAGTGCACATAAATCTAACAAACAATAGAGCAATATATGTACAACAGAGTATCGAGCAGGAAAAGCAACAAGGCAGTATACATGCTCAGGAGAAAAGGGAGCATAAATGTGCACTGGAATGACATACATATACAAACACAATTGTGTGTGTGTGTATGTATGTACGTGTGTATGTGTGCATTCATGCATATACAAGTCATGAGAATATAAATCCACAAGTAATTTTTGAGTGCTAAAGCAATGCTCGAATATTTTTCAATGAAAAAGGCAATTTCTTTCGTTTTAAAATTCATTGATTGCAACAATGGAAAGATTTCATTTTTCACTGGTGGCATAAAAAAAATTTGGTAAGCGAACATTGCCATTTATTCTCTAAATTCACAGAGGGACAAGAACTCGACCAAATTCATCGAAGAAATATGTGCAGAAATTTATTAACAGAATCGAAGGACAAATTTTTGGCAAGAATCAATTCACAATTCAAAAAACATTCCAGAAATCCACATGCGAAATACTCAGGTCCATAAAAATCAAATTAGGGTTTCCAGATATTAAATATCAAATACGACAAGTCATAATCAAAATCAGAGACAACCAAAGTTCGAAAACCCTATATAACACCCATTCATCATCGGCATAAGGTATCTAATCGAAGAAAACAAATTTAAGCATTTGAAAAAAATTCAAAGGGCTTGCATTTCTTGTTTGATCGAGAGAAGTGATTGAAGCATTCGATCCGTGGAAAAGAACCAATATCGATCAGATTTAAGACCATCATGAATAAATTCGAAGCATTGCCACAATTTGAATCACATACCCTAGTTCCTCAATTCGACACCATTGAAAGAAGAAAAAGGAGGCAGCCAATTTTAACTAAAGAAAGTACAAATGGGCCACTTCTTTTTTCTTTTCAGTGTTTTATTTTTAAGAGTTTTTTATTTTTTGTAAAAACAATATATTTTCTAGTTTTCTAAACTAGAGAGTTTTAACTACAAGATTTTGTAGTTAAGAAAATCAAAACATAGGATTTTAAGTTGTGTTAAGATTTTGAGCGTAGGATTAGAGCAGTAGCAGGGTTTGCGAGTTTAGAGGGTTTTTAAGCGGGAATCTGTTTTAATACCTAGTAGAAATCTTGGGAATGCGGCAGTTGCTGAAGCTCGGTATTCTTGTGTGTGATTTTTCTTTTTTGCAGTATCTTTATTATTATGTGTTTGTTTTTATTTTTGGTTTCCAATAAACTCTATTCACCCCCACACTAGGGTTAACCTATATCCAACAAGTGGTATTAGAGCCAGTGTCTAATTAACTCTAGAGTCATGAATTCATCTAATTATGCTTTTTCTGAGGGTCAGTCAATAGCTAGAACACCTATGTCTAATGGAACTGACTCTGCGTATTGGAAATCTAGGATGGAAATTTATTTGTGTTCAGTTGATTCTGAAGTATGGGATATTATTGAATTAGGTTATAAGTCTCCCACTATGATGATTAATGATGTTGAATTTCCTGAACCCAAAGATAGATGGGACGACGCCGATAAAAAACTATTTTCATTAGATGCTAGAGCTATGAATGCTCTTATCTATGCTCTTGACAAAACTGAATATAACAAAATTTCTCATTGTAATACTTGACATTAAATCTGGCATACTTTGGAAGTCACTCATTAAGGAACGTCTCAAGTGAACGAATCTCGACTTACCCTATTAAGGAATGAACACGAAAACTTCACGATGCAAAAGGATGAGAATATAAAGCACATGTATGGTCAATTTTCTGTGCTGGTATACAATGCTAGGGCTCTTCGAAAAACTAACTCTGAAGTGGAACTAGTAAGGAAAATCTTACGAGTTCTACCAATGAATTTTGAGGATAAAGTCACGGCTATTCAAGAATCAAAGGATCTGAGCAATTTGAAAATAGAGGAGCTGATTGGAAATCTGATGACGTATGAAATGGAGTTGAAGGAAAGAGAAGAAATAAACAAGTCATATTCCAAGAAGAAGTCATTAGCCTTGACTAATACTGTTGACAATGATGACGATACATAAGATACTATCGAGCAGATTGTTGTGGCTATTAAACATGTCACGAAATGGAACAAATTCAAACCATAAAGGAACAAGCCAAAAGGCAACAAACCATGGAACTATGGAAAATTCAAACGAGGTACTAATCTGTTACAAATGCAAGAAGCCCATGCATATGAAACCAAACCGTCCGCAGCTTAAAAACAAAAAGAAGAAAAAAGCTTTTGCAGCAACATAGGATGAGGAGGAAAGAGAAGAAGCTTCTGACAGCAGCGAGAAAGAAGCTAATATATGTTTTATGGCACAATCAGATTCAGAAGACAACGAAGAAGAATATAGTGAGGTATGTTGGCGGGCTAAGGAGGAACAGGAATGGTATTTGGATTCCTGTTTCCCTAGACATATGACAGGAGACAAGAGACTGTACCTTAGCTTAGAAAAATATAAAGGTGGGAGTGTGACTTTGGGCCACAATAGCAAGTGTAAGATTATCAGTAAAGGTAAAATAAGTAATAGTACTTTTGCTTTAACATATGTCTTATACGTTGAAAATTTATATCATAATCTCATCTTTGTAAGCCAATTGTGTGATAAAGGTATGAATTTGGTCTTTGATAGTGAGATTTGCAAAAATAATTGAAACATCTATCGGCAACGTTGTTTTCATAGAAAAGAGAAAAGGAAATGTTTACACACATTCATTTGAAGATATAACTCTTACTAGATGCTCGGGTAGCCACTGAAGAAGAGGTAGTTTTGTGGCATAGGAGACTAGCACATGCTAGTATGAGTCTCTTGGAAAAATTAGAATCAAAAGATCTTGTTAGAGGCCTACCACATCAGAAATTTAAAAATAATAAAGAGTGTAAAGCATGTTCCATGGGAAAACTTAGTCGTTTGTCATTTCGTCTGAAAAATGTTGTTAGTACTTCTCGAGTTCTTGATTTAATTCATATGGACTTGTTTGGATCAAACGGTATTGCAAGCTTAAATGGGAAACGTTATTATTATGTATTGGTTGATGATTATTCTAGATTCACGTAGGTTTTTTTTCTAGCCAAAAAGTTTGAAATGGTTGATTATTTTTCAAAGTTTTCAAAACTTGTTCAAAATGAAAAAGGCGTTTCAATTAAAACTTTGAGAATGATCATGGAGATGAATTTGAAAATTTAGACTTTGAAAGGTTTTGTGAAGAAAATTGTTTTAAATATGAATTTTCCGCTCCTCAAACACCTCAGCAAAATGGGGTGGTCAAAAGGAGAATTCGTACATTACAAAAATTGGCTAGATCCATGTTCAGTGTGTATGAATTGTCTCTAAACTTTTGGGTAGAGGCAATTAATACTTTTTGTTATGTAATGAGTAGAATTATGATTAGACCAATACTTAATAAAACGTTATATGAATTATGGTCTGACAAAAAGCTTAACATCTCATATTTTAGAGTTTTGGATGCCCTTGTTATATTCTCAACACAGGAGATCAACTTGGAAAATTTGAGTCGAAAGTTAATGAAGGAATTTTCATAGGTTACTCTTTGAAAAGCAAATCTTACAGAATATTAAATAAGCAATTAACAACAATTGTTGAAACCATTAATGTAAAGTTTGATGAATCGGCCTTGGAGATGACTGGTGGAAAGGAAAAGGATGTTTGTGTTGTGCAAGAAAGCGAAAAGGAAAGTAATGAAGTTGAAGCTAGCAATGATGAGGTCACAGAAGCAATAGTAGAAGCTGAGAAGTTGAAATTCAGACCCAACCATTCTCCAGAATTGGCAATCAGAAGTCTAACGGCAGGTATTTGCACATGTTCCTCTCTCAATATGAATGTTTTTGTTTTATTTATTCACAATGCTTTTATTTTTGAAATTCAACCTTGTTCTTATAATGTTGCTCTTAACGATGAATGTCGGATTTTAGCAATGCAGGATGGACTCAACCAGTTTGAGAGGAATAAGGTCTGGAAATCGGTTCCTAGGCCAAATGATTATCCAATTGTTGGAATGAAATGGGTGTTTAAAAATAAACCTGATGCATCTAGAAATGTAATTAGAAATAAAGCTAGGTTGGTCGCAAAAAGTTACAATCAAATTGAAGGCATTGGTTTTGAAGAAACGTTTTCCCTAGTTGCTAGGTTAGAAGCAATTAGATTTTTGCTATGTTTTGCATGTTTTAAGGGTTTCAAACTTAAGCAAATGGATGTTAAGAGTACCTTTCTAAATGAAGAGCTAAAAGAAGAAGTTTTTGTTGAACAACCCCCTAGTGAAAGTATTGAGTTTCCAATTCATGTGTACCAACTGGAAAAAGCATTATACGGTATGAAGCAAGCTCCTAGAGCTTGGTATGACTGTCTCTGTACGTATCTTTTGGAAAATGGTTTTAGAAAGGGATGTGCTGACACAACTTTTTTTTTATTACATAATGGTGATGATTTCTTGATTGTTCAGATTTATGTTGATGACATCCTTTATGGTACTATTAATGATGGTTTGTGCGAGAAATTTGAAAAAGTCATGCAGAACAAATTTGAGATGAGCTTGGTAGGTGAATGTAAGTACTTATTTGGGTTTCAAATCAAGCAAACAGTAAGGAAAACTTCATTTCTCAAACAATGTACGTGACAGAGTTGCTAAAAAGATTTGGAGTTGTAGATGCAAAACCAATGAGAACACCAATGAGCCCAACAACCAATCTTGACAAAGATGAAAAAGGGGTTGCTATAGATCAAAAATATATTGCGGGATAATCGGTTCACTACTTTATCTTTCTGCTTCTAGACCCGATATTAGGTTTTCTGTCTGTTTGTGTGCTCTTTTTCAGTCTAGAGAATCTCATTTAAAAGCCATAAAATGAATCTTGAGATATTTGTTGCACACACAAAAACTTGGCTTGTGGTATTCCTCTTTTTATAACTTTGAGTTAGTTGGATTTTCTGATGTTTATAATGCTGGTTCACTCACTGGTAAGGAAAAGCACTAGTGGAACTTGTTTCACGTCTGGACACTCTCTAGTTTCATGGTCGAGTCGAAAACAAAGCTGTATTGCAGTGTCCATTACTAAAGACGAATATATTATTACTTTAGGAACTCGTTGTGCACATATTTTATAGATGATGTAAACTCTCTCTGATTTTGGCCTAATCTATGAACAAGTACCATTGGAATGTGACAATAAGAGTGCAGTAGATTTATCAAATATGTGTGTCCATCATTCACGCACAAAACATATTGATGTGAGACACCATTTCATTAGAGAGCATATTGCCAGCGAGGACATTTTTATTGAATTTATTCCAGTTGAATCTCAACTTGGTGATATTTTTATGAAACCCCTTCCTAAAGAAAGATTTTCCAGATTACGCTTGGATTTAGGGATTATAGAAATTGACTAACTCCTCTGTAGAAGTGATTTTCCAAAAGTGATATGTATGTATGTATATATATATATATATGTGTGTGTGTGTGTGTGTGTATATATATATATGAGAAGTGTTTCAGGGGATCCCTGTTTTGCAGCACCTCTATAGCACTCCTACCCTACCGTGAGCTACACTAATCCAAATCCAACAAATCCAATATGATTTTATAGATGTTTAATCCACATATATATTATCATCTATTCAAAATTTGAGCTCGTTCCGACATTCGTAAAATAATATATTTGATGTTTAAATTTAACGGTTCGAATAAATGTCTAAACTGTGAATAATTATCCTAATATTTTGAAAATTTACGAATATCAAAACGAGCTCAAATTTTGGATAGATGATTATATATGTATGTATATATATATATATATATATGTGTGTGTGTGTGTGTGTGTGTGTGGATTAAATATCTACAAAATCTTGTTGGATTTGGATTAGTGTAGCGCACGGTATGGTAGGCATGCTAAAGGGGTGATGCAAAACAGGGTTTCCCCGGAACACTCATATATATATATATATATGTATATGTATATGTATATGTATAATGTGGATGTTTTGAGATCATCTACTATATTTTAACTCTTCCCCTATATTGGTTGTGTGCGCAACAGAACTGAAGCTATTTGTCTAACGATGGACTGGGTACCAATAACATCATGAGTTCATGACATCAGAAAAAATAACATAATATGAAATAAAATATAATAGATCTTATTACAGTTGATGAAAATAGAAATATGAACCGACAAAATAAAAAAAAGTTATTCTCATTTTATAGAAGGATCATTTGATTTGCTGCAAAGTATTTTGAACATAAACATAAATCTAAGTAAAATATTTCCCTCTCATATCCAGAGTAGATTACTATGTGATGTGACACAAATCTAAGTAAAATGTTGCAATACAAATCATTTTGGATTTCAATCTGGCAATGTTAATTTGATTGGGATTATCTACATAACATAAATTTTAATTATTCACTTTTAGATTTCCCTATAAATCTACTCAGCGGTTAAGCAATACTACAAGTTGAAGAAATGTAGGCTTACGACTGCAAACACAAATGTTAAAAAAACCCAGGGTATTCGAATTCATATCCAAGGAATATAAGAATTTGAACAGTGTTTGGAATCCTTAAACAAAGAATCGAATGCAGGAATAGAGATTTTTCAAATCAGATAACAATTATACTGATAGATTGTTGAATGCAACAACAGAAATTAGGAATGATAATACTAAATATGAGGAGATCCATAAAGCAAGCGGTTATGGTATGAAGAAAAAGAATCAGACATAGTGAGAAGTAAAGTAAGCTACCATTTGATTTTCAAACTAACCAGTTAATGTTTGCGTCTGTGTCGGACGCTTCCGATGCGTCGATGTGGGGTCCACACCATTTTCCCCATCCAACTGAATAGTTCAAAAGGTAGTTTTCGCGTCTGACGCGTCCGACGGAAGTCAACATCTGTTTTTCCACCTTTTTTATACATACCCATACAAATAAAACACAAAAAATAATTAATAATAATTTTACCCTTTCTAATTTACCCCTTTCGTAAAAAAAACACATTCCCCGTTCGTAACAATTTTCCTTCAAATAACCCTTCAAAATACCCCTTTCCGTTCAAAATCAAATGCATCTTAAGTCTGGTCGAAGTAATTATGAAGGCTAATTTTGAAATATGAGATCACAGTGATGCCACATAAGCAAGGATTAGATTCTGCTTGATTGTTTAAGTAAATATATTGTATGGTATAAATCATAGTACTCTAGTATGAATGAAAACACATGCAACGATTACTTGTTTAGAATGATGTTTAAACAAAGCAACTATCATATTGGACAATAATGATAAACCTTGATTCACCAATGCAGTCGTTTTAATAAAAATAAGCATATTAATTAAATAAAAAATCAACAATTAAGTGATACATTCTAAGCAATTTAATTCCATTTTTCGGAAATTTCGTTGATTGCTAATTTTGTAATCGGGTCATGGCTATAAATAAAAGTTTGAACCAAATGCTTTATTTGTATGCGCAATTAAGTTAGATGTTTACATAATTACTATTAGAGAACCCCAAATTATCACAAAACCAATTGGTAATGTGAAGGGTGGACTCTTAATATTTATAGATAATTTACTTTATAAATTTTCCGATGTAGGACTTGTCTCAACAATTACTTAAAATTATATTATCTGATTTTGCTTCTCATTTAATAAATTCAGCAGTAAGCCTCAAACATTATATTATACATTTAGATGTTTAATGAGAAGTTGGAAACATAGCATACATTCATCTTTATTTCTCACAATCCTTTTTCAATTGATACATTTCTCATGATGGCTATCTAAGGAGAGAAGCTATACATGGTGCTGAAAATATGACATAATATACATGGTTAGACATGCTTGACTTTTGATGTTAAAAGTAAACATTATGTTTAAAGACAAGGCATTAATAATCATATGTCCAAATAAAGAAGAAAAAAAAGTAAGGTTATCCTATTTCATTAGTAAAGTAAAAATCCCATAATGAAATTTATACAAGCAAGATTTTATTTCTGTTTTTTGATGGATCTCATATTCTCATTGAAAAGGCTATATTATCACTGCGTTATCACTGATTAGATTACTGTTGTTAGACAAAATAAATAGTAAATATCATACTTGAAATTATAACAGAAACAGACTTAAATTCAGTGTACATCATCTATGCTTGACTGAGACAAACCAAGCAAATACGTTAAACTGTTATGTAGAATAAAGTTTTTTTATCATATTAGATCATGTAAAATGTGATTATTTGATTTTCTTGTTTGAGTGTCAGGCTGTTACAGAGCCATCGGTTTGTTATATAATAATATGCTTGTATCTCTCAAAATGCATAGCCTAGCATTTGAGTTTCAATACATGGTACTTGTTTTATCCTGCATAGATGTAATACCAATAAATATAAAATATTTGGCACTTTACACATATGATTTTATCCATTTTTACTCAATATCTTACATTACATGTATTTTTGGAGTTTGGAACATACTGTGAATTAAACATGTTAAGGAATATAGGAACGGTCTGCTGAGCTAGGCGGTGAGGTTTATTCATCTTGGATTTTAACTTTTTTTCTCCGAGGAACTTTTTTCCAATACACGATTTTACTACAAAATTAGATCTTTTTGCCAGTACATGATTGTATTGCAAATAGACAGTAACAACTATCAATGTTACTCAATAATGCCACAATTGTCAAGTCAAACTGTGATTATAGCAATGACAGTAAGCGTGACCAATTGTGCACTAGATTAGAGTGGTAAAGAACCATCACCAACATACTAGAAGAAGAATATTTCAGTAATGTCTGAGCCTAGAAATGATTCTGTTTCCTTAAAACAATATTGTCGTCGTATGCACTGATTGACGCGATAACAATTTGTTTCCCAGGATAAAACGGACCAACCCCGTAGTGCAGTACTAGCAAACAGAGCTCCGATGAACTGAAGTAGATTATAGAAACTTGAACGAGAATTACTTTGAAGAAGAAGTAGCAAATTGAGAAGAATAACTAATTTGTATTCTGTCTCGTTTTGGGCCAAATTTTTATAGGCTGGAAGAGGCGCCTATCTGAACATTAATGACCCTTGAAAAGGTTGCGTCCCTTTAACCAAGCAGTGCATAAATGTACATGCGCATTTATGATGAAACAGTTGTATCCCTTCAATAGAAGTGATATGCTAGATCAAAATAACTTGTTTCAGCGCAATAGGCTCAAAATGTAATCAGCGGCCTATTTAACCATGAGACCCCATGAGTCCCAAGGCACAACGCCCAATTTTTGACACTAATACCATGTTATGGACACCAAAAGTCCCAAAGTAATAAGCCCAATTTTACATCAATATAATATTTTGTCATGGACTCCAAGAGTCCCAAGGCACTAAGCCCAATTTGACATCAATATGATATTGTGTCATGGACTCCAAGAGTCCACAGGCACCAAGCCCAATATTATATTAATATGATATTGTGTCATGGACTCCAACAGTCCCAAGACATTAGGCCCAATTTGACATCAATATAATATTGTGTATTGCCTTAGCCACACTGTGATTCACAAGCCCTCTTCTCCTTTATTTATATAAGCCTATAGAGAAGCAGATACTCATATTTCATAATGTGGGACTTAAATTGCTTTCCCCTCTTCCTCCAAAATTCCTCTTGCTCATTCATTTCCAACAATCCCTCACATGAATGAACAATCATTCTTAGTTTCATGAATCATTTATCGCATCGGTTAAAGTACGCATGGGGCCTTGAACTTTCCTAGTGATTACCTATTTGAATCACTGGCAAATCAGTAGACATAGAATGTCCTTGAACTGTAATCCTTTTATGTAATTCGAAAGTAGATAACACACGATAAATGTTTCTTATAATCCTTCGTTCTCTGTATGTGTTCGTTTTTGCCTTGAACACCTGCCTGATCTCATAAGTGCTTAGAGAATTTGGCTTCATAATTCTCTTTGAAGCGGCGCCTTCGCACTTACGTAGGTGATTCTGTAAAGGTTATTCTCTAATTCCTCAAATACAAACATCATTAAAAGTATTAATACTTATCCTTTTTCAACCCGTAATGCACTGACTTATCACAGGAATGGTTTGTGTGTAAAAGTGCCATAAATTTTCTCTTAAACTTCGTTGTCCCTTTGAACCTAGATCTTGGGATCTCCAGTCAACAAGGTGGGTTTTCCATTTTAGAAAAACCTTTATTCTATAAGCCTTATCCCCATTCCCATCGATAAGGTTTGAACTTTCTCTCTTGGCAAGCCTTTTGTAAGTGGATCCGCTAAGTTATATTTAGATTGAATGTAATCTATTGAGATAACCCCGTTAGAGAGAAGTTGTCTTGTCGTTTTATGTTTACGACGAAAATGCCTAGATTTACCATTGTATAGTGTAATATTAGCTCTTCTAATAATTGATTGACAATCACAATGTATACATATTGGAGGCATAGGTTTGCACCAATTAGGAATGTCTTCCAAGAAGCTTCAAAACTATTCTGCTTCTTATGCAGTTTTATCTAGTGCAATAAACTCTGATTCCATCGTAGACCTAGCGATACAAGTCTGTTTGGATGATTTCTAAGAAATTGCTCCATTTCCTAATGTGAACACATATCTACTTGTAGACTTTGTATCATGTGATCCATTGATCCAATTTTCATCTCTGTATCCTTCTACTATTGAAGGATAGTTTGTATAGTATAAACCATAACTCTGCGTATACATTAGATATAGAACTCTGATTATCGCTTTTCAATGATGCTTACCAGGATTGCTGGTAAATCTACTTAGTTTTCTTACAGCATATGCGATTTCAAGCCTAGTACAGTACATGGTACTTCCTAGTATACGAGAGTATTCCAATTGGTAGATACCATCACTAATGTTCTTTACCCAATTTTAGTTCATATCTACTGGTGATTTTGCAATAGTTACATTATATTGCTTGAGTTTTTCAAGTATTTTGGTGATATAATGCAATTGGGATGATGCATATCCCCGTGGTGTTCTCAGAATTTTTACACCCAATATCACATCAGCCAGATCTAGGTCTTTCATATCAAATCGAGAGGATAACATATCCTTTGTAGATGTTATTATGGCCTTGTTATTGCCTAGGATCAATAGGTCATCAACATAAAGACAAACAATGAAATATCCAATATGTGTATGTTTTATGTACACACATTTATCTGATTCATTTATCGTTAATCCATATGATAACATAGTATTATCAAACTTCTCATGCTACTATTTTGGAGTTTGCTTAAGGCCATAAAGTGATTTTACCAGTTTGCAAACTTTATTCTCATTTTCTGAGCTTAGAAATCCTTCAGGTTGTTTCATATAGATTTCCTCCTCTAGTTCACCATTCAAGAATGCAGTATTAACATCCATTTGATGTATTTTTAAGTCATGTATGGATGCAATAAGCTATCTTATCCATGTTACTGGTGAATATGTACCAAGACAGTTTAGGTCTTCCTTTTATCTAGATCCTTGGACAACGAGCTTTGTACTTGTTTATTGAACCATTAGGTTTCAATTTCTAATTATCCATTTATTACCAAAGGTCTTACATCCTCAAGGTAAATCAATCAATTCCCATGTATGATTGGACATAATGGATACAACCATATTATTAATTGCCTCTTTTCAATAAGGGGCATCACTGGAAGACATAGCTTGTTTGTATGTCAATGGATCATCTTCTAACATAAAGGTATAGAAGTCTAATACAAATGTTTTTAAGGTCCTTGACCTCTTACTTTCTTTTGGTTCTTCCACTTGATTCTCAGCATTATGTTGCTGAGTATTATTTTGTTCAACATCCTCAAGAGAATTAGGAACTTCTTCTTCCCTTGGTCTCTTAGGTGTATGATTTTCAATACCCTGTTTCAAGGGGAATATATGTTCGAAAAATCTAGTGTTTATCGACTCAATGATGGTATTTTTATGAATATCATCTTTCAGATTTGTGTACCAAAAATTGATACGCGGCACTGTTTTGCATATCCAATGAATACGCAATAACTATTTTTGACATTCTTTGGTTTTGTAACCTCTACCTTGGCAAGACACCCCTACACTTTTAAGTATTTGTAGGACGGTGGTCTATTTTTCCAAAGTTCATGAGAAGATTTAGAAGTTTTCTTTCGGGATATTTTATTTAAAATATGATTTTTCAAAAGAATAGCTTCTCCCCAAAAGTTATATGGCAAGCCAGAATAAAGCATTTATCATTTCTTTACGAGTTTTATTTTTCGTTCGACTATACCATTGGATTGAGGTGAATATGGTGTTGTAATTTGGTGTAAAACACCATGTTCAGCGCAAAATTCTTCAAAAGGGAATAAATATTCTCCTCCTCTATCACTTCTTAAAGCTTCGATTTTTTTGTTGAGTTGATTCCCAACTTCCTCTTTGTATTGTTTAAACACATCAAATCACATACATCTTTATGTATTATATCTAGCGTTTCTATTTCTCGTTCAACATGATGAAACGAGTTTCTTGTCAATTTTGCTTCTGCACAAATTTGACATTTATAATTGGTGTCTAGATTAATCAATTTGTGCAATGTATCAAAGTTTACATGCCCTAATCTAGAATGTCACATGTTGGAAGAGTCAACAATATAAACAAAAGATTCACTTTTATTCATATCAGTGTATGGTACAATAGTGGTTACATTTTCTTTAAACGAACCATCACACACAAATCCTCTTCCTACATACACTCCATTCTCAACTTCATGGATTAATGTAAATCCATGTTTGCAGAGCAATGATCCTAAAATCAGGTTCTTACGAATTTCTGGAACATAGAGAACGTCATTTAAAGTTAGTTCCTTTCCAGGTTGCATTCTGATATTACTGCACAGAAATTCATATCAGCAATGCCCTTTTGGAGATTTCAGCCAAATTTTCTTTTGATCTTTTAGGAACATATTTAGTCAGAAATCGGCATGTCCCAATGTTGTTAGATAAAGCAACATTTTTCTGTTATCAACGCTTAAAATTAATGACGTTGAATTTTTCTGGCCTTTCTCTATGAGACAGAGCCACAGTTGGAACCATTGGCGCAATCAGAGCATTGGTCACCGTCTGTGTCAGTGTAAAATTATTGTTGCTATTTCACGACATAGCTTATTGTCGTCTGCAAAAATCAATATTGTTTTAAGATTGTTAGAACTTTTTGTCAATACACGATTGTATTACAAAATTAGATCTTTTGTCAATACACGATTGTATTGCAAATAGACAGTAACAACTAACAATGTAACTCAATAATGCCACAATTGCCAAGTCAAACTGTGATTATAGCAATGACAGTAAGCGAGACCGATTGTGCACTAGATTGGAGTGGTAAAGAACCATCAACAACATACAAGAAGAAGAATATTTCAGTAATGTCCGAGTCCAGAAATGATTCTATTTCCTTAAAACAATATTGCCATCGTATGCACTGATTGACGTGATAGCAATTTGTTTCCCAGGATAAAACGGACGAACCCCGTAGTACAGTGCCAGCAAACGGAGCTCCGACGAACTGAAGTAGATTATAGAAACTTGAACAGAGAATTACTTTGAAGAAGAAGTAGCACATTGAGAAGAATAACTAATTTGTATTCTGTCTCATTTAGGCCAAAATTTTGTAGGCTGGAGGAGGTGCCTATCTGAACTTTAATGACCCTTGAAAATGTTGCGACCCTTTAGCCAAGCGGTGCATAAATGTACGTGCACATTTATGATGAAACAGTTATATCCCTTCAATAGAACGGATATGCCAGATCAAAATAACTCGTTTCATCACAATAGGCTCAAACTGTAATCAACGACCTATTTAACCATGAGACCCTATGAATCCCAAGGCACAACGCCCAATTTTTGACACTAATATCATGCCATAGACCCCAAAAGTCCCAAAGCACTAAGCCCAAATTGACATCAATGTAGTATTGTGTCATGGACTCCAAGAGTGCCAAGGCACTAAGACCAACTTGACATCAATATGATATTGTGCCATGGACTCCAAGAGTCCCAGGGCACTAAGCCCAATTTAACATCAATATGATATTCTGTCATGGACTCCAAGAGTCCCAAGGCATTAGGCCCAATTTTACATCAATATAATACTGTGTTTTGGCTTAGCCACACTGTGATACACAAGCCTCTTCTCCTTTATTTATATAAGCCTATAGAGAAGTAGGTACTCATATTTCATAATGTCGGACTTAGATTGCTTTCCCTTCTTCTTTCAAAATTCCTCTTGCTCATTCATTTCCAACAAGTAGAACATTAGATCATGTATTATGTGCTGTGAGGTAGATTTATATAAAAGTAACATCAAATAACTATTGCCAAAGATTCTAATTCTCTTACTTGGTTGTCTTTTTTTGGGTTAACATAATCTGCTATTCACCCGAAACTCTAAAAAGCTTACATGCAGTGACCAATTTTTCTTTCCCTTCTTATGCATTTAGATTAGCAAGTAAAGCAAAACTCTAACTTGATATTCACAGGAAACTCTCAAAAGCCTATATGCACTGCCCAATTTTTCTTTCCCTTCTTTTGTATTTATATTAGCAAGATAAAATAGATGTCTTTTATATTCAATTTTAATTAAATGTTTGTTTTTTATTTGTAGTCACATTGGAGTAACAACGAGCGGTTGGAACAATTATTGCTTGGCATAAGGAATTTATCTCTTTTTATTAGTATGTATATGAATTTTTATTGATGTATGTTATGTATTTAGTTATACTTTGTAATGGAGTTATTAATTTACAAATGGTGTAAACTGAATTGTTTTTAGTGGTTATAAATATGAATGGTGCTTGTTGTTTCAAATAACCTAAGCGATCACAGTTATTATTAATGAAATATTGGTTTTGATTATATTATCATGAAATCTGTTGTAACGATCACAATTTTTTTTTAAAAAGAATAAAAGAACGAAGTAATAATTTTGAACTCAGCATGAATGAAGGCAGGCTTCTGGTTAAATACGTAAGTGTCCCTCTATCAAACAACTATTTACATTTTTCCGATTGTGGAGAATTGTTTGATAAAATTAAAGTCAAGATGGATAGCTAGGATTGTAGATTGCTACCGATGGATGGAAGAATTGAATTGATTTGCATGGTTATGATTCCGATGGTTATGTATTGGATGTGAACTTACCAATTACCAGAGGTTACGATTGGCAAAATAAATTAAATGTGCGCAAATTTTAGCTGGGTTGGGAAAAGTCACAAGGTTGCGTGGGACAAGTTATGTACCTCGAAATCTGAAGGAGGGGTAGGTTTACAAAATTTTAAAGATATTAAGACAGCGACAACCCTTAAACTTCTACGGCATTTTATCAATGGTAATACTCTATGGAAGAATTGGATGATGAATAGATATTGTTTTGGAAAATATTTTTGGGTGATGGATGTTGATTGTAATAATTCGGGCACTTGGAAAACCATTCTCAAGCATAGGCAAAAAAGCTTACAATGTATTAATTGATGTATAGTAAATGGAGAGGACATTAAATTATAGTTCGATCCATGGTTAAATAGTGGAATCATGGTCAAAATGCTTGGATGGGACCAACTAAGTATATTTGGAGGGGATTATGTTACTGTTGATTTCATTATTTAAGAAGGGGCTTTCAACACTTTCTGCTTACCTGTCGCAAGACAAATTTCTTCTCAAATAAATGAAATTAATATTCAGATGAACGGGGACACTGATTATTGGAGTTGGAATGAAAAAAGGACGGATTCACGTTTTTTCAGCTTGGGATTTTTCTATAAAACATGACGATGAACTTGAATGGTGTAAAGTAGTTTTGCACTATATTAATAGTCCTAAGTTGTCGTTATGTGTATACAAAGCCATCCTTAATAGGTTAAGTACTAAAGACATCATGATTAACTGCGGTTACAATGTAAACTCTACATGTGTGTTGTGTAACGAAGAGCTAGAGTCCAGAGGTCATCTGTTTTATCACTGTCTGTATGAAGCATACCTTTAGGTCTGTTGTCGTCTCAAACTAGGACACGTTCCATCTCACACAAGCACGTTGATGCTGGAAGACGAAATCATGCTGCTCAAGAACTCTTTCACCCATGCTTCTTTCATCCAAGACGTGACCTTTTGCGCCATAGTATCCACGGTGTATCACATCTGAAATGAAAGAAACCTACGTATTCACCAAAATCAAGCTTGGAATAAATATCGAAGATGGGAGTTTCTCGAAATCGAAATCAAGTACTTACTGCAAAACTCGAAGAGAAGGAAAAATCGAAGCCAGAAGGATATTGATATCTTTGGCAGATGGGGGCGTTAGTCTTCTCGACGCAGGCTATTTAGGGTTTACGGACGTAGTATTTTGGGGCTTTTTCACTAGAGCAAATTTGGAATGGTCACTTGCGGCTGCTATTTTATTTATTAGCAGTGTGTTTAGTAACTAACACATGGTAGCTTTTATAATGTTGTATTTTCAGTTTGCCGGTTACAGTATTTAGGATTGGCAGCTGAACTAATGTTGTATAGTTGGCCACTATGTACATTTTTTGTACTTTTTATTGATGCGTTGTGTTAATCCCAAAAAAATCCATACGCACATTGAACAAAGGATGCAGAATGGATATCATCATGGTCGGTCGTGCATGATGTTATCCAAGGCGCTTAAACAACCCACAATGGGTAGGACGCAACCACATAGGTCAAGACCCAAGTATCAAACCCAAGACAAATCAAATCGACTAGTACGACCGAAGAAGATGGCACGTTACGCTGTGAGAAATGTGGCTCAATGGATATAAGGATTGTACATTCCGTAAAGCCGCTCACGACAACGGAGCGCACTTGATCTAACATCAAAGTTCGGTCGCACGCATCAAGACTGGAGTCAAGGTCGTACATATATTTAACGACTGTTCACGAATTAAACACCTATAGCTCAACACTCAGATCAGAAACTAATTGGTCGGTCGTACACCAGTCCTTAGAAAGAGCACATTCACATCTCATAGTCGCACGTCTCAGTCGGCCACTTCTGGACTAATGAGGAACGCCACTCGCTCACCCAAATCAGACGTAACCACATTAAGGAATTGTGGTCGGTTGTTCCTTCATCTTGCCATCAAGCAAATCGGATATCTACTTCTCGAATGCAAGAAATAGACGCGACTGAAGGGCATCAGCAAGAGGTCACCCGCTCAACTACTTAAGACGCTCGCTCCATTGAGTCACTCGCGCAAGACAACCAAATACAGATCTGGAAAGCTGGCTACAGCTAGCCGATGACATGATTGTAATTAATAGAATGAGCGGTCTGTAGCCCGCATAAACGGATTTCAGATCATTTTCCAGGGGAAGCTCACCTATAAATACACCATGGCTGCTAACATAAGGGGGATCCAATCTTTGGAACCACGAAGTGCTACTAAATTCTATCCTAAACCACTGATTCAGCCATGGCGTCCAGAACAATCTTGTGATCAAGGAAAAAGAAGACATCCTCCTTCTCAATCATTCATCCATCCTTCTTCTCCTCAAATTCTACCATTCTCTTGTATAATTCCGAGATTGAAATATATAAATGAGGGTATATTGAGTGAATATAGAGATGTATGGAAAGAGAGAATTGATGTATTTTGTAATCCTCATTATAAGACTGAAAATCACCTTCACAGTGGAAGTAGGCCTAATTAACGGCTGAACCACTATAAATCTCATCTCTACTTTACCTTTTTTCGCATTTTTCGTTTTCAATTGCTGATTAAACACGGTTCCATTTATTTCTTACCAAATTGTTGAAGTACAGTTTAGTACCTTGGGTGTTTAGATCATTTTTGGTGTAAACACGTTGTCAATAAAACACCGCACTCTTTTTTCCGGACTATTTCTCACGTTGAGCTTTAGTTCAGGTTTTTAACGAGGCAGTTTACCCATTTCAAAAAAAAAAAAATTGAACTCTAAAAGAAAAAAAAATGAATTAATAGTTTTAATATTGAAAACAAAATTTTATTGTTAATTAAAATTCTAAAATTTAACGTCAGACAAGTTCAACATTTCTTGTTAATAATATCTAGCATTGCATAACCGTAGCGCGCATAGCTGAAATCGCGCGCAAAATAAGCAACATTTGTCAGTGTCTTTGTGGCGTCCTCGGTTCGGCTCTTTATATTGAAGAAGAAAAGAAAAAGAGAATTTAATTTTTATTTTCTAAACCGCGTTAACGAACAAGGAAGAAAATAACCAATGCGAACACACATTTGAATTTCAAAGCTTTGATACATATATAAATAAATTTTCAGTCAACTTTAACCTTTATCTCTATTAACATGGGTCTATTCTCTCTTTAAAATATCTTTCCATGTTTCCTCTTTGATCTGAATTTAGTCTTCCTAAAAATATGGCAACAGCTCAAATATCTTTCCCTGTCAGTAAAAAGATTTTTGAAGCAGTAATACAAAGATCTGAGAACACTGTACAAGATCTGAAATCTCAGTGCAGAGGGAATCCAATGCTACCCCAAATAAACAATTCGAATGGCAGGAATGAAAGAATCCACGTCTTCTTCACAACGTCATTTCCGCAGATCTATATTTTTCCATTTATTCTTCATGCACTTTTTCCTTCCTTCTGCTCCATCTTTTTCCATCCCTAAAACTCTATAGTACTTAGAAAATTTATGTAAGGGAAACAAGCCTTTTTGATTGGCAGAAGGGAACTCACACAATTCCTTCTTCGCGTGAAGAACCCATCGAAGTCCAGCTCCATCTTTTCGGATTTATAAAGCCACGCCTCATCGATTCTCTCTCCAAAATCGTGCTGCGTCAGCCCGCACCCGCTCTGTTCGTCAGAGCCGCCAACACCAAGTCCACCACCCATCACCGCTCTCAACCCCGAATCCACTTCTCTTCTCTCTCTTCCTCGCAACTGAACGTGATGTGCTACAAACCACACTTGTACCCAAAACCGTGAGCAGCTCCACCTCACCAGACCTTCTCCGCCAACTATCACTGGAATACCCACTGCTCCGGTCGCCGCTTGCACCTTCTGAACCCATCCCACTTCCCTCGGCATCAGCTAAAACCACGTAAAAGAGAAGAAAAAAAAGCAGGCACAAATGAACTTAGCAACAGCTCCTCTCCGGTGGTCCGCGCCTGAGCTCCGCCGGTCGAGCCGTCAACACTCCAACACCTCGTCCGATCTCCAACGACATTTCGACCAAGCTCGGCAACCGTCCAACATCTTGAACTTGGTATTGCGTGAATTCCTTTACCCGCTTTCCCTTGACAGTAAATATATATATATACTTAATATGTATATATGAAAGTAGCTTCTTTAGTATGCTGAAATGAATCCTTAGCCCACTGTGTATTTCAGCTCCGCCTATGTCGCCGTCGAGACCACATGCGTCAGTCGCCAGTGCATTTGTCGAGGCCCAACATCCTTTCTTCCAGCTCGCCTCTTGGTTTCCATGAGTTTTCTCTCTTGCTTTTTCTTTGTTACTCGCACCAATAAACATGCTTGTGTAGGTTTAATCATACGTATGTGCATAACTTCCAAAACTCTTGCCAAAATGTTACCAACAACCACTATTGTATGAACAGCTTGCTACCGGCCTCGAATGGCTTGAGAACCATGAGTTTAACCATCTCAGTTTGTTTGTAAGGCCTACTGATGATGCGTACATGAAAGAACGAACCTATATGTTATACATGCACCGTTCGTCGAGACTTGGCTCTGTACATCGCGGTAGCAGCGAGGTACACATGCAGAGTTCGATGAGTGGTGTTGTGGTTCAGCTCAGCCATTTAGTGCATGCAAGGTCTCACTTTTCTGGTATAATCAAAATAGTATATAGCTGAGTTTTTTGACATACAACTCAAAACTGTGAGGTCACAAGTTCGAAACCGGCTGTAGCAGCCCAGTTTTGATCAATTATTATGACTGAAATCTTTTGGCATAAATTCACACATAAAATATAGTCCTCATTTCTAAATAAAAATCGTTCCTTTTTTCTAGGTAGTGAATTTTTCCTTGTAGTCGTTAGCGTCTCGTATCGTGTCTTCTCATTTTGCCATGGAAGGAGAGTTTTCTCACTCACAACTAATTGATTACTAAGTGAACTAAAACTTGAGATGTTTAGTGAAATGTTAGGATGCTCTAGATTTGTTTGCTTTGTGATAGTGCACATGCGACACACACCGTTACTTACATAACACAATATGGATGTGATATGATATGCCATGTTTATTATTCTCACCATGCAAGTTCCTTATAGATTAGAAAACTATCACAGGTTGAAACGACACATACCTAAACCCTTGAATATTCGAATTGATTTGGGATGCAAGTTGAATTGATACATATATATTTTAAAGAACGAATTGAAATGATAAATATCTGTATCACTTGAACATAGGATAGAAAATTATATACGGACACCGTGGTCAATAAAATAAAATATTTTATCGATTTTGTAAGTATAAATTTTAATGAAATTTTCCATATAGCGCAAAGAAATGTTTAAAGGAAATTTTGTTCAAAAGTAACTTGAATTTTTATAAGAAATCCAATCCGTATGTAAATTGTTTTAAAAGGTGATTTTACGAGTTAAAGCCTTAAGGTAAAAATTATTTTAATTAAATTCTACATATACTTTATGTTTCATGTAATAAAATTTAATAACATGAAATCTATAATTTGGTGATTTAATATGAAGGGTTTCAAAGACTTCTTAAATGCTTTAGAACTTATTTTAATGTATGATTTGTCAAATGATCTCTTACCATTATTTTAATGAAAAAGGGATTTGTCAAAAACGTAAAATTCGTTAATTATATTATAAGAGGAACATGCTTATCTAAGTCATGGTGAATACGAGTTTTGTTTACAATTTTGGAATTTAACAAATCATCCATTAGTCAATAACTTAAGTTGGAGTTGTTTTGAGAATTATTATAAAAAGGGAATTTGATGTAAATATAAAATCTAGTTGGAAAAGAAGTTGTGAGACATGGATTTAGATTGGATTGGATTAATATTATGTGAATAGAACTATAATTTCATAAAATCAATTTTCCGCATTACTTGATTATGTAAATACTCTTTTATAAAATGATTTGATCAGTTTAATTATATGAATTTTATAATAGTTTTTCAACTATATATGTATATACAATATTTTCAATTTGATATACCTATACTATTTTCCAAAACTTAACTTTTCTAAATATATTTTATAGTTCGAATAAAATCTATGTCCAATCCAGTCTAGTGAATCCAAAGGGTGAAATAAAGGATTTTAAGAAATAATGACATTTCAAGGAAGTTGAAACTTTAAAACCAGTGGTTGAGAAAGGAATTGAGAATATTGGATTTGTAATCTTAATCGAATCAACTATTTGAGGAATCAGTTTTTGGGCAATATTTGAAAAAATCGATTTGCGACACTTGAAATATGATTTCAAATTTAATGGCCACGGTGTGGAAAATGTAAAATGTTTGGTTGTTAAAGAAACCAAACTCGGTAGATGTCATACTCGCTGTCAATACCGATACCACTTTAACAACTATGTACGCGGTGGAGTTCCAGAAAAGAAGTAGGATGGTATGGATTCGATTACTGGATTTGAAGAAAGAGAACGCTGATGGATTTGCCTTGACCTTCGGGTCATAATTAAAATGACTAAAACAGGAGCCATACCCAGGTTATGTGAGGTAGCACCTCTGATCGAACACGCTTCTTTGATACCATCTCTACTATGTGATTGATTTGGGGGCCCCTTTTGATTATGGGAGTGTTCTTTAAGGTGGGCGGTAGTTACTACTATGTGTTACCATAGGCCCGGGAGCCGCAATCTGGCAGAATCCTACCGTGGGTATTCCTCGTGTGCCTTGTCGTATTATCCTTATCGAGCCACTATGATTTTGATTTGTATCATACCTATGAGGTACCCTCTGATGCCACCATGTTAGGTTGGGTTTATGGTACTGTATGGACTATGGTATTATAAACGGTGTAAGGGTAAAAATGTAATCCCGCTTACGCTATTTTCATTATATTTACTTTACTGAATAGTAATTATTATAATAGTGTGCTATTATTTATATATTAGTTTCACGTATCCTTAGAGGATGGAAACCCCAAACATCCTTTATGTTATTATACATTTCAGTGAACACTTCCTTTGAGTTGATTCAATTATATGAGACTGTTAGTCCTGACTTGAGTATATTGTTTCTTTGACTGTATGCTTGGGTCAGCTTAAGCACCACAACCGTTTATGATGCACTTTGGAGGTTGGCATCTCATTTGGATCCTTCAGCTATCAGTTATCTAGTTGTCTATTATCCAGTCTTATTATCAGCATTTACATGTACTTTATCTATTGTATGAGCTTATGACTCTTTATGTACTATTATGCATCATGTATCATGTAAGAACCTACGTACTATTATGTTTCCATTGCAAGTTACTCTGCCTATGTTTCTGTGACTCTGTGTTCTGATTTGCATTTACCTCAAAAGTTAAAATAACAATTCACTGCTTTAAGCAAATTCAAGTCTGACATGTGCGATTTATTGTCGATTTGAATGGTTTGAAATAGTGGATTGTTACATCTGGTATCAGAGCTAGGTTTAACCTTAGCTATTGGGGTAAATAACTCATTGTAGATAGGGTGGAAACACACTAGAATAAGTAAAATCAGTATCAAAATCAAATCTTTGCAAGAGAGTGTATTTTAAAGTATAAGTATTTGAAAATAAAAGGTTTCAAAGTATTTTAATTATAAAGTTATGATTTTAAACCAATCCTTCATTCTGAGCATATTCTTGAATGTTCCAGATGGCTACCACACGTAATACCACTAGAGGCTAAGGTAGGGTTCATGGAGTTAACCCAGAGCCCGAGCCACCAATCGCACCAGTCCAACCTACAAGGTTTACCAAGCTTTGTAAGGGGTATGCTCTACTAGGAGGTACTAAGTTTGTTGGGTCTGATTCGATCGTCGAAGCTTAAAAATGGTTGAATGATTTGGAAAGGATCTTTTTTGGCCTTGAGATTACATTGCACAAAAGCATCAAATGGTCGCTTGGTAACTTAAGGATGTCGCAAGGAATTAGTGGGAACCTATCACTGCTCATGCTACTGAGACCGACTTTACATAGCGAAAATTTTGGTAAATCTTAAGAAAATTTGTGTTTGCTCCGTACCTTTTTCTTTGAACCTATCCTAAATTTGAATCTTTTAGGGATGCTTTCGTAACTAAATGGATGCCTGCTGCTGGGAGATCCAAATTGTATCGAGAATTTATGGATCTTAAGCAAGGGAACATGACCTTCACTAAATTTGAAAGGAAGTTCAACGAGCTATCCAAATTTGGCCCAAACCTAATTGAGACACCACTCCAGAAGAATGAGAAATTCATACGTGGTGCACACCCAGAATTTTATGATAATTTGATGAATCATCTTAATGAGCCTTTCTCAAAACTCATGAACTATGCCTCTAGATTTGAGAACTCTCCAAACCTCAAGGGGAAAAAAGTTATTCATGCGCCTCAGTCTCACGGATCATTTAGCAATTCAAAGAAGAGG
Source organism: Allium sativum (assembly GCA_030737875.1). Classification (NCBI taxonomy): domain Eukaryota; kingdom Viridiplantae; phylum Streptophyta; class Magnoliopsida; order Asparagales; family Amaryllidaceae; genus Allium; species Allium sativum. The sequence goes on along the minus strand of CM060920.1, from coordinate 178,684,199 downwards.
AAGTCCACGTTTTGGCAGAATAAGAGACAGCGAAACTCTCAAGGAGTCAGATATCATGCCCAGAGACCTCCCACTGACCTTTCGACTGTTACTTGTTTCAATTGCTATCAAAAGAGTCATTACTTCAATAACTTCCCCCATCTCACTAGAGCTCATGCTCCACCGACTCATTTACCCACAATGACCTTTGCCATGCTTGTCTTCAGCCCAGACATACTAGGAGAAACTGTCCTCACTCAGATCAAAGGAAACATGTCTGGAGTCTTCACTATGACATCTTCCACTCCTCCCATAGGCGAAGACACTAAGGGAATGTTTCTAAGTGCTTTTACTTTGTTTTATCATCCTATTCGCGCTCTATTTGACAATGGTGCTTTATATAGTTTTATCTCTATGAACCTTTGTGATAAATTTGAAAAAGCTTTAAAACCCGCGTGTGTGACTGAATCGTTGTGTGTATCCAATCCCATTGGAGGTTCTATCAATCTTACCATGATATTTAAGGACGTGAAACACTTTTACAAACAGCATTTCTTTGTCGGTGACTTTTATGTGCTTGGCTTTGATGCTTTCGATATCCTTCTTGGAGGTGATTGGATGAGGAAATATGATGTGAAGATCTCATGCAGAGCTAAAACTGTTGACTTAAATGATGAAAATGGTGATCCTTTGAAAATTGCATGTACTATGCCAATGGAGTATGCAGGAAGATTTATCTTCTCGCTTGATTCTTATTTCGACGTTCTTAGCTTTACCCCAGTCGTCTAACATTATCCCGATGTATTTGGTGAAATAAGAGGTCTTCCCCCTGGATGAAATTGAATTTTGTATAGACCTTGTCCCAGGAGCACGTCCCGTAGTTCTTCCTCCTCGAAAAATGGTGCTAAAGGAAAAAGCTGAATTGAAAACACAAGTTGAAGACTTACTTTCAAAAGGGCTCATTAGACCATGTTATTCCGAATGAGGAGCCGCCGTGGTGTTTGTGACCAAATTAGGTGGATCGCTAAGGATGTGTGTCGATTATCGAGAACTAAACAAACTCACCTTGAAGAATAGATACCTAATGCCTCGAATCAACGGTATGTTCGATCAGCTCTATGGAGCCAAAGTTTTCTCTCAACTTGATCTCGCCACTGGCTTCCATCAGCTTAGAGTAGCTAAGGGAAGTGTTCCTAAGACTGCTTTTTGAACAGAAAATGGTTTCTACGAGTGGTTGGTTATGACATTTGGCTTGACTAATGCCCCAGTCTTCTTTGTTGATCTCATGAATCGTATTTTCCGTGACGTCCTCAATAAGGTTGTTCTTGTCTTTGTAGATGATATTCTGGTCTTTTCAAAGTCCAAAAAGGAACATATGGCTCACTTGGAGTATGTTCTAGGAACTTTAAGGGAACACAACTGAAAGCCAAGTTTACTAAGTGCCATATCTGGCAGAATGAAGTCCGTTATCTCGGTCGTATAGTTATTGAAAATGGAATATCGGTTGATCCAGCCAAGATCGCTGCAATCAATGTAAGTTATATATTCTTCTTCTCTTTATATTTAAATCTGTTTATGCTTTGATTCAATATTAAACCCCAGTCTATTTTCAGGACTGGAAAGAACTTAAGAACCCAACCGAAGTCTGTAGTTTCCTAGGCCTCGCAGGATACTATCGAAGGTTCATAGAGAATTCTTCCCGTATTGTTGGACCTTTGACTGCTTTGACTTGGAAGAACATTAAGTTTGTTCGGAGCGATAAGTGTAAAGCCGCATTTGCAGAGATGAAGCAAAAGCTTACTTCCACACCCGTTCTCACTGTCCCTAATAGAAATGAAGGTTTTACAGTCTACATTGATGATTTAAGGAAGGATTAGGAGCTGTTATAATGCAGAATGGAAGGGTAATCGTACGTTAGTCGACAACTTAAGAATCATTAAGTCAATTTTGCGGCCCACGATCTAGAGCTACTTGCGGTAGTATTTGCTTTGAAATTAAGGAGACATCACCTTTTGGGAACAAAATTGGAATTATTTACCGACCATCAATCCCTTAAGTATACATTCTCTCAGAAAGACCTTAATCAGCGACAAGTTAGATGGCTTGAGTTCCTCGCTTCTTATGACCTTGACATCAACTACACTCCGAGAAAGGCAAACGTGGTGGCTAATGCATTGAGTCAAAAGAACGCTATGTTGTGTCAAAATTTAGTTTCATTACCCCTTATGGATCGCATTGCAGCCAAGCAGGATGAAGACAGGATAATTAGACCAATCAAGGAGAAAGTTCGAAACAGATAAGTGGGAGACCATAGTAAGATGGATGCTCAATTGATAATAAAGGAATCCTACGGATTAGAAACCGAATATGCGTTCTAAATGTTGATGGCCTGAGACAGGAAGTGTCAAGAGAATGTCACCAGTCCAGATTCTTTATTCATCCAGGAGTAGACAAGATGTTCTTGAATATAAAGAAGAAATTTTTGTTGAGAGGTATGAAGCGAGGTGTTTCTCGTTATGTTAGTAGATGTGTGACCTACCAGCAAATAAAAGCTGATCATCAAAGGGTAGCTGGATTGTTGCGACCTCCTGAGATTCCTAGTTGGAAATGGGAGCAAGTTTCTATGGATTTTATTGACGGCCTCCCTAAGACAAGAAAGGGAAATGAGAGCATTTGGGTAATCGTGGACCAATTGACCAAGTCAGCACATTTCCTTCCTGTTAAAGCTAGTCATATTGCTGCGAGCTTAGTTGAACTATATATGAGGGAAATCGTCAGATTGCATGGTGTTCCTTCTAGCATCGTCTGCGATTGAGATCCCACATTCACGAGTAGGTTTTGGAAAGCATTTCAAGAAATTTTGGGTACTAAATTAAATCTTAGTATTGCCTTCCATCCATAGACAGATGGTCAAACTGAAAGGTTAAACCAGATATTGGAAGATCTCCTTTGCGCTTGTATCCTTGACTATGGAGGATCTTAGGAAGATCATATTCATCTCGTTGAATTCAAGTACAATAATAGTTAACAGGCAAGCATTAGAAGATCACCATTTGAGGCCTTGTACGGGAGACCATGTAGATCGTCTGCTAGTTGGATTGAATCCGGAAACCATCTTATTCTTGGACCGTATATGATTATGGAATCAACACAAAAAGTTGCTAATATCAGGAACATGATGAGAATTGCTCAAGATCGTCAAAAGAAGTACGCAGATAGAAGAAGTAAGAAGTTAGAATTCCAAATTGGTGATCAAGCCCTCTTAAAGATCTCACCGTTAAAGAATGTAATTCGATTTGGACGAAAAGGGAAGCTAGCTCCGAGATTTATTGGCCAATTCCGTATATTAGAGAAAATTGGTCCCTTGGCTTATCGCATTGAGTTACCCAAGAAACTCGCAGGAGTACATAAAGTGTTACATATATCCCACCTGCAAAAGTGTTTGCACGTTCCTTTTTCCTATGTCCAACCGACTGCACTTAATAGCTTGAATATCGAACCCAACTTGACTGTAGAAAGAAGACACTTCGTATAGATGATAGAGATACAAAGCAACTTAGAAGAAAATCAGTCAACTTAGTCATAGTGCAGTGGAGTGATGATAATCGAGATTGTACTTGGGAAATGGAGGAGAGTATACGTGCTTCAAATCCGGAATTATTTACCAGGTAATATTCGTTGAATTTATTTATCTTATCTATATCTATTCATTTTCTAACTATTCTTTAATCGATTCCATTTCGAGGACAAAAAAATTTAAGTGGGGAAGGATGTAACGATCTCAATTTTTTTAAAAGAATAAGAAAATGAATTAATAATTTTGAACTCTAAAAGAAGAAAAAAATGAATTAATAGTTTTAATATTGAAAATAAAATTTCATTGCTAATTAAAATTATAAAATAACGTTGTATAAGTTCAACATTTCTTATTAATAATATTTAGCATTGCATAACCATAGCGTGCATAGCTGAAATCGCGCATACAGTAAGCAACGTTCGTTAGTGCGTTTGTGGCATCCTCCGTTCGGTTCTTTATATTGAAGAAGAAAAGAAAAAGTGAATCTAATTTTTATTTCCTAAACCGCGTTAACGAACAAGGTAGAAAATAAACGGCGTGGACACAAATTTGAACTTCAAAGCTTTGATACATATGTAAATAAATTTTTAGCCAACTTTAACCCTTATCTCAATTAACAAGGTCTATTCTCTCTTTGAAGTAGCTTTCCACATTGCCACTTTGATCTGAATTTAGTCTTCCTAAAAATACGGCAACAACTCAAATATCTTTCCCTGTCAGTATAAAGATTTTTGAAATAGTAATACCAAGATCTGAGAACACCGTACAAGATTTGAAATCTCATTGTACAGGGAATCCAATGCTACCCCAAATAAAAAATTCGAACGGTAGGAATAAAATAATCCTCGTCTTCTTCACTGCGTCATTTCCTCCGATCCATATTTTTCCATCTCTTCTTCACACACTTTTTCCCTCTTCCTGGTCCATCATTTTCCATCCCCAAAACTCTAAAATACTTAGAAAATTTATGTAAGGGAAACAAGCCTTTTTGATTAGTAGAAGGGAATTCACATAATTCCTTCTTCATGTGAACAACCCATCGAAGTACAGCTCCATCATTTCAGACTTATAAAGCCGCGCCTCATCCATTCTCTCCCCATTGTCGTGCTGCGCCAGCCTGCACCTGTTGACATGCTTTTTAGTCAAAGCCGTCACATATGAAATCTCTGCATAACAATACATTCAAGTATTAAGAACAATGTCAGAAGACAGGAAGCGACTTGGCTGAAGTCACGTCACAGACAAAGAATGGCCCGAAACTCCTATCAGACGACCTCTTTTGGGCCCGAAAACAGAAACTATGGTGCTTTGCACCGTAAAACCTATAGCCCTCTGAATTAGCTTCAGACAGAGCTTCGTTTGTCCCAATCAGAGTTATGGTTTGGAAGTTACGCCGGTTTCCATGAATGCACGTAGAAGTATGGACTAACAATCACTTTGATAAAGTTATGAAGCGTCACTAGCTTGGAGTACAGACCGGCTCGTCTCCCCCCGGCTCGTGGTGCACCCCTGGACCATGACCCGGCATGTGGTGCATCCCTGGATCACAACCCAGCTCGTGGTGCGTCCCTGGACCACGACCCGGCCCGTGGTGCACCCGTGGATCACGAGCGAGCTTGTGGCTCGTGAAGCAGGGTCACGAACCACCTGCAGCATTGCGCGGTTTTGACCTATTCTCTTGGTTGTTCCCACTCCTATGAACCCGGATCTCATTACACACAGCTTGGCACGACTTGGAGAGGATTTCTCCATGTTTTCCACCTCATTTCGAAATTTTTGGGATGCATGCCATGTGGCCTATGAACCGCCACTTGTAAATGGCTATAAATAAACCACTTGAGGGCAAATGAAAGGACTTTTGGCCTTTCCTCATCACGGCTTCTACCATTAAAAACGCAAGGACATTCATGTATAAAATCATTCTCTTTTCTCTTCTTCTTCATTAAAATACAAGGATGTTGTACGTAATTGGATCTTAAGGATTATGAGACAACATTGTAATTGTAATTTTTTAGGATTGAAGGAATTATAAAGTGGACGTAGGCTTGGTTTGAGCCGAACCACAATAAAAATATCGTGTGTCCCTTGTTTTTATTGCTTTATCTGCACTCTGTGATTTGAGATTTTTGATTGTGAGGATTTCATACTGCATTTGGGTGTTAGAGTCATATTTTGGTCTAACATTTTGGTGCGCCAGGTAGGGGAGCGCACGATACTACTTCAATTTCTAGCTCTAACGGAGTTGATTTGCTTAACTCTTGGATAAATGGCAAAATGATAGAAAGATGGAACCTTCTCTCGTTCTGAGGATGTTGGCAATGAAGGCACAAGGAATGAAGCAAACTAGGAGGCTTCCTTTCATGGAGATCCTTTTGCATACTTGACTAGAGAAGAGGTGGACAAAGTTCTCACCGAACTGAGAGCTCAAATGGCAAGGCAAGATGATCTCCTCCGAAAACAACAGGAGATGATGGACGGATTCCTCGCTCGGATGGATGGTAGGCCAATAGGCAATGAACAATGCACTGGAAATGAAGTTACTAAAGCAGCTCATACATCACATGGACTCGGGGGAAACCCTCTGAATCTTGGAAATAGTCAAGCTCGACCGACTTCAGCTCCAGTTAGGATGGACACCATAATGCAAGTTCCCGCTCAACAACAGGAACCGGCTCGTGATGGAGAGCTAGGATCGACTCATGATAGGGGACCAGGGTCGGGTCAGTCGCCCCACTCCAATGAGCCGCGATCCCCAGGCAGCAGTTCACCAACAACTTCCTCATTATCTTGTTCACAAAGCTGGGGGCACCGACTCTGATTTAGGCAATCTGCAACAACTTTTTGAAGGTGATCGACTCCCAAATCTCATCGAACACCTCCCGAGAGGCCGCAATTTTCAGAGTGATGTGGATGTCGTCAATCATAATCCATTCACATAGGAAATCTGGAATTCCTGCAACCCCCGGATTTCAAACTTCCACAACTGGAGTCATTCAACGGCAGGACGGATACTACCGTGCACCTGATGCACTAAAAACGACAAATGGAAGTTTAATCGGCATCGAAAAACGTCATGGCTAAATGTTTTCCCCTTTTCTGACTGATATAGCAGTCATGCTGATTCAGCAGCTAGAAATGGAATCGATCAATAGTTGGAACATGTTGGTCTCCTGATTTATTGAACAGTTTCGAGTCCACATCGCTCGACCCAAGAACGTAATGTCGCTCACCATAATCAAGCAGAGGCCTAGAGAAACTCTACGCTCATTTCTGGAAAGATTCAACGTTGCAGCAACGTCAGTTGAACGCCCTGAACCATCGATGGTACTGACGGTAGCGGTATCCGGTGTCTTGGATAATTCAGAATTCAAAAAATATTTGTACCGAGATCCACCGTGACATCTCAACGAATTCTACCTTGAAGCAGACAAATTTCTGTGGGAAGAAGATGCAACTTCCGAGAAAAAAGTTCTCGATGTCAACATGCTCAAAGACAGAGAACTGTCAGATTACGGAAAAGGCAAAGGAAAATCTACTGTCAAGAATGACCGCAACGCTCGGCCCCGGAGAGGGCCCAGATATGAAAAGTATACTGAACTTAGTGCTTCACTATCTAACATCTACATGGACAATAATGGAATAATCTCCTACCCAAAGCCTCCCATGAGGGAGCCATTGCAAAGAGAACGCGATTCTAGAAAGCATTGCATATTCCATGATATGGATGGACATGACACAAAAGAGAGTAGGCACTTACGAGGTCTGATTGAGGAACGGGTTAGACGTGGAGAGCTACCCGAGTATGTGAAACAACCAACAGCGCATGCACCCGCGTTACCACCTCTTGCTCCAAGGAGTGGAAATGGTCCAGGATCGAGCCCTCGCAGGTTCATCATCAACTAATCTGGATGGGATCATCTTTCATTTTCTACATTTCTTAGGCTTTAAGATTTGTTTTTGCTCTCATTAGGTTTTCCGATTGGTTGAATCGGAGTGCACATGTACGAAATTAGGACGTAGTCCTAAAGCATGCTCTAGAATCAATGTAGTCCTAAAGCATGCTCTAGAATCAATGTCAAACCAATCAGGATTTGCTTTGGTTTTGCATTTTGAATTAAATAAGGAAGAACTTCCCAAGAATGGATTTTGTTTGGAAAATTCAAGTGCATTGTTAGGTTGTGGCAAAATTCTCAATCTCAACAAAGTATGGCTTATACTTATTATGGAACTCTAGGGATGGACTATCTTGTCAGGCTGTGGCAAGCGTAGCTCTACTTCAGGTCGGAGTATGGTTTATACTCACTTTGGAATCTTAAGTATAAATTTTACTTAAGGAACTACAAACGGTCTTGTCAGGATGTGACAAAAGAAATCGAATATGGATTATACTCAATTTGAAGTTCTTGGTATGGATTATGCCTAGAAGATTTGGTCCTCGCCAGGATGTGGCACATTTGATTTACCTCTATCTCTGTACAAATATGGATTTCTCGGATTATCCAGAACACGGCTTCCTTCAACCAATAAGATATGTTCTGGGGGTAAAATGTTGACATGCTTTTTAGTCAAAGCCGTCACACGTGAAATCTATGGATAACAATTCATTCAAGTATCAAGAACAACGCCAGAAGATAGGAAGCGACTTGGCTGAAGTCGCATCACAGACAAAGAATGGCCTGAAACTCCTATAAGACAACCTCATTTGGACCCGAAAATAGTAATTACAGTGCTAAGCACTTAAAACATGTAGCCCTCTGAATTAGCTTCAAGTAGAGTTTTCGTTTGGCCCAATCAGACTTACGGTTTGGAAGTTACGACCATTTCTGTGAATGCGTGTAGAAGTATGGACTAACAATCACTTGGATAAAGTGACGAAGCATCGCTAGCTTGGAGTATAGACCGACTCACCCCTCCCCTCCGGCTCATGGTGCACCTATGGACTACGACCTAGTTCGTGGTTCATCCCTGGATCATGACACAGCTCGTGGTGCGCCTATCGACCACAAACCAGCTCGTGGTGCACCCCTGGATCATGAGCCGGCTTGTGGCTCGTGAAGCAGGGTCATGAACTGCCTGTAGCATCTCGCAGTTTTGACCTATTCTCTTGGTTATTCCCACTCCTATGAACCTGGATCTCATTACACATGGCTTGACACAACTTGGAGAGGATTTCTCCACGTTTTCCACCTCATTTCGAAATTTTTGGGATGCCTGCCACGTGGCCCACGAATCGCCTGCTGTAAATGGCTATAAATACACCACTTGAGAGCAATGAAAGAGCTTTTGGCCATTCCTCTTCACGGCTTCCACCATTAACAACGCAAGGACATTGCACTTCATTCAAACTAATCTAACACGAGGACTTCGTGTATAAAATTATTCTCTTTTCTCTTCTTCATTGAAACACAAGGATGTTGTACGTAAGTGGATCACACGGATTGTGAGACAGCATTGTAATTGTAATTTCTTATGATTAAGGGAATTATAAAGTGGACATAGGCTTGGTTTGATCCAAACCACTATAAAAATATTGTGTGTCCCTTGTTTTTATTGCTTTATCTGCACTCTGTTATATGAGATTTGTGATTATGAGGACTTCATACTGCATTTGGGTGTTAGATCCACATTTTGGTCTAACAGCACCCGCTTCTTTTGTTAGAGCTGCCAACACTTAGTTTGCCACCCATCACCACTCTCAACCCCGACTCCACTTCTCTTCTTTCTCTTCCTTGCAGTTGAACGTGTTGTGCTAAAAACCATACTTGTACCCGAAACCGCGAGCAGCTCTGCCTCACCAGACCTCCTTCGCCAACCGTCGCTGGAATCACCACTGCGCCGGCCGCCGCTTGCACCTTTTGAACCTGAACCTCTTACCTCAGCATCAGTTGAAACCGCGTAAAAGAGAAGAAAAAAGCACAAATGAACTTAGCAACAACTCCTCTCCCGTGGTCCGCGCCTGAGCTTCACCAGTCGAGCTGCTAACGCTCCAGCATCTCCTCCGTTCTCCAGCGGCATCTCGACCAAGCTCGGCAATCATCCAACATCTTGAACTTAGTATTGCGTGAGCTCCTTTACCCACTTTTCCTTGACAGTATATATATACTTAATATGTATATATGGAAGTAGCTTCTTTAGGATAAAAATGAATCCTTAGCCCACTATGTATTTCAGCTACACCTCTGTCGCCATCGGGACCACCTACATCAGTCGCCAGCGCATTTGTCGAGGCCCAACATTCATTTTTAGTCTCATCTCTTGGTTGTCGTGAGTTTTCTCTCTTTCTTTTACTTTGTTTACTCGTGCCAGTAAACGTGCATGTGTAGGTTTAATCACACATGTGTGTATAACTTCCAAAACTCTTGCCAAAATGTTATAACTAAGAAAAGAATTAGGATGGTATGGAGTCGATTATTGGATTTGAAGAAAGAGAATGCTGATGGATTGGCCTTGACCTTCGAGTCATAATTAAAATGACTTAAACAGGAGCCATACCTGGTTTAAGTGAGGTAGCACCTCAGATCGAACACGCTTCTTCAATACCATCTTTATTACTCTATGATTGATTTGGGGACCTCTTTTGATTATGGGAGTGTTGTTCAAGGTGGGTGATAGTTGATACTATGCGTTCCCACCAGCCCGGGAGCCGCAATCCAGTAGAATCCTACCATGGGTATTCCTTTTGCCCCTTGTCGTATTATCCTTATTGAGTCCCTATGATTTTGATTTATATCGTACCTATGGAGTGCCCTATGATGCCACCATGTTAGGTTGTGTTTATGGTACCGTGTAGACTACGGTATTATAAACGATGTAAGGGTAAAAATGTAATCCCGCTTACGCTATTTTCATTATATTTACTTTACTGAATAGACATTATTATAATAGCGTACTCTTATCTATATATTATTTTCACGGATCCTTAGAGGATGGAAACCCCAAACATCGTTTAAGTTATTGTACATTTCAGTGAACACTTCATTTGAGTTAATTCACTTATATGAGACTATTAGTCCTTACTCAAGTATATTGTTTCTTTGACTGTATGCTTGGGTCAGCTTGAGCTCCACAGCCGTTTGTGATGCACTTTGGAGGTTGGTATCTCATTTGGATCCTTCAGTTATCAGTTATCTAGTTATCTATTATCCAGTCTTATTATCAGTATTTATATGTACTTTATCTACTGTATGAGCTTATAACACTTTATGTACTATTATGTATCATGTAAGAACCTATGTACTATTATGTTTCCACTGCGAGCTACTCTGCCCATGTTTCCGTGATTCTGTGTTCTGATTTGCATTTACCTCAAAACTTAAAATAACAATTCACTGTTTTAAGTAAGGCTGCACACAACCCATATCTAACCCGACCCAACCCACCAACCCGACCCAACCCACGTAAACCCAACCCAACCCATCCTAGTTTGGGTCGGATATGGGTTACAATATGTAACCAATACTACATACGGGTCGTGTTTGATTTTTGTTCAACCCAACCTTATTTTAACCCAACCCAACCCTATACTAAAAAACTAATTTAATATCAGCCTACTTAAAATTAGAATAGTATAATCCTAGAATAATGTTTATGTATTCTATAGTAAATATACAAAAAATATATTTCATTTCAATCCAAACTAGATAGAATTTGGCAAATATATTTTAAAGTGCATTTCAGTGTATCTTAAGATGAAACACTCGTTCAACTATGTAGTAAATTAATTTTATATGATGTGTTTTACATTGAAATTTTAATAAAATATATCTTATAATGAATCAGCTATTTTAAATACATTATGCTAGCAAAAATCTGATATATTATGCTGAATATTTTCATATTACTTTTAAAAATTTCCTCTATTCCCATTTTTTATTATATTCGAGTAACCCAATCTAACCCTACTAAACCCGACTCAATCCATACTTCAACCCAACCCATATCCAACCTCATATAGGGTCAGATACGGGTTAAATTTCCCTAAATCCATACCTATGCGGGTCGGATGTAGTATTTGGTCCAACCCGACCCAGCCCATACTTTGTGCAGCCCTAGTTTTAAGCCAATTCAAGTTTGACATGTGTGGTTTATTGTCGATTTGAATGGTTTGAAACAGTGGGTCGTTACATCTATGGTTAATAGTAATTGTGAAGAGCTAAATTATAATTCTATATAGTAGTTATGGAAATATACGTTGCAACTCTCATGGTTAATATAGTTGTTGAAATATTTATTGCAAGTGTTATAAACTGTTGTAAATGGGTCCTTTGCAACTGCTAAAAGCATTTGCAAGATGGTCTTATAACAACAACTTTCGTTGCGATAAACTTATCTACAACTTCAAATAGTAGTTGTAAAAAAGATTTTAACAAGAGAAGTAGTAAAAAAGTTTGTTACAACTATTGTAGCCATTTGTAAATAAGTCTTTTACAATTCTCATGAGCAATTGTAAAAGAAATCTTTACAACTGTCCAAAACAGTTGTAAAATAATTCAGTTCTATTACAACTGCAGATATAAAGATTGATTGGCGTCACTTGTAATAGATCTATTACAACTAATTTTGGCAATTGTAAATGTTATTTTTGCTGTAATGCAGAGAGATAGTCAAGCACTTGGGAATCGAGCGTGGACACCTTTTGATACTACGGACGGTTGTATTCAATTGAATAGGATTATAGAGTTAACTAATTCTTGAAAGGATTATGTGAAGGATAAGGATCGATATGGATCTAGAAAACATAGACCATGACTCTAGGAAAGTCAAGGATTGTTATGGATCTAGAGCACAGAGTCCATGATGTTAGGAAAGTCCAGGCTCGGTATGGATCTGAGCACATAACCTCAAACCACATAACTCATTAAAGCTACTTCAAAAACTAAAGGGGGAACAAAGCAACTAAGCACACAAAATCAAAGAAGGACCAACAAAAGCCTACCTTAGAGGGTGCCACTTTAGGGGGAACAACCCGTAAGGATCGGTACTGATCCCTCTTGAGGTATCAGTATTGAACTATCAAGGTAAGCCAATCTGGGTCCCACTTTTAGGACCTGGTCCTATTTTGGTGGGCCTCCGCGTGATTTCAGGCCAATTCAACGTCTTCTTTAACTATAAATAAGCCTTTGTATGTTCATAAAAAAGAATCTTCTCTTGTCTGTGTAGAAGCTTTATAATTTTTTGGAGATGCAATACCTTCTTCTCTCTGCATTCTTACATCAAACCAATTGTAGTTGTATCCAACCGTATAAACAAACATTACTACAAGTGGACATAGACAGAATTTGCCAAACCACAATAAAAGTTATTTCTTTACTTATTTTACTGCTTTTATTATTACCGTAAGATTAGGTCTATGGTCCTGGATTGTTGATTTTGATTGTTGATATGTGATTATATAATCTAGGGTGTCAAGCTTGTCTGACTAAAGACTAGTCTAACATAATAAATGTCCAACCCTAGTTGTAGATATAACAAGAGCCGATCCTAATTTAGTCCTCCTATTTTTGATGGAACATGCTTTTTTATGTGGAATTTAAAATGGAATTTTATTTAAAACTATTATTCTTAAGGTTTGGAATATTATTGGAAATGGGTGCAATATGGTTGATAAGAAGAATATTTCGATTCATACTCTTAGTGTGCATATTTTCTCCTCTCAAATTATTAGAGTGTAATTGAGCCATAACTCTCGTTGTTTAACTATATAGGAAATGTTGAACCTCCTCGATGCAATATATGAAAGGAAAATCAATGACAATGAGAGACTTCCAAGATTGACTCAGTCAATGATTTTTGCTTAGCAAGATTCACGAAAGATAAGTCAGAAAAATCACTAAAGAAGACAATAATGAAGATACAATAGATGACAAGGTAAGTGATTTTTCATTCAAGGGTTTATTTCACTTAAGATGGAAATTAAATACAACCAGTGATGAACTTGGGATGAAAAATAAATATTTGAAAAGTGAAAAATATAAATTATGCAAGAAAATACATGATTCAGATAATAAGCTTAAAAACATTAAGAAAGTTGAAATTTCTAATTATAGAAATTATTTGGATCATGGAATAAGGTTATTGCATTTTCATGAAATTATCTAATACCTATAAGGAAATTCTTATTTTGATGAATAAAGAAACTGGGTTGATTTGCAAAAGAGACATTTTGCAAAAGAAGTTGGAAATTTTCTAAAAGTCAAAAAATTCAAAAGTGCAATTTTTGAAAAAGAATTAAGCAAGGTCAAAGAAAATTTCAAAACCTCTAAAAACAATAACACCACTTTAAAAAATAGAAAAACAAAAATTATTTTAATAAATAATGAATTTGGAGAAAATGTTAGATGAAATTATTGATTTTGAAAAGTATACACTCTGTGGAAATGTCATGTTTAAAATTGAGACTAAAATAGAAGAGCTTGAAATTGGAAATTTGGCTTAAAAGAAACTGATTTTGAAGACGTAGGTAAATAATTCTAAGTTGATAAATGAGATGAATCTTTTATAATCCAAAACTAACTAACTTGAGATGATTATTCAAAAAAATTCATTTGAAGGTAAAAAATTCAGTATGTTATTAGAAGAAAAAACTCTTTGCATATAACAAAAACGGACATGGATTTCAAATGATGTCAATATATAAATAGATATCCAATAATTAGCTATGGCAGAATTGTAACAATCCATAGTTGTAACAACCCAGATTTTCAGAACCAATTTAAAAATTTTATTTTAGCTATTTTCATGTATTTTGAATATTTATAATGATTTATTTTAAATAATAACGACTAAAAATTTATTTTAAACGAAGTTAGAACGCAAAAATTTATTTTAATTATAAAATGAGCCTGAAATGGCGCGGTAGTTTTAAAATTTGATTTTGAACTTCAATTGAATATATAGAATTCATTATAAATCTGATTTCAGTAAAATAAGAAATATTTGAATCTGTTTAATAATATCTTCCTAACAAATGTAAGAAACTGAGATTTCATAATATAAATTGAAAGTTAAGCCCAGTTTAAAATTTAAAATAGTCGTTACGGAATTTATATATATTTTTAATATAATATATAGCCCTTAAAAATAGCCAATTTGTAAACGACCTCTGTTCTCGACGAAACCACTTTTGTTGGATCCAGAATGTCAAATTATTGTTAGATTCCAATTTTCATAATTTTTGGAATTGATATGTGAGCGTGGTGAATTTAAACGCATTTGGTAATTTTATTTTGAATTTAATCGATTGGAAAATGAACATTTTTCAAACGGTCTCCAAATTCGACGAAATTAGTTTTGTTAGAACCATATCGTCAAAACATAGCTAGATTAATTTTTCGGGAATTTTTGGAGTCAGTATGTGGCCTCGGTAAGTTAAAATGTACGTTCAAATTCAATATATATTGATTTATATTTTAATTTAAAGAAAAACTGACCGAAACAGTCGAATTAGCATACGAAACATATCCCATTGTATTCGGAATAGGGGTATTTAGCTAGAGGCGACACTCATTGGGTTCAATTTGGAGTTCGTGACATTAAATAGGTAATTTATGAATTAATTATTAAAATATTATTATAAATATATATAAAACTAGAGAAACCCTAGTTTCCTCTTTATTATCTATGTGCCACCTTGTCTCTAAATCAATGGCAGAGACGCTGCGAACTTTTTCCACATTCTGCGCAAAATACGATCATCTCCGGCCAAAATCTCCAACGACAAACTGATTGAGGGCCACACATTCTGCATATCCAACATAGATGATCATCTCTAGTTTACCAAATCGCGAGTTCTGGGGGCACAAATCCAGCGCGTTCGAAGTAGGATTCTGGCGCCACCAGACCTGCGAGTTCTCCACTTCTCCTAGCATCGGCGCGACTTTCTGAAGGCTTCGATGTGGCACTTGCTGATCAGATTCCGGCACTTGGATAGTGGAGCGGCGAGTGGTCAACGATGGCGAGTAAATGGGTTTTCTCGGTTCTAGGTAACAAACGAAGGCGATGGTTATCAGAGAGGGCTTAAACCAACGTAATTAAACTAATTATTTAGTTAATTATTTTATTTAATAACTTATTTAAATTATCAAATGTTTAAACTGATGTAACTCGTTCAAACAGCAATGAAATTTGGTGATTCGAAGTTTGTTGGAATAGCGTGATCAAACACTTCGCAATGGAACAAACCAGAATGGAAATGGAGCTATCTACAAATTTAGGAGGAGTGGAACCCAATGTGAGGTCTCTAAATTCAATTGAAATGGAAAATAAAATATAATAGGTTACAGATGGGGCTTAGTAGCTCCTGACACTACTTTTTGTACAAACCATGGATGATTTATTTGACTGTATTATGTTGTGATTGTGATGTGAAACGGAAAATAAAATATTTGTATGCGATGTAAATAAAATATTTATATGCGATGTGAATAAATTATTTATATGCGATGTAAATAAAATATTTATATGCGATGTGAATAAAATATTTATGATATGCTATGATTCATGCTAGATCTATTCTATGTGATCTAAAATTGTCACCTTATGATTCATGTTAGATCCATTTTATGTGATCTAAAATTGTGACCTTATGTTTCGTGTTAGATCCGTTCTATGTGATCTAAATTGTCACCTTATGATTCATGTTAGATTCATTCTATGTGATCTAAAATTGTCACCTTATGATTCATGTTATATCCATTCTATGTGAACTAAATTGTCACCTTATGATTCAGGTTAGATCTATTCTATGTGATCTAAAATTGTCACTTTATGATTCATGTTAGATCTATTCTATATGATCTAAAAAAATTCACCTTATGATTCATGTTAGATCTAATTTATGTGATTTAAATTATCACCTTATGTTAACATGTTAGATATATTTTATGTGATCTAAATTGTCACCTTACGTTAACACGTTAGATCTATTTGATGTGATCAAATTATCACCCTATGTTATCATGTTAGATCTAAACCGATTGAACATCTAATTTGATAATTTAGATATTGTGACATCATAGTTCATCATTTTTATGTCCACCTTGTTATGATGACAATTTCATGTCCATGCTAGTATGTATGTTCACCTTATTATCATACAAGTTTATGTTCATGCCAAGATGATCATTTTAGTTATATTCCCATTATTTCCCCTATTATCGTTTATGACTAGCTATTGTCTAGCCTAGGCATGTTGCCAATTTTGTGAGGGCGCTAGTTAAGGAACGGGGGAAAAAGGGTTAAAAATGGCATAATTTGAATATGAACATTTATGGACATGTAATTCAAATTATTGGGTAAAATAAATATTGACACCTATAAAAGGAAAGGATTAATTAATTGATTAATTAATTAAAAATGGAATGTCTAGTATTTACAATTAGGAATTGTAATTGTATTTATGACATGAGGTTAGGTTGCATTAGTGGTGGAAGTCTGCCCGGACACGACCGGCATATCCAGCAGCCATTAATGGTGAACCTAATGTGGGAGGTCTAAGTACGTAAATACGAATCATGCTATGACACGAGGTTAAGCCCAACTGTGGAATAAGTCTGCCCGGACCCGACCGACATATCCAGCATCCACATGTTGTGGGCCTAACAAGGGAGGTCTGGCCCATTATGAAACCATAAATGGACATGGTAAAGAATTGGACGACTTAATCTAAGTTAATCCATAGGGATTGTATGAACTTAAATTTAAGATGGGAGTTAAGTAAACATGGTTGAGGGGTGGATTAAGTAAATCTGAAGAGGGTTTGGGTAATAGGCCCACAAACTTAACCCGTTAAGGTTATGTAATTAAAGACACCTAGTGGTATACATAATCGGTGGAAATAATAAAGTTATGTAATTAAAGACATCTTTTAGGGTAAACATAACTTGTAGAAGCGATAGGGTTATGTAATTAAAGACACCTATAGGTAGGCATAACCGATTGAAGACTAGGGGTTATGTATTAAAGACACCTATAGGTAAGCTTAACCGGTAGAAATAAATAAGGTTATGAAATTAAAGACACCTAGTGGTATACATAGTCAGTGAAAACCTAGTGGGGAATACAAGACAAAGGGGGAGAGCTTGTATCATATTATGTAGGACTCATTTCAGTCAGTAACTCGAAGTAGGTATCAAATAAAGTACTCTGTACTATGCGGAGAAGGGGCACACTTATTGACTGATTGTAAGAGATCCAAACGTGGAGGACGGTGTCGGCGGCGCAAAACGACCGGGCCATGTGCGTGCATGAGCCGGGCAGAGGGTAATGCGGAGGACCGAAGAAAGATTTAGTTAGCTGCTTAGCAATTGAAGGACAAAGCCTCATTTTGAGATTTCTTATACCCCTGGAAAGGGTAATGTGGTGGCAGACGCATTAAGTAGGAAGAGGGTGGCCCTGAGTCCTCTGTTTGTGGAAAGAAAGAACTTGGAATTTATATCAGCTTTTGATTTTAGACCCTCCATCGAGATTTTGCTTGATTGTTTGCATCCTTAGAGATACGACTGACTCTTATGGACCAGATAAGAGCTTCGCAACAAGGTGACTCACAGATTCTAGACATCATGGATAAGCTCAGAAGAGGGAAGACTTCTAGTCACCTCAGCAGATATGCCATAAGTGAAAAGGGGTGGTTTTGATGAAATTGAAGGATTTGTGTTCCTCAAACTGAAAGCTTGATAAAGGCAGTCCTAGAAGAAGCCCGCCATTCTAAAATGACCATTCGTCCAGGCAGTGATAAGATGTACATGGAAATGAAGAGGGTTTTCTTTTGGGCTGGGATGAAGAAAGATGTGGCCGAGTTTGTTTCCCAAGTTTAGTTTTCCAACAAGTCAAAGCTGAGCAAAAGAAGCCCAGTGGTTTGCTTCATCTGTTGGAGGTTCTGCAGCCGAAATGGGAGAGCGTCTCTATGGATTTCATAGATGGTTTCCCTAGATCGAAGAAAGGCAACACCAATATCTGGGTTGTATTAGATAGACTCACTAAGAGCAATCACTTTATTCCAGTTAAGAGTAAGAGGACGACATCATGGTTAGTAGCAATTTATGTCCGAGAGATAGTTCGTCTTCATGGAGTTCCTTCCAGCATCGTGAGCGATCGCGGCCCCATCTTTACCAGCGAATTTTGGAGAAGCTTGCAAGAAGGATTAGGTACATAGTTGCATTTGAGCATCGCTTTTCATCCTCAGACCGATGGGCAAACGGAGAGGGTGAATAGAATCCTAGAAGATCTTTTAAGGCTGTGTATCCTAGACATCAGAGGGACTTGGGAAGAGTATCTTCCTTTAGTAGAGTTTTCCTATAACAACAGCTATCAGGCCAGCATCGGCATGACATCCTTTGAAGCATTTTACGGACGATCCTATAGATCACCAACTTTGTGACGCCCCGCACCATCCGACATTTCGAACGAAAGTGCATTGTGCCAATGCCCGACAAGCATGGGACGGTCGCCAAAGGAAGGAAAAGAAGGGAATTTGAACTAACAGGGAACCTGTAGAATGTCTCACAACGCTTGGGATAAAATATAATAATAACATAACTTTGACATAAAATAGGCGAGACAGTGCGTAAGCTGAAAACCAAACCATCATAGTAGCAGAAATCCAAAATATAGCTTATCATCCAAACCAACATTATTACAACTTTGAAATACTGTCTCTAAAGCAAAAGAAAGAGGTACACTACTAATGCCCAAGGTAGTGACCAGCAACAACACAGGGAGAATATATATATATCATACGTGGAAGCCTCCTGCTCGTCTCCGGTACAGCTACTCATGCATAACCACCTGACCTGTCTTTAGTCTACCCGTTTAAGAGCACCCTGAGTAATAAGAAGAGACATAAAACTCTGGGTCAAACAAAAGTTTGGTATGAGCGATAAGCAGCAAAACAGAACAATAACAGGTATACATAACCATACCTGAACCTGGACCTGCAACCAAAGAGTTAGCACAACAAGATGTAAAATACTCTAAGGTGACACTAACATATAGTGTAAAGATACGGGGAGAGGGGTGTGTATGTCATAGTGATGTCAAACAATCAAGCATAGAAACCATCCTTACATCTCTTACTCAGTGCGTAAAGTATACGATATCTACCACTTTGATCGCCCAATTCTTTGTTACGATCACTCTACCCCATGGAGTCATGAAGGCTCCACTGCACTGATCCGTAACCACTAATACTTTGCTATGTCCACTCTGCCCCATGGAGTCATAACAACTCCACTGCACTGGCTCATAGCCCGGCTATGATCATTTTTCCCCATGGAGTCATAACAACCCCATTGCACTGATCCATAGCCAATATCCGTCTCTCAGCGGTGAGTCAAAGCTAAAGACATCAATAACCCCTTTGCACACGTCCCGCAGCAAAGTCCAATTCATGAAGTTGACTCGTTGGTTCCCATCTAGATACTGAGTTCTAACTTCTCACTTGGACTTCCTTTACGTCTCGGGTTTTTGGTCGAATTGGAGTGGGTCTTCAGAAGAGTCGCCGCGTAGTAGTGGAGGTCCAAATCTGGTTTGGTTCGGCTCACTTGGTTCGGTTCAATTCACTTCTCTTGGTTCGGTTCGGGTTCATCTCCTCCATGCTGTTCGGTTTGGCCTTTCATATGCGGTTCAGTTAGGTGCTCCTTAAGCGGTTCGGTTCGTCTCTCTTGCTCCAGCTCGCTTACTCCGATCCGATCCCACGTCCCAACTCTAACTCTATGTGGGTGGCCTTCCTTCTTGCCAAGCCCCCTTTAGTGCCAAGTTCCGATCCGAATCGAATCCTCTTGCCTAGTTCTCTTATCCGACACGAGCCCCATATCCGATCCGATCTGAAACCCTACACATTTCCTGCAACTTTTCCAGCGACTGTTTTACGCCATACGACGACGTTTTCGACCATTCTAACTTTTCTAATCAATCACAAAGCATACCATACAGTCATAGCAACATAGAGAATCAACAATAAACACCAAAACAACAATTTAACATGTCAATATGGATCAAGCATACCCAAATAACCTATGTTTTCCCCTTAATCCCCCGTAATCATGTTTAATCATATAATTAGAAAAACTTATCCAAATTAGCCCAAATTTTTATCACATCCCTAAAATAGTATTTAAGAATTTTACAAAATTTTCCAGATTTTTATAAAGCATAATTTCGCTAATTATCCCTAATCACCCCCATAATTAGCCGTAATTAGTGAAAAACAATGCAAATCACTCACCTTAGCCACAAATTAATCTCAGATATGAAAAATCTTTTGATTTGGGTTGAATCTCTATGCAACATAGCAGCTCCAACTCTAATTTGATTGTATTTTAACTTGATTTAATGTTGATTAGCTTAATCCTTGATTAGAAAGTGATTAGAGGTGTTTTTAGAAGGTAGTAGCCATTACTAGGGTTGAAGGAATGAAAGTGGCAGCTGCAAAAATGAACAAAAACTGAATTCCCTAACCCTATCAGCCCTCTCATAACCCTAGTCCCGAAAGGGGTTATGGGCCTAGCTGTTAATCACTCCAATTAGGCCCGGTTAAGCTGTTTTTCACCTTCCAAACTTTATTTCAGCCATATCCCCAAAACGGTAAGTCCGTTTGGCTAATTTGACCACTCTACGGAAAGGTAAACCATTATCCTAATCCAATGGAAGTAGTTTTAGGTCAAAACCCCTTACCGATCAAAAGTTATAGGCAAAACAAGATTCACCAGGGGCAAAACGGCCATTTAAAAATCGGCAAAAATCGTGAACATGGAAAATTACCCTAATAGTCGTTCCCCAAAGTTAGACGACCATACGACCTCATATGAAAAATAAATAAATATTCTACGATCCTTTTATACGTAGAATGCGGGTCGTTACACTCTCCCCCTTAAGAAATTTCGCCCCTGAAAGTCCTTAACCAAAACATACAAAGGTGTTCTGCATGCCCATCAGTCATTCACAAACAACAAAACATACACAACAAGCACAACAAGCCTACCCTAGCATGCGGTTTACTAACAAGGGGAGAAACTATCACTATTAAAATCTTACCAGGCAAAGAGTTCTGGATGTGATTCCCTTATGCTCTCCTCTGTTTCCCAAGTACAGTCACTCTCATTCTCCCCCCACCGAACCTTGACCAGTCTCACTGCCTTCCTTCGAAGTTGCTTCGTATCGCTCTCAACAGTACAAATCGGCTTGCGTTTCCCAATCGCCTTGGGTTCTACTTCGATGTCATCCAACTGATCCGGTGAAATAGTCATATCGGGGTCGTGCACGAACTTCATTAATTGGGAAACATGAAACACGTTATGAACCCCCGCCATCTTGTTTGGCAACTCAACTTTATATGCCAAATTCCCAACTTGCTCGAGAACTGGGAATGGACCAACAAATCTTGGTGCTAACCTGCATCTCCTGCCAAATTGAATCACGCTCTTTAATGGAGAAATCTTGACAAACACCAAGTCGCCAATGAAGAATTTTAAATCTCTCCTCCTCTTATCAGCATAACTTTTCTGCCTATCTTGGCAGCCTTCATTCACCGTTGGATAACCTTAATCTTGTCTGAAGTTTCTCTTATTACATCTGGCCCAAGCACGAATTTCTCACCGATTTCCAACCAACATGATAGTGAGTTGCACGGTCTTCTGTACAAAGCTTCAAATGGAGCCATACCAATGCTGGATTGATAACTATTATTATATGCGAACTCCACTAGATGCAAATGGTCATCCCTAGACCCTCCAAAATCCAATATACAAGCTCTCAAGAGATCCTCCATTATACGATTCGCTCTCTCTGTCTGACCATCGGTTTGAGGATGGTACGCAGTACTGAGATGTAATTCTGATCCTAAAGCCTCTTGTAATCTCTTCCAAAATCCACTAGTGAACAACGGATCTTGGTCACTTACAATGCCTTTAGGTACTCCATGAAATCTTACTACCCATTTCATATACAGTTCTGCTAACTTAGCTGCTGTTCTATTCGACTTAACGGGTATAAACCTTGCACTCTTGGTCGATCGATCCACAATCACCCAAATGCTATCATGGCCCGTTCTAGTCCTTGGTAACCCATCAATAAAATCCATTGAGACTTGTTCCCATTTCCATTTTGGAATTTCTAATGGTTGCAACAAACCACTAGGCTTCTCCTGCTCAATTTTAACTAGTTGGCAATTCATTCATTTGGATATAAACTTCCTAACGTCTCTTTTCATCCCTTCCCAGTAGTAGGTCTATTTCATGTCTCGATACATCTTGTTACCACTGGGATATATAGTCAGTTTTGAGTGATGACATTCTCTAAGCACTTCATCTCTAAATCCATTAACACTGGGTACAACTAATCTCCTATTCTTTCTAAGCCATCCATCTCGATCAAGCCCATACTTGTTCATCTCCTCGTCGGTACCCTTCTCTAACTTGGAGATAATTTCCAATAGGTTAGGATCGTCCCTCTGAGTGAAACCAATCCGCTCAATCAAAGTGGGTCTGATCGTCAAACTTGCTAACATCTCTGGATCCAATTCTCACTTTGGTCTGAATTCGTACCTTGCAATATACTCCAGTTGCTTCCACTCAAGGAACATAGCCCCTGTCTTCTACTTAGTGCATCAGCTACTGCATTTCCCTTTCTAGTTGTATATGCGATATCGAAATCATAGAAAGCCAAGAATTCTAGCCATCTCTGCTGTCGGAGATTTAGATCCTTCTTGGAGAAAAGGCACTTTAATGATTTATGATCGGTAAACAACTCGAATCTTTCTCCCAAGAGATAATGTCTCCACATCTTCAACGCGAACACGATCGCAGCCAATTCCAAATCGTGGGTAGGGTATCTTTTCTCATGCGGTTTCAGTTGCCGACTAGCATAAGCTACAATCCTAATTCCTTGCACCAATACAGCACCTAGTCCGGTGCCACATGCACCCGTGTATACTATCATCTCTTCACTCCCTTTAGGAATGACTAACACAGGTGCACACGTCAACTTTTCCTTTAGGCTCTTGAATACATTTTCACACCTTTCATCACAAATGAAAGCTTGATTCTTCTTGGTCAACCGAGTTAACGGTGCCGCTATCTTGGAGAAGTCTTGGATAAACTTACGATAATATCCAGCTAATCCCAAGAAACTTCTTACGTCTGTTGCATTATTTGGCGTAGACCAATCTTGTACCGTAGCCACCTTCGCAGGATCCACGGCAATACCATTCCCTAAAACAACATGGCCCAAGAATCTCACTTCCCTCCTCCAGAAGTGACACTTAGAAAATTTCGCTTTCAATTGGTTTCCTCAACACCTCCATCACTATCCTCAAATGTTCCTTGTGTTCTTCCACTATCCTCGAGTAAACCAAGATATCGTCTACGAACACAAGAACAAACTTATTCAATTGATCCTTGAATACCCTAATCATAAGATCCACAAAATATGTTGTTGCATTTGTCAACCCGAATGGCATGACCAAACACTCATAAATTCCAAACGGCATCCAAAAGTCCGTTTTAGGAATACTCTCGGCTGCCACTCGAAGATGATGAAATCCTATCGCGAGGTCCAATTGGGAGAACACTCTTACTCCCTCCAATTGATCAAACAAGTCATCTATCCGTGGAAAAGGATACTTATTCTTCCTAGTCACTTTATTCAACTCGCGATAGTCCACACATAAACAAAGGGAACCATCTGCCATGGTAGCAAATACAACTGGTGCTCCCCACTCGGAGACACTTCTTCTGATAATTCCCTTCTTCAAAAGATCGCTTACTTGCACCCCGAGCTCTCGCTGCTCCCTTGGTGCCATACGACGAAGTGGCATCACTATAGGTCCGGCATCTTTCAATAAATCAATACTGAACTCAATCTCTCGGGGTGGTTGAAGCCCGGTCACTTCCTCGAAGATATCCGGATACTGGCCAGCAATGGGAACCCCTGATAACTCGTCCTACGGGATGTCGAGGGAATTTAGAAAACTAGCCATCACCTCATCACTAGGTAGGCCACAAAACACTACCCTCCGCCCATCATCCGCCCTAATAATCACCGAAAATCCCTCACAGTCTACCACCACCCCATATCTTTGGAGCCAATCGACTCCCAAAATAATGCCAAACCCAGTAAAGCCCAAAACAAAGCAATCACAAGCAAACATACATCCATGACTCGATAAGACCACATTTCGACAAATCATACTAAGGCTAGTCGAACCACCAATCGGGTTCGCCACCGTTAAAGGTCTATCGACTATCTCGGGTTCCAATCCCAACCTATCTATCAGGTCACTAGATATGAAGGAATGGGAAGCCCCAGTATCAAACAGTACTCGAACAGGAACATCATAAACAAAAAGCATACCTTGAATGACGACATTCTTTCCTTTCTCCGCTGCAGTTGGGGCATTCGATGAAGAAGGAAAAACATTAATAGCATATGCTTTCACAATCTGCTTCTCTTTAGGCGGTTGCAGACATTTATCCTTGTGATGTCCCACTTAGCCGCAGTTGAAGCACTTCCTGTCTGCTGGCTTTGCTCAACATTTTTTAGCATAGTGGCCCTTCTTGCCACAGCTAAAGCACCCAACATCTTTCTTACTCTTCTTCAGACCATCCTTAGACTGATTCTGTTTCCTCTTATTCTGAGAATTATTCTTGCCTCCACCGCTTGCCTGCGGCTTTGGCACCTCTGCAGATGCAACAATGACTTCAGCCTTGGGCTTAGGATAAAGGCTCTCTGATCTCAATGCTTTCCCAACAATCGATTCAAAAGTCTCATCAATGTGGTTTATAAGCCTTTCCCCTAAGTATTGATCTAAGCCTGTTATGAACTTCTCATTCTTCTTCTCGGGAGTGTCAATAGGGGATAATCCATACTTCGATAAAGTATCGAACTCAGTGATATATTCCGAGACTGGCCTACCATTCTGTTTAAGCTCCAAGAACTTCCTAAACAACTTTGACTTCTGGGCAACTGAGATAAACTTGTCACTGAAGTGAGCTTTAAATTGATTCCATGTAACTTGATCCTCGGGAGTAGCTGCCTTAATAGCATTCCACCAATTCATAGCCCGTCCGTGCAGTTGACGGGATGCTAGCTTCCTCTTCATCGCGTCATCGATCCCTAAGTCCTTGAAGATGCGCTCACAACTATCGAGCCAATCCTAAACTTTTGTAGCCGATTCCGTTCCATGGAACGGGTTCCCACCAAGATTAGTGTAGTCCTTACAGAGCTTGGCGAAATAGGCCCTAGGCGCCTGCACCGCTGCACCACCACCATTTGCAGCATTAGGAGCTGCCCTCTGAACATCCCTAAGCATTTCTCTCATGAAGTCGGTGAACATCGTCCTCATATCGGGAGCATTCCTATTATTGGCTCCTGAACCAGTATTCCTCATATATCGGCTCATCGTTCAATCTGTAAAGAGAAAACGATTAGCCATCTCTTCAGTGGTGCCAGTGTAGTGCGAACCCATCCTTAGATATACTAATAGTATATATATAGCTTTTGAAAACCAAAATATCACAAATACATGCTCTCGTATACGTATACTATCACTCCATGGTGTCTTTCCCTAAGTTAACTACGCAACCTAGAGCTTTGATACCAAGTGTGACAGTCCGCCCAGCACCAGCTGACATTTCCAATGAAAGTGCACTGTGCTAATGCCCGACTAGCACGGGACGGTCGCCAAAGGAAGGAAAAGAAGGGAATTTGAACTAACAAGGAACCTGTAGAATGTCTCACAACGCATGGGATAAAATATAAAAATAACATAACTTTGACATAAAACAGGCGAGACAGTGCATAAGCTGAAAACCAAACCATCATAGCAACGGAAATCCAAAATACAGCTTATCATCCAAACCAACATTATTACAACTTTGAAATACTCTCTAAAGCAAAAGAAAGAGGTACACTACTAATGCCCAAAGTAGTGACCAGCAACAATAATAGGAGAACATATATATATATATATATATATCATACGTGGAAGCCTCCTGCTCGTCTCCGGTACAGCTACTCGTGCACAATCACCTGACTTGTCTCTAGTCGGCCCATTTAAGGGAACCCAGAGTAATAAGAAGAGACATAAAACTCTGGGTCAGACAAAAGTCTGGTATGAGCGATAAGTAGCAAAACTAAACAATAACATGTATACATAACCATACCTGAACTTGCAACCAAAGAGTTAGCACAACAAGATGTACAATAATCTAAAGTGACACTAACTTATGGTGTAGAGATACGGGGAGAGGGGTGTGTATGTCATAGTGATGTCAAATAATCAAGCATAGCAACCATCCTCACATCTCTCGCTCAGTGCGTAAAGTATACAATATCTACCACTTTGATCACCCAATTCTTTGTTACGATCACTCTGCCCCATGGAGTCATGACGGCTCCACTGCATTGATCTGTAACCACTAATACTTTTCTATGTCCACTCTGCCCCATGGAGTCATAACAACTCCACTGCACTGGCTCATAGCCCTACGGCGATCACATTGCCCCATGGAGTCATAACAACCTCACTGCACTGATCCATAGCCAATATCCATCTCTCAGCGGTGAGTCAAAGCTACAGACATCGATAACCCCTTTGCATACATCCCGCAGCAAAGTCCAATTCATGAAGTTGACTCATTGGTTCCCTCCTGGATACTGAGTTCTAACTTCTCACTTGGACTTCCTTTGCATCTCGGATTTTTGGTCGAATTGGAGTGGGTCTTCAGAAGAGTCGTCGCGTAGTAGTGGAGGTCCAACTCTGGTCTGGTTCGGCTTACTCGGTTCGGTTCGACATGTTGTGCTTAAGCTCCCCATTCGGTTTGGTTCAATTCTCTTCCCTCGTTTCAGTTCGGATTCATCTCCTCCATGCGGTTCGGTTCGGCCTTTCATATGCGGTTCGGTTAGGTGCTCCTGAAGCTGTTCGGTTCGTCTCTCCTGCTCCAGCTCGCTTACTCTGATCCGATCCCACGTCTCAACTCCAACTCTATGTGAGTGGCCTTCCTTCTTGCCAAACCCCTTCAGGTGCCAAGTTTTGATCTGAATCGAATCCCCTTGCCCAGTTCTCTTATCCGATCCGAGCCCCATATCCGATCCGATCCGAAACCTAGCACATTTCCTGCAACTTTTCCAACAACTGCTTTATGCCATACGACGACGTTTTCGATCATTCTAAATTTTCTAACAATCACAAAGCATACCACACAAATCATAGCAACATAGAGAATCAACAATAAACACCAAAACAACAATTTAACATGTCAATATGGATCAAACATACCCAAAAACCTATGTTTTCCCCTTAATCATGTTTAATCATACAATTAGCAAAAATTATCTAAATTAACCCAAATTTTATTAGAGCCCTAAAATAATATTTAAGAATTTTACAAATTTTTCCAGATTTTTATAAAGCATAATTTCGCTAATTATCACTAATCACCCCTATTTGGCCGTAATTAATGAAAAACAATGCAAATCACTCACTTTAGCCTCAAATTAATCTTAGATCTGA
This sequence comes from Allium sativum, assembly GCA_030737875.1. Taxonomy (NCBI): domain Eukaryota; kingdom Viridiplantae; phylum Streptophyta; class Magnoliopsida; order Asparagales; family Amaryllidaceae; genus Allium; species Allium sativum. Next base: position 178,656,138 of record CM060920.1, on the reverse strand, counting down.
AAATATCTCTGATTTGGGTTGAATCTCTATGCAACACAGCAGTTCCAACTCTGATTTGATGCTATTTTAACTTGATTTGATGTTGATTAGCTTAATCCTTGATTAGAAAGTGATTAGAGGTGTTTTTAGATGGTAGTTGCCATTACTAGGGTTGAAGGAATGAAAGTGGCGGCTGCAAAAATGAATAAAAACTGAATTCCCTAATCCTATCAACCCTCTCATAACCATAATCCCGAAATGAGTTATGGGCCTAGCTGTTAATCACTCCAATTAGGTCTGATTAAGCTATTTTTTCACCTTCCAAGCCTTATTTCAGCCATATCTCCCAAACAATTAGTCCGTTTGGCTAATGTGACCACTCTACGGAAAGGTAAATCATCATCCGAATCCAATGGAAGGAGTTTCAAGTCAGAACTTCTTACCAATCAAAAGTTATAGGCAAAACAAGATTCGCCAAGGGCAAAATGGTCATTTAAAAATCGGCAAAAATTGTGAACATGGAAAATGACCCCAATAGTCGTTCCCCAAAGTTACACGACCATACGACCTCATATGAAAAAAAATATTCTATGATCCTTTGATACGTAGAATGCGGGTCGTTACAAAATTGTTGGTGGGAATCTACAGAAAGATTATTACTTGGACCAGATATGGTTAGAGAAACGTCGGAAAAGAATGACCTTATTAGACGGCGGATGAAGAAAGCTCAAAATTGGCAGAAATCCTATGCAGACAAGAGAAGGACTGACCTCAAATTTGAACTAGGAGACTTGGTTTTTATCGAAGTGTCAACTCTGAGGAATGTGGTTCGCTTTGCATCAGTAGGGAAGTTGGCACCTAGGTTTGTGGGACCATTTTCCATAACCAAGAGGATTGGCCAAATGGCCTACAGAGTAAAGCTTCCTGAAAATCTATCTGATGTTCATGATGTTTTTCATCTTTCTCATCTGCAGAAGTGCTTGCATGATACTGTAGAAGTTGTTGAGCCAAGCATATTGGAAGAGGTAGAAGTGGAACGGGAGGCGACAGTCAAGTGAGTTCCTTCCCGTATTCTTGGATCAGAAGTTAAGAAGCTACGCAATAAAGAGCTCAAGTTGCTAAAGGTTTAATGGGGAGAAAACCCAGAGGATGCGACTTGAGAGACTGAAGAAAAGATTCGTTCTTCGTACCCTTTTCTCTTCGAGGGTATGTTCTTAACTCCTTTTTCCAAAGCTTTATCGGTACTTGTTTCTATCATTTGAGTATATCTTATCCATAGTATTTTTCGACCTTTAGATAGGGATCCTATGGATGTAAACATGCGTTTGAGACATGTTATGATTGATGGATGCAAGTGGATGCAAGTGTTTGCTAATGGTTGCCTGTGGATGCATATACACACACACACACTAGACACTAAGATTGGCTCAGCCACTCTCATACTGCGTATGGATGTGTGTGCATTCTCTTTTCTTTTATGGATGGAAATGGATAAACTAGCATATGGATGTTGCAGTTGGATGAATGAGTGTGCATACATGTAGAGCTTATGTGTTATAATAGGCTTATTTGCATACACATTGGATTCATGACACTAGCATACATTGCATTAAGGAGGTCAACTGAATCTGTAGACCGCCTGATCTTCGCATTAGTGTCGGGACATATACATATACTTTTTCATATATTCATGAAAGCATTAGAAATCCATAAGGACAATGGATGCCAGTGATTGATGGATGAGTAGATGGATGATGGATGGTAGGATATGCATTCTTCTCAACTTGGAGATTTCGGGGACGAAATCCTTTAAGTAGGGGGGAATGTAACACCCCAAAATTTTGTTAACATTAAAGGGGATAAATTAAAGAATAAATAATTTAATATTAAGAAATAAGGGAAACTGATTACGTCATTACATCCGTCTCGAAATTCTGGTCGGGATAGATACCTAGTTTGCATAAAACGGATAACATATGAATAAATTACGGACTATAGAAAGTTGAAAATCAGAACCAAATATAACCGGCGCACTTATCAAGTGCGCCAAGGCAATTTTGCACTGGCGCATCTGTAAAGTGCACCCAGAACAGTTTCTAGGTATTCGAGCCTTTTTCAAGTGAGTGATGACCCGTGACCTGACCCAAACCCATTAGGGCTGAGGTGGCATTTGAATTCTGTAACCTAGCAGCTATAAATATATCTCATATCCTTTGTTTTCTTCACAAAGAAACAATGGTGGCTGGACTCTGCTGGATTCCGAACTGAACTAGGGTCTCTCATCTTCTTCTAAAGCATATCAAATTCTGAGATTCAAGCATAGACTCGGCACCTTTTCTATAATCTTAGCAATCCAATCACGGTGAATTCTAGTTGCTTTTAGGTTTAGATAAATAATAGTGAATTATGAAAGACTATTATTTAGATATGCTGTTGACTTTGAATCTATGTTATTGTTAGATCTTATGCTATGTCATGATAGATCTATTTCTCTAGATCCAAATCAATTGTGATTGTTCTACTATGTTATTATTACGGATCTTGGTTTGTAACTTTTATGATATGCTATGATTCATGCTAGATCTATTTTATGTGACACCTTATGATTCATGTTAGATCCATTCTATATGATCTAAAATTGCCACCTTATGATTCATGTTAGATCCATTCTATGTGATCTAAATTGTCACCTTATGATTCATGTTAGATCCATTCTATGTGATCTAAAGTTGTCACCATATGATTCATGTTAGATCCATTCTATGTGATCTAAATTGTCACCTTATGATTCATGTTAGATCTATTCTATGTGATCTAAATATGTCTCCTTATGATTCATGTTAGATTCATTCTATGTGATCTAAAAAATTTCACCTTATGATTCATGTTAGATCTAATCTATGTGATTTAAAATATCACCTTATATTAACATGTTAGATCTATTTTATGTGATCTAAATTGTCACCTTATGTTAACATGCTAGATCTATTTTATGTGATCTAAATTATCACCCTATGTTATCACGTTAGATCTAAACTGATTGGACATCTAAATTGCTAATTTAGATATTGTGACATCATAGTTCATCAGTTTTATGTCCACCTTGTTATGATGACAATTTCATGTCCATGCTAGTATGTATGTTCACCTTATTATCATACAAGTTTAATTTTGTGCCAAAATGATCATTTTAGTTATATTCCCATTATTTTCCCTATAATCATTTATGACTAGGCTATTGTCTAGCCTAGGCATGTTGCCAATTTTGTGTGGGCGCTAGTTAAGGAACGAGGGAAAAAGGGTTAAAAATGGCATAATTTGAATATGAACATTTATGGATATGCAATTCAAATTATTGTGTAAAATAGGTATTGACACCTATAAAAGGAAAGGATTAATTAATTGATTAATTAATTAAAAATGGAATATCTAGTAATTACAATTAGGAATTGTACTTATGACACAAGGTTAGTTTGCATTGGTGGTGGAAGTCTGCCCGGACCTGACCGACATATCCAGCAGCCACTAATGGTGAACCTAATGAGAGAGGTTCGGGTACGTAAATACGAATTGGGCTACGACACGAGGTTAGGCCCAACTGTGGAATAAATCTGCCCGGACCCGACCGGCATATCCAGCATCCACATGTTGTAGGCCTAATGTGGGAGGTCTGGCCTATTATGAAACCATAAATGGACATGGTAAAGAATTTGACTACTTAACCTAAGTTAATCCATAGGGATTGTATGAACTCAAATTTAAGATGGGGTTAAGTAAACATGGTTGAAGGGTGGGTTAAGTAAATCCGAAGAGGGGTTGGATAATAGGCCCACAAACTTAACCCGTTAAGGTTATGTAATTAAAGACACCTAGTGGTATGCATAATCGGTGGAAATAATAAAGTTATGTAATTAAAGACTCCTTTTAGGGTAAACATAACTTGTAGAAGTGATGGGGTTATGTAATTAAAGACACCTATAGGTAAGCACGACCGATTGGAAGATTAAGGGAAATGTATTAAAGACACCTGTAGCCAAGCATAACTGGTAGAAATAAATAAGGCTATGTAATTAAAGACACCTAGTGCTATACATAGACAGTGAAAACCTAGTGGGGATCCAAGACAAAGGGGAGAGCTTGTATCATATTGTGTGGGACCCATTTCAGTCAGTAACCCGAAGTAGGTATCAAACAAAGTACTCTGTACTAGGCGGAGAAGGGGCACACTTACTGACTGATTGTAAGAGATCGAAACGTGGAGGACGGTGTGGGCGGCGCAAAACGACTAGGCCATGTGCGCGCATGAGCCGGACAGAGGAGGATAAGACGACCATAACACCTGTAGATATGGTTGCGCACATATTTACGACGAGGGGTTGCCACTTTAGGAAGTGATACCTCCTGCTGTGGGGCCAACATAAGGTATCTACGAGGGTTAGGGAGCTGATCGATCAGGGTAGTAGTTAGGATACATTTGGATGTATACCTAAGTCTACCATCTTATAGTTGAAGGGAACATCTCTTTCAGGATATACCAGTAATAGTGCAGAGTAATCATTAGTGAGGCATGTGCACCTTATCTTGCTTACCTTGTCACACCTGCATTTATGTAGTGATCTCTCTCTCTCTCTCTCTTATCCACTTTATATGCCTATCATGTTACTTTTATTTATCTACTAGCTAAAAGTAACTAGACTCGCTAGACTTTATGCCTGACCCTTTTTCTCCTTTTTTCTTCCGTTCCCCTCCCCCCAGGCTCTCAGGCTTAGTCAAGATTCATATGTCACCTTGCAAGGAGCTACTTCTGAAGTATGGCTCAAGTTCTTGTCTCTACTATGGCTTAACTCTTTCAATTGGGGAATTATGTTTTTATATTTTATGTACTCTGATGCAAGACAAAAGTTATTTTATTGTAATGGTTTTTGCAACTTATGGTATTGTGGACCACGATATTATGATTGAAATAAAAATTTAAATTTCCGCTGCTATCTTATTTATATCTGTCTTGTAATTATTCTGTGTCTGATTACCTATAACGCTTCACGGAACTTAATGCATTCCCTTAGTGAGTGACATTAACGGGCGTGGGGTTTCACATGAAGCATGCATGATACATGCATGAACTTTTAGGAAAAACAAGGGTCAACTACATAGCAAGTATAAACTTGTGCAAGGATATCAAGATAATGCATCAATGGGTACACATGTGCATGGACAACACCGAGGCTTTTCAACTATTCAAACAAGGGTCAACTACATAACAAGTATAAGCATACACAAGGCAGATTTTAAGGCCATGGAACAGTTAACAGATCTGTAGTTTTAAGTGTGATGCAACAAGGTAACACAAAAGGGGACAACCACATTTCACACGCAACAATTTCCTGGTGCAACCAAGAAAATCAAGACCAAATGACACAAGTTCAACAATGTACAACAAGCTCAACAATACACAAAGAACATGTGCAACAACATAGTGCATAAACACAAAAACATCAACATGCAAGGATCTGGTGCTTACAACAAAAACAAGCAAGAAACAATAGATATATGTATGTGCAAAGTGCACATAAATCTAACAAACAATATAGCAACATATGTACAACAGAGTATTGAGCAGGCAAAGCAACAAGGCAGTATACATGCTCAGGAGAAAACGGAGCATAAATGTGCACTGGAATGACATACATATACAAACATAATTGTGTATGCATGTATGTATGTATGTATGTATGTATGTGTCCATTCATGCATATACAAGTCATGAGAATATAAATCCACAACTAATATTTGAGTGCCAAAGCAATACTCGAATGTTTTTCAATGAAAAAGGAAATTTCTTTCGTTTTAAAATTCATTGATGGCAACAATGGAAAGATTTAATTTTGCACTGGTGGCATAAATAATTTGGTAAGTGGACATTGCCATTTATTCTCTAAATTAACAGAGGGACAAGAACTCGACCAGATTCATCGAAGAAATACATGTAGAAATTTATCAACAGAATCGAAGGACAAATTTTTGGCAAGAATCAATTCGCAATTCAAAAAACATTCCAGAAATCCACATGTGAAATTCTCAAGGCCATAAAAATCAAATTAGGGTTTCCAGATATCAAATATCAAATACGACAAGTCATAATCAAAATTAGAGACAATCAAGGTTCGAAAACCCCATATAACACCCATTCATCATCGGCATAAGGTATCTAATCGAAGAAAACAAATTTAAGCATTCGAATAAAAATTCAAAGGCCTTGCATTTCTTGTTTGATCGAGAGAAGTGATTGAAGCATTCGATTAATGGAAAAGAACCAATATCAATCGGATCGACGACCATCATGAATAAATTCGATACATTGCCACAATTTGAATCACAAACCCTAATTCCTCAATTCGACACCATTGAAAGAAGAAAAAGGAGGCAACCAATTTTAACTAAGTACAAAGGGGCCACTTCTTTTTTATTTTAAGTCTTTTATTTTTAAGAGTTTTTTATTTTTTGTAAAAACAATATGTTTTCTTGTTTTCTAAACTAGGGAGTTTTAACTATAAGATTTTGTAGTTAAGAAAATCAAAACATAGGATTTTAAGTCGTGTTAAGATTTTGAGCGCAGGATTAGAGCAGTAGCAGGGTTTGCAAGTTTACAGGCTTTTTAAGCGGGAATCTGTTTTAATACCTAGTAGAAATCTTGGGAATGCAGTAGTTGCCGAAGCTCGGTAATTCTTATGCATGATTTTTCTTTTTTGCGGTATCTTTATTATTATGTGTTTGTTTTTATTTTTAATTTAAAATAAACCCTATCCACCCCCACTAGGGTTAACCTATATCCAACAAGTGGTATCAGAGTCAGTGTCTAATTAACTCTAGAGTCATGAATTCATCTAATAATGCTTTTTCTGAGGGTCAGTCAATAATTAGACCACCTATGTCTAATGGAACTAACTATGTGTATTGGAAAGCTAGGATGGAAATTTATTTGTATTCGGTTGATTCTGAAGTATGGGATGTTATTGAATTAGGTTATAACTCTCCCACTATGACGATTAATGATGTTGAATTTCCTGAACCCAAAGATAGATGGGACGACACTGATAAAAAACTATATTCATTAGATGCTAAAGCTATGAATGCTCTTATCTGTGCTCTTGACAAAACTGAATATAACAAAATTTCTCATTGTAATACTTGACATGAAATCTGGCATACTTTGGAAGTCACTCATGAAGGAACGTGTCAAGTGAACGAATCTCGACTTACCCTATTAAGGAATGAACACGAAAACTTCACGATGCAAAAGGATGAGAATATAAAGGACATGTATGGTTGATTTTCTGTGCTAGTCTACAATGCTAGGGCTCTTCTAAAAACTTACTCTGAAGTGGAACTAGCAAGGAAAATCTTACGTGTTCTACCAATGAATTTTGAGGCTAAAGTCACGGCTATTCAAGAATCAAAGGATCTGAGCAATTTAAAAATAGAAGAGCTAATTGAAAATCTGATGACGTATGAAATGGAGTTGAAGGAAAGAGAAAAACTAAACAAGTCATATTCCAAGAAGAAGTCATTAGCCTTTACTAATACTGTTGACAATGATGACGATACATAAGATATTATTGAGCAGATTTCTATGGCTATTAAACATATCACGAAATGGAACAAATTCAAACCATAATGGAACAAGCCAAAAGGAAACAAACCATGGAACTATGGAAAATTCAGACGAGGTACTAATTTGTTACAAATACAAGAAGCCCAGGCATATGAAACCAAATTGTCCGCTGCTTAAAAACAAAAAGAAGAAAAAAGCTTTTGCAACAACATGGGATGATGAGGAAGGAGAAGAAGCTTCTGACAGCAGCGAGAAAGAAGCTAATCTATGTTTTATTGCACAAGCAGATTCAGAAGACAGCGAAGAAGAATATAGTGAGGTATGTTGGCGAGCTAAGGAGAAATAGAAATGGTATTTGGATTCCTGATTCTCTAGACATATGACAGGACACAAGATACTGTTCCTTAGCCTAGAAAAATATAAAGGTGGGAGTGTGACTTTGGGCCACAATAGAAAGTGTAAGATTATCAGTAAAGGTAAAGTCGGTAATAGTACTTTTGCTTTAACATATGTCTTATATGTTGACAATTTATATCACACTCTCATCTCTATAAGCCAATTGTGTGATAAGGGTATAAATTTGGTCTTTGATAGTGAGATTTGCAAAATCATTGAAACATTTATCGGCAACGTTATTTTCATAGGAAAGAAAAAAGGAAATGTTTACACACTTTCATTTGAAGATCTAATTCTTACTAGATGCTCGGTAGCCACTGAAGAAGAGGCAATTTTGTGGCATAGGAGACTAGCACATGCTAGTATGAGTCTCTTGGAAAAATTAGAATCAAAAGAGCTTGTTAGAGGCCTACCACATCAGAAATTTAAAAATAATAAAGAGTGTAAAGCATGTACCATGGGAAAACTTAGTCGTTCGTCATTTCATCTGAAAAATGTTGTTAGTACTTCTCGGGTTCTTGATTTAATTCATATGGACTTGTTTGGACCAAACGGTATTGCAAGCTTAAATGGGAAACATTATTATTATGAATTAGTTGATGATAATTCTAGATTCACATAGGTTTATTTTCTAGCCAGAATGTCTGAAACATTTGATTATTTTTCAAAGTTTTCAAAACTTGTTCAAAATGAAAAAGGTGTTTCAATTAAAACTTTGAGAAGTGATCATGGAGATGAATTTGAAAATTTAGACTTTGAAAGGTTTTGTGAAGAAAATTGTTTTAAATATGAATTTTCCGCTCCTCGAACACCTCAACAAAATGGGGTTGTCGAAAGGAGAATTTGTACATTACAAGAATTGGCTAGATCCTTGTTCAGTGAGTATAAATTGTCTCTAAACTTTTGGGTAGAAGCAATTAATACTTTTTGCTTTCTAGTACTTAATCTTTCCTCTTTTTTAATTTTAATGGCAGCTGAGCCTATTCCCGCCCTACCCAACCCAAACCCTTCCTTTTCTCTCTCCTCCAAATCCAAATCGCCAGCCCTAATTCCCAACCCACCGCCTCCGATTCGTCCGCCAGACCCTCCCTTAACACAGCCCTCCCCTCTAGATGACCCACAATCATCTAGTCAAACCGTAAACCCAACTTCATCTGCGCCCTCATCTGTTCAGCCTTCTAGCAAGCAACCAACTGAACAAACTTGGACTTCAGATCGGCTTTTCCGCAACCTTCCTCGAAATGCCAGTAAGTACACACCTGTTCAGTATCATATTACTTACAAAGATGGGAAGATGGTCCCCACAGCTGATATTGTAGGAGCTGGAGAGAAAATATGGAACAGTTATGTGGTCGGGTTTTTCATTGATAAACCGCTTCCATACACCATGGTGATGGAAACTCTAAAGCAAAGATGGCACTTGCGAGGAACATATGAAGTAAAATCTGATGGTACCTTATTTTTGTTCAGATTCATGGATGATTCCGACAGAGAAAAAATAATAAGAGGTGACCCGATTGTTATGAGAAATAAATTGTTCATCATAAAACAGTGGGACTCTAATGTAAGCAACGTACGCGGTTCTATTAGAGCTGTTCCGGTCTGGTTGAGCATGTCAAATATCCCGATGTACTTATGGTCACCACCTGGAATTAATTGGCTTGCAAATCGGTTGGGTAGACTGATATGCTTAGGAAGTGCTACAGAAGCGTTGGCAAGAATTACGGATGCAAAATGCCTCATAGAAATAACACCTGATTGTGAACTTGTGAATGAATTCCAAGTTGAAAATCCAGATGGAACGACACAAAATGTACAAGCTACTTTTCTATGGCAACCAGACATTTGTGTGTACTGCAAAGTGTTCGGACATAAGAGTGTGAAATGAAAAATCAGAAATGAAGCAAATGAACTTGAAAAGAGTACTGCAATGAAACAAAAAGAGAAGGAAAAATCCGGTAAAGAGGTTGAGCAAATAAGTAACAAGCAAATACAGAGTGAAGCACAAAAGAAGACATGGACAACAGTGATAACGAAAAGAAGAAGGATGTATCCGGTACGAACGGGAATAGATTATGCAAAGAGAAATGCGATAGGGAGAATCAACAAATCAAAAACAGTCAAAGAAAATGCAACAAAGAAAATAACAGGAACCTCTACGAGCACTGCTGTGTATAACAACTTTTCTACCCTTACCTCCCCCGACGAAGAAGTTATTACAGCAGAACAAGACAATGTAGAAACAGAATCAAATATGAACGAGGAAAATGATCAAAATGAAAGAATTGAAGGAAATACCAATGATAAGAGAGAACAGCAAAAGAATGAAATGAAAAAGCAAAAAGGAATACTAGACAACTCTGCACAAAACAATGTGCAAAAGAAAACTGATGATAAAGGGAAGAAAACAAAGCAAAAGTGCAAAGGAAATAGTGGAGTTAAGGCAATTGTAACACGTGAAGACTTGAGCGTGCATGGCATCATAAATGATCCAACATGCATAAACGATATGCATCCCCTTCAAGAAACGAATATAGCAAACTATCCAGATGTGTCCATAATAAACAGACCCCAGATCCAACCTATACCCTCCACATCACCCAATACCCAGCTGACATCAGCTAAAATCTCTCAACCCTCCAGCTCAGAGCCTCCGGCGAAATTCAGTACTTCATCCATTTCTCAGTCAGAAAATGTTGTTACATGTAAATAGTCCAAATCCAAAAAACAGAGAGCCAAAACCTCCTCTAAATTCAAATCATCCCATACCTCTGTCTCCATGCTCAACCAAATATCAGATCCTACATTAGATCCACTGTCCCCTCCTTTAGCTGACTTATTCTCGAAAAGAAAATCCAGACTTTTCAAGATACAAATAGAATCAGAGTCGGCGTCTAGACCTGCGAAAAAGAAAAAAAGGCAAAAAGAAATGAGGTATAGACAATTGAAGCAATGCACGACGATATGAACTTATCACCAATTGACCAAGAATACTTCTCTGATGTATCAGCCCAGTTTTTCCATACTCCAAAATCCCCAATATCTTCTCCTAGAAGAACTCGAAGTTTAAGCAAAACCCCAATAGTTTAATCATGCAGTGCAACATTGCTGCATGGAACATTAGGGGCGCACACAAATCCTCAAAATTAGACCAAATAAAGACCCTCATTAACGAACACCACCTCTCCCTCATCTCCATTTCAGAAACTAAATTCAGTAACATCCTCTCAACTAAAGCCGTGGCATACATAAATCCTTGTTGGTCCTCTCTAACCAACCATGATCAAGCATCCTATGGTAGGCTGCAAATCTTGTTTGACCCGACCATCTTTCATATAACCCCCATCCTCCAAGATTACCAATTCATCCACTCCAAAGCCATTCATATTCCATCATCCTCTCCCCTTCTTCTAACCTTTATATATGCTAGCAACACCCCTTCGGTAAGAAAGCAAATGTTGGAAGCATTACCTAATCTCAATTAGCCTTCTCTCCCCTGGGTTGTCATTGGAGATTTTAACTGCTCCTTCCTATCTTCGCATAAGCATGGAGGCCCTCCGCTTAGCCTAACCGAACTTTCCCCGCTAAATGAATCCATGCACAGATCATCCCTTATTGACATCCCAACCTCTGGCTCGGATTTTACATGGTCAAATAAAAGTATTCAAGGTCCTAGAACGCTGACCAAAATCGATCATGGTCTTATGAACTATAATGCCTTAACATCCTGGCCATCCATACACATAAAGATCACCATGCCTCTTCTTTCCGACCACTGCCCTCTCATCTTATCCTTTGGCTCAGCTCCATCTTTTCATCAGGTAAATTTCAAATTTTTTGACGTATGGACATCGAATGCTGCAGGTGGTAGAAGATGCATGGAAAATACGAACATACGGCAACCCGATGTTTATACTGCAGCAAAAGCTCCAAAATACAAAGGAAGCACTAAGGAAGTGGTCAAAGGAAATATATGGAAAAGGTAGTAAAAGATCAACAGCACTCACAGAAAAACTTGAGCAAATACAACAGCTAACCATACAACCGAATGCAGACGCGATCAACTTTCAAAGAGAAAAAGAACTGTCGAAGCAACTGGAAGAAGCTCTTGAAACTGAAGCAAATATGATAAAGCAGAAAAATAAGGAACAATGGACAGTCCATGGCGACAGGAATACAAAAATATACCATGCATCCCTGAAGATAAAACAGGCAAAGGAATACATACATCAAATTGACGATGAGCAAGGGAGCTGTTTTTCTAACCCAGCTGATGTGGATAGTGCATTCATGAAATACTACACGGAGTTACTAGGAGAAGATAATGCTGAACCGAGCCATGTTTTCTTGGACAACCTTCTGATAACCACAGTCAGTGATGACAATCATGAATTTTTGACAAGACAAGTCTCGGACAATGACATAAAGGAAGCTATATTTACAATGAGAAAAGCAGCCTCACCTGGTCCGGATGGATTTACTGTCTCCTTCTATATTCATTGCTGGAATATCATCTCTCCGGTAGTCCTTAAAGCGGTGCGCAGTTTTTTCACTAACAGCAAACTTCTATCATCAATAAATTCAACCAACCTTGCATTGAAACCTAAATGCCATAACCCGACCAATGTCACTCAATTTAGACCGATCGCTTGTTGTAATGTAATATACAAAGCAATATCTAGGATTCTTGCTTCAAGACTAAAAGTTGTGCTGCAGCCGATAATCTCTACGAATCAAGCAGCATTCCTTCCTTTACGAAGTATCTTGGACAACGTTTTGCTGACTCATGAACTTTTGAATGGCCACTCTGGTAATAATGTCTCCCCTAAAGCCATGATGAAAATTGATATAAAGAAAGCTTTTGACTTCGTCAAATGGTCATCTATCGTTAGCATTATGTTAAAAATGAAATTTCCGGTTAAATTTATATACTGGATATACATTTGTATCTCCACGGTGAGATATTCTCTTGTTTTCAATGCCCATTCCGTTGGATATTTTAAAGGCAAGAAGGGGCTGAGGCAAGGAGATCCGATATCGGCGTACCTTTTCATCATGCTAATGGAGGCGCTAACCAAAGAATTTGAGCGGCAAGTTTCCCTCAAAAATTACACTTTACATCCCAAATGCAAAACACCTTTGATTACATCTATAGCCTTTGCCGATGATCTCCTCATTTTCACCAAACCAACTACCTCATCCATTCATTCCATTATGACATCTTTAGATGCATTTAATGCCTTCTCTGGCTTAAAAATCAACAGTGAAAAATCTCAAATTCAATTAGCTGGACTATCCCTGTCTCAGACTCATTCTGTTGTTTCCGCAACTGGTATGGCATCTATGGCTTCCAACACGTCCTATCTTGGAATTCCGTTAGCAACTAAGCGCATCACTATGCCTCAATGCGTTCCGCTATATGAGAAAATAACTTATGTTCTTACTAGATGGGAAAATAGATACTTAACGCAATCAGGTCCTCTGGTGATATTAAATGCAATTATATTTTCGATGACGGTGTACTGGTGCCGAACATTTATGCTTCCCACAAAATTGATAAACATGCTGAAAAAGGTAATGCGTAACTTCTTATGGTCGGGATCTATTCACACAGTCAAGCTTGCTCCAATAGCATACAAAAAAATAGAATTTCCGAAGAAATATGGTGGGCTGGGTCTAAAGAATATCAAATACTGGAATATAGCTGCATTATCTCATCACTTTTAGTCCCTTGTCTTGAAGAAAGAAACTCTTTGGGTTAGATGGAGCCTTAAACACAACTTAAAAAGTGAAGACATATGGGTAGCATCTACTAAACCGTCGCAGAGTTGGGTTTGGAAATCAATGCTAAAGGTTAGAAAAAAAGTCCTGCCTTTTTCAAAACTATCATTATCTATTAACAGTAACGTTAAGTTTTGGCATGCTCCATGGATTGAGAGTGGTGTAATATTGCAAAGAAGAATTGGATTTAATGAAATACAAAATAGCGGGATTCCTTTGAATGCAAAAGCAACAGACTATATTAGAAATGGGGTCCTTACTCTGTCACGAACCTCCAGTACCGCATTGAATGCTGTATGGAGACAATATGACCGAATGACATACACCTTCACGCATCAAGATGAGTACAAATGGACGGGAGAGAACACACAGCATCAGATTTCTGTAGTATACAAAGCATTAATGGGAGAAAATGATTTAGGCGCATTTAGGTGGTACAAAAGAATATGGAACAGAAGCTCCAATGAAAAGCTAAATTATATGCTATGGAAGGTGAATGCAAACGCTCTTCATACATTGTCCAATCTTGTCCGCAAAGGCATGAATGTATCGAATATGTGTGTTTACTGTAGATCACATGAGGAAGATATGAATCATCTTTTCTTTTCATGCTCCTTTACACACTTTTTATGGAAGAAAATCAAAGATCGAGGAGGATATGCGGCGCCGGTGATCGATAACAAGGAAGAATGGCTGACGGTTTACAAGGCAACTAGGTGGAAACAAGCTTCAACATATGAGCTGCTTATAATGCTCAAGGTCTCGATAAATGAAATATGGAAAGAAAGGAACCAACGGATATTCAATGGGAAGAAGGAAAGTAGGTTGCGGATCTATCATACTATCTGCAAAAGTATCTTCAGAGAAATTTTGTTGTCTCCTATAGATTTTGACATCACTGTTCAAAACAAATGGAGCTAATTTCTTTTCCATTTACTCTTTTGTTTTAGTTTTATTTATTGTACTCTTGCACACGTTTGTATTGTAAGTCTTCTTATAATATAAATAAAATGGTAGGGGCCATTCAACCCCGCAGGCTTTGCCAAAAAAAAAGCTTAACATCTCATATTTTAGAGTTTTGGATGCCCTTGTTATATTCTCAACACAAGAGATCAACTTGGAAAAATTTTGTCGAAAGTTGATGAAGGAATCTTCATGGGTTACTCTTCGAAAAGCAAATCTTACAGAATCTTAAGTAAGCAATTAAGAACAATTGTTGAAACCATTAATGTGAAGTTTGATGAATCGGTCTTGGAGATGACTGGTGGAAAGGAAAAAGATGATTGTGTTGTGCAAGAAAGCGAAAAGGAAAATAATGAAGTTAAAGCTAGCAGTGATGAAGTCACAGAAGCAATAGTTGAAGCTGAGAAGTTGAAATTCAGACCCAACCATTCTCCAGAATTGGCAATTGGAAGTCTAATGGCTGGTGTTCGCACGTGTTCCTCTCTCAATATGAATGTTTATGTTTTATGTATTCACAATGCTTTTATTTCTGAAATTGAACCTTGTTCTTATAATGTTGCTCTTAACGATGAATGTCAATTTTAGCAATGCAAGATGGACTCAACTAGTTTGAGAGGAATAGGGTCTGGAAATCGGTTCCTAGGACAAATGATTATCCAATTGTTGGAATGAAATGGGTGTTTAAAAATAAATCTGATGCATCTAGAAATGTAATAAGAAATAAAGCTAGGTTGGTTGCAAAAAGTTACAATCAAATTGAAGGCATTGGTTTTGAAGAAACATTTTCCCTAGTTGCTAGGTTAGAAGCATTTAGAATTTTGCTATGTTTTGCATGTTTTAAGGGTTTCAAACTTAAGCAAATGGATGTTAAGAGTACCTTTCTAAATGAAGAGCTAAAAGAAGAAATTTTTGTTAAACAACCCCCTGGTGAAAGTTTCGAGTTTCTAATTCATGTGTACTAACTAGAAAAGCATTATACGGTCTGAAGCAAGCTCCTAGAGCATGGTATGACTGTCTATGTAAATATCTTTTGGAAAATGGTTTTAGAAAGGGATGTGATGACACAACTTTTTTATTACATAATGGTGATGATTTCTTGATTGTTCAGATTTATGTTGATGACATCATTTATGGTACTATTAATGATCGTTTATGTGAGAAATTTGAAAAAGTCATGTAGGACAAATTTAAGATGAGCTTGGTAGGTGAATGGAAGTACTTATTTGGGTTTCAAATCAAGCAAAACAGTAAGGAAAATTTCATTTCTCAAACAATGTTTGTGATGGAGTTGCTAAAAAGATTTGGAGTTGAAGATGCAAAACCAATGAGAATACCAATGAGCCCAACAACCAAGCTTGACAAAGATGAAAAGGGGTTGCTATTGATCAAAAAAATATTGCGGGATAATCGGTTCACTTCTTTATTTTCTGCTTCTAGACCCGATATTAGGTTTTCTGTCTGTTTGTGTGCTCTTTTTCAGTCTAAAGAATCTCATTTAAAAGCCCTAAAATGAATCTTGAGATATTTGTTGCACACACAAAAACTTGGCTTGTGGTAACCCTCTTTTGATAACTTTGAATTAGTTGAATTTTCTGATGTTTATAATGCTGGTTCACTCACTGGTAAGGAAAAGCACTAGTGGAACTTGTTTCATGTCTGAACACTCTCTAGTTTCATGATCGAGTCGAAAACAAAGCTGTATTGCAGCGTCCATTTCTAAAGATGAATATATTATTACTTTAGGAAGTCGTTGTGCACATCTTTTATAGATGATGTAAACTCTCTCTGATTTTGGCCTAATCTATAAACAAGTACCATTGGAATGTAACAATAAGAGTGCAGTAGATTTATCAAATATGCATGTCCATCATTCATGCACGAAACATATTGATGTGAGACACCATTTCATTAGAGAGCATATTGCCAATGAGGACATTTTTATTGAATTTATTCCAGTTGAATCTCAACTTGGTGATATTTTTATGAAACCCCTTCCTAAAGAAAGATTTTCCAGATTACGCTTGGATTTGGGGATTATAGAAATTGATTAACTCCTCTGTAGAAGTGATTTTCCAAAAGTGATATATATGTATGTATGTAAGTGTGTGTGTGTGTATATATATATATATATATATATATATATATATATATATATATATATATATATGAGAAGTGTTCCGGGAGATCCCTATTTTGCAGCACCTCTATAGCACTCCTACCTTACCGTGATCTACACTAATTCAAATCAACCAAATCCAATATGATTTTATAGATGTTTAATCCTCATATATATTATCATCTATTCAAAATTTGAGCTCGTTCTGACATTCGTAAAATAATATATTTGATGTTTAAATTTAACGGTTCGAATAAATGTCTAAGCTGTGAATAATTAACATAATATTTTGAAAGAGGTAATTAGGGAGAAGGACAAACTTTGTCAAAAAATTAGGCTGAAGGACATCAGGTTTTATTTTTAGTTTGAAGGACAAAAATCAAAATTAAACTGAAGGAAAATGCTAAATGTAATTAGCATTATATTGAGTTTTTTACACTACACGAAAATGCTAGTTTTAACTAGCATTATTCAGTTTTACACTGCAGAAAATGCTAATTATATATAGCATTGTCCTTCAGCCTAATTTTTTTCAACGTTTGTCCTTCAGCCTAAAAATAAAACTTGACGTCCTTCAAACTAATTTTTTTTCAAAGTTTGTCCTTATGCCTATTTTCCACATTTACATTTTGAAAATTTACGAATATCAAAACAAGCTCAAATTTTGGATAGATGATTATATATATATGGATTGAACATCTACAAAATCTTGTTGGATTTGAATTAGTGTAGCGCACGGTATGGTAGGCATGCTAAAGGGGTGATGCAAAAAAGGGGTTCCCGGAACACTCATATATATATAATGTGGATGTTTTGAGATTGTCTACTGATATTTTAACTCTTCCCCTATATTGTTTGTGTGCGCAACTGAACTGAAGCTATTTGTCTACCGATGGACTGGGTACCAACAACATCATGAGTCCATGACACCAGAAAAAATAACATAATATGAGATAAAACATAATAGATCTCATTACAGTTGATGAAAATAGAAATATGAACGGGCAGAATAAAAAAAAGTTATGCTCATTTTATAGAAGGAACATTTGATTTGCTACAAAGTATTTTGAACATAAACATAAATCTAAGTAAAATATTTCCCTCTCATATGCAGAGTAGATTACTATGTGATGTGACACAAATCTAAGTAAAATATTGCAATACAAATCATTTTGCATTTCAATCTGACAATGTTAATTTGATTGGGCTTATCTACATAACATAAATTTTAATTATTCACTTTTAGATTTCCCTATAAATCTACTCAACGGTTAAGCAATACTACAAGTTGAAGATATGTAGGCTTACGACTGCAAACACAAATGTTAAAAAAACCCAAAGTAACGAAGAAGGCATGGTGTTCAAATTCATATCTGAGGAATATAAGAATTTGAACAGTGTTTGAATTCCTCAAACAAAGAATCGAACACCGGAATAGAGATTTTTCGAATCAATTATACTGATAGATTGTTGAATGCAACAACGGAAATTAGGAATGATAATACTAAATATTAAGAGATCCATAAAGCAAGCGGTTATGGTATGAAGAAAAAGAATCGTAGGTAGTGAGAAGTAAAGTAGGCTACCGTTTCGTTTTCAAACTGCTCAGTTAATGTTTGCGTCCGTGTCGGACGCTTCCGACGTGTCGATGTGGGGTCCACAACATTTTCCCCTTTCAACCAAACAGTTCAAAAGGTAGTTTTCGTGTTCAACGCAAGTCAACATCTGTTCAAAAGGTAGTCCCCAAAAAACCACATTCCCCGTTCGTAACAATTTCTCTTTAAATAACTCTTCAAAATACCCCTTTCTGTTCAAAATCAAATGCACCCTAAGTCTGGTCTAAGTAACTGTGAAGGCTAATTTTGAAATACGAGATCACAGTGATGCCACATAAGTAAGGATTAGATTCCGCTTGCTTATTTAAGTAAATAGATTGTATAGTATAAATCATAGTACTCTAGTATGAATGAAAACACTTGCAACGATTACTCGATCAACATTATGTGAAAACAGAGCAACTATCCTATTGGACAGTAACGATAAACCTTTATTCACCAATGTAGTCATTTTAATAATAATAAGCATATTAATTAAATAAAAAATCGACAATTAAGTGATACATTCTAAGCAATTTAATTCCATTTTTCGGAAATTTCGTTGATTGCTAATTTTGTAATCGGGTCATGGCTATAAATAAAAGAATTTGAACCAAATGCTTTATTTGTATTCCCAATTGAGTTAGTTGTTTACATGATTACTATTAGGGACCCCAAATTATCACAAAACCAATTGATAATGTGAAGGGTGTACTCTTAATATTTATAGATAATTTATTTTATAAATTTCCCGATGTAGGACTTGTCTCAACAATTACTTAAGATTATATTATCTGGTTTTACTTCTCATAATAAAGTCAGCGGTAAGCCTCTAGCATTATATTAGACATTTAGATGTTTAATGAAAAGTTGGAAACATAGCATACATTCATCTTTATTTCTCACAATCCTTTTTCAATTGATACATTTCTCTTCATGGCTATCTAAGGAGAGATGTTATACATGGTGCTGAAAATATGACATAATATACATGGTTAGACATGCTTGACTTTTGATGTTAAAAGTAAACATTTTGTTTAAAGACAAGGCATTAATAATCATAATTCCAAATAAAGAAGGAAAAAAAGTAAGGTTATCTTATTTCATTAGTAAAGTAAAAATCCCATAACGAAATTTATACAAACAATAGTTTATTTCTGTTTTTTGATGCATCTCATATTCTCATTGAAAAGGCTACATTAGCATTGTGTTATAACTGATTAGATTACCGTTGTTAGACAAAATAAATAGTAAATATCATACTTGAAATTATAACAGAAACTGACTTAAATTTAGTGCACATCATGTATGCTTGACTCGGACAAACCAAGCAAATACGTTGAACTGTTATCCAGAATAAAGTTCTATTTTATCATATTAGATCATGTAAAATGTGATTATTTGATTTTTCCTGTTTGTGTGTCAGGCTGTTACAGAGCCATCGGTTTGTTATATAATAATATGCTTGTACCTCTCAAAATGCATAGCCTAGCAATTGTGTTTCAATACATGGTACTTATTTTATCTTGCATAGATGTAATACCAATAAATATAAAATAATTGGCATTTTACACCATTGATTTTATCCATTTTTACTCAATATCTAGCATTACATGTGTTTCGGGAGTTTGGAACATACTGTGAATTAAACATGTTAAGGAATAAGGAAGGGTCTGCTGAGCTAGGAGGTGAGGTTTATTCATCTTGGAACTTTTTCCTCCAAGTAGTGTTAGAACTTTTTGTCAATACACGATTGTATTAAAAAATTAGATCTTTTTGTCAATACACGATTGTATAGCGAATAGACAGTAACAACTATCAATGTTACTCAATAATGCCACAATTGTCAAGTTAAACTGTGATTATAACAATGACAGTAAGCGAGACCGATTGTGCACTAGATTGGAGTGGTAACAAACCGTCACCAACATATTAGAAGAAGAATATTTCAATAATGTCCGAGTCCAGAAATGATTCTGTTTCCTTAAAACAATATTGTCGTCGTATGCACTGATTGTCGTGATAGAAATTTGTTTCCCAGGATAAAACAGACCAACCAGTAGTGCAGTGCTAGCAAACGGAGCTTCGACGAACTGAAGTTGATTATAGAAACTTGAACAGAGAATTACTTTAAAGAAGTAGTAGCAAATTGAGAAGAATAACTAATTTGTATTCTGTCTCATTTTGGGCCAAGTTTTTATAGGCCGGAGGAGGCGCCTATCTGAACATTAATGACCCTTGAAAAGGTTGCGACCCTTTAACCAAGCGGTGCATAAATGTACGTGCGCATTTATGATGAAACGGTTGTATCCCTTCAATAGAATGGATATGCCAGATCAAAATAACTCGTTTCAGCGCAATAGGCTCAAACTGTATTAAGCGGCCTATTTAACCATGAGACCCCATGAATCCCAAGGCACAATGCCCAATTTTTGACACTAATATAACGTCAAGGACCCCAAAAGTCCCAAAACACTAAGCCCAATTTGACATAAATATAATATTGTGTCATGGACTCCAAGAGTCTCAAGGCACTAAGCCCAACTTGATATCAATATGATACTGTGTCATGGACTTCAAGAGTCCTAAGGCACTAAGCTCAATTTGACATCAATATGATATCGTGTCATGGACTCCAAGAGTCCCAAGGTATTAGGCCCAATTTGACATCAATATACTATTGTGTCTTAGCTTAGCCACATTGTTATTCACAAGCCCTCTTCTCCTTTATTTATATGCACCTATAGAGAAGTAGGTACTCATATTTCATAATGTGGGACTTAGATTGCTTTCCCCTCTTCTTCCGAAATTCCTCATCTTCCAAAATTCCTCTGGATCATTCGTTTCCAACAATACCCCATACGAATGAGCAATCGTTCTTATTTTCACGAATCATTTATCGCATCAGTTAAAGTAGCACATGGGGCCTTGAACTTTCCTAGTGATTACCTATTTGAATCACAGGCGAATCAGTAGACATAGAATGTCCTTGAACTGTAAGCCTTTTGTGTAATTCCAAAGTAGATTACACATGATAAATGTTTCCTATAATCCTTCGTTCTCTGTATGTATTCGTTTTTGCCTTGAACACCTGCCTGGTCTCATAAGTGCTTAGAGAATTTGGCTTCATAATTCACTTTGAAGTCGTGCCTTCACACTTATGAAGGTGATTCTGTAAAGGCTATTCCTTAATTCCTCAAATACAGACATTATTAAAAGTATTAATACTTATCCTTTTTCAACACGTAATGGACTGACTTATCATAGGAATGGTTTGTGTGTAACAGTGCCATAAAGTTTCCCTTAAACTTCGTTGTCCCTTTGAACCTAGATCTTGGGATCTCCAATCAATAAGGTGGGCTTTCCATTTTAGAAAAACCTTTATTCTATAAGCCTTAACCCCATTTCCATCGATAAGATTTGAACTTTCTCTTGGAAAGCCTTTTGTAAGTGGATCCGCTAAGTTATCTTTATGAACTATTAAGATAACCACGTTAGAGAGAAGTTGTCTTATCATTTTATGTCTACAACGAATATGCCTAGATTTACCATTGTATAGTGTACTATTAGCTCTTCTAATAGTTGATTGACTATCACAATGTAGACATGTAACACCCCACCTCCGTTAAGGTCACTCACAAAGGGAATGCCTTAACTTTGGTGGAGCATTTTAGTAATCAGAACAGAAACTTACAAGACAGATAAAACAGTACTTGAAAAATTTATAACTTTATTACAACAGAAACCGAAATAAGCTTGGTTACATCCTTTCAAATCACAATATCAGAATTCAAGTACAAAATATCAGTCTTGTACAAAAGCCTTCAGAATGCATAGTTTAAAATCATAATCCCCATAGAAGAAGACAAGCCATACTTTAAGCACTTCAAGCGGAAGAAACCTGGATCAAGCTAGAGTACTCCCTTCTACAAAACCTGGGGGGGAACGGAAGAAAGGAGGCGAAACAACAAGGGTCGACAAAAAGTCTGGCAAGTCCAGTGATTTTCAGTTATGAACAGATAATAATAACATGACATGAAAATAAAACCGGATGAGAGATAACAGTAACAGGTGTAGCGGATATAACAGAAGAACAGAATGACATAAGCTATTTCTTTACACTTCTCTGCACTAATACTAGTATAACAGAATTAGGTGTCACCCTAATGTCTAAACTGAAACAGAAACGGGAACAGAATAATTTCCATAGAAGAGAATGCTAGAAATGGCCCTTTACCACCCCAATAGAAACAGACAGAAACAGAATGCTAATAATGGGCCTTTACCACCCGAACAGAAATAGACAGAAACAGAATGCTAATAATGGGCCTTTACCACCCGAACAGAAGGTACAGAAACAGATTAATCCCTACGGAAACAGAATGTGGAATTAGGTGTACACTAGTAAATGGGCCTTTACCACCTGAACAGACGGTACCACACAGAAACAGACAGGTGTTACCACCCAACAGAAACAGACGGTACCCACAGAAACAGACAGAACAAAGTGTACCCTAAAACCCTACCCAAGCGATCGGCTCCCTAATACATAAATACCCTGTGTCGGCCCCACAGTAGGGTGTATCACTCCCTAAAGTGACAACCAATTGGCACAGACCTATTTACAGATGTCACGGCGTCTTACATCCTCATAGGCAGACCGGGATCCATGCACGCACATGACCCGGTTGGAACGCACCATCAACACCCCTCGCCATTATCAGAATGAACCGCTTATAATTAGTTCAATAGGTGTGCCCGGACCCTACCTACTGTTGGGTCAAAGTTTTGATACCAGAAAGGGTTACTGACTAATATGGGTCCCAAACAACAGATGACACAAGTAATTCCCATCCTAACCTTGTGTCCCCAGACTAACAGATTTCAGATTAACTTGTTTACAAGTTCAGACATACAGAATTCAGATCAACTAGTTCACAGACAAGTTTTCAGACTAACGGATCAGATATACAGATTTAACAGACTTACCGATTAACCAGTTATAGATTAATAGACTTACAGATTTGTCTAACTTTGTAATTGGGCCTACAGATTCACGGAACATATTTATTAAATTCATCAGTCTAGTGGGTTTAAACCTATCCGCCCAACACGTTTTAGACATCATATTTATCTCAGATTTTCATTAATTAAATATTAATGCCCAGACCACTCACATTAGACTGACAGTTTGCGGCTACTGGTTAGGCCGGTTGGTTCCGGGCAGATTTCTGCCGCAAACTGAGTCTAACCTCGGGTTTCAAGCACGCTATGACTAACTTCTCACATTAGAACCTATTGTTTGCGGCCACTGGATGTGCCGGGCGGTTCCGGGCAGAATTACGCCGCAAACTCATTCTAACCTCGAGTTAGCCATGTTTATCTTTGCGGCCAATTAATTAATAATTTACCATTTATGCCCACGCCTAATATACATGTCAATTATTCATAGCTAATTCAGATTATGTCAATACTGACTGAATATATCAACTTAACAGATATAGCAGATAACAGATTTTCGCAGATTAGGCGACTTAACGGATTCAGCAGATTAAGTAATTTAGCGGATTTAGCATATAACAGATTTGGCATTTTCAGCAGACTTAGCAGATGACAGATTTGGCAGATGAACAGATCTAGCAGACTAGGCAGTAGAGCAGAACTAGCAGATTAAGCAATATAACAAAACTAGCAGATTAGGCAATATAACAGAACTAGCAGATTAGGCAAATATAGCAGAACTAGCAAATTAGGCAAATATAACAGATTTAATCATTCCTTAAAGTTTCACAAACATATCTTGCCTAATTATAAATTTGGCCTAAGTTTGCATGCCTAAATAGTTGTCATTATTCACACTATGATCAATTACCCCACGTTTGCATTGAATTTACATGTCGCAGATTATGGTCATAATTTACATGTCCCAATTTAGTTCAACTTGCCTAGTACAAAAGATTCACATATAAATTATACCAAATATAGCCATCGATTTCAATGCATGTCATATATTCAAAAATCTCCTACTTAGGTGTTATTCACATTTGATAGTTATCCAATCTTAATATAGATCTTCACACCTAAGTCATATTCTCTTTCAAATCATGAATTGTTATATAAACAATATGCCCAACAATCTAGTTATAACAGATCATAATTCAAAATATGCGTTATGCCCAATGTCTCAAGTCACATGTTAACATACCATGGTTCCTCTTCTTCCAATTCACAGAATATGCATAGATCTAAATCTAGTTTACAACCTATGTCCTTTTTCTTAAATCAATCACAGATTAGCCATGTCCAATTATGCCACATTCATTATTTGTCCCAAACATTTTAGCGTTCGTGCGTTAATCTCTTAGGAGATTGGCGCAGGCTTGTAGTAGCCTGGCTATAGAATAGAAAGAAGAAGAGATACAGAATAAAATAGATCGGAACAGAACATACACAATCTCAAATTCAGATTTACAATCATGTCACAATTATGATTAAAGTTTATATCGGAAAATAACTACACTTGCCTTCCGTGGTTAAAGAAAGAACTTTAATTTGTTGTAGAATCGTTGTAGGAGCTTTAATCTCTAGTTTGATTGAGTTTGGAGGCTAAGAGAATTGCTTAGAGAGCGGCGACCATGATCAAGAGGAAGTCCAGCAACATTTTGATGTAAGAATGTTTTGTTATCCATTAGGTTAGGTCTTAGGATGTATTTATAGGTGTAGGAACTCATTTAGGCCCTCATATTAACTCTAGAACTCATCAGGTCCGTCCAAATACGTCACAGCCCCCAAAATCGCACACACACACGCACCAGGTTCGACCAGGGAGGTCGAGCCCCAGGTCGACTGCCCAGTCGACCTGGTCTGGGGGGGGGGGGGGTCGACTGCCCAGTCGACTCCCTAGTCGACCTGGGTCGGGGGGGGGGGGTTGACTGCCCAGTCGACTCCCCAGTCGACCTGGGTCTGGGTGGGAAATTTCCCGCCCAGTCTGTTCTAGGTTTGAAATTCGAATTCGAGTTGTTTTGAACTCTGAATATTTCTGAAACTTCGGAGGGTCATATCTCCCTCATACGGACTCCGATTCTTGCAAACTCAGACTCGTTTCCAAGCAGAATTCCGAGACGAACGCAATGGCGCAACCCGTTTCCCTTGATTCTTATTTTAAAAATTAATTATCCTCTGATTTGTTGCTTATACGTTCACAGAAAATACGGGGTGTTACAAGACATATTGGAGGCATAAATTTTCTCCTATTAGGAATGTCTTCCAAGAAGCTTCGAAACTATTCTGCTTCTTATGCAGTTTTATCTAGTGCAATAAACTCTGATTTCATCACAGACCTAGCGATACAAGTCTGTTTGGGTGATTTCCATGAAACTGCTCCATTTCCTAATGTGAACACATATCTACTTGTAGACTTTGTATCATGTGATCCATTGATCCAATTTCATCTATGTATCCTTCCACTATTGAAGGATAGTTTGTATAGTATAGACCATAAATCTGCGTATACATTTGATATCGTAGAACTCTGGCTATCGCTTTCCAATGATGCTTACCAGTATTGTTGGTAAATCTATTTAGTTTGCTTACATCATATGCGATTTCAAGCCTAGTACAGTACATGATACTTCCCAGTATACGAGAGTATTCCAATTGGTAGATACCATCACTAGTGTTCTTTACCCAATTTTAGTTCATATCTACTGGTGGTTTTGCAATAGTTACATTATATTGCTTGAATTTTTCAAGTATTTTGTTGATGTAATGCGATTGGGATAATGCATATCCCTGTGGTGTTCTCAGAGTTTTTACACCCAATATCACATCAGTCAGACCTAGGTCTTTCATATCGAATCTAGAGGATAACATATCCTTTATAGATGTTATTATGGCCTTGTTATTGCCTAGGATCAATAGGTCATCAACATAAAGACAAATAATGACATATCCAATATGAGTATGTTTTATGTACACACATTTATTTGATTCATTTATCGTGAATTCATATGATAACATAATATTATCAAACTTCTCATGCCACTGTTTTGGAGATTGCTAACTTTATTCTCATTTTCTGAGATTAGAAATCCTTCAGCTTGTTTCATATAGATTTCTTCCTCTAGTTCACCATTCAAGAATGCAGTATTAACATCCATTAAATGTATTTTTAAGTCATGTATGGTTGCTATAAGCTATCTTATCCATGTTACTGATGAATATGTATCAAGACAGTCCAGGTCTTCCTTTTATCTAGATCCTTAGACTACGAGCTTTGTACTTGTCTATTGAACCAATTGGTTTCAATTTCTTTCTAAATATCCATTTATCACCTAAGGTCTTACATCCTTAAGGTAAATCAATCAATTCCCATGTATGATTGGACATAATGGATTCAACCTTATTGTTAATCGCCTCTTTTCAATAAAGGGCATCGCTGGAAGACATAGCTTGTTTGTATGCCAATGGATCATCTTCTAACATAAAGGTATAGAAGTCTGATCCAAATGTTTTTAAGGTCCCTGACCTCTTACTTTTTCTTGGTTCTTCCACTTGATGCTCAGGACTATGTTGCTGAGTATTATTTTGTTCAACATCCTTAAGAGAATTAGGAAATTCATCTTCCTTGGTCTCTTAGGTGTATGATTTTCAATACCCTATTTCAAGGGGAATATATGTTCGAAAAATATAGTGTTTATCGACTCAATGGTGGCATTTTCACGAATATCATCAATTTCAGATTTGTGTACCAAAAATCGATATGCGACACTATTTTGTGCATATCCAATGAATGCACAATCAACTATTTTTGAGATTATTTGGTTTTGTAACCTCTACCTTGGCAAGACACCCCCACACTTTTAAGTATTTGTAGGATGGTGGTCTATTTTTCCAAAGTTCATGAGACGATTTAAATGCTTTCTTTCAAGGTATTTTATTTAAAATATGATTTCCCAAAAGAATAGCTTCTCCCCAAAAGTTATCTGGCAAGCCAGAATCATTTCTTTAAGAGTTTTATTTTTCTTTCAGCTATACCGTTTGATTGAGGTGAATATGGTACTGTAATTTGGTTTGAAACACCACGTTCAGCGCACAATTCTTCGAAAGGGAATACATATTCTCCTCCTTTATCACTTCTTAAAACTTCGATTTTCTTGTTGAGTTGATTCTCAACTTCCGCTTTGTACTATTTAAACACATCAAATCACATACATCCGTATCTATTATATATAGTGGTTCTATTTCTCATTGAACATGATGAAACGGTTTTCTTATCAATTTTGCTTCTCCACAAATTTGACATTTGTAATTGGTGTCTAGATTAATCAATTTGTGCAATGTATCAAAGTTTACATGTCCTAATCTAGAATATCACATGTTGGAAGAGTCAACAATATAAACAAAAGATTCACTTTTATTCATTGTGTGTGGTACAATAGTGGTTACATTTTCTTTAAACGAACCATCACATACATATCATCTCCCTACATACACTCCATTCTCAACTTCAGGGATTAATTTAAATCCATGTTTGCTGAGCAATGATCATCAAATCAGGTTCTTACGAATTTATGGAACATAGAGAACGTCATTTAAAGTTATTTCCTTTCCAGATTGCATTCTGATATTACTGCACAAGATTCATATCAGCAATGCCCTTTTAGAGATTTCAGCCAAATTTTCTTTTGATCTTTTAGGAACATATTTAGTCAGAAATTACGAAAGTCCCAATGTTATTAGATAAAGCAACGTTTTTCTGTTGTCAATGCTTAAAATTAATGACGTTGAACTTCTCTAGTCTTTCTCCATGAGACAGAGCCATTGTTGGAACCATTGGCGCAATCAGAGCGTTGGTCACCGTCTGTGTCGGTTTAAAATTATTGTTGCTATTTCGCGACATAGCTTATTGTCGTCTGCAACAATCATATTGTTTTAAGATTGTTAGAACTTTTTGTCAATACACGATTATATTACAAAATTAGATCTTTTTGTCAATACATGATTGTATTGCAAATAGACAGTAACAACTATCATTGTTACTCAATAATGCCATAATTGTTAAGTCAAACTATGATTATAGCAATGACAGTAAGCGAAATCGACTGTGCAGTAGATTGGAGTGGTAAATAATCGTCACCAACATACTAGAAGAAGAATATTTTAGTAACGTCCGAGACCAGAAATGATTCTATTTCCTTAAAACAATATTGCCGTCGTATGCACTGATTGACATGATAGCAATTGGTTTCCCAGGATAAAACGGACCAACCCCATAGTGCAGTGCCAACAAACAGAGCTCCGATGAACCGAAGTTGATTATAGAAACTTGAACAGAGAATTACTTTGAAGAAGAAGTAGCAAATTGAGATGAATAACTAATTTGTATTCTGTCTCATTTTGGGCCAAATTTTTATAGGCTGGAGGAGGTGCCTATTTGAACATTAATGACCCTTGAAAAGGTTGCGACCTTTAACCAAGCGGTGCATAAATATACGTGCACATTTATGATGAAATGGTTGTATCCCTTCAATAGAACGGATATTCTAGATCAAAATAACTCGTTTCAGCGCAATAGGCTCAAACTGTATTCAACGGCCTATTTAACCATGAGACCCCATGAGTCCCAAGGCACAACGACCAATTTTTGACACTAATATCATGTCATGGACCCCAAAAGGCCCAAAGTACTAAGCCCAATTTGACATCAATATAATATTGTGTCATGGACTCCAAGAGTCCCAAAGCACTGAGCCCAATTTGACATCAATATGATATTGTGTAATGGACTCCAAGAGTCCCAAGGCACTAAGCCCAAATTGACATCAATATGATATTGTGTCATGGACTCCAAGAGTCCCAAGGCATTAGGCCCCATGGGGTGAGTTGTTTAATAATTATATTATTTTATTTTAAATTCTAAAAGTAACTTTTCTACGCGAACCCCAAATCACACCCACCGACTATCGTCCCTAGCTAATTACCCCCACTCCGAACCCAATGGGATATGTATCGTAGGCCAATTCGACTGTTTGAATCAGTTTCCGTTGAATTTACATTTAAATCACTATTTTGAATTTTAAACGTACATTTCAAATTACCGGGGTCGCATACGAACTTTAAAAATTCTATAAAAATATTTTCTAGCTTCGTATTGACGATAAGGTCCTAACAAAACTAGTTTCGTCGAATTCTGAGACTGTTGGAAAAATGGCCAATTTCCAGTCAATTAAAATCAACTGAAACTGGTCAAACGCGTTTTCCTTTGCCACGCTCACATATTGATTCGAAAAATTATGAAATTTGGAATCAAGAAATAACTTGACACTGCGGTTCCAACAAAAGTGGTTTCGTCGAAATCCGAGGTCGTTTGCAAAATGTCTATTTTTAAGGGCCTGAATTCCATAGCGACTATTCAGAATTTTCAACTGGACATATCTTTTGATTCCCGCTATGAAATTTTGATTGGTCGGATTCGTTGGAAAGATATTATCAATTAGATCCTATTATTTTTGGTTTCACTAAAATCCGGATTGTTTTGCACCCAGTATGTTCAATTGAATTTTGAAATCGAATTATCGAACTACCACGCCATTTTCAATTCCTTTTATAATTATAAATAAAATATTTATATTCTAACGACGACGCGTATAAATATATACGTTCGAATTATATTCAAAATAAATTTTTGGTCGTTTTTATTTAAAATAATCTATTTTAAATAATCAAAATTCGCTAAAATTGCCAAAACAAAAATTTTAAACTGGCCCAGATTTTCGGGTTGTTACAATCTCCCCCACTTAAAACTTTTCGTCCCCGAAAAGGAACAAAGTCGAAAGTGGTTTGATCAATCAACTCTACGTTCGATCTGGCTTGCATTCTCCAACTTTTCAGTTTTTGAGAATTTCCAAAAATTTCAAAAATTTGGCTAACACCCTAAATTTTCGAAAAAATTCGCCATAACCTCCCCTGCAATGGGAGCATCGGAAAATCTCAAATAGCTTCCCCGGTCCTTCAGATCTCAAAAAGAAAAAGAAAAAGCCAAGCGGCTAGCCAATAGGCTCATAAAATCATCATCACCCAAACAAAACAGTAAATTATGTAGTAAACATGTACCTATTTGTCGGGCAAACAAATTTTATTCTCTGCTCTAGCCTCCTTGCTATGACCTGTTCAATGTAAGTACAAGTATATGCAAGCAAACGCAACCAATTTTCAATATAATTCAATATTTGGTTCAATTAGGCTAAATGGTTAAAAATTATCAACCAAATAAACAAACAACACAATCATCAATCAATTAGTGGATTAGAGTTTTCAAATTGATAACTTTGATACATAGTCAAAAATCAGATTTTTGATGCCAAATCACAACAATAGGCCCTATCTAATTTTGGTTCTCACACCAGTCAATAGGAAATATATAGATATCATACCTTCGAAACACGAATATCAATTCTGATGATGTTCGAACTATCATCAGAATCATCTCCGGGCGACTAGAGTGTGATTCTATATCTATCCAGTATATTAAAACTTCAAATACACGTTTGCAAGGCGTATATGCAAAATCTTTATATACTGGACTGTCCTAATCAATATGAAATAAATAATCAAATACGAATAGTTGATTTAGATTTTCAAAACAAAAATTGTTTTCATTTTAAAAATATACTCTTCACACTCGTCCTAGGATACTACTGATCCCATCTCTAACGAGTCATTCTCATTGGATTTTACTAATCCAATATCTGATGAATTCTTTCGTACGGTTCTAATGTGTCTTGTTCTCGAGCTCTGTAAACCAACGCTCTGATACCAAATGTGACGAGAAGGAATTTCGCTCGGTCCGAACCAGTTGCTAAACCGACCCAGACCGTTCGAAACGCCCTATCGTTTGAGAACACGACAAATCAGAACGCAGACGGAAGAACATTTCACTGTATATCACAACAATGCATCAGATTTACAAGAATATACAGAGTATGAACAAATAAATATTACACAGAAATATCAGAGATTTTAAATTACATTTAAATACATAGCAGCGGAAAATAATACAATACACAACTAGAAGAGATATACGGATACAAAGCTTTCCGGATATCGTTCCAGCTGTAAACCAGGATCTTGTGAATATAAATCTGCAAAACCAAAACTACTAGCTGCCCGTGTCAAAATAGGGGCACCCAGAGTTTAGGTCAAATAAATAAACTTCAGGTCAGTCATGTGACTGGTGTGAGAACTAAAACAGTTATTAATCTTAATTTTTAAAGTTAGGCAAATCAAGGGACCACGCCGTATAACACGGAACGGGTTTCCTCCCAAGAATACCAGTGCATAAAAAAAACAGCGCAATGCTAAATAAAGAAAAATGAAGCTGTTATAAGACCCAGGTCCTATCACACAATGCAACGCAAGCCGGGGGATAGGGTTTTCCCTTATAACAGCCAAAGAATGCTTGATACGTTTAAAAGAAATCATTTGATACTATTATAAGTGCATAGTGTATAAAACAACTTCAAATCATAAGTATCAATCATAGGCGGCATGGGTAACATATATCATGTCGCCATACTAGTTCTACAATTAAAACCGCAAATGTCGTATTGGAAGTTGGGTTATCATTTATGGTATGAACCGAGGCTAGGGGCAAGATCCTCAACCGATTTGTGACTCTCTAGCCCGAGCCACAGGATCAGAGCTCGAGTGATCCTTGGATCGTCAGGCCCGGTCCACCGATGTGGATTAAAATTACTGAACACTGCGTTTCCCCGCCCTTTGGGGCGTAAGCCTGGCCCGTCAGTCGACCAGAAGCATCAGCCGAAACCGATATCACGAGGCGCCTCGCTTTTCAGCAAGTAATAATAAGCAACATCCACATGAGTCAAACTCGTCAGCCAGTTCAAGCACTGACGCCACTCCTAACTAGAAAGAAACGCATGCCCTCCCTGAGGTCCGTCTCCCGTTTTTGGTTCATACCGGGTGTGAAACTCGTGAAGTAAACATTACACAAAGCTACGCCACAAAGGCCGTGCTTCGATCATCAACCACAAGACTTTGCTTTTCAACAGAAGCCTTGATCATTTGCCACTTAGGCATGCCACACAGGCAATTCACTCCATGCGATTGATATCCATCAATATATAACCCCTGAGCTCGTACGTCTCAGAGAAGGGCGTTAAGCAAGAGAATAAATTCTCCGCCGCCAAACCGATATATATTTAATAGAGATCAATCACACGGACTATAATCCAATGTCAGACACACAGTCCATTTACAAGTCCGTTCTGGGGCTGAACGAAACCGGAGGCACCTAGTACCCCGCATATCCATCGATCTCCAAGTACGTCTGGACGATCACCAACTGTTTCCATCTTCTTGGGTGTACAGCCCAATCAAGATCATCAGTAATCACCCAAACAACGTGAAGACCTCCGGTCTTCGACCATCGTCTTCATCTTCGACTTATCGTCGTATCAGTTATTCAGAATGGGATAAACCCGGTCTTTCCGAATAACTCGCGTATATTTTAAATAAGTGTTACACAAACACAACATACGCCTCATTCCAATTCATCAGTCACTAACCGTAAATTAATCAAGAGAATAATTCCCCAAATATTAACCCCGAAGGCCGAAACCAACATCAGATCAATATCCAGAAAACCATTCTGCTTAGCGAACCGACAGTTAGTTTCTAAATTTCACATTCATAGGGAAAGGTTCCCATTAATTTTATCCAAGATAAATTTCTTGAATTTATTCTTTAATCTATTTTTGAATATCAATTCAAACTAGTCGGGATTAGCGAACCTTACCGAAGTAATCATTTGTTTTAATTTCTCAATCCCAACCTATTCATCCCATGAAGTAAAACTGGTTATACTTCATATCTAACACCACGGTGTTATCGGTAAATTCAATTACCATTTCACGTTCAAATCTAATTAAAGATTTAACTATCGCCTGGAGCAAAACTGGTGGTACTCCCTTTTCGATCTTTTCAATCTAATTAAAGGTTCATTAAAACTCCACTTAGTTTTAATCTTTAACTGGGTTAAAGAATCAGTGTCATTTAAAACACAGTTCACGATAAACCCAAAATCACATTCATTAATTATCGGGTTAAAGAACGAGTGTTATTTGAAACACTGTCCACGATAAACCCAAAAATCAATATCAATTCAATTCCAATTAAATATTATTTAATTGTTACCCTTCATTAAATCTAAATAAAAAGATTTAATCTTTTCTCAACTGGGTTCAAGAACAGTGTTATTGAAGACACCATTCACGACAAACCCAAATCACATTTGATATTCAATACAAGGCTCTGAATAGAAAATATATCGGCTTATATTCAATATCAAATTCTACGACTAACAAATGTCGTATTGGAAATAACGATATATATATATATCTTTCAAATTCCCATAACAATATCTGTATCGTCACGAAATCCAACATCGAAATAATCCAAAGACAATTTCGATTCAAATCCATTCCAATATAATTATTGGAAATTCTGGTTATTTTTCAAAGCCATCTCTAATCCAGTTTATTTATTTTAAAAATAAATAGAATTATAATTCTAGTTCAAAACTAGTTCATTTCGATAAAAATCTATTTTTATCTTTTCAAATATGGAGTTTTTCATCCCAATCCTCTCTAAATCATTTCTTATGATTTTACACAAATTATTACTATTTTTAATAATTTTATCAAGGCCCGTACAGTCGATTTCCATCAACGGCCATCGAACTGCACTTACAGCGACCTTTTTCGAATTTGATTTGGTCGTATCTCCAAATCCAACCATTAGATTTCAAATTTCTAATATTCGTTAGAAAGCTCTTTTCGATACGAACCCAACGGTTCCGGTTTTAGGAGAATCCGACGGTCGAATCTCCCGTAATGTCCGTTTGAAATAAATGGTCGAAATTCACGAACTGCCGCGGCGCGGCGCGTTCTATTCAGGCCATTATATATATAATATATATATTATATATATTTCGTCGATTTCTATTTAAAACGAATTATATAAATAGTTTTAAATTCGTTTCAAAAGCAATTTCAACTTCCATTTCAATTCAAATCAAAATTGAATTCTTCTTTATAAATTCGTTTTAAAATTCATTTCTATTCAATTCAAATTTCAATTCAATTTGAATTCATTTCAATTTGTTTCCAATTCAATTCGAATTCATTATATATTCAATTCATTTCGAAATCGTTATATATTCAATTCATTTCGAAATCGTTATATATTCAATTCATTTCGAAATCGTTATATATTCAATTCATTTCGAAATCGTTATATATTCAATTCATTTCGAAATCATTATACATTCAATTCGTTTCGATTTCATTATACATTCAATTCGTTTCGATTTCATTTCAAAATATGCGTTTTCGAAATCACTTTTCAATATGCATTTTAAAATGAATAAAATCGATATAAATATCGTTCATGTCAAAATGGCGTCAATCTAACCAACACGGCTTCATATATTTCTATTTTCAAATATTCTATTCAACAAATGAATATTTATTCTTGTCAACACACGACTAATCTCAACGAATGAGTACTGTCCACGTGTGATAATTTTTGTTAAATTATTTCGTTCAACACATGACTAATCTCAACGGATGAGTACAGTCAACACATGAACCTTTATTTTATATTGATAAAGATGCAAATTTTATTATTAAAATATTTCGTTCAATATATGACTAATCTCAACGGATGAGTACAGTCAACACATGAACCTTTATTTTATAATATTCTTTATTTTCTAAATTGGAATGAGGCCCAATCAATCACCATATAATGCTAATTATATGGATTTTCATACATCACACATATATAATAGCATTGAAAAATAATCAACCATCAACCAAAGTGCACTACACTGTATAAGCATCAAATATAGATATCTAACGCTCATAACAGCCTGTCAATCAATCGATTGACATATTTAATCAATCAGGATGAGTGAACTTCAAATTTCATCCCAACACCCGTGTGGGGTTTCAAACAATCAAACACAGATTTTAATTCGTGCAGTTGGGCAATGTGTAAAATTTATCGACCCAATCAATATCAGTCAAATCAGTGCATATAAACAAATCGGCCGATTTGTCTATAAATATCTATTTATTCACTTTCACGTTAAAACTATATTTTTAACGATAAAATATTTTATTCAACCTATGAATGTTCTATTTAGTTCATTTATTCAATAAAATGATAATTTATTTTCTAACATATTTTAGAAAATTCCGGCGGCATAACGGCACGATACTAGAAACGGGACAAGGCCTAGCCTTATCCCCGGTCTAGTGAAGGCCCACGCCATTCACACATCAATCATATCAATTTCATTTCACCAAACAATCCAATTCTAACCAGATAATCTAACCAACTACACAACCAAACAATTAAACAAACAAGCCATCCATGGTCTGTGGATGACGGGTGTCGGGTGCTACTAAACACCGTCTGCATCCTAGTATATATATATAACTAGAAAAGAAATTGAAGAGTGAGAAATTCTCACCGATAGCTATCCAATACCACGACACTCCTATTGTAGAGTTCTTCGTCGTTCTCGCCTTTTCGTCATCTTCGTTGCTGTAGCCACTACATATGTAAAAATCGAATTTTTACTTCGTTACCCAATATATAAAAATCGAATTTTTACTATGCTATTCAATATATAAAAATCACATTTTTACTATGCTACTCAATATATAAAAATCACATTTTTACTATGCTATTCAATATATAAAAATCACATTTTTACTATGCTATTCAATATATAAAAATCACATTTTTACTATGCTATTCAATATATAAAAATCACAATTTTACTATGCTATTCAATATATAAAAATCAAATCTTTTTCTTTGCTATTCGATATATAAAAATCGCATTTTTTACTATGCTATTCAATATATAAAAATCAAATCTTTTTCTTTGCTATTCGATATATAAAAATCGCATTTTTTACTATGCTATTCAATATATAAAAATCAAATCTTTTTCGATGTTCAATATATAAAAATCATATTTTTACTTCGATGTTCAATATATAAAAATCATCTTTTTACTTCGATGTTCAATATATAAAAATCATCTTTTTACTTCGATGTTCAATATATAAAAATCATCTTTTTACTTCAACAAAAATCGTATTTTCACTTATACAAAAATCGTATTTTTACCTTTCAAAACAATGTATTTTATCGAACAAAACTGGTTTTTTTCCAATGTATTATCAAACAAAAACTGATTTTTTTACAAAAACAATGTTTAACAATGTAAATAGATGTAAATAATAAAAGAAAATAAACCACCTTCTTCCCGAGAGTTTCAGGCCGTTGTTCAAAATTGTGCTCCGAACTAGGGTTCGAAATCAACGCCGCCATAAGCCGTCGGAGGTGCGTCTGCCCTCACCACGACGTCGGCCATCATCGGTGCTCCACGTGCATCCCCATCCTGACGAACTCGACATCCATCTATGCCCCGGATTCCACTTGAAAGCCCGCGACTTTCAGGCGCCGCTGAGGCCACCTCCGTCCGCCATCGACAATCATCGTGGTATGGATTCAGAGATCTCAAAGAGATCTATTATTTTCCCTTTTGGAGTGGGGCTAATTTGATTTGGATTGAAGGTAAAATCAAAGCAAAGTTTTGAGAAATTTCGGCTGTTCGATCGTGTGGAGGCAGGTTTCAGAACGGTTTGACCAAGGGGTTGAATTTGTGAGGGTTTGACCAAGTAAAGAGGAAAGGGGGTGAGTTGTTTAATAATTATATTATTTTATTTTAAATTCTAAAAGTAACTTTTCTATGCGAACCCCAAATCACACCCACCGACTGTCGTCCCTAGCTAATTACCCCCACTCCGAACACAATGGGATATGTATCGTAGGCCAATTCGACTGTTTGAATCAGTTTCCGTTGAATTTACATTTAAATCACTATTTTGAATTTTAAACGTACATTTCAAATTACCGAGGTCGCATACGAACTTTAAAAATTCTAGAAAAATATTTTCTAGCTTCGTATTGACGATAAGGTCCTAACAAAACTAGTTTCGTCGAATTCTGAGACCGTTGGAAAAATGACCAATTTCCAGTCGATTAAAATCAACTGAAACTGGTCAAACGCGTTTTCCTTTGCCACGCACACATATTGATTCGAAAAATTATGAAATTTGGAATCAAGCAATAACTTGACACTGCGGATCCAAAAAAAGTGGTTTCGTCGAAATCCGAGGTCGTTTGCAAAATGTCTATTTTTAAGGGCCTGAATTCCATAGCGACTATTCAGAATTTTCAACTGGACATATCTTTTGATTCCCGCTATGAAATTTTGATTGGTCGGATTCGTTGGAAAGATATTATCAATTAGATCCTATTATTTTTGGTTTCACTAAAATCCGGATTGTTTTGCACCCGGTATGTTCAATTGAAATTTGAAATCGAATTATCGAACTACCGCGCCATTTTCAATTCCTTTTATAATTATAAATAAAATATTTATATTCTAACGACGACGCGTATAAATATATACGTTCGAATTATATTCAAAATAAATTTTTGGTCGTTTTTATTTAAAATAATCTATTTTAAATAATCAAAATTCGCTAAAATTGCCAAAACAAAAATTTTAAACTGGCCCAGATTTTCGGGTTGTTACATTTACAAAATTTTAAAGATATTGAGATAGCAACAACCCTTTAACTTCTATGGCATTTTATCAATGGTAATACTCTATGGATGAATTGGATGATGAATAGATACTGTTCTGGAAAATATTTTTGGGTGATGGATATTGATTGTAATAGTTCGGGCACTTGGAAAACCATTCTCAAGCATAGGCAAAAAATCTTACAATGTATTAATCGATGTACAGTAAATGGTCAGGACACTAATTTGTAGTTCGATCCATGGTTAAATAGTGAAATCATGGTTAAAATGCTTGGATAGGATCAATTAAGTTTATTTGGAGGGGACGATGTTACGGTTGATTTCATTATTCAAGAAGCGGCTTTCAACACTTTCTGCTTACCTGTCACGAGACAAATTTCTTCTCAAATAAATGAAATTAATACTCAAATGAACGGGGACACTGATTATTGGAGTTGGAATGAAAAAAGGATGGATTCACGTTTTTTTCAGCTTGGGATTTTTCTAGAAACCATGATGATGAACTTGAATGGTGTAAAGTAGCTTGGCACTATATTAATAGTCCTAAGATGTTGTTATGCATATACAGAGCCATCCTTAATAGGTTAAGTACTGAAGACATCATGATTAACTGCGGTTACAATGTAAACTCTACCTGTGTGATTTGTAACGAAGAGCTAGAGTCCAGAGATCATCGGTTTTTCCACTACTCGCATGCAGCATACCTTTGGGTCTGCTCATCTCAAACTAGGACATGTTCCATCTTGCACAAGCACGTTGATGCTGCAAGACAAAATCATGTTGCTCAAGAACTCTTTCACCCATGCTTCTTTCAGTCAAGACACAACCTTTTGCGCCATAGTATCCACTGAGTATCACATCTGGAATGAAAGGAACCTACGTATTCACCGCAATCAATCTTGGAATAAATATCGAAGATCGGAGTTTCTTGAAATCGAAATCAAGTACTTACTGCAAAATTCGAAGAGAAGGAAAAATCGAAGCCAGACGGATGTTGATATCGGTGGCAGATGGGCGTTAGTCTTCTAGATGCAGGCTATTTAGGGTTTACGAACG
The DNA here is from genome assembly GCA_030737875.1 of Allium sativum. Taxonomy (NCBI): domain Eukaryota; kingdom Viridiplantae; phylum Streptophyta; class Magnoliopsida; order Asparagales; family Amaryllidaceae; genus Allium; species Allium sativum. The sequence goes on along the minus strand of CM060920.1, from coordinate 178,616,924 downwards.
TAGCATTTTGGGGCTTTTTCACTAAAGCTGATTTGGAATGGTCACTTGCGGCTACTCTTTTATTTCTTAGTAGTGTGTTTAGTAACTGACACGCGGTAGCTTTTGTAATGTTGTATTTTCAGTTTGCCGGTTACAATATTTAGGATCGGCAGCTGAAATAATGTTGTATAGTTGGCCACTATGTACATTTTTTGTACTTTTTATTGATGCGTTGTCCATAAAACACCGCACTCTTTTACCCTGACTAGTTCTCACGCTGAGCTCTAGTTCATGTTTTTAACGAGGCGGTTTACCCATTTTCAAAAAAAAATGAACTCTAAAAGAAAAAAATGAATTAATAGTTATAGTATTGAAAAAAAAAATTTATTGTTAATTAAAATTCTAAAATTTTGACGTCCAATAAGTTTAACATTTCTTGTTAATAATATTTAGTGTTGCATAACCGTAGCGTGCATAGCGGAAATCGTGCATAAAATAAGCAACATTTGTTAGTGCGTTTGTGGCGTCCTCGGTTCGGCTCTTTATATTGAAGAAGAAAAGAAAAAGAGAATTTAATTTTTATTTCCTAAACTGCATTAACGAACAAGGAAGGAAATAAATGGTGTGAACACACATTTGAATTTCAAAGCTTTGATACATATGTAAATAATTTTTCAGCCAACTTTAACCTTATCTCTATTAACAAGGGTCTATGCTCTCTTTGAAATATCTTTCCATGTTGCCTCTTTGATCTGAACTTAGTCTTCCTAAAAATATGGCAATAGCTCAAATATCTTTCCCTGTCAGTACAAAGTTTTTTGAAACGGTACTACAAAGATCTGAGAACACTGTACAAGATCTGAAATCTCAATGTACAGGGAATCCAATGCTACCCCAAATAAACAATCCTAACGGCAGGAATAAAGGAATCCACGTCTTCTTCATGGCATCATTTCCTCCGATCCATATTTTTCCATCTGTTCTTCATACACTTTTTCCTTCCTTCAGCTCCATCTTTTTCCATCCCCAAAACTCTACAGTACTTAGAAAATTTATGTAAGGGAAACAGGCCTTTTTGATTGGCAGAAGGGAACTCACACAATTCGAAGTCCAGCCCCATCTTTTCGGACTTAGAAAGCCGCGCCTCATCCATTCTCTCTCCAAAGTCGTGTTGCGCTAGCCCGCACTCGCTCCGTTCGTCAGAGCCACCAACACCAAGTCCGCCAGCCGTCACTGCTCTCAACCCCGAATCCACTTCTCTTCTCTCTCTTCCTCGCATCTAAGCGTGCTGTGCTAAAAAACACACTTGTACCCAAAACCGCGAGCAGCTTCGCCTCACCATACCTCCTCCGCCACCCATAACTGGAATAGCCACTGCTCCGGCCGCCGCTTGCACATTCTGAACCCATACCACTTCCCTCAGCATCAGCTGAAATCGTGTAAAAGAGAAGAATAAAAGCATGCACAAATGAACTTAGCAATAACTCCTCTTCGGTGGCCCATGCCTGAGCTCCACCAGTCGAGCCGCTAATGCTTCAGCACCTCGTCCGATCTCCAGCGGCATCTGGACCAAGCTCGGCAACCATCCGACATCTTGAACTTAGTATCGTGTGAGTTCCTTTACCCGCTTTCCTTTGACAGTGTATATATATATACTTAATATGTATATATGGAAGTAGCTTCTTTAGTATGTTGAAATGAATCCTTAGCCCATTGTGTATTTCAGTTCTGCCTATGTCGCCGTCGAGACCACCTGCGTCAGTCGCCAGCGAATTTGTCGAGGCCCAACATCCTTTTTTCCAGCTCGCCTCTTAGTTGCCATGAGTTTTCTCTCTTGCTTTTTCTTTGTTTACTCGCGCCAATAAACATGCATTTGTAGGTTTAATCACACGTGTATGTATAACTTCCAAAACTCTTGCCAAAATGTTATCAGCAACCACTATTGTACTAACAGCTTGCTACCGGCCTCGAATGGCTTGAGAACCATGAGTTTAACCATTTCAATTTGTTTGTAAGGCCTAGTGATGATGCATACATGAAATCACAAACCCATATGTTATGCACGCACCGTTCGTCGAGACTTGGCTCTGTACATCGCGGTAGCAGCGAAGTACACATGCAGGTTTCGACGAGTGGTGTTGTGGTTCAGCTCATCCATTTCTTAGTGCATGCAAGGTCACACCTTTCTGGTATAATCAAAATAATATATAACTGAGTTGTTTAACATACAACTCAAAGCTGAGAGGTCACAAGTTCGAACCCATCTGTAGCAGCTTGGTTTTGATCAATTATTATGACTGAAATCTTTTGGCATAAATTCAGACATAAAATATAGTCCGCATTTCTAAATAAAAATCGTGCCTTTATTCTAGGTAGTTAATTTCCTCTTATACTCGTTAGCATCGTTCTACTCATATCGTGTCTTCTCATTTTGCCATGGAAGGTGAGTTTTCTCACTCACGACTAATTGATTACTAAGTGAACTAAAAACTTGAGATGTTGAGTGAAATGTTAGGATGCTCTAGATTTGTTTTGCTTTGTGATAGTGCACACACACAGTTCCTTACATAACAAAATATGGGTGTGATATGATATGCTATGTTTATTGTTCTCACCATGCAAGTTCACTATAGATTAGAAAACCATTACAGGTTGAGATGATACATACCTGAACCCCTGTATATTCAAATCGATTTGGGATGCAGGTTTAAATGATACATATGGGGGATTCGAATATTTTAAAGAACGGATTGAAATGATAAATATCCGTATCACTAGAACATAGAATAGAAAATTATATACGGACAACGTGGTCAATAAAATAAAATATTTTATCAATTTTGTAAGTAAAAATTTTAATAAAATTTCCCATTTAGCGCAAAGAAATGTTTAAAGTTAATTTTGTTAAAAATTAACTTTAATTTTTATAAGAAATCCAGTTCGTATGTAAATTAGTTTAAAAGGTGATTTTACGAGTTAAAGCCTTAAGGGAAAAATTGTATTAATTAAATTCTACATATACTTTGTGTTTCATGTAATAAAATTTAATAACATGAAATCTATAATTTGGTGATTCAATATGAAGGGTTTCAAAGACTTATTAAATGCTTTAGAACTTATTTTAATGTATGATTTGTCAAATGATCTCTTACCATTTTTTTAATGAAAAAGGGATTTGTCAAAAACGCAAAATTTGTTAATTCAAGTATAAGAGAAACATGCTTATCTAAGTCATGGTGAACACTAGTTTTGTTAACAAATTTGGAGTTTAACAAATCATCCTTTGATTAATAACTTAAGTTGGAGTTGTTTTGGGAATTATTATAAAAAGGGAATTTGATGTAAATATGAAATATTGTTGGAAAAGAAGTTGTGAGACATGGATATAGATTGGATTGGATTAATATTATGTGAATAGAACTATAATTTCATAAAAGCAATTTTACACATTACTTGATTCTGTAAATATTCTTTTATAAAATGACTTGATCACTTTAACTATATGAATTTTATAATAGTTTTTCAACTATATGTATGTATAAACATTATTTTCAATTTAATATACCTATACTATTTTCAAAAACTTAAATTTTCTAAATATATTTTATAATTCGAATAAAATCTATGTCCAATCTAGTCTAGTGCATCCAAAGGGTGAAATAAAGGATTTTAAGTAATAATGATATTTTGAGGAAGTTGAAACTTTAATACCAATGGTTGACAAAGGAATTGAAAATATTGGATTTGTAATCTAAATCGAACCAACTATTTGTGGAATCAGTTTTTGGGCAATATTTGGAAAAATCGATTTGCGATACTTGAAATATGATTTCAAATAGCCACGGTGTGGAAAATGTAAAACGTTTGGTTGTCAAAGAAACCGGAGTCGGTAGATGTCATACTCGCTGCCAATACCGATACCACTTTAACAACTATGTATGCGGTGCAGTTCCAGAAATGAAATAGGATGGTATGGATTCGATTACTGGATTTGAAGAATGAGAACGCTGATGGATTTGCCTCGACCTTCAGGTCATAATTAAAATGGCTAAAATAGGAGCCATACCCGGGTTAAGTGAGGTAGCACCTCTGATCGAACACGCTTCTTCGATACCATCTCTATTACTATGTGATTGATTTGGGGGTTTGATTATTGGAGTGTTGTTCGAGGTGGGCGGTAGTTGCTACTATGCGTTACCACCGGCCCGGGAGCCAAAATCTGGTAGAATCCTACCATGGGTATTCCTCGTGTGCCTTGTCATATTATCCTTATCGAGCCCCTACGATTTTGATTTGTATCGTACCTATGGAGTTCCCTCTGATGCCACTATGTTGGATTGCATTTACAGTACTGTATAGACTAAAGTATTATAAACGGTGTAAGGGTAAAAATGAAATCCCGCTTACGCTAATTTCATTATATTTACTTTACTGAATAGAGATTATTTTAGTAGTGTAATATTATCTATATGTTAGTTTCACGAATCCTTAGAGGATGGAAACCCCAAACTCCTTTAAGTTATTATACATTTCAGTGAACATTTCATTTGAGTTGATTCACTTATACGAGACTATTAGTCCTGACTCGAGTATATTGTTTCTTTGACTGTATGCTTGGGTCAGCTTGAGCACCACAGCTGTTTGTGGTGCACTTTGCAGGTTGGCATCTCATTTGGATCCTTCAGTTTTCAGTTATCTAGTTATCTATTTTCCAGTCTTATTATCATTACTTATATGTACTTTATCCACTGTATGAGCTTATGACTGCTTATGTACTATCATGCATCATGTATCATGTAAGAACCTATGTACTATTATGTTTCCATTGCAAGTTACTCTGCCTATGTTACTGTGACCCTGTGTTCTGATTTGCATTTACCTTAAAAGTTAAAATAACAATTCACTGCTTTAAGCAAATTCAAGTCTAACATGTGCAGTTTATTGTCGGTTTAAATGGTTTGAAATAGTGGGCCGTTACAGCTGGTATCAGAGCAGCTAGGTTTAGACTTATCTTTTGGGGTAAATAACTCATTAGAGATAGGGTGGAAACATCCTAGAATGAGTAAAATCAGTATCAGAATCAGATCTTTGCGAGAGAGCATATTTTAAAGTATAAGTATTTGAAAATAAAAATTTTCAAAGTATTTTAATTATAAAGTTATGATTTTAAACCAATCCTTCGTTCTGAGCCTATTCTTGAATGTTCCAGATGGCTACCACACGTAATACCGATAGAGGCTAAGTTAGGGGTCGTGGAGTTAACCTAGTTGAGCTTGAGCCACCAATCACACCAGTCCAACCTGTAAGGTTTACCAAGCTTTGTAAGGGGTATGCTCAACTAGGAGTGGGTCTAAGTCGATCGTCAAAGCTTAAAAATGGTTGAATGATTTAGAAAGGATCTTTTTTGGCCTTGAGATTACCGATTCACAGAAGCGTCAAATGCCGCTTGGTAACTTAAGGATGCCTCAAGGAATTAGTGGGAATCTATCACTGCTCATGCTACTGAGACCGACTTTACATGGCGAAAATTTAGGTAAATCTTAAGAAAAATTGTGTTCGCCTCGTACGTTTTTCTTTGAATCTTTCCTTAATTTGAATCTTTTAGGGATGCTTTCATAACTAAATGGATGCCAGCTGCTGGGAGATCCAAATTGTATCAAAAATTTATGGATCTTAAGCAAGGAAACATGACCTTCACTAAATTTGAAAGGAAGTTTGACAAGCTATCCAAATTTGGCCCAAACTTGATTGAGATACCACTCCAGAAGAATGAGAAATTCATACTTGGTGCATGCCCATAATTTGATGATAATTTGATGAATCATCTTAATGAGCCTTTCTCAGAAATCGTAAACCATGCCTCTAGATTTGAGAACTCTCCAAACCTCAAGGGAAAACAAGTTATTCATGCGCCTCAGTCTCATGGATCATATAGCAATTCAAAGAAGAGGAAGTCCAAGTTTAGGCGGAATAATAGACAACAGAACTCTCAAGGTGTTGGATATCATGCCCAGAGACCTCCCACTGACCTTTCGACCGTTGCTTGTTTCAATTGCTATCAAAAGAGTCATTACTCCAATAACTTCCCTCATCCCGCTAGAGATCGTGCGCCACTGACTCATTTACCCCACAATGACCTTTGCCATGCTTGTCTTCAGCCCGGACATATTAGGAGAAACTTCCCCAACTCATATCAAAGGAAACACGTCTGGAGTCTTCGCTATGACATCTTCCACTCCTCCCATAGGTGACGACACTAAGGGTATGCTTCTAAGTGCTTTTACTTTGTTCTCTCATCCTATTCGCGTTCTACTTGACACGTGATTTACATAGTTTTATCTCTATGAACCTTTGTGATAAATTTGAAAAAGCTTTAAAACCCGAGTGTGTGATTGAATTGTTGTGTGTATCCAATACCATTGGAGGTCCTATCTTTCTTAGCATGAAATTTAAGGATGTGAAACTCTTTTACACACGACATTGCATTATCGATGACTTTTATGTGCTTGGCTTTGATGCTTTCGATATCCTTCTTAGAGATGATTGGTTGAGGAAATATGATGTGAAGGTCTCATGCAGAGAAAAAGCTATTGTGACACCCCACGTCTGTTAATGTCACTCACTGAGGGAATGCATTAAGTTCTGTGAAGCGTTATAGGTAAATAAGAACATTATAGCACAAGACAGACATGTATAATAGTAGCGGAATTAAAAACTTAAAAAAAAACTTTATTTAAATCAAAACATCATGGTCCCAAATACTGAGTTTACATCATAATTAACTAATTACATTAATAATCTGTCTTGCCAGAAATATCAGAGTACAAAAGCATAAAACCATATTTCCCTGTGAAGCCATAAGAGAGTTGACCAGAAGTCAAAGCGATACATCTATATCAAAATCCAAGCTAAGCTGAAAGAATCCAAATTAACTCTAAGCACTTCCACCCTGAGAACCTAGGGGGAAACGGAAGAGAGAGAAGAGGAAACAAAAAGGGTCAGACATAAAGTTTGGCGAGTCCATTTACTTTTAAATATAAATAAATAAAAGTATCATGGCATGTATATATAAAACTGGAAGAACACGATAACAGTAACAATAACAAGTGTGAGCTGAGAAAGATTAGATAAACATGATATATTGCGCTTCTTAAATACATTTCACTGCACCGCGCAGATACTAGTATATCAGAAGTAGAATGATCCCTACTAATACCGTTCCATTACATTTTCTTGATTATTAGGTTCTTGGGTTAATAGCACTCAAGACTTATACGCGCATCGTACCCATTTACTTTCCCATGGATTCACCTAATACAATATATGCAGCTACCTCTCAATATTGAGATACACCCCATGGTACCACACTCGCACAGTCTCCACCATAATGAATGCAGTCCCTCATCCTACGCTGGAGTGACGTACGGATCTCTATATAAAATGTTACGTTCCGCATATATCTATCATTACTATGCTACGTAAGCGTATGGACTTCCACCATTGATCAAATCAGATTCCTTATCGAAATAGTGTCCTCCAGTCTATGATGCATCACCCAGAGCAGATATGCATGTATCTAGACTGTCCCACGTATGTACTGTAATTGTAGCTCGATGCCTCAATCTCACGTCTTCTAATGTGCGCAGAGTTCCGTGGCCACTACAACAAAAACACCATATTACAATTTTAATTTTACAATGGTGGTAATATCACCATTGTAATAAATGTTTTTTACAACTATCATTTCCCTAAAGTTGTAATAAACGTATTTTCACTACTTTTACAATGGTGGTAGAATCACCGTTCTAATAAACGTATTTTTAACAACTTTTTTGTTTTATCAGTTGTGATAGATTTCTATTACAACTAACATTTTGTTCCAGTTGTAATAAACATAATTAGTAAATAATTTTTAATATTTAATAATTAGTATAATAAATTATTATTGTTAATTATTTTAATAATTAATGTTTAACAATTAATTAATAGAAAGTAATCATTAATATTCATAATTAAAAAAATCAATAATCAATAATTAATATTTAGTTATTAATTTTTATTAATTAATAATTAGAACGATTTTACTAGAAAGTTGTATAAATCTATTTTCAACAGTTTTTTTCTACTTATTATAGTAGAGGCCTGTTAAGTATAAATAATATCTAATATTTAATAATTAATAATATTAATATTAAAGAATAATTAACAATTAGTAATAACATTAGGAATCATTAATAAATAATAATTACTATTAAATAGTTAGTACTTAGTAATTAAAAATAGTAATTATTTTTCAATAGTCAATGTTATGTGTTTAATAATTAATAATTAGCAACATCTACATAATAAACTTTTAATAATTAATATTCAATTATAATTAAGAAGAAATAAATAATAATTAATAATAACTATAACTAATAATTAAGTAATATTTAATATTTTAATAAAAATTAATTCCCCAGAAATCCATATCATATTTAATATATGTTTTTATTTATTGATTCAACTTATAACATTTAATTCTATGTATTTTGGTGAAATTTTTATTATGATCAATGAAAAATTTACGGACATTAACTGTCAGCATAGAAGAAAGTAGGAAACTTGAGGAGGAAAAATCAAATTTTGGCTCTTGTGTACTGCACCTAGAACAAAATTTAAGCGGGAAGATTGAAAATTTTGGTGGGCTGCGTCTAGCGTGCTGGATCCAAGATCAAAAGCGAAACCATTTCATCTGGTCAACGCTAAACAAAATCACTTTTCGATTTGATGACCACCTATTCTGAAATGATTCCTTCTTCTCCAAATTAGATCCAAAAAGAAAATCTCGGCTTCTTGCCCAAGCCAATGGATCTGATTAGGTCCTTTTACGCCTCCGTAGCCTTGGTGAGAACGGTGCATCCATTGTTGAAGAGACATTGAGCGCCTCTGACAATTTCGATTGAGTCTACCTTGCTGATTTTTATTCGCTTTTGCCCCTTTTCCGGCTGATCTAGAACGTGATTTGCCTTTCTTTGGTAATCTTTTATCTCGCAATTTAATAGTCCTCCTATTTGTTGTTTCGCTACCTCTATCCTTTTTGCCTTCCCAACTTCTCGAGCGGTCTTCTATTTGTCAACTGCAAACCCTAGGCTTCCATTGTTTGCGAGCCATCACTCTCTATGTTTTACCCTGCTTTGTTTGGTCTTGGGTATGACCTTTGGCACGCGATTTACTCTGCATGCTACGGTATGTCTGTTTTGCTTTTTTCGATGGGTTTTTTGCTTGTTGAGTGGATTTTGGAATTGATTTATTGAGTTATCGAGGAGTTGAGGAACTGTTTGTTGGTTGTTGGTTTTGAGGAAGTTTCAAAGGGTTTGTTGTTGTTCTATTTTTTTGCAAGTTTTGGTTGTTGGAGCTGCTTGTTTTCTTTTGGGCCATTGTCTTGCTGCTTGGGATTATTATGATCTATTCTTGCAAATTTTATTTTGGTTTGTCTGTATGTTTTGTGTTCTAATTCAAGGCATAGGAGGCTATTTTTCTTATAAACTTGATGAATATGTTGTTCATTTTCTCCTAGATTCAACAGCATTAGGAGTTACTGCAAATGAAATGATAGTTAGTTTTACTTTAATTTTGTGTTTCGAATCATCACATATCACCACATATAACTGAATTAATAATTTTCTAGGATTTATAATCTATTGGTAATCACATTTGTTATTGAATTGTTAAAGACCAAGCAACATTATTGTCAAAGCCGTAGATTATTGGAGTCACCTGAAAATGCTGTTATGACAATATGTGAACAGGTTAGCTCTTCCAAATCATCTATCTCTTACTTAGTAAATTTCTTTAACAGGCAATGAATTCTTTCCTTATTTAGATTTTTTTTACTTTATATTTTCATAATGTCTTATTCATTTGTGCTACAATGTGAAATGGATTGGAAATTAGTAAGATGTTACCATTATTAGTAGGAAAGTTGAATAACCGCTGCCGTTAAAATGATTTAAAATAAGAACTTTTTATGGTCAAACAGAATGAAAACCCCTTCCATTCTCTATCATGCATAACACTTTAATTTTTTGGTTTTTTAAATCCCATATTTTATAGAATAAATCCCCAACAAAATTTGACTAATCCATGTCAAGAACCACTACCTCAACTGGTTAGTGGTATGAAGCTGTAAAAGTAGTATAATTTTTACTAGAAAAATAATGACTAAACCGTGAATAATTGTTAATCATCAAATTGTTATAAAAGGACAGTAATAGTATTCGAAAAAATCAGGACAGTGTAGCCTTTTGAACCATGAATTTAACCGTCGATTATAAACAACAAGCAGTGATGTTTTCTTTGGTTCATTACTCTTTATAAATTCAACATATCCATATAATCTAGTAAAAAATAGATAGATATATTTACTAAGTCATATCAGGTACAATTAATTCGATATTGTCTTTATTTAAATTGAAATTATTGCAATTACTGAAAGTTAAAACTGCATGCAGTGTAGGTAAATGAGAATGTACCACTAATGACTACACTTTATGTTTCTGTAGGATACGTTGATTAAGGTATTTGACAAAGCCATAAAAAGTAGGTTTGATCGGCGTTCAACATTCATGGCTCTAGATGGCGGATTGATAGGGGATATGTGTGGATTTGCTGCTGCCGCTTTTCTTTGTGATATTAATTTCATTCAAATTCCAAAAACTTTGATGGCTTAGGAATGTTCTATTTGGATGGATGACTTTAAAAGGTTACTTATTCCTTTCTAAAAGCACGAAAAAAAGAGAAGATTTATGCAAATGAGCTTTGTAGATTTCATAGGCAAATAAGCTTTGTAATTGGATTAAAGGATTTCAGAGGCAAATAAGGACAGTTGTAATTTTATATATTTTTATGTGTTATATGATTTATAATTTGTATTCTAGATATAAAGTTGTGATTTTTATTAATGAATGGATCATGATGCCTTTAAACTTACGTCTATTTTTTATGTTTATCTATTTGTTGTTGCACATATAAAATAGATATAGATTCTTATGCATATAATTTGTGGATATATATGTAAAATAAAAGTTGTAATAAAATATATCGCAATTATTATAAATAGTTGTAAAAAATACAACAACAACGCTGCATAAATGTTGTAATAAAGTTTATTACAACGGTGGAAAAAAGTTATAAAATATACATATTACAACGGTGTTGCAACGGTGCAAAAAAGTTGTAAAAGATTTTAGCCTATTACAACTTCTTAATACACGACGGTTAGCCCACCGTTGTAAAATGTATATTACAACGGTGTTCCTCTGTTGTAATATGGTCGTTTTGTTGTAGTGGGCAGGGCTAAACAAGAAACATGGAACTCGGCCAGGAGCTTTTCCATATCTGTACAGGCCCGTCTTTAAAGAGCCTCAATATTCAGATATACCTAGGGTCTGTTTTCGTGGTGGCTATGGCCCTACCTCGACCCCTCCCTCAACTAGTAAGACTACAAGAGCTAAGCGACCACCGCTAATAACAACCAATCAAACATCGATGTGGCGTCTACCCTCAACCTCGTACCTCGATAGTGAAAGATGAAATGGTATCTTGGGTTTAGCTCTAGTCTTTCGCATCCCACTGGCTGTCGATGACGAAAATCTGACGGTCTACTATATTTGTTGGTCGTGACCCTCTCTACCTCCTTGTGAGGCAACCGTCGAATCACCCTGGTGTCACCTCTTCACAGCATTCTGACTGCATAGCTACATTTGCAGTCAAGGCCTACCCACCTAGTAGTTATACGCAGACCCAACCTCTGCGAGTGCAGCCAATGACATATATCACCGCACAGAAGACTACTAGGAGCACCGTACTTCAGGAAGCTGCGTGCTTCCCCCTCCAGTCCTTTGGAGCCGTCATAACAATCAGATGAATGTGCGCTCCCCTCGTGTCTTATAACACCTGATGATCTACCCCGTTGGGTTATTCACCCTCAAACGTATGGACTGGTCGAAGCGCCTTTCTTCAATATGTTGTTAGACCCTATGTCTAAACATTCTTTTACGCGCTTGCCTTACTTCACCCGGTTCCTATTTAACTTGATTATTCCCGTTCATATTGAATTCTTATTCCAATTTACTAAGTTTCTCTTGCTTATTAATTTCAATCATATAACTTAATCCATTTTAGTTTATTAATAAGCCCACAACATGTTATTCTCTAGATTGTGGCCCAAGGTCTGCAATCCACAATCTATTCTATATTCTTGCTTGGTTACACCATTACAACAAAATGTTCTCCTTAATACGTTATTAAGTATATCTCAATTCACATGCTTACTAATCACTTACCATTTATGATTAAACATAACTTATTTATTTTACAAGTTTTCCTCATTCTTTCTCGTTTAATCATAAATTCAGTTTACACCAACACTACAACTTATCATTGTTTACTTAGGAGATTATTATGTAAATCTAAGTCTACCATTTCTATAAGTTATGCTTACCCTACAAGGGTGTCTTTAATTACATAACTTTATTATATTTTCCACTGGTTATGTATACCACTAGGTGTCTTTAATTACATAACCTTATTGGGTTAAGTTCGTAGGCCTATATGTAAATATTACTCACCCCCTCTATTTTACTTAACCCACCCACTACACATCCAATTTTACTTAACCCTAACTTAAGTTCATAATCATACACTCCTTATGGATTAAGTTAGGTTAAGTAGTCCAATTCATTACCATGTCCAATTATGGTTATAATGGGCTAGACCTCCCATATTAGGCCTACAATGTGTGGATGTTGGATATGTCGGTCGGGTCCAGGCAGTCTTATTCCACAGTTGGTTCTAACCTAATGTCTTAGCCCGATTCGTATTTGCACACTTAGACCTCTCTCATTAGGTTCAACATTAATCGCTGCTGGATATGCCGACCGGGTCCGGGCAGACTTCCACCACTAATGCAACCTAACCTCGTGACATAAGTGCAATTACAATTCCTAATTGTAATTACTAGACATTCCATTTTTATCTAAATATACCTATGTCATTTTAGGTGATTATTTTTCTTTTTTCCCATATTCAATTATATGCCCAATTCACTATTCAAATCATAGACTTTTACACCCCTTTTCAATTCGCCTTTTAATTATGCACCATATGCTCTTTTTCCCAAGTTATAAATCAAGACATATACATATATTTGTTAGTGAATATTAGGCTCACATCCCTATTTTGAAACTTAATTAGGCTCACATCCGGTCATAAACTTAATATAAATTAAGAACCTGTTTTCAAAACTTATAAAATACTAATAAAAAAAATAAAAAAAATTCGTAAATTAGTAATAAAATATATTATGCATTATACAAAAATTCAGTTAAAAAAACAACAAAAATAATGTCAGAAAGAAGAAAACAGCAAAAAACAGAAAAAACTGCAGTTAAATGCATAATATTATGCACGTTTTTGATTTTATTGCATGCATATGTGCAATTATTGCAGTTCTTCCAGCGTATAGATTTAAGTTAATATTTCAGTTCATTTTTATTTGCATCCAAATGTGCAAATTTCTCAGAAAACATGCACACATGTGTGCAACATTTTTATAGGATAACACACTGGCTAAAAGTAGGGACCTAATTTACAAAAAAATAAAAAAGTTTTGAAAATTTTAAACCCGCCCCCTATTTTATTACTTCCGCCTTTTTTTATTTTTTTTTAAAAAATGTGCTTTCATTCATAAAAAAAATATATTCTAAAATCTGGAAATAATGTCAGGATTGTATGGAAATTAAAAAAAATAGTTGCATACATTTATGCAATTATTACTGATAATTGCATATATGTATGCAACTTTTCCGTAAGCTGTGTTCGGATTAAAATCTGAAAATAAACCTGCACAAATGTGTGCAAGTATTTGAAATATTTGCACACATGTATGCACGTATTTGCATGAAGAAAAATCAACGAAGATGAATGTAGTGAAAAATAAGCACGGATGTATGCAGGAAAATGATATATGTGCATACTATTATGCATTTAACAGGAAATTTCGTTTTTTTTTTGTTTTTTGATTTTTGACGCCTTGTTTGATGATTTTTTGTTCTGATTTTTTTAGCGTTTACATGTTTTATTTAAATACGAATTTACATGATTTTTTTATATATTTTTTATTTTTTTTTGATGAATTTTCAGAAAATTGGGACCTAATTTACAATAAGTTTATGACCGGTTTTTTTTTTCTATTTTGAAACTATAACAGGGACCTGTAAAAAACGCACCCTATTTGTTATGAACAAACCCAAATCTACATATTTTCCAATTTATGTCCCAAGTCCATATTCAGCCATTTCAATAATAGTTATACCCGAATCTATATTCACATATTTTCCAATGTATGCCTAAAATTCGTATTCACATACGTCCCAATTTATGTCCCAAATCAGTACTTACACATGTCCTAATTTATGCTCAAATTATATTTTCCAACGTATGCCTAAATTCATATTATCCAACAAGACATATGCCTTCAAACCCATATTTGTATATTTCCAAATTTATGCCCAAATTTAGATCCATATTTTCCAATATCAATTATGCCCCAAATTATGTCTTTCCCCTTTATTCCCAATTTCGCACGTTCGCATTTTTCAGCGTCAGGCCTAGGATCGAAGGTAGCCTGACTATATAAAAATGAAATGGAAAAGAGAGAGAGAGATGAGAATCGAGAACATGCATAATAATGAATCAATAATAAACTGATAGAAACAGGCATAAACTGAATAGGCATATTATGACAAGATTTAACATGGCGGCGGTATGAACATATAAAAGCAGATCTGATAGTTATGTCATAATAGAACTGATTAGGCACCGATTCAAGATCCAATTTTTACATACATATCAAGATTACTATTTAAATATTTAGATCTAAAAATAACATGAACTCACAGTGAATAGATCTAAGGAAATGGACCCAAATTACTGTGAAGAACATGTTGAATAAGTTGTTGTAGCCATCGCTAAATTTGTTGTAGCAACTTTCGAATATGTATAATCTTCTTTGAATTGATTTAGAAGAAGAAAGACCATTTTAATTTTCACTGCAGCAGAGCTTCGCCATCAGCATTATTTTTAGATGAATAAAACCTAGGTCTAGGGTCCTTTATATAGCCTAGGGTTCAATGAATCTTGCTCGTCCAGGTACAAAATGAAGTATTTCGCCCAGATCTGTCAGGGGTGGGTCGACCCCCCTTTGAATGGGTTGACCCCCCTTTGAGTGGGCAGATCCACCTGAGCGGGAAATTTGCCGCCTTCCCAAATTTCGAATTTTGAACCGAAATTCGAATTTCTGGACCCGTTTTTGAGTTTCTGAACTTATTATATATATATTCCTCCTGTGCATATACAAACTTCAAACCTTAATAACTTCTTCATATGGTGTCCGATGTTTGCAAACCAGGTGTCTATTTTGACCAGAATTTCGAGATGGACGCAATGGTGCAGTTCGTTTTACTTAATTCTGAATATTAAATTAAGTTTTCCTTAATTCATTGTTAATAGTGTATTTCACACTAATCATTACTTAATTCATCATCTTTAGCGTCGTTAAAATTTCGAGGTGTTACATTCTCCCCCACTCAAAGGATTTCATCCCCGAAATCTCTAAGTTAAGAAGAATGTATATCCTAACATCCAACAATCATACATCCATCTAGCAATCACAGGCATCCATTGTCCTTAAGGAATTTCTAATGCTTTTATGAACATACACAATAGTGCGTGTATATGTCCGTAAACAAATGCAAAAGATCAGGCGGTCTACTGATTCAATTGACCTCCTTAATGCAATGTATGTTTGTGCCATGCAACCAAAATGTATGCAAATCATCCTAGTATAACATGTGAGCTTTATATGTGTGCACAATCATCCATCCAAATGCAACATCAATGCAACGATACACCCATTTTCATCCATAAAATTTAAAATGTACACACATCAATATACAAAATGTAAGTGATTGAGCCGATCTAGTGCCTATTGTGTGTATATGCATCCACGAGCAATCACTAGCAACCACTTGCATCCATCAAACATAACATGTCTTAAACACATGTTTACATTCATTAGTTTTTTTTAACCTAAAGACTCGATCGATAGGAGATATTCAATCGATAGATACAAGTATTAATTCGAAGCTTGGAAAAAGAAGTTAAGGACATATTCTCGAAAAGGAAAGGATATGAAGCGCGAATCTTGTCTTCAACCTCCTAAGTAGCGTTCTCACGGCCCTTTCCCCCATTGCACTCTTACTAGCTTCACTTCTTTGTTGCACAGTTTCTTAACCTCCAATTCAAATATGCAAGTCGGAACTCGTCCTATCATTGCTTCCTTCCCTACTCTCATTTCCTCTCGCAAGTTTGGATCCACTACCTCGAACTCTATACATTTTATCGCCGCTTGGATGAATAGCCATCTTAGAATGATGGGCTTCCTCAAGGACTGTCTTCAATAGGTTTCCCACCCCGATATTACTCACCTATCAAACCTCTTCTCAAGTAGCTCCCCTACTTGCTTATCAAGTTTCCTGTTTTCTTTTCGGAGTCACATGTCGCAAATAATCGATAGATATATCAAGAGGTTCTAGGAGACTAAGCATGACAGACCCCTTTGGGGTCATAAGAAATCTCGAGAGTCTGTCTATGGCAAGTCAGAAGTCCAACGAACCTCCTCTCAAAATCTAGAATGGCTCCATATATGGTTAACCTATCCATCCTAAAATCAAATCGTATCTTATGAAATCAAGAACATATGCGTCGCAATCAAACTCGACGCCTAACACAGAGATTCTCAAACCCCGACAAATCATCAATAAATGAGCCATACCTCCACTGGGGTTTGAGGAAATAATGGGATCCAAAACCATACTAGTATCTAGATGCAGAACCTCAACTAAAGGATCATATATAAAAGAATGTGAAGCGCCAGAAAAAGAGTGCTAATAAGATGATCAAAAATAGAAATCAATCCTTTTTCAGATGACCAACTGTTCCAAAATTATGGTATTTCCTCTTTTCTTCTTTGGGCTATGCTCCTTAGCCCAAACTCCCTTATTCTCCTTTTTACCATTCTTGTGCAACATGCTAACAAGTCTCTTGAAAGCGACCTCCATCGCACGAAAATCCTTTCGAGGCTAGAGAGAAAATAAGACGCAGATGAAACCACTGCGGCTAAAGATGGAGGTTGGGTACTTCTTTGCTCTTCGACATGTACCGTAGTTTTAACATGCCTTCGGAACCATGCTGAAATAGGGATACCATTTCGAGAGGAGATAGTTCCCCGATAAAAAATAAAAAGAAATCAAGCGGAGAATCGACAAGATATTTATGGCTTTAGGAAATATGCTTTTTAAAAAAAGACTTTTTATTTTAAAATACTTTGTTTTTGAGACCTTTTTGAAAGCCATTTTCAATATACTTTATCCGTTCTTATAACCGTATGCTCTGATACCAAATGTGACACCCCACGTTTGTTAATGTCATTCACTAAGGGAATGCATTAAGTTCCATGAAGCGTTATAGGTAAATAAGAGCATAATAGCACAAGACAGACATGTAAAATAGTAGCGGAATTAAAAACTTTATTTAAATCAAAATATCATGGTCCCAAATACTGAGTTTACATCATAAGTAACTATTTACATTAATAATCTGTCTTGCCAAAAATATCAGAGTACAAAAGCATAAAACAATATTTCCCTGTGAAGCCATAAGAGAGTTGACTAGAAGTTAAAACAATACATCTATATCCAAAATCCAAGCTAATCTGGAAGAATCTAAATCAACTCTAAGCACTTCCACCCTGAGAACCTGGGGGGAAATAGAAGAGAGAGAAGAGGAAACATAAAGGGTCAGATATAAAGTCTAGCAAGTCCAGTTACTTTTAAATATAAATAAATAAAAGTATCATGGCAGGTGTATATAAAACTGGAAGAACAAGATAATAGTAACAATAACAAGTGTGAACTGAGCAAGATAAGATAAACATGATATATTGCGCTTCTTAAATACATTTCTCTGCACTGCGCAGATACTAGTATATCAGAAGTAGAATGATTCCTACTAATACCGTTCCATTACATTTTCTTGATTATTAGGTTACTTGGGTTAATAGCACTAAAGACTTCTACGCGCATCGTACCCATTTACTTTTCCATGGATTCACCTAATACAATATATGTAGCTATCTCTCAATTATGAGATACACCCCATGGTACCCCACTTGCATAGTCTCCACAATATTGAACGCAGTCCCTCATCCTACGCAGGAGTGACGTACAGATCTCTATATAAAATGTTACGTTTCGCATATATCTATCATTACTATGCTACGTAAGCGTATGGACTGCCACCAACGACCGAATCAGATTCCTTATTGGAATAATGCCCTCTAGTCTACGATACATCACCCAGAGCATATATGCATGTATCTAGACTGTCCCATATATGTACTGTAATTGTAGCTCGATGCCTCAACCGAACGTCCTCTAATGTGCATCGAGTTCCGGGGCAGGGCTAAACAAGAAAAACGAAACTCGGCTGGGAGCTTTTCCATATCTGTACAGGTCCGTCTCTAAAGAGCCTCTATATATAGATATACGTAGGGTCTGTTTTCGTGGTGGCTATGGCCCAACCTCAGCCCCTCCCTCAACTAGTAAAGACTACAAGAGCTAAGCGACCGCCCTTAATAACAACCAATCTAAACATCAATGTGGCGTCTACCCTCAACCCCGTACCTCGATAGTGAAAGGTGAAATGGTATCTTGGGTTTAGCTCTTGTCTTTCGCATCCCGCTGGCTGTCGATGGCGGATATCCGATAGTCTACTACCCTTGTTGGTCGTGACCCTCTCTACCTCCTCGTGAGGCAACCGTCGAATCACCCTGGTGTCACCTCGTCACAACATTTTGATTGCATAGCTACATCTGCAGTCAAGGCCCACCCACCTAGTAGTTACGCACAGACCCAACCTCTGCGAGTACAACCTAAGACATTTGTCACCGCACAGAGGACTACTAGGAGCACCGTACTTTAGGAAGCTGCGTGCTTCCCCTTCTAGTCCTTTGGGGCCATCATAACAAACAGATGAATGTGCGCTCCCCTCGTGTCTTATAACACCTCGATGATCTACCCCGTTGGGTAATTCACCCTCAAACGTACGGACTGGTCCAAGCGCCTTTCTTTAATATGTTGTTAGACCCTATGTCTAAACATTCTTTTACGCGCTTGCCTTACTTCACCCGGTTCCCATTTAACTTGGTTATTCCCGTTCATATTGAATTCTTATTCCAATTTACCAAGTTTCTCTTGCTTATTAATTTCAATCTTATAACTTAATCCATTTAAGTTTATTAATAAGCTCACAGCATGTTATTCTCTAGATTGTGGCCCAAGGTCTGTAATCCACAATATATTCTATATTCTTGCTTGGTTACATCATTACAATAACATGTTATCCTTAATACGTTATTAATTATATCTCAATTCACATGTTTCCTAATCACTTACCATTTATGATTAAATATAACTTATTTATTTTACAAGTTTTCCTCATTCTTTCTCATTTAATCATAAATTAAATTTACACCGTCATGACAACTTATTGTTGTTTACTTAGCAGATAATTACGCATATCTAATTCTATCATTTCTACAAGTTATGCTTTCCCTAGAAGGGTGTCTTTAATTACATAACTTTATTATATTTTCCACCGGTTATGTATACCACTAGGTGTCATTAATTACGTAACATTAATAGGTTAAGTTCGTGAGCCTATATGTAAATATTACCCACCCCCTCTATTTTACTTAACCCACCCACTACCCATCCAGTTTTACTTAACCCTAACTTAAGTTCATAATCATATAATTCTTATGGATTAAACTAGGTTAAGTAGTCCAATTCATTACCATGTCCAATTATGGTTATAATGGGCTAGACCTCCCACATTAGGCCTACAACATGTGGATGCGGGATATGCTGGTCGGGTCCGGGCAGTCTTATTCCACAGTTGGGTCTAACCTCGTGTCTTAGCCCGATTCGTATTTGCACATTTAGACCTCTCGCATTAGGTTCAACATTAGTGGCTACTGGATATGCCGGTCGGGTCCGGGCAGACTTCCACCGCTAATACAACCTAACCTCGTGTCATAAATGCAATTACAATTCCTAATTATAATTACTAGACATTCCATTTTTATCCAAATCTACCTATGTCATTATAGGTGATTATTTCTCCTTTTCCCCATATTTAATTATATGCCCAATTCACTATTCAAATCATAAACTTTACACCCCTTTTCAGTTCACCTTTTAATTATGCACCATGTGCTCTTTTTCCAAAGTTATAAGTCAAGGCATATACATATATATATGTTATGCACAAACCCAAATCTACATATTTTCCAATTTACGTCCCTAGTCCATATTCACCCATTTCAATACAAGTTATACCTGAATCCATATTCGCATATTTTCCAATGTATGCCTAAAATTCATATTCACATACGTCCCAATTTATGTCCCAAATCAGTACTTACGCATGTCCCAATTTATGCTCAAATTATATTTTCCAACATATGCCTAAATTCATATTATCCAATAAGACATATGCCCCTAAACCCATATTCGTATTTTCAAATTTATGCCCAAATTTAGATCCATATTTTCCAATGTCAATTATGTCCCAAATTATGCCTTTCCCCATTCTTCCCAATTTCGCACGTTCGCATTTTTCAGCGTTAGGCCTAAGCTCGAAGGTAGCCCGGCTATATAAAAATAAAAAGGGAAAAGAGGGAGAGAAGAGAATCGAGAACAGACATAATAATGAATCAATAATAAACTGATAGAAACAGACATAAACTGAATTGACATATTATGACAAGATTTAACATGGCGGCGGTATGAACATATAAAAGCAAATGTAAAAGTTATGTCATAATAGAACTGATTAGGCACTGATTCAAGATCCAATTTTTCCATACATATTAAGATTACCATTTAAATATTTAGATCTAAAAATAACATGAACTCACAGTGAATAGATCTAAGGAAATAGATCCAAATTACTGCGAAGAACATGTTGAATAAGTTGTTGTAGCCATCGCTAAATTTGTTGTAGCAATCTTCGAATATGTATAATCTTCTTTGAATTGATTTAGAAGAAGAAAAGCCATTTTAATTTTCATTGCAGTAGAGCTTCGCTGTCAGCATTATTTTTAAATGAATAAAACCTAGGTCTAGGGTCCTTGATATAGCCTAGGGTTCAATGAATCTTGCTCAGAAAGGTGTCCAGATACAAAACGAAGTATTTCTCCCAGATTTGTCAGAGGTGAGTCGACCCCCCTTTGAGTGGGTCGACCTATGGGTCAACCCCCCTTTGGGTAGGTCAACCTATGGGTCGACCCCACTTTGAGTGGGTAGACCCACCTGAGCGGGAAATCTGCCGCCTTCCCAAATTTCGAAATTTGAACCGAATTTCAAATTTATGGAACCATTTTTGAATTTCTGAACTTATCATATATATATATATATTCCTCCTGTGCGTATACAAACTTCACACCTTAATAACTTCTTCATACGGTGTCCAATTTATGCAAACCAGGTGTCTAATTTGACCAGAATTTCGAGATGGACGCAATGGCATAGTTCGTTTTACTTAATTCCGAATATTTAATTAAGTTTTTATTAATTCATTGTTAATAGTGTATTTCACACTAATTATTCTTTAATTCATCGTCTTTAGCGTCGTTAAAATTTCGGGGTGTTACAACTACTGATTTAAACGATGAAAATGGTGATCCTTTAAAAATTGCATGTAGTATGCCAATGGAGTATGCTGGAAGAATTGTCTTCTCACTTGATTCTTATTTTGATGATCTTAGCTTTGCCCCAGTTGTCTAATATTATCTCGATGTATTTATTAAAATAATGAGTCTTCCACCTAAACGAGAAATTGAATTCCGTATAGACCTTGTCCCAGGAGCATGTCCCGTAGTTCTTCCTCCTCGACGAATGGCGCCAAAGGAAAAAGCTGAATTGAAAGCGCAAGTTGAAGACTTACTTTCCAAAGGGCTCATTAGACCATGTTATTCTGAATGGGGAGCCACCGTGGTGTTTGTAACCAAATTAGATGGATCGCTAAGAATGTGTGTTGATTATCAAGAACTAAACAAACTCACTTTTAAGAACAGATACCCAATGCCTCGAATCAACAATATGTTCGATCAGCTCTATGGAGCCAAAGTTTTCTCTCAACTTGATCTCACCACTGGTTTCCATCAGCTTAGAGTAGCCGAGGAAAGCATTCCCAAGACTGCTTTTCGAATAGAGATTGGTTTCTACGAGTGGGTGGTTATGCCATTTGGCTTGACTAATGCCCCAACCTTCTTTGCTGATCTCATGAATCGTATTTTCCGCGACATCCTCAATAAGATTGTGTTGTATATAACGTAGTTGTATACACAATTATATGATTTTTGTTTGATGATAACAAACAAGTATATTTTACTTTAAATGTGTTTGTTACTATTATGTCACATCTCAGATAGAAATATAATATTTATGTTTAAATAGAATACGACTATACACGAATTCAAATATTCAACTGTATTTTATTTAAATAGAATATTTTATTTCAATAATTAAACAGTACAAAAATATAAACTCCACCATTTGTACATTTCACTGATATTCATTATTGTACAATCAATTTTAGTATACACAAAGCTCCTTTCTACAGACACTCGATTATACAAGCATACACTCAGACGCTCATTTACAGTTTCACTATTACACACACTAATATACTTTCACTGTCATCTTCTGTCTCTGTGTTCTGTCAGTCCAGTCATTGTCAGTCCAATCATTATCTGCTTACCTGTCACATGAAACACACACACAGTACACTGCAATAGAAATGAATATGGTGTTGATTTATGTCAAGTGTTTAGGTCAAGCAAACTCAGCATCATGGCAGCTGAATAAAAAAAAATTGACATATGGGAACAAGCATGTATGCGACACAGTGGAGCTACAGTCTATACATGTCCATATTAATGAACAAGTTTTTAATGTGCCAAGAATCAATCAAGAAATCAATTCATGTTTCACAGATTATGTGTTGATTATGGCAAGTTTCAAGAGCATGGCAAAATGTTTCAGATTTTCAAATGGTACATGCAAATGAAGTTAATGTATATAACCAGTATGACCAGGTCAAAACAAAAGAGAGCATGGCAACAATCATGGAAGGAATACATTTTCTCATTCATTCATGGACCAGTTTAAGCAACATGATTGAAGCATTACATTTGCTCGTATATGGGAGGTGTTCAGTTTTTTAGCAAGGAGATCTTTGCTAAAATATTCCAGAATTCAATGGCTTCCAATTATACAGTGGGAAATAAATGTGCTAAGATTTTATTCAAGAAATCTAAATTCACATTTGACAAGACAATCATTCTTTTGGGGCAATTTATTTTCAGAAACTCAATTTGTTTTTGGCAACAGGTTAAATGACTGAAGTTCATAAGCCAACATTGAAGAGAACCAAATTGGCAGCAAAACAATTGTTCTACAGCAGTTCAATAGATCAACATGAGCATTCAGTGTTCAAGTGCAATTCATCTCACAAACAAATGGCAAGACTCAAGCATGTGTGAATTAATGTGCCAGATGTATAAGAATAATACATGAGCAAGTGCATGCAAGAGCTTTTGGAAAGAAATCACAAACATTTCTTTTTGAAATTCTACTAAATGTGGCAAGTGTTATCAGTCCTCTAGAAATTCAGATTATGTCTTTCCAGAAATTACAGGAATCAGGTTTGGCAAGCAAGCATATATTTGTCAAGCTTTAATGACACTCCAAAAATCCATTCATGATTTTCTGTAACTGTTTTTAAGAGTCAATGTTGGCAAGGAATCAATTTTTTTTGAAAAAACACAATTCAGCAAAACCATGTTTGACAAGTAATAAATAATTTCTTTCCAAGAACATAAATCAGCTTTCCAGAAATTCAGAGTAAACATTTATGCAATCAAATCTTTGTGTTTCAAGAATTTTATCAATGAATTCATTAATTCATGTTCACAGCAAGTTTTCAAGGCCAAGGATGTCAAAAGAGGAAAGCATCAATATGTTTCCAGATTTAAAACAAATCAATATGTATTTGTTTGGCAATTATTTCTAAGGGGATGTAACAACCCGAAAATCTGGGCCAGTTTAAAAATTTTATTTTGGCAATTTTAGCGAATTTTGTTGATTTAAAATGAATTATTTTAAATAAAATCGACGAGAAATTTATTTTGAATATAATTCGAACGTATATATTATATACATCGTCGTTAGAATATATATAATTATATATAATTATAAATAGAATTGAAAATGGCGCGGTAGTTCGATAATTCGATTTCAAATTTCAATTGAACGTACCGGGTGCAAAACACTCCGGATTTTAGTGAAACCAAAAATCATAGGATCTATTTGATAATATCTTTCCAACGAATCCGAAAAATCAAAATTTCAAAGCGGGAATCAAAAGATATGTCCAGTTGAAAATTCTGAATAGTCGCTATGGAATTCAGGCCCTTAAAAATGGACATTTTGCAAATGACCTCGGATCTCGATGAAACCAGTTTTGTTGGGTCCGCAGTGTCAAGTTATTGCTAGGTTTCAAATTTCATAATTTTTCGAATCAATATGTGAGCGTGGCAAAGGAAAACGTGTTTGACCAGTTTCAGTTGATTTTAATCGACTGGAAATTGGCCATTTTTCAAACGGTCTCAGAATTTGACGAAACTAGTTTTGTTAGGACCGTATCGTCAATACGAAGCTAGAAAATATTTTTCTGGAATTTTTAAAGTTCGTATGTGACCCCGGTAAATTGAAATACGCATTCAAATTCAATATATAGAGTTATATGTTGATTTTGACGGAAACTGATTGTAACTATCGAATCAGCCTACGATACATAATCCATTGTGTTCGGAATGGGGGTAAAACGCTATGGACGACAGGCGGTGGACCTCGTTTAGAGGTCGTATGATAAAGTCAACTTTTTGAAATGATTAAATAATATTAAATTAAATAAAAAGGGCTATAGAATAAAATTTCCGAAACCCTAGCTATTCATTTCTTCAGTAGCCGCCACCAACGCATGGACGATCCAAATCGCCCAAAACAAATCGCCTTTGATCTCTCAATCCCGATCGAATTAAATTCGAATTAAAATCAAAAATGAAAGAGAGTTTTAATCTCTTCAAAATCATACGGTCATCACCCTGTTTCAGTTCGTGATTTGCCCCAAATTTTATCCCAAATCGACCGGATTTGAGCATCGCTGGGCGGTGGAGGTGGCCATCGCGCCGCCTGAGATGGCCGCCGTTGGGAGGCGCCAGGATGGCGCGCCTCAAGGGCCCACTCGATCTGGGTCCGATCATCCAAGGCAGCGAGGGGATTGAACCCTAGTTTTGAGCAGGGCTTTGGGCGAAAACCTGTAGTGCGATACGGTGAAGAAGAAGACGCAGGTGCTAAAGGTGATTACTTTAATTTAATTACCACATTATTATTTTTTATTTAGTTTTATTTAAATTTACATTGTTTTAATTTAGTTTTTTTATTAAGCATAGAAAAATAAATAGATTGGTTTAAAAGTAGAACAGAAAAAAATAAATATTGTTTTTAAAATGAAATACATACATTGTTTTTGAAAATGAAATTAGCTTTGTTTTTAAAAAGGAATTTTGCATTTGTTTTAGAATAAAAATATGATTTTTATATATTGAACATCGAAGTAAAAATATGATTTTTTAAATTGAAAGTAAACAAATAAAAATGTGATTTTTATTTTAAAGACATCAAAATATAAAAATGTGTGATTTTTATATATGTAGTGGCTACGGGCAACGAAGATGAAAAAGGATGCGATGACGACGAAGACTTCTCTAAAAGAAGTGCCGTGGAGCTAGGATAGCTATCAGTGAGAATTTCTCACCTTTCAATTTCTTTTCTAGTTATATATATATACTAGGATGCAGACGGTGCTTAGTAGCACCCGACACAATCGTCCACAGACCATGGACTTGTTTGTTTGATTGCAAATTAGTTAGACTATTTGGTTTGGTTTGAATGGTTTGGTGAAATGAATGGACTTGATTGATGTGTGAATGGCGTGGGCCTTCACTAGTCCGGGGATAAGGCTAGGCCTCGTCCCGTTTCTAGTATCGTGCCGTTATGCCGCCGAAATTTTCTGAAATATGTTAGAAAAATAAAAATATCATTTTATTGAATAAATGAACCGAATAGAATATTCATAGATTGAATAAAATGTTTTATCGTTAAAAATATAATTTTTAACGTGAAAGTGAATAAATAAATATTTATAAACAAATCGGCCGATTTGTTTATATACACTGATTTGACTGATATTGATTGGGTCGATAAATTTTACACATCGCCCAACTGCACAACTAAAATCTGTGTTTGATTGTTTGAAAACCCCACACGGGTGTTGGGATGAAATATGAAGTTCACTCATCCTGATTGATTAAATATGTCGATCGATTGATTGACAGGCTGTTATAAGCGTTAGATATCTATATTTGATGCTTATACAGTGTAGTGCACTTTGGTTGATGGTTGATTATCTATCGTTGCTATTATATGCATTTGTTGTATGGAATTCATATAATTAACTTTATATGGTAATTGATGGGCCTCATTCCAATTTAGAAAATAATGAATATTATAAAATAAAGGTTCATGTGTTGACTGTACTCATTCGTTGAGATTAGTCATGTGTTGAACGAAATATTTTAATAATAAATTTTATATCTTTATCACTATAAAATAAAGGTTCATGTGTTGACTGTACTCATTCGTTGAGATTAGTCATGTTTTGAACGAAATATTTTAATAATAAATTTTATTTCTTTATCACTATAAAATAAAGGTTCATGTGTTGACTGTACTCATCCGTTGAGATTAGTCATGTGTTGAACGAAATAATTTAACAAAAATAGTCACACGTGGACAGTACTCATTCGTTGAGATTAGTCGTGTGTTGACAAAAATAAACATTCATTTGTTGAATAGAATAAAGGAATATATGAAGCCGTGTTGATTAGATTGACGCCATTTTGACGTGAACGATATTTATATCGATTTTAAACGATTTCGAAATGAATTGAATTGAAAACGATTTCGAAATGAATTGAATTGAAAACGATTTCGAAATGAATTGAATTGAAAACGATTTCGAAATGAATTGAATTGAAAACGATTTCGAAATGAATTGAATTGAAAACGATTTCGAAATGAATTGAATTGAAAACGATTTCGAAATGAATTGAATTGAAAACGATTTCGAAATAAATTGAATTGAAAACGATTTCGAAATGAATTGAATATAAAACGATTTCGAAATGAATTGAATTAAAAGCGATTTCGAAATGAATTGAATTGAAAACGATTTCGAAATGAATTGAAAACGAATTCAAATTGAATTGAAAGCGAATTGAAATGAATTCAAATTGAATTGAAATTTGAATTGAATAGAAATGAATTTTAAAACGAATTTATAAAGAAGAATTCAATTTTGATTTGAATTGAAATGGAAGTTGAAATGAATTTTGAAACGAATTTAAAAACTAATTGTAAAAATCGTTTTGAATAATAATCGACGAAATATATATTATATATATTATATATATAATATAATGGCCTGAATAGAACGCGTCGCGCCGCGGCATTTCGTGAATTTCGACCATTTATTTCAAACGGACATTACGGGAGATCCGACCGTCGGATTCTCCTAAAACCGGAACCGTTGGGTTCGTATCGAAAAGAGCTTTCTAACGGGTATTTGAAATTTGAAATCTAACGGTTGGATTTGGAGATACGTCCAAATCAAATTGGAAAAAGGTCGCTGTAAGTGCAGTTCGATGGCCGTTGATGGAATCGACTGTACGGGCCTTGATAAAATTATTAAAAATAGTAATAATTTGTGTAAAATCATAAGAAATGATTTAGAAAGAATTGGGATGAAAAACTCCATATTTGAAAAGATAAAAATAGATTTTTATCGAAATGAACTAGTTTTGAACTAGAATTATAATTCTATTTATTTTTAAATAAATAAATTGAATTCGAAAGGGTATTAAAAATAACCAAAATTTCCAATGATTGCATTGGAGTGGATTTGAATCGAAATTGTCTTCGAAATATTTCGATGTTAGAATTCGTGATTATACAGGTGTTGTTATGGAAATTTGATAGATATATATTTATATCGTTGTTTCCAATACGACATTTGTTAATCGTAGAATTTGATATTGAATATAAGCCGATATATTTTCTATTCAGAGCCTTATATTGAATATCAAATGTGATTTGGGTTTGTCGTGAATGGTGTCTTCACTAACACTGTTCTTGAACCCAGTTGAGAAAATATTAAATCTTTTTATTTAGATTTAATGAAGTGTACCGATTAAATAATATTTAATTGGAATTGAATTGATATTGATTTTTGGGTTTATCGTGAACAGTGTTTTAAACAACACTCGTTCTTTAACCCGATAATTAATGAATGTGATTTTGGGTTTGTCGTGAACCGTGTTTTAAATGACACTGATTCTTTAACCCAGTCGAAGATTAAAACTAAGTGGAGTTTTAATGAATCTTTAATTAGATTGAAATGATCGAAAATGGAGTATCACCAGTTTTGCTCCAGGCGATAGTTAAATCTTTAATTAGATTTGAACGTGAAATGGTAATTGAATTTACCGATAACACTGTGGTGTTAGATATGAAGTATTACCAGTTTTACTTCATGGGATGAATAGGTTGGGATGGGGAAATTAAAATAAATAATTACTTCGGTAAGGTTCGCTAATCCCGACTAGTTTGAATTGAGATTCAAAAATAGAATAAAGAATAAATTCAAGGAATTTGTCTTGGATAAAATTAATGGGAACCTTTCCCTATGAATGTGAAATTTAGAAACTAACTGTCGGTTAGCCAAGCAGAATGGTTTTCTGAATATTGATCTGATGTTGGTTTCGGCCTTCGGGGTTAATATTTGGGGAATTGTTCTCTTGATTAATTTACGGTTAGTGACTAATGAATTGGAATGAGGCGTATGTTGTGTTTGTGTAACACTTATTTAAAATATACGCGAGTTATTCGGAAAGACCGGGTTTATCCCATTTTGAATAACTGATACGACGATAAGTCGAAGATGAAGACGGTGGTCGAAGACCAGAAGTCTTCACGTCGTTTGGGTGATTGCTGATGATCTTGATTGGGCTGTACACCTAAGAAGATGGAAACAGTTGGTGATCGTCCAGACGTGCTTGGAGATCGATGGATATGCGGGGTACTAGGTGCCTCCGGTTTCGTTCAGCCCCAGAACGGACTTGTAAATGGACTGTGTGTCTGACATTGGATTTTAGTCCGTGTGATTGATCTCTATTAAATATATATCTGTTTGGCGGCGGAGAATTTATTCTCTTGCTTAACGCCCTTCTCTGAGACGTACGAGCTCAGGGGTTATATATTGATGGATATCAATCGCATGGAGTGAATTGCCTGTGTGGCATGCTTAAGTGGCAAATGATCAAGGCTTCTGTTGAAAAGCAAAGTCTTGTGGTTGATGATCAAAGCACGGCCTTGTGTGGCATAGCTTTGTGTAACGTTGATTCGCGAGTATCACACCCGGTATGAACCAAAAACGGGAGACGGACATCAGGGAGGACATGCGTTTCTTTATAGTTAGGAGTGGCGTCAGTGCTTGAACTGGCTGACGAGTTTGACTCATGTGGATGTTACTTATTATTACTTGCTGAAAAGCGAGGCGCCTCGTGATATCGGTTTCAGCCGATACTTCTGGTCGGCTGACGGGCCAGGCTTACGCCCCAAAGGGCGGGGAAACGTAGTGTTCAGGCATAATAATCCACATCGGTGGACCGGCCCTGACGATCCATGGGGCAGTTGCGGCTGTTCCTGAGGCTCGGACTAGACAGTCTCGAATCGGTGAGGATCTTGCCCCTAGCCTCGGTTCATACCATAAATGATAACCCAACTTCCAATACGACGTCTTGCGGTTTTGATTGTAAACTTATATATGGCGACATAGTGTTATGGGGCATTCATGCCGCCTATGATTGATACTTATGATTTGAAGTTGTTTTATACACTATGCACTTATAGTAGTATCAAATGATTTGTTTTAAACGTACTAAGCATGTTTGGCTATTATAAGGGAAAACCCTATCCTCGGCTGCGTTGCATTGTGTGATGGGACCTGGGTCTTATAATAGCTTCATTTTTAGAAAAGCATTGCGTTGTTTACTTATATGCACTGGTATTCTTGGGAGGAAACCCGTTCCGTGTTATACGGCGTGGTCCCTTGATTTACCTAACTTTAAAATAAAGAATAAATAACTGTTTTAGTTCTCACACCAGTCACATGACTGACCTGGAGTTTATTGTTTTAACCTAAACTCTGGGTGCCCCTATTTTGACACGGGCAGCTAGTAGTTTTGGTTTTGCAGATTTATATTCACAGGATCCTGGTTTACAGCTGGAACGATATCCGGAAGGCTTTGTATCCGTATATCTCTTCTAGTTGTGTATTATATTATTTTCCGCTGCTATGTATTTAAATGTAACTTAAATCTCTGATATTTCTGTGTAATATTTATTCGTTTATATTCTGTATATTCTTGTGATCTGATGCATTGTTGTAAATACAATGAAATGTTCTTCTGTATGCATTTTGTTGTGGCTTGTTCTCGAACTATCCGACACTTTCCTTTACGGGGAAGTTACGGGTTTTCACAGTTGGTATCAGAGCTTTGGTTTACAAAGCTTAGAGAACAAGACACATTAGAACCATACGAAAGAATTCATCAGATATTGGATTAGTAATATCCAATGGGAATGACTCGTTAGAGATGGGATCAGTAGTATCCTAGAACGAGTGTGAAGAGTAAATTTTCAAAGTGAAAACAAGTTTGGTTTTGAAAATTTAAATCCACTATTCGTATTTGATTATTTGTTTATATTGATTTTGGACAATTCAGTATATAAAGAATTTGCATATACGCCTTGCAAACGTATATTCAAAGTTTTAATATATTGGATAGATATAGCATCACACTCTAGTCGCCCGGAGATATTATTGATGATAGCGATCGCATCATCAACATTTATGTTCGAGTTTCGAAGGTGTGATATCTATATATTTCCATTAGACTGGTGTGAGAACCAAAACTAATATAGCTAGAATATATTGTTGTGATTTGGCATCAAAACATGATTTTCTTTATATATATCAAAATTATCAATTTGAAACGTTAAATTCACTAATTGATTGATGTTTGTGTTGTTTGTTTATTTGTTTGATAATTTTGAACCATTATGCCTAATTGAAACAAATATTGAATTGTATTGAAAATTGGTCGCATTTGCTTGCATATACATATACTTATATTGAACAGGTCATAGCAAGGAGGCTAGAGCCGAAGAATAAAATTTGTTTGCTCGACAAATAGGTACATGTTTACTACATAATTTACTGTTTTGTTTGGGTGATGATGATTTTATGAGCCTATTGGCTTGCCGCTTGGCTTTTTCTTTTTCTTTTTGAGATCTGAAGGACCGGGGAAGCTATTTGAAATTCCCCGATGCTCCCATTGCAGGGGAGGTTATGGCGAAATTTTTCGAAAATTTAGAGTGTTAGCCAAATTTTTGAAATTTTTGAAAATTCTCAGAAACTGAAAAGTTGGAGAATGAAAGCCAGATCGAACGTAGAGTTGATTAATCAAACCACTTTCGACTTTGTTCCTTTTCGGGGACGAAAAGTTTTAAGTGGGGGAGATTGTAACAACCCGAAAATCTGGGCCAGTTTAAAATTTTTATTTTGGCAATTTTAGCGAATTTTGTTTATTTAAAATGAATTATTTTAAATAAAATCGACGAGAAATTTATTTTGAATATAATTCGAACTTATATATTATATACGTCGTCGTTAGAATATATATAATTATAAATAGAATTGAAAATGGCGCGGTAGTTCGATAATTCGATTTCAAATTTCAATTGAACGTACCGGGTGCAAAACAATCCGGATTTTAGTGAAACCAAAAATCATAGGATCTATTTGATAATATCTTTCCAACGAATCCGAAAAATCAAAATTTTAAAGCGGGAATCAAAAGATATGTCCAGTTGAAAATTCTGAATAGTCGCTATGGAATTCAGGCCCTTAAAAATGGACATTTTGCAAATGACCTCGGATCTCGACGAAACCAGTTTTGTTGGGTCCGCAGTGTCAAGTTATTGCTAGGTTTCAAATTTCATAATTTTTCGAATCAATATGTGAGCGTGGCAAAGGAAAACGTGTTTGACCAGTTTCAGTTGATTTTAATCGACTGGAAATTGGCCATTTTTCAAACGGTCTCAGAATTTGACGAAACTAGTTTTGTTAGGACCGTATCGTCAATACGAAGCTAGAAAATATTTTTCTGGAATTTTTAAAGTTCGTATGTGACCCCGGTAAATTGAAATACGCGTTCAAATTCAATATATAGAGTTATATGTTGATTTTGATGGAAACTGATTGTAACTATCGAATCAGCCTACGATACATATCCCATTGTGTTCGGAATGGGGGTAAAACGCTATGGACGACAGGCGGTGGACCTCGTTTAGAGGTCGTATGATAAAGTCAACTTTTTGAAATGATTAAATAATATTAAATTAAATAAAAAGGGCTATAGAATAAAATTTCCGAAACCCTAGCTATTCATTTCTTCAATAGCCGCCACCAACGCATGGACGATCCAAATCGCCCAAAACAAATCGCCTTTGATCTCTCAATCCCGATCGAATTAAAATCAAAAATGAAAGAGAGTTTTAATCTCTTCAAAATCATACGGTCATCACCCTGTTTCAGTTCGTGATTTGCCCCAAATTTTATCCCAAATCGACCGGATTTGAGCATCGCTGGGCGGCGGAGGTGGCCATCGCGCCGCCTGAGATGGCCGCCGTTGGGAGGCGCCAGGATGGCGCGCCTCAAGGGCCCACTCTATCTGGGTCCGATCATCCAAGGCAGCGAGGGGATTGAACCCTAGTTTTGAGCAGGGCTTTGGGCGAAAACCTGTAGCGCGATACGGTGAAGAAGAAGACGCAGGTGCTAAAGGTGATTACTTTAATTTAATTACCACATTATTTTTTTTATTTAGTTTTATTTAAATTTACATTGTTTTAATTTAGTTTTTTTATTAAGCATAGAAAAATAAATAGATTGGTTTAAAAGTAGAACAGAAAAAAATAAATATTGTTTTTAAAATGAAATACATACATTGTTTTTGAAAATGAAATTAGCTTTGTTTTTAAAAAGGAATTTTGCATTTGTTTTAGAATAAAAATATGATTTTTATATATTGAACATCGAAGTAAAAATATGATTTTTTAAATTGAAAGTAAACAAATAAAAATGTGATTTTTATTTTAAAGACATCAAAATATAAAAATGTGTGATTTTTATATATGTAGTGGCTACGGGCAACGAAGATGAAAAAGGATGCGATGATGACGAAGACTTCTCTAAAAGAAGTGCCGTGGAGCTAGGATAGCTATCAGTGAGAATTTCTCACCTTTCAATTTCTTTTTCTAGTTATATATATATACTAGGATGTAGACGGTGCTTAGTAGCACCCGACACAATCGTCCACAGACCATGGACTTGTTTGTTTGATTGCAAATTAGTTAGACTATTTGGTTTGGTTTGAATGGTTTGGTGAAATGAATGGACTTGATTGATGTGTGAATGGCATGGGCCTTCACTAGTCCGGGGATAAGGCTAGGCCTCGTCCCGTTTCTAGTATCGTGCCGTTATGCCGCCGAAATTTTCTAAAATATGTTAGAAAAATAAAAATATCATTTTATTGAATAATTGAACCGAATAGAATATTCATAGATTGAATAAAATGTTTTATCGTTAAAAATATAATTTTTAACGTGAAAGTGAATAAATAAATATTTATAAACAAATCGGCCGATTTGTTTATATACACTGATTTGACTGATATTGATTGGGTCGATAAATTTTACACATCGCCCAACTGCACAACTAAAATCTGTGTTTGATTGTTTGAAAACCCCACACGGGTGTTGGGATGAAATATGAAGTTCACTCATCCTGATTGATTAAATATGTCGATCGATTGATTGACAGGCTATTATAAGCGTTAGATATCTATATTTGATGCTTATACAGTGTAGTGCACTTTGGTTGATGGTTGATTATCTATCGTTGCTATTATATGCATTTGTTGTATGGAATTCATATAATTAACTTTATATGGTAATTGATGGGCCTCATTCCAATTTAGAAAATAAAGAATATTATAAAATAAAGGTTCATGTGTTGACTGTACTCATTCGTTGAGATTAGTCATGTGTTGAACGAAATATTTTAGTAATAAATTTTATATCTTTATCACTATAAAATAAAGGTTCATGTGTTGACTGTACTCATTCGTTGAGATTAGTCATGTTTTGAACGAAATATTTTAATAATAAATTTTATATCTTTATCACTATAAAATAAAGGTTCATGTGTTGACTGTACTCATCCGTTGAGATTAGTCATGTGTTGAACGAAATAATTTAACAAAAATAGTCACACGTGGACAGTACTCATTCGTTGAGATTAGTCGTGTGTTGACAAAAATAAACATTCATTTGTTGAATAGAATAAAGGAATATATGAAGCCGTGTTGATTAGATTGACGCCATTTTGACGTGAACGATATTTATATCGATTTTAAACGATTTCGAAATGAATTGAATTGAAAACGATTTCGAAATGAATTGAATTGAAAACGATTTCGAAATGAATTGAATTGAAAACGATTTCGAAATGAATTGAATTGAAAACGATTTCGAAATGAATTGAATTGAAAACGATTTCGAAATGAATTGAATTGAAAACGATTTCGAAATAAATTGAATTGAAAACGATTTCGAAATGAATTGAATATAAAACGATTTTGAAATGAATTGAATTAAAAGCGATTTCGAAATGAATTGAATTGAAAACGATTTCGAAATGAATTGAAAACGAATTCAAATTGAATTGAAAGCGAATTGAAATGAATTCAAATTGAATTGAAATTTGAATTGAATAGAAATGAATTTTAAAACGAATTTATAAAGAAGAATTCAATTTTGATTTGAATTGAAATGGAAGTTGAAATGAATTTTGAAACGAATTTAAAAACTAATTGTAAAAATCGTTTTGAATAATAATCGACGAAATATATATTATATATATTATATATATAATATAATGGCCTGAATAGAACGCGCCGCGCCGCGGCAGTTCGTGAATTTCGACCATTTATTTCAAACGGACATTACGGGAGATCCGACCGTCGGATTCTCCTAAAACCGGAACCGTTGGGTTCGTATCGAAAAGAGCTTTCTAACGGATATTTGAAATTTGAAATCTAACGGTTGGATTTGGAGATACGTCCAAATCAAATTGGAAAAAGGTCGTTGTAAGTGCAGTTCGATGGCCGTTGATGGAAATCGACTGTACGGGCCTTGATAAAATTATTAAAAATAGTAATAATTTGTGTAAAATCATAAGAAATGATTTAGAAAGAATTGGGATGAAAAACTCCATATTTGAAAAGATAAAAATAGATTTTTATCGAAATGAACTAGTTTTGAACTAGAATTATAATTCTATTTATTTTTAAATAAATAAATTGAATTCGAAAGGGTTTTAAAAATAACCAAAATTTCCAATGATTGCATTGGAGTGGATTTGAATCGAAATTGTCTTCGAAATATTTCGATGTTAGAATTCGTGATTATACAGGTGTTGTTATGGAAATTTGAAAGACATATATTTATATCGTTGTTTCCAATACGACATTTGTTAATCGTAGAATTTGATATTGAATATAAGCCGATATATTTTCTATTCAGAGCCTTATATTGAATATCAAATGTGATTTGGGTTTGTCGTGAATGGTGTCTTCACTAACACTGTTCTTGAACCCAGTTGAGAAAAGATTAAATCTTTTTATTTAGATTTAATGAAGTGTACCGATTAAATAATATTTAATTGGAATTGAATTGATATTGATTTTTGGGTTTATCGTGAACAGTGTTTTAAACAACACTCGTTCTTTAACCCGATAATTAATGAATGTGATTTTGGGTTTATCGTGAACCGTGTTTTAAATGACACTGATTCTTTAACCCAGTCGAAGATTAAAACTAAGTGGAGTTTTAATGAATCTTTAATTAGATTGAAATGATCGAAAATGGAGTATCACCAGTTTTGCTCCAGGCGATAGTTAAATCTTTAATTAGATTTGAACGTGAAATGGTAATTGAATTTACCGATAACACTGTGGTGTTAGATATGAAGTATTACCAGTTTTACTTCATGGGATGAATAGGTTGGGATGGGGAAATTAAAATAAATAATTACTTCGGTAAGGTTCGCTAATCCCGACTAGTTTGAATTGAGATTCAAAAATAGAATAAAGAATAAATTCAAGGAATTTGTCTTGGATAAAATTAATGGGAACCTTTCCCTATGAATGTGAAATTTAGAAACTAACTGTCGGTTAGCCAAGCAGAATGGTTTTCTGAATATTGATCTGATATTGGTTTCGGCCTTCGGGGTTAATATTTGGGGAATTGTTCTCTTGATTAATTTACGGTTAGTGACTAATGAATTGGAATGAGGCGTATGTTGTGTTTGTGTAACACTTATTTAAAATATACGCGAGTTATTCGGAAAGACCGGGTTTATCCCATTTTGAATAACTGATACGACGATAAGTCGAAGATGAAGACGGTGGTCGAAGACCAGAAGTCTTCACGTCGTTTGGGTGATTGCTGATGATCTTGATTGGGCTGTACACCTAAGAAGATGGAAACAGTTGGTGATCGTCCAGACGTGCTTGGAGATCGATGGATATGCGGGGTACTAGGTGCCTCCGGTTTCGTTCAGCCCCAGAACGGACTTGTAAATGGACTGTGTGTCTGACATTGGATTTTAGTCCGTGTGATTGATCTCTATTAAATATATATCTGTTTGGCGGCGGAGAATTTATTCTCTTGCTTAACGCCCTTCTCTGAGACGTACGAGCTCAAGGGTTATATATTGATGGATATCAATCGCATGGAGTGAATTGCCTGTGTGGCATGCTTAAGTGGCAAATGATCAAGGCTTCTGTTGAAAAGCAAAGTCTTGTGGTTGATGATCAAAGCACGGCCTTGTGTGGCGTAGCTTTGTGTAACGTTGATTCGCGAGTATCACACCCGGTATGAACCAAAAACGGGAGACGGACATCAGGGAGGACATGCGTTTCTTTCTAGTTAGGAGTGGCGTCAGTGCTTGAACTGGCTGACGAGTTTGACTCATGTGGATGTTACTTATTATTACTTGCTGAAAAGCGAGGCGCCTCGTGATATCGGTTTCGGCCGATGCTTCTGGTCGGCTGACGGGCCAGGCTTACGCCCCAAAGGGCGGGGAAACGTAGTGTTCAGGCATAATAATCCACATCGGTGGACCGGCCCTGACGATCCATTGGGCGGTTGCGGCTGTTCCTGAGGCTCGGACTAGACAGTCTCGAATCGGTGAGGATCTTGCCCCTAGCCTCGGTTCATACCATAAATGATAAGCCAACTTCCAATACGACGTCTTGCGGTTTTGATTGTAAACTTATATATGGCGACATAGTGTTATGGGGCATTCATGCCGCCTATGATTGATACTTATGATTTGAAGTTGTTTTATACACTATGCACTTATAGTAGTATCAAATGATTTGTTTTAAACGTACTAAGCATGTTTGGCTATTATAAGGGAAAACCCTATCCTCGGCTGCGTTGCATTGTGTGATGGGACCTGGGTCTTATAATAGCTTCATTTTTAGAAAAGCATTGCGTTGTTTACTTATATGCACTGGTATTCTTGGGAGGAAACCCGTTCCGTGTTATACGGCGTGGTCCCTTGATTTACCTAACTTTAAAATAAAGAATAAATAACTGTTTTAGTTCTCACACCAGTCACATGACTGACCTGGAGTTTATTGTTTTAACCTAAACTCTGGGTGCCCCTATTTTGACACGGGCAGCTAGTAGTTTTGGTTTTGCAGATTTATATTCACAGGATCCTGGTTTACCGCTGGAACGATATCCGGAAGGCTTTGTATCCGTATATCTCTTCTAGTTGTGTATTGTATTATTTTCCGCTGCTATGTATTTAAATGTAACTTAAATCTCTGATATTTCTGTGTAATATTTATTCGTTTATATTCTGTATATTCTTGTGATCTGATGCATTGTTGTAAATACAATGAAATGTTCTTCTGTATGCATTTTGTTGTGGCTTGTTCTCGAACTATCCGACACTTTCCTTTACGGGGAAGTTACGGGTTTTCACAGGGGACAGCTAATGAAATATATTTTTCCTGAATTGCTATCAATGCTGATTCAATCAATAAATCATTTAAAGGCAGAGCAGCTATCATGCAAAGAGAATGTTGAATTTCCAAGAAATATCATTTAAACCATTTTTTGGCAAGCTTTATTCATTTTCCAGAAATGATTTCATGGCATAATATCAAGTGGGCCAAAGATTTTATTTCTTTATTTTACAAAGGTGTTATAAGGCAACAATTCAAAAAGGTTTCCAGAAAATTTTCAAGGGCGATTCAATCAAGGCACCAAAGGGAAGAAATCACTCAATGCAAATCAGTCAAGTCATTCAGTGAAATCAGAGCAATAAAAGGATTCTATTATCCTATATTAACACCTATCCTCATCAGCAATTTGCATCAAAAACAAAAATCCAAAATTTCAAGAGCAAAAATCTAATCAAATTCAGAGAACTCACAAAACGTTTTTGATTGCAATCCAAGACTGTGAATCGAGCAGGAGCATAAATTTGAAGAAGCTTTGGAGATTATTTCTTTCATAACATCAATCAATCGATTCGAGTTGGAGGATTTCAAAGAAACCCGAAAATTCCTTTTTCCCATAGCCTCCATGTTCATTTCCTTAGAAGCAAAGGATCAGGCTGAACAATTAAAGAAAATGGGCAGCCAACATAAGTCAAAAGGGATTAGTTTGTATTAAAGAGGGGGTTTCTTTGCTTTCTTTTTATTTATTTTGTATTTTCAATTCTTTTGTAAACTGTCAAAACAGTTTCTAGAATTCTGTAAAAATATAGGGAAAACCAGTTAGGTGTTTAACTGGCAGTTGGCAGAGTCTGTAAAATCTGGGTTACTGGTTACAGGGTTGTAATCAGGGGAAATCTGATCGAGGGGATATCGTTCAGTCTAGGGTTTTGAGCGTAGGGTTAGAATAGGAGCAGGGTTTGCGAGTGTACATGGTCTTGTATGCGGGAGTTGTTCTATCACCTAGTAGAAACCTTAGAAATGCAGCAGTAGGCAGGGTTTTGCCGAAGCTGGGTATATCTGTGTGTGATTTATTTTCTGCAGTTCTGTTTCCGCTATATTCTGTGATGTGTTAATTATTATATATCTCGTTAGAATTTTAATTCTGTTAAAAACTGTGATAAACCCTATTCACCCCCCCCCCCCTCTAGGGTTAATCTAGATCCAACAAGTGGTATCAGAGCAGGTATTCTGTTAACTCTAGAGTAATGGGTCATTCTAGTTGTCAGTCCGTTGAGAGTCAGTCCAGTCGTATTCCATCTATTTTTAATGGTACAGATTTTTTAAATTGGAAATTAGAAATGGAGTTATATTTAAAATCTGTTGATATTAAATGTTGGGATACTGTCATTAATGGATTTGATATAGTTAGTAGAAATGATATTGGGTTTAATTCTCGTGCTATTCATACTTTATATTCTTATATTGATGATGTCCAATATAGCCTTATCTCCCATTGTTTGACTGCGCAGGAAATCTGGACAACTCTCAACACGCTATATGGAAAAGAAGACAACAGCACAAAACCCCAGAAGGTCAACTCAGTTTCAGATCTGTGCTTAACAGGTTATACAGATGGAGATCCAGATGGAGACTCAACAGGAGATTTTCTTGTAAAGATTTAATTTCTCGCTTAAATGATTTAACTGAATCTGTTGAGAACCTGAAGTCTAAAAGTAAAATTCTGAAATCTGAAAAACTTGAATTGATTTGCAAAAATAATCTTTTGGAATCAAAGCTTAAAAATGTCAAGAAGTTTTCAAATTCTAATTGCAAAAAATGTTTAAATTTGAAAAATGATCTTGTTCGTCAAAATAAAAATGTTCAAAAACTTGAGGATGAAATTCTGTTTTTAAAAGAGAACAAGATAGAGTTTGAAAGCACAAACAATTGTTTGCAAAAGGAATTTGAAAATTTCAAGAAGACTGAAAATTCCAAATATATTTTTGCTGAAGAACAAAGCTTGTTGAAAACTGAGTCTATTTTGAATGAGCTAGAAATTGAGATTGAAAAACTCAAGAATTTTGAATCAGAAAGTCGAAAATATTTTGAATTTGAAATTGTTGATTCCCAAGCCAAAGTTAAATTGCTTGAAAATGAGAATTTGGGTTTGAAACAGTCCAATGCGGAACAGAAGATCGCTATAAATAATTGCTCAAATCTATTAAAAGAAAATAGCGATCTAAAATCCGAAATTCAACGATTAGAATCAACCTTGGATAAATTTTCCAATGGGGAAAAATCATTGAATATGCTGTTACAAAACCAAGTTTCTATTGGAAATAAATCTGGACTTGGCTTTGGAAAAAAGGATGTTTTTGGAAAACAAAATTCAAATGATTTGAAAAATCTCTCAAGTTGCTTTGGAAAGAACTGCTTTGAAAATTTGAACTCTAAAAATTTCAAAGGATTTTTGAATCGTAATTGTGATGAGAAATCATTTTATAATAAACCATTTAAACATTCTTGGATCCTAAAAAATAAAACAAGCTTCGTTAAGTTCAGACATATTTGGGTTCCTAAGGGTACGAAAGTTAATTCTAATGGTTTGTTAAATAAACAAGTTTGGGTACCTAAAACTGTGAACAAAACTGTGAGTGGTTTTACAAATTTTGTTAGACCACTTGATTCTCTAAACTGTTAGGTACCAGAGGTGGCTGAGGAACTGCTAGACAAAAGAGATTTGGATTAAAGCTGCTCAGTACTTCTGTAATCATTCACAGTTCCTTAGCCAAGCTTGTTGAGTTAGAGAGTCTGATTTACATTGGATTCTGGTATGATCTCTAAACTCACCTTTGTAAATATTCTCAGGTTTTATTTTTTTTTCTTTGTTTATTTCTCCTTCTACCTCCTTCTGTT
This sequence comes from Allium sativum, assembly GCA_030737875.1. Taxonomy (NCBI): domain Eukaryota; kingdom Viridiplantae; phylum Streptophyta; class Magnoliopsida; order Asparagales; family Amaryllidaceae; genus Allium; species Allium sativum. The sequence continues at coordinate 178,575,538 of CM060920.1, read as the reverse complement.
CTTTTGTTTCTGTTTTTGTCACTGTTGTATCTTTTATTCTGGGCTTTCTTAACTTCAAATTGCAGAATTCATGATTTTCTGGAAATTTGCTTTATGTGAATAAAACTCTCTTATTTTTAATCTTTTCCTGATCTTGAATTTATTTCTGTAAATATCTGCAATTGTTTTTTGAAGTTTTTTTTTTTGAATTCTTAACAGTGCTGAAGCATTAATATCATATCTTGAACACTGTTATTTTGGATTCTAAATTTTTGAAGATCTGAATAATTAATGAAATTTCACACTTATGTTGTTATGAGTTTCTTCCAATTCATTTTGGAAACGCTTAAAATACTATACTCATTACAGTACATCTTGTAACTTATCAGTTGTGATAATTTCAGAAATTTTCAGATTGGCTTGAATATGTTAAATTGTCTTGAATCAGTGATACATCGTGAAATCTATATTCATTCGTGATCATTTTATTTTGAAATATGTTTATTTGAAATCATCTGAAATTCTTGATAATTTGAATACCACACACCACTTAAATTAGAAATTTAAAAAATATACCAATCTTGTGTGACGGATTCATTATATCTCAAAAATCGACATTGAGTCATGTGATTTCAAATAAATAATTTCTTAATTTTAGGATCTTGAATAATTCTCAAACTTGATGTAAATGATCTGAATATTTCACTTGTGCTTGACAGAGATTTCTTGTGAAAAATTCGTCAAAAATCTGATTTTGTAACTCACTGTTATTTCATGATCAATTGGCTTGAATATTTGTTTGAAATCATTTGAAATTATTGATTTCTTGGATCTTGCACACTTCCTAAATCTGAATTATACAAACTGGTGTGATCGATTCATTTAATCTTGAAATTTTCATATTCCCTCAAGTGATTTCAAATAAATCGAATTCTTGGATCATGATTTTTTTTACCATCATCTTGACAAGTCTGACTTGATATTTTTCTTGTGCTGCTCTGATACTGATACGAATTTTTTTTGATGACTGCTTGCTTTGGTATATACTGTTTGTTGCTCTGATGAATATGCCTAATTTATTTGTCTTGTCTACTTGGGCCTAATGATTGTACTTGGATGTCTAGGTCACTCGTGTCATATTTCAAATCCTTGATTGTTGTGACATAAACATGTGGTATCAGTTTTGATGTGCTGTTCTCTTTGATCTATTCTCATCATGTACATATATATATATATATATTTTTTAAAAAAACCCTCATGTCTTGTATAAATCTTTCAATTTCCTCTTGTAATTATTTTTCAATTTTAAAATTATTTATTGATTATTCATTCAGAAATTGAAATCAATAACCAAACTGGACTGTAGTTAAATTCATCAAAATTATTATCAGATTTTGAAACTGTGATGAGTTATGACTACATACTTCACAACAAGAGGAGATTCTATTTAAATTTTCATGATGATTGAACAGTTATTATAATATCTTTGGATTGGCGCTAATTTCACGAACATCTTCTATGTCTATCATCCTTTTGTCATCCATCATTATTTTATATTAATGAGGAGAGTTTTTTCTTATGTAAACAGTGAAAATATTGGTGATGGAAATGTGACTGCATTATTTTTCAGATTTAGTGATGATTGAAAATTATCGAAAATCCCGGTACAACCGAGCATATTTCATAATATGATTAATTTAGAAATTTATTGCACAAATCATCTCTGTACCTACCACCTTTCTATCATCCATTTTGGTTTTATATTCCGAGGAGTTTTTTCTTTTAAAAGCTGAAAATGATAAATATACATAAGTATGTCTCTAACCTCATTTAAAAATACAAGCACTGGTGATGCATGGTTAAGAGACAACTTATAATTTAAGCGGCGACTGATCTTATTTAAAAATCCGAGCTCCGGTTATGCATGGTCAGTGCGCTCTTAAATAAAAAGAAAAGAAATGAAAAATAATTTGAAATAAATAAAAAATTCTTATATGAAATTCTCCTCTGTGTATAATAACCTGCCTATCAATCCATATTCTAACTTGTGAAATGTGTTATTATTTTATGACGTATTATGATTTGTTGATTGATAGCTACTGGGATTTGTGAGTATTCGATTTTGTCACTTAAGTTGAACTTATAATTATAGGACAAATCCATCACTGTTTTTGTGCTTAGTTTAAAAAAAAGGTCTATTTTGAAAATAACTGAAATTCATTTTTTAAAAAGCTCTCTCCATTATTATAATTTCACCATAAATCCTTCATTCTCAAATGTGAAATTTGCCACTGATTCTTAGAATATTATGATTTTTGTTTGATTTTTTTTAGAATTGTGGTGAACATTCTCTCTTAAGCTGATTTTTAGTCATATTTTCATCGTTCTTTTATAATCTGTATCCTTTTGATGATAACAAAAGGGGGAGAATGGTTGAGATTTTGGTTTATGAGTGATTTTTTTAAATACTTTTGAAAAATCATTCGATTTATTCTGTTCACTCTTTCACATATGTATCAGAGCTAGGGGGAGTTTAGTTGTAGGGGGAGCATACATTTAGGGGGAGTTTCACTATTCACGAATAAACACATTTAATATATTCAAAATCTTTTATTTGTTTGTCATCATCAAAAGGGGGAGATTGTTGTATATAACGTAGTTGTATACACAATTATATGATTTTTGTTTGATGATAACAAACAAGTATATTTTACTTTAAATGTGTTTGTTACTATTATATCACATCTCAGATAGAAATATAATATTTATGTTTAAATAGAATACGACTATACACGAATTCAAATATTCAACTGTATTTTATTTAAATAGAATATTTTATTTCAATAATTAAACAGTACAAAAATATAAACTCCACTATTTGTACATTTCACTGATATTCATTAATGTACAATCAATTTTAGTATACACAAAGCTCCTTTCTACAGACACTCGATTATACAAGCATACACTCAGACGCTCATTTACAGTTTCACTGTTACACACACTAATATACTTTCACTGTCATCTTCTGTCTCTGTGTTCTGTCAGTCCAGTCATTGTCAGTCCAATCATTATCTGCTTACCTGTCACATGAAACACACACAGTACACTGCAATAGAAATGAATATGGTGCTGATTTATGTCAAGTGTTTAGGTCAAGCAAACTCAGCATCATGGCAGCTGAATAAAAAAAAAATTGACATATGGGAACAAGCATGTATGCGACACAGTGGAGCTACAGTCTATACATGTCCATATTAATGAACAAGTTTTTAATGTGCCAAGAATCAATCAAGAAATCAACTCATGTTTCACAGATTATGTGTTGATTATGGCAAGTTTCAAGAGCATGGCAAAATGTTTCATATTTTCAAATGGTACATGCAAATGAAGTTAATGTATATAACCAGTATGACCAGGTCAAAACAAAAGAGAGCACGACAACAATCATGGAAGGAATACATTTTCTCATTCATTCATGGACCAGTTTAAGCAACATGATTGAAGCATTGCATTTGCTCATATATGGGAGGTGTTCAGTTTTTTAGCAAAGAGATCTTTGCTAAAATATTCCAGAATTCAATGGTTTCCAATTATACAGTGGGAAATAAATGTGCTAAGATTTTATTCAAGAAATCTAAATTCACATTTGACAAGACAATCATTTTTTTGGGGCAATTTATTTTCAGAAACTCAATTTATTTTTGGCAACAGGTTAAATGACTGAAGTTCATAAGCCAACATTGAAGAGAACCAAATTGGCAGCAAAACAATTGTTCTACAGCAGGTCAATAGATCAACATGAGCATTCAGTGTTCAAGTGCAATTCATCTCACAAACAAATGGCAAGACTCAAGCATGTGTGAATTAATGTGCCAGATGTACAAGAATAATACATGAGCAAGTGCATGCAAGAGCTTTTGGAAAGAAATCACAAACATTTCTTTTTGAAATTCTATTAAATGTGGCAAGTGTTATCTGTCCTCTAGAAATTCAAATTATGTCTTTCCAGAAATTACAGGAATCAGGTTTGGCAAGCAAGCATATATTTGTCAAGCTTTAATGACACTCCAAAAATCCATTCATGATTTTCTGTAACTGTTTTTAAGAGTCAATGTTGGCAAGGAATCAATTTTTTTTAAAAAAACACAATTCAGCAAAACCATGTTTGGCAAGTAATAAATAATTTCTTTCCAAGAAAATAAATCAGCTTTCCAGAAATTCAGAGTAAACATTTATGCAATCAAATCTTTGTGTTTCAAGAATTTTATAAATGAATTCATCAATTCATGTTCACAGCAAGTTTTCAAGGCCAAGGATGTCAAAAGAGGAAAGCATCAATATGTTTCCAGATTTAAAACAAATCAATATGTATTTGTTTGGCAATTTTTTCTAAGGGGACAGCTAATGAAATATATTTTTCCTGAATTGCTATCAATGCTGATTCAATCAATAAATCATTTAAAGGCAGAGCAGCTATCATGCAAAGAGAATGTTGAATTTCCAAGAAATACCATTTAAACCTTTTTTTGGCAAGCTTTGTTCATTTTCCAGAAATGATTTCATGGCATAATATCAAGTGGGCCAAAGATTTTATTTCTTTATTTTACAAAGGTGTTATAAGGCAACAATTCAAAAAGGTTTCCAGAAAATTTTCAAGGGCGATTCAATCAAGGCACCAAAGGGAAGAAATCACGCAATGCAAATTAGTCAAGTCATTCAGTGAAATCAGAGCAATAAAAGGATTCTATTATCCTATATTAACACCTATCCTCATCAGCAATTTGCATCAAAAACAAAAATCCAAAATTTCAAGAGCAAAAATCTAATCAAATTCAGAGAACTCACAAAACGTTTTTGATTGCAATCCAAGACTGTGAATCGAGCAGGAGCATAAATTTGAAGAAGCTTTGGAGATTATTTCTTTCATAACATCAATCAATCGATTCGAGTTGGAGGATTTCAAAGAAACCCGAAAATTCCTTTTTCCCGTAGCCTCCATGTTCATTTCCTTAGAAGCAAAGGATCAGGCTAAACAAATAAAGTAAATGGGCGGCCAACATAAGTCAAAAGGGATTAGTTTGTATTAAAGAGGGGGTTTCTTTGCTTTCTTTTTATTTATTTTGTATTTTCAATTCTTTTGTAAACTGTCAAAACATTTTCTAGAATTCTGTAAAAATATAGGGAAAACCAGTTAGGTGTTTAACTGGTAGTTGGCAGAGTCTGTAAAATCTGGGTTACTGGTTACAGGGTTGTAATCAGGGGAAATCTGATCGAGGGGATATCGATCAGTCTAGGGTTTTGAGCGTAGGGTTAGAATAGGAGCAGGGTTTGCGAGTGTACATGGTCTTGTATGCGGGAGCTGTTCTATCACCTAGTAGAAACCTTAGAAATGCAGCAGTAGGCAGGGTTTTGCCGAAGCTGGGTATATCTGTGTGTGATTTATTTTCTGCAGTTCTGTTTCCGCTATATTCTGTGATGTGTTAATTGTTATATATCTCGTTAGAATTTTAATTCTGTTAAAAACTGTGATAAACCCTATTCACCCCCCCTCTAGGGTTAATCTAGATCCAACAGATTGTTCTTGTTTTTGTAGATGATATTCTGGTCTTTTCAAAGTCCAAAAAGGAACATGTGGCTCACTTGGAGTTTGTACTGGGAACTTTAAGGGAACAGGAACTGAAAGCCAAGTTTACTAAGTGCCATATCTGGAAGAATGAAGTCTGTTATCTCAATCATATAATTTTTGAAAATGGAATATCGGTTGATCTAGCCAAGATCGCTATGACCAATTTAAGTTATATCTTCTTCTTCTCTTTATATTTAAATCTGTTTATGCTTTGATTCAACCTTTAACCCCAGTCTATTTTCAGGATTGGAAAAAACTTAAGAACATAAACGAAGTCCGTATATTCCTAGGCCTCGCAAGATACTATCGAAGATTCATAGTGAATTTTTCCTATATTATCGGACCTTTGACTTCTTTGACTCGGAAGAACGTTAAGTTTGTTTGGAGTGATAAATGTGAAGCCACATTTGCAGAGATGAAGCAAAAGCTTACTTCCACACCCATTCTCACTGTCCCTAATGGAAATGAAGGTTTTACAGTCTACAATGGTGCTTGTATGGAAGGATTAGGAGCCGTTATAATGCATCTAGAGCTACTTGCGGTCCACGATCTAGAGCTACTTGCGGTAGTATTTGCTTTGAAATTAAGGAGACATCACCTTTTGGGAAAAAAATTTGAATTATTTACCGACCATCAATCCCTTAAGTATATATTCTCTCAGAAATACCTTAATCAACGACAAGTTAGATGGCTTAAGTTCCTCACTTCTTATGACCTTGACATCAACTACACTACGGGAATGGCAAACGTGGTGGCTGATGCATTGAGTCGAAACAAGGCTATGCTGTGTCAAAATTTAGTTTCATTACCCCTTATTGATAACATTGCAGCCAAGCAGGATAAAGACAGGATAATTAGACTAATCAAGGAGAAAGTTCGAAACAGATAAGTGGGAGACCATAGTAAGATGGATACCCAAATTGATAATAAAGGAATCCTACGGATTAGAAATCGAATATGCGTTCTAAATGTTGATGGCCTGAGATGGGAAGTATTAAGAGAATGTCACCAGTCCAGACTCTTTATTCATCCAGGTGTAAACAAGATGTTCCAGAATATAAAGAAGATATTTTGGTTGAGAGGTATGAAGCGAGATGTTTCTCGTTATGTTAGTAGATGTGTGACCTGCCAGCAAATAAAAGTTGATCATCAAAGGGTAGCTGGATTGTTGCAACCTCCTGAGATTCCTAGTTGGAAACGGGATCACGTTTCTATGGATTTTATTGACGACCTCCCTAAGACAAGATAAGGAAATGAGAGCATTTGGGTTATTGTGGACCGATTGATCAAGTCAGCACATTTCCTTCCTATTAAAACTAGTTGTACTGTTGCGAGCTTGGCTGAACTATATTTGAGGGAAATCATCAAACTGCATGGTGTTCTTTTTAGCATTGTCTGTGATCGAGATCCTATATTCATGAGTAGATTTTGGAAAGAATTTCAAGAAATTTTGGGTAATAAATTAATCTTAGTATTGCCTACCATCCACAGACAGACGATCAAACTGAAAGGTTAAACCAGATATTGGAAGATCTCCTTCGTGCTTGTATCCTCGACTATGGAGGATCTTGGGAAGATCATATTCGTCTCGATGAATTCATGTACAATAATAGTTACTAGGAAAGCAATAAAAGATCACCATTTGAGACCTTGTACGGGAGACCATGTAGATTGCTTGCTAATTGGATTGAATCTGGAAACTGTCGTATTCTTGGACCGGATATGATTATGGAAGCAACACAGAAAGTTGCTAATATCTAGAACAAGATGAGAATTGCTCAAGATCGTCAAAAGAAGTATGCAAATAGAAGAAGAAAGAAGGTAGAATTCCAAATTGGTGATTAAGTCTTCCTAAAGATCTCACCGTTAAAGAATGTAATTCGATTTGGACGAAAAGGGAAGCTAGCTCCGAGATTTATTGGCCCAAAGAAAATTGGTCCCTTCGCTTATCGCATTGAGTTACTCGAGAAATTTGCAGGAGTACATAATGTGTTTCATATATCCCGCTTGCGGAAGTGTTTGCATGATCCTTCTTCATATGTCCAACTGACTGCACTTGATAGAGGTATGAAGCAACTTAGAAGAAAATCAGTCAACTTAGTCAAAGTGCAGTGGAGTGATGATGATCGAGATTGTACTTGGGAAACGGAGGAGAGTATACGTGCTTCAAATACGGAATTATTTACCCAAGTAATATTCATTGAATTTATTTATATTATCTATATCTATTCATTTGCTAACTATTCTTTAATCGATTCCTTTTCGAGGACGAAAAACTTTATGTGGGGGGAGGATGTAACGATCTCAAAAAAATTTAAAAGAATAAGAGAACAAATTAATAATTTTGAACTCTAAAAGAAGAAGGAAAAATGAATTAATAATTTTAATATTGAAAACAAAATTTCATTGTTAATTAAAATTATAAAATTTAACGTCGGATAAGTTCAACATTTCTTGTTAATAATATTTAGCATTGTATAACCATAGCGCGCACAGCTGAAATAGCACGTAAAATAAGAAACGTTCATTAATGCTTTTGTGGCGTCCTTCGTTCGGCTCTTTATATTGAAGAAGTAAAGAAAAAGAGAATTTAATTTTTATTTCCCAAACCGCGTTAACGAACAAGGTAGAAAATATGGTGTGAACACAAATTTGAATTTCAAAGCTTTGATACTTATGTAAATATATTTTTAGCCAACATTAACCCTTAGCTTAATTAACAAGGTCTATTCTCTCTTTGAAATAGCTTTCCACGTTGCCTCTTTGATCTGAATTTAGTCTTTCTAAAAATATGGCAACAACTCAAATATCTTTCCCTGTCAGTACAAAGATTTTGAAACAGTAACACCAAGATCTGAGAACACTGTACAATATTTGAAATCTCAGTGTACAGGTAATCCAATGCTACGCCAAATAAACAATTCAAACAGCAAGAATAAAAGAACCCACAGCGTCATTTTCTCCGATCCATATTTTTCCATCTCTTCTTCACACACTTTTTCCTTCTTTCTGCTCCATCTTTTTCGATCCCCGAAACTCTACAGTACTTAGAATATTTATGTAAGGGAAACAAGCCTTTTTGATTGGTAGAAGGGAATTCACACAATTCCTTCTTCATGTGAAGAGCCCATCGAAGTACAGCTCCATCTTTTCGGACTTGTAAAGTCGCGCCTCATCCATTCTATCCCCAAAGCCGTGTTGCGCCAGCCCGCACCTGTTGACATGCTTTTTAGTCAAAGCCGGCACATGTGAAAGCTCTGGATAACAATACATTCAAGTATAAAGAATAACGTCAGAAGACAGGAAACGACTTAGCTGAAGTCACATCATAAACAAAGAATGGCCCGAAACTCCTATCAAACGACAGGAACATGCTCTGATTGCACCGTAAAAACTGTAGCGTTCTGAATTAGCTTCAGGTAGAGCTTTCGTTCGGCCCAATCAGAGTAACGGTTTGGAAGTTACCCCCGTTTTCATGAATGTGTGTAGAAGTATGGACTAACAATCACTTGGATGAAGTGACAAAGCGTCGCTAGCTTGGAGTATAGACCAGCTTACCGCCCCCTCCACCCCCTCTCCCCGGGTTCGTGATGCACCCCTGGACCACGACCCGGCTCATGGTGCATCCCTGGATCATAACCTAGCTCGTGGTGTGCCCTTGGACCATGACCCGACTTGTGGTGCACCCATGGATCACGAGCTGGCTCGTGGTTCATGAAGCAGGGCCACAAACCGCCTGTAGCATCATGCGGTTTTGACCTATTCCCTTGGCTATTCCCACTCCTATGAACCTGGATCTCATTACACACGGCTTGGCACGACTTGGAGGGGATTTCTCCATGTTTTCCATCTCATTTGAAAATTTTGGGATGCGTGCCATGTGGCCCACGAATCGCCTGCTGTAAATGGCTATAAATACACCACTTGAGGGCAAATGAAAGGACTTTTGGCCATTCCTCTTCACGGCTTCTACCATTAACAACGCAAGAACATTCGTGTATAAAATCATTCTCTTTTCTCTTCTTCTTCATTAAAATACGAGGATGTTGTACGTAATTGGATCTCAAGGATTATGAGACGACATTGTAATTGTAATTTTTTAGGATTGAAGGAATTATAAAGTGGACGTAGGCTTGGTTTGAGCTGAACCACTATAAAAATCTCGCTTGTCCCTTGTTTTTATTGCTTTATCTACACTCTGTGATCTGAGTTTTGTGATTGTGAGGATTTCATACTGCATTTGGGTGTTAGAGCCACATTTTGTTTTAACATTTTAGCGCGTCAGGTAGGGGAGCGCACAATACTACTTCAATTTCTAGCTCTAACGGAATCAATTTGCTTGGTTATTGGATAAATGTCAAAACGATAGAAAGACGGAACCTTCTCTCGTGCTGAGGATATTGGCAATGAAGGCACCAGGAACGAAGCAAGCCAGGAGGCTTCCTTTAATGGATATACTTTTGCATACTTGACTAGAGAAGAGATGGACGACGTTATCACTGAACTAAGAGCTCAAATGGCAAGGCAAGATGATCTCCTCCGAAAACAACAGGAGATGATGGACAGTTACTTGCTCGGATGGATGGCAGGCTAAGAGGCAATGAACAATGCACTGGAAATGAAGCCACTAAAGCGACTCATACATCACATGGACTCGGGGGGCAACCCCTTCACTCTTGGAATTGGCCGGGGTCGACCGACTTCAGTTCCAGTTAGGATGGACACCAAAATGCAAGTTCCTGCTCAACAACAGGAACAGGCTCGTAATGGAGAGACAAGATCAAATCGTGATAAGGGACCAGGGCCGGATCGGTCGCCCCCTTGAACCGCAAGCCGCGATCCCTAGGCAACGATTTACTAGCAGCTTCCTCATTCTCTTGCTCACAACGCTGGGGGCACTGGCTCTGATTTAGGCATTCTACATCAACTTTTTGAAGGCGATCGGCTCACCAATCTCATTCAACGCCTCTCGAGAGGCCGCACTTATCAAAATGATGTGGATGACGTCAATCATAATCCATTCAAACAGGAAATCAAGAATTCCCGCAATCCACCGGATTTCAAACTTCCACAACTGGAGCCATAAAATGGCAGGACGGATCCTACCGTGCACCTGATGCGGTATAAACGGCATATGGAAGTTCAATCGACATCGGAAAACGTCATGGCTAAATGTTTTCCCCATTTCTAATTGATATAGCAGCCATGCGGATTTGGCAACTAGAAACGGAATCGATCAATAGCTAAAACATGTTAGTCTCCTGATTCATTGAATAGTTTTGGGTTCACATCGCTCCACCCAAGAACGTAATGTCACTCACCGCAATCAAGCAGAGGCCCATAGAAACTCAGTGCTCATTTATGGAAAGATTCAACGTTGCAGCAGAGTCAGTTGATCGCCCTGAACCATCGATGGTACTGATGGCAGTGGTATCCGGTGTCTTGGATAACTCAGAATTCAAAAAATCTTTGTACCGAGATCCACCATGAAATCTCGGCGAATTCTACCTTGAAGTAGACAAATTTTGGTGGGAAGAAGATGCAACTTCCAAGAAGAAAGTTCTCAATGTCAACATGCTCAAAGACGGCGAACCGTCTGATTATGGAAAAGCAAGGGAAAAGCTACTGTCAAGAATGGCCGCAACACTCAGCCCCGGAGAGCGCCCAGATATGAAAAGTATACTGAACTTAGTGCTTCACTATCTGACATCTACATGGACAACATTGGAATAATCTCCTACCCAAAGCTTCCCAGGAGGGAGCCATCACAAAGAGAACGTGATTCTGGAAAACATTGCATATTCCATGATATGGATGGACATGACACAAATGACTGCAGGCACATACGAGATCTGATTGAGGAACTGGTTAGACGTGGAGAGGTACCCAAGTATGTGAAACAACCAACAGCGCATGCACCCGCGTTACCACCTCTTGCTCCAAGGAGTGGAAATGGTCCTGGATCGAGCTCTCGTGGGATCATCATCAACTGATCTGGATGAGATCATCTTTCATTTTCTACATTACAGGATTTAAGATTTGTTTTTGCTTTCATTATGTTTTCCGATTGGTTGAATCGGAGTACATACGTACGGGGTTAGGACGTAGCCCCAAAGCGTGCTTTGGAGTCGATGTTAAACCAATCAAGATTTGCTTTGGTTTGGCATTTTGAATTGAATAAGGAAGGACTTTCCAAGCATGGATTATGTTTGGTAAATTCTATTGTCTTGTTAAGTTATGGCAAGATTCTCAATCTCGACAAAGTATGGCTTATACGTATTATGGAACTCTAGGGATGGACTATCTTGTCAGGTTGTGGCAAGCGTAGCTCTACTTCAGGTCTGAGTATGGTTTATACTCACCTTGGAATCTTAAGTATGGATTTTACTTAAGGAACTGCAAACGGTCTTGTCAGGATGTGACAAAAGAAATCGAGTGTGGATTATACTCGATTTGCCCTTCTTGGTATGGATTATGCCTAGAAGATTTGGCCCTTGCCAGGATGTGGCACATTTGTTTTACCTCCATCTCTATATAGATACGGATTTCTCGGATTATCCAGAACACATCTTCCTTCAACCAGCAAGATATGTTCTGGAGGACAAAATGTTGACATGCTTTTTAGTCAAAGTCGCACACGTGAAATCTCTGGATAACAATACATTAAAGTATTAAGAACAACGTCAGAATATAGGAAGCAACTTGGCTGAAGTTGCATCATTGGCAAAGAATGGCCCGAGACTCATATCAGATGACCTCTTTTGGGCCCAAAAACATCTATTATGGTGTTTTGCACCATAAAACCTGTAGCCTTCTGAATTAGTTTCAGGTAGAGCTTTCGTTTGGCCCAATCAGACTTATGGTTTGGAAGTTACGCCCATTTCCGTGAACGCGTGTAGAAGTATGGACTAACAATCACTTGGATGGAGTGATGAAGCGTCGCTAGCTTGGAGTATAGACTGGCTTGCCCCCTCCCCCCGGCACGTGGTGCACCTCTGGACCACGACCTGGCTCATGGTGCATACCTGGATCATTACTCGGCTCATGGTGCACCCATCGACCACAAGCCGGCTCGTGGTGCATCCCTGGATCACCAGCCGGCTCATGAAGCAGGGTCACGAACCGCTTGCAGCATCGCGCGGTTTTGACCTATTCTCTTGGATATTCCCACTCCTATGAACACGAATCTCATTACACATGGCTTGGCACAACTTGAAGAGGATTTCTCCACGTTTTCCACCTCATTTCGAAATTTTTATGATGCATGCCACGTGGCCCACAAACCGCCTGCTGTAAATGGATATAAATACACCACTTGAGGGCAAATGAAAGGACTTTTGGCCATTCCTCTTCACGGCTTCCACCATTAACAATGCAAGGACATTGCACTTCATTCAAACTAATCTAGCACGAGGATTTCGTGTACAAAATCGTTCTCTTTTCTCTTCTTCTTCATTAAAATACAATGATGTTATACGTAATTGGATCTCACGGATTGTGAGACGACATTGTAATTTCTTAGGATTTAAGGAATTATAAAGGGGACGTAGGCCTGATTTGAGCCGAACCACTATAAAAATATCGTATGTCCCTTGTTTTTATTGCTTTATCTGCACTCTGTAATCTGAGATTTGTGGTTGTGAGGACTTCATACTATATTTGGGTGTTAGAGCCACAATTTGGTAACAGCACCCACTCCGTTCGTTAGAGCCGCCAACACCAAGTTCGCCACCCGTCACCTGTAACGACCCGGGAAAATGCGATCTTGGTTATCCGATATACAACACATATCGAACATCCAAGTATCGAAAATAACCGAATGGTTAATGAAAGAAAACAGAGGGTGAGGAAAGATAAGATAGAAACTTTGAATAGAAGAAGAAGAAGAAGAACAACATCAGAGTAACACGAACCTCACAATGGAACGAATAACATATAATGTATAACATAACTTTGAAATATAAATCTGTACTTGCATATACATATCATTTCAAAGTACAACACTTACAACACAGCGGAAATAAACAATAGCTATATGATCCTGAAGCCTCCTGCTCCAAGCTCTCCAAGTATATCTGTAAAATCTTGACTACTTGACTGCCCATAAAAAAATGGGCACCCAAGAGTTTAGGGAAAACAAAACAAAATAAACTTCGGGTCAGTCATGGGACTGGTATGAGTAAAATAGTTTGAGCCATTAAACGATATCTCATAAGACCACGCCGTATAACGGAATGGGTTTTTCCCTTATGAGAATCCAAAACATCTTTATATCAAAACCTTTTGATATTATAATAATGTCTATCAACCACAATATAATAATCATCTAGCAGAAACGCTTTCATCTCACGTTCTACATACATAGTATATAATCAAAACTACAAGCAAGCAATGGGTAATGGATTTCCAACTATGACAAGGTATGGAACCACCTTTCGCTTGTGTACCTCTAGAGAGGAATACACTGGATTCAAGAAGAACATCCTGCAACCCGGCCACACATGACCGACCACTCATTTCGCTTGAGTGTATCGAATGTATATCACCAACGGTTGGGATCAGCAACCGTTTCCCAAATGGGACAGCATCAACAATAGATTTTTTTTGAAGTAAATGAAATTCTAGATCAGGTGATTATACACCCTAATAGGTGCGACCGACATAGTCATGCTACCTGCCCGATTTCTGTCATTTACCGGTTGATGAGGCTTGAGGTTACGCCTTTTCATCACATTAGATTCACTTCGAATGCCATATTGTCAGATCCATCGAAAATCACTAATTGACGTCTACAACAGTACATTATGTGTTAGCTAAAGAGGTTTCCTTCTCCGCTTCCACTCTTGGTACGGTTGAAGAAATCAATGTACATGACCTTTTTGGAAATACTCTGTCAGACATCCATCCATACAAGTCATCCAGGAATAGGATGAACCGAATGCACTATTCAGTACATCCATCTTAGGCACTGTTACCTAAGACTTATACAATAGCCCTTGCACTTTACTCCGTCTTCAATTATCTTTGGCATATATGATTCGCAACGCTTATGCCAATACAGAGTGGTTATTTGGATAATAATCCAACCGGTCTCTCCATATTAACAACGTTAAAATGGTCAAAAACTACGATAGTCGGTGAATTAACTATCAAAGAAAAACACGTGTGCAAACAACGATATTATTTCCAGATGGAAATTCTATTAATCAATCATCAATAATATATATATCTATATATATATATTCATATTTCCTTATTTTCTATGTTTATAAAAAATAGGTTAACACTGGAAAACATTTCCATTTCTAATCCATATTTCCAATTTCAATACTTGATTACGTTTCTGATTATATTGGGAAAATATTTCCAAATCTTCTTTACTTGGATTTAAACAGATGTTTAAATCAACATCGCGACGACAACTCGAACCTTTATACTTATTTACTAAATTCACTTGACCACTTTCACTCTCGGACCTTAACCATTTCTAAATTAAAACGCAGTCAATCAAGTTGGGGTATAGCTACCTCTCAGACCTTAACTGAACAACATTTCAAATCTCAAAATAGGTTAAGTTCATCTTTTAACTCTTTAACACTTCCTTACGAACCCTCGGATTCTATTTACGAACCCCCTTCTTTTACAAGTTTACGTGATTATAACAATGGTGTTATAATCTCCTGTATCCAGAATATATTATCTTTAATATCACTTTCTAACTCGAAAAATATAACGACAACTAATTTATTTACTCCAATTCGATTTAACTCTATCGATTAACTCTGTTTGATTAACTCTGTTTGATTTACTCTAATCGATTAACACTTTTCACTTAACTCCTTTTGAATAAACTATATTCGATAACTCCTTTAACTCTATTCGAATAAACCATATTCGATTTACTCCTTTCAAATAACTAATTCGATAACTCCTTTTAACTTTATTCGAATAACTAATATTTGACTACTCCTTATTCGACCAACTCTAATCTATAACTCTTATGTGAATAACTCCAACCTAATAACTCTTACTGGATTAACTCTTATTCGAATAACTTATATTCGATTTGCTTACTTTCGAATACTTATATTCGTTAATCTCTTTCTTCGAATAAATCTAATTCGATTTAACTCCTGTCGAATAACTAGATTCGATCAACTCACTTCGAAAATCTCTGATTCGATTATCTCACTACGAATATCTCTGATTCGATTATCTCACTTCGAATATCTCTGATTCGATTATCTCACTTCGAATATCTCCGATTCGATTGTCTCACTTCGAATATCTACTATTCGATTATCTCACTTCGAATATCTACTATACGATTATCTCACTTCGAATATCTACTATTCGATTATCTCACTTCGAATAACTAAATTCGATTAACTCATTTCAACTCTATTCGAATAAACTAAATTCGATTAACTCCATTTGAATAACTCTAGTTCGATTTAACTCTATCGATTAACTCTAACTGATTATCTCTATCTGATTAACTCTAACCGATTTATTCTAACCGATTAACTCTTACTGATTAGCTCTAACCAATTAATTCTAACCGATTAACTCTTATTTGAATAACAAATATTTGATTAACTCTATTCAACTAACTCGACTCGACTAACCCCTTTCGAATAACATATTCAATTTACTAACTTTCGAATACCATATTCGATTAACTCCCTTCGAATACCATATTCGATTAACTCTATTCGAATAACTAAATTCGATTAACTCCTTTTGAATAAACTATTCATTTATAAAGATTTACTTTTAGTAACGGTTCTTCACTTTACAAATGATTTCCTTTTTAGTAACGTTTTCCTTTTTATAACGGTTTCCTTTTTATAACATCCTATTCAGTTATAAACAAATTTCCTTTTTATAACTCTATTTATTTTCTAAATATTTCGTTTTTAATTCTATTTGTAAATGGTTTTACAAATACCTCCTTTTCAATTTCATTTGTAAAGGTTTTACAAATATTCCACTTTCGATTCCATTTGTAAATGGTTTACAAACATTTCTCTTTCTGATTTGATTTGTAAATGGTTTACAAACATTTCTCTTTCTATTTGATTTTTAAATGGTTTAAAAACATTTCTCTTTCTATTTGATTTTTAAATGGTTTACAAACATTTCTCGTTCTAATCTATTTGCAAATGGTTTGCAAATAATTCCTTTAGGGTTTCATTTCTAAGTTTTTTTTATTTATAAATAATCCATTTATAAAAAAAAATCAATTTATAAATATTCCATTTATAAATAATTCCTTTTTATAAAATCTTCTTTGAATTTATAAATATTATCTCTTTTATAAAATCCTTTGATTTTGTAAATAAATCTATTTCAATATTCGTTTTGAAAATTTCCCTTTCACCATTCCGGTATGTTATGGTATTTAACACATCAAATCACGATGACCAATATCGTTCAAACACACACAATCGACAACAGATTATATATCACATCATATATTACAATATATGAACCGAACGGTATTATAATTATTGGGGAACCCAGTTGGGTCCCTCCAACCTGTTTCCCTGCATCCACAGATGTTAACCAATATTATAACATCGATTTCATTTTGATATGAAATATTCTGACAACCAGAAACCATATTTGGTTAATGATATACACATATAACTATATCGATATTTTTAACTAACTGACTAGCAGTTCAACCAAACAGTCAACACACAGCAACCAACAGATGATTAACAGTTCTAAAAATATGTTATAAAAATATAACTGTTCAGGGTTGGTGAGTTTTACTCACTTTGGCAGTTCATCGTTAAAGAACGATAAACTATTATTTGATTTGAATCAAACAATATATTTCGCCATAAATTCAAACGAGCTCCAATCCACTCCCAGTCAGTTCCATTAGGTAGTGTCCGTCCATACGATCCTAACAGATCCGACCGTTCGAAATTCTGACACCGTATGATAATGTTATGAGATTAACAAGTTAACATATTCTTTAAAATTAAAATAAACTAATTAAATTCACCCATTTTCCTTACCCCATCAAATAAAACCCGGCCCACTAACTCTAAAGCCCACACCCGCTTGCTCCTCCTCCCCCAAATTCAAGTTTCACGCTTCCAGGAACCAATTCCATTCGCCACTTTCCTCCTTCCATTTGCTCCTCCTCCTCTTCACTTAAAATCTCACAACAAATACCATAAATCTCTCCTTCGAATTCCCCTTCCACCTACGCCATTTGAACACTACTTGAGTGCCTCGACAGAAGACCGACGCCGGAAATCCGCTACAGTACACCGAAACAAAACATCACCGTGTCCCTCCAATTTATCACAACACAGTCGAAATCCAATTACGAATTCAAATACCAACACAGTTTTGCAAATTAATGACCACTCGATCCAAGAAGTTGAACCCTAAAGTCGCAGCTACAAGAACTAACGAGACCCGTATGGTTCGAAGGCTCTAAAATGGACATCGGTGTGAAGAGCATGTCTTGAGGATCACAAAAACATCTAGTTTGTGATTTATTGAATTCTCCTTGAATTTACTTTGATTTTTATTTTGAACGAACTTTTTGTTGTGAGGAAAACAAATGGCGGAAATATAAATGTTTGACCAACGAAAAGTGAACTTAGGTTTAGAGGGTAAGGGTGGTGTATTTATAGTGGAGACAAATATCTAGATATTTTATAGAAGGAATATTCCCGGTATATTCTCCATCGTAAATTCATCTTCTAAAAATTCGTGTGATCTCACACGATACCCAAAAATCACGAAACTGGACAAGCGACTACAGTTTGACATTACGATCCCAACGAAACTGGTTTCGTCGAATTCCGACTCCGTTTGCTCACACAGCGTATTTTTAACCGTCAAAATACTGACTGTTTTTCACTCTAAAAATCCATACGGCCATACAGTGACTTTAAAAATCACGTAACTGGAAATCTAACAACTATTTGACATTGCGGCTCCAACAAAATTAGTTTCGTCGAATTCCGACTTCGTTTGCAAAAGTGGCTATTTTTAAAGTCTTAAATAGCCCTTTTAAATTTATAAATATATTTAAATATAATTAAATTAAATATATATAAATAAATATTATATATTCACAGTGGAATACCATACAGCTCTAGAATATTCCTATATGAATTTCTAACTTGATATTTCAAATCTGGGTCAACCCAATATTCGATTTATATTGAAATTCCTTTTTAAAATATAAATAATTCCTTTATAAATTATAAAGGAATTCCACGGCGACTTTTCTAAAATTTGATTTGGACATAAATCAAAATCTACCAGACGAAATCCCGATTTTTATCTTCCACTAGAAAGATATACTCCACCAGCTCCACACGTTTCTTGTTTCACAGAAATCCGGCTTAAAACGAATTCTGTATATTCGGTTGAAGCTCAAATCGCCAATTAACGAACTGCCGCGCCATTTCAGCCCATTCTGACCATTTCCGAATTAAATATATTATTTAATTATTATTTTAATTAAATATTCACTATTATTTTATTCGACGACCATTTGAATTCTAAACCACTATTTGCATAATTAAATAAATTAATTATAATACCTCTGCAAATGCGGGTCATTACAATCTTCTCCACTTAAAATAATTTCGTCCTCGAAATTGCTAAGGTAGGAAACAAACCCTATCGACTGGTCAGACTTATTCGTTTACTTCTAAATCTTCAGTTTCAACTGAACCAATTTAATTTCAATTAAAATATAAATCAATTCTTATCAACGAAAATTTTCAAAAATCCTGAAAATTTCCTAATGCCTTAACTTTTCGAAAATTTTCGCCAGCACCTCCTTTGTACTGGTCAATATCTCAAACTCCAACTTGCCTCTCTGGGCCTTCTACAACCCAAAAGAAAATCAAACAACCAAGCGGCTTGCCAATTTGACTCATAAAAATCTCATACCGTATGAAATATAAGCTTGTACCTTTTTGTCGGCATATCATTATATCCTTTCCACCTGTTATCAATTCAGCGGATACAAGGGTCATCCCAATCAAATTCCAATCTGCTTTTATCCACAACACAACCATTCGCTTATATCCGAGCCAAATATCATTTCAACTCGAGTTTCTTCTCGCTTCCCAACTCTTAACTTAATTATCACATTACACTTCAAATTTGAATCTCGCAATCCAATTTGTCTTGATATCATTCTAATTCAATCTCAGTTACCACTTTACTGGCTTTACTTTAATTCAAATTTGCTTTCACAAATTTCTGTCAAATTTGTTTTTAATTCAAACAGTCTTTCCCTGGGAGTTTTTAAACATTTACTCTTTTCAAAAATCAAGTTTTCCTTTTTGAAATTCAACACAACTTGTCTTTCCCAAAAAAAATTCAAAACAGTATCCTTGGTAGTAATTCATCACTTACAACTTGAAAATGAATACGGATGATGCAGCTATCATCATCAGAATCTATTTTCCAGCGATCGAAGTGAGTTCAATACTATAAAACCATTTCTAAACATTTCCACTTTGAAATTCATTTCAAAATATAATTCACACGGCTTGTAAAATAATTTAAAATCTCCCAGGATCTTAAATTTTCCTTATCCTTAATCCAAATCCATTTACAAACACTTATCCAATTTTCCAGGGTTTTAATTTCAATTCTAATTTGAATTTGAGATTTCTATTCATCTGCTTTCATATATTTCACTTATATGTATTCTGATTGGTTATTTACACAACCATTTAATTTATAATCTTACTCGATTATAATAACAACAATATATCCACTATATTATAATTTTGATATATATATCTTCTCTATATCAAGATATACCTTGGGTAAACTTATTTTAATCTACCCTCTTTTTAGAACATATCATGTCGACCCATCGTATTCGAGTGGTTATAAACTCCTACTGATACAGTGGATCAAACTGATCGACCAGAACTCATAAACTACTCAACCAATAAATCTTCACAATATAAAATTATTTTTATATCATCCACAAATACGTTCACTCGTATATATACACTCAAACTCAATCTAGGGTATTACTAACCCCATCTTTACTGAGTCACGCCACAGAGCCAAGGTAATTCTCTTAACCTTAAGCTCTGATACCAAATGCAACGACCCGGAAAAATGCGATCTTGGTTATCCGATATACAACACATATCGAACATCCAAGGATCGAAAATAATCGAATGGTTAATGAAAGAAAACAAAGGGTGAGGAAAGATAAGATAGAAACGTAGAATAGAAGAAGAAGAAGAACAACATCAGAGTAACACGAACCTCACAGCGGAATGAATAACATATAATATATAACATAACTTTGAAATATAAATCTATACTTGCATATACATATCATTTCAAAGTACAACACTTACAACACAGCGGAAATAAACAATAGATATATGATCCTGAAGCCTCCTGCTCCAAGCTCTCTAAGTATATCTGTAAAATCCTGACTACTTGACTGTCCGTACAAAATTGGGCACCCAAGAGTTTAGGGAAAACAAAACAAAATAAACTCCGGGTCAGTCAAGGGACTGGTATGAGTAAAACAATTTAAAACAGTTTGAGCCATTAAACGATATCTTATAAGACCACGCCGTATAACGGAACGAGTTTTTCCCTTATGAGAATCCAAAACATCTTTATATCAAAACCTTTTGATATTATAATAATGTCTATCAACCACAATATAATAATCATCTAGCAGAAACGCTTTCATCTCACGTTCTACATACATAGTATATAATCAAAACCGCAAACACGTATTGGGTAATGGATTTCCAACTATGACAAGGTATGGAACCACCTTTCGCCAGTGTACCTCTAGAGAGGAATATACTGGATTCAACAAGAACATCTTGCAACCCAGCCACACATGACCGACCACTCATTTCGCTTGAGTGTATCTATTGTATATCACCAACGGTTGGGATCATCAACCATTTCCCGAATGGGACAGCATCAACAATAGATTTTTTTGATGTAAATGAAACTCTAGATCAGGTGATTATACACCCTAATAGGTGCGACCTACATAGTCATGCTACCTGCCCGATTTCTGTCATTTACCGGTTGATGAGGCTTGAGGTTACGCCTTATCATCACATTAGATTCACTTCGAATGCCACATTGTCAGATCCATCGAAAATCACTAATTGACGTCAACAACAGTGCATTATGTGTTAGCTAAAGAAGTTTCCTTCTCCGCTTCCACTCTTGGTACGGTTGAAGAAATCAATGTACATGACCTTTTTGGAAATACTCTGTCAGACATCCAACCATACAAGTCATCCAGGAACAGGATGAACCGAAGGCACTATTCAGTACATCCATCTTAGGCACTATTATCTAAGACTTATACAATAGCCCTTGCACTTTACTCCGTCTTCAATTATCTTTGGCATATATGATTCGCAACGCTTATGCCAATACAGAGTGGTTCTTTGGATAATAATCCAACCGGTCTCTCCATATTAACAACGTTAAAATGGTCAAAAACTTCGATAGTCAGTGAGTTAATTATCAAAGAAAAACACGTGTGCAAACAACGATATTATTTCCATATGGAAATTCTATCAATCAATCATCAGTTATATATATATATATCTATATATATATTCATATTTCCTTATTTTCTATGTTTAGAAAATATATGTTAACACTGGAAAACATTTCCATTTCTAATCCATATTTCCAATTTTAATATTTGATTACGTTTCTGATTCTATTGGGAAAATATTTCCAAATCTTCTTTACTTGGATTTAAACAGATGTTTAAATCAACATCGCGACGACAACTCGAACCACCATACTTATTTACTAAATTCACTTAACCACTTTCACTCTCGAACCTTAACCATTTCTAAATTAAAACGCAGTCAATCTAGTTGGGGTATAGCTACCTCTCAGACCTTAACTGAACAACATTTCAAATCTCAAAATAGGGTAAGTTCATCTTTTAACTCTTTAACACTTCCTTACGAACCCTCGGATTCTATTTACGAACCCCCTTCTTTTACAAGTTTACGTGATTATAACAACGGTGTTATAATCTCTTGTATCCGAAATATATTATCTTTAATATGACTTTTATTTCCTAACTCGAAAAATACAACGACAACTAATTTATTTACTCCTATTCGATTTAACTCTATCGATTAACTCTGTTTGATTAACTCTGTTTGATTTACTCTAATCGATTAACTCTTTTCACTTAACTCCTTTCGAATAAACGATATTCGATAACTCCTTTAACTCTATTCAAATAAACCATATTCGATTTACTCCTTTCGAATAACTAATTCGATAACTCCTCTTAACTTTATTCGAATAACTAATATTTGACTACTCCTTATTCAACCAACTCTAATCTATAACTCTTATTTGAATAACTCCAACCTAATAACTCTTACCGGATTAACTCTTATTCGAATAACTTATATTCGATTTGCTTACTTTCGAATACTTATATTCGTTAATCTCTTTCTTCGAATAAATCTTATTCGATTTAACTCCTGTCGAATAACTAGATTCGATCAACTCACTTCGAATATCTCTGATTCGATTATCTCACTTTGAATATCTCTGATTCGATTATCTCACTTCGAATATCTCTGATTTGATTATCACACTTTGAATATCTACTATTCTATTATCTCACTTCGAATATCTACTATTCGATTATCTCACTTCGAATATCTACTATTCGATTATCTCACTTCGAATAACTAAATTCGATTAACTCATTTCAACTCTATTCGAATAAAATAATTTGATTAACTCCATTTGAATAACTCTATTTGATTTAACTCTATCGATTAACTCTAACTGATTATCTCTATCTTATTAACTCTAACCGATTTATTCTAACCGATTAACTCTTACTGATTAACTCTAACCAAATAATTCTAACCGAATAACTCTTATTCGAATAACAAATATTCGATTAACTCGATTCAACTAACTCGACTTGACTAACCCCTTTCAAATAACATATTCTATTTACTAACTTTCGAATACCATATTCGATTAACTCCCTTCAAATACCATATCCGATTAACTCTATTCGAATAACTAAATTCGATTAACTCCTTTCGAATAAACTATTCATTTATAAAGATTTACTTTTAGTAATGGTTCTTCACTTTACAAATGATTTCCTTTTTTGTAACGTTTTCCTTTTTATAACGGTTTCCTTTTTATAACATCCTATTCAGTTATAAACAAATTTCCTTTTTATAACTCTATTTATTTTCTAAATAATTCCTTTTTAATTCTATTTGTAAATAGTTTTACAAATACCTCCTTTTCGATTTCATTTGTAAAGGTTTTACAAATATTCCTCTTTCGATTCCATTTGTAAATGGTTTACAAACATTTCTCTTTCTGGTTTGATTTGTAAATGGTTTACAAACCTTTCTCTTTCTATTTGATTTTTAAATGGTTTACAAACATTTCTTGTTCTAATCCATTTGCAATGGTTTGCAAATAATTCCTTTAGGGTTTCATTTCTAAGTTTTTTCTGTTTATAAATAATCCATTTATAAATAAATTTCTATTTATGAATATTCCATTTATAAATAATTCCTTTTTATAAAATCTTCTTTGATTTTATAAATATTATCTCTTTTATAAAATCCTTTGATTTTGTAAATAAATCTATTTCAGTATTCGTTTTGAAAATTTCCTTTTCACCATTCCGGTGTGTTATGGTATTTAACACATCAATTCACGATGACCAATATCGTTCAAACACACATAATCGACAACAAATTATATATCACATCACATATTACAATAAATGAACAGAACGGTATTATAATTATTGAGGAACCCAGTTGGGTCCCTCCAACCTGTTTCCCTGCATCCACAGATGTTAGCCAATATTATGACATCTATTTCATTTTGATATGAAATATTCTGACAACCAGAATCCATATTTGGATAACGATATACACATATAACTATATCGATATTTTTAACTAACTGACTAGCAGTTCAACCAAACAGTCAACACACAGCAACCAACAGATGATTAACAGTTCTAAAAATACGTTATAAAAGTATAACTGTTCAGAGTTGGTGAGTTTTACTCACTTTGGCAGTTCATCGTTAAAGAACGATAAATTGTTATTTGATTTGAATCAAACAATTTATTTCACCATAAATTCAAACGAGCTCCAATCCACTCCCAGTCAGTTCCATTGGGTAGTGTCCGTCCATACGATCCTAACGGATCCGACCGTTCGAAATTCTGACACCGTATGATAAAGTTATGAGGTTAACAAGTTAACATATTCTTTAAAATTAAAATAAACTAATTAAATTCACCCATTTTCCTTACCCCATCAAATAAAACCCGGCCTACTAACTCTAAAGCCCACACCCGCTTGCTCCTCCTCCCCCAAATTCAAGTTTCACGCTTCCAGGAACCAATTCCATTCGCCACTTTCCTCCTTCCATTTGCTCCTCCTCCTCTTCACTTAAAATCTCACAACAAATACCATAAATCTCTCCTTTGAATTCCCCTTCCACCTACACCATTTTCACACTACTTGAGTGCCTCCACAGAAGACCGACGCCGGAAATCCGCTACAGTACACCGAAACAAAACACTACCGTGTCCCTCCAATTTATCACAACACAGTCGGAATCCAATTACGAATTCAAATACCAACACAGTTTTGCAAATTAATGACCACTCGATCCAAGAAGTTGAACCCTAAAGTCGCAGCTACAAAAACTAACGAGACACGTATGGTTCGAAGGCTCTAAAATGGACATCGATGTGAAGAGCTGGTCTTGAGGATCACAAATACAGCTAGTTTGTGATTTATTGATTTCTCCTTGAATTTACTTTGATTTTTCTTTTGAACGAACTTTTGTTGTGAGGAAAACAAATGGCGGAAATATAAATGTTTGACCAACGAAAAGTGAAATTAGGTTTAGAGGGTAAGGGTGGTGATTTATAGTGGAGACAAATATCTAGATATTTTGTAGAAGGAATATTCCCGGTATATTCTCCATCGTAAATTCATCTTCTAAAAATTCGTGTGATCTCACACGATACCCAAAAATCACGAAACTGGACAAGCGGTTACAGTTTGACAGTACGATCCCAACGAAACTTGTTTCGTCGAATTCCGAATCCGTTTGCTCACACAGCGCATTTTTAACCGTCAAAATACTGACTGTTTTCACTCTAAAAATCCGTATGGCCATACAGTGACTCTAAAAATCACGGAACTGGAAATCTAACAACTATTTGACATTGCGGCTCCAACAAAATTAGTTTCGTCGAATTCCGACTTCGTTTGCAAAAGTGGCTATTTTTATAGTCTTAAATAGCCCTTTTAAATTTATAAATATATTTAAATATAATTAAATTAAATATTTATAAATAAATATTATATATTCACAGTGGAATACCATACAGCTCTAGAATATTCCTATATGAATTTCTAACTTGATATTTCAAATCTGGGTCAACCCAATATTCGATTTATATTGAAATTTCTTTTTAAAATATAAATAATTCCTTTATAAATTATAAAGGAATTCCACGGCGACTTTTCTAAAATTTGATTTGGACATAAATCAAAATCTACCAGACGAAATCCCGATTTTTATCTTCCACTAGAAAGATATACTCCACCAGCTCCACACGTTTCTGGTTTCACAGAAATCCGGCTTAAAACGAATTATGTATATTCGGTTGAAGTTCAAATCGCCAATTAACGAACTGCCAAGCCATTTCAAGCTCAATTTTAATTATAATATAATTATACGTTCAAACTATCGTTCAAATAATATATTCGTTATTTAAATTAAACTCTAAACTGAATTATGTATTTTGAATTTGCCCAGTTCACACCAGATCGCCATTTCAGCCCATTCTGATCATTTCAGAATTAAATATATTATTTAATTATTATTTTAATTAAATATTCACTATTATTTTATTCGACGACCATTTGAATTCTAAACCACTATTTGCATAATTAAATAAATTAATTATAATACCTCTGCAAATGCGGGTCATTACAATCTTCCCCACTTAAAATAATTTCATCCTCGAAATTGCTAAGGTAGGAAACAAACCCAATCGACTGGTCAGACTTATTCTTTCACTTCTAAATCTTCAGTTTCAACTGAACCAATTTAATTTCAATTAAAATATCAATCAATTCTTATCATCGAAAAATTTCAAAAATCTTGAAAATTTCCTAATGCCTTAACTTTTCGAAAATTTTCGCCAGCACCTCCTTTGTACTGGTCAATATCTCAAACTCCAACTTGCCTCTCTGGGCCTTTTACAACCCAAAAGAAAATCAAACAGCCAAGCGGCTTGCTAATTTGACTCATAAAAATCTCATACCATATAAAATATAAGCTTGTACCTTTTTGTCGGCATATCATTATATCCTTTCCACCTGTTATCAATTCAGCGGATACAAGGGTCATCCCAATCAAATTCCAATCTACTTTTATCCACAACACAACCATTCGCTTATATCCGAGCCAAATATCATTACGACTCGAGTTTCTTCTCGATTCCCAACTCTTAACTTGATTATCAGATTACACTTCAAATTTGAATCTCGCAATCCAATTTGTCTTGATATCATTCTAATTCAATCTCAATTACCACTTTACCGGCTTTACTTTAATTCAAATTTGCTTTCCCAAATTTTTGTTAAATTTGTTTTTAATTCAAACAGTCTTTCCCTGGGAGTTTTTAAACAGTTTACTCTTTTCAAAAATCAAATTTTCCTTTTTGAAATTCAACACAAATTGTCTTTCCCAAAACAAATTCAAAACAGTATCCTTGGTAGTAATTCATCACTTACAACTCGAAAATGAATACTGATGATGCAGCTGTCATCATCAGAATCTATTTTCCAGCGATCCAAGTGAGTTCAATACTATAAAACCATTTCTAAACATTTCCACTTTGAAATTCATTTCAAAATACAATTCACACGGCTTGTAAAACAATTTAAAATCTCCAAGGATCTTAAATTTTCCTTATCCTTAATCCAAATCTATTTACAAACACTTATCCAATTTTCCAGGGTTTTAATTTCAATTCTAATTTGAATTTCAGATTTCTATTCATCTGCTTTCATATATTTCACTTTTATAAATTCTGATTGGTTATTTACATAACCATTTAGTTTATAATCTTACTCGATTATAATAACAACCAATATATCCACTATATTATAATTTTGATATATATATCTTCTCTATATCAAGATATACCTTGGGTAAACTTATTTTAATTTACCCTCTTTTCAGAACATATCATGTCGACCCATCGTATTCGAGTGTTTATAAACTCCTACCGATACAGTGGATCAAACTGATCGACCAGAACTCATAAACTACTCATCCAATAAATCTTCACAATATAAAATTATTTTTATATCATCCTCAAATACGTTCACTCGTATATATACACTCAAACTCAATCTAGGGTATTATTAACCCCATCTCTACTGAGTCACGCCACAGAGCCAAGGTAATTCTCTTAACCTTAAGCTCTGATACCAACTGTAACGACCCGGAAAAATGCGATCTTGGTTATCCGATATACAACACATATCGAACATCCAAGGATCAAAAATAACTGAATGGTTAATGAAAGAAAACAGAGGGTGAGGAAAGATAAGATAGAAACTTAGAATAGAAGAAGAAGAAGAACAACAACACCAGAGTAACACGAACCTCACAGCGGAACGAATAACATATAATATATAACATAAATTTGAAATATAAATCTGTACTTGCATAAACATATCATTTCAAAGTACAACACTTACAACACAGCGGAAATAAACAATAGCTATATAATCCTGAAGCCTCCTACTCCAAGCTCTCCAAGTATATCTGTAAAATCTTGACTACTTGACTGCCCATAAAAAATTGGGCACCCAAGAGTTTAGGGAAAACAAAACAAAATAAACTCCGGGTCAGTCATGGGACTAGTATGAGTAAAACAGTTTAAAACAGTTTGAGCCATTAAACGATATCTCATAAGACAAAGTCGTATAACGGAACGTGTTTTTCCCTTATGAGAATCCAAAACATCTTTATATCAAAACCTTTTGATATTGTAATAATGTCTATCAACCACAATATAATAATCATCTAGCAGAAACGCTTTCATCTCACGTGCTACATACATAGTATACAATCAAAACCGCAAGCACGTATTGGGTAATGGATTTCCAACTATGACAAGGTATGGAACCACCTTTCGCTAGTGTACCTCTAGAGAGGAATACACTGGATTCAACAAGATCATCTTGCAACCCGGCCACACATGACGGACTACTCATTTCGCTTATCGAATGTATATCACCAACGGTTGGGATCAACAACCGTTTCCCGAATGGGACAACATCAACAATAGATTTTTTTTGAAGTAAATGAAACTCTAGATCAGGTGATTATACACCCTAATAGGTGCGACCTACATAGTCATGCTACCTGCCCGATTTCTGTCATTTACCGGTTGATTAGGCTTGAGGTTACGCCTTATCATCACATTAGATTCACTTCGAATGCCACATTGTCAGATCCATCGAAAATCATTAATTGACGTCTACAACAGTACATTATGTGTTAGCTAAAGAAGTTTCCTTCTCCGCTTCCACTCTTGGTATGGTTGAAGAAATCAATGTACATGAACTTTTTGGAAATACTCTGTCCGACATCCATCCATACAAGTCATCCGGGAATAGGATGAACCGAAGGCACTATTCAATAAATCCATCTTAGGCACTGTTATCTAAGACTTGTACAATAGCCCTTGCACTTTACTTTGTCTTCAATTATCTTTGGCATATATGATTCGCAACGCTTATGCCAATACAGAGTAGTTCTTTGGATAATAATCCAACCGTTCTCTCGATATTAACAACGTTAAAATGGTCAAAAACTTCGATATTCGATGAGTTAACTATCAAAGAAAAACACGTGTACAAACAACGATATTATTTCCAGATGGAAATTCTATCAATCAATCATCAATCATATATATATCTATATATATATATATTCATATTTCATTATTTTCTATGTTTAGAAAATATATGTTAACACTTGAAAACATTTCCATTTCTAATCCATATTTCCAATTTCAATAATTGATTACGTTTCTGATTCTATTGGGAAAATATTTCCAAATCTTCTTTACTTGTATTTAAACAGATGTTTTAATCAACATCGCGACGACAACTCGAACCACTATACTTATTTACTAAATTCACTTAACCACTTTCACTCTCGAACCTTAACCATTTCTAAATTAAAATGCAGTCAATCTAGTTGGGGTATAGCTACCTCTCAGACCTTAACTGAACAACATTTCAAATCTCGAAATAGGGTAAGTTCATCTTTTAACTCTTTAACACTTCCTTATGAACCCTCAGATTCTATTTACGAACCCCCTTCTTTTACAAGTTTACGTGATTATAACAACGGTGTTATAATCTCCTGTATCCGGAATATATTATCTTTAATATGACTTTTATTTCCTAACTCGAAAAATATAACAACAACTTATTTATTTACTCCTATTCGATTTAACTCTATCGGTTAACTCTGTTTGATTTACTCTAATGGATTAACTCTTTTCACGTAACTCCTTTCGAATAAACTATATTCGATAACTCCTTTAACTCTATTCGAATAAATCTTATTCGATTTACTCCTTTCGAATAACTAATTCGATAACTCCTTTTAACTTTATTCGAATAACTAATATTCGACTACTCCTTATTCAACCAACTCTAATCTATAACTATTATTTGAATAACTCCAACCTAATAACTCTTATTGGATTAACTCTTGTTCGAATAACTTATATTCGATTTGCTTACTTTCGAATACTTATATTCGTTAATCTCTTTCTTCGAATAAATCTTATTCGATTTAACTCCTGTCGAATAACTAGATTCGATCAACTCACTTCGAATATCTCTGATTCGATTATCTCACTTTGAATATCTCTGATTCGATTATCTCACTTCGAATATCTCTGATTCGATTATCTCACTTCGAAAATCTCTGATTCGATTATCTCACTTCGAATATCTACTATTCGATTATCTCACTTTGAATATCTACTATTCGATTATCTCACTTCGAATATCTACTATTCGATTATCTCACTTCGAATAACTAAATTCGATTAACTCATTTCAAATCTATTCGAATAAACTAAATTCGATTAACTCCATTTGAATAACTCTAGTTCGATTTAACTCTATCAATTAACCCTAACTGATTATCTCTATCTGATTAACTCTAACCGATTTATTCTAACCGATTAACTCTTACTAATTAACTCTAACCAATTAATTCTAACCGATTAATTCTTATTCAAATAACAAATATTCGATTAACTCTATTCAACTAACTCGACTCGACTAACCCCTTTCGAATAACATATTCGATTTACTAACTTTCGAATACCATATTCGATTAACTCCCTTCGAATACCATATTCGATTAACTCTATTCGAATAACTAAATTCGATTAACTCCTTTCGAATAAACTATTCATTTATAAAGATTTACTTTAAGTAACGGTTCTTCACTTTACAAATGATTTCCTTTTTAGTAACATTTTCCTTTTTATAACGGTTTCCTTTTTATAACATCCTATTCAGTTATAAACAAATTTCCTTTTTATAACTCTATTTATTTTCTAAATATTTCCTTTTTAATTCTATTTGTAAATGGTTTTACAATTACCTCCTTTTCGATTTCATTTGTAAAGGTTTTACAAATATTCCTCTTTCGATTCCATTTGTAAATGGTTTACAAACATTTCTCTTTATGATTTGATTTGTAAATGGTTTACAAACCTTTATCTTTCTATTTGATTTTTAAATGGTTTACAAACATTTCTTGTTCTAATCTATTTGCAAATGGTTTGCAAATAATTCCTTTAGGGTTTCATTTCTAAGTTTTTTTCTATTTATAAATAATCCATTTATAAATAAATTTCTATTTATAAATATTCCATTTATAAATAATTCCTTTTTATACAATCTTCTTTGATTTTATTAATATTATGTGACGATCCCAAAATCCGAGGGGCGGTATTAAGGATAATCATTGGGAAATAACACATTAATCATCATAGTAGAGTACAGATAATAGCAGAAACAATAAATAAAATAATTTTTACATGGATATGACAGCGGAATCACAACATGTAGGAATATCAGAATAGCATAACGTGGGATATAACTTAGTAAATAAAAAGGAAAGTGATCAGTCATCATCGCCAGAGGCGGAATACATACATGCAGTGAGACATAATAAAGGTATCAGTCTACATCGCCGAAGGCGGAATACATATACATATAGTGAGAAATACGGAAAGTAAATCAGTCTGCATCGCCATTGGCGGAATCATAACATAAGTAAGTAATGGCGGAAAATGTCAAAGTCATCTCTGTGAAGTCAGCCTCGCCATGAGCCAAAAATGCACCCTATGCAGCAGTGCAGAACCAAAAACCACATGTCACCTGTGTACTAGGCTGCCCGTGTGAAAATAAGGGCACCCGCGTTTGCAAAGTGAAACAAACAACGAGTCAGTCATGGGGACTGGTATGAGGAATCTATTTAACAGTTAAACAACAGTAATAGCAAATCATAGGACCACGCCACTTTCGCGGAACGGGTTTACTCCAGTGATTGCTAGTGCATTTAAAACAAAGTAAATTCTTTTAAAACAACGCAATGCTTTTAGAAAGAATGAAGCCATTATAAGACTCAGGTCCCATCACACAATACAACGCAAACCGGAGGATAGAGTTTTACCTTATAATAGCCAAATATGCTTGATACGTATAAAGAAAAATCATTTGATATTATTACTAGTGCATATATGTTTCAAAAGAGAATAGCATCATAAATATCAATCATAGACGGCATAAGTGCCCCATCCCACTATGTCGCCATACTAGTTCTACAATCAAGTCCGTTATTTCGTATTGGAAATTGGATTTCCGTCATGAGTCGAGGCAAGGGGCAAGCTCCTCTCCGCTTCGAGACACTCTAGCAAATGCCTCAGGATTACGCACACTGGGTATCCTGGATCTTCAAGGTCGGTCCTCACTTACGTTAGAGGATTAATTATGCCTGAACACACGTTTCCCGGTCCTTACAGACCTATAATCGAGGCGCCTCGCATTCCAACAACCACAAAGGTGAAAAATAGATATATATATGTCAGGGCTGGTAAGTCATTGACACCACCATAGCTAGAAAGAAACATCGTGCTCTCCCTGCAGTCTGTATCCCGTTTTCAACTCATACCGGGGTGTGAGGTTCGCGAGTCTACAAAATACACAAAGCTAGGCCACGTAGACCTTGCTTTGATCATCATCCACAAGACTTTGCTTTGCAACAGAAGCCTTGATCACAGCATCTTGGCATGCCACATAGGCAGTCCACTCCATACGATTGATTTCCATCGATATATAACCTCTGAGCTCATACGTCTCAGAGAAGGGCGTTAAGCAAAAGAATAAATTCTCCGCCGCCATACAGATATATATTTAACAGAGATCAATCAGTATAGAACAAAATCCAATGTCTGACACACAGTCCATTTACAAGTCCGTCCTGGGTCTGAACGAAACCGGAGGCGTCAAATTCCTCGTATATCCGTCCAATAAACACATACGTTCAAACGGCTACTACTTCCGTCCCTTTCCGGTAGCTACTCCGGTCAGGAACCTCAATAGCGCCCATCCAACCGATACGAAGATCGTCGGTCTTGAATCGTCTTTGCATTTTCCAATTCGAATCGCTCGATAAATTATTTGAAATGAGGGTTAGCTCGGCCTTTTCAAATAATCCACGTCATTAGAATTTAAATCGATTCTCTATATGGTTATATTATTCGACATCCATCTTTCAGTTATTTAGTGTTATTTACGCGTCAAACACATACAACCATCAAATATCAAACAATTCAAGCCCAATTGGTTTATTTGCAACCTATGTTGCTTATAATATTTTATAATGATTTTTCGCCATTTTTATTTATTTAAAAATGGCCATATTTAATTAAACGACGTTTCAGGTCGTGCCGTGGCACTGGCGCTGTTTTTCTCCTAATTTGTTTTACACATGTCGGAAAATCTAACCGTTGGATTTCTACAAAGTCTATATCAGTGGGAAGATATTCCCAAAGCGAACCCAACGATTCCAGTTTCGTGAGAATCCGACGGTCGGATCTTCCACTCTAGTCGTTTGAAGTTACGGTTTCAAAATTCGAATTGCAGCGTCGTTATTCGATTTAATTTAATTATATTTATATTTATATATAAATATAAACGGTTCTGGCGCTGTTTTTCTTCAGATTTGAATTAAACATTCCAGACAATCCAACCGTTGGATTTTTACAAGGTTGGTGCCGTTGGAAAGATATTTCCAAGGCGAACCCAGCGGTTGCGGTTTCGGGAAAATCCGATGGTCGGATTTCTCGTACTAATCGTTTCAAATTACGATTCCGAAACGCGAACTGCACGGCCTCTATTCCTTTTAATTTTATTTATATTTATATATATAAATATAGTTCAATCTATAATTTCAACTATAGCTCATTCTATATTTTCAACTTCGTTTTCACTTCAAATATTTCACTAACGCCTTAATATTTCGAAAAATTTCGCCATAACCTCCTTTGTACGGGGAGGGGTTTGGAAATTTATTGGGTCGTATTAGGTACCCAATAAATCCTAAAAAGCATTCACATATTTATAGTGATATATTCTGGTGTTTACGGGGGAGCATGTACTGATAATCACTCCAGAGAATAAATTCCCGTCACCCCGTTTCCGTGTGGAAATAAATAGTCCATGTGCCGTATCTAATAACTAGAGCGACGTGATTATTGTCAACTCCAGACCCGTGTGGGGTTTTTATTAATCTGGCAAATTATCGTTATAATTTATATAGTCCATATCAGTCATCAGTTCAACCTGTAGTACATAGTCATCGCCATACAAGCCTCTTGCTTATATGGTAAATCTTCCACCTCGTCACACAAGCTCCAATTGCTTATGTGGGATATGATGAAGTATGCCTATCGTCAAGAAGTATGCCATGTAGTGTAGTTCAAAATTAATTGTTACTATCCTATGGCGTTATTTATTATTTCACATAGAAAAACCAGCACTCCGCATCCAATGGCATTCACAGGAGTTGATATATAAATAAAATTGCGCAGCCAACTCATCAAGGTTTACCTATTTGTCGGGCACGCAAATAATTTCTTTACTCTACAGCTAATCCATTTTTCCTGTTCAACACATGTATATATATGCAGAACAAAGCTAATAATAATATTTCTAGCAAACTATTATTTATTTTAACACGTGTGTATTTTTAACAAAGCGTATACATGATAAAAGGAATATTTTAATCATCAAAAATATTTATTCGACACGTGTGTATTTTTAACAAAGCGTATACATGATAAAAGGAATATTTTAATCATCAAAAATATTTATTCGACACGTGTGTATTTTTAACAAAGCGTATACATGATAAAAGGAATATTTTAATCATCAAAAATATTTATTCGACACGTGTGTATTTTTAACAAAGCGTATACATGATAAAAGGAATATTTTAATCATCAAAAATATTTATTCGACACGTGTGTATTTTTAACCCTTCTTATTCACTATAAAAATATAGTTTTCATTGTCGATTCATTTTATTTTTAAAAGATGATAACATTCAACACATGAACTTCAATTCAACGAATGAATTGCAACTCAACACATGAATATTCGATATAGTTTGAATATATATAAAAATGTGATTTTTATCGCTAAAGCCATTTGTTTAAATTCGGATAATATTCAACACATGAATTTCAACTCAACGAATGAATTGCAACTCAACACATGAATATTCGATATAGTTTGAATATATATAAAAATGTGATTTTTATCGCTAAAGCCATTTGTTTAAATTCAAATAATATTCAACACATGAATTTCAACTCAACGAATGAATTGCAACTCAACACATGAATATTCGATATAGCATATGTAAATAATTTCAATGAATGAAAATTATTCTAACACATAATTATTTCATAAAATTTCGGCAGCATAACGGCAGGGTAGTTAAAACCGGGACCGTCCCTAGTACGGCTCCTCGCTCTACCTTAAAACCTCGCGGTTTTTGACAATGGGGATCATGCATCTAGTTCGCACGCAGGCGGCATGTTTTATTTTCAATTCCACAATCCTATTCTATTTTGTTTCAACCACAAGAGGGTATTTTTCAACCACAAAGGTATTTTTCAACCATAATATCAACCACAAACAATTATTTCCAACCATTCGTCAAACCATATGATATCACGTCAATCAAAAGCAATAAATATCGTCCATGGTCTGTGGACGAGGGGAGTATATATATATATAATATAATAATTCACTTGCATTTCATCACAATTCAAAGCATATATGTTTCAAACAACGCTTGTACAATTTATACATCGCTAATATAACTTATACAACACATGTACATGAGGTATACAATGCGTATATAATTTACACTTCACTTATATAATTTATACAACGCGATTTCATTCACACAAATAGTTTAGATTCCTCACATTG
This sequence comes from Allium sativum, assembly GCA_030737875.1. NCBI lineage: Eukaryota > Viridiplantae > Streptophyta > Magnoliopsida > Asparagales > Amaryllidaceae > Allium > Allium sativum. Next base: position 178,539,250 of record CM060920.1, on the reverse strand, counting down.
GTTATTGCGGTGCTAAAAATCGTAGGAAGGTCAGAAAATTCCTCGGCTTCTTCTAGAATGTAGAGAGCCTCCTTGCGGTCATGGTGTCTCCTGTTTCATCAAATTTCGTTAAAGAACGAAAAAGATATTATTTTTCAAAGTTTTGCAACACTTAAAAGTGTTATTTTCATTTCAGAATTTTTTATCAGAAAGGTTTTTAAAACCTTCGAAACTAGGTCTCAAAATTTCAGTCGATCCGTACCTCTATGCTTCGATCAGGCTACGCTGCGTCGAAGAGCTACGAAGCACCTCCAGAACGGCGGTGGTGGCAAGTGGTCCGGTGGTCTGTGCTCGTCGCGGCGGCGCTGAGAAGGTCGCACCTTCCTCCTCGATTTCCGGCGTCGATAGTCGATGGGAGGGGACGTGGGTTGGTCGGATGTGGAGAGGGGACTACGGCGAACAAAAACTTCAACTGGGGTCGGCGGCGAAATGGCCTGAGGCGACGGCGATATCGACGAGAAGTTTTGAACGACGTGCGTCGTTCAATCGTTCTGGCGGCTAGGGTTTCAGAGTTTTTTTTTTAAAGAAAATTTCCTATTGGCCAGAATTTATAGAAAATTTTTAAATAGTGTTTTTGCAAACGGACTCCTTTTTAAACCCAACGACTGTCGCCCCTAGCTAAATACCCCCATTCCGGACACAATGGGATATGTTTCGTTGGCCATTTCGACTGTTACAGTCAGTTATTTTTCAAATTAAAATATAAAACATTCGATATTTAATTTAAACGTACATTTCAATTTGCCAGGGCCACAAACTGAATCGAAAAATTCCAGAAAAATAAATCTAGCTTTGTTTTGACGATACGGTCCCAACAAAACCAGTTTCGTCGAATTCTGAGCTCGTTTGAAAAACGACCATTTTTAGGTCGACCCATTTTAACAGAATTTGACCAAACACGTTATCTTTTGCCCCGCTCACATACTAGCTTCAAAAATTATGAAATTTGAAACCTAGCAATAATTTGACATCCCGAACCCAACAAAATTGGTTTCGTCGAATTCCGAGGTCGTATGCAAAATCTCAATTTTCAAGGGCTATATATACTATATAGCGACCTTTCTGAAAATTCATTTGGCAATAACTTTTGATTTCCGTTATGAAATTTCGATTTTTCAGATTCGTTGGAAAGGTATTGATAAACAGATTTAAATATTTTTAGTTTCGTCAAAATCCGTTATATTTTCCACCCGGTACAGTCAGACAAAGTTTATATTCAAAATTTCAAACTGCCATACCATACCAAATTCTATATTTTATTGAAATATGCTATTTCAATCATTCAAATTTCTTGGTAATAACCTAATTTAAAAATTTTAAACTGGTTCACATTTTCTGGGTTATTACAATCTCCCCCACTTAAAACTTTTCGTCCTCGAAAAGGAAATAACAGTTAAGCAGGAAATAAATGTAAATGCAAAGTATTGCAAAGGTACCTTGCACCGGAGTTAGTCAGAGATGTCCACTCTGCATTTGGGTTAGGCTTGTTTAATGCTTTCCTCAGTCTCCCAAGTACAGTCTCTAGGATCACTACTCCACTGCACTTTGACTAAATGAATCTTTTTCCTCCTCAGCTCTCTGGTTTCTTTGCCAACTATTTTTAATGGCTCTCTACTGAGTGCTAATTCTGGAGTTATGTCAATATCCTGTTGCGCTGCTTCTTCCACAACAAGATCGGGATCATGAACATGTTTTCTGAGTTGAGACACGTGGAACACATCATGTACACCAGGCAACCAATCAGGTAATGAAACCCTATATGCAAGAGTTCCAATCCGTTCAAGTATAGGAAAGGGACCAATAAATCTCGGTGCCAACTTCCCAGTCTTGCCAAATCTGATTACTCCTCGCATTGGAGAAACTCTTAAATATGCATAATCGCCAACGGAAAACGATATATCCCTTCTTCTCGCATCAGCATAACTTTTCTGTCGGCTCTGTGCGGTTTTCAATCTCTTCTTAATGAAATCGACTTTATCCGATGCTTCTTGAATCATATCGGGCCCTAACACAAGTCTGTTGCCAGGTTCTACCCAACATGCGGGAGATCTGCACGGTCTACCGTATAATGCTTCAAATGGAGACATTCCCAAACTTGCTTGATAGCTATTGTTGTAAGAGAACTCGGCTAGATGTAAGTGATCTTCCCATGAGCCTCCAAAATCAATAACACAAGCCCGCAATAGATCCTCTAAAATTCTATTCACCCGCTCAGTTTGGCCGTCTGTCTGAGGGTGATAAGCGGTGCTTAGATTCAATTTGGTTCCCAATTCTGTCTGGAATGCTTCCCAGAATTTGCTAGTAAATAAGGGATCTCTATCGCTGACTATACTGAGCGGTACTCCATGAAGTTTAACAATTTCTTTGAAGTAAATCTGTGCTAGACTTTGAGCCGTTCTGTTGGATCGGACAGGGATGAAATGGGCAGTCTTCGTGAAGCGATCTACGATTACCCATATACTGTCGTTTCCTTTTCTAGTTCGAGGCAGGCCATCGATGAAATCCATCGAGATTTGTTCCCACTTCCATCCTGGAATTTCTAAGGGTTGTAATAATCCAGCCAATTTCTGCTGATCACTCTTAACTAGCTGACAAGTGGGGCATCAGCTAACATATAATGAGATATCTCTTTTCATCGCCTTCCACCAGAATGTGCGCTTGATATCGTTATACATTTTGCTCACACCGGGATGGATACTTAATTTGGATTTGTGGCACTCATCAAGTACTTCTCTTTTTAGCTCAGAGATGTCGGGAACACAAATTCTTCCTTTTAATCTCAAAACCCCCTCACTATCCACTTGGAAGCTGGAGTCTATGCCTTCATTGATCCTTTTGATCATTACTTTTACAAAATTATCCTCCTTTTGAAGGGTCGAGATTCTGTCTATTAATGAAGACGTGATGACAAAACTGGCGATGATTTCATTCTTTCTGCTGAGCGCATCTGCTACAACATTGGCTTTCCCTGGAGTGTATAGAATTTCAAAATCGTATGCCGCAAGGAATTCTAACCAACGCTGTTGCCTCAGGTTTAAATCTTTCTGAGTGAACAGATATTTCAAGGATTGATGATCGGTGTATAGTTCGAATTTCTCGCCCAATAAATAATGCCTCCATATTCTTAAAGCAAACACGATAGCTAATAACTCAAGATCATGAGTAGCATAGTTTCTTTCATGCGGCTTTAGTTGACGGCTAGCATAAGCGATCACTTGGCCTTTTTGCATTAACACTGCGCCTAGCCCTCTAATAGAAGCATCTGTCCATACAGTCAAGTCTTGGTTGCCTTCTATTATGGTCAATACTGGCGCGGTTGTCAACTTCAGTTTTAGCTCCTGAAAAGCTTCTTCACATTCGGGTGTCCATTTGAATTTCTCATGCTTCTTTGTAAGCTTTGTCAATACACCAGATATCTTTGAAAAATCCTGAACGAATTTCCGATAGTAACTAGCCAATCCAAGGAAGCTTCGAACTTCTGTGGGAGTAGTTGGTTGTTTCCAGTTCTGAATCGCTGTAATTTTGCTTGGGTCGACAGCAATTCCTTCTTTTGATACGACATGGCCTAGGAATTTGACTTCATTCTGCCAGAAGACACATTTAGAAAATTTAGCTTTCAAGACATTTCTCCTGAGAATTTTCAACACTTGTTCTAAATGTTTTGCATGCTCATCTTCCGACTTAGAGTAGATTAAAATGTCATCGATGAAGACTAGAACAAATTTATTCAATACACCACGGAACACTCTGTTCATAAGATCAACGAAGTATGCCGGAGCGTTGCACAAGCCGAACGACATTACTAACCATTCGTAGAATAAATCGAGACCCCTGAAGGCTGTCAAAGGAACACAGTCTTCGGCTATACGTAATTGGTGGAAACCTGTAGCTAGGTCCATTCGGGAGAATACTGTTGCTCCATTTAATTGATCTAACAGATCATCTATTCGGGGCAAAGGATATTTGTTCTTCAGTGTCTGTTTATTGAGATCCCTGTAATCGACGCAAAGTCTTAGAGTACCGTCTGATTTCGGGACAAATACTACTGCGGCTCCCCACGCTGAAAAGCTTGGTCTGATCAGACCTTTCCAAAGTAATTCTCGGGTTTGACTACTTAGCTCTTCTTTTTCTTTCGGGGCCATTCTTCTTATTGGATGTACTACTGGTCGGGCATTAGGAGTTAAATCTATTCTAAATTCAATTTCTCTTTGCGGTGGTAAGTTTTCTACTTCTTCAAACACATCCGCGTAGTTTTTCACGACCGGTATCTTTTCTATTGAAGGGGGAGTAACTTCTAAAGAAGACCAAAATTCGGTTCTATTAATTTCTGAGCCATGACATGGTATAGTGATATGCCCAAGTTTTGTTTTAACTTTCACGATTCTTTCTGCGCATCTAACTTTGGCCTTATATTTTGTTAACCATTCCAAACCGAGAATAACATCGAATTCCGATAAATCCATAACAATTAAGTGAATGGGAAACTTGTAACATGAATAAGAGATAGGCACTCTGCAGTATAAACTGAGACTAACAGAACCTCCTGTCGGGTTTTGAACTTTAATTGGTTCTTTTAGAATTCTTTGTTTCAATTTTAACTTGTGAACAAGATTACCAGAAATGAAGCTACGTGATGCACCAGTATCAAACAGTACAGAAACAGGAATATTTTTTATGGTAAGGGTACCTCCCAAGACGTCGGGTTTACCTGATCCATCGGTGGTAGCTGGCGGGGTCTTCCCGTCATAGACATGAGCCACTTGTGCGCTCTTCTTCAAAGGACAATTCTTGCTATAGTACCCCTTCTTGTGGCAGTTGTAGCATTCGGCTGAGTCATTGGCCTTTGGCTTCCTCGGAGCTTTGCATACATTAGAAAAGTGACCTGGCTTCCCGCAATTGTAGCAATTTCCTTTCGGGATCTTTGCAGGTTTCTGAGTAGCGGCCGCGGTAATGCTAGATTCGGGTTGATCTGTTGAAGCTTTGCGCTTATTTCCATCTTGGCTTTTGGCGCGGTCTTGGCTAGCATGCCTCTCATCCATGTCTTCGTAATTGCAAGCCATCTCTACTAGTTCTGTAAAGGAGAGTTTGATGTTGCCCATAGCTCTATCGTGGTACTTGCGCTTCAGCCCAAATATGAATCTCTTATTCTTTGCTTTGTTTGTCGTAATCAGCTCTGGAGCATAGCGCGACAATTGGGTGAATTTATTTAGATAATCCTGAATAGAGAGGTCTCCTTGCTGGAGATTAGCAAACTGCTCTCTCATCCTCTCTGGAGCCTGTTCCGGTACAAACTTCTCATTGAACAAAGTCTTGAACTGCTCCCAAGTCCGGATAGTACCAGCTACATCTTCAGAGGTAATGGCATCCCACCACAGCTCTGCTTCTTCTTGAAGGAGCCAAATGCCAAGTCTTGCTTTATTGTTGGTTCCCATACCCATGCCTTCGAAGATTTTCTCACAGGTTTTCAGCCAAGCTATTGCCTCGGTCACCGTGCCAGTGCCAGTAAAAGGTTTTCCCCCAAGATTTCTGTACCTCTTCGCAACTCTATCTAGCTCAAAGTCTTCAGGTGCTGGTGGCTGAACAATAGGGATTTCCACAACCACGGGGATATTCCCTCGTCCTCCTGCTGCATCTCCTCGGCCTCCACGGCCTCCTCTAGCTGCTGCTGCTCGTGTAGCCATCTAAGAGAATAATGTATAAGCAAGAAAAGAGTCAAGCTCACAGATTTGATAATTTTCATAAATGATAAAGCAAGGGAATACAAGGAAAAATAATGATGATGTACTGATCAAATTGTTTTTCTAATCTGCTTAGCTCATTCTAGGACATTGCTAATCTTATCTCTAATGAGCTACTCGCAATAGAACACTACTGATTCTAATCTGACAAGGTGTTTTAATGTGTTAGATCCCGGAACTAAGGTTAACCAAAGCTCTGATACCAACTGTGACGATCCCAAAATCCGAGGGGCGGTATTAAGGATAATCATTGGGAAATAACACATTAATCATCATAGCAGAGTACAGATAATAGCAGAAACAATAAATAAAATAATTTTTACATGGATATGACAGCGGAATCACAACATGTAGGAATATCAGAATAGCATAACGTGGGATATAACTTAGTAAATAAAAAGGAAAGTGATCAGTCATCATCGCCAGAGGCGGAATACATACATGCAGTGAGACATAATAAAGGTATCAGTCTACATCGCCGAAGGCGGAATACATATACATATAGTGAGAAATACGGAAAGTAAATCAGTCTGCATCGCCATTGGCGGAATCATAACATAAGTAAGTAATGGCGGAAAATGTCAAAGTCATCTCTGTGAAGTCAGCCTCGCCATGAGCCAAAAATGCACCCTATGCAGCAGTGCAGAACCAAAAACCACATGTCACCTGTGTACTAGGCTGCCCGTGTGAAAATAAGGGCACCCGCGTTTGCAAAGTGAAACAAACAACGAGTCAGTCATGGGGACTGGTATGAGGAATCTATTTAACAGTTAAACAACAGTAATAGCAAATCATAGGACCACGCCACTTTCGCGGAACGGGTTTACTCCAGTGATTGCTAGTGCATTTAAAACAAAGTAAATTCTTTTAAAACAACGCAATGCTTTTAGAAAGAATGAAGCCATTATAAGACTCAGGTCCCATCACACAATACAACGCAAACCGGAGGATAGAGTTTTACCTTATAATAGCCAAATATGCTTGATACGTATAAAGAAAAATCATTTGATATTATTACTAGTGCATATATGTTTCAAAAGAGAATAGCATCATAAATATCAATCATAGACGGCATAAGTGCCCCATCCCACTATGTCGCCATACTAGTTCTACAATCAAGTCCGTTATTTCGTATTGGAAATTGGATTTCCGTCATGAGTCGAGGCAAGGGGCAAGCTCCTCTCCGCTTCGAGACACTCTAGCAAATGCCTCAGGATTACGCACACTGGGTATCCTGGATCTTCAGGGTCGGTCCTCACTTACGTTAGAGGATTAATTATGCCTGAACACACGTTTCCCGGTCCTTACAGACCTATTATCGAGGCGCCTTGCATTCCAACAACCACAAAGGTGAAAAATAGATATATATATGTCAGGGCTGGTAAGTCACTGACACCACCATAGCTAGAAAGAAACGTCGTGCTCTCCCTGCAGTCCGTATCCCGTTTTCAACTCATACCGGGGTGTGAGGTTCGCGAATCTACAAAATACACAAAGCTAGGCCACGTAGACCTTGCTTTGATCATCATCCACAAGACTTTACTTTGCAACAGAAGCCTTGATCACAGCATCTTGGCATGCCACATAGACATTCCACTCCATACGATTGATTTCCATCGATATATAACCTCTGAGCTCATACGTCTCAGAGAAGGGCGTTAAGCAAAAGAATAAATTCTCCGCCGCCATACAGATATATATTTAACAGAGATCAATCAGTATAGAACAAAATCCAATGTCTGACACACAGTCCATTTACAAGTCCGTCCTGGGTCTGAACGAAACCGGAGGCGTCAAATTCCTCGTATATCCGTCCAATCAACACATACGTTCAAACGGCTACTACTTCCGTCCCTTTCCGGTAGCTACTCCGGTCAGGAACCTCAATAGCGCCCATCCAACCGATACGAAGATCGTCGGTCTTGAATCGTCTTTGCATTTTCCAATTCGAATCGCTCGATAAATTATTTGAAATGAGGGTTAGCTCGGCCTTTTCAAATAATCCACGTCATTAGAATTTAAATCGATTCTCTATATGGTTATATTATTCGACATCCATCTTTCAGTTATTTAGTGTTATTTACGCGTCAAACACATACAACCATCAAATATCAAACAATTCAAGCCCAATTGGTTTATTTGCAACCTATGTTGCTTATAATATTTTATAACGATTTTTCTCCATTTTTATTTATTTAAAAATGGCCATATTTAATTAAACGACGTTTCAGGTCGTGCCGTGGCACTGACGCTGTTTTTCTCCTAATTTGTTTTACACATGTCGGAAAATCTAACCGTTGGATTTCTACAAAGTCTATATCAGTGGGAAGATATTCCCAAAGCGAACCCAACGATTCCAGTTTCGTGAGAATCCGACGGTCGGATCTTCCACTCTAGTCGTTTGAAGTTACGGTTTCAAAATTCGAATTGCAGCGTCGTTATTCGATTTAATTTAATTATATTTATATTTATATATAAACGGTTCTGGCGCTGTTTTTCTTCAGATTTGAATTAAACATTCCGGACAATCCAACCGTTGGATTTTTACAAGGTTGGTGCCATTGGAAAGATATTTCCAAGGCGAACCCAGCGGTTGCGGTTTCGGGAAAATCCGATGGTCGGATTTCTCGTACTAATCGTTTCAAATTACGATTCCGAAACGCGAACTGCACGGCCTCTATTCCTTTTAATTTTATTTATATTTATATGTATAAATATAGTTCAATCTATAATTTCAACTATAGCTCATTCTATATTTTCAACTTCGTTTTCACTTCAAATATTTCACTAACGCCTTAATATTTCAAAAAATTTCGCCATAACCTCCTTTGTACGGGGAGGGGTTTGGAAATTTATTGGGCCGTATTAGGTACCCAATAAATCCTAAAAAGCATTCACATATTTATAGTGATATATTCTGGTGTTTACGGGGGAGCATGTACTGATAATCACTCCAGATAATAAATCCCGTCACCCCGTTTCCGTGTGGAAATAAATAGTCCATGTGCCATATCTAATAACTAGAGCGACGTGATTATTGTCAACTCCAGACCCGTGTGGGGTTTTTATTAATCTGGCAAATTATCGTTATAATTTATATAGTCCATATCAGTCATCAGTTCAACCTGTAGTACATAGTCATCGCCATACAAGCCTCTTGCTTATATGGTAAATCTTCCACCTCGTCACATAAGCTCCAATTGCTTATGTGGGATATGATGAAGTATGCCTATCGTCAAGAAGTATGCCATGTAGTGTAGTTCAAAATTAATTGTTACTATCCTATGGCATTATTTATTATTTCACACAGAAAAACCAGCACTCCGCATCCAATGGCATTCACAGGAGTTGATATATAAATAAAATTGCGCAGCCAACTCATCAAGGTTTACCTATTTGTCAGGCACGCAAATAATTTCTTTACTCTACAGCTAATCCATTTTTCCTGTTCAACACATGTATATATATGCAGAACAAAGCTAATAATAATATTTCTAGCAAACTATTATTTATTTCAACACGTGTGTATTTTTAACAAAGCGTATACATGATAAAAGGAATATTTTAATCATCAAAAATATTTATTCGACACGTGTGTATTTTTAACAAAGCGTATACATGATAAAAGGAATATTTTAATCATCAAAAATATTTATTCGACACGTGTGTATTTTTAACAAAGCGTATACATGATAAAAGGAATATTTTAATCATCAAAAATATTTATTCGACACGTGTGTATTTTTAATAAAGCGTATACATGATAAAAGGAATATTTTAATCATCAAAAATATTTATTCGACACATGTGTATTTTTAACCCTTCTTATTCACTATAAAAATATAGTTTTCATTGTCGATTCATTTTATTTTTAAAAGATGATAACATTCAACACATGAACTTCAATTCAACGAATGAATTGCAACTCAACACATGAATATTCGATATAGTTTGAATATATATAAAAATGTGATTTTTATCGCTAAAGCCATTTGTTTAAATTCGGATAATATTCAACACATGAATTTCAACTCAACGAATGAATTGCAACTCAATACATGAATATTCGATATAGTTTGAATATATATAAAAATGTGATTTTTATCGCTAAAGCCATTTGTTTAAATTCAAATAATATTCAACACATGAATTTCAACTCAACGAATGAATTGCAACTCAACACATGAATATTCGATATAGCATATGTAAATAATTTCAATGAATGAAAATTATTCTAACACATAATTATTTCATAAAATTTCGGCAGCATAACGGCAGGGTAGTTAAAACCGGGACCGTCCCTAGTACGGCTCCTCGCTCTACCTTAAAACCTCGCGGTTTTTGACAATGGGGATCATGCATCTAGTTCGCACGCAGGCGGCATGTTTTATTTTCAATTCCACAATCCTATTCTATTTTGTTTCAACCACAAGAGGGTATTTTTCAACCACAAAGGTATTTTTCAACCATAATATCAACCACAAACAATTATTTCCAACCATTCGTCAAACCATATGATATCACGTCAATCACAAGCAATAAATATCGTCCATGGTCTGTGGACGAGGGGAGTATATATATATATATATAATATAATAATTCACTTGCATTTCATCACAATTCAAAGCATATATGTTTCAAACAACGCTTGTACAATTTATACATCGATAATATAACTTATACAACACATGTACATGAGGTATACGATGCGTATATAATTTAAACTTCGCTTATATAATTTATACAACGCGATTTCATTCACACAAATAGTTTAGATTCCTCACATTGGTTATTGCGGTGCTAAAAATCGTAGGAAGGTCAGAAAAATCCACGGCTTCTTCTAGAATGTAGAGAGCCTCCTTGCGGTCACGGTGTCTCCTGTTTCATCAAATTTCGTTAAAGAACGAAAAAGATATTATTTTTCAAAGTTTTGCAACACTTAAAAGTGTTATTTTCATTTCAGAATTTTTTATCAGAAAGGTTTTTAAAACCTTCGAAACTAGGTCTCAAAATTTCAGTCGATCCGTACCTCTATGCTTCGATCAGGCTACGCTGCGTCGAAGAGCTACGAAGCACCTCCAGAACGGCGGTGGTGGCAAGTGGTTCGGTGGTCTGTGCTCGTCGCGGCGGCGCTGAGAAGGTCGCGCCTTCCTCCTCGATTTCCGGCGTCGATAGTCGATGGGAGGGGACGTGGGTTGGTCGGATGTGGAGAGGGGACTACGGCGAACAAAAACTTCAACTGGGGTCGGCGGCGAAATGGCCTGAGGCGGCGGCGATATCGACGAGAAGTTTTGAATGACGTGCGTCGTTCAACCGTTCTGGCGGCTAGGGTTTCAGAGTTTTTTTTTTTAAAGAAAATTTCCTATTGGCCAGAATTTATAGAAAATTTTTAAATAGTGTTTTTGCAAACGGACTCCTTTTTAAACCCAACGACTGTCGCCCCTAGCTAAATACCCCCATTCCGGACACAATGGGATATGTTTCGTTGGCCATTTCGACTGTTACAGTCAGTTATTTTTCAAATTAAAATATAAAACATTCGATATTTAATTTAAACGTACATTTCAATTTGCCAGGGCCACAAACTGAATCGAAAAATTCCAGAAAAATAAATCTAGCTTTGTTTTGACGATACGGTCCCAACAAAACCAGTTTCGTCGAATTCTGAGCTCGTTTGAAAAACGGCCATTTTTAGGTCGACCCATTTTAACAGAATTTGACCAAACACGTTATCTTTTGCCCCGCTCACATACTAGCTTCAAAAATTATGAAATTTGAAACCTAGCAATAATTTGACATCCCGGACCCAACAAAAGTGGTTTCGTCGAATTCCGAGGTCGTATGCAAAATCTCAATTTTCAAGGGCTATATATACTATATAGCGACCTTTCTGAAAATTCATTTGGCCATAACTTTTGATTTCCGTTATGAAATTTCGATTTTTCAGATTCGTTGGAAAGGTATTGATAAACAAATTTAAATATTTTCAGTTTCGTCAAAATCCGTTATATTTTCCACCCGATACAGTCAGACAAAGTTTATATTCAAAATTTCAAACTGCCATACCATACCAAATTCTATATTTTATTGAAATATGCTATTTCAATCATTCAAATTTCTTGGTAATAACCTAATTTAAAAATTTTAAACTGGTTCATATTTTCCGGGTTATTACATATCATCTCTTTTATAAAATCCTTTGATTTTGTAAATAAATCTATTTCAATATTCGTTTTGAAAATTTCCTTTCAACCATTCCGGTATGTTATGGTATTTAACACATCAAATCACGATGACCAATATCGTTCAAACACACATAATCGACAACAGATTATATATCACATCATATATTACAATATATGAACAGAACGGTATTATAATTATTGAGGAACCCAGTTGGGTCCCTCCAACCTGTTTCCCTACATCCACAGATGTTAACCAATATGATAACATCGATTTCATTTTGATATGAAATATTCTGACAACCAGAATCCATATTTGGTTAACGATATACACATATAATTATATTAATATTTTTAACTAACTGACTAACAGTTCAACTAAACAGTCAACACACAGCAACCAACAGATGATTAACAGTTCTACAAATACGTTATAAAAATATAACTGTTCAGAATTTGTGAGTTTTACTCACTTTGGCAGTTCATCGTTAACGGACGATAAACTGTTATTTGATTTGAATCAAACAATTTATTTCGCCATAAATTCAAACGAGCTACAATCCACTCCCTGTCAGTTCCATTGGGTAGCGTCCGTCCATACGATCCTAACGGATCCGACCGTTCGAAATTCTGACACCGTATGATAAAGTTATGAGATTAACAAGTTAACGTATTCTTTAAAATTAAAATAAACTTATTAAATTCACCCATTTGCCTTACCCCATCAAATAAAACCCGGCCCACTAACTCTAAAGCCCACACTCGCTTGCTCCTCCTCCCCCAAATTCAAGTTTCACGCTTCCAGGAACCAATTCCATTCGCCACCTTCCTCCTTCCATTTGCTCCTCCTCCTCTTCACTTAAAATCTCACAACAAATACCATAAATCTCTCCTTCGAATTCTCCTTCCACCTACACCATTTTCACACTACTCGAGTGCCTCCGCAGAAGACCGACGCCGGAAATCCGCTATAGTACACTGAAACAAAACACCACCGTATCCCTCTAATTTATCACAACACAGTCGGAATCCAATTACGAATTCAAATACCAACATGGTTTTGCAAATTAATGACCACTCGATCCAAGAAGTTGAACCCTAAAGTCGCTGCTACAAAAACTAACGAGACCCATATGGTTCGAATGCTCTAAAATGGACATCGATGTGAGGAGCTGGTCTTGAGGATCACAAATACAGTTAGTTTGTGATTTATTGATTTCTCCTTGAATTTACTTTGAATTTTCTTTTGAACGAACTTTTGCTGTGAGGAAAACAAGTGGCGGAAAAATAAATGTTTGACCAACGAAAAGTGAAATTAGGTTTAGAGGGTAAGGGTGGTGTATTTATAGTGGAGACAAATATCTAGATATTTTGTAGAAGGAATATTCCCGGTATATTCTCCATCGTAAATTCATCTTCTAAAAATTCGTGTGATCACACACGATACCCAAAAATCACGAAACTGGACAAGCGGCTACAGTTTGACATTACGGTCCCAACGAAACTGGTTTCGTCGAATTCCGACTCCGTTTGCTCACACAGCGTATTTTTAACCGTCAAAATACTGACTATTTTTCACTCTAAAAATCCGTACGGCCACACAATGACTCTAAAAATCACGGAACTGGAAATCTAACAACTATTTGACATTGCGGCTCCAACAAAATTAGTTTCGTCGAATTCCGACTTCGTTTGCAAAAGTGGCAATTTTTAAAGTCTTAAATAACCCTTTTAAATATATAAATATATTTAAATATAATTAAATTAAATATTTATAAATAAATATTATCATATATATTCACAGTGGAATACCATACAGCTCTAGAATATTCCTATATGAATTTCTAACTTGATATTTCAAATCTGGGTCAACCCAATATTCGATTTATATTGAAATTCCTTTTTAAAATATAAATAATTCCTTTATAAATTATGAAGGAATTCCACAGCGACTTTTCTAAAATTTGATTTGGACATAAATCAAAATCTACCCGACGAAATCCCTATTTTTCTTTTCCACTAGAAAGATATACTCCACCAGCTCCACACTTTTCTTGTTTCACAGAAATCCGGCTTAAAACGAATTCTGTATATTCAGTTGAAGTTCAAATCGCCAATTAACGAACTGCCGCGCCATTTCAAGCTCGATTTTAATTAAAATATAATTATACGTTCAAACTGTCATTCAAATAATATATTCGTTATTCAAATTAAATTCCAAACCGAATTATATATTTTGAATTTGCCCAGTTCACAACAGATCGCCATTTCAGCCCATTCTGATCATTTCAGAATTAAATATATTATTTAATTATTATTTTAATTAAATATTCACTATTATTTTATTCGATGACCATTGATTCTAAACCACTATTTACATAATTAAATAAATTAATTATAATACCTCTGCAAATGCGGGTCATTACATCACCGCTCTCAACCTTGACTCCATTTCTCTTCTCTCTCTTCCTCGCAGTTGAATGTGTTGTGCTAAAAACCACACTTATACCCAAAATTGCAAGCAGCTCCGCCTCACCAGACCTCCTCTACCAACCGTCGTTGGAATCACCACTGCTCCGGCAGACTCTTGCACCTTCTGAACCTGACCCTCTTCCCTTAGCATCAGTTGAAACCGCGTAAAAAAGAAGAAAAAAAGAACAACGAACTTAGCAACAGCTCCTCTCCGTTGGTCTGCACCTGAGCTTCGCTAGTCGAGCTACCAACGCTCCAGAACCTCGCCCGATCTCCAGCGGCATCTCGACCAAGCTCGACAACCGTCCAGCATCTTGAACTTAGTACTTCGTGAGCTCCTTTACCTACTTTCCCTTGATAGTATATATATACTTAATATGTATATACAGAAGTAGCTTCTTTAGGATGCAAAAATGAATCCTTAACCCACTGTGTATTTCAGCTGCGCCTCTGTCTCCGCCGGGACCACCTGCGTCAGTCGCCAGTGCATTTTTCGAGGACTTTTTTCCACTCGTCTCTTGGTTGTCATGAGTTTTCTCTCTTGCTTTTTCTTTGTTTACTCGCGCCAGTAAACATGCATGTGTAGGTTTAATCAGACCTGTGTGTATAACTTCTAAAAATCTTGCCAAAATGTTATAATTAAGAAAAGAAGTAGGATGGTATGGAGCCGATTACTGGATTTGAAGGAAGAGAATGCTGATAGATTGGCTTTGACCTTTGGATCAAAATTAAAAGGACTTAAACAGGAGCCATACCTGGTTTAAGTGAGGTAGCATATCAGATCAAACACGCATCTTCGATACCATCTCTATTACTCTGTGATTGATTTGGGGCCCCTTTTAATTATGGGAGTGTTGTTCGAGGTAGGCGGTAGTTGCTACTATGCATTCCTACAGACCGGGGAGCCATAATCCGGTAGAATCCTACCGTGGGTATTCCTCGTGTGCCTTGTCGTATTATCCTTATAGAGCCCCTACGATTTTGATTTGTATCATACCTATGGAGTTCCCTCTGATGCCACCATGTTAGGTTGGGTCTACGGTACTGTAAAGACTATGGTATTATAAACGTGTAAGGGTAAAAATGTAATCCTGCTTATGCCATTTTCATTATATTTACTTTACTGAATAGACATTATTATAATAACGTACTATTATGTACAAATTAGTTTCACGGATCCTTGGAAGAGGGAAACCCCAAACATCCTTTAAGTTATTATACATTTCATTAAACACTTCATTTGAGTTAATTCGCTTATATGAGACTATTAGTGCTGACTCAAGTATATTGTTTCTTCGACTGTATGCTTGGGTCAGCTTGAGCACCACAGCCGTTTGTGACGCACTTTGGTGGTTGGCACTCATTTGGATCCTTCAGTTATCTAGTTATCTATTATCCAGTCTTATTATCAATATTTATATGTACTTTATCTACTGTATGAGCTTATGACTCTTTATGTACTATTATGTATCATGTATAATGTAAGAACCTATGTACTATTATGCTTTCGCTGCGAGTTACACTACCCATGTTTCTATGATTATGTGTTCTGATATGCATTTACCTCAAAAGTTAAAATAACAATTCACTGTTTTAAGCAAATTCAAGTTTGGCATGTGTGGTATATTGTCGATTTGAATGGTTTAAAATAGTGGGTCGTTACATATATGGTTAATAGTAATTGTGAAAAGCTGAATTATAATTCTATTTAGTAGTTATGGAAATATACGTTGCAACTCTTACGGTTAATATAGTTGTTAAAATATTTATTGCAAGTGTTATAAACGGTTGTAAATGGGTCCTTTGCAACTGCTATAAGCATTTGCAAAATGGTCTTATAACATCAGCTTTCGACTGTTGCGATAAACTTATTTACAACTTCAAATAGTAGTTGTAAAAAAGATTTTAACAAGAGAAGTAGTAAAAAAAGTTTGTTATAATTGTTGTAGCCAATTGTAAGTAAGTCTTTTACAATTCACATGAGCAGTTGTAAAAGAAATCTTTTACAACTGTCCAAAACAGTTGTAAAATAATTCAGTTCTATTACAACCGTGGATATAAAGTCTGATGGACGTCATTTGTACCAGATCTATTACAACTGATTCTAGCAATTGTAAATGTTATTTTTGTTGTACTACAAAGGGATATTCAAGCACTTGGGAATCGAGCATGGACACCTATTTGATACTACGAACGGTTGTATTCAATTGAATAGAAATATAGAGTTAACTAATTCTTGAAAGGATTCTGGGAAAGACATGAATCAATATGGATCTAGAGAACATATACCATGACTCTAGGAATGTCAAGGATTGGTATGGATCCAGAGCACAGAGTTCATGATGTTAGGAAAGTCAAGGCTCGATATGGATCTAAACACATAACCTCAAACTACATAACTCATCAAAGCTACTTCAAAAACTAAAGGGGGGAACAAAGAAACTAAGCACACAAAATCAAAGAAGGGCCAATAAAAGCCCACCTTAAGGGGCGCCCCTTTAGTGGGAACAATCCATAAGGATCGGTACTGATCCCTCTTGAGGTATCGGTATTGAACTATCAAGGTGAGCCAATATGGGTCCCACATTTAGGACCTGGTCCTGTTTTGGTGGGCCTTCTTGTAATTTCAGGTCGATTCAACATCTTCTTTAACTATAAATAAGCCTTCATATGTTCATAAAAAAGAATCTTCTCTTGTCCATGTAGAAGCTTTGTAATTTTTTGGAGATGCAACACCTTCTTCTCTCTACATTCTTACATCAAACCAATTGTAGTTGTTTCCAACCATATAAATAAACATTACTACAAGTGGACATAGCCATAATTTGCCAAACCACAATAAAATTTATTTCTTTACTTGTTTTAATGCTTTTATTATTACTATAAGATTAGGTCTATGTTCACGGATTGTTGATATGTGATTTAATAATCTAGGGTGTTAGGCTTGTCTGACCGAAAACTGGCCTAACATAATAAATGTCCAACCCTAGTTGTAGATATAACAAGAGCTTATCCTAATTTAGTCCTCTTATTTTTGATGGAACTTGCTTTTTAATGTGGAATTTAAAATGGAATTTTATTTAAAACTATTATTTTTAAGGTTTGGAATATTATTGGAAATGGGTGTAATATGTTTGATAAGAAGAATATTTCAATTCATGCTCTTGGTGTGCATGTTTTCTCGTCTCAAATTGTTAGAGTGTAATTAAGCCATAATTCTCGTTGTTTAACTACATAGGAAATGTTGAACATCCTCAATGCAATATATGGAAGGAAAGTCGATGACAATGAGGGACTTCCAAGATTGACTCAGTCAATGATTTTCGCATAGTAAGATTCACGAAAGATAAGTCAGAAAAACCACTAAAGAAGATAGTAATGAAGATACAATAGATGACAAGATAAGTGATTTTTCGTTCAACGATTTATTTCACTTAAGATGGAAATAAAATACAACCAGTGATAAACTTGGGATGAAAAATAAATAGTTGAAAAGTGAAAAATCTAAATTATGCAAGAAAATCCATGATTCAGATTATGAGCTTAAAAATAATAAGAAAATTGAAATTTATAATTGATGAAATTTATAATTGTAGAAATTATTTGGATCATGGAACAAGGTTATTGCAATTTCTTGAAATTATCTAATACCTACAAGGAAATTCTTATTTTGATGAATAAAGAAACTGAGTTGATATGCAAAAGAGACATTTTGCAAAAGAAGTTGGAAATTTTCTAAAATTCAAAAAGTGCAATTTTTGAAAGAGAATAAGCAAGGTCAACGAAAATTTCAAAACTTCTAAAAACAACGACACCACTTTAAAAAATTATTTTAATAAATAATGAATTTGGAGAAAATTATTGATTTTGAAAAACATACACTCCATGGAAATGTCTTGTTTAAAATTGAGACTAAAATAAAGAGCTTGAAATTGGAAATTTGGCTTAAAAGGAACTGATTTTGAAGACAGAGGGAATGCCAATAACTCTAAGTTGATAAATGAGATGAATCTTCTATATTCCAAAACTAACTAACTTGAGATGATTATTCAAAAAAAATCATTTGAAGGTAAGAAATTCAGTATGTTATTAGAAGAAAAAACTCTTTGCAAATACCAAAAATGGACATGGATTTCAAACGATGTCAATATATAAACAGATATCCAATAATTTGCTATGGGAGAATTGTAACAATCTATAGTTTTGCGCATTTTTATGGCTAATTAAGGAGTATATTTTCATATGAGGTCATATAATTCTATAATTTTGAGGAATGACTATTAGGTATGATTCCTAAATAATGGATTTTTGTCAAATTTTCCAGTTATATTTTTGCTCCTAATGAAATGTAATTTCATCCATAACTTTTGACTTTAGTGGAATTTGGACTTGAAACATGTTCTGTTGAATCGAAATGATGATTTTCCTTTCAAATATAATAATAATATGTTAAAAATGGACTAACCATTTGAGAGTTATGGCCACTTAAAGGATTTTTGAATTTTAAACAGTCTAGTTAAGCAATTAAGGGCTGTTAATAGTGGTACCCTTCATAGTTACGGGATTAGGAGAGAAAAGGGCTGAAATAGGTTATTATAACATCATTTCCCTTATTTCTCTTCTTCACAAAAATTTGTTATCCTCCATTAAAAATACTCTTTGGATCTACATCCAGAAACTGCAAAATCTCATCTTCTGTAACATTAAAAGAAGATAGTTAGATCAACATCTAAAAAAGGCTATAACTCTGGGAGGGGCGTAATCCATTTTTGTTGATAATTCCATCTTATATCTAGAAGGATTTCTCAAATATGAAACTCTAGGCAAAGATGAGTCACAATTTTCATTTACCGATTGTCTTAAATCTAAGATCTATTTTAAAATTTTAAATTAATTACGATGAATCTTTTTATTTCTAAAATTACACGATTGTACACTTTTGCAAATAAGTCTTAAATTCCTATCTTAGATATAAACATGCTAAACCTATTCAAATTGATTGATTAGATGTGTGAACTTTTTCACCTTAGCTTATCCTTAAATCTAAACATCATAAAAATATGAAAATTAATTGGTTAAATATATGCACTTTTGCGCATAAGCCCTATATCCCTATCTTAGATCTAAACATTCTAAATTGGTGAAAAAGTAGTGGACTGAATATTTTATTCCTTTGTATACGATTGAATTTATGATTTCTCCTTGATTTATTTGTAAAAACACCAACAAATGGTGACTTAGATTTAGGATTAAATTTGGATTTTTGCAAAAAAATATGAAATTCAAGTACTCTAACTAGCGTACTTTTGTACATGAGGACCGTTTTTGTGTTAGAGAATGGAGTTTTGATAACAACAACCTTAGTTCAATTATCATTGATTATAAAATATATACTACATTTCTATCTTGAATATATACACACATATATGCAGGATTTGTATACATGACTTAAATACTGAAGATTTTACAGTTTTAGAGTTTCAAGAGATTCAGGATTAAGAGGGGATTCAAGACTCATGAGTAATCAAGTAATCAAGATATCAAGAGTTAAAGAAAAATATAGTAATAAAATCTAGTTTATACGTAAGACTCTGAATAGCACTCCAGGTTCAAATTCAAATTCTAATTTTCAAATTTCAAATTCTAATTTCAATATATTTTATCTTACTTATGATTTCAGATGTATAAGATTTAAAGTTTTGATATAATATATATATATTTATAATTTTATATATAAGTTTATGGTTACATATAATTTTTTGATTTTTTGGTTTTATTAGCTTTTAGCCTTATAACTTTATAAATTTGTTTATATACTATATTATTATGATTTCATATGATTTTACCCTTTAGAATGCTCATTTATATCACTTAGTTTTAATTCAAGAATTTCTAGAATAATATATATATATTTAAACACATGAAAAGTTCAAAATTTGAATTTTCAACATACATATGTCAACATACATAGGAGCCTATGTTGACATACAACTGTCAAAAAATTAATTTTCGAAGGAAATGTCTTTTCACTGTTTGTAACATTTCAGAATCATTGCAACCTTTCAAACCTTATAAATAAGAGCAAATTTCGATTTTTTCATACATCTTCTCCATCTTCACCCTACTTCATCCCACCATTATTCTTTATCATTTTATTGATTTCTACACTTTCACTTTGCCGATTTCTACTCTAATATAAAACTTCTTTTCGCACTCTCTATCCATTACTCTCTTCATTTAAGTGCTATTGAAGAGTTGTATGGAAGTTGTAATCTTTTGGGAAGTGTTCGGGAAAGGATGTGTTCCTTGTAGCCTTGAAATCAAGGAAAGAAAGCGGTGGTAACCTTGTAGCCGTGAAATCAAGGGTGTTTCGAGCGGTGTTAGCCTTGTAGCTGTGAAATCAAGGGCATAATACTTGGATATTGATAATAATAAAGCTCTATGCAATCCAATGTTATGTGGGATTGGACATAGAAGTAATCGAACCAGTATAAATTTCGGTGTGTTCTTTCCTTTTTCTGCATTGTATACTTATCTGTATCTGTGGTTGTGTTTGATTCTGTGTCTGTGATCATCTCTGTTGTGTGTGATTCATATAGTAGAAAATTTAAGTTTAAGATTTTCATAAATTCTTTATAAACACAATTCACCCCCTCTAATGTTAATCTTGCCTTAAGATCCCATTTCGCAATCCCTAACAATTGGTATCAGAGCATAGGTTTTCAAAAAGTTTGTAATATGATTTTTGAAAATATTAAATGAAAACCAACACCGGTAATGTAACACCCCGCATTTTTATGATTTAAATAAATAAGAAATTCAAATATATATATATATATTCCGAGACGGTATAATATAATGGCGATACGCGAAACAAGTTAACTAAGAACAATGGAAAATAAAAGATACTCAAGTAAATATTTAGACACTAGTTAAACGGATTTCACCATTATGTTCGTCTCGGAATTCTGCCTGAAAACGAGTCCGAATTTTCGTAAATCGGACTCCGTATGAAGAAGTTATGACCGTACGAAGTTTCAGAAATTTTAAAACAGTCAAAAATCAAGACAGATTCGAGATACAAGCCCAGATAGGAAAGGAGGGAAAAATTCCCGCCAACCCAGCAAGTCGACAGGGGGGTCGACCTTGGTGTCGACCCACCCTGGCCGGGTCGACACTAGGGTCGACATGTGTGTCGACCCCCTCAGCAGGGTCGACACTAGTGTCGACCCAGGGGTCGACCCCTACCCACGTTTTCCAGGATTTCTTCTGGAGCTGATTGGCTGGTTTCTTGGACGAGGATCCCGACTCTGTGGCTATAAATACACCCCTAGACCCCTTGAAATGATCACCATACTCCACGGCGAAGCCAAGCCGGTTTCTAGACTTACCTCCCTCTCCTCCAAATGGATTTTAGGCCTACTTCTTCACTCTTGTCTCCAAAAAAGCTCTCTTCTTGTAACTAGGGAGGTTTAGGCCAAGAAAGGTGACGACTTTGGATGAAGAGCTTGGAGCCAAGGGGACTACACAAGGGAAAAGAGGGGATTTCGGATTCAAATAGCACAAGGAGGTTGAAAGATCAATTCTTGGCATGAAATCAACATAAAGCGAGATCCAATCGTTGCATAGAAGGCATCAACCTATGTGAGTGGTGTTATAACAACCTTTTGTGTAAAATGCTATGATTGTTCAAACATATGAATCATGGATTGGAATTAGCATGAACATATAGCAAGTTAAAATAGGATTTGTGTAACGCTTGAGGACCTAATGCTTACCTATCATGAACCTAGTAACGTTCATGTTGACTTTTAGGTAGAAAGCCATGAGCTTTATGTGGTGATTTTGCACAATGCAACCTATAACACTTCATGAACCTTATGATAACTTGCCTATGATGCTAAAACTTAACGCTAGTTACATGTATGTTCACTTTGGCCGTGCTATCCCCCTATGTTGCTAAGTTGGTGCCATACATGTTTAGAAACAAATCACCACATATGCAAGTTGTGTAGGATACCCTTAGCCTCACCATGTTTAACTTGTGACTACTTTGCCATTTTATGCCCACTTGTCATGTTTATATGTTCCCTCTTGATCTATCCGTGTTGATGCAAATATACGTGCGATGGGGAAAACGCTATGGGTAGTTAGGCAAAGTTTAAATGACATGCGACATGATTTGAAAACATAGCACGAAAGTTGGCATATGATTATGCTTGAAAAACATGATTATGGACATGACACTAGACCAAACATGAAAGTGGCCAACTCGAGGTTGGGTTGAGTTTGTAGCATAAATCTACCTGGACCCGCCCGGCTTAACTAGTGGCTACAAACAATAGGACCCAATGTGGGTAGTTGGTCATGTAGCACTTAAAACCCGAGGTTAGACTAGGTTGTGGTGTAAATCTACCCGGACCCGCCCGGCTTAACTAGTAGCCACAACAAAGTCTAATGTGAGAGGTTGAGGTGCATTAATCTAATTAATGCCACATGAAAAGGTTAAGTAATTTTGATTAATGACACTTAACCGATATGACACGAATGGGAAGGTTAAGTTAAACCGGACTTTGTTCCTTAATGACACTTAACCATATAAGACAATTAGGGGATGGGGTTAGGTAACCTACACTTGGCTAATCTAAACACGGTAATTAGATGGGGTTAAGTAATCCATACTTAACTAATCTAACACGGTAAATTCAATGGGGTTAAGCGATTTACACTTAACTAATCGGACTTGGTAATTAGATGGGGTTAAGTAACCTTCACTTAACTAATCTAAACACGGAAATTCGATGGGGTTAAGTTAAACACTTAACCAATCTAAACTTGGTAATTCAATGTGGTTAAGTAACCAATACTTAACCAACTTAACATGATAATTTAATGGGGTTAAGTAACTTATACTTAATCAATTATACATGATGATTCGATAAGGCTAAGTCGCGAACCGTTTGAATATACTTAACCAACTTAAAAATAGTAATTGGATAGGGTTAAGGACTTGAACTTGAATACTTAGCCGCCCTTGGCATGATTCGTGGACGGGTTAAGTCTAAAACTTGGGCAACACTTAACCCATTAGACCGAAACCCTAGTTAGAGGGACTAGGTAGGAAAAACGTAGTTAACAAGGGCAACGGGAAAGGAAGCTAAGTGGTAAACCTTAGTCAGAGATAACTAAGTCAAAAATTCTTAGCCAAGGACGTGGGACCAGTTCATATATAGATGTGTAACCTGATACGGTAGGTCATCGCTTAGTATACGAGGGGGAGCGAATTATCTGACTTAGATAAAGGCTCCAACGAACTGGGTGACGAAGCAGTAGCTTCGGGGGACGTGAGGGTACTCTTGGTATCCCTCTGTGAGGTGGCGGATGGTCCATGAAACCTGGCCTCACAGAGGTTAAGGTCTGCGGTAGAATAGCCAAGAGTATGCCTTGGTTGCTATGCGAGCAACCTAAAGACTGGGATGGATTAGCGTGGAGTCGTCGATTCTTGTTTTTGCCCTGGATAGCGCGTCGTCGACTACCTACCATCTTGAGTCAATCGTGTACGAACGGAAAGGCAGAGAACTCCCAACAGACCATGCACTTGCTATCGAGTCATGGGTGAGGTTGGCCAATAGGAAAGTGGGGCATAGTTGAGGCCATGAGTACAGTTCTCATACATGATTTTTCTTGGATTGCCTTTCAGTAGTTGAGGGAGGGGTCCCATGGGACCATAGCCACGGTTACAAAAACAGACCTTGACATCTGCATCAGCAGACAATCTAAAGCTCCCGACCGAGTCCCGTATTTCTTGTTTTGCCCGGTCACGGGACTCGGGTGGCACGTTGAGACACATGTGCGACTAGACATGGAAAAACGATTCACGATGTATACGTGGGAGAAAAGGGCCGTTGTCGGTGGGTAGCATAATCCCTAGTGGTCCTAGGTGGCTTGGACCCAGACCGAGTTGCGAGAACGTTTAGTAAGTTGCATAATCCCTAGTGATCCTAGGTGGCACGAATTCCAACCGAACATTCGAAAATTTAGAGCTAGAACAAAGGTAGTAGTCCGAACGAGTTTTCTAGGATGATGGAACTATGGTAAGGTAGTACGAAAAACAGGCTTAGGGCCCGTAGTAATTACGGTAAGGGATTGTACACATACATGAAAGGACGGTACGAGTTGGGTTATTATGCTAGTGAGTGGGTGGGAATGACACGGGTTGGGTCAAAAAGGCGAATTTGGTAAATAACCTAACGAGACCAGAAACCGTAACTGAACGGTACATGTAGAGTATACAGGAGTTTATTATAACTACACTCACACAGAACTTATGTTCTGACCCCCTCCTCAAAACATGTGCAGGTTAGGTACAAGACAGAGATGATATAGCTTAAATACTGACATAGCAGTATTATGAATGAGGTATAGTTACGTGCGGAAAAACTATATTTAATTACTTCTGCTGCGAGTTGCTTTATCAAGTTCTGACATGTTTTCTTTCTCTGTCTTCTCTGCAGGATACCAGGACACTCAGCTCGGGGTTCGATGGACTAGATTTTTAGAAAAATTCGGTCTGTCAAAACCCGGGTTGTTACATCTGGTATCAGAGCCTAGGTTTAGCTTTCCTTGAATTTTTTTTTAAGAGAGAGTAATTATATAGATATTAGGTGTATATAAAAATCTAAGTCTAGTGGAGTTGTTTGAGGACCAAACTTAGGAAGAAATAGAACTTTTACCCCATACACGGAAAAATGGAGTCAAAGAGAATTTTTGAACCAATAAGTGAAACTGTGACGTGTACACAAAGATGGATATTCTGGAGATTTCGTGTTCCGCATAAGTGTATATTTCAAGGAAGTGGAACCGACGCGAACAGTGTGCGTGTCAGGGTGTAAACCGGTAACATAGCACGAGAGGTGGAGGCGGACTATCGCGAAGTAGACAAGAATTGCCGAGAAGAGAAGAAAATAAAAAAAATCAGAAACCAAAGAGAAACAGCAGAAAATATATATAAATATATATATATATATATACAGGGGTAGTCGACACAGGGGTCGACCCCCTTGGGTGGGTCGACACCCGTGTCGACCCCCCCTGCGCTGGCAGAAAAAAATAAAAGGGCTGAAGGTCGTAGCCTTCAGCCAAACAGCACGCCCCCCCCTCTCTTTTTCTTCCAGCAAGCTCCTTACCCTTTTTCTCCACTTCCACCACCTCTTGCTCCTCCAATTCTCAACTATTCTCCACAAAATTGGTCTTAATTGAAAGCTAGCGGCATTCTCTACCCGGATCTACCCATCTCCCCTTCCAATTTGGCCCCAAATCGCCATGGCGAACGTTTATGAGCTTTACCCCCAATTGTCACCACAAGAAATAGAGTGGTGCAATGAACACGAAGAGATAGTCAAGAAGTATATCGAGACCGCGGGGTTGAAGTTATTGTTGGGGCATCCAGTAAAGTTTGCCGATTTCGTTGCGACACCCGTGGAAGGTTTGTTTGTGGAAGCGGGCTTGTATACTATTTTGGATGTGAACACCGCCGAGCGGAGAGGCTACAAGCGGCTGGTAAGGCTTTTTGACGCTAATTTACAAATTGGCAATGATGAAGAGGGGCTAGTAACTTTTACTTCTATGATTAAGGGAACCCCTATATTTTTCAATGAGGTTCAGTTTGGGGAAATGTTGAATATTAGGGGTACGGGGATGGATACACCTGATATGGAGATGAATGACATGCTTGTGTGGCGCAGAATTTTTAAAGATGAATTTGTAAGGAATTGGGATAGTGAACATTTGTGCCCGCTAGCTAGGTTGGTTATTAGGATTTTACAATACAATCTTGGGGGACAGAGTGCGGGTTTTGATAAAGTTGCGACGATGGTAAAGCGTGCCACATATGCTATCTTTGGGGGTTTACACATGAATTGGGCACGCATTATTTTACAAAATTACAGCCTTACTAAAGAAGGAAGACAGGCAAATATCCGTTATGGGAATTTATGGACCACAGTCTTTACACGGAGCGGCGTTAACCTGCAGATAGAGAGGTGTATCACATCTCCTTCCCATCCCTCCCATGATTTTGATTTGACCGCATTATCAAGAATGGGTATCTCCCTACACGATTTATTTGTGCCATTACCCGTGGAAGCCATGGAGCATGATTTGTTTGGGGAGGAAGGGGAAGAGGAAGGTGAGCCTCACGAGGCGCATGATTCTCAGCATGAGCAGACCGAGGAGCCCCAGTATGCACAGCCCGAGGGATTCAGTCCAGCACCGACATAGCCGACTTGGGGAGCTGCTTGGACTACCCCAGCTCCAGATTGGGGGACTTCCCAAGCTACAGGTTGGGGAACTTCCCAGGCTACAGGTTGGGGGACTTCTGACACTTCTGCATGGGATCCCTGGGAGTCCCGAGACACAGACTGGAGGGCTGAGTTGAGGGCCGTCTCTGACCGACAGGCCCGCTTGGTTAGGGATCAGCAGGACATCCTCAGGACCCAGCAGGAGATGTTCCAGACCCAGGTTGAGTTCGGACAGACTCAACAGCAGATGTTGCAGGAGATGAGCACTTCATATGACCAGCTGGGATCAGGATTACAGGACCTTCAGTTAGAGGTTAGGACAGGGATGCATGACCTGCAGCAGGAGATGAGGCAAGGTAACCAACAGCAGGGGGAGAAGCTTGATAGCTTGGAGAGTCTCATCCGTAGTTTCTTCCACTAGGTTTGACTTAGGACATTGTACCCGTAGAGTAGCATTTTGTTTCCACGATGTCTAGTTGTTTCCTTGTTTGTCTGGTTGTAATAATGTACTGAAACTTTATCTATAAGTAATGCTCAAATTTATGTTCTGAAAATTGTCGTGATTATTATTATTATGCCATAATAAGAATTGCAATGAATAGACGAAGAAAATACGATAAACGGGAAAAATATAGGTTTTTCCGTTATATGATATTTAGAAAAATTAGATTTTTTCTAAATTTAAAAATGGATGATAGGTTCTGGATGCGACAATTGGCTGAACTGCACTCTTATTTTATAAGGGTATGGGAAAAATTTGGTTGAAAAACGTTTTCAAAATTTCTGCATTCATTTAGAATTGCAAGTATCTTTAGGGCGCGGGCATCATATTTTGAAAAAGAAATTTTCAGAAAAAAATTGCATCCATCTAGGTGGTACCAAAAGTTAGGCATACATATTTTACTACAATGTACTTCACTTTGCACATGCGCACATGGTTGCAACAGTTGGTTGAACACTTTATGGATGGTTACGGAGGGTTACTAATCCTACTCTTGTTGAATTTCGGGGACGAAATTCTTTAAGGGTGGGAGAATGTAACACCCCGCATTTTTATGATTTAAATAAATAAGAAATTCAAATATATATATATTCCGAGACAGTATAATATAATGGCGATACGCGAAACAAGTTAACTAAGAACAATGGAAAATAAAAGATACTCAAGTAAATATTCAGACACTAGTTAAACGGATTTCACCATTATGTTCGTCTCGGAATTCTGCCAGAAAACGAGTCCGAATTTTCGTAAATCGGACTCCGTATGAAGAAGTTATGACCGTACGAAGTTTCAGAAATTTTAAAACAGTCAAAAATCAAGACAGATTCGAGATACAAGCCCAGATAGGAAAGGCGGGAAAAATTCCCGCCAACCCAGCAAGTCGACAGGGTGGTCGACCCTGGTGTCGACCCACCCTGGCCGGGTCGACACTAGGGTCGACATGTGTGTCGACCCCCCCAGCAGGGTCGACACTAGTGTCGACCCAGGGGTCGACCCCTACCCACGTTTTCCAGGATTTCTTCTGGAGCTGATTGGCTGGTTTCTTGGATGAGGATCACGACTCTGTGGCTATAAATACACCCCTAGACCGCTTGAAATGATCACCATACTCCACGGCGAAGCCATGCCGGTTTCTAGACTTACCTCCCTCTCCTCCAAATGGATTTTAGGCCTACTTCTTCACTCTTGTCTCCATAAAAGCTCTCTTCTTGTAACTAGGGAGGTTTAGGCCAAGAAAGGTGACGACTTTGGATGAAGAGCTTGGAGCCAAGGGGACTACGCAAGGGAAAAGAGGGGAGTTCAGATTCAAATAGCACAAGGAGGTTGAAAGATCAATTCTTGGCATGAAATCAACATAAAGCGAGATCCAATCGTTGCATAGAAGGCATCAACCTATGTGAGTGGTGTTATAACAACCTTTTGTGTAAAATGCAATGATCGTTCAAACATATGAATCATGGATTGGAATTAGCATGAACATATAGCAAGTTAAAATAGGATTTGTGTAACGCTTGAGGACCTAATGCTTACCTATCATGAACCTAGTAACGTTCATGTTGACTTTTAGGTAGAAAGCCATGAGCTTTATGTGGTGATTTTGCACAATACAACCTATAACACTTCATGAACCTTATGATAACTTGCCTATGATGCTAAAACTTAATGCTAGTTACATGTATGTTCACTTTGGCCGTGCTATTCCCCTATGTTGCTAAGTTGGTGCCATACATGTTTAGAAACAAATCACCACATATGCAAGTTGTGTAGGATACCATTAGCCTCACCATGTTTAACTTGTGACTACTTTGCCATTTTATGCCCACTTGTCATGTTTATATGTTCCCTCTTGATCTATCCGTGTTGATGCAAATATACGTGCGATGGGGAAAACGCTATGGGTAGTTAGGCAAAGTTTAAATGACATGCGACATGATTTGAAAACATAGCACGAAAGTTGGCATATGATTATGCTTGAAAAACATGATTATGGACATGACACTAGACCAAACATGAAAGTGGCCAACTCGAGGTTGGGTTGAGTTTGTAGCATAAATCTACCCGGACCCGCCCGGCTTAACTAGTGGCTACAAACAATAGGACCCAATGTGGGTAGTTGGTCATGTAGCACTTAAAACCCGAGGTTAGACTAGGTTGTGGTGTAAATCTACCCGGACCCGCCCGGCTTAACTAGTAGCCACAACAAAGTCTAATGTGAGAGGTTGAGGTGCATTAATCTAATTAATGCCACATGAAAAGGTTAAGTAATTTTGATTAATGACACTTAACCGATATGACACGAATGGGAAGGTTAAGTTAAACCGGACTTTGTTCCTTAATGACACTTAACAATATAGGATAATTAGGGGATGGGGTTAGGTAACCTACACTTGGCTAATCTAAACACGGTAATTAGATGGGGTTAAGTAATCCATACTTAACTAATCTAACACGGTAAATTCAATGGGGTTAAGCGATTTACACTTAACTAATCCGACTTGGTAATTAGATGGGGTTAAGTAACCTTCACTTAACTAATCTAAACACGGAAATTCGATGGGGTTAAGTTAAACACTTAACCAATCTAAACTTGGTAATTCAATGTGGTTAAGTAACCAATACTTAACCAACTTAACATGATAATTTAATGGGGTTAAGTAACTTATACTTAATCAATTATACATGATGATTCGATAAGGCTAAGTCGCGGACCGTTTGAATATACTTAACCAACCTAAAAATAGTAATTGGATAGGGTTAAGGACTTGAACTTGAATACTTAGCCGCCCTTGGCATGATTCGTGGACGGGTTAAGTCTAAAACTTGGGCAACACTTAACCCATTAGACCGAAACCCTAGTTAGAGGGACTAGGTAGGAAAAACGTAGTTAACAAGGGCAACGGGAAAGGAAGCTAAGTGGTAAACCTTAGTCAGAGATAACTAAGTCAAAAATTCTTAGCCAAGGACGTGGGACCAGTTCATATATAGATGTGTAACCTGATACGGCAGGTCATCGCTTAGTATAAGAGGGGGAGCGAATTATCTGACTTAGATAAAGGCTCCAACGAACTGGGTGACGAAGCGGTAGCTTCGGGGGACGTGAGGGTACTCTTGGTATCCCTCTGTGAGGTGGCGGATGGTCCATGAAACCTGGCCTCACAGAGGTTAAGGTCTGCGGTAGAAGAGCCAAGAGTATGCCTTGGTTGCTATGCGAGCAACCTAAAGACTGGGATGGATTAGCGTGGAGTCGTCGATTCTTGTTTTTGCCCTGGATAGCGCGTCGTCGACTACCTACCATCTTGAGTCAATCGTGTACGAACGGAAAGGCAGAGAACTCCCAACAGACCATGCACTTGCTATCGAGTCATGGGTGAGGTTGGCCAATAGGAAAGTGGGGCATAGTTGAGGCCGTGAGTACAGTTCTCATACATGATTTTTCTTGGATTGCCTTTCAGTAGTTGAGGGAGGGGTCCCGTGGGACCATAGCCACGGTTACAAAAACAGACCTTGACATCTGCATCAGCAGACAATCTAAAGCTCCCGACCGAGTCCCGTATTTCTTGTTTTGCCCGGTCACGGGACTCGGGTGGCACGTTGAGACACATGTGCGACTAGACATGGAAAAACGATTCACGATGTATACTTGGGAGAAAAGGGCCATTGTCGGTGGGTAGCATAATCCCTAGTGGTCCTAGGTGGCTTGGACCCAGACCGAGTTGCGAGAACGTTTAGTAAGTTGCATAATCCCTAGTGGTCCTAGGTGGCACGAATTCCAACCGAACATTCGAAAATTTAGAGCTAGAACAAAGGTAGTAGTCCGAACGAGTTTTCTAGGATGATGGAACTATGGTAAGGTAGTACGGAAAACAGGCTTAGGGCCCGTAGTAATTACGGTAAGGGATTGTACACAAACATGAAAGGACGGTACGAGTTGGGTTATTATGCTAGTGAGTGGGTGGGAATGACACGGGTTGGGTCAAAAAGGCGAATTTGGTAAATAACCTAACGAGACCAGAAACCGTAACTGAACGGTACATGTAGAGTATACAGGAGTTTATTATAACTACACTCACACAGAACTTATGTTCTGACCCCCTCCTCAAAACATGTGCAGGTTAGGTACAAGACAGAGATGATATAGCTTAAATACTGACATAGCAGTATTATGAATGAGGTATAGTTACGTGCGGAAAAACTATATTTAATTACTTCTGCTGCGAGTTGCTTTATCAAGTTCTGGCATGTTTTCTTTCTCTGTCTTCTCTGCAGGATACCAGGACACTCAGCTCGGGGTTCGATGGACTAGATTTTGAGAAAAATTTGGTCTGTCGAAACCCGGGTTGTTACAGGTAATAGTAGTTCTTTTGTAGAGGGTCAGTCCACTGTTAGACCACCACTGTTTAATGATAGTAATTATTCATATTGGGCATGTAGAATGAAAATATATTAACAATCAGTAGGTTTAGACACATGGAATAGTACACAGACTGAGTATGTTGAACCCACAACTAATTTTGCACAATGGACTAACGAACAAAAGGATGCCGCATAAAGCAATTCTAAAGTCATGAATATGTTGTTCTATTCATTAGATAGAAATGAATTTCATAGAGTATAAGTTTGTAAATCTGCTTATGAAATATGGAGTACATTACAATTTACTCATGAAGGAACCAATAAAGTTAAACAGACAAAGACATCTATGCTAATTAATCAGTTTGAGTTATTCAAAATGAATGACAATGAATCTATCTCCGATATGTATTACACTCTCCAAGAGATAGTGCATTCATTAATTGCATTGGGAAAGACTTATTTAGAATAAGATCAAGTCAAAAAATATTGAGTTCATTGACTCCAAAAAGAGATCAGAAAACATTAGCGATTAAAGATGCCAATAATGTCAGTGAAATGAAGATCGAGGAGTTAATTGAGAATTTTATGTCTTTTGAAGTACAATTACAGAAAAGAAAGGAAAAAAGCCAATTGAAAAGAAATCCATAGCATTTAAAGCAACAACCAATGGTTCTGACTCAAGCGGCGAAGACGATGAAGAAATTGCTTTAATGACTAGGAGTTTCAGAAAATCCCTGAGATATAAAAGAAGAAATAATTTTCAGAGAAATAATAAAGAAATTCAGGAAGAAATGACGATCGATGTTATAATTGCAACAAACTAGGCCATATAAACAGAATGTGTCTATATCCAGATAAATCAATTCAACAGACGGATAATAGTAATTTGTCGAAGAAAAGAAAGAGGGCTTACACAACAACTTCAGACTATTCAAATTCATCATCAAGTGATGAAGAGCCAGAAACTGGAAATCCAAATATCTGCTTCACAGCGATTCAGAATTCAGAATATACCGATGAAATGGATCTAAAACTAGGTACACCTTAATTGATTTTTAATTTTTTGGTTAAGTTGGACGAATGGATGTTTTGTTTGAATTTGAAATTTAAACTTAAAATTCAAACTTGAACTTTAAATTTGAATTTTGAAATTCAAAATAATAATAAAACAAATTTTAGATGTTTGTTAGGATTAATATTATTCTAGGAAATAGTTAAACCTAAAATATAAATAGGTAAAACCAAAAGCCAAAAACAACATGTCCTTTGAATTTCTACATGTAAGTTGACATACATAAATAGGCATGTCGACATATATATGCTTGTAAATGAAATTCAAATTTTTAATTTCAAAAGTTTAAACTTTCAAAATTCCCTCTAACTTTTCACCAATCCCCAAGGTCTGAAAAAGTATCAGTGATTTCAGAAAAGTTGTGCCCATTCAATCTCTCTCTCTCTCTCTATATATATATATTAAATCTTATTCTCTCTACCTCTCATTCAAATTTCAAATAACTTTCTTCATATCTATACTTTTCAAAAACAACTCTTTAATGGCTTCCTCTAGCACACCCCAAACAATGAGAATATCCAAAACCATCAAAGGATATCTCTACAATGATAGAGAAGCAAAAAATGCCTATGTTGACTATCTAACAAATGGAAAAGTCAATACGGGTGCCTTCACCATCTTTGAAAATTTTCCATCTTACATTCTTCTTTCTCTCTTCGAACAAGATGGAGTTTTGAGTCTAATAGATTCACAGGATAAAGTATGTTATCTTGATCTAGTCAAAATGTTCTATGCAAATCTAAATCATGGGTTTTATGAAGGAGATGAAAATTAAATATAGAGTAGCGTAAAAGGAACTCAAATCGTTTTAGATTTTGAAATTCTGGGAAATATATTGAATTGTAAAAGTATAGGATTGGATTTTTCGGATTTTGAAATTGATGAATCGGATTTGGAAACCTGTCATCACATGTTTGAAAGTGCTGATCATTTGGAATTCAAAATTGCTTTTTCCGCCCAAAAGCAAGAATTGTCAACCTCCTCCTTCAACATACCATCGCTCCTCATTCCGAAAACTTTAATAACCCCACCATTAAAGTCCAAAAAGCACTCTTTGCTATCATTAGTGTTTATGACATTAATTGGGCCAATATGATTCTAAAAGAATTTTAGCCTAAAGAAATGTCAATAAGAGAAAACACTCATTATTATGGAGTATACCTTACTCGAATTTTCAAATATTTTGGAGTTGATCTAAAAGGAGAAGAAACTGTATTAAGAAAGGTGTTTGACTCCACGAATATACATCTTATGCAAATTCCACTTACCTTTAAGCCTTATGAGACATCCAAAGATAAACAAGCTCGAATGCAATAAGAACAAGAACCAATGGATATCTAAGAAGAATAAAAACTTTTTTGGAAAGTGTAGAGTGTACATCCAATACTAGAACGATTTCCAAAGAAATTCTTGTTCAAAATCCAGTAAAACTAACCAAGAACCAAAAGAAGCTCAAAAGGAGTCTTGCTCGTATAACTAAGTTTATTCAAAAAATAGGAAGAAAACTTGGAATATCATTTTCCTCCTCATCATCCGTTGAAATCAAAGTTATTCTAGTTTAAGTTATCTTTTATATTTGCTTGTATTTGCTTCCAAATCTCATATTTAGTTTTTAGTACTAGTTGAATGTATTTGCTTTTAAGTAGTAATATATCATATTTATTTCTATCAAAACAATCCTTAATTTACTGTCAGGACATATAAGAATTAAATAAATTGAAATAATAACAATTCACTGAAAATTGAAAATTTCCAAAAAAAAATTATAATGTATGTCGATATACATTTATCCTTATGTCGACATATAATTGCCAGGTTTTCAAATTTGTTCAAAATTTAAATAACTAACTAATGTTTATTCAATTCCAATGAATTACAGACTCTATATATAACTATTTCTTCCAGAAAAATTTATTCTATCATTTCTCCATCTTCTTTAATCACTTCTTATCTAAAACATCAAATTATGGAAAATCCAAAACATAATTTGAGTGAAAATCTTAAAAGAAACTTAGAATTCATTTAAGATAATCATTCCTATAGTACTACGTAATCAACTTCATCTAGAATTGAGTCAAATAAAGATGGTAGAACAACAAGAGAAGCATTTTGATGTCATCCGTTGGCTAATATCTTCTCTTTTCAGAGACAAAGACAACAATCTCGCTGAGGCACCACCCATAAAAGAAGATGAAGATCGGGAGGTCATCAAGAAGGATTCAATCTTTTAAGGATACGGATGGGTGGAAGTTCCAAGAGATATTTGATTTGTAATTGTTTGGTGTGATTTGTTTGATTGGTTTAACTTGAATTTGATTTTGAATTTGTGTGTAAATATTGCTTGGCTTGGATTGTTTGGATTGAAAACTTGTATATATGGTTTGAAACATAGGTAAATATTAACTGTAATACTTGGATTGATTTGTTTATACATTTAGTATAATATAGGCTTAAATTTAGGAGGAGTTGTGTATATTAGTACTTTAGTATATAATCACATAATATATAGGTAGATATAGGATTTAGGGGGAGTATATTTAGCATTTATTTTTATTGATGACTAAAGGGGAGAAATTATAAAATAAGGATTAGTTTAAAGGGGAGTATGTAGAATTCATGATGACAGGGGGAGTATTAGAAGGATCACAATCAACAGGTATGATAAATAAAGGTTATCATCATAAATAATGGGAGATTGTTGGAGAATGGAGTTTTGATGACAACAACCTTAGTTCAATTATCATTGATTATAAAATATATACTAACATGTATATCTAGAATATATATATACATACACACATGCCGGATTTGTATACAGGACTTAAATACTGAAGACTATACAGTTTTAGAGTTTCAAGAGATTCAAGATTCAGAGGAGATTCAAGACTCATGAGTAATCAAGTAATCAAGATATAAAGAGTTCAAGTAAAATATTGTAATAGAGTTTAGTTTATATGTAAGACTCTGAATAGCACTCCAGGTTCAAACTCAAATTCAAATTTTCTAATTTCAAATTCTGATTTTCAAATTTCAAATTCTGATTTTCAAATTTCAAATTCTGATTTCAATTTTATTTTATCTTACTTATGATTTCAAACATATAAGTTTTAATATATATATATATATATAATTTTTTATAAGTTTATATTTATATATATAATATTATGGTTTTATGGTATTATAAGCTTTTAACCTTGTAACTTTATAAATATGTTTATATATTATATTATTATGATTTCATATGATTTTACTCTTTAGAATACTTATTTATATCACTAAGTTTTGATTCAAGAATTTCGAGAATAATATATATATTTAAACACTTGAAAAAGTTCAAATTTTGAATTTTCAACATACATATGTCGACATACATAGGAACCTATGTCGACATACAATTGTCAGAAATTCAATTTTCAAAGGAAGTGTCTTTTCACTATTTGTAACGTTCCAAAAATGTTGCAACCTTTCAAACCTTATAAATAGGGGATGATTTCGAATTTTTTCATACATCTTCTTCTCTATCTTCACCCCTCTTCATCCCACCATTATTCTTTATCATTTTATTGATTTCTACACTTCTACGTTGCCGATTTCTACTCTAATTATATAAAACTTCTTCTTTTCTCACTCTCCATCCACTACTCTCTGAATTGAAGTGCTATTGAAGTGTTATAGGGTTGTTGTAATCTTTTGGGAATTGTTTGGGAAAGGGTGTGTTCCTTGTAGCCCTGAAATCAAGGAAAGGGAGTGGTGGTAACCTTGTTGCCGTGAAATCAATGGTGCTTGGAGCGGTGTTAACCTTGTAGCCGTGAAATCAAGGGGATTGTACTTGGATATTGATAATAATAAAACTCTATGCAATCCAGCGTTGCTTGGGAATGGACGTAGGAGTAATCCGAACAAGTATAAAATCCACTGTGTTCTTTTTTTTGCATTTTATACTTATCTGTGCCTGTGTTTGATTCTGTGTTTGTGATCATCTCTGTTGGGTGTGATTCATATAGTAGATCATTTAAGTTTAAGATTTTCGTAAATTCCTTATAAACACTATTTACCCCCTCTAGTGCTAGTCTTGCCTTAAGATCCGCAATCCCTAACATTTTGAAGTTGTTTCTTATATTGGCTCGTATCGAAGAGCTTTACGCTATGATGTTTATTTGGACTGGTTTGGCTAAGGCGAGTGATAATGTCTTTTATTGAACTATAATTGTTTGTACAATATAGAAATGACATCCTAAGTTATTCTAATCTTAAAGTATATTTTTTTTAGGATATTTGAGCCTACTAAATAATAAATAAAAGAATTAAAAGTAACTCGATTACTTTAAATTTGAATATCACCTTTTATCTATTTCCATGCTATTATATTCTATTTTGATATAATCACTCGATTTGAACTATTTTGACACTATTTATATTATGGATGACATTATGGATGTTTGTGTGCTATTTGAGATAATTATAGGTTTATTGGTTGCTTGTTTGCATTGTTTGGTTAAGAATGTCGTTTGTAGACGACATATGAGTAGAAAACCCACATTTCCTAGAATTCAGTATATATCAATCTAGTGCACATGAGGTGCATATTGATTGAGCGCACAAATTACGACAACCTATAACAGATGAACTAGATTCAAAAGGAGTATCAGAAATGTGAAGAATTTGAAAACAAAAGGGCATTGAATTGTATCAATAGATTCGACAATGGAGCAGCATTGAAGCATGACCATGATTTTAAATTTGGCTACGAGCTTGGACTTCATGATGAATGTTGGACGTTTTCACTGGGTGTGTATTTAACAAATCTAAGTAAAGTACATTATCAGAGTGGTCATCATCGGATACAATGGAGGGATCGATATCGACTACTATTGATATTGATCACTTTGGATAATTTGACATGGATGATGGTGCGACTTCGAGATGGAGAATATGGTTATTCCTTCGATAGTGGTTTAGATATGGTGATTGTTCAAAAAGTTGCTCTGGTGTGAGGCAAGAATATGTTGCTTCGATGTTATGATTTTTCATTCGATGACGGTTGTTCCATGATGGAAGTGCGACTGCTACAATGGATTATTTTTCTGCAAGGTCTAGAGAGGACGAAATAGGATCGTATTAAGGTGATTGTCGGAGGAGGATGGGGGACATATGATGAGATCCTACGGTAATAGATGACCGCTAGGGATGACCAGAGCTATTGAACTTGGAGGACAGTTGATGAGGTCTCACGACAATTAATGTTCGACAGCGATAAGTGTAAAACCCGCATTTTTAAGTCAATAAATTTGAATTTAACTATAATAAAATATTGGTTTCAACTTTAGGTAAGATTTTAAATGGGGTAATTTTAGTTTAATTTATCGAATTTTACCGTAATTTCTATTTTAGAAAATATACAATTTTCTGTTAGCATATAATACATCCAATATTAGTATTTTAGAAATTTAATAAAATAAGTTAACTTTTCTATTTAATTATCATTTTGAGATCGCGACACAATACTGTACATGACGAGGCCAATTCTTTTGTGCCCAACGCCCCTATATCCGCGTGTGCCCACCAATCAAATCTCCCCATTTCCATTTTTTTGCATTTAAGTCCCTGGATAATTGAGGTATTTAACTGCAAAAGACGAAAATCAGGGGTCTATGATTGGTTAGGGACATGGGGCACATAGAAAACAGGTATAGAAGAATTCACGCGGTACATGGCCGTATTTTTATTTTTATCGTCAGCAACACGAACATGAACGGAATCTTATGAGATGGGATACACGATTTTTTCTAAACTTAAAAAAACATGTCTACGCCATACTTCCATTTAATGTAACAGTTTGTTGTCGTTCACCCCCATTATCTTCATTAAATGAACTTACACCACCTTATCTTCATTTAATGATATCTTGCTAAAGTCTTCATCCACATTAAATGAAAGTATATTTGCTTTGTACTTTGTTGTCTAAATATATCACGCATGGTTTCAGGAAGGTTATAAATCATAATGTATGTACACATTTTGTTGTGTGTAAAAAAGGGAGACACTTCCCTTTCTCTTCTCAAGCAAACATTTTCCCACTTCTTTCCTCCCTCAAAATAATACAAAATGCATGAAAGTAGCTTTCAATTCCCTCTTCTTTGCTTTGATATATATATATATATATATTGGAGCATTTCGGGGTACCCTTGTTTTACAGCACCCCTTTAGCGCCCTTATCCAAAGGTGAGCTGCACTAATCCAAATCCAATAAGATTTTTTAGATGTTCAATCCACATATATATATATATTACCATTTATCCAAAATTTGAGTTTATTATGACAATCATAGAATAATATATTTGATATTTAAATTTAATGGTTCGAATAAATGTCTGAACCGTGAATAATTGAGCTAAGATTTTGATAATGTTAGAAATATGGGAACGAGCTCAAATTTTGGATAGATGACACTACAAAAGGCAGCTTAAATTGCGACAGGGTGGGGCAACGGTTTGCGATGGCTAAAAAAGCGGTCATCGCTAGCCGTCGCAAACCGTTGCTCGATTTGCAGAATAATAACGGCTGAACCATCATCTTCCTCATTCTATTTTTCCCCCAAAAATTTTCTAAACCCTACCCATAGCCTCTCCTTGCTGCTCCGATTCCAAGCCTCCAAATTCGCTTCCAAGGTATTGATTTCATTCTACTATGTCTTCTAACTCTAGTTTATGCTTAATTAGGGTTAATTAGAGGCTTTGGTTGCTAATTTATATGAGTTTGCAAAATTGAATGTTTATGGATATGAAATTGGTTGTCTCAAGGGATGTTGATGATAATGGTTGTGTTGTAAGTTGATTTGGGGATAAATGTAATTGATTAGGAGGGCAAAATCGATTAATATTACATATGCAATTGATTTAGGAGGTTGAAAATAATGATTATCACTTGTTTAATTAGACGTACGATGATTGTGTTGTATGTAGAATGTGTTGTATGATGATTTGAGAATGAATGAAATTAATGTAATTGTTTAATGGTAGTAAATTGATTATTATTGAAATGGCATAATGATGTCCCTAGTCTACATGCATGCACTGTAATGTCCTCATCGGATGCAAGAATAGTTAGTCCAAAAGAATGCACTCGCAATTGAAAAAAAAATTGTTTTGTTACTATAATATTTAGTAATCAAATGTTGATTAAAAATGTTAATTCAAAATGGTTCGTAATTTAGGTTTAGATCGTTAAGAATCTAGTTAAATGTAATGAAAATCATATAACTCAACTCTTTGAATTTTTTATGAAATTAAATAATTAACTTGAAAGCTTAGTTTATCTTTCAAAAATTTAAACTAACTAAAATTAATTTTATATAATTTATACATTAAACTAAAATGAGTCAAAACTTACTAAAACTAATTGTCATGTTAGTTTACAAATTGAAATTATGAAAAATTATTATGTAGACGCTATATAGTCAAGGCGCGCACCTAGGCGCAAAAAGGCGTAAGGCGCAAGTAAGGGGCTTTTTTGAAGTTTAAGGCGCACCTTTTACTGAAGCGCAAAAAAAGAGCAAAAAGGTCCAAAGAGCAAAAGGCACTCTTTTTCATTTGATGTGTGTTTCTTGTTTTAAACTTAGGTTGAATGTGTTTTGACTAGTTATGTGAACTCCTTAGATAAATTTGGCCCCGTCCGACAAGTGTTGTATATGATCGTTAT
This sequence comes from Allium sativum, assembly GCA_030737875.1. Taxonomy (NCBI): domain Eukaryota; kingdom Viridiplantae; phylum Streptophyta; class Magnoliopsida; order Asparagales; family Amaryllidaceae; genus Allium; species Allium sativum. Next base: position 178,498,895 of record CM060920.1, on the reverse strand, counting down.
ATGGATATTCATTTTTCCATAAAATGGAAATCTATATTCATCTGATACAATATTCGTTGGATTTGTCCTTGTATTAGACAAGTTACAAATATAATAACGTAACCATATTTTATAAATCATTTCAGTTTAAACGGTTAACAAAATTACGATGGCACTTCCTTTTTGTTCCCTGTGTACATGCATTTGTGTACAATACAGGGACCAAAGGGAAGTGATGCCGAAATTTTATTGAACCGTTTAACCTGAAAGGATTTATAAAATATGCTTACGTTATTATATTTGTAATCGGAAGTAGGTAAACCGGCCGTCAATGTAGAAAGAAATAAACAAAAAAAATAAAAACATGAAGTAGTTGTAAATGAAATTTTACAAGATTTCAATTAATACAAAGTGTTTTACCGAATTTTCTAACATATTTGTTGCAAATCAGGAAAATGTTTGATTATTTTCGTGATCGTAGTTGGATGTATCAACCCCGTACCGGTAAGAAAGGGTCAATAAAGGAACATTTTTGTAACGGTGTCCAAGAATTTATTAGATTCGCTAAATCTAATAATCGGAGTAACCTAGACATTCGATGTCCGTGTAGTAAGTGCAAACATTTGAGGCATTGGAAGCCAGATGTAGTAGAAGTACATCTGTATAAATTTGGTTTTGTGTCGAATTATTACTTATGGGATCGTCATGGAGAGCTTGTTCAACATACGTCTAACCCTGTAGTGGTAGAGGACGATAGTACAATGATGAACGATAATATAACGACGAATCCGATAGAAAATATGGTGCAAGATGCAGCATGATCAATGTTTCCCACCATTGATCAAGGCGACGATGAGAATGAAAATGCTGAAGAACCAATGTCGGAAGCAATTTTTTTTATATGATTTATTGAATTCTGCTAAGAGGCCATTGTGGGAAGGGTGTACAAGCGGAACCGAATTATTTGTAACCGCTGAATTCATCACTATGAAATCAAAATTCAATCTTACAGAAGCTGCATTTACAGCAGTTGTACAAACTACAAAACGTCATATGCCGCCCAATAATTTGATGTGCGATAGTCAATATAAAGTGAAAAAACTTATGTCTGCTTTTGGACTACCGTATCAGAAGATAGATACATGTGTTAAAGGTTGCATGTTGTATTGGAAAGAAGACGCTTATCTTAGAAAATGCAAATTTTGCAAAGAAGATAGATATAAACCAAGGAAAAAGACAGGAAAAGAAGTTCCATATAAAAGAATGCATTATCTACCGATAACTCCCAGACTTCAACGACTGTATGCATCTTCTGCTACAGCGTGTCATATGCGATGGCATAGCGTGAGAACAGCAGAAGAAGGAACTTTGATACATCCGTCTGATGGTGAAGCATGGAAACACTTTGATAGGACTTATCCTGAATTTGCTGCAGAGAGCCGTAATGTTAGGCTCGGTTTATGTACGGATGGATTTTCGCCGTTTTCTCAATTTGGTAGTAAATATTCATCATGGCCTATCATTGTTACTCCGTATAACTTACCTTCATGGATGTGTATGAAAAATCCATATATGTTTCTAACGGTTGTCGTCCCTGGTCCCGATGATCCGACACAAGGAATTGATGTTTATCCGCAACTGTTGATTGAAGAGTTGAAAACACTTTGGAATGAAGGGGTCGAAACATACGACATTTCGAGAAAAAGGAATTTTCGTATGTTTGCTTCTGTATTATGGACTATTAGTGATTTTCCTGCGTATGGAATGCTTTCAGGTTGGAGCACATCCGGGCGTCTAGCTTGTCCTCATTGTATGGATGAGTCACGAGCATTTTCATTAAAGTATGGAAAAAAAATATCTTGCTTTGATTGTCATCGATGCTTTCTACATCCTAATCATAAATTTAGAACGGATAAAATGAACTTCAAAGCTAACATAGTAGAGAATATGCTACCGCCTAAAGTTTGGACAAGTGAAGAGATATATGAAATTGTAAGTGAGCACCCAAAGATACACGAAAATGGAAAGCAGGTTGAAATTCCAGGTAAATCGGACATTTATAATTGGTGCAAACAAAGTATATTTTGGGAATTACCTTACTGGAAAAATATAAAACTTCGGCATAATATTGACGTCATGCACAATGAAAAAAAAACGTTTTTAATACATTTTTGAATGTAAAGGGGAAAATCAAGGACGACGCGAATTCACGACGTGATATATTACACTTCTGTAAACGGCCGGAACTTCACTTGTATGCCGAGAATAAAAAACCCAAAGCATGCTATGAGCTAGACAACAGGCAAGTAAAACTCGTGCTAAAGTGGTTGGAAGGATTACGATGTCCTGATGGGATTTCTTCTAATCTCCGTAGATGTGTGGACTTTAAAAACAGTAAATCGAGTGGGATGAAAAGCCATGATTGTCATATAATGATGGAATACTTTTTACCTGTAATTTTCGAGGAACTGTTGCCCACAAAAATATGGAGTGTTATAACAGAATTAAGTATGTTTTATAAACAACTCTGTTCAACGACGTTGAAGATAGATCGTTTACGTAAGCTTCAAATAGAAATCACTGTACTGCTCTGCAAATTTGAGAAAATATTTCCACCGAGTTTTTTTAATGTAATGGAACATTTACCTATTCATCTTCCGTCCGAAGCACTCCTTCGAGGTCCAGTGCAATATGGTTGAACTATCCATTTGAGTGGTAATTTTGTGTATACTCAATACTGTTGATAAATTACAACTTAGATTTTTGTACCAACATATAAATTAAATTACTCTTATTATAGGTACTTGAATCATTTGAAGAAAAAAATTAGGCAAAAAGCTCAAGTAGAAGGTTCGATTTGCAAATCGTACCTCGAAGAAGAAGCTTCATTTTTCTCTCTCATTACTTTAGTGAAGATGTGAACTTGTCTTTCATATATGTTCCTCGTAATGAAGAAGCCGTTGAACAGGAGTCTTCTCAGACAATGTTATCTATTTTTAGACAACACGGAAGACCTGCTGGAAAATGTGTAGAAATATGGTTAAGCGATAAAGAATACAATGTGGCACACACATATGTTCTGTTAAATTGTATGGAAGTTGCACCATTTGTCAGGTATATAAAATTCATGCTCAATTCAATTATATATACATCTATATTTATTTTTCTATATTAATAGAAAAGGAACATAACACATATTTGCAGTATATACGAATCACAGCATCCATCTGGAGATCTCAGCAAAGAATTTGCTGGATGGTTTTCAGACTATGTTCATGATCCCAAAAACTGTGTTGTTAAAGAAGGATTACGACATCTTGCTATTGGACCAAAAATAAATGTCAAGACTTATCCAATATACTTTGTCAATGGATTTAAATTCAACACCAATGATTACAGAGCTGAAAAATTAACGTATAATAGCGGTGTATTTGTCAAAGGTAGTGAAGATCCAGAGGAGCATATAAAAGATTTTTACGGCGTCTTAACGCAAGTTGTAGAGTTGACATATTATGTTCGTCCCTTAGAGGAAATTTATCCATTCAAATGCAACTGGTTTAGCAATGTTCCTGGTTATGGAGTTAACGTGCACAAAGATTATAAGCTAATAGAAATAAGGAATACGTCGCATTACTATAAGTATGATCCTTTCGTGTTAGCTAAGCAAGCACTACAAGTGTATTTTGCTCTGTATCCATCCTTAAAAAAAGATAAAGCAGATTGGTGGGCTGTTTTTAAAACAAAGGCAAGATTTACATTTGATGGAAATAATATTCCAGACAGAACATCATATCAAGAGGATCTTGAGCCGAATACTGAAATTATAATAGCTGATGACATAGATGTCGGGTCGTTGAATGATGAAGCGAATGTGTTAGTAGATGCATTTGAAAGTACTGAAGAAAATGATATAGAGTATGAGACTGAGTCTGCATCCGAAGATGATGAAGACTGATGTTATGTATTTATATTATGTACTATTATGAGCTGTGTATCATGTTGTGTACTCTTCTGAGCTATGTAATAACAAGGTTAATTTTGAATATGTATATGTGTTATGCATTGTTCTTGTCATGTACGATTTATGTAATGATAATGATGAATGATGTTAATAATTCAAGTTATTTTGTATGCATTATATGATTGTAACAGATATGTCAGATAGACGGCGCTCGAGGAGTTCATCTCAGCCGACTCCTTCACCATTTCCTGCGCCAGGTGTAGGTCCTAGCAGCTCTGAGCCAGAACTGCGGCGAGGTGCAGAGGTTGTTCCGAAGAGTGCTGGGTAAGTATCTAATTTATTTCAATTTAAATTAGTTAAAAATATATGGTTTATCTATGTAAACATGTACACAACACCGGATTTGAAATCGAGCCAGCGGATTTCATTTTAAAAGTGTCGAAGCAGTCGTACACGAGTAGGATGTCTGGGACTTGGCCTCATTGGGATAGTATCCCACCCCACATCAAAAACGCCATTCTAGCCGATTTGCTGGTAAGTATTTATTTATTTTATTATTGGAAATTAACATATACTGTAAATAATCCAAAATAAATTTAATTTGTAGGCGGTTGTCCGTGTAGAGGAGCAGGACATGCAGGTTTTTTTGACACACTGGAATATTAAAATGTGAAAGAATTACCGAGAAACAATTTCCAGGGCGAAGACATCACAGAAGAAGCCTAGATGGATGGCTGACGATGTTTGGGCTAGATTTCTAGCATATTGGGATACTGAAGCAACGAAAGTAAGATATAATGAAAATAATCACATTTATGTTGATTGCATTCTTTTATTTAATAATGTATCAAATTTAATAGGAAGTAGCAAAAAGGAATAAAGAAAATAGAGCTAAGAATCCTGGTTTACATCGCAGTGGCTCAAAATCATTCCAGCAGCATAGGAGAGAATTGGTATAAATTTGAAATAGTTTTTGGCATATGTTCACGTAAAAATTGAGTGCATATCATTCATTTTTATTTTTAGTAATTTTATTACTGTATACATACTCAGATGACAAAGTATAGAAGGGAGCCTACGATGACAGAGGTTTTCAGGCATACTCATGCGGTGGAGCATACTAATGACGAACGGAACGTGACATATGATTGGGCGGACGACAAGGCTGCGGGCGTAATGGTAAATATACTTATTAATAATTAAAATATTTCATATTCGTTCATATCACATTATATTATTAAATTATATGGCATTTGTATTGAAATTATATTGGTATTGTAGGAGAGATATGATGTAGAGTCAGCTAGAGTGACTCAGGCCAGTGGACGAGATGAGCTTACGGTTGTAGAGTGCGATCGTATTTGGGATGCTATTATTAAGCCGCCTAGTCTTAATAGGCGATACGGCTTCGGCAATCAGGAGGTACCTTTTTTAATTTAAGTTTACATTTAAAGTGTATTCAATTAACATGCATTCTTTTACCTTCTTTTTATATTAACATGTTAAATTGACATTATAAATATAGAAGCTTTAAATTGACATGTGTATTGATCTTCAAAGTCCATGTATATATTACAAATCCATTTATAAATGTGAACTTGAATTATTTCGCAGACTATTAATTTTCAGCGAGGATATAGGAAGTCCATAGAGCAGGAGGCTATAGCTCAGTTGAAGGAGCAACTGGAAGAGATGAATGATTGGAGAAGAAGCCAACTGGATCAGGAGATAGACGATCGCATTGCACGCTATTATGACGAGCATGGATTGATGCCAGACGAGGACGATGGTAGGGATGCTACAAGCGTAGAAGAAGCAGAAGACAACGAGTAGTTTGTTTGTTCTTGTGCTTGGTTATGTATATAAACTTACTTTTTTATTTGCTTTATGTACGTACGATGATATTTGATGACGGTAGGGTGTGGTTTGATGTATTTTGATGTTTTGTGATGATGGGACGATGATATATGGTGATGATATTGTTTTTCGGATGTATGTTATGGTATTGTGATGAATTTAGTAATGTTTTGGATATATTGTGTGTTGTAGTTATATTTATGAGTGCATATTGATGATTTTGGAATGATATTGATGGATTGGTAGTGGATTGGTTTTGATGTTGAGGCTTGATGGAAAGGTATGGCTGTGTAGTGCAGAAAAAGGGTTCCAGATTTGCGACGGCTGGCGACGTCAATTTGGTCATTATTTTGTGTCGGCTAGCGACGGATAACAACGCCATATAGCAACAAATAGCGACGGCTTGTTGGGCATCATTAGCAACGATTTAGCAATGGCTTGCAACGGCTTCCCAGCAAAAAAAACCACCTGCCCACTCATGATGCCACGTGACAAGTATCTGTTGCAAGCCGTTGCTAAATGAGTGACGGAACCGTCGCTTTTTCCGTCACTTTTTTTGCTCGCGACGACATTTATAGCGGCGGCAAATAGCGACGGCTTGCGTCGGCCGCCAACGACTATTTGCCGTCGCTATTCACTGTTCATCTTGTAGTGTAATAATATATTTGTGGATTGAACATGTACAAAATCTTATTGGATTTGGATTAACATAGCTCGCGATAACATATGAGTGCTGCAAAATAGGATTGTCTCAGAATGCTCCTCATACACACACACACACACATCCATGCTAACCTGTGGAAGGAATAGAGGCATGGAGAAACATGCGGCCATGAGTGAAGAGTGGTACATGCATCGGAGGGGCATTCAAGATTGTACAGGTGATTCAAAATAAAATAGAGAAGTTCATGTGTAGGTGGAAATAAACATTGAAGGGAGGTTGGAGACATTTAGATGGATGACTTCTAGATTTTATATGGCAGTGGAAAGGAAGGGGAGGTGCAAGCATGTTGTGGGGTTGTGCATTCATTTGTGTGGATATATTTGGGTTGTAGGGCGTGAATAACAGGTGAAATGACAAGGAGGAATTGCAGGAAAAAATGGTTGCATGTGAATATATATGGACAACTACTGTTCTTGCAAGCTTAGGTGGGTGTGAGATTATATTATTCATTTATTTTATTTACCTTGTCTGATTTTTTAGCTGAAGCGGTTCAAATTTAAGCATGATTATATCACCACTACAAAACCTGTTTGATCCTCGGTTTTCAATGTTAGATTGGTATCGACGGATGGAACACGTTAGTACAATCAAATGGCATATATGGTAAAATAAAAAATATTGATAAATATTAGTGATTGAATTTAATTACAGTTAACGTGACTAAATTAGTCAAATTATATAGTGATACTGGTTAGCAGAATCAAATACCATTCTACTATTAAATATTTGCTTATATGTCATTTATTTAAAATTGATAAACGTTGCATTGTCATACATCGTTGATTATTATTATGTGCATTTTTCCATTTTGGCTTCTCTTTTTTTATCTCACTAATAGCCCACTTTTTGAAAATATTGCAAACATAGCCCACTTCTGGCCAACTCAGCACTGAGTTGGCCAAATTGTACTGGCACAATCCAGGATTGCGCCGTACATGTGTACACTGGTGCAATCACGGATTGCGCCATAGATTATTAAAGAGAAGTCAGCCCTCTATTTACTTACAGCGCAATCCTGGATTGCGCAAACAAAGAGCTTATTAGTTTCGTGATCTATTTCTCCACATTTTAAAACCTGGGGCGCAATCCAAGATTGCGCCCTGAGCAGAGGCTCCAACTTTTAACTTGCATTTGTAAATCCATTTTCACCTAATTTTCCATTCTTTAACTTTACCAAAATATTTCAAAAGGAACAACCAAATAACTCATTTTCACCTACTTTTCCATCCTCCAACTTTACCAAAATATTTCTCAAAGAACAACCCAATCTTCCATTTTCACTTCGGCTCAAAAATTAGATAGCATGGGTTGGTGCACTTGTTCTCTTTAGGAGGATTTAGCTCGAAGTCAAACGTACTTACATTTTCCCCTTATTTTCATACATCGAATGTTATACAATTGCCCCCCCCCCCTAAATTTTATTTCATGATTTTGTAGGACGGATCAATGGGAGATTGATGATGACACTTTAATGAAGTATTGGGAAAGTTTGGAGTTAGGATCATATGAGAGCATGAGGGATGTTGATCCTCCACCTCAAGCTCCAATGTCACCAATTGTTCAATGACCGGGTAAAGAAATTTGCGGCGAAAAGGAAATGTCTCAATTGCTTGAACTCTCAGATCATCTCCCTAGTGCACTACAAAAGTATTTTGTCGTCGTGGATGGAGGTAAATATATTAATCGAGGCTGAGCAATAGCAATCGGGGAGCCAGTATCAAGAAAAAATTGTTATTGCAGATCAGACTGCTGCGTGATTGTGAACAAAATTACAAGCGTTAGTACAGGGCGTAGGATCTACAAATGTAGTCATTATGATATGAGCCTCCTTTATCCGAACACCTTTCGTGTTTGTAACTATAGTGAGTGGGTTGATCCTCCAATGTGCCAAAGAGGACATGGGCATGCTTGGAAGATGCAGGATGAGAATGAATGGCTAAAAAAGGAGACAGCGGAACAAAAATTACGTTTGTGAAAAGGAAATTTCCGTTTGAAACTATTAACTCGGACTTAGAGTCCAAGATCCAGATATCCCAATGAGTAGTTTAGACTTGTGGCATGTATCAATGTATACAAAATGCTAATGTAGTTTGCAACAATGTACTAGTCAATGTATGTATTGCTTGAATGTACGAACGAAGGTGATGAATATATGGTCATTGCAAATTGACATCAATGTACGCAAGAAAGAAATTTGTCTACAAACAACAATAATACTAGTTCTAACATAAACTACAATACTAAAGCCTAATTTACAAAATTACAATGACTTCTTTTATGACCTATAACTCCGCACTTTTGCATCTATTCATTTTAGGAGCTCGCATTTCTTTCATGATTCCTTTAATTCTTGTTGATTTAGGTCTCCCGGGAGCCCTACGCACTATAGGCGGTAATACAACCGGTCCTTCAAATTCACCCTAGTAACGTTTATCTGGAACAGGATGAAATTTTGGTTTGTAAGTTGCGTAGTAATTCTGGACTGTATACCTCTTTGAAGCAAAGTCATGATTAAATCGATTAGCACCATTGGCTACATATAAACAAGCCGCCATTACATGCTCTCATGGAAGGTGTTGCAGTAACGAAATGTTTCATGTATAAGAATATGTGTTTCCATCGATTAGTACCTTGTACCCATTGGTAAAATGCGTAATCACTCCCCACTCGCCTCCACTATATCGGACAATGCGGCAATGTCTTGCTTCACTTGCCCTTTCAGCAATCTTTGTCTCCCATCTTGGAATTAACTATGCCGTAGCGGACATTCCGAACTCTCTTCATTTACAAAAATAATCTACTGACTGAAAAAACGTGCGAGCAACTAAAGCTTTGATAGGAAATGATCGTGCACCTCTAAGTACAACATTAAAGCTTTCAAAAGCATTTGTTGTCACTGTCGTCATCCTTACACAAAGCCCAGCACTCTTCCTTTCCCTGCTAACTACGCTCAATTCAATTATGTGCTTTAACATTGGTTATTTTAATTTCGTCACGAATTCATTGATATTCAATCACCTCTAAAGCATATGTGTTAACCCCATTAAAACACGGTTCAGGAAAGTAATGCTTCGAGACCGTACAAGTCGTTAACACGACATGGCTCAAGTCATTCAGATACGGCATGATCGCCGAAGATAGTTTATTCGGCATGGTGTAATGTCGTTCTGGCGATTTTTAAAGCAAGACGGTTATTTCTGGCACCGTGCATGCACGACATGACATTCTCATGATGTTACTCAAGACATTCGGATGGAGAAGGTCAAGCCGTGAGTAAACCATGGCGTAGTGATCAAACTGCTGAAGCCATGTCGTATAGGACATGTCGTAGATAAACTGTGGTGTAAGCCATTCAAGCCGCAACTTGTTCAGATTGTTCGTAGGCTTAAGGCTTATCCAAGTTGTACTTACGACTTGGATAGCAAGTCATGCCACAAAACATTAATGTCGTATGAGATTCAAAAACACATAACATAATTAAACACAAATGGAAGCAGGCCATTAGTTCCTAGCTCGCCTTATATCAGATCATTCATGAATTAGTGATAGGAAGCAACGTGGAAAAGCAAAATATAACGTACAAGGCCAAGTCATTTCTTGAATTTTTCATCGTGTTTATGTGGATCGAAGGCTCTTGATAAGGATAGGCGATGCATTTATGAGTAATGCATAGAACAAGACAATCTAAATTCAAAAGCAACGCAACATGACAGATAGACTGTTACCATGTCATAGCAACGACATGATTATCTCATGATAACAGTATTGTCAAGTCATTTGCTTTGGCCAGTAGTAGGTCGTGTAGACCCTCATATTCATGTTGTTATTTCCATCTGAGTTCATTGGATCATATGAACTTAATAGATGAGATCATGTCAACATATGTATATAAGTGAATGTGTGGGCAAAAAAGTGGACTGTTCAAGATGTAAGTCTCACCTCAAACCATCATGACGTGTTGTGTCTTTAATTGATGCCGTTAATAACATAATACAAGTGGTATGATTCATGTCGTAAGGGGACACATGGATTATAATGAAGAGGCTCAGCTCATAGACCATCAGGCTGTCATATTTTATATAATCAAAGTCATGTGCGCACAACAAGAATCAAGTCATGAAAGTCCATGTTCCAGGATGGTCTAAATGACGCTAAAGTATGGAACAATTTCTGGAAAATGATGGGATGCGTGGACATACATTCCATTCCATATGGTTCGAAATGATGGAGCAAATGGCATGACATAATAGAAAGCTCGTACCAAGTCGTTGCTCACAGATTAAAGCAAATCGTATGCCACCATTTTGGCATCATGTCGTTATATAAGTACAGGCGTAAAAAGCATGTCGCTCCAGTTCCTTTGCTGAGTGATACGCCATGAGGTCTAACCAAATCATAAGTCATTTATTCCATGACGTCATTAAAGCATGCCGCAAACAGATGGCTTTGCTGGAATAGGAGGTACATGATCATTCCGTAAAGAGTATGCAAAAGGGGGCCATGTCATTTAGTAGCTAAACACCCAAGTTGTCCATGACGTTGTGGTGAAAGGGCATGAGCCATGAACACATAAAAACATGTCGTTGGTCCATTGATACTTGCTGCATGAATTCATGTCGCAGTTTATATGTGAAGAAATAGATTCGACCTAAAACAATAATCATGGTGACGCGAGTCAAGGCGATACGAGTCATGGCGACATTAGTCATGGCGTTTTTCCTGCATAATTACAGAATTGCCACTCGGTCTGAAAATCACCTATAAATACCTTCTCACTTCTTCATTGAGGGGGAAGGGAAGGACGAATTCCATGGCCACGAAGTGCTGCTAAAATCTCTCCACAACTGTTCTAACACTCACCCGTCATCATCAAGTGAAGATTCATTCATTGATCATGGCTTCCATCAAATCCATTCGAGGGATCCAAAAAATCCATCCAAGTGATCTAAGAGTTGGAAATTGATCATCCAAGTTGAAACACTTGAAAAAATCCTTCCAATTCTACTCCGATCATAACTTATCTCCACTGGTCATTCCATTTCCCCATCACTTTTTGTGAATTCAAGTGAGATCTACAAGTGAGAGAGTGGTAAAACTTGTTGTAAGAGTGAATCAAACCTTGTAATTGTTAAATTGGTAATGGAATCCTATATGGAATTGGATGTAGATTCCTATTGAATCGAACCACTATAAAAATGCTCTTGTGTTTTACTTTAATGTTTTCTATGCTTGAGATTGTGGCTACACATACTTTTTGTTGAAGTGCTCGAAAGAGTACCTTTGGTGTTTCATACCATTTTTTGTGTAAACATTTTGGCGCCTACCGTGGGGCCGCATTCACACTTCTCTCAATCTAAAGAGCCTACTTCTACCATAGATTCCGCAAATCTAAGATCTAGGCCAATCGACAAACTATCTTCCAAATTTAAAGCCTTATTCGAAGTCATGGCTAAGTCTAAGAAGACCATAAGTAAAGATGTCGGAAATGCCGATAATGTCGCTAACGAAGAAACACCGCTTAATAACTGTTTCAAAAATTGGCGAAATCTCAGTGGATGGAACCAGTGTGACAAAAAAATGTATTGAATGCCGCTATTGCCAACGTAAATCAATGAATGGACGTGTCTACTAAAGCTATGACGGATAAACTAGATGCCATCCTTAGTGCTCAACCATATCCACCCTCTCTGAAAGTCCATGTTGATCTCGAAGAGAATGACAAATCACCCACTACCGATCACAACCGCAACGACAACATTGAAGACGATTATGATTGGTTGAGTGACAAGGACGAAGCTAATGTCGAAAACTCGAAACCAAAAGCCAAAAATCATTCCGAGATGAAAGCTCGAAGGGTTACCAGTCCTGACACGGGGGCACCTCCTCGTCGAGAAGGCAAAGAACCTAAGTTCTCAAATCAAGATCGTATGCCTAGACGAGCATTTGGTAAAGAGCTCAGCTTCACAAAGCGCCATAACGTTGAAGAATACATCTCGGATATGATAGAACGAGTCATAAAAAGGAATCAAGCTAACAAAGATGATGAAAGAGAATGAGACTTTTCTCCTGACAGGACTCCATTCACCGAAAGAATCCTCGAGGCAGAATGTCCAAAGAAGCTCAATCCACCAACCTTGCCTCCGTATAACGGTCTTGTTGATCCAAACTACTTCCTATTCAAATACGGGTGGCATATGAGTGCGGCTAAAGCGACTGATGAGATGCACGTACTCTCCTCTCTACTTAGAAGGTGCTGCATTATTATGGTTCATGAAGCTACCAAATAAATCTATCAATCGATTATCAGACTTAACCAAAAAGTTCAAGGAATAGTTCCGCTTGTATGCTACCAAAGCCAAGGATGCTATAACACTCTTAGCCATGAAGCAAAAGTCAGGGGAAACTGTCAAAGCCTTCCTTAGTCGGTTCAATATTGCCTTATCTAAAGTAAGGAATCCAGAACCATGCATAGTCCTCATTGCTCTACTCGATGCTATAGACAAAACGAGCGAATTCGGGAGATGGATAAAAATGAAGGAATCGACTACACTTGACAATTTCTATAAGAAGGCGGAAGAGTACATGAGAGTGTACGATAATCCTATACCTTTTCATATCATCGGTGGTAACCAACTTCTTGAAGCTCTCAAAAGTGCTGCTATTCAGTGTGATCAGAAGAATACACAGGGGCAGAAGCAAGTAAATGACGGGAACGACAACAAAGCCAATAAAAAGTTTCTCCTTCTTAACTCGTCTGAGTTAATTCCTCTGAATGACACTCCTTAGAACATCTATCTTGCCACAAAGGATGCAGAAGATTGACCTGAGCCTCGGCCAATAAAGATGAATGACCATCTGACCAAGTATGCGAAGTTATGCCAATTCCATAATCAGCCAGGCCACTACACCAATGAGTGTAGACACCTGAAATCGTTGATTGAAGAGATGATTAGGAAGAACCGTTTGCAACAATGTAAAGAATTCCCAAGATGCAAATCCTTCTGCAACTCCCCAAGGGCAAGGGCATCAAATAACCAGGTCGGTCCAAGCATAGCCTCTGCCCAAGCTATTCCAAGGCTGATAATCAACTGACAACCATTGATGATGATCTAATATCTGCGGCTCAGAATAAGCGATCACTACCGTCTTTACTTTACTTCTTGCATTACTTTGCTCTTCGCTATGTTCTACTTTCTTGTAAATAGTCTGTAATGATTTATGTGCATTGTACAAAACAATAGTACTACGAATGAAATGTTACCTGCTTGTGTAATTCTCTAACTTTCAGAATATACATGAAAATTTGTTAAAGAAGGTTTTCTCATTGCTGGCTATTCCATAGGCGTTTGTTCCCTCAAGATCCGACCAAATGAAACAACCCCAATAATACCAACTCAACGATCGATCAAGGAAGTCCCAATGAATTAAACGGCAGATGGAGCAGCAAGCGGTCACGGATTCAAAAACTCATCCCCCAATGCTTCGTGGGAAACCGTAAGCGCGAAACGAAACGTGGGAGCTCGCTATAGCGAGACGAAGTGTGGGAGTTCATAAGCACGGAGCGATGCAGCCTTAAACCCAATGGTTCTTGGGAATCCGTAAGCGCGAAATGAAACACGGGAGCTCGCTATAGCGAGACAAAGCATGGGAGTTCGTAAGCGCGGAGTGATGCAGCCTTAAACCCAATGGTTCGCAAGAATTCGTAAGCGCGAAATGAAATGCGGGAGCTCGCTATAGTGAGACGAAGCGTGGGAGTTCGTAAGCGTGTAGCGATGCAGCTTTAAACCCAATGGTTTGCAGGAATCCGTAAGCAAAGCGAAACGCGGGAGCTCGCTATAGCGAGACGAAGCGTGGGAGTTTGTAAGCGCGGAGCGATGCAGCCTTAAACCCAATGGTTCGTGGGAGTCCGTAAGCACGAAATAAAACGCAAGAGCTCGCTATAGCAAGACGAAGCGTAGGAGTTTGTAAGCGCGGAGCGATGTAGCCTTAAACTCAATCGTTCGCGGGAATCCGTAAGCGCGAAATGAAACGTGGAAGCTCGCTATAGCGAGACGAAGCGTGGGAGTCCGTAAGCGCGGAGCGATGCAGCCTTAAACCCAATGGTTCGCGGGAATCCATAAGCACAAAACGAAACGCTGGAGCTCGCTATAGCGAGACAAAGCATGGGAGTTCGTAAGCGCGGAGTGATGCAGCCTTAAACCCAATGGTTCTGCGGAATCTGTAAGCGTGAAACGAAACGCGGGAGCTCGCTATAGCGAGATGAAGCGTGGGAGTTTGTAAGTATGGAGGAATGCAACCTTAAACCCAGTGTTTCGCGGGAATCTGTAAGCACCAAACGAAATGCGGGAGTTCGCTATAGCGAGACGAAGCATGGGAGTTCGTAAACGCGGAGCGATGCATCCTTAAACCCAATGGACCGCGGGAATCCGTAGGCGCGAAACGAAGTGCGGGAGCTCATTTAAGCGAGACAATGTGTGGGAGTTTGTAAGCACAGAGCGATGCTACCTCACTCAGACCTCATGTGAGTTCGCACTGCAAAATGATGCGACAACCAAAAATCCTCTCCATAGGAGAAATCAACAATGCTCAAAGAACTCCATCATGTTGATTCAGTCGACAAGAGAAGACGAATATAAGACTACAACAGCCTATCCAAAACACGAGGCATCTGATAGAGTTTTCAATGTTAGAACAGATCAACAAGACAAACATTGAGCTATGAAAAATTTCTTTCCATGGTAAAGAATAAATCTGGCCACCTAAGCCGGGGCATAAATATCAAAGCTTCTCAAAGTGCAAATAGAAAACAAATTACAAATACACATTTCATAAATCGAGAAATGTCGTATACCATCGTAAGTGTTATTAAGATGACAGCATTTAAAATCCACAATCAAATTATCTCGACTAGTTGATCTTAAGCGCTGACGCGAATTCAAATTAGAATATCATGTTTGTATAGAAAACATTTTACGAGTTTTACGCCGTCAAATAAAGTAATTATGTGCCAACACATTATTTGATTCAAAATAAAATTCGCTATAATTCATTTTCTGACGGTTAACTAATCCGCTATCGATATGGACGCCTGATTGTGAAGTATAAGTCTAAAATCGTGCAAATACTGGTTTTAATTACAGACAGCATGAAGAAAACAAATTCAAAGCATGACTTGCCATAGCAAACAAAAATCTACAGCTGGATCCTAGAGCAAATTATATAAACAATGCTCATTTCAAAGCCGGCATTTCTCACAAGCAAAAATTACAAGCTTCGAGGGGCAAATGTTAACCCCGTTAAAACCTGGTTTAGGAAAGTAATGCATCGAGACCATCTAGGTTGTTAACCCGACATGGCTCAAGTCATTCAGATACGACATGATTCAAGCCGAAGATAATTTATTCATCATGGTGTAATGTCGTTCTGACGATATCAAAACAAGATGATTATTTCTGGCACCGTGCATGCACGACGTGACATTCTCACGACGTTACTCAAGACATTCGGACGGAGCAGGTCAAGCCGCGAGTAAACCATGGCATAGTGATCAAACTGCTGAAGCCATGTCATATAGGAGATGTCGTAGATAACTTGTAGCGTAAGCCGTTCAAGCTGCAACTTGTTCAGATCGTTTGGAGGCTTAAGGCTTATTCATGTCGTACTTAAGACTTGGATAACAAGTCATGCCGCACAACATTAATGTCGCATGACATTCGAAAACACATAACATAATTAAACACAAAAGGAAGCAGGCCATTAATTCCTAGCTCGCTTTATATCAGATCATTCATGAATTAGTGATAGGAAGCCACGTGGAAGCAAAATATAACATACAAGGCCAAGTCATTTCTTGAATATTGCATCGTGTTAATGTGGATCGAAGGCTCCTGATAAGGATAGGCGGTTCATTTATAAGTAATGCATGGAACAAGACAATCTAAATTCAAAAGAAACACAACATGACAGATAGATTGTTACCATGTCGTAGTAATGACATGATCATGTCGTGATAACAGTATTGTCAAGCCATTCATGTTGTACAGTAGCAGATCATGTAGACCCTCATATTCATGTAGTTATTTCCATCTGAGTTCATTGAATCATATGAACTTAACAAACGAAATCGTGTCAACATATCTGTATAATTGAATGCGTGGGCTAAAAAGTGGACTGTTCAAGACGTAAGTCTCACCTCAAAACATCATGACATGTTGTGTCTTTAATTAATGTCGTTAATAACATAATACAAGTGGTATGATTCATGTCATAAGGGGATACGTGGATTATAATGAAGAGGCTCAGCTCATAGACCATTAGGCTGTCATATTTTATATAATCAAAGTCACGTGTGCACCAAAAAAATCAAGTCATGAAAGTCCATGTTCCAGGATGGTCTAAATGACGCTAAAGTATGGAACAATTTCTGGAAAATGATAGGACACGTGGACATACATGCCATTCTAGATGGTTCGAAATGATGGAGCAAATGGCATGACATAATATAAAGCTCGAACCAAGTCGTTGCCCACACATTAAAGCAAGTCGTGTGCCACCATTTTGTCATCATGTCATTATATAAGTACTGGCGTAAAAAGCATGTCGCTCTAGTTCCTTTTGCTTATGTGATACGCCATGAGGTCCGGACAAACCGTAATTCATTTATTCCATGACGTCATTAAAGCATGCCACAAACATATGGCTTTGCTGGAATAGGAGGTACATGATCATTCCGTAAAGAGTATGCAAAAGGGGGCCATGTCGTTTAATAAAGCTAAACACCCAAGTCGTTATGGTGAAAGGGCATGAGTCGTGAACACATAAAAGCATGTCGTTGGTCCATTAACACTTGCTGCATGAATTCTGTAGCAGTTTATATGTGAAGAAATGGAACCGACCAAAGACAATAATCATGGCGACGCGAGTCATGGCGACACGAGACATGGCGACATTAGTCATGGCGTTTTTCCTACATAATTATAGGATTGCCACCTAATCCGAAACTCACCTATATATACCCCCTCATTCTTCATTGAGGTGGTGGGGGGGATTCCATGGCTGCGAAGTGCTGCTAAAATCTCTCAACAACTATTCTAACACTCATCCATCATCATTAAGTAAAGATTCGTCCATTGATCATGGCTTCCATCAAATCCATTCAAGGGATCTAAGAATCCATCTAAGTGACCTAAGAGTTGTAAATTGATCATCCAAGTTGAAACATTTCAAGAAATCCTTCCAGTTCTCCTCTAATCGTACCTTATCTCCACTGGTCATTCCATTTCTCCATCACTTTTTGTGTATCAAGTGAGATCTACAAGTTAGAGAGTGGTAAGACTTGTTGTAAGAGTGAATCAAACCTTGTAATTGATAAATTGGTAATGGAATCCTATATGGAAGTGGATGTAGATTCCTATTGAATCGAACCACTATAAAAATGCCCTTGTGTTTTACTTTAATGTTTTCTATGCTTGAGGTTGTGGCTCCACATACTTTTTGTTGAAATGCTCGAAAGAGTACCTTTGGTGTTTCATACAATTTTTGGTGTAAACAATATGCTGCAGAATAAAATAAGCCTGTCAACCTTTTATCTTTATATCCAGCAGCTTGAAAATTGGCTTTTAAATGCCTTGCGCGGAATTTATGTTTGTGAGGGTATCTCCAATGAGACTCCAAGGCTATTGGTATTCCTTTCATTCTATTAGAAATGAAAGCGATACGTCGATTGTTACCACTATAGATGAATGTTCACATACACGCAAAAAACCAACCCCAACTATCGCTCGATTCGAACTCAGCAATCCCATAAGCCAACGGGTATAATTGATCATTCGCATCTATTGCAGATGCAAATAGTAACGTACCTTTGTACTTACCATATAAATGTATTCCATCTATGCAAAGCAAAGGTCGACAATGTACAAATACTTCAATGCAAGGCCTAAATGCCCAAAATGCTCTTTCAAATACACCACATTATTCGGTTACCACATGCCTAACACTTCCTGGATTAGCTTTAATCAGCTTGTCAAAATACTTCCATAGGGTGGAGTACGACTCCGGCTAGTCACTATATATACGTTCAATTGCTTTGCTTAATTCCCTCCACGCTTTAACATAACCAATTTTTATAAATAATTGTTCCTCTATTAACACCTGCACTGTGTGACGACCACCCACAACCCCTGCACTAAACAAGAGGAATAATGTGTTGAAAGGTGTGCCAAGCAGCTATGGACGATCATCAAGGCAAGATAACAATCGCGGAACCTATCGTAAACTTATAGCGCATGGATAAAATATAATAGAACATATACAACAGGCAGTGATAGTGGAGCTGAAAACACTGAACTTCCATAACAACTAGAAAGTAATACCTATACAACGTGGATAACAAAAATAGTGTGTACAATTTTGCCTCACTACAGCACTCAGAAAAGATAGCAAACAGCGGAAAACATAAAATACTAGATAGTAGTAAAACTGATATGTAAGCCTCCAGCTCGCTATCGATCAACATCATCATCCTTTCTAAGGCATCACCTGTCACCTGATACTTAGTCTGCCCATTAAACAATTGAATGAACAACATAAAATAAGAGGGAAACATAAAACATTGAGTCAGAGAACAGTCTTAGTGAGCGATAAAACATCTAACAAACCTCATCAATACAGTATATGAGAATGGGTAAATAAACGAACTAATCCACCCAGCTAAAGAGAAGAAATTACACCCGACTTCCCCACACTTGACAGTGATAGCCTTTACAATCCACAAATCCAAAGAGACACAATCCAGTCATGGAAATTAGAACAACCATCATATATGGCAAAAGCAACTCATACAACATCTAGTTATATCTCGTGAAAACCAACCTAATCGAACCTGGCATCCTTCAAGTACAAGCCCCAGAGGCCGAAACCAATATCAGACAAGCACTCAAAGAACACCTCATTTGAAGTCAGTTAATCTCCATGAGATGGTACAATTAAAGCAACCAAGCGTCCAAACACCTGTGACTGACTCTGGACCGCCAACCTTTCTTCGAAATCATCGTTAATCGTATGATTGGCTAAACAATTTTCCATCAATTATCAAGGACCATACACAACGCCCCAGTTCTAGAAAAATCCCATATGTTATACACAACATGTGTCTAGGCCATACACGACGCCCAGTGCACTCGACCTACAACCGGTCTTCAATTGTACCCCTGCTTTGAGTCCACTAGAACCTATGACAATGATAATCCCTCGGCCTTCTCATCTCTAGTCGTTATTAGTCACGACTATTCATAGGCTCAGAACAATTTAGAGCAACTACTTCACATGAACTCAATACATCCTTGAGTCGTTTCCACATTCACCACATCCGATGAACTAATCACCTCACTTCGTCATTTCCCATGGAATTCACTTCGAAGTTATCACCACATTGAACCAAAAGAAACATCAACCATAAGGTTAAAGACAACCATAGCATCTCATCACTTCGCTATTGGAAACAAACCACAACGTTTAGAAGCGTTGTCAAAACACTCCAATACATGCCAGTTGACCGGCCAACCCTTGAGTCGATGAACAACCGACCACATTCCAGTGACCGACCCGACCCACTCTTGGATACAAGACCGACCCACTTCTGCCCCCATGCGGACCGACCGGAACCAACTCCAAATGTTGGAATGACCGACCCTATTTTGAAGGCTCGACCAACCCATCACTTCACCCCTCCCAACTCCATGATCGACCAGGAAAGGACGCACGACCGACCAGGGGAGGACCGACCTAGCTTGACTGCTCGACCGACTAGGTTGTTTCACCAAGAACTAACCCGAATTCTTCTATTTAGACCGACCGACCCTAGACCAGACTCCCAGGCCTGCACGACCGACCCACACCGAGACCAACCCGGCCCAAAAATGAGACCGACCGACCGGGGCATGGAACCGACCCCTCTTCTGAGTTGTTCCAAGTTTTTGGCCCGACTGACCCAACCTCGACCGACCCAAAAACTACACCACCCCAGTGCAACTTTAATTTTGACCAAAACTTCGCCAAACAATAAATTCAATGAAACCTACTTGTTCAATTCATCAAATATGGCCACAAACATGGTATGAAACCAATATCAACATGAAAATGATTATTTTCACCAAAATCATGCAAATCACTCCAAAATTATAATGATTGATCATATGAACAAAATTATAGATCTAACTTGCATAAACACATGAAATAACATAAGAATTATCGGTTTAACTTGCTAGATTAAATCTTAAGATGATTCATATGAAAATGGACTTACCAAAGTGTTGATCTAAGGAAAATGACTTGAATTTGATGAAAAACATGATCAAACACTCATACACTTGATTGAATCCATGTGAATTATGAATTCGGACAACGGAGATCTTCCTTCAATCCGCTTGATTTGATGAATTCACCTTTGAAATGATGTAGGTCTAGCCTGTAGATCTTCGATTTCCCTAGCATAGATCTCGATTTTAATGGTGGAAAGGTGTTAGAGGAAGGAGGAATATAGGCCCCCAAATGAGGGAATGGAGAGACTAAACCATTTCCTGTATCCCTCACCCCCTATTTATAGCTTCCACTAGCCCACTAATGGGCATCCCCAAATCAGCTCATTAAGGCATTAAAAACCTGAACAACCAATTGTTAAACCTTAAAACAACGATTCCTCCCAACGCTGAGCCGAATCTTTAATGTAACCACTCTACGGAAGGGCAATCATCATTTCCTTTACATTGGCAAAGATCTCAGCTCCTGGTTTGACCGAGTCAAAAGTCATTCCCTGTACAAGACTGACAGGGGAAAAATGGCTACAAACAAAGTTGGCAAAAATTATGGACATGTCTCACGTCCTCATAAGCAACATATCAAAATATGAGAATGATCCAACCCTCAGGGAATAAAATTAAAATATTTTATGATCCTCCGATACGTAAAATGCGGGCTATTATGTTCCCCTCCCTCCTTAAGAATTTCACCCTCGAAATTCCAAGCAAACACATGAAACCACAACAAGTTTGCATGCCTATCATCCATGAGAAGCCAATTATATCATCCAAACTAGCAATCATCAAGCCATACATTCATACCCTTATCCTAGCATGCGGAGTTCTATCAAATAACAACAAGATATAACGATACAACGATGATACGATATCAAAGGGTCCTACCGACGAAGAGTTATAGATGAGCCGCCTTCGTGCTCTCTTCCGTCTCCCACGTACAATCGTCGCCGTCCTCACTCCATTGTACCTTGACTTGTTTAACAGTCTTCCTCCTAAGCTGTTTCGTATCATTTACCACAACACGAAGCGGCTTACGAGGTCTTGCAACTACGTTCTCTGCCTCTAGGTCTTCGTACTGTTTTGGAGATACCACAATATTTGAATCATGCATGAACTTCCGTAGAAACGACACATGGAATACATTATGCACGCTCGACATCTTCTCGAGTAACTTCAATCAATATGCGAGCTTTCCAATTCGCTCGATTATCGGAAATGGTTCAACAAACGTTGGGGCAACTTTCTTTTACTTCTAAATCGAACCACATGATTTAACGGCGAAATCTTCATGAAGACCATATCGCCCACGTCGAATTCCAAATCTTTTCGATTCTTATCAGCATAACTCTTCTGACGATCTTGGGCTGCCTTCATTCGTCGCTGAACAATCTCGATACGATCCGATGTCTCTCTTATCATCTCAGACCCAAGTATCAACTTATCTCCAGTCTCTAACCAACATGCTGGAGAATTACATGGTCTGCCATATAACGCCTCGTATGGGGCCATTCCAATACTCGATTGGTAGCTACTATTATATGCAAACACAACTAGATGTAGATGGTTTTCCCATGATCCTACGAAGTCTAACACATAAGCCCTCAGGAGATCTTCCAAAACTTGGTCAACCCTCTTGGTCTGACCATCAGTTTGGGGATGATAAGCCGTACTCAAACACAATTCAGTTCCCAAAGTTTCTTGCAAACTTTTCCGAAATCCACTCGTAAACAATGGATACCAGTCACTCACTATACTCTTTGGGACACCATGAAATCGGACTATCCATTTCACATAAAGCTTAGCCAATTTCGACGCCATCCTAGTTGACTTGATAGGAATGAACCTTGCACTTTTGGTCAAGGAACCACGATGACCCAAATTCATTCGTTTCCTGCCATGGTTTTAGGTAGTCCACTGATAAAATCCATCGATATCTGCTTCCACTCCCACGAAGGAGCTTCCAATGGTTGAATCAAACCACTCGGCTTCTTCTGTTCAGCTTTCACCAACTGACAGTTCATGTACTTATAACTGAACTTTCTATTACCTCGCTTCATCCTTTCCCAGTAGTA
Organism: Allium sativum; assembly: GCA_030737875.1. Taxonomy (NCBI): domain Eukaryota; kingdom Viridiplantae; phylum Streptophyta; class Magnoliopsida; order Asparagales; family Amaryllidaceae; genus Allium; species Allium sativum. The sequence continues at coordinate 178,475,987 of CM060920.1, read as the reverse complement.
AACTCGCTTCATGTCCTGATACATCTTATTACCACCAGGATGAATCGTCAACTTCGAGTGTTGACATTCCCTCACGACCTCATCTCTCAATCCGTCGATATTAGGAACAACTGATCGCCCTTGATTTCGAAGCCAACCTTCTCGATCGACTTCGAACTCTTCATCTTCTGGCTATAATTTCTGGATAAAGTAGACAAGATTTGAATCTAGCTTTTAGCTTTCACCAATCCTTTCGATAAGAGTAGGTCTTATTGATAAGCTTGCCAAAATTTCAGGTTCCAGTTCACACCTTAGCCTGAAACCAAACCCTGCCAAATACTCGAGGCTTTTTCATTCCGAAAACTTCGCTCCCAAACTTGTGTGTCTTCGACTCAGTGCAGCTGCAACTGCGTTGCCCTTCCCAGGATTATAGGCTATACCAAAATCATACGATGCCAAAAACTCTAACCACCGTCGCTGCTGAATATTCAAATCATTTTAGGAGAAAAGATACTACAATGACTTGTGATCCGTGAACTCATCGAATCGAAATCCCAACAGGGAATGTCTCCACATCTTCAGAGCAAACACAATAGCCGCCAAGTCTAAATCATGAGTTGGGTAATTTCTCTCATGCGGCTTTAGCAATTGACTTGCGAAAGCCACAACCCTATCCTTTTGCATTAGTACCACTCGAAGCCCAGTACCACATGCATCGGTATATACCACCATCTCTTCATTCCCACTTGGAATAGTCAAAATGGGAGCATTTGTCAATCTCTCCTCCAGGATCCCGAACGCTTGCTCACACTTTACATCCAATGCAAACACTTGGTTCTTCTTCGCCAATCCTATCAATGGTGTAGCTACCTTGGAGAAATCCTTGATAAACCATCGGTAGTAACTAGCCAAACCAACGAAAATCTGAACATTCGTCGCTTTCTTAGGTCAATCCTAGTCCTGGATTGCTGCTACCTTAGCGTGGTCAACCGCTATCCCATTTCCAGGAACTACATTTCTAAGAATCTCACTTCACTCTTCTAGAAGTGACACTTCGAAAACTTAGCTCTTAGATGATGATTTCGCAAGATTTCCAACACAACTCTCAAGTGCATCTTGTTTTCTTCCACAACGAGAATAAACCAGAAGAGCATCCACGAACACAAGCACGAACTTGTTCAACTAATCTCTGAAAACTCTATTAATAAGATCCACAAAGTACGCTGCCGCGTTAGTCAACCCGAATGGCATCACCAACCATTCGAAGAATCCGGATGGTGTCCTAAAAGCAGTCTTTGGCACACTATCCTTAGCCACCCTCAATTGGTAAAATCCCATTGCTAAATCCACTTGAGAAAACACTTTGGCTTCGTGAAGATGATTGAACAAGTCATATATCATAGGCAACAGATACTTGTTCTTTTTGGTCACCTTGTTCAGCTCACGGTAGTCTAAACACAATCTTAACGAGCCATCCACCTTGGTTGCAAACACGACTGGTGCACCCCATTCGAAAACACTTCTCCGAATGAATCCCTTCCCTAGTAGGTCTCGAACTTGCACCTCCAACTCTCGTTGTTCCTTAGGCACCATCTGCCTAAGAGGCATAACGATCGGTCTAGCACCCTCGACCAAATCGATTCTAAACTCGATCTCATGATACGGCGGCATTCCTTTGACCTCGTTAAAGACATTCTTCAACTATTTTGCGATTAGCACAGACGAAAAGTCTTCTCATGGAATCTCAAGCGAATATAGATAGCTAACGAAGACACCCTCTTTGCACCGTATCAACACCTTTCGCCCCTCCACATCCCCGACTCTCACCTCTAGCTTCTCACAATTCACCCTTGTCGCATACCTCTTGAGCCAATACATGCCAAAGATGATCCCAAACCCAGCGAAGTTAAGAACAAAGCAATCGCACACAAAAGAGCAACCATGACTTGAAAACACTAGACCACGACATAACATGCACGAACTAGACGAACCCCCAACTGGATTAGTCACGATCAATGGTCTATCACAAATTTAGGGTTCCAAACCCAAACGACACATAAGCTCATTGCAAACGAACGAATGCGATGCTCTAATATCAAACAAAACACGAATAGAAACACCACGAACAGAAAGAGTGCCTTGAACAATGACACCCTTTCCCTTTTTCCTCCGCAGTAGGAGCTCTCAAAGAAGACGACACTGCTCCCAAAGCATAAGCCTTAACAACTTGCTTCCATTTAGATGATTCTGGACAATCCTTCTTTTCATGTCCCGGCTTCCCACAATTGAAGCGCTTCTTTTCATCTTAAGGATTCTTGCATTCACTAGCAAGATAGCCCTTCTACCAGTAATTGAAGCAGGTCACCTCTTCCTTTTTCTTCTTCTGGTCGTTCTTCCCCTTTGGTTGTTGCTGCTTCCTCTTCTTGTTATTACCACCTTGTTGTTGCTTATGTTCTTCTTTAGGTGCAACAATAGACATCTTCTTAGGAAACAGACTTTTGTGCCTCAAAGCCTTCTCGACGATCTTCTCAAAACTATCATCGAGGTGATCCACAAGTTGATTCCCAAGGTATTCGTCCAATCCCAAGACAACTTCTCGTTCTTTTGATAAGGAGTATCCACATATGAACGAGCGTATTTCGACAAAGCCTCAAAGCTAGAAATACAGTCAAGAACTGGTCGACTATTCTATTTAAGCTCCACAAACCACTTAAATAGCTTGACTTTTGCATGATGGAGATAAACTTCGCTTTAAACTTAGCTTGGAACTGCTCCCATGAGATCTCTTCCTCTGGAGTCTCAAGTGTGGCAGAGTTCCACCACTCCATTGCTCTTCCCTCTAACTGCCTGGATGCAAGCTTCCTTTTGGTTGCATCATCAATGCCCAAGTCCTTAAAGATTCGGACATAAGTATCCAACCATCTCTGAACCTCCTCAACTGGTTTTGTGCACTTGAACTATTTCCCTCCTAATGATGTAAAGTCTTTGCATAGCTTTGCAAATTCCACAGCTCTAGGAACTTGGACTCCAACGTCTACCGTAGTTGCCACTGGAGCGAGGGCCCTTCGTAGGCATGCTTCTATCATAGATTCAAACATGGCCGGGTAATTAGGTGCCCGCCATTACCCCTCCAGACACAGCCTCTCCCCTTGCAGTATGTCTCATGTAACGTCTACTCATTCTAGATATACAAATTAGAATGATAAGCCACTTGCAAGGAAACTGCTAATGGAGTACTAACGCTACTATACTATATAGTATCATATAGTATACATCCAATTAAAATCTACAAGTACGTCTCTCATACGTGATTACGTCCTTGAACTTTGGCTAAAATCGATAACCAGAGCTCTAATACCAAAATGTTACAATCACCTATAACCCCTGCACTAAAGAAGAGGAATATGCGCTAAAAGATGTGCCAGGCAGCTATGGACGATCATCAAGGTAAGATAACAATCGCGGAACCTATAGTAAACTCACAGCAGCAGGATAAAATATAATATAACATATACAACAGGTAGTGATAGTGAAGCTGAAAACACTTAACTTCCATAACAACTAGAAAGTAATACCCATACAGCGTGGATAATAACAATAGTGTTTGTACAATTTTCCCTCACTACAGCACTTAGAAAAAATAGCAAACAGAGGAAAATGGGAAATACTAGATAGTAGTGAAACTGATTCGCAAGCCTCCAGCTCACCGTTGATCAGCATCATCGTCCTCAATAAGGCACCACTGTCACCTGCTACTTAGTCTGCCCATCCAACAATTGGATGAACAACCCAAGGTAATAAGAGGGAAACATAAAACCTTGAGTCAGACAACGGTCTTAGTGGGCGATGAAACAGCTAACAAACTTCATCAGTAAAGTATATGAGAATGGCTAAATAAATGAACTAATCGACCCAGCTCCAGAAAAGAACTTACACCCGCCTTCCCCACACCTAACAGTGATAGCCTTCACAATCCATGAATCCAAAGGGACAACAATCCAGTAATAGAAATTAGAGCAACCATTCATAAATGGCAAAAGCAACTCATACAACATCTAGTTATATCTCGCGAAAACCACCCTAGTCGTACCTGACATCCTGTAAGTACAAGCCCCAAAGGCCGAAATCGATATCAGACAAGAACTCAAAGAACACCTCGTTCAAAGTCAAATAATCTCTGTGAGATGGTATAACCAAAGAAACCAAGCATCCAAACATCCTTGACTGACTCTGGCTATCGCCGCCAACCTTGCTTCGAAATAATAGTTAATCATATGACTAGCTAAATAATTTTCCATCAACTGTCAAGGACCTTACACGACGCCCCGGTTCTAGTAAAACCCCACATGCTATACACAACACGTGTTTAGGCCGTACACGATGCCCAGGGCACGCGACCTACAACCGGTCTTCAATTGTACCCCTGCTTTGAGTCCGCTAGAACTTACGACAAAGATAATCCCTCGACCTTCTCATCTCTAGTCGTTATCAATTACGACTATTCATAGGCTCAGAACAATTTAGAGCAACTACTTCACACGAACTCAGTACATCCTTGAGTCGTTTCCACATTCACCACATCCGATGAATGAATCACCTCACTTCGTCATTTCCGATGGAATTCACTTCAAAGTTATCACCACTTTGAACCAAAAGAAACATCAACCATAAGGTTCAAGACAATCCATGACATCTCATCACTTTGATATTGGAAACAAACCACAGTATATTTAGAAGTGCTGATACATGCCAGTCGACCGACCCTTGAGTCGATGAGCGACCGACCACATTCCAGTGATCGACCCGACCCACTCTTGGGTACAAGACCGACCCACTTTTGCCCCCATGCGGACCGACCAGAACCAACTCCAAATGTCGGACCGACCGACCCTGTTTTGAAGGCTCGACCAACCCATCACTTCACCCCTCCCAACTCCATGATCGACGTGGAAAGGACACACGACCGACCAGGGTAGGACCGATCCAACCTGACTGCTCGACCGACCAGGTTGTTTCACCAAGGACTAACCCGAATTCTTCTATTTAGACCGACTGACCCTAGACCAGACTCCCAGGCCTGCACGACCGACCCACACCGAGACCGACCCGACCCAAAAATGAGACCGACCAATGCATGAAACCGACCCCTCTTCTGACTTGTTCACCAACACAAGATTTTGGCCCGACCGACCAACCTCGACCGACTCAACCTCTACCGACCCAAAACCTGCACCACCCCAATGCAACTCCAGTTTCAACCAAAACTTCGCCAAACGATAAATTCGACGAAACCAACTTGTCCTATTCATCAAATATGGCCACAAACATGGTATAAAACCATTATCAACATGGATACGACGATTTTCACCAAAATTATGCAAATCACTCCAAAATTATAATGAATGATCATATGAACAAAATTATAGATCTAACTTGCATAAACACATGAAATAACATAAGAATTACCGGTTTAACTTGCTAGATTAGACCCTAAGATGATTCATATGAAAATGGACTTACCAAAGTGCAGATCTAAGTAAAACGACTTGAATTTGATGAAAAACATGATCAAATACCCTTTCACTTGATTGAATCCATGTGAGAGATGCATATCACTCACAAATTCTCCAAAACAAAGCAAAAATGGTGAATTATGAACCCGGACAGCTGATATCTTCCTTTAATCCGCTTGTTTTGATGAATTCGCCATTGAAACGATGTAGATCAAGCCTCCAATGGTGTAGATCTTCGAGTTCCCCAGCTTAGATCTCGATTTTAATGGTGGAAAGGTGTTAGAGGAAGGAGGAACATAGGCCCCCAAATGAGAGAATGGAGAAACTAAACAATTTCCCATATCCCTCACCCTGTATTTATAGCTTCCACCAGCCCACTAATAGGCCTCCCCAAATCAGCCCATTAGGGCATTAAAAACCTGAACAACCAACTGTTAAACCTTAAAACAGTGATTCCTCTCAAACCTTTGAGTCGAATCTTTAATGTAACCACTTTACGGAAAGGAAATCATCATTTCCTTTCCAATAGCACAAGTCTCACCTTCTGGTTCGACATAAGTCGAAAGTTATGCCCTGTACATGACTGATAGGGGAAAGATGGTTACAAACAAAATTGGTAAAAATTAATGACATGTCTCACATCCCCATAAGCAACATATAAAAATATGAGAATGATCCAACCCTCAGGGGATAAAATAAACTTGGTAAAAATTATGGAGATGTCTCACTTCCCCATGATGTATGGCAGTCTGACTAAAATCAACATTTTCCATTAGCCCTTGATGGAAGACAACGGTTGGTCATTCGATGATTGATGTATTTAAGGCTTTAGTCGGTGATAGCTAGGCTATTGAACGCTATCAATGCAATGACTGATTATGTGTTTTCTTATCTATTTTATCTGGGTAACCTATCATCGTAGTTCGTTGAAAAGAAGCAGGATTGGGGATGTCCTTTCCTATTCTGAATGGCATATGATAGATGGTTATCTTGCACTCATTCATTGGTTGCTGGACAGATCAGATGGTTGAGCTATCTATACTCATATATCCTATGTTACTATTGTTATTATTTTATCGCCCACTAAGACTGTAGTTTGACTCAAGATTTTATGTTTCCCTCTTATTACCTTGGGTTGCTCATCAAAATTGGTGGTGAGTAGACTGAGATAGCCGGTACCCTTTTTTGGTGTCGATGATGCTGTGCGACAACAGCAGGAAGCTGGCGTATTACTTTCTGCTATATAGATATTCTTTTGTTTCCGTTGTATGTTGATGTCTGTTGATACTCTGAAAGATATGTATTAAGGCTTGATGTATGGATGTTTATGTTCATAGTTATTCTATACTGGTAAATCTGAGAAGTTATGGAGATTTGAATTTTTGGTTTATTATGCTTTACTACTATATCTTGTTGTATATTTCCTTTTATAGGTTAGCAATGCACTGTGAGTTATATTATAGGTTTATTTCGAGTTATTCTTCCTTGGTGATCTTCCCGTATCGACTTGGTATGTCATACTACGCACTTCTTGTTTGTTTAGTGAAGGAGTTATAGGGCGGTCGTCATAGACATACTCTATTTACATATATGTACGTTGGCTAGGATTTAGTGGCTTTGTTATCGAGAGAAACCTCCCAATCTAGTGGCATATATGTTGATATGCTTTTTTATAGAATATTAAAGATTTTCAAAAGTGATTTGTTTTTAAATACCGAAATGAAGTGTGATTTGATATGAAAGGAAAATATATTATTTCGACGATTTTAAATGAAATAGGATTTTAAGTTCGAAGAGATTATTTTAAATAGAATGGATTTTGAAAATAAATGAAGTTGATTAGATTTGACAAATATCAGTTCGAAGATTAAGCCCAAAGGGAAGTTTGAGAATTGCATTTTTGTTTGTGCACCACAGGATCCATACTCTTATTTACGAATAAGTGTAGCGCCCTGAATTTTAAATAAACAATAAATAAATAAAAAATTAATAAACTAAATATTAATCAGAATAATATTCAAAATTAGACAACACGACTTGCACCATTGGGTCCGTTGTAATTTTCCGATCGAAATGGACACTTGGTTTGCTAAAATCGTAGTTAAAATGAACTAGTTATGAGTTAAATAGGGATTCAAAAAATTAAAAATAAATAATTATATGAATAGACGGTCACTTGGCGACCTAACCTATTCAGGTCGATACCTGTATCGATCCATGCCATGTTGGGCCGACCCCTGTATCGACCCAGATCGAGAATTCTACATACCATGGCCTACATGCAAGGCAACGTATATTTATTATTTTCCATCATTATTTTTATTGAGTTGGCTGAGTTTTATTAGCTTATTTCAAACTAAAGGATGACGTGGCACTTCCTTATTGGTCTGATGACATGGCTAGACCAGATCTAATCTTAGATTTGAATGGTTGAGGCCATCAGTAAACCCTATAAACATACTAGTAGAGCCTCTCTCATTTCTACACATCCATTCTTGCTCTCTTCTCCTTCTTCTTCCCAGGCCTACCCTCAAAGTTAGGAAGGGCCAAATAATTAAACTTTTATAGGTGTAAATAAGTTCTTAAGTTTTAAATATTTACATTTATAAACACCTCTTGAGGGGAAGGTTCTACTAGATCTAAGAAGAAGGCCATAAAGGAAGCTTTGATCATCAGATCTGTTAGTTTCTATGTAAATTTTAGATTGGTTATCTCGTAGTTAAGTTTAGACAGTTAGATAGTTTTAATTTGCAAGTTTTACGTTTACATTATTTATATGTTTAGTTTTTCTGTAAGTTACTAAAGTTTATTTACTGTGTACGCTTATTTCTTTCCATTTGTTTATTATTTATTAGTAATTATCCTTCTTCGGTCCCCTTCTTTGTTGAAGTTTATTTTGTAGTTATGCTTATGCCCTATTTTGTTTATTTTTGAGTCTAGGCCTTGCTAGTAGCCTAGACCGTTTCCCTTTTTCTTTTGGCGCTGAGCCTAAGCCTGAAAAGAGCCTAGGCCTTAATCGTCATTCTTACATTAAATCGGAATAATATTAAATTTGGATTAAAAATAGATTTTGGGCATGTTAGAACTTATTAAATATTATAATCAGTATTGGACTGTAAATTGGGGATAAACCTTAATATATAATTGGAGAAGATGCAAACATATGAACTGGAATAAGATTGAACTTAACTGGACATTAATAGGTGTGGGGATGGGTTGTATAAAAAGTTAACATTAGTTAGAAATTTTAATACAACCTAGCAATATAACATGAGGTTATATTGGACTTATTAATAAACGTAAATTAGGTTAAATTAAAATTGATAAAATTAATAAGCTAGCATAGAGGAAGTCCGTTCCGGTGGCGTTGGGATGAATGGGAAGATAAGTGGCTCGTAGATTAGGTCTGTTCCGGTAGCATGGGGCTGATTGGGGAAGATAAGAGGCCTAATAACATGATGAAATTATACTTTAGGTCTGTTTCAACAGCGTGGGGACGATTGGGGAAGATAAGAGGCTTAATAAAATAATAAATGGGGACCAAGTCTAGAGGTGACTTGTGTTAATTGCATATTTGATTGGGAACCCTAATCACTCTGTGTCTCTTTTTATCATGGTGGTCTCACACTAGGTAGAGTCTAGGGTATGCTTTACTGTAATGGATAGTAAGAGGTTCAAACGAGGTGGGTACGGGTGCGTTCCGGCGGGATGATGAGCTTGCATCATGCTGATTGGGGATGATAGCCGTTGTAACGCCTATAATTAACGACTATCTCCTTGTAACGAACCTGTAATTTTTACGTTTTAAATATAAATTAAATTAAGATTTAACATTAAAAATAAATAATTATATTTGGATTTTGACACAGAATGTGGGATTTTATCTATTTTGAACCCAGCTTGAATTTATTTTAAGTGGAATTCCTTTCGTAAATTATTTTTCAATATGAATGGTTTCTCAAAATAAATATTTTATAATAGATTTGGATTTTTATTTAAAATGTTGAATTCTTGACATGAAAACGATTTTTTTTTTTGTAAATCTAATTTAAGGTACAATTTATTTCGGGTAAAATTGATTTCAAAATATAAGTTTGGAAGTTGTTTACAATTAAAGAGCTGATTTATTTTAATTATAGTTTTGACATCAAATTGGTATATATAAATTTAAATTTCAAAATATATGGTCAGCATGATAAAACAAAAAATAAATTATTTCATTGTTAATAAATTTTGAAATTTTATAACGTGTTTAAACCAAGTAAACAATGTTGTTCATTTCAGCCGTATTCGTTTATTTAGCCTAACGTTGTTTACCATTCGCTAGTAACGTTCGTTCATGTAACACCCTGTAATTTTAACAACTCTAAAGAGGATATATTAAAGAATAATTAATTTAATATTAAGAATTAGGGGAAACGTACTGCGCCATTGCGTTCGTCTCCGAATTCTGGTCAAAATAGACACCTGGTTTTCGTAAAATGGACATCGTATGGAGAAGTTATTAAGGTTTGAAGTTTGTATTTGTGCAAGAAGAATACATACATATATATATATATATATATATATATATATATATATATGAAGTCAAGAATTTCAAAATCGCGCAGAATTGGCGAGGCGGGAATTTTCCAGCTTAGGGGTGTCGACCCCTTAAAGGGGTGTCGACCCATGGGTCGACTCCATAAGAGTAGGGTCGATCCCCTTGCGGTAGATTTGGGTAGATTAGGGTTTTGGGTACAGCTTTATATATGGCCTCATTTGTGGTTTCTCCACACCAAAAATAATGGAGGAATAGATGTTGTCTCTGCCCAAATTGAATCAAACCTTTTCTTCTTCAACAAATCAAGTTATTCAAGCTTAGAGATTTGTGATTCAACGCCAGCAATCCCTTCTTTATTTTTCTAGATCCAAACACTATGAATCCATGTTAATTTTAGATCTAAATAATTAAAAAGTAAAACTTGATATGACTATAACTCAGATCTATGCCTGTGATTGCTTGAATCATATCAGATCTGTTATAACTTGTGTATCTATGATATTCTGACATGATTATGACTTAGATCTTAACCTTTATCAAGTCAGATCTACTTTTGATTGTAGATCTAATTCACTGTTTAGATCACCTTATCCCTGTTCTATCATGTTTATGACTAAACCAAATCTGTTTTTAGTTGGACATCTAAATCATTGTTTAGATCACATCATGCCTATCCCTATTATGTTAGAATCGGTCCTATTATCGTATGTTCATCAGATCTGCTCATATATGCCTACCTTGTCATTATGCCACTATATATGTCCATCATGTTAATATGATCATCTCTGTTCTATTCCCTCTATCTTTTCCCTTTTATTTTTAACAGGCTACTTTCGAGCCTAGGCATGCCGCTATAATATGCCAATGCGTTAAGATGGGAACGAGGGAATAACGGTATAATTTAGGGCATAACTTGTAATTGGAAGTTTGGGCATAACTTAAATGAGTATATGAACACGAAGTTAGGGATATAAATCAACTTGTGATTAAAAGACCTTAATTTGGGGGCATATGGTTCATTATGAACATAACTTGGGTAAGGGTTATGAAAACCTATAACGACATAGGTAAACTTGGTAAATATTCGAAATGCCTAGAATTACAGTAATTAGAAACTGTAATCACACTTAAATACAAGGTTAGATTACGCTTATGGTGGAAGTCTGCCGACCGGCATATCCAGCGACCACATGTGGTGAACCTAATGTGAGGGGTCTAAGTTCATAAACACGAGACGTGCTAAGACACGAAGTTAAACCCGACTTGTGGAAGAAGTCTTCCCGAAGCAGCCCGGAATAACCAGCATCTGTAAGTTGTAGGATTAATGTGGGAGGTCTAGTACATTGTGACCATAACTGAATATGGTAATAAAGTTGAATACTTAACCTAGTTGAATCCATAGGGATTGTATGAACATGTAACTCAAATAGGGGTTAAGTAAAATTGTTTGAAACAGTAGGTGGGTTAAGTAAACCTTGGGTGGGTGGGTAATATATATATACCCCAAAAACATAACCTGTGGGGTTACGCATTTTTATGACACCAGTAGGTAGGCATAACCTGTAGAATACCTAGTAGTGGGGATGCAAGACAAAGAGGAGAGCTTGCATCATCTTATGTGTGGGACCCATTTCAATCAGTAACCCATATATAGGTATCAAACGAGTACTCCGAACTAGGCCATAGTCGAGGCACGCTTACTGGGCTGATTGTAAGAGATCCAAACGAAAGCGACGATGTGGGCGGCGCGTACCGACCGGGTCCTGTGCGTGCATGGTCCGGACAGAGGAAAATAAGATGCCGTGGCACCTGTAGATATGGTTGTGCATCCTGAAAACTAAGGGTTGCCACTTTAGGGAGTGGTACACATGTTGACACACTTTTTGGTCAAAGCTGTCACACATGGAATTCCTGGATAATAACATGCTCAGGCAGTGGAAACAACGTCAGAAGACATAGAGTGATTTGGTTGAAATCGAAACATCAACATGAACAGGCCAAAAACTCCTATCAGACGACCTCTTTTGGGCACGAAAATAGCAATTATAGGACTTTGCTCTATAACTCTTGTAGCCCTCTAAATTAGCTTCAAGTAGAGCTTTCGTTTGGCTAAAACGGACTTACGGTTTGAAAGTTACACTTGTTTCCGTCAACGGGTGTAGCCTGGCATCAATCATCCGGGTCACCGCGGTTCGTGAGCATGGGCTCAGCTCCCCCCTCACCTGGCTCGTGATGGGCATAGTGGTCACGAATCGCTCATGGTGCACATGGCCATCACGACCCGCCGTCATGACCCGCCGTCACGACCCTCATCCAGCTCGCAAGCAGGCACCACGAACTGCCTGTAGCCTCCACTGTTTTGACCTATTCTAAAGGCTATTTTCACTCCAACTTGTATGGATCTGATTACAGGTGGCATACAACAGCTTAGAGACGATTTCTGGATGTTTTCCACCACTTTTCGAGATTCTTGGGATGTGTGCCACGTGTCTCATGAACCACTATCAGGAAATGGCTATAAGTACACCAATTGGAGGATTTTCAAGGGACTTTTGGCCATTCTTTTCCGCGGCTTCCACCATTACTGAACTGCAAGGACTTTTCACCTTTCTACATCTAAATTCTCCTCTTCTAATCCCAATTAACACACAGATTGTGTGTCTGCATGTAACAGATTCTTATAATCTATCAGTATAATAATAAGATTATAAAGTCGACGTAGGCTACATCTACAGCCAAACCACTATAAAATATGCGTGTGTCTCCTCTTATTTATCATTTCCTGCATTCTGTGATCTATGATCTGCATTTGGGTGTTAGGCCCATAGTTTGGTCTAACAGAACCCAACTGTGGGGCCAACATAGGGTATCTACGGAGTAGGTAGTCGATCGATTAGTGTAGTAGTTAGGGTACATTCGGACGTATGCCTAAGTCTACCATCTTGTATTTGTTGGGATCATCTTGTTATAAGACACTAGTATTGGTGCAGAATAATCATTAGGTAAGCGTATACATTCTATCATGTTTATCCTTTTTACCTTGTCATACCTGCCTTTTATGATATTATCTTTCTTATCCACTTTATATGCATGTCATGATACTTTTAGTTATTTATTTGCTAAAAGTAACTGGACTCGCCAGACTTTATGTCTGACCCATTTTGTTTCCTCTTCCTTCTCTTCCGTTCCCCCTCCTCCAGGTTCTCAGGGTGGGAATACTCAAGCTTGATCAGGATTCTACTATTGCCTTGCTTGGAGCTGCTTAGATGTATCACTCAAGTTCTTATCTTTGCTACTATGGCTATGTTTCTTTTGGGGATTATGCTTCTTTTACTATTGTACTCTGATGTTTTAAGTACAAGGCAGATATTTTAATGATGTACTGGGTTTATGTATTTTCAAACATATGATGTTTTGAACCACGATGCTTTATGATTAGTAAAGTTTTTAATTCCGCTGCTATTTGATATCTATCTTGTAATTTTTATGTTTCTATTTACCTAAAACGCTTCATGAAACTTAATGCATTCTCTTAATGAGTGACATTAACAGACGTGGAGTGTCACACTTGGTATCAGAGTTGAAGGTTACCAGATTAGATGGAAGTTTTCGAAAATTAGTTTCAAAAAGGTTTTAAAAGAAAGCATTTTCAAAAAGAAAAAAGTATGTTTTGAAAAGCATATTCCCCAAAGCTATATGAAATATCTTTCGATCCTTTGTCTGAATCCCTTTCCTTTTTTTTCAGCATGTCTAGGGAACCTAATATTCCTGAGGGCGTTACAATACCAGGCTGGTTCCAGAGGTATCAAGACGTTCCTCCCCCAGTTGCACCCGTCGTTCCTCCTCCTCCACGTGCAAATAATTTCTCTAAGATATGCAAATATTTCTGTGCTATGGGAGAAAAGCCATTCCGTAGAACAAAGACATTCGCAGAGGTAAGGATTGGCTCAAAGAGATGGAGGATCTATTTGGAATCTCTGAAGTGGACAATCGTTGGAAGATTCAGTTAGCCGCGTGGCTACTGAAAGACGAAGCTTCGTTCTTGTGGGAAGTAACGCAAGGAGGGTGTCCAGTGGAAATTTGGGATGAAAAACAGAGGTTTGAAACGAAGTTTCTTTCTCAAGCTGATAAAAGCATGCAAATGGAAAGGTTCTTGGTGCTCAAGCAAGGAGGCATGACTGTCAAAGAGTATATTAATAAATTCAACCAACTAGCGAAATTTGGGTTGGAGCTAGTGGATACTCCACATAAGAAAACTTTGCGGTTTGTTAGAGGACTGAATGAACCACTTTATGGGTTATCTATATCTCATTTTCCAATAGGAGCAACTTTTGAAAGGCTCGTTGAAATGGCCTTAATGCATGAAGAAGATAAAGCTGACAAGAACGAAGTAAAGGTTGAGGAAACACAAAATAAGAAAGTATGGCCAAAGAAGGGACAATAACAACAACAAAAGAAAGGTGGAAAGAATAACAAGGCTAAGGATAAGAGAAAGTACCACAATTGCAGACGTGAGGGTCAATTGATAAAGGACGGAAAAAGAAGGAAGAGTGCTTGGTTCAGTTGTGGAGAGGTCAGACACTTTTCTAAGGAGTGCCCGAAGAAGCAAGGACAAGGTCAAAGGGCAGGAACTTCAGGAGGACAAGTGCATGCTTTCGCGATCAGTGCTCCAAATCAAGGTAGGAAAGTTTCCATGGAAGGCTTGATTTCCCTTTCCAAATACCCTATTAGAACTCTTTTTGATTCTGGCGCTTCACATTCATTTATATATGATTCTACAGTTTAGTCTTTGCACCTTAATACTAGTATGGTAGTGGATTACATTGTTGTCTCAAACCCCATTTGTGGTTCGGCTCATTTGTCCATGATTTGTCGGGGTTTGAGAACATCTGTATTTGGCGTCGAGTTTGAGTGTGACGCATATGTGCTCAGTTTTATGGGCCATGGTTTGATTCTAGGGATGGATTGGCTAGCCAAGTATGGTGCCATTCTAGATTTTAAGAAGAGGATCGTTAGACTTTTGACTTGCCATGAGAGGACCCGCAAGATTTCTTGTGACCCTAAGGGGTATGTCATGCTTAGTTTCCTAGAGTTTCTCGACGCATCTATCGATGATCTGCGACTTGTATTAGTAGTCCATGAGTATTCTGATGCTTTTGAGGAGGTTTGGGGCTTACCTCTGAGATGAAAGATCGATTTTCATATATACTTGGTAGACAATGCAAAGCCAGTTGCATTACCTATGCGCCATATGGCTCCAAGATAAAGGAGGGAGCTTAGTAAGCAAGTAGAGGAGATACTTGAGAAAGGGTTTATTAGGTGAAGTATATCTGAATGGGGTGCTCCTGTAGTATTCGCAACTAAGGAGGATGGTTCGCTTTGCTTATGTGTAGACTATAGAGAGTTGAATAAAATCACAAAGAAGAACAGGCACCCACTTCCAAGGATAGATGATTTGTTTGACTAACTTGTTGGTGCATCGATATTCGCTCAGTTAGACTTGGCCCTGGGGTTTCATCAGTTGAGGGTGGCCGAGGGCAATATAGACAAGACCGCTTTTAGGACCCCGGATGGTTTCTTTGAATGGCTCGTTATGCCTTTTGGGTTGACGAATGCACCCGACTTTGTTGATTTGATGAGTAGGGTGTTTCAGGAGTTTCTAAATAAGTTTGTCGTGGTCTTTGTTAATGATATCTTGTTCTTATCAAAGAGTGGGGAAGAGCATACCCAACATTTGAGAGAAGTTCTGAAAACTCTACTTGTGCATCAGCTTAAGGCAAAGTTCTCCAAATTCCATTTTTGGAGAAAGGAGGTGAGATTTCTAGGGCATGTGGTCTCCAAATATGGGATAACAGTAGATCTCGCAAAGGTATTTGTAGTTCAAGTTTAGCAAATTCCTAAGAATGCAACGAAGGTGAGAAGTTTTCTTGGATTGGCAGGCTATTATAGGAAGTTCATTTTCGTGGGATATAGATTTTGATGTTGCTTTCCAGCAATCGTAGAGGCTCCGACAACAGCCCCAGTCTTGACCTTTCCTGATGAAAACAAAGTGTTCGCAATTTACACTAATGCATGTGGTACAGGGCTTGGTGCGGTTCTGATGCAAGACGGAAGGGTAGTATGTTATGGGGGTAGACAGCTAAGGGTTCATGAGAAGAACTATCCTACCTATGATTTAGAGTTAGCTTCCATAGTATTCGCACTTAAGACATGGCTTCATTATTTGCTTGGAGAGAAGTTCTAGTTGTACACCGATCATAAATCTCTCAAGTACTTGTTCCCGCAGAAGGATCTTAATTTGATTCAACAAAGATGGATGGAGTTCCTAGCATCTTATGACTTTGAGATTTCTCATACCCCTAACAAGGGTAACGTGGTGGCAGACGCACTAAATACGCAGAGGATGGCCTTAAGTCCTCTATTGTGGAAAGGAAAAGCTTGGAGTTTTTATTAACGTTTGATTTCAGACCCTCCATCGAGTTGTTCTCCGGCTTAATTGCATCATTGGAAGTGCGATCTACTCTTATGGATCAGATAGGAGCTTCGCAGCAAGAGGATCCACAAATTTTAGACAACTTGGATAGACTCAAGAAACGAGTGACTTCTAGTCAACCCAGTAGATTTTCCATAGACAAAAAAGGTTGGTTACGACGAGATGGGAGGCTTTGTATTTCCCAAATTGGGAGTTTGTTGAAGACAGTCCTAGAAGAAGCCCATCATTCTAGGAGGCTATTCATCTAGGAGGTGATAAAATGTATAGGGATATGAAGAGGGTTTTCTTTTGGGTTGGGATGAAGAAAGATGTGGCAGAGTTTGTTTCTCAATGTTTGGTTTGCCAGTAAGTCAAGGCTGAGCAAAAGAAGCCCGGTGGTTTACTTCATCCTTTGGAGGTTCCACATTGGAAGTGGGAGAGCATCTCTATGGATTTCATAGATGGTTTGCCTAGATCAAAAAAGGCAACACCTGTATTTGGGTTGTAGTAGATAGACTTACTAAGAGAGCTCATTTCATTCCAGTCAAGAATAAGAGGATGACATCATGGTTGGTAGCAGTTTACGTTCGGGAAATAGTCTGTATTCATGGAATGCCTTCTAGCATCGTAAGTGATTGTGACCCTATTTTCACCAATGAATTTTGGAGGAGCCTGCAAGAAGCATTAGGTACACAGTTATGTTTGAGAACCGCTTATCATCCTCAGACCGATGGACAGACGGAGAGGGTGAACATAGTTCTTTAGGATTTTTTATGGCTATGTATCCTAGACTTTGGAGGGACTTGGGAAGAGCACCTTCCTTTAGCAGAGTTCACCTACAACAACAACTATCAACCTAGCATTGGCATGGCACCCTTTGAAACATTATATGGACCTTGTAGATCACCGACTTGTTGGTGGGAATCTACAAAAAGACTACTACTTGGACCAGATATGGTTAGAAAAGCGTCCGAGAAGATTGACCTTATTAGACGGCGAATGAAGACCGCACAAGATAGGCAGAAATCCTACGTAGACAAGAGAGGGGATGACATTGAATTTGAAGTAGGAGACATGGTTTTTATTAAGGTGTCACCTTTGAGGAATCTGGTTCGCTTCGGATCTGTAGGGAAGTTGACGCCAAGAATTGTAGGGCCATTTCCCATAACAGAAAGGATTGGCCAAATGGCCTATAGATTAAAGCTATCAGAGAGGCTATCTGGGGTTCATGATGTTTTTGCACGTTTCTCATTTGCGGAAGTGCTTGCAAGATACCATAGAAGTAGTTGAGCCGAGTATATTAAAGGAAGTAGAGGTGCAACAGGAGGCGACAGTCAGACAAGTTTCTACCTGTATTCTTGGATTAGAAGTTAAGAAGTTACGCAATAGAGAAGTCAAGTTTATGAAAGTTCAGTGGGGAGATAACCCGGAGGATGCAGCTTGGGAGACCGAACACAAGATTCGTGCTTCGTACCCTTTTCTTTTCGAGGGTATGTTCTTAAGTTCCTTTCCAAAAAAATTATTTATACTTGTTTCTATCATTTAAAGTATATCTTATCGATCGAATTTCAACCTTTAGGTAGAAATCCGATGAATATAAACAAATGTTTGAGACACGTTATGTTTGATGGATGCAAGTGGATGCAAGTGTTTGCTAGTAGTTGCTCGTGGATGCATATACACACACATTAGGCACTAGATCGGCTCAATCACTCCCATACTGCATATGGATGTGTGTGCATTTTTCTTTTTCTTTTTTTATGGATAAAAGTGAGTGTATTATCATATGGATGTTGCATTTTGATGGATGAGTGTGCACACGTATAGAACTTACAAGTTATAATCGGATTATTTGCATACATGTTGGATTCATGACACTAACATACATTGCATTAAGGAGGTCGACTGAATCAGTAGACCGCCTGGTCTTCGCATTAGTTGCGACATATACACACACCTTTGCATATGTTCATATAAGCATTAGAAATCTTTTAAGGGCAATGGATGCCTGTGATTGGTGGACGAGTAGATGGATGTGGATGTTAGGATAGACGTTCTTCTTAAATTGGAGATTTCGGGGATGAAATCCTTTGAGTAGAGGAGAATGTAACACCCGTAATTTAACAACTCTAAATAGGATAAATTAAAGAATAATTAATTTAATATTCATAATTAGGGGAAACTGTAATACCCCGCATTTTGGATAATAAAATATAAATAAGTTAATTCAATATTCAGAATTAAGTGAAATGGACTGCGTCATTGCGTCCGTCTCGAAATTTTGGCTAAGATAAACACTTGGTTTGCCTAAAATAGACACCGTATGAAGAAGTTATGTGTGTCAGAAGTTTGTATACATATAAGGAGTTTATATGTATATATATAAAGTTTATCTAGAAATTCCGAAAATAGGTTCAAAAATCAGAATGCACGAGTGGAAGATTTAGGGGGGAAACATACCGTTGTTGGTCGACCCACCAACAGGGGGTCGACCCACCAACAGGGGGTCGATCCACCCTAAGGGGGGTCGACCCCACCTCGGTTGTCGAACCTTCTAACGACGTGGATGGTTCTGATGTTTTGATTCTAAATCTAAAGGACCATGTTTTTCCGCTTCCCCTATAAATAAGAGCCTAGGCCCATTGTTTTATTCATCTAATTCAATGGTGACGACAAAGTGCTGCTGCAACATAGTTTGTTCTAGCCTTTTCTTCTTCAGCCTATGAAACACCCCACCTCCATTAAGGTCAATCACAAAGGGAATGCCTTAACTTCGGTGGAGCGTTTTAGGTAAAAGATGCAGATAAATTACAAGACAGACGAATAAAACAGCGGAAAATAAAGTCATTTTATAAACAACGTGGTTCAGTCAAGCTTTTACAACAATTTTCTTAATCATACTTAAAAAGTAATACATAGAACTTGTTAGAATTTGTGCCCTAGAGGCAATCAGTTAGATGTGAATAATAATAACATTGTATATGTGATGTTATATTTTATTTGGAATAAAAGCTTCTGTTATGAATATATTTACTGTGTAAAATAAATATTACCATAATGGAAGTCCTTAGAATAGTAATACGGGATTATATAGTTCGAGTAAGACTGAACTTTAGATTATATGATATGTTAAGTATTATAATTCTTAAAAGTCCCTAGTCGAGTTCTATTGTTTACATAGGACAACAATAGAGCATTTAGACTAGTGTGTTGATTGACTGATGATCACATCTCATTGATCATTGATATGCGTGATATTAATGTCGTAACATAAGTACGTATTGGTGAATAGCGTATTGGGCTGACCCACCATCAGAATAACTCCGTGGAATATAATTACCAGTATCATAAGTTATTTTGATAGTGACAGTGATGTAATGGTCCTCAGACCTGAAATCATTATAATTTTATTCGAAGACATGTGTATTTTGATATCATCTAAAGTTATTCGTAACAGAGTATCGATAACGGTGATTGTTGGATACGTATCAAATCGATTGAAAGATTATGAATGATATAGATGGAATTTAACCCTGCAATTATTTGTAGTGATATCCATGGGCCTCTTGATTGAGTTAGATTGTGAAATGCATGGTCGTGCTCAAATAATGATTTGTTTGAATAGTCTGCTCATCGATCAAGAAAAACGAATTAAATTATGAAGAGGATGATACGTTCCGCGCCTTGAGTTTAATTCTGGATATACTAGTTAAAAGGATTATATTACATCAACATACTGATCACAGAAAGGTTGAATCATTACTATTGCAGCTTGGGTAACGATGATGTGTTACTAGACGCCACTCATCGTTTGCAATTTGAATATTGTTTGAATTGTTGCCAACGCTGTCATATCCTACAGGGTCACACTTACGTACGTTGTAAAAGGGTGAGGATATTTAAATAGAAGGGTTTATGACTAATTCTTCTATTTTAAAATAAGGATGAACGGGTAATATGGAGGTATTCAAGTCAGCTATAATTATTATAAACGGAAGGTCAGACCTTTGCCTTATCATCTAATTACAGCCGAACTCTTCAAAAACCCTAGATCCAATTAGCTAGTACTACCTCGTTCTTCCTCGATTCGATTCGAGATCAACGTAAGTGGATTACCAATAGAGGCGCTCGAATTCAAGTGCTTGTGTTGATTCAATCTGAAGTTTAATTCAACGATCTAATTTAGGGCATCATCCGTTCTTGCTAATCAAAGAAGAAAGGTACCCTTTTTGATCTAATTCAGTTCGATTTTGTTAATTAGAGCTTCTGTTTTGTTGTTTCCGCTGCTGAATCAAACCCTAATTACCTTCAATGGTATCAGAGCATGGTTTAACTCGAATCAAATATTGGTTAGGCCATAAGATGCGATGAATATTGATGATAAGTAGATCTGGAGTACAATAAAAAAAATCCGATTTTGAAATAAAATTATTTCAAGATAAACAAAATTCTGTTTTGTTTAAAATTTGTGAAACTGAATCAGTATACGATGGTGATTCAGTTGTATATGGTTGAATCTCCAGATCTGATACATATACGATATGGTTTAATCATATTTGTTTCTGTCATTATCATTGGGATTAATATTGATACGTTCAGATTGAATGATTAAAAGTCCAAATCATTTTAATTTGGATTTGATTAAGAGGTTTGATTATGAATTGGATAATCACCTTTATTATCATTTTCACTGTGTCTAGTTGTTTTAATCAAATCGTTGATATAAGATATTGAACTATAGATCTGTGATTGAAATAATTAGATAAT
Source organism: Allium sativum (assembly GCA_030737875.1). Lineage (NCBI taxonomy): Eukaryota > Viridiplantae > Streptophyta > Magnoliopsida > Asparagales > Amaryllidaceae > Allium > Allium sativum. Next base: position 178,454,713 of record CM060920.1, on the reverse strand, counting down.
ATTATTTCATCAAATTCTGGTAGGATTACTCCATAAATCTATAATGGCAATCTGCTATGACATTATCATTGCACTAGGTCCTTATTGCATAAAGTCCTTACAATTCTGTTATCTGTTCATACTGATATGCATGTAAACCCTAAAGGTTCTAGTTTAATTTTATCATCTAAGAGACTGTTAGATGATTTTGAGGCATAACTCGACATGATAAGTGTTAAGTCTTGATTATGTGAATTGATCATCTAATATATGCGATATTAGTTGATACAGTATATTTTATGGATAACTTGGTTAGTTTATCTAATGTTAAATCTGTATGCACCATTTTACCATGGTTCATTAACTTTTGGGATATATATATAAATATCTATGTTACCATATTGCACAGTATTATATTATTAACATATATGAACACAGATGATCATTAAATATTGAAAATAGTCGTAGTTTGATCAGATCTGTTCTGATCATGTAGGCCAAGCAAAACCAGTTACAAAACATCAGATTTGAATTGATTTATTATGGTTGATATAAGAGTAATATGCATACAAGAAAACTGATATAAACACATAAGATTTAGTCTGACTTAATCTTGTTTTGTATTTCAGTTACATGTGAATGTGCAATACTCAAGTTAATTTGTCAGATTTGATCTGTTTTACTTTTTTCAATATTATAGTCACATATATATGAATGAAACTGATATTAACATATCAGATATGATCTGATCTATCTTGTTTTATTCCAGATATGTATATATATGATGAACTGCAGTGGGTACATCAGATTTTGATCTGGTTCTCATGACTCATGCTCCAGTTTAATATTTGTAATAGATCAGTTGTGTACATATAACTTTCGGTCAGTAAGGCTATCCTCTAATTATATGTTAACATTGAATTGCTTTGAACTGTTCAGGAATGATCTGTCAATCTCTGATGTATATGTGTGTATCTGTATTCTGATTACAATGATTTCATCAGAATGTATCTGCTTATGTTAAAGTATGTTTGCTGTTGACGTTTCATGCATTATACTAATGCAAATATTTGAGCTGTAGCGGGTTATAATGCTTTTAGAAGTCCAGTATTACAATAATATTATCACATGGCATTTTGATAGTTAGTTGTTTTTCCATGTTGTTTATAAGATTTGGGATTCACGCTATGTACAATCATTATGATATTGAAAGTGATGGACTGCTATCTTGAATGATGGGTCTTCAATTTTATCTGTATGGGCTGAATTTTAATGGGCTGGCTATAAAGCAAATTGAATGGTCTCCTTTATTTTGTTTTGCAAAATTATCATCATTTTTTTTTTGCATTTTGCTAAAAGATGTTTTAGCCGAATTATTTTTGCATGAAGTACCGTCCTATGACAATATATATATATATATACAGATACATATATATATAATTCCAAATTAACACTATTGATTTTAGAATTCTTTATGTTATTTATTTTGGAATTAAAATTCATCGATCTAATATATTATATTTTAAAACTTGTGTAAATGACTTTTTTTGCCCATACGATTTTAAATCCCTATCAAAAACTATTGTTTATATTAAATCGCGGTGATGTCTTCCAGTAATATACTCATCACTGTCCAAAGTTACTAGTTGTAACTAACGCCAAAGCGTTGTACATCTTTTAACTTTGGTTATATGCGATGGAGTAAAATGTGGTGCTCTAACCTATTATTGGGTCTGATTTAACTAGGTTGCATAATACGATTATGGCCTAGGGACAAATAGCATGATTTATTTTATATTTTGAGAAAAAGAATAATACAGAACAAAATGTTCAACATGCAATCCAAAAATTATATAAGCGATATAATTGACATGAGATGTCTACCTAAAATGTTATGTTTTGAGTTTAGCCAAAGCTAGGTCAAGGCATGATTAGATGTGGATTTTGGAACACCAAAATATATATACATTTATATATTAAAATAGGGATGTTGATTTGAGTGGGAGCATATTTATTTATACATTTGTTTACTTAGCTATGCTCATTGTAGTTTTGATTGTCAAAATTATTTATTTCTATTTATTGTCTATTGTAGATTCTAAATGGCTAGCAACACCAACAATAATCTATCACTTAGGTCTGTTCTTGAAAAAGAAAAATTGAATGGAATAAATTTCCTAGACTGGCACCGTAACTTGAGGATTGTCCTCAAGCAAGAAAGGAAGCTATATGTACTTGATGGGCCTACTCCAGAGGCGCCACCAAGTACTGCACCCCGTGCAGAGATTAATGCTCATAAGAAACATCAAGATGATGCTCTTGATGTTAACTGTCTTATGCTGGCTACCATGAATCCTGTGCTTCAGAAGCAACATGAATTTATGGATGCCTACGATATGATCGAGCACCTTAAGAAGTTGTTCGAAGGGCATGCTCATCAAGAAAGGTATGACACGAGCAAAGCACTATATCACTGCAAGATGGATGATAAGGAACCCGTTGGTCCACACGTACTGAAGATGATTGGTTATATAGAGTATCTCGAGAGGTTAGGGTTTCCTTTGACACCGGAAGCTCAAACCGATCTTGTGCTCCAATCATTGAACAGTAAGTTTTCTTCATTTATTATGACCTATCTCATGAATGAGATTGAGAAGCCCTTGACTGAGTTATTGAGCATGTTGAGAACTGCTGAGAATAACATGAAAAAGGCAGAACCGACTGCCATGATGATGGTACAGAAGGAGACTGCTAAACCCAAAGCCAAGGGCAAGAACAAGAAAAGGCAGCTTAAGAAGACTGCTAATAAGACCAATTTCAAAAAGGGGTCAAAGCCTAAAGGAGGGGTTCCCAAAGAAGGTGATTGTCACCACTGCGGAAAGCCAGGTCACTGGAAACGCAACTGTTATGTTTATTCGGAAGAACTAAAGAAGAAGAAGGGAAGTTTGACTTCGCCCAATTCAGGTATAAATGTTATATATGTCAACTTATCTACTTCATCATCATGGGTATTAGATACTGGATGTGGATCACATATCTGTGTCTATTTGCAGGAGATGCAAAGGAGTAGAGACTTGGTAGAAGGAGAAATGGACTTGCGTGTTGGAAATGGAGCAAAAGTTGCCGCATTAGCCAAAGGAAGCTGCCACTTATCCTTACCAACTGGATTAGTTTTAAAATTAGAAGATTGTTATTTTGTGCCTTCTATCAAAACAAATATTATTTCTGTTTCTTGTTTGGACAAGTTAGGATTTTCGTTTATAATAAAGGACAGATGCTGTTTATTTTATTTGAATGAGATATTTTACGGAAGTGCACAGTTAGTTAATGGTCTCTATGTTCTTAATTTTGATATGCCAGTTTATAACATTAATACCAAAAGGATTAAATCAAATGATTTATCCAACATACCTTTTGCATTGTCGTTTAGGCCATATAAACGAGAAATGCATATCAAAACTCCATAAAGATGGAATTTTGGATTCATTTGATTTTGAATCATATGAAGATTGCAAATCCTGTTTATTAGGCAAGATGACAAAAGCTCCTTTCACTGGACACAGTGAACGGGCTAAGGATCTATTGGCCCTTGTACATAGTGATGTATGTGGACCAATGAGTACATCTGCTAGAGGTGGGTTCTATTACTTCATTACATTTACTGATGATTTCAGTAGGTACAGATATGTGTATCTTATGAGACACAAATCTGAATCCTTTGAAAAGTTCAAAGAATTAAAGAATGAAGTTCAGAACCAACTTGGTAAGAATATAAAAACTCTTCGAACAGATCGAGGAGGAGAATATTTAAGCCAAGAGTTTAATGACTATCTGAAAGAGTGTGGAATTGTTTCACAACTCACTCCACCGGGAACACCACAATGGAATGGTGTTTCTGAAAGGAGAAATCGCACCTTATTAGATATGGTACGGTCAATGATGAGTCATACAGATCTTCCAATAAGTTTTTGGGGTTTTGCCCTTACAACAGCTGCATTCATACTTAATAGAGTTCCCACTAAAGCGGTTCAAACCACACCATATCAGATATGGACGGGAAGATGTCTAAATGTCTCTTTTATGAGGATTTGGGGATGTGAGGCTTATGTTAAGCTTCTTAACTCTGACAAGCTCTGACCCAAATCGGAAAAATGCTATTTTATGGGATATCCAAAGGAAACAAAAGGATATTATTTCTATAAACCGTCTGAGCACAAAGTGTTTATTGCTCGAACTGGATTTTTCGTTGAAAGAGATCTAGTCTCTAATAATAATATCAATGGAAATAAAGTAGAACTCGAAGAAATTCGAGAACCACAAAATATGTCTGGACCTGAATATGAAATTGAGCAAGAACCACAAACTGTTGTGGAAACCGAACCTGCTCAAATTACACAAAGCATTCGTAGATATGGTAGAATACGTCATGAGCCTGATAGATATTTTGGATATCTAGTAACTCAAACAGGAGACGTAATGCTCATAGATCAAGATGAGCCAAATACATACCAAGATGCTATGAATGGACCAGACTCTGAAAGATGGCTTGAAGTCATGAAATCTGAAATGGATTCCATGTACGCCAACCAAGTGTGGACTTTGGTTGATCCACCTGACGGGGTAAAACCAATCGGGTGTAAGTGGGTTTTCAAGAAGAAAACCGACATGGATGGTAAAGTACAAACCTCTAAAGGCCGTTTGGTGGATAAAGGTTTCAAACAGGTTCAACGAGTTGACTATGATGAAACTTTCTCCCCAGTAGCTATGGTTAAATCCATTAGGATTATGCTTGCAATCGCAGCCTTTTACGATTACGAAATCTGGCAGATGGATGTCAAAACCGCATTCCTTAACGGGAATCTTATCGAGGATGTGTACATGACACAACCTGAGGGTTTTGTCAATCCAAAGGAAGCTAGAAAAGTATGTAAACTGCATCGATCCATATATGGATTGAAGCAAGCGTCTCGGAGTTGGAATCTTCGTTTTGATGAAACAGTCAAAAATTTTGGTTTCACTAAGAACGAAGATGAACCTTGTGTATACAAGAAAATCAGTGGGAGTAACATAATATTCCTAGTATTATATGTGGATGACATATTACTTATTGGGAATAATGTTGATTCATTACAAGCAATAAAGACATGGTTGGGGAAAAGTTTCTCAATGAAAGACTTAGGCGAGGCGTCCTATATTTTAGGTATTAAAATCTATAGAGATAGATCAAGAAAATTAATAGGCCTAAGCCAGAATACATACATTGATAAAGTGCTGAAAAGGTTTGGCATGCAAGAGGCAAAGAAAGGATACGTACCCATATCACATGGTATATCACTTTCTAGATCTCAATGTCCTAAATCATCAGATGATAAGGAACGCATGAAGATGATCCCTTATGCCTCGGCAATTGGATCAATCATGTATGCGATGTTATGTACTCGCCCAGATGTCTCGTATGCTTTAAGTATGACAAGTAGATTCCAATCAGATCCAGGTGAAAGTCACTGGACAGTCGTCAAGAACATTCTTAAGTACCTGAAAAGGACTAAAGATTCATTCTTGATATATGGAGGTGAAGAGGAATTAATGGTAAAAGGTTACACAGACGCTAGTTTCCAGACTGATAAAGATGACTTCCAGTCACAGTCAGGTTATGTGTTTTTCCTGAATGGTGCTGCTGTTAGCTGGAAAAGTTCAAAGCAAGAAACAGTCGCTGATTCGACCATGGAAGCTGAATACATTGCTGCTTCAGAAGCTGCTAAGGAAGCTGTTTGGATTAAGAAGTTCATCTCTGAACTTTCTGTTGTTCCATCCATTGTTGATCCAATAGATCTTTATTGTGACAACAATGGGGCCATTGCTCAGGCTAAGGAACCTAGATCACATCAACGATCCAAACACATACTTCGGCGATACCATCTCATCTGTGAAATTGTTGACAGAGGAGATATACATATCTGCAGAGTCCCAACGGATAATAATGTTGCAGACCCATTGACTAAAGCTTTGTCACAGCAAAAGAATGATAGTCACACTAGTTTCATGGGTATTCGATACACGAGTGATTGGCTCTAGTGCAAGTGGGAGATTGTTAGAATTTGTGCCCTAGAGGCAATCAGTTAGATGTGAATAATAATAACATTGTATATGTGATGTTATATTTTATTTGGAATAAAAGCTTCTGTTATGAATATATTTACTGTGTAAAATAAATATTACCATAATGGAAGTCCTTAGAATAGTAATACGGGATTATATAGTTCGAGTAAGACTGAACTTGAGATTATATGATATGTTAAGTATTATAATTCTTAAAAGTCCATAGTCGAGTTATATTGTTTACATAAGACAACAATAGAGCATTTAGACTAGTATGTTGATTGATTGATGATCACATCTCATTGATCATTGATATGCGGGATATTAATGTCGTAACATAAGTACGTATTGGTGAATAGCGTATTGGGCTGACCCACCATCAGAATAACTCTGTGGAATATAATTACCAGTATCATAAGTTATTTTGATAGTGACAGTGATGTAATGGTCCTCAGACCTGAAATCATTATAATTTTATTCGAAGACTTGTGTATTTTGATATCATCTAAAGTTATTCGTAACAGAGTATCGATAACGGTGATTGTTGGATACGTATCAAATAGATTGAAAGATTATGAATGATATAGATGGAATTTAACCCTACAATTATTTGTAGTGATATCCATGGGCCTCTTGATTGAGTTAGACTGTGAAATGCATGGTCGTGCTCAAATACTGATTTGTTTGAATAGTCTGCTCATCGATCAAGAAAAACGAATTAAATTATGAAGAGGATGATACGTTCCGTGCCTTGAGTTTAATTCTGGATATACTAGTTAAAAGGATTATATTACATCAACACACTGATCACAGAAAGGTTGGATCATTACTATTGCAGCTTGGGTAACGATGATGTGTTACTAGACGCCACTCATCGTTTGCAATTTGAATATTGCTTGAATTGTTGCCAACGCTGTCATAGCCTATAGGGTCACACTTACGTACGTTGTAAAAGGGTGAGGATATTTAAATAGAAGGGTTTATGACTAATTCTTCTATTTTAAAATAAGGATGAACATGTAATATGGAGGTATTCAAGTCGGCTATAATTATTATAAAGGGAAGGTCAGACCTTTGCCTTATCAACTAATTACAGCCGAACTCTTCAAAAACCCTAGATCCAATTAGCTAGTACTACCTCGTTCTTCCTCGATTCGATTTCGAGATCAACGTCAGTGGATTACCAATAGAGGCGCTCGAATTCAAGTGCTTGTGTTGATTCAATCTGAAGTTTAATTCAACGATCTAATTTAGGGCATCATTCGTTCTTGCTAATCAAAGAAGAAAGGTACCCTTTTTGATCTAATTCAGTTCGATTTTGTTAATTAGGGCTTCTGTTTTGTTGTTTCCGCTGCTGAATCAAACCCTAATTACCTTCAGAACTTCTGTCTTGACTCAAAAACTTCCAAGTATAAAAGAAGCATAAAAATAACAATGATATTCCCCAATAAAGAATAAACCAGCCATAGCAGTGGAAGAGAGAGTCCAAATAATACATTGACTATCTTCGAGCTTGGAAAGAAAATTGAGCTAAGTGGTAACATTTCCTCCCTGTGAACTTGGAGGGAAGGGGGAAACGGAAGAAAAGAGGCGAAACAAACTAGGTCAGACATAAGTCTGGTAAGTCCAGTGACTTTCAGCATATAAATAGGCAAAAACATCATGACATGAATAAACTGAATATAAGACAATATCGTGATAACAAGGATAACAAGATAACATACGATTAGCATAGATATGATAAGGCAAGATAAACTAAATGCGCTTCTACTCTTTCTCTGCTTCGCTACAACCTTGTTATTCTGATTTTTATATCTCTGCACCGCCTAACCAGTGTCCCAACTAGAAGTCTATATAAAATGATCATATGATAATGTGATCCCAATCCCCGCAATTGTGGTAGCCTTCAGGTGTACATCTATTGTGAGGATTCCACCTCAATCTACCTAATTGCCATGAATACGTTAGATGTACCCTTACTACCCTATCGATCGGCTCCCTACTAGTATTAATGTTCCATGTGTCTATGTCAGTCGGCCCTCTCTTGCGTATAGATACCCTGTGCTGGTCCCATCATAAGGTGTATCAGTCCCTATGATAGCAACCCGACACGATTCAAGATGCACAGTGTATAACTACTAGTACCCATTGCCTACTTTTTCCCACTCCGGAGAACGTGCATGCCCGTAATCCGTCAGAACCTACACTGACGTACCCCCTGCCGCTATTTTGACTACTTATAATCATCCCAGTAATCGTGCCCCACCCAGCCTAGTTTCTGGGTAACACCATACATCCATGTGGGTTACTACTGAAATGGGTCCCCGTTACTAGCGTTTCTTACTGGTTAAGTTTATGGGTCTATATTTACTAATATTACCCACCAATCCGATATGTACTTAACCCTCCCACTGATTCAAACATGTTTACTTAATGGTTAAGTTTGTGGGTCTATATTTACTAATATTACCCACCAACTCGATATGTACTTAACCCTTCCACACATTATGTAATATTAGTAAAGTGTTGTCCATCCATGTCAAGTTAACCCACCCGCTCATCATGTCATGTTGGTTAAGTGTTTCTTATTAACCCTTTTCACTCGTCATGTTGGATTGGTTAAGTGTTTCCTACTAACTTAACCCTGTTCATTCATCATGTTATATTGGTTATGTAACACCCCGTATTTCTATTAACACTAATGTTCACAAATTAAAGAATAACTAATCTCAGACATTAGAATTAAGGGAAACAGTTTGCGCCATTGTGTTCGTCTCAGAATTTTGGTTGAGATAGAGTCTGATTTTGCGTTAATTGGACTACGTATGAAGAAGTTATGGCCATTGGAAGTTTAAAAAATTCAAAACAGATTTCAAAAATTTGAAAATTCAGAGTCAGATGGGCTAGGCGGGAATTTACCCACCAAGGCCAGGTCGACCATAGGGTTGACCTGGGGGTCGACCTGCCCTGACCAGGTCGACCATAGGGTCGACCTGCCCCCCGGGCAGATTTGAATTATGACCTGTTAATGACTAGACGCTGACTCATTAGGGTTTCTGATAAGCTCTGGTTGGCTGGGATTAATTCTGGGTTGATCGGACGGCTTAAACTAATCCTAAACTCTATAAAAAGACATGTAGACTCAAACCCTAAAATCAAAACAAAATTAGATTCATGGCCTCCATGCCGCCACCTAGCAACTCAGCATAGCCGCCACCCATTAGAGAGGAAGAAAGCTAATCTAATTCAATTCTTTTCAACTTTAACAACGAATCTTCTTCAACGGAAAGCTATTACAACTTCAAAACTCGGAATTCAGAATTCAGACTTTCTCTGAATTGTGAGTTCGATAATTTTAATAAAATAATTAGCAAATTAATTAGATTGAGTTATGATGTGGACTATTTGGACATGATGTGAATTATTGACCGCATGTTATTATTCATGTAGTAAATTGTGATGTTTATGTTGTAAATTCTATGATGCTATCTTGTAAAGTTGTGATCATCTATGTTGTAATTTTATGATTGGCTTATGTATAATCGAATCATCATGTTGTTCATATGTTAATTTGGTTATGTTGATTCATATGATAAATCATAAGTATGTATGCAAGTTTAGATTTTTATCAAAACATGAATCATATGGAAGTTGGGAAAAAATTATATGTAACCTTATATGCTTCATGACATCTATTTTAGATCTAAAGTTAGGCTATGACATGTGTGAGTTATATGCCAAATTCTACATGCTAGTTTATATGTTTAGATGTAAGTTTATACCATTGTTATGTTGCCTAAATCACATATGCAAGTTTATATGAATACATGTGTTTGAAAATGAATCATGTTATGCAAGTTTGTGGTTACTGCCTATGCAAGTTTACACCTTTAGATGTAGATCTATGACATACATGATTTATGCAAGTTTGTGACCATTATCTAAACAAGTTCACACCTTTAGATTTGGATTTATGACATATGTAGTTTTATGCAAGTTGTAACTTTGGCCTATGCAAGTTTTAGATGTAGAACATCGTTCACACATGCAAGTTCACCCCTTATGTTTAGATCTAATTTTAATTATATGTATGTTGTGATGTTTTCTCTTTATTCCATGAGTTAGACTATTCGAGTCTAATGTATATTTTATGTTAAACGAATAAACGTACAACGTGGGGTAAGGGGATAATATTAAAAAGATTTAATTGGCATAAATGCCTTAAAAGGCATAAAATAAATTTGTGATAAAACTATATGATTTTACATACCATAAATAGATGGACATAATTGAGTCAATTATGGCCATAGTTAAATTTGGAATTAATTGATAATTTGAATAGGGAAAGTAACTCAAATCGGGGAATGATTAATTAGGAGTAATTAATCGTCTAAGACATGAGGTTAGGCTCTTTTGTAGTGTAAGACTGCCCGGACCCGCCCAACAAATCCAGCTGCCACAAATGCCAGTCTAATGTGGGAGGTCTTAGGCACAAATTAAATACGAAACAATTGTAAAGACACGAGCTTAGGTGGATAGCTTGTGTCAAGTAATGGGGGGCCATTTCAACCAGTAACCCATACGTATCTTTGTTGGCTCGACCCAAGTCGAGGACGAGACACGCATACTAGGCTTGACTATAAGAGGCCAAAACGGGTTAGCGGTGGCAACGCAAGTCCAACGGGTTTATATGCGTGTGTGGAACCGGGCTGGTAGGTAAGACATTGTTGCATCGTGTAGGTATAAGCCGTGCATTATTTGTGGTATGGGGTTGCCACTTTGGGGAGTGATACACCCCACTATGGGGCCAGCACAGGTATCTACGAGTTAGGGAGTCGATCGCTTGGGGCTAGTGGGTACACCCAGTGGAAATAGGGGCAGGCGGCACCTATGAAGGCAGCTAGGGGTGCACGAAACTACCAATATCATTATTAAGTCTGTAGGCGAGATCAACCTTAGGGTGACTAGTGGTGGTGCAGTATAGCAATTATCTTATAGTGTTGGTATAGTTTAGTAATTATCTTATAGTGGTTTAGGTGCGCTTTAACGATTTCGTTGTTCATCTTGTTTCCTTGTTTACTCTGCCATACTCAATGGTTCATGGTCATTTCCTGATTTTCCAACTTATGCCTTAGCCTAGTTACTTTGGTAATTATATTGTTAAAGTTATCGCACTCGCCAGACTTTTTGTCCGACCCCCTTTGTTTCTCCCTCTTTTCTTCCTCCCCCCAGGTGCTCAGGTTGGAACTAGCACCAGTGGAGATTGATCTTGGACAGCTGTATCACTTGCTTTTAGAAGATTGCTTGGATCGCTGAAGTAAAGTTCAGTCTCTCTTTTATTTATGGCTATTTTGTATTGGGGATTATGTCTTTCAGTTTATGTACTTTGATTTAGTCAAGATGGATATTATGTACTTTGACTCTGGTTTTGATGATGTAATCAAACTTATGTATTTTCCGCTGCATTGAAAAAAAGTTTTAATTTTTCAAGTACTGTTTATATCTGTCTTGTTGTTAAGTTTCTGTTCTATACTCACTTAAAACGCTCCATAGAAGTTAATGCGTTCCCTTTGTGAGTGACATTAATGGACGTGGGGTGTTACACGTGGTATCAGAGCTGAAGGTTACTAGAACAGATATGAATTTTGAAAAGTTGTTTTTCAAAAACAATTTTTATAAAGAAGTACCTTCAAAAGTATGTTTTAAAGAAAGTATTTTCAAGAGAAAATCTTATTTTAGAAAGCATAACCCCAAGGGCCATATATCTTTCCTTCGGTTCTTTTGTATTGAATCTTTCCTTTTTCGTTTCAGCATGTCTGAAGCATCTGAGATACCAGAGGGTGTTCATGTACCCGGTTGGTTTCGTCAATATCTCGAGGCTAGGCCCGCCACCGCAGGTCCAGCAAATGCTCCTCCTCCTCCTCGCGTCGATACTTTCGCAAAAATATGTAAGGACTTTAGGGCAATGGGTGGAAGACCTTTTCACGGAACGGAGACATTTGTTGAAGCTCGAAACTGGCTAAAGGAGGTGGAAGAATTATTTGGAATCTTTGAAGTGGATAATGGAAGAAAGGTCCAGTTAGCTGCCTGGCTAATAAAGGATGTGGCCTCGTTTTGGTGGGAGGTCACTAATGGAGGACGTCCAGTCGATTCATGGCCAGATTTTAGGCAGAGGTTTGAGGCGAAGTTTCTCTCACGGGCTGAAGAGAATCTATACATGGAAAGGTTTCTAGCATTGAAGCAAGGGAATCTATCGGTGAAAGTGTACGTCAACAAATTCAATCAATTGGCAAGATTTGGCTTGGACTTGGTGAATACTCCTGAAAAGAAGGCCCTGAGATTTGTTAAGGGTTTGAACGAGCCGCTTCATGGGTTAGCTATGACCCACATCCCCATGGGGGCTACCTTTGAGAGACTAGTTGACATGGTACTTATGCATGAAGAGGAGAAGGGCGCCAACGCTAATAAGGCACCCGAGAAGAAAGGGGATCAAAAGAAGCCGCAACAGCAACAATAGAACAAGAAAGGTGGCAAAGGCAACAATGGTAAGGGAAAGAAAAGATGCTTTAACTGTGGGACACCCGGCCATCTAAGCAAAGATTGTAGGAAGAAAAAGAAGACTGGTTGTTTCCACTGTGGCGAAGCGGGACATCTGATTAAGGACTGCCCAAGGAAAGGGCAGAGGGCAGGGTCTACCTCGGGAGGACAGGAGCAGGCTCTTATGGCACTAGGGCAGGCAAGGGGACAAGTTCGGGCTCTCGTGGTCCCACCGCTGCAAAAACGAGGTAGAGCAATTTCCGTTGAAAGTTTAGTTTTTCTGTTTGATCATCCTGTTCGTACTTTATTCGATTCTGGCGCATCACATTCGTTTATCTCTACATCATTAGTTGAAACACTGCACCTAGATACTAGTCTTGTTACTAATCCCTTAGTAGTCTCAAATCCTACTGGTTTTTTGGCTCATCTTTCTATGATTTGTCGGGATTTGAGAGTGTTTATCTTGGGCGTTGAGTTCGAATGCAATGCTTTTGTTCTTGGTTTATGGGCTACGGTTTAATTCTAGGTATGGATTGGCTTACTAGATATAGGGCCATCCTAGATTGTGAAAGAAGGGTAGTTAGATTGTTGACTCGTTTTGGAAAGAGCCTTGATATTTCTTGTGACCCTTGAGGTCCAGTAATGCTTAGCTACCTAGAATCCCTTGACGCATCCGATGATAATTTACATTCTGTTCCCATAGTCCGTGAATATGTTGATGTCTTCGATGAGGTGAGGGGTTTAACCCCAAAATGTGAGGTAGACTTTCGAATATATCTAGTAGATAATGCAAAGCCAGTTGCATTACCAGTGCGCCACATGGCACCAAGAGAGAGAAGAGAGCTCAGTAAGCAAGCGAAGGAATTGCTTGAGAAGGGGTTCATCAGACGTAGTATATCGAAGTGGGGTGCTCCAGTAGTATTTGCCACGAAGGCGAATGGGTCCCTTAGACTTTGTGTGGACTATAGAGAACTTAATAAGCTTACTAAGAAGAATAGACACCCACTGCCGAGGATTGACGATCTCTTCGATCAGTTAGTTGGCGCCTCAGTGTTTTCGTAGTTGGACTTAGCCACCGGTTTCCATCAGTTGAGGGTGGCTGAGGATAGCATAGACAAGACTGCCTTTAGGACTCCAGACGGTTTCTTCGAGTGGCTTGTGATGCCCTTCGGTTTGACAAACGCCCCCGCATACTTTGTTGACTCGATGAGTAGGGTGTTTAGGGAGTACCTTAATAAATTCGTGGTAGCCTTTGTAGACGACGTCTTGATCTTTTCCAAAAACGAGGAAGAGCATGCCCTACATCTTAGGGAAGTGTTGGAGACTCTTCGAGCGCATAGCCTTAAAAATAAATTTTCTAAATGTCACTTTTGGAGGAAGGAAGTGTGATTCTTAGGGCACGTTGTTTCCAAAGAAGGGATAGCCGTGGATCCCGCAAAGGTAGTGGCCATCCAAGATTGGAAGGTTCCTAAAAATGCTACTGAGGTGAGGAGTTTCTTAGGGTAAGCTGGCTACTATAGGAAGTTTATCAAAGATTTCGCAAAAATATCAGCCCCATTAACACGCTTGACGAATAAGAACATAGTTTTCACATGGGACGTAGATTGTGATGATGCGTTCCAACGTTTAAAGAGAGCTTTGACCACAGCCCCAGTCTTAGTCTTGCCAGATGGGAGTAAGCCATTTACCGTTTATACGATGCTTATGGGACAGGACTAGGCGTAGTCTTAATGCAAGAGGAGCCTATGGTGGAAGGCAGTTGAGAGTGCATGAGAGAAATTACCCTACACATGACCTAGAGTTGGCTGCTATTGTCTTTGCGCTTAAGTCTTGGCGTCATTATCTTCTTGGCGAGAAATTCGAATTGTTCACTGACCACAAGTCGCTAAAATACTTATTCTCTCATAAGGACTTGAACTTAAGGTAGCAAAGGTGGATGGAATTCTTAGAATCCTACGATTTCGAGACAGCATATACCCCTGGCAAGGGTAACGTGGTGGCAGATGCCTTTAGTAGAAAAAAGTTGTCCTTGAGTCCGTTGTTTGTTGAGCGGCGAAGCTTAGAGTTCATCTCTATGTTTGACTTTAAACCTTTCGTTGACTTCGTACCCGGTTTACTAGCATCCTTAGAGGTCAGACCTACACTTTTGGGACGGATTAGCGAGGCACAGCGAGACGACCCACAGTTGGTTGAGTTAGTAGAGAAGCTCAAAGGAGGGGAGTCATCGAGCCATCTCCATAGGTATACCCTAGATGATAAGGGTTGGTTACGTAGGGATGGTAGACTTTGTGTACCAAAAGACGAGGACCTAAGGAAGACCATTCTTGATGATGCACATCGTTCGAAGATGACCATCCATCCCGGCGGGGACAAGATGTACATGGACATGAGACGAGTTTACTTTTGGGCCGGTATGAAGAAGGACGTGGCCGAGTTTGTCGCGGGATGCTTGGTGTGCCAACAAGTAAAGGCAGAGCAAAAGAAGCCCGGTGGATTGCTTCACCCATTGGAGGTCCCACAATGGAAGCGGGAAAGTGTCTCGATGGACTTTGTTGACGGGTTACTGAGATCGAGGAAGGCTAATACGGGAATTTGGGTCGTGGTAGATATAGACTTACTAAGAGTGCCCATTTCATTCTCGTAAAGATTAAGAGGACTGCTCCATGGTTAGCCTCTGTATACATTCGAGAGATAGTTCGTTTGCACGGTGTTCCTTCTAGCATAGTGAGCGACCGCGATCCTATCTTCACTAGCGAATTTTGGAAGAGCTTGCAAGAGGCGGTAGGGACTCCGTTATGTTTGAGCACTGCGTATCATCCTCAGATGGACAACCAAACATAGAGGGTAAATCATATTCTAGAGGACCTATTGAAGTTGTGTGTCTTAGATTTCAGAGGTACGTGGGAGGAACATCTTCCGTTGGTGGAGTTCGCATATAATAACAGCTTTCAGTCTAGCATTGGCATGGCACCGTTCGAGGCTCTTTATGGACGGCCGTGTCGTTCGCCTACATGTTGGTGGGAGTCTACATATAAGATCTTACTTGGGCCCGATATGATTAGAGAGACTTCAGAGAAGATCGATCTGATTTGAAGAAGGATGAAGACGGCGCAAGATAGGCAGAGATCTTATGCGGACAAGAGGAGGACAGATCTTGAGTTTGATATTGGGGACATGGTCTTTGTCAAGGTGTCTCCATTACGGAACGTCGTTCGCTTTGGGTCCGTTGGGAAGTTAGCACCAAGGTTCGTAGGGCCGTTTCCTATTAAGGAGAGGATTGGGCAGATGGCTTATAGAGTGGAGTTGCCCGAGAGACTCAGTGGTGTACACGACGTATTCCATGTATCACATTTGAGGAAGTGCTTGCACGAGACCGCGGAAGTGGTAGAGCCGAGCTTTCTTAGAGAGGTGGGGATAGAGCGTGATGCGACGATTCGACGAGCTCCTACGTGCATTCTTGGGTCGGAGGTTAAGAAGTTGAGGAATCGAGAGGTCAAGCTAGTCAAAGTGCAATGGGGAGATGATGAGAGCAATGCTACTTGGGAGACGGAAGAGAAGATGCGTTCATTGTACCCTTTTCTTTTCGAGGGTATGTCTTTTAATTTCTCCTTTATCGCTTAGCTTGTACTTATCTTATCTTTAGTATGTCCTCTCGCTAGTATCTTTGACCTTTAGATAGGGTATTCCTATGGTTGAAACATGTTTTTGAGACAAGTTATGTATGATGGATGCAAGTGTTTGCTAGTGGTTGCTCGTGGATGCATATACACACACTTTAGGCACTAGATCGGCTTTGTCACTTCATATTGCATATTGCATATAAATGTGTGTGCATATTTAAAGCTAATGGATGCATAATGGTTGCGCTATCATATGGATGCGGCATTTTGGTGAATGGTTGTGCACGCATGTAGAAGTAATATGTATCGATAGGGTTCTTCGCATACATAATGGACACATGGCATTATCATGGTTTGCATTAAAGAGGTCAACTGAATCAGCAGACCGCCTGATTTCTCATTAGATAAGGAACATATACACGCACTTCTTGCATATGTTCATACATCATTAGAAATTTTTAAGGACAATGGATGCTTGTGTTTGATGGTTGAGTAGATGGTTATTTGGATGGTAGGATATGCATTCTCCTTAACTTGAAGATTTCGGGGGCGAAATCCTTTAAGGAGGGGAGAATGTAACACCCCGTATTTCTGTTAACACTAATGTTCACAAATTAAAGAATAACTAATCTCAGACGTGAGAATTAAGGGAAACGGCTTGCGCCATTGTGTTCGTCTCGGAATTCTGGTTGAGATAGAGTCCGAGTTTGCGTGAATTGGACTTCGTATGAAGAAGTTATGACCATCGGAAGTTTCAGAAAATTCAAAACAGATTTCAAAATTTGAAATTTCAGAGTCAGATGGGCTAGGCGGGAATTTTCCGCCAGGGCCAGATCGACCTGAGGGTCGACCTGCCCTGATCAGGTCGACCATAGGGTCGTCGTGCGGGTCGACCTGCAACCCCCCCTCCCCGGGAAGATTTGAATTATGACCTGTTAATGACTAGACGCTGACTCATTAGGGTTTCTGATATGCTCTGGTTGGCTGGGATTAATTCTGGGTTGATTGGACGACTTAAACTAATCCTAAACTCTATAAAAAGACATGTAGACTCAAACCCTAGAATCAAAACAAAATTAGATTCATGGCCTCCATGCCATCACCTGGCAACTCAGCATAGCCGCCACCAATTAGAGAGGAAGAAAGCTAATATAATTCAATTCTTTTCAACTTTAACAATGAATCTTCTTCAAGGGAAAGCTATTACAACTTCAGAACTCAGAATTCAGAATTCAGACTTTCTCTTAATTGTGAGTTCGATAATTTTAATAAAATAATTAGCAAATTAATTGGATTGAGTTATGATGTGGACTATTTGGATATGATGTGAATTATTGACCGCATGTTATTATTTATGTAGTAAATTATGATGTTTATGTTGTAAATTCTATGATGCTATCTTGTAAAGTTGTGATCGTCTATGTTGTAATTTTATGATTGGCTTATGTATAATCGAATCATCATGTTGTTCATATGTTAGTTTGGTTATGTTGGTTCATATGATAAATCATAAGTATGTATGCAAGTTTAGATTTTTATCAAAACATGAATCATATGCAAGTTGGGAAAAAATTATATGTAACCTTATATGCTTCATGACATCTATTTTAGATCTAAAGTTAGGCTATGACATGTGTGAGTTATATGCCAAATTCTACATGCTAGTTTACATGTTTAGATGTAAGTTTATACCATTGTTATGTTGCATAAATCACATATACAAGTTTATATGAATACATGTGTTTGAAAATGAATCATATTATGCAAGTTTGTGGTTACTGCCTATGCAAGTTTACACCTTTAGATGTAGATCTATGACATACATTATTTATTCAAGTTTGTGACCATTATCTAAACAAGTTCACACCTTTAGATTTGGATTTATGACATATGTAGTTTTATGCAAGTTGTAACTTTGGCCTATGCAAGTTTTAGATGTAGAACATCGTTCACACATGCAAGTTCACCCCTTATATTTAGATCTAATTTTAATTATATGTATGTTGTGATGTTTTCTCTTTATTCCATGAGTTAGACTATTCGAGTCTAATGTATATTTTACGTTTAACGAATAAACATACAACGTGGGGTAAGGGGATAATATTAAAAAGATTTAATTGGCATAAATGCCTTAAAAGGCATAAAATAAATTTGTGATGAAATTGGTATGATTTTACATACCATAAATAGATGGACATAATTGAGTCAATTATGGCCATAGTTAAATTTGGAATTAATTGATAATTTGAATAGGGAAAGTAATTCAATTTAGGGAATGATTAATTAGGAGTAATTAATCGTATAAGACACGAGGTTAGGCTCTTTTGTGGTGTAAGACTGCCCGGACCCGCCCGGCAAATCCAGCTGCCACAAATGCCAGTCTAATGTGGGAGGTCTTAGACACAAATTAAATATGTAACAATTGTAAAGACGCGAGGTTAGGCTCGTTTGTGGTGTAAGACTGCCCGGACCCGCCCGGCAAATCCAGCTACCACAAATGCCAGTCTAATGTGAGAGGTCTTTATGAGGTTACGGTCTTAATGAATTAAGAAACACTTAACCAGATAAACATGTAGTGGGACATGAGGGGGTTAAGTGGGTGCCTTGGGTGGCATGTGGTATCTAGTGGGTGCCTTGGGTGGCATTTGAAATACGATTAGAAATACTTAACTAAAATTGAAACATGTAAGTAAACATGAATAAGAAGTGGGTTAAGTGGGATGTACTAGAGGGGACCAAGCTTAGGTGGATAGCTTGTGTCAAGTAATGGGGGCCCATTTCAACCAGTAACCCATACGTATCTTTGTGGGCTCGACCCAAGTCGAGGATGGGACACGCATACTGGGCTTGACTGTAAGAGGCCATTAATGATTTAGATTAACTTTGAATCGAGTTAGATTAACTTTGAATGGAGAATTGATTTGATTTGATCTTCATGTTGTTGGAGAATGATGAAGCAAAGTTAGGAAGCCATTAATGATGCTTTAGAAGGTTTTAGAGAGGTGTAGGAATGGTTTAGGCAACCCTTCGGCATCAAGAAATCGGTCCCATGATTTGTAGAGCAAGGAGCTATTTATAGAAGAAGTTTGAAGGTAGTGGCAGTTTCGTAATTATGGGGTACAGAGTTTGGATCGGGTAGTAACTTGGATGGGGAGTTAACTTGGATCGGGCATACATTTGAATCAGGCATAAATTATTTATAGAAATTCCACCGCTTTAAGTAATGTACCAACCCAAATCAATTTATTAAATATCGATCCAATTCTCTTCACTACACTGATCCACTTCCATATTAAAGTCATCTCCTCCGCACCTTTTAACATGCCGATCCATTTATAAATGACAAGAATACCATGTGCTGCTTTGATACTTTATACCGATCCAGTTTTGTAACTTAAATGTCTCGATCCAATTTTCTTGTCATGTACCGATTCAAAACCATACCGTTCCAAACTGTTTTCTGCTGCGCTCACTCATTCAATTTGAGCAGTGCTGATCCAAACTTAGATCAACATACCGATCCATTTGCAAATAATGGGAATGCCACGTGTTTACCTTTCATTTAGTAACCGATCCAAGTGTTGACAGTTAGAAATATTGTTCCATAATAACATGTTTACTGAGATCGTGTATATTACTTTATATAGTCCGATCCATGTATGAAAAATAGACTGATCCACATGATTGCTGCATGCAACTCATGTCTTGTCTTTTAACGTTAAGGCCATTTGATGGATTGTCATCAATCCAAACATGCTTTACCTATATGTACTAAACACACGTTCAATTCATGTCCTTTGGCTCATTTCCTTTTGCTTGTGTGCTATTCACATGCCCAATTGTAAGGACATTTTCCCTTTCTGCATGTTCATGAAAACATTAACCTTTCATGTTAGAATGCAACTTGTTGGTCACGTCACGTGGCACTTTGGATGTCATTAATACTATGCTTTGCAATTCTATATTCAGGTGCCACTTTTATATTATTTTATCAATCCATAAATTCATATCCTTGTCCTTGCGTTTGCATGCATACACCATGTCGGTCCACTCATGAAACTTAATGTCGACCCGCCTCATTTTGGAACTGGCCAATCCAACCCAATGCTTTTGCACTGAGCGTCCGACCCGGTCCATTAATGTTGTCCGATCCGATCCGTTCTAAAGTGACCGATCCGGTGTCTCGACACTAGCCGACCGGTCCATATAACCGAGGTCGATCCAATGCTTTGACGAATAGACCGACCCGCTATGGTGAGGCCGATCAACATTTGCGACCGACCCGATCTGCTCTGAATAGCCCGAATCAGCATTTTAAACTGTGTTTTAACAGGGTTAACATTTGCCCCTCGAAGCCTGTATTTTTTGCTTGCGAGAAATGCGGGCTTAGAAATAAACATTGCTGTTGATATATTCTGCATTGAGATCCAATTATGGCCTTTTGTCTTGCTATGACGATCCATGCTTTTAATCCATATGCTTCGTGTTATTTGTTTTGTAATTAAAACAATCACTCATGTAATTTTGGACTTATACTCACCGTCTACTGTCCATATCGATGGTGGATCAGTTAATAATTAAAAATCATATATTGCGAATCATATTTTGAATTGAATAAAATATATGCACAGATTTGTTCTACTCAGCGTTATATAACTCGCAGAATATTATCTGTACAAATACGATATTCGAATTCAAAATCGCATTTAATGCTTAAAATCAGCTAATCGACTAGAGTCGACTGTGGATTTCAAGCTTTATCGCTTTATGACTTATATGATGGCATAAGATATTTCTCATTTGAGAAATACGTATATGTGATTATTCTCTGTTTCTCTTCAGAGAATTTTTTTTGATTATTGGTGCCCCGGCTTTGGAGGCCATTTCTATTCTTCACTGCGGAAAAGGATTTTTATAGCTTAATGTTTGTCCTGTTGATCGGTTTTGACGTTGAAGACTCCGTTGGATGCCCCATGTTTTGGAGAGGTCATTTCAATCCAACAGTTATCTTCTCCCGTTGACTGAGTCGATATTACCAGGTTCATTGAGCGTTGTGTATTTCTCTTATGGAAATGATTCTTGGTTGTCGCATCGTTTCGCAGTGCGAACTCCCGCAAAGTTTGGGTGAGGGGTGAGTTTGCATCGATCAACAGAGCGAACATCATTCTTCGATCGGAGTCACTTAACTTGGTGAGTGATCGCTGCCCGACTACGGTGCCCTGGACTCTCGCGATCCTTTGGGATAAGGTTAAGGTTGAGCCGATCCATGGAGCGGGCATCAGTCATCGGTCGGAGTCACTTAACTTGGTAAGTGATCGCGGCCCGACTGAAGCATCCTGGACCTCCATAATCATGAGGTAAGGTTGAGCTGATCCATGGAGCGGGCTTCAGTCATCGGGGGGAGTCACTTAACTCGGTAAGTGATCGCTGTCGGACTGAAGCATCCTAGACCTCCATGAACCATGAGGTAAGGTTGAGCTGATCCATGGAGCGAGCATCGGTCATCGGTCAGAGTCACTTAACTTGGTAAGTGATCGCTGCTCAACTGAGGCATCCTGGACCTCCATGAACCATGAGGTAAGGTTGGGTTGATCCACAGAGCGGGCATCAGTCATCGGTCGGAGTCACTTAACTTGGTAAGTGATCGATGCCCGACTGAGGCATCCTGGATCTCCATGAAACATGAGGTAAGGGTTAAGGTTTCATCGATCCGCAGAGCGAACCCCAGTCATCGGTCAGAGTCACTTAACTCGATAAGCAATCGCTGCCTGATTG
Source organism: Allium sativum (assembly GCA_030737875.1). Taxonomy (NCBI): domain Eukaryota; kingdom Viridiplantae; phylum Streptophyta; class Magnoliopsida; order Asparagales; family Amaryllidaceae; genus Allium; species Allium sativum. Next base: position 178,432,703 of record CM060920.1, on the reverse strand, counting down.
AGGTGCCCTAGACTCCCGCAAACCTTTAAGGTTTTGGATCCATGACTACTTGCTTACTTCCTGAGCGTTTAACTTATCGAGACTTTCTCGGTCTACCATTGAATCAGTGTTATCGGGGTTGTCCCACTTGGTCAGGTTGTGAGGAAGCAAGCGCTCGTCAGATAGCCTATAATGAGAAATCGTCTATTAGCAAATTTTTCGTATAAATTTGGCGAGTCAGAGATTTATATGGGAAAGTAATGCATCATTCATAATGTCGTTGTTTGGTACACTGCATGTAAATCATCACAAATATTTACAAGAAAATAGAACACAGAAAAGAGTAAAGTAATGCAGGAAGTAAAGTAAATGTGATAGAGATCGCTTATTTTCAACTGTAGATATTAGATCATCATCAACGGTCATCAGTTGATTATCAGCCTTGGCATAGCATGAGCAGAAGCTACGTTGCTTGGACCGGATTGTTCATTTGATGCCCCTTGCTCCTAGATAGTCGTAGAAGGATTTTCATCTTGAGAATTTTTCATATACTGTTGCAAACGGTTCTTCTTAATCAGCTATTCATTTAATGATCTCAGTTGTCTGCACTCGTTGGTGTTGTGACCTGGCTGATTGTGAAACTGACAACACTTCCCAGATTTGGTCAGATGGTCATTCATTCTCATTGGCCGAGGCTCTGGATAATCTTCTGCATCCTTTGTGGAAAGATAAATGTTCTCAGGAGTATCATTCAGAGGTGTTAAATCAGATGAGTCAAGAGGACGAAATTTTTTATTAGCTTTGTTGTCGTTTCCGTTGTTGGCCCGCTTCTACCCCTGCGTACTCTCCTGATTAGGTTGAATAGCTGCACTTTTAGGAGCTTCAAGGAGTTGGTTAATACCAATGATCTGAAGAGGTATAGGATTATCATCCACCCTCATGTACTTCTTATAGAACTTGTCAAGCGTAGTTGGTTCCTTTATCTTTATCCACTTCCCGAATTCGCTTGCTTTGTCTATAGCATTGAGTAAAGCCATGAGAATTATGCATGGGTCTAGATTCCTCACTTTAGACAAGAAAACATTGAATCGATTGAGGAAGGGTTTGACAGTTTCCCCTGGCTTCTACTTCATTGCTGAGAGAGTTATAGCGTCCTTGGCTTTGGTAGCATACAAGCGGAACTGCTCCTTGAACTTTTTGGTTAGGTCAGAGAATCGATCGATAGACTTGGGTGGTAGCTTCATGAACCATAATGACGCAGCACCTTCTAAGTAGAAAGGAAAATATGTGCATCTCATCTCGTCATTTGCTTTAGCCGCACTCATATGCCACTCATATTTAAATAGGAAGTAGTTGGGATCAACGAGGCCGTTGTATGGAGACAAAGTCAAAGGATTAAATTTCTTTGGACATTCTGCTTCGAGGATCCTTTTGGTGAACGGAGTCCTATCGGGGTAGAAGTCCCATTCTCTTTCGTCATCTTTGCTAGCTTGATTCTTTTTCATGACTCGTTCTATCATATCTGAAATGTATTCTTTGGTGTTATGGCGCCCTGTGAAGCTGAGCTCTTTACCAAATGTTTGTCTAGGCATATGATCTAGATTAGAGAGCTTAGGTGCTTTGCCTTCTCGGCGAGGCGGTACCCCCGTGATAGGGTTAGCGATCTTTCGAGCATCCACTTCGAAATGATTCTTAGCTTTTGATCTCAATTCTTCGATGTTAGCTTCGTCCCTATCATTTGCCCAATCATAATTGTCTTCCATATTGTCATTGCGGTTATGATCGGAGGCGGGCGATTTATCACTCTCTTTGAGATCCACATGCACTTTCGGAGGGGTTGGATTTGATCGAGCATTAAGAATGGCGTCAAGTTTCTCCATCATCATTTTAGTAGAGGCATCCATTTAGTTTTTGACGTTGGCAATAGCGATTTTTAATTCATTTCCAGTCACATCGGCTCCGCTTTCTGAATTTTCGCCAACTTCAAAGTGGTTTGCGAGCAGTGTTTCTTTATTAGCAACATCATAGCTTCTACCACGGTTTTTCTAACGGTCTTCTTAGACTTGGCCATAATTTTGAAGAAGGATGCGACATCAGCAATCCCTTTTCTATTTTCTAGATCTAAATCACAACGGATCTATGCAAATCTTAGATCTCTTATCGAAATAAGGTTAGTCCTATATCTGGTCTATTTTTCAAATCCCTTCTCTTTCCTTCCCTTTCTCTTTTAGTAAAAACTATAAATCTATAATGGTTAGGTTCTGAATCTAATTAGGAGAAAACTATGGGAGGATTGATCTGGATCAAATCCAGGATTTGGAAAGCTTACGAGGTGAGTGGATTTAGGCCATATTATTTTAGATAATGGTATATTACCGTTTAGCATTCCCTATTATGACAAATTGGAAAATGACATGTTAAGATGCCTAGACATATGCTAATAATGATTAAAGTGGTGCAAATGACATATGGGAATGATTAGCATGATATAACGTCAAATTGTTAATATGAATAATTCATATATTGAATCAGTTGAGATGTTGGAATGTTTACATGTTATAATACTAATTTGAACATGTGGGAAAAATTCATATATTGAATTAGTTGGAGTGCTGAAAAGGTTTACATGTAAATTTTTCCTAATTATATACAGGGAATAATTGGAGTATGTATATGATTATATGGATTCATGTTAATATAGAATTGAATAAATAAATATGGGTTTGGTGTATCAACCAAATTATGTTTAAAATCTTAAATTGGATCATAAGAATAAAAAAACGATTTGGACGCAAATGGGATCTTATGTAAAATATGAATTGGCATAATTTGAATAATTCGAATTTGGACATAAATATACCATGAATATAATTAGGTAAATGGGCATGAGCACCTATAAAGGCATAGGTATGATTAATTGATTAATAATGAATGCCTAGGGTTACAATTAGAAATTATAATTGTACTTATAACACGAGGTTAGGTTGCATTAGTGGTGGAAGTCTGCCCGGACCCGACCGGCATATCCAGCAACCACTAACGTTGAACCTAATGTGAGAGGTCTAAGTGCGCAAATACGAGACGGGCTATGACACGAGGTTAGGCCCAACTTATGGAAGAATTCTGCCCAGACCCGACCGATATATCCAGCATCCACAAGTTGTAGGCCTAGTGTGGGAGGTCTAGCCTATTATAAACCATAAATGGACAGGGTAATGAATTGGACTACTTAACCTAATCTAATCCATATGGATTGTATGAATATGAACTAAAGTTAGGGTTAAGTAAAATTGGTTGGACAGTGGGTAGGCTAAGCAAATCTGAGGGGGTGGGTAGTATTTACATATAGGCCCGCAAACTTAGCCCGATAAGGGTTATGTAATTAAAGACACCTAGTGGTATACATAACCGGTAAAAATAATAAAGTTATGTAATTAAAGACACCTTTTAGGAAAACCATAACTTGTAGAAATGATAGAATTTAGATATGTATTATAACCTGCCAAGTAGAACATGTTATCATAACCAAACTAGAAAAAAAAGGATTGTGGTCACAGAACTTGGACCACAATCTAGAGGATAAAATGTTGTGGGCTTATTAATAAACCTTGGTCAGATCTCAGAGAAACTTGGTAGTTTGAATAAGAATTCAATATGAATGGGAATAACCAAGTTAACTGGAAACTTGATGAGGTGAGGCAAGCGCGTAAAAGAATGTTTAGACATAGGGTCTGACAACATATTAAATTGAGGCGCTTGGACCAGTTCGCACGTTTGAGGGTGAATAGCCTAACAGGGTAGATCATCGTGGTGTTATAAGGCACGAGGGGAGCATACATTCATCTGATTGTTCTGACGGCCCCGAAGGATTTGAAGTGGAAGCACATGGCTTTCTAAGGTACGTAAGGTGCTCCTAGTAGTCCTCTGTCTGGTGACAGATGACTTAGGTTGTACTCGCAGAGGTTGGGTCTGCGCGTAACTACTTGGTGGGTGGGCCTTGACTGTAGAAGTAGCTATGCAGTCAGAATGCTGTGACGCGGTGACACCAAGGTAATTCAGTGGTTGCCTCAACGGGGAGGCGAAGAGTCAAGACCAAGGATAGTAGATCATCGAATACCCGTCATCGGCAGCAAGTGGGATGAGAAAAGATTAGAGCTAAACCCAAGAAACCATTTCACCCTTCACTATTGGGGTAAGGGGTTGAGGGGAGACGCAACATGGATGTTTAGATTGTTTGCGTAGGGGCAGTCTCTTAGCTCTTGTAGTCTTTACTAGTTGAGGGAGGGGCTGAGGGGGGGCCATAGCCATCGCGAAACAGACCCTAGGTATATCTGTATATAGAGGCTACTTAAAGACGGGCCTGTACAGATATGGAAAAGCTCCCAACCAAGTTCCGTGTATCTTGTATCGCCCTGCAATGGAACTCAGTGCACATTAGAGGACGTGCGATTGAAGCATTGAGCTATAATTAACAATACGTATGGTGGAAAGTCTAGATACATGCATGTCGGCTCCGGGTGGTGTATCGTAGACTTGAGGGCATTACTCCGGTATAAATTCTAAATCAAAAAAAGGTGACAGTCTGTACGTTTACATAGCATAGTAATGATAGATTTATGCGGAACGTAGTATTTTTATCTGTACGTCACTACGGCATATGATGAGGGATTGCGTATATTTCGATGGTGTTACGGTGGAGACCGTGCGAGTGGGGTACCATAGGGTGTACCTCAATATTGGGGGTAGCTACATATATACTATATTAGGTTAACCCACTGGTAAGTAAATGGGTACGACGTGTGTGTGCAAGCCTTGAGTGCTAATAACCTAAGTAACCTAATAAATAAGATAATATGATTAAACAATATATGTAGGATTATCCAAAGTGTATAGTTTAAATCCAGTCACCAGAACTTGTGTTCTGACCCCCTCCTCATAACATACTCGCAAGTTAAATTTGTGGCAAGGACATGATAGCCTAGGATACTAGTTCGACAGTATTGTTAATATGGTGAGGCTATATTTTGATTATATTTTATCCATTCCACTGAGAGATATTTTCTGAGGTCTGACATATTTTATGTCTCTGTCTTTTTGACAGGGTACCAGACCAAATCAATCCAAGTTTCGATAGATTGGAGTTTTTGAATAAATATTTAGTCTATCAAAATTTGGGTTTTCATAGAAACAGACTGTGCCACTGTGTTCGTCTCGGAATTCTGGTCAAAATAGACACCTGGTTTGCGTAAAATGGACACTATATGGTGAAGTTATTAAGGTTTGAAGTTTGTATACGCGCAAGAATATATATATATATATATATATATATATATATATATATTAAGCCCAGAAATTCAAAATCAGGTCCAGAAATTCAAAATCGCGCAGAATTGGGGAGGCACGAATTTTTCCGCTCAGGGGTGTCGACCCCTCAAGGGGGATTTGGGCAGATTAGGGTTTTGGGTACAACTATATATATGACCTCATTTTCTGGTTTCTCCACACCAAAAATAATGGATGACTAGATGTTGTCTCTGCCCAGGTTGAATCAAACCTTTTCGATCTTCTTCAACAAATCAAGTTATTCAAGCTTAGAGATCTGTGATTCAACGCTAGCAATCCCTTCTCTATTTTTCTAGATCCAAACACTGTGAGTCCATGTTAATTTTAGATCTAAATAATTAAAAAGTAAAACTTGATACGATTGTAACTTGGATCTATGCCTGTGACTGCTTGAATCATATCAGATCTGTTATAACTTGTGTATCTATGATATTCTAGCATGACTTTGACTTAGATCTTAACCTTTATCATGTCAGATCTACTTTTGATTGTAGATCTAATTCACTGTTTAGATCCCTTTATGTTTGTTCTATCATGTTTATGACCAAATCAAATCTGTTGTTAGTTGGACATCTAAATCAATGTTTAGATCACATCATACTTATCACTATTTTCTTAGAATCAGTCCTATTGTCATAAATTCAACTGACTTGTTCCTATATGCCTAACTTGTCATTATGCTACTACACGTTTTATGCATGTATCTACCATTATATGTCCATCATGTTAGTATGATCATCTCTATTCTATTCCCTCTATCTTTTCCCTTTTATTTTTATATAGTCAGGCTGCTTTCGAGCCTCGGAATGCCGCTAAAATATGCGAATGCGTTAAAATGGGAACGAGGGGGAAACAGTATAATTTGGGGCACAACTTGTGATTGGAAGTTTAGGCATAACTTGAATGAGTATATGAACATGAAGTTAGGGATATAAATCAACTTGTGATCAAAAGACCTTAATTTGGGGCATACGGTTCATTATGAACATAACTTGGGTAAGGGTCATGAAATCCTATAATGACATAGGTAAATTTGATTGATAATTGAAATGCCTAGAATTACAGTAATTAGAAACTGTAACCGCGCTTAGACATGAGGTTAGATTACGCTTGTGGGGAAAGTCTGCCCGGATCCACCGGCATATCTAGCGACGACAAGTGGTGAACCTAATGTGAGGGGTCTAAGTGTGTAAACATGAGATGTGCTAAGACACGATGTTAAAGCTGACTTATGGAAGAATTTTTCCTGGATCCGCTCGACATAATCAGCATCCGCAAGTTGTAGGATTAATGTGGGAGGTCTAGTACATTGTAACCATAACTGAATATGGTAATAAAGTTGAATACTTAACCTAGTTGAATCCATAGGGATTGTATGAACATGTAACTTAAGTAGGGGTTAAGTAAACTTGTTTGAAACAGTGGGTGGGTTAAGTAAACCTTAGGTGGGTGGGTAATATTTATATATATAGACCCCACAAACTTAACCTGTGGGTTTATTCAATTTTATGACACCGGTAGGTAGGCATAACCTGTAGAAAACCTAGTAGTGGGGATGCAAGACAAAGAGGAGATCTTGCATCATCTTGCGTGTGGAACCCGTTTCAATCAGTAACCCATATATAGGTATTAAATGAGTACTCCGAACTAGTTCGGAGTCGGGGCATGCTTACTGGGCTGATTGTAAGAGATCCAAATGAAAGGGACGATGTGGGCGGTGTGTACCGACCGGGTCATATGCGTGCATGGTACGGAAAGAGGAAAATAAGACACCGTGGCACCTGTAGATATGGTTGTACATCCTGAAAACTAAGGGTTGCCACTTTAGGGAGTAATACACCCTACAGTGGGGACAACACAGGGTATCTACGGAGTATGGAGCCGATCGATTAGGGTAGTAGTTAGGGTACATCCGGACGTATGCCTAAGTCTACCATCTTGTAGTTGTTGGCGATCATCTTGTTATAAGACACTAGTATTGGTGCAGAATAATCATTAGGGAAGCGTATACATTCTATCATGTTTATCCTATTTACCTTGTCATACTTGCCTTTTTTGATGTTATCTTTCTTATCCACTTTATATGCTTGTCGGGATACTTTTGCTTATTTATTTGCTAAAAGTAATTGGACTCGCCAGACTTTATGTCTGGCCCATTTTGTTTCCTCTTCCTTCTCTTTTGTTCCCCCCCCCCCCCCCCCCAAGGTTCTCAGGGTGGGAATACTCAAGCTTGATCAGGATTCAGCTATCGTCTTGCTTGAGCTGCTTAGATGTATTGCTCAAGTTCTAATCTTTTCTACTATTGCTATGTTTCTTTTGGGGATTATGCCTCTTTTACTAATGTACTCTGATGTTTTAAGTACAAGACATAAATTTTAATGATGTACTAGGTTTATGTAATTTCAGACATATGATGTTTTGAACCACGATGCTTTATGATTAATAAAGTTTTTAGTTCCGCTACTATTTTATATCTGCCTTGTAATGTTTTTGTTTCTGTTTACCTAAAATGCTTCATGAAACTTAATTCTCTTAATGAGTGACATTAACGGACGTGGGGCATCACAGTTCAACCGTGTTGAATCCGTTCCTTATTTCAACCTACCGTTCAATTCAAACAAAATCTAGTGAATATTGGCTCAAGATTTGGCTACAACACTTACCAATGTTGTGCTGAACTTATTTACCACTTGTTTTACTTGTTCTGTAATAATAATTAATTTAAATTGTAAATTGAATCAGTCAACACACATGTATATTTTCAGCATGCAAACACCCCCCTGCCTTTGCCTCTCTTAACTGAATTACACATTGCGTTCTTCATCTGCTACTGGTCTCCTTTGTTTGGTTTATAAAAGTGTGTAACCCTTTTTCTTCGTTCTGAAAAAACTATGCTTCTTCCCTTTTGTTTTAACTAAAAAGTTTGACCGTCCCACCGACAATTAATTCTTCCCTTTTTCTTTTATAACCGCGCTCCTCAAATTGAAAGGAAATCCCTTTCACTCTTCTCTCGTTTATTCTCTTCCAGTTTGATCTTCTCCTCCATCATCGCAAGGACCTTGCACGCACCAGGAACCAACTCCAACCCTTCGATGACATTAATCGGCTATCATCCCCGAAGCTGACCCCACCCGAGAGCCTCTTACAGTTGCTGTTTGTTACCCAGCACCACTAGAGAGTGCGCGACCTCCTCCTTCCCTCCTATCTCCCTTGCCTAAACTTAAAAACCAATCTTTTCCCTGTCAGCATTCCATCTTCATGCTAGAAAATCGACCTAGAAACCTGCGCCTGAAACTCGACATATCAACCTCTGACCCAACTCCGACTATCTATGCCACGATGGCTAGTTCGGATGTCTCCTTTTTCCCAAGCGCAAGTTCAGAAAATACCCTGAAACCATATAACAAGTGAATCCTTGTATTAGGCACTCCTAATGCTTGTGTAAATGCTACAGTGATTGTTGTTTTGGCTTAGGGCTCAACGACTTAGGCAGAAAGTTTAAACCCCGCATCGAGTCTTTGGTTCGCTGACCCATTCCGTCCTAGATGGTGAGTCTTACCGGTATTAACAATTATACTCACATGCATGTCTTTATACTCGCATGCATGTCATTTAAAACGTTGATTTCGATTTTTTATTGTCCGGTTTAACTATTGTGGTTCTCGATATATATATATATATATATATATATATATATATATATATATAAGAAAAAGAAAGGCTTGGGTTCGTTGATTGAATTTTCTGTCAAATTTTGCATACATCTTCTTGCCACGAAAGGTGAGTTTACCTCACTCATAGACTAACTTATATTAAGTGAATTAAATATTTGAAATGTTGAATGAAATGTTAGGTGCTCTAGAAATTGTTTGTTATGTGATTGATGCTCATGTGACATATACACCACCTTGGTGTATGACACCCGTGGATGCGATGCATTATATGATATGTTTGTATTGTTCTCACCTTGTAAGTTCCCATTAGTTTTGGAAAAATCATCATGGGTTGAAATGATACACATCCTAATGAATAGTATGGATTTGAAAATAAATTGGAATCAATTTGGGATGCGGGTTGAAATGATATATACTCGGCATTCGAATTTTTCCTTTAAGACGGATTGAAATGATACATATCCGTACCACTTGACCATAGGATAACAAAATTATATACGAACGCCGTGGCCAATAAAAATCTATTTTCTAAAAAACAATAAGTATGCGTTGATCTTTAGATAAGTAGATTTTGGAAAGGAAATTTAGGTGAAGGAAAAATGTTGAAAGAATTTTCGCGAAGTAGTCTTAAACTTGTTCTAATAAATATGGTGTTAAATTTGAGTACTTTGAATTTAATGTTTGTTTAAAACAAGGCCTTAATAATATTTGATTTTCAAGGGTATTCCCAATTCTATGAATTAAAACGTTGGTTCAATAAAATATTTATGTAAAGTATTAGTTGTAAAGTTTATCAAAATTTATATTGATACAATACTCTATTTTATTTTAAGGAACAAAGATGTAACTTAAATATTATATAAAGAAAGGTTGAAAGGATAAGTGAGATTTTGTTGTAATAGAAAGTGTCCGAGACATATTTGTAAAGATCTATATTTAAAGCTAACGCAAGTAAACCAAGATTCTTAAAAAAATTTATTCTAGGATTTTGCTTGGCTTTCTTACTAAGTGGATTGATTTAAAAAGGATAACGAAATCTTACTTGATACTTAGTTTTGACTTAATGAATTTTTATGAATTCAATTTTAAAGAAATGATTGAGAACACTTTCCCGCTTGAGTTGAAATGAACCAAATGTAATTTAAATATTGTGTGAAAGGGATTTTTCCTTGAATTGACTTAAATTTAGTAAAGTTGAGTAAGATCTTGTTTAATAAAAGGTATTGGAAATATTTTGCAAAGACTTGTATTTAAAGTCTGGTTTGAGGTTAACAAGGTTTTATGAAGTCGATTTCATATAGATTTGTAGAAATATAAAGTTGTTTGGGTTCTTAAGTAATGTGTTTGCTTTAAGGTTTACAAAATCTTACTTTGACATATTGGGAACTGATTTAATAAATTTAATAAACTTACGATGAATGTAACGTTGGAATTTCCTTGAAGGGAAAGAATATGATTCAAAGAAGTTGATATGGGATTTTGAATGGCAATAATAATAAGATTTGAATTTATTAAATAGTGATTTAAATAACGATTAGTAATTAATAGCTAAGGTTATCATGGAATTTTATTTATTGACTAAACTCGGAATCGTAGTTAAAGCCAACATGGAATAAGGATTTGGAAATATTTCCGTTTTGAGACGAATTTGAATTCGAAGAAATTGACTGATTTTTTGAAATAAGGATTGGATCATGCTGTTTGAATCAAATCATATTTTCATAAAGTAAATTTACGCGTTACTTGATTTTCAAACTATTTTCCTTTAACAAATAAACTTAAACTACTTTACTATATGACCTTTATAACTATTTTACAACTACTTCATAACTATTTATATGCACAAATACTGTATAACTTTTCCAAGCATATTTCCAATATATGACGTATGACCATTTCAGCAATTAAAGATTTTTATACTATTGATTTTATTCTATTTTACAATTATTTTCTTAAGTATATATATTGTTTTCAAATTTAATATATTACACGATTTTTAATTTTACTATTTTGAGTATATTTTATAAATTTAAATAAATCCATGTCCAGTCCGTGTTATTGAATCTGATGAAATAGAATGATGGCTTCTGGTGACAATGATATTTTGAGTAACAGTGAAATCCAAACTCGAATGGTTTTGGTAAGTGATTATTTTGAACTTCGGGCTTGAAATCTTAGCTGAATCAATAATGAATTATTTGAGTAATCGACTTAAGGCCATACTTGAAATGAATCGATTTGCAATACTCGAAATATGATTTCAAATCTAATGATCATGGTGTGAAAAATGTAAACATTTGGTTGTTAAGGAGAAAGAAGTCGGTAAATGTCATATTCTCTACCAATACCGATACCACTTTAACAACTGTGTACGTGGTGGAGATTCCAGAATGAAGTAGGATGGTATGGAGGCGATTACTGGATTTGAAGAAAGAGAACGCTGATGGATTGGCCTTGACCATCGATTCATAATTAAAATGACTAAAACAGTAAATATACCATGACTAATTGAGGTCGCACCTCTGATCGGACATGATTCTTCAATACCATCTCTATTACTATTGTGATTGATTTGGGTGCACCCTTTTGACTATGAGAGTATATTCCGAGGTGGGCGATAGTTGCTACTATGCGTTATCACCGGTCCGGGAGTACAACAGGTAGAATCCAAACCTAGCTATTGCCTCGAGTGCCTTATTATACTTATCCTTATCGATCCCCCTACGATTCCCTCTAATAACACTAGTACGGTGAATTTACGGTACTTTATAGACTACCAGGATTATAAATGGTGTAAGGGCAATATGGTAATCTTGCTTACACTATTTTGATATATTTACTTTATTGAATAGACACTATAATAATAGTATATCATACTATATGTATTAGTTTCATAGATCCTTAAAGGGTGTGAATCCCAAATATCCTTTGAGTTATTGATGCATCCCATTTTGACATGTCACTTGAGTTAATTCACTTATATGAGAATGTTAGTCTTGACTCTGGTATCTTGTTTATTTTATTCCTTGCAAAATTCTCGGGTCAGACCGAGTATTACAACTTGCGAGATTGATCCATTAGATCTTGAGATTCATTGGAGATCCAGTTATCCATCTGTTATCACTCATGCAGTTATTCCCACTTCAGTCAGTTATTCATGTATTAGTAAGGTTCTTAGTCTTCCGTTGTTTCTATATTTATTCTGTACTCTGATATTATGTAAATTTTAAAAGATTTGTAATATTTTAAAATTTTTACTTCTGCTATGAGATATTCTGTGTTATGTGTTTGTAATTCTGTGATGATTTGTATTTTAACTGCATAAGCAATAACAATATGTCATTTTGAAAGGTTTGAGCTGGTTTAATTACTAACTTGAGGCGGTCAAAAAGCCAGGTCGTTACATTTGGTATCAGAGCTTTGGTTATACAAAGCTTAGCTTATGAAGTTGAAACACTCATTAGAGATAAAGTAGAAATACTCTAGAATGAGTGATACCATCTTAGACTCATACCTGACAGAGTGTACTTTAAAAAAAATTAAATGATTTTAAGAGATTTTAAAATGATTTTTCTATATATGAAAATAATTTGAGATTTTAGCCTTGTTTTAAACAAATATGTCTTGTTTTGAAATTCATCACTTTCTAGATTCGGAATCTCCTTCAGTTTATTTTTCTCTAGTCCTTAACAAAACCTTATTTATTTGATTCGATCAATCATGCAGTCCTTATATTCTAACTTAGCTTGAGTCGAATTAACTAAGGCATGAGAATTTAAAATAAAATTTGAACAAGTAACTAAGTGTTAAAAACTTAGTTGTATTGAATAAATTGAATTGAAAATCCAATAGTATTAAGTTACATGTGAGTTTGTAAACCTATCTTAGGGGAAAATTCCATCGAGTTAAAATATTTATGAACTCACAAACTATATTAAAGTAAATTGTAAGTAAAATAGTACTTGAAAGGAAAATGAAGTGTTGGAAAATAAATAACATAGGATGATTATATGATCTCGACTGAAACGTCGATACATACTTGAACCATCTGATAAATGTTTGGACAAATTTTGATGAATTCTTTTGTGAACTTGAATAAGATAAACAAGATTTAAATAAATTTACATCTCCATTATTAAGGAACATAAATTTAATTTACAATTTAGAAAGGCGACAATTAGGAAAAATATTTATATAATGGAATTTCATAAGTGTAAGAAAAGCAAACGAAAACTTAAGGTTGTGGAAATGATATTTGGTTGAAACATATAAAGGCTGGAAGAACTTCTATATAACATATATTTTGAGAGTAACAATTTAATTGATATTCCATTTGTAAATATTAAGATAGTTATAGTTAAAATTGGACAAAACAAATAAGTGGGGAGGTAAAATTTCTCTACTGGAATTCTTTTTGCAATAAGATATGTTTTAAGATATACTATTTCGACATATATTTAGAAATTTTGCATATGGAAATTTGAATATACCTTTACTTTTAAATGATAAAGTTTCGAGTATTCTATTCGACGTTAAGATTAGACTATCGAGTACGTGAAGATTTTGAATATACGCCTAGCTAACGTATACACAAAGTCCTATATGTACAACAAAGATATAGGGTCACACTCTAGTTGCTTGGAAATCATTTTTGCGATGACTGTTATGACAACTCGAATTTCGAAAGACCAATTTTTTTCCCAAAAACTCCAATCTATGAAACTCGGATTAAGTTGCCCTGGTATCATGCAGAAAAGACAGAGGCATAAAATATGTCAGAGCTCAGAAAATATCTCACAGTTGAATGCATAAAATATAGTATAATCAAAATATAGCCTTACCGTATTAATAATACTGCCTAACCAGTATCCAAGGCTATCACGTCCCTGCCACAAATCTAACCTACGAGTATGTTATGAAGAGGGGGTCAGAAAACAAGTTCTGGTGACTAGATTTAAAATATACACTTTGGATAATCCTACATATATCGTTCAATCATATTTTCTTATTTATTAGGTTACTTGGGTTAACAGCACGCAAAGCTTACACACATGTCGCACCCATTTACTTCCCAGTGGATTAATGTAATATAGTATATATGTAGCTACTCCCAATATTGAGGTTCACCCCATGGTACCCTACTCGTGCGGTATCCACCATAACAACAACGAAATATACGCAGTCCCTCATCCTATGTCGTAGTGACTTACGGATAACAACACTAGGTTCTGCATATATCTATCATTACTATGCTACGTAAACGTACGAAATGTCACCTTTGTTCGATTAAGAATTCATACCAGAGTAATGCCCTCAAGTCTACGATACACCACCCGGAGCCGACATGCATGTGTCTAGGCTGTCCACCATAGTACTGTTAATTGTAGCTCGATGCCTCAATTGCACGTCCTCTAATGTGCACCGAGTTCCATGGCAGGGCGATACAAGAAACACGAAACTCGGTCAGGAGCTTTTCCATATCTGTACAGGCCCGTCTTAAAGAGCCTCTATATAAAGATATACCTAGGGTCTATTTCCGCGGTGGCTATGGCCCCACCTCAGCCCCTCCCTCAACTAGTAAAGACTACAAGAGCTAAGCGACTGCCCCTACACAAACAATCTAAACATCCATGTGGCATCTCCCCTCAACCCCTTACCCCGATAGTGAAGGGTGAAATGGTATCTTGGCTTTAGCTTTAGTCTTTTCGCATCCCACTAGCTGGGGATGACGGGTATTGGACAATCTACTATCCTTTATCTTGACCCTCTGCTGAGGCAGCCGCCGAATCACCCTGGTGTCACCGCTTCACAGCATTCTGACTGCATAGCTACTTCTGCAGTCAAGGCCCACTCACCTAGTAGTTACGCGCAGACCCAACCTCTGCGAGTACAGCCTAAGTCATCTGTCACCGCACATAGGACTACTACGAGCACCTTACGTACCTCAGGAAGCCGCCAACTTCCACTTCCGGTCCTTCGGAGCAGTTAGAACAATCAGACGGATTTACGCTCCCCTCATGCCTTATAACACCACGATAATCTACCCCGCTGGGTTATTCACCCTCAAACGTGCGGACTAGTCCAAGCGCCTCAATTTAATATGTTGTTAGATCTATGTCTAAACATTCTTTTACGCGCCTGCCTCACCTCATCAGGTTTCCAGTTAACTTGGTTATTCCCATTAATATTGAATTCTTATTCAAACTACGAAGTTTCTCTTGATTTTTAATTTCAGTCATATAATTTAACCCATTTAAGTTTATTAATAAGCCCACAACATGTTATTCTCAAGATTGTGGCCCAAGGTCTGTAACCCACAATCTCTTTTATATTCTTGTTTGATTACAATAACATGTTTTACTTAATATGTAATTAAGTATATCTCAATTCACATGTTTTCCAATTAACATGCCACTTATCATTTATTATTAAATATAACTTATTTCATAAGTTTTCCTCATTCTTTCTCTTTTAATCATAATTCCTCTTTACATCGTCAATACAACTTATCGTTGTTTACTAACAAACTTAGCTCTATTAAATAAGGCCCATTAATAAGTTTCTCAACCCATTTATTATAACCTATGTTATAATTTCCCCCTTGTCCCTAGGACAAGTTTGAATATGTTATTCTTATCAACGGGTTTCAGACCTCCAAGTTTACGGATTACTTAATTTATAATTAAGTACAATATATTTCCCCCCTTTTCTTAACTGGTTTCAGGTTTTCCCTTTTCTGATTACTTAATTTACAATTAAGTGTCCCTTATCTCATTTCACCAGTTATCCCATTTCCTTATTAGTTTATGATGCAAGTCTAAATTCTATTATTTCTACAGGTTATGCTTACGCTAAAAGGTGTCTTTAATTACATAACATTATTATTTTTATTGGTTATGTGTATCACTAGTTGTCTTTAATTACATAACCTTATCGGGCTAAGTTTGCGGACCTATATGTAAATATTACCCACCCCCTCAGATTTGCTTAGCCCACCCACTGTCCAACCAATTTTACTTAACCCTAACTTTAGTTCATATTCATATAATCCCTATGCATTATATTAGGTTAAGTAGTCCAATTAATTACCATGTCCGGTTTATAATGGGCTAGACCTCCCACATTAGGCCTACAACTTGTGGATGCTGGATATGTCGGTCGGGCCCGGGAAGACTTCTTCCACAAGTTGGGCCTAACCTCATGTCATAGCCTGTCTCGTATTTTTACACATAGACCTCTCACATTAGGTTCAACATTAGTGGTTGCTGGATATGCCGGTCGGGTCCGGGCAGACTTCCACCACTAATGCAACCTAACCTTGTGTCATAAGTATAATCACAATATCTAATTGTAACCCTAGGCATTCATTATTAATCAATTAATCATACCTACATCTTTATAGGTGCTCATGCCCATTTACCCAATTATATTAACAATGGATTTATGTCCAAATTCATATTATTCAAATTATGCCAATTCATATTTTACATAAATCCCATTTGCGCCCAAATCATTTTTTTATATTTATGATCCAATTTAAGATCTTTAAACATAATTTGGTCGATGCCCCAAACCCATATTTATTTATTCAATTCTATGTTAACATGAATCCATATAATCATCTACTTACTCCAATTATTCCCTGTACATAATTGGGACAAATTTACATGTAAACTTTTTAGCACTCCAACTAATCCAATATATGAATTTTTCCCACATGTTCAAATTAATATTATAACATTTGAACATTCCAACATTTCAACTGATTCAATATATGAATTATTTAGATTAACAATTAACGTTATATCATGCTAATCATTCCCACATGTCATTTGCACCACTCTATCATTATTAGCATATGTTTAGGCATCTTAACATGTCATATTCCAATTCGTCATAATGGGGAATGCTAAACGGTAATATACCATTATCTAAAATAATATGGCTTAAATCCACTCACCTCGTAAGCTTTCCAAATTCTAGATCTGATCCAGATCTATTCTTCCATGGTTTTCCTAACTGAATTTAGGACCTAAATAACCACGGATCTATAAGTTAACCCCAAAAAGAAAGAGAAAAGAAGAAGAAAAGAGAAGAGGAATTAAAATAGATCAGATTCAGATCTTACCTCACATGTAGTGTAAATCTAGGCGCATTTATTGTAGACCTAAATTCTTATCTAAGACTTTGAAGTAGAAGAGGACTAGATCTAATTTTTATTTTTAGAATAGGTTTGGAGAAGAAGAGAAAAGGGCAGAATTTTGGCGTCACCTAAGAAATTATGAGGATGAAGGCATACCTTACCATCTTATTTGTAGGCGAGCTAAATGAACTTGGTCCTTTAGATCTAATTTAAAGCCCATCTGAACCAACCACCTCCCTCAAGAAAAAGAACATTCCAGAATTGCCCAGGGTATGATGCACCCACGTGCCCACGTGCAAGGGTGTCGACACCCCTGCTTGGGTGTCGACATAGGTGTCGACACCCCTATGGTGGTGTCGACATAGTGTCGACACCCCCCACTATATATACATATTTTTTTTCTTGATTTGAAATTTGTTTATTTATGCTACATATACTTCTTACATATAAATCAAATTTCAAACATTCCTTTTGTTCATGCGGAATCCCTAATCTAAATCATATTTATTTGCACTCACTCTTATGCTTATACTAAGCTTTTGTACGCGAACAATCCTTTATTTTATTCCAAATCTGACTTTCTCAAATCAATTACATCAATTAATTCTCTTTTTTTAAACATCCTTCCAATTAAACCTCTTATTAATGTGTTGATATACTATCTTTAACGCACCCATTTTATATACATTCTCTCTTTATTAATTGCTCCGCCATATATGCTATTATTTATTTTGTGCAATTAAATTTCCCTATATATATATATATATATATTTGGATGCAGTTTACCTTTTTCCTTTGATTTTATTTATTTTTTGCAACTTACCATTAATGCATTCTATCTTTATGCACTCAATTTATAGCGTTCCCTTTTCCTATTGCTATCTATGTGCCAATATTCATTAATTTATTGTTCAACCTTTTATCTTGCAGGCGTTAAACTTTTAATCGTCATTTGTGTGTGTGTATATATATATATATGTGCATATCTTCCTTATTTTTATGCAATTAATATATATTAATTAATTGCCCCCTCTGATTTGTCTTCTTCTTTTTATTCTGCCTTTATTTCTTTTATTATAAATGCACCATCAGTATATGTATTTATTAATTCATTCTTAATTATGTTTACGCACATATCTGTATGCACATTCTGTAATTGCATTAAAAAAATGTGGGGTGTTACAACTGTAGCATCACCGTAATTTACTTTCAAGTTTCGAAAGTGGGATAACTATATAATTTTGGTTGAGACGTCGAATTTGTACTTGGAACCTTATTTTGAAAGAATGAGAATAAATTTTGGTTACGACTAAGGAATTGGAAATAATAAGTTGGTTTTGAATCAATGAAGTAAAATGCTCATGGGATACCTATAAGAGTTTTTATATATCTACAATTTTGTCTAATATGAATATAAAATTAAGGATAGGGTTGTGTGTAAATTTATATGTTCTAAGCTTATGAAATTTGATGAATTTTATGAGTAAAATAAAGAAACCTACGTTTCAAATAATTTGTAAAAATGTTGGAACTCAATATGTAAAGAAAAATATAAATAAGTGAGATTTATATGATGGGAATTTGTAGTTGGGAAACTCATATGTGTGTGTGTGTGTGTGTATATATATATATTCTAAATTTGTTAATCCTATCTCAAGGAAAATTAGCATAGAAACAATAAAAAAAATCTGAATGGTGTATTTTGACTATGTAGGGTGAATATCTATTGCTTGCAAGCAGCAGGGTCCTGTGTTTTTCTTGCTTAAGCCATATGTCTAAGTAACTATTGATGCTATTTCTTCACCACCTGATCTTAGTTGAATACAGCTAGTTGATTTTTCAATATAAAGCCATCCCAATCAACTCTAAATGATATTCACATCCATACCCATGTTGTTGACGTACAACTCCTTGCTATATCTTTAGCTGTATATACAGAAAGCCATTCAAGAATAACAAGGAATGAAGTGTAAACAAATTAAATCTAGGAAGTGGGATTTCCTTGCATTTGAATTGAAATCAACTACTATTCAGAAAGAAGAATGTAGTAACGCGAAGCTAGAACACGCTCCGGCCTAAAACCATGCTAATAATACGGTGTGCAATGAGAAAACTAAACTAAAAAAAACTAAACTGAAAAAACTGAACTGAAAAAAAACTGAACGGAAAAAAACTGAATAGAAAAAAAATGAACTTAAGCAGCCAAGGCTGCTGCTACTACGTGGCAATATACGTTGCTGCAGAAGAAAAAAAAAGAAAAAGAAAAATATACATATGGTTTCATGTCCTAAGAAAGCCGACTCATGCTTACAGGGTTCATAATACTACAAACTTTAAAATTACAACGCATGCGTGCTTTCAAGTTACGGAAACCCATGCCTAGTACATTGTGTCGATTATCAAAATGAAGGTAATGACACAACCCAAGCAATTTAATGAACTTACACGTTAAATGAAGTTGATAGAGTAAACATGTATGTACATGGTACTTAAATTTGATGTAATAAACATGAACATGTATTGGAAGGTTAGTAGATTTTGTGAATTTCTTCTATATATTAGCATTATATCTTGAAATACCATACTAACTTATATCATATATTTTCTGTTGCTATGTATATTAAGTTTTATTCTATATATACTTGTTCTCATTCGTTTTGAAGTGTTTTAGTAGGTTGCAATGGTGCACTTTGCCTTTGGAGCTCGCTTTTGTACCGGGATGCTAATAAAATAAGAAAATACGCTTTAAAACCACAAATAAGGTACATATCTCGGTTTACATATCGCATTCGGGTTGTTTTTGTTTTGTTTCCCCGATATTGGGATGCCTCATCATGTGAATGAGACGTATATTGATATATATTGTATATGTAAATTTTCCGGGCAAGCCGTACAAAGGAGGCGCTGCCCATATTTTCCGTAAATTCCGGGTGTTAGAAAAATTCTGGGTTTTAAAAATCTATAACTTATTTTTCTTCAAACCAGTTTTAAACTAAGTAAATGTGTTTGCAAAGATATATGTAGAATTAATTTTATAGATGTTCCTTTTCGAGGACAAAAAGCATTAAGTGGGGGATAACGTAACGAACCAGTAATTTTAACGTTTTAAATATAAACTAAATCAAGATTTACATTAAAAATAAATATTTTTATTTTTATTTCGACATAGAATGTGGGATTTTATCTACTTTGAACCCATCTTGAATTTATTTTAAGTGGATTTCCTTTCGTAAATTGTTTTTCAATATGAATGGTTTCGTCAAAATAATTTTTTTATAATAGATTTGAATTTTTATTTAAAATGTTGAAATCTTGACATGAAAATGAAATCAATTTTTGTAAATTTAATTTCTGGTACAATTTATTTCGGGTAAAATTGATTTCAAAATATAAGTTTGGAAGTTGCTTACTGTGACACCCCATGTTCGTTAATGTCACTCATTAAGAGAATGCATTAAGTTTCGTGAAGCGTTATAGGTAAACATACACAGAAATATTACAAGACAAATATAAAAGGTAGCAGCGGAATTTAGAATTTTATTTAAAACATAATTCATAACATCGTGGTCCAAAATGTCACAAGTCTGGAACTATATAAAAACCATTACAATAATATAGAGCTTCTGTCTTGTACCATCAGAGTACAGAAATACATAAAAGAAAAAGCATAATTACCCAAAAGAGACAAAGCCATAGTAGTAAAGACAAGAACTTGAGCAATACTTCAAAAGAAGCTCCTAGCAAGATGATAACCGAGTCCTTCTTAATCCGTAGTATTCCCACCCCGCGAACCGGGGGGAAGAGAGAAGATGAAACAAAAAGGGTCAGACATAAAGTCTAGCGAGTCTAGTTACATTTAGCAAGTAAATAAGTAAAAGTATCATGACAGGCATAGAAGGTGGACAAGAAAGATAACATCATAAAAGGTAAGTAAGAAAAGGTAACATGATAGAGTGTATACGCATCCCTAATGATTGCCCTGCTTCTCTGCACCAATACTAGTATAACCAGAATGAGATGATCCCAAAAACTATAAAATGGTAGACTTAGACGTACTTCTGGTGAGAGGTGTTAACCCTATGCAATCCATAGGCACCCCAACCTAACAGGCTCCTAAACTTTTTACCAGAGTCTAGACGTACCCTAACTACTACCCTAATTGATCGGCTCCCTACTCCATACCCTGTGTCGGCCCCACAGTAGGAGGTATCACTTTCCTAAAGTGGCAACCCTTCGTGATGTGCACAACCATATCTACCGTTGTCACGGTCGTCTTATCCCTTTATGCCCGGCCTATGCATGCACATGTCTCCAGTTGGTTTGCGTCGCCCACATCGTCCTCCATGTTTGGATCTCTTATGATCAGCCCAGTAAGCGTGCTCCTACTCTGACCTAGGTAGGAGTACTCGTTTGATACCATTATATGGGTTACTGACTGAAACGGGTCCCCCATGCAAAATGATACAAGCTCTTCCCCTTGTCTTGTATCCCCACTAGGATTTCCACTGGTTGTGTATACGTATTGGTGTCTTTAATTACATATCCCCCTTAGGATAAGTTTGTGGGCCTATATATAAATATTACCCACCCCCTCAGATTTACTCAACCCACCCACAGTTCAACCAAATTTACTTAACCCCTATTAAAGTTCATGTTCATACAATCCCTATGGATTCAACTAGGTTAAGTATTCCAATTCATTACCATGTCCATTCATGGTTAAAATGTACTGGACTCCTCACATTAAGCCTACCACTTGTGGATGCTGGATATGCCGATCGGTTTGGACAGACTTCTTTCACAAGTCGGCTTAACCTCGTGTCTCAGCACGTCTCGTATTTGTGCACCTAGACCCCCCCCACTAGACTCACCACTTGTGGTCGTTGGATATGATGGGCGGTTCCAGGCAAACTTCCACCACAAGTATAATCTAACCTCGTGTCTAGGCATAGTTACAATTTCTAATTACTGTAATCCTAGGCATTTCATTTTTAGCCAATTTTTACCTATGTCGTTATAGGTTATAGGTTTCATGCCCCTTTTTCCCCATTTATGTTCATAGTGAATTATATGTTCAAATTCATATACATAAACTTTATTCAAGCTATGTCAAATCCCCCATTTATCCATTATGCCAAAATTCCCAATTTACAAGTTATGCCCAATTTCAATATTCTTCCCCTTGTTCCTAAACTAACGCATTCGCATATTTTTAGCGGCATGCCTAGGCTTGAAAGTAGCCTGGCTATAAAAAATTAAAGGGAAAGGGTGAAGGGAAAATGATAGAAATGATTGATCTAACAAAATTGACATAAACATATAATGGCATAATGTTAAGATGGACATATAAGAACAAATCTGGTGAACTTGTGATAGTAAAATTAGTTCTAACATAGTAGGGATGTCATAATTGGCATGATTAGATCTAAACAAGGATTTAGATGTCCAACTAATGATAGATCCAAATTAACTACAACATAATAGGTACAAGACGATCTACATATTGAATTAGATCTATAATCAAAAGTAGATCTGACATGATAAAGGTTAAGATCCAAGTCATAGTTAATTCAGAATATCATGGATTCACAGATTGCAATAGATCTGATATGATTCAGTCATAGAGATAGATCCAAATTACAGTCATATCATGTTTTACTTTTAAACTTTTAAATATAAAGGTAACTGAAACTCACAGTGTTCGGATCTAGAATAACAGAAGGAGAAAAGCGGAGGTTGAATCACAGATCTACACTTGAATCTCTAAACTTTGATTGCTGAAGAAGAAAAGTACTTGATTCAATCCAGGCAACGATAGCATTTAGGCCTCCATTGATTTTAGTGTGAGAAAACTAGAAAAATGAGGTCGTATATATAGCTGCCACCCCACAGAACTGACCTAGCCACGTCAGCCCTAGGGGGTCGACCCACCCCTTAGGGGGTCGACCCATGGGTCGACACCCCCTTGAGGGGTCCAATCCCCTGGGCGGTATTTTTCCTGCTCACTCGAATTTTCGTGATTTTGAATTTTCTGAACCATATTTTGAATTATGGACCTTATATGTATATGTATATATAATTTATACAAAACTTCATAACTTCTTCATACGGTGTCCCTTTTACAAAAACCAAATGTCTATCTTGACCAGAATTTCAAGACGGACCCAATGGAGCAGTTCGTTTCCCTTAATTCTGAATATTAAATTAATTATTATTTAATTTATCCTCTTTAATGTTGTTAAAATTATGGGTGTTACATTTACAATTAAAGAGCTGATTTATTTTAATTATAGTTTTGATATCAAATTGGTACATAAATTTCAATTCCAATATGCAGGTCAATATGATAAAATGGAAAATAAATTATTTCATTGTTAATAAATTTTATAATATGTTTAAAACAAGTAAACAACGTTGTTCATTTTGGCCATATTCCTTTGTTTAGCCTAACGATGTTTACCGTTCGCTAATAATATTCGTTCAACCGTATTCAATCCGTTCCTTCGTTCAACCTACCGTTCAATTCAAACAAAATCTGGTGAATCTTAGTTCAATATTTGGCTGCAACACTTACCAATGTTGTGCTGAACTTATTTACCACTTGTTTTCATTTTTCTATGATAATAATCAATTAAAATTGTAAATTGAATCAGTCAACACGCCTGTAAATTTGCAGCATGCAAACACCACCTGTCCTTGCCTCTTTGAACTGAATTACATGTTGCGTTCTTCGTCTACTACGGGTCACCTTTTTGGTTTATAAAAATGCATAACCTTTTTTCTTCGTTTTGAACAAACTATGCTTCTTACCTTTTATTTTAACAGACAAGTTCATACATCCCACCGACAATTAATTCTTCCCTTTTTTCTTTTATAACTGTGCTCTTCAAATTGAAAGGAAATCCCTTTCACTCTTCTCTCGTTTTTTCTCTTCCAGTTCGATCTTCTCCTCCATCATCAGAAGGACCATGCTTGCACTAGGAACCACCTCCAACCCTTCGATGACATTAATCAGCTGCCATCCGCGAAGCTGACCCCACCCAAGAGCCTCCTACCATCGTCATCTATTACCCAGCACCACCAGAGAGTGCACGACCTCCTCCTCCCCTCTTATCTCCCTAGCCTAAACTCAAAAACTGATATATTTTTTCCCTGTTAGCATTCCATCTTCACGCTGGAAAATCAAACTAGAAACCTGCACCTGAAACTCAACATATCAACCTCTGACCCCGCTCCGACCGTCTATGCCACGATGGCTAACTCGGATGTCCCCTTTTTCCCAAGGGAAAGTTCAGAAAATACCCTGAAACCATATGATAAGTGAATCCTTGTATCAGGCACTCCAAGTGCTTGTGTAAATGCCACAATGGCTACCGTTTCGGCTTGGGGCTTAGCGACTTAGGCAGAAAGTTTAAACCCCGCCTCGAGTCTTCGGTTCGTTGACCCATTCCATCCTAGATGGTGAGTCTTACCAGTATTATCAATTATACTCGCATGCATGTCTTTATACTCACATGCATGTCATTTAAAAGGTTGATTTTGATTTATTGTTGTTCGGTTTTACTGAAGTGGCTCTCTCTCTCTCTCTCTATATATATATATATATATATATATTTGAAAATGGGTCAAACTTGTATTAGGCCTTTAGCCCAGAAAAATGATCCACAAACGCACAAAACCGCATGCACATGGTCAACCCAAAAGCACATCAGCACTTTCGAGAATTTACACAGTATTTACTTTACAACTGAAAAGTGGGAATAAAATATAACATAAAGTAAATACCTAACCCAAGTTATCTTCGTCTTCCACTCATGGCGGCTCAAACCATCTATGTGGGTTTCCTGTCGTTGACGCCGCACCATCCTCTGTTGCGCTACGAGTTGCATCTGTCCGCATCCTAATAAGTTTCTCTGGTAGTCTCAATTTCGTGAGCTTCAATTCTTCTCGAATTATCCTCTCCAAATCGTTCTGATTTGTGCTTTTATTTTGAAAAATACGCTTATTCCTTTCTTTCCAAACTATCCATGCAGCTACATTGAAGGAGATAATGTGGTGTTTGGTCTTCAAGTCTTTCGTGCTTCTTCTGCTAACGAGGTATTCAATGATGTCCTCCATCTTCAGTAAGTTAGACGTAATGCCCATATTAGTATAGCACTGTGTCAGAATGAAATTCGATGTAGAGCACTCAAAAAACAAGTGGTCGTGGGATTCAGGATTCAAGTTACACAATTCACATTGTGTGTCAGCTATGATTTCCCATTTGTTAAGCCTGTCCCTCGTAGGCAGCCTCCCCATGACCGCTTTGTATAGATTGAAAGCCATTTTAGGACAATTAACACGATCCCACACTATTCTGCTCCAAGATTTTTGCTGAATCTCTTGCCTTACCTCATTCCAAGCAGATTTCATAGTGAAATCGTTTCCTGTTGCATTCCACACCCATATGTCACTTTGTTGCTCTGAAAAAAGTGGCATATACTTTATTTGTGCTTGTTGTGCCTCGTTCAATGGAATGCCACCTAGATTCCACTGATTATTGTGAATAATCTGTTGTACACATTTATCAGGGCACCCATAGTCAGAGAAAGTATGCATGTCAACCAGATCAATAATAGATTTACCCTCAATCCATGGGTCTCTCCACAAATCAGTGTTATCCCCTCTCGCTATTTGTCTTTCAATATAGTTACCCAGCTTGCTTCTAATCGTAAAATAGCTTTCCACGTGGTCGAGGCATTGTTATCAGATCGCAATTGCCAGAAATTACCACGTATGTATCTCTGCCCCATCCATCGAGCCCACAAACCCTTCTTATTGATAATTTTCCAACCTTGTTTCAGAATGTATGCTTCTTTTTTGTCTTTATGTAACACCCCTAAGTCCCACATCATGGAAGCCTGTGTGAAGTGAGTACTTATATAGTAGAGCCCATCTCTTACTAACGCCGAGGCCTTTTGAGGAACAAAACCCCACACCTATACGATGGCTAAGTTGGGGACAATATCTTGCGCGAATGGAGGTCCGGGTTGTTACAGTCTCCCCCACTTAAAATCTTTTCGTCCTCGAAAAGGAACGGAGCTGAAAGTTGTTTAAACAACCAACTCAACTTTCAATTCTAATCAATTTTCAATTCAGTTCAATATGAAATTCGATTTCGATAAATTTATTATTCCAATATTTTAATTAATTAAATTAATTATCAAACATTGCAGCCAACAATCAATTAGGTGATTAATTTTTTCAAACATATATAGCTTTTATATATATAATCAAAAATCATTTTTCAGTGCAAATCACAGCAATAAATTCTAACTAAGTTTTGGTTCTCACACCAGTCAATTGGAAATATATAGATATCCCACTTTCGAATACTCGAACATAAATGCTGATGATGTCATGCTCATAATCAGAATCATCTCCGGGCGACTAGAGTGTGATTCTATATCTACCCAGTATATTTGAGGCTTCATATACACGCTAGCTAGGCGTATATGCAAATCTCTATATACTTGATTGTCCAAATTAAAATAAAATAATATAAATCAAATACGTATATTTAGATAAAAATTTCAAAACTAATTATATATATATATAAATAATACTCTTCACACTCGTTCTAGGATACTACTAATCCCATTTCTAAGGAGTCATTCTTATTGGATATTACTAATCTAATCTCTGATGAATTTTTTTCATTCGGTTCTAATGTGTCTTGTTCTCGAGCTCTGTAAACCTAAGCTCTGATACCAAAATGTGACGACCCAAACTTCCCCGTAAAGGAAAGCCGGATTGCTTTGAGAACAACACACGTCAGAACACAAAACAGAAGAACATTTTATTGCTGTTACAACAATTACATCAGAGTACAAGAATTTTCCAGAGTATGAATAATAATATACATTGGAAATAATATAATATCAGAGTTTAAATTACATTTAAATAGCAGCGGAAAAATAATACAAAACACAACTGAAAGAAATACACGGATACAGAGCCTTCCAAATATTGCTTCAGCTGTAGACCAGGATCCTGTGAATATAATATCTGCAAAACCAAAACTACTAGCTGCCCGTGTGGAAAATATGGGCACCCAGAGTTTAGGTTAAAAGAATAAACTCCAGGTCAGTCATGGGACTGGTATGAGAACGCAAAAACAGTTATTAACTTTATTTTAAAGTTGGGTAAGTCAAGGAACCACGCCGCTATCGCGGAACGGGTTTCCTCCCAAGAATACCAATGCATAAAAACAACGCAATGCTTCAAGAAAATGAAACCATTATAAGACTCAAGTCCCTTGCAATGAAAGTCCAAGGATAGAGTTTACCTTATAATGATCAAAAATGCTTAATACGCGAAATTCATCTTTAACTATAAGTGCACAGTGTAGAAATCAATTTTTGAAAATAAATGTATCAATCTTAGGTGGCATAATATACTATGTAAGCGGCACAATATATTATGTCACCATATAAGTGTACAACTGAAACCGTAAATCTCGTATTGGAAAATTGGATTTCCATCATGATGGCTACTGATTCGAAAGACAAATCGCAAATGTATCTCCACGGCTTACGTCTCGGCAAGAGAAAACACCGTAATACAAATACTACGCACTTTGGATGAGCAGTAATCTGATCTATCCTCATGAGATTCGGCTGAAATGACCTATCCCACTTCTAGAGTGGAGCGACCACCCTAGCCCCATCGGCCGACCCCAGATCCGTATAAAGTATATTGGTCAAACCGAACATTATCAAACAAATCGTTCACCATCATACCGTGGTGTGTGAGGCCCGCGAAGTCACGTTGTATCCAAAGCGGCGCTATATAAAAGTTATGCTTTGGTCTTCATCCACAAGGCTCTGCTTTTCAATAAGAGCCTTGATCATATGCATCTTAGCATGCCACATTATCAGACCATACCATATCATTGATTGATCTATCGATATATAACAGGGTGTTAAGCAAGAGAATAAATTCTCCACCACCAAACTGCTATATATTAAATAAAGATCAACGAATACAATATAAAGGAATACAATGTTAGACACACAATCCATTTATCAGTCCGTTCTAGGTCTGAACGAAACCATATCCGGTAGATCTAAAAATACGTCTGAATGATCACCAAATTTTCCCTCATTTTGGGTGTACGGTCCAATCAAGATATCAATAATCATCCATTCGATATGGAAATTTCCCGTCTTCAATAATCGTCTTCATCATCGATCTTCAATCGTCGTATGAATTATTCAGGATGGGTTAAACCCGGTCTTTCTGAATAATTTACGTAATTTAAAATCATGTGCTTTAAAACACAACCAACGCCTCATTCCCATCAAGAATATTCTTTGATTTTAATTTAAACCAAATTAAGGTTTATTCAACTAGTCGGGATTAACACCTTACCGGAGTAATCATTTATTAATATCCCATTCCCAACCTACACAACCCATGGAGTAAACTGGTGGTACTCCATATCTAACTCCCAATGTGTTACGGTAAACTTAATTACCGTTTTATCGATCAAATCTAATTAAAGATTTAACTACCGCATGGAGTAAAACTAATGGTACTCCCTTATCGTTCATTTCTTGAATTAAGTAAATTTAATTACTTTTATCCTCATTAAATCCAATTTAAAGCTTTATTAAAACTATATTTAGTTTTAATCTTCAAGAATCATTATTTAATGATTATTTAACTTTCAAGAAATAATCTTGCCTTTAACTGGGTTAAAGAACAAATGTCGCTTAAAAACATCATTCACAATAAACCCAAAATCGTATTTCAATTTAATATGTTAAATTGAAACTTCTCTTTAAAAAATTTCGCTAAATCTTAGTTAAAAGATTTATGAATTACCAATCTAAATTTCACTGTCAATCGGGTTTAAAGAACCAATGTCATTTAAAAACATTGTTCGCAATCAACCCAAAAGTCAGTTTCACTTAATTTCAAGTATGTTTGATAATTGGAAATTTTATTTAAATCTTAGTTAAAAGATTTATTCTTTCCCAAATGGGTTTAAGAACAGTGTTATTTAAGACACTATTCACGACAAACCCAAATTTTAATTTGATATTAAATATCATGCTTTGAATAGAAATTATATCGATTTATGTTCAATATCAAATTCTGAAAATTAACGTATATCAAATTGGGAATAACGATATTAATATCTTCCAAATTCCTACAATAATATCCGTATAATCACAAAATCCAATACTGAAATAATCCGAAGATTATTTCCATTCAAATCCATCCCAATTCATATTGTGGAAAACTCTGGTTATATTAAAACCATTTTAATTCCTTTTATTTATTTATAAATAAATAAATCACTCATTCTGATAAAAATACATTTTATCTTTATAAACTTGGAATTTTTCATCAAAACACTTTTAAATCAGTTATTATGATTTTACATAATTTTTTTTCCTATTTTTATTTATTCAAAAATAGGTCGATTCAGTTAAATGACGTTTCAGGTCATTTAACTGCACTGACGCTGTTTTTATTCAAATTTGAATTTGACCTTTCTCAAAATCTAACCATTGGATTTCAAATCTCTTATTATCATATGAAAGCTCTTTTCGATACGAACCCGTAGGTTCCGGTTTCAAAAAAATCCAACGGTCGGATCTTCCGCTACGTCTAATCGATGTTAATGGTCGAAATTCGCGAACGGTCGTTGCGCGAAACGTTCTACTCAAACCATTATATAAATATAATATCTATCTATATATATATTTATATATATTCGTCGATTTCCATTTAGAACATACTTTATAAAAACCTCTGTAAATTCCTACGACATTAAAAAGAAGAATTTTAATGTAAATCAAAATATGTTCCTACATGACACAATTTCATTCTTCCTTATATATTTTAATGATTCATTTTTGTGTTAACACAGTTCCGTTCTAACTCGAATATTTTAATGAATTCCTCTTTAACATAAAAATGTGATTTTTATGTTTTCAACACAATTTCATTCTAACGTGAATATTTTAATGATTTCCTCTTTAACATAAAAATGTGATTTTTTTTATGTTAACACAATTTCTAATACAATGTCGATATGTCCGAGTGGTTAAGGGGATAGACTTGAAATCTATTGGGCTTTGCCCGCGCAGGTTCAAATGTAACACCCCTAAGTCCCACATCATGGAAGCCTGTGTGAAGTGAGTACTTATATAGTAGAGCCCATCTCTTACTAACGCCAAGGCCTTTTGAGGAACAAAAACCCACACCTATACGGTGGCTAAGTTGGGGACAATATCTTGCGCGAACGGAGGTGCGGGCTGTTACAGTGGTATCAGAGCCAATACCCAGCTGGAATTGTGGCTCCTGTGTGGACCACAACGCCTGGGTGAGGTGTTTGTGAGCCAACGGGGACGTTGGACTCTGTAGGAGGGAGAATGTAACACCCCTAAGTCCCACATCATGGAAGCCTATGTGAAGTGAGTACTTATATAGTAGAGCCCATCTCTTACTAACGCCGAGGCCTTTTGAGGAATAAAACCCCACACCTATACGGTGGCTAAGTTGGGGACAATATCTTGTGCGAACGGAGGTCCGGGTTGTTACACTTTAAGTCGTCGTAACCCAACCCCCTTCTGATTTGGGCTTATAGAGGGTCTCGTATTTAACTTTTTGAAGACCACCCCTCCATATAAAGTCTGCACACACTCTCTCGATTTTATTTAGTGATGCTTCCGATAGCTGAAAAGTTTGCAGCCAAAACGCCACTTTAGCTTGAATCACCGTGTGCACTAGTTTGATTCTACCAGCTAGCAATAGTAATTTTGAGCTCCAGCCTTGTAACTTGTCCCTGATCTTAGTTACAAGCTCTACACATTCCCTTTCCGTAATTTTATTCGATGACAGCGGGACTCCTAAATATTTGACTGGCAATTCTCCCTCCTGCACATTAAGCGCCTCCAAAATCTCTGGTTTAACTTTGCAGTGCTTATTGAAATAGCATTGGGTTTTGTTGGCATTGAGTTTCAGCCCTGCATAATCTTCCAACCGCCCAAAGATGTGTCTAATGTGTTCAGCCGCTGTAACATTAGCTTTTACACAAATTAGTAAATCATCCACGTATAAAAGATGACTAACCTTTGGCTGCAACCCATATATTGGCTGTACAAGTTGCCTATGACAAGCCAACTCCATTTGTAGAGAGAAAAATTCCATTTCCATTGCAAACAAATAAGGGGAAAGAGGATGTCTAATGCCTCGATTTGAGTTAATATGTCCTACGGAACCCTATTAATCAGAATAGAATAAGTCGGGGTAGATATGCATTCATTGATTAAATAAACAAACTTATTGGGGAAACCCATATAGCGTAGCATATGCATGATAAAATGTCTATTTATCTTGTCATACGCCTTGTGTAGATCCACTTTCAAGCATAGTTTATTATCACCTTTCTTATTAAATCCCCTTACTAGTTCATGCGCCAATAACGAGTTTTCTGAGATGCTTCTCCCCTTATTGGCATTCTGCAATAATATCAGGCAGGATTATATTCATATGGTTACAAATGATTTTGCTCAAAATTTTATAAACAACATTGCAACAAGCGATCGGCCTATAATAAGCAATGCTAGTGGGTTTATCTGTCTTTGGGATGAGGCATATGAAAGTGTGATTAATTTCTTTTATGAAACGAGCATTCTGAATAGCTTCATTCATAGCCATTAACAAGCTATGTTTTAGGTTCCCCCAATGCACGCGGAAGAACATGGAACTCAATCCGTCGGCGCCGGGGCTGGCGTCAACATGGATGGACTGCAAGGCACTCCAAACTTCAGCTTCGATAACAGCCCTGTTCAACAAGCGGCGGCCACGACTGTTCACAAGCCTCCGGCAGTGAACAATGGGTAAGTTGGTATTACATTCTCCATTATACAGTTCAGTGAAGTAGCATATGGCTTCATTTTCAAATTTACCCATGTCCACGCAACAATTTCCATCGGTATCGATAAGTTGTACATTGTAATTAATGTTTTTCCTGACCGACATTTTGGTATAAAAAAGATTTGTGCATTCATCCCCACTTGTGATCCACATTTCTTTCGCTTTCTGTTTTAGTTCAATGGCTTTGATGTTCAGAGCTTCTTTAAGTTTGCCTTGCTTCTCATAGTATTGGGTCCACAGGTCATCATTGCTTGACTGGTTGTCAATTTTGATGAGGAGCTCTTCACATTGCTTTTGCAATTGATCAACCAAGTCATTTCTCTTGGGTCTGCAACGGTTCCATTCCTTCAGCCCTGCTTTCATTTGTTTTAACGTCTGCACTAGTATAAAAAAGTGGGTTCCCTCCGTAGCAACCATACCACTCACGGCTTCATAATAACCGTCGAGCTTATGCCACTCATTGGCATATCTAAACGGTTTTCCTTTGACTGTGTCTTGTTTATTAATGAGGTTGATCAGTAAGGGACTATGATCACTAGTATAATTGGACAAAATGGTTACTTTAATATCGTCAAATTTGTTCATACATTCAGCATTAACTAAAGCTCAATCAAGTTTGCACGAGACTTTTTTGCACTCACCACTTCTCCATGTATATTTCAGGCCGCAGTGGAGTGGTTCGACGAGTCCAGCTGCTAATACACAATTGTTGAACTCTACCAATTGGGAGACTTTAAGGGTACGCCCCCCTAATTTATCATCTGCCTTAAGCACATCGTTGTAATCACCCACAACTAACGATGGTCCATCTACTACGTTTGCCTTGTTAGTGATATTTTTCCAAAAATTGGCACGATGTGATGTTATGTTACTGGTGTACACGAACGAGATGTAAATTTTAAAACCACCCATGTTGATAGCACTTACATTAATAACTTGGTCATCCTTGTCAATGTTATTTAGATTCCAAATGTGTTTGTTCCATATCACCATAATTCTACCCTTGCATCCACTGTCATTATTATGAAGATGTAACCAATCGGTACCCAGGTTTTCAGCAAAGAAATTCATAGTGTCAGTATTAAACTTGTTCTCTAATATACTAAAAATCGAAGGCAAATGTTGCCTTCGAATGTTCAGGAGGTCTAAACATCTAGTATCATTGTTTAGACCCCTCACATTCCAACTTATGATCGACATGGGGAGCGAGGGGGTGCCCTACTCCTCAGCTTCATAGGAGATAAATTACGTCCACTGCTACTTTTTCCAGCGTCCACATTACTAAATTGCTTATCATATTCACTATTTTCCTTAGTCACACTTTTAGTACCCACTGCAATTGCATCTGGGTTCTCTTCTTCTGTCATATCATCAATGTTTACACTTTGCAGCTCACTAACGTCATCTACTAATGCAGGCTCTGCTTGAATTGCTTCTTGGCCAGAATGGTGTTGCACTGTGCTTGTTGCTTGTTCCTAGGGGGCCACCGCCCCCACCACCTCCGCCTCCACCTGCAGGGGGCACGTGATGTCACCATCATCTCTACTACTATAAATAGTATCGTTTTGGGTCTGGTCGACTGGGATGCTTGCTGGTATACTGGATATGACCACTTTTTGGCTAGTAGTACTAGATGACGTTTGGATGACCTTAGTAGAGGTCTGATCGGCCGTGCCTTTCTCACTTGTCTCTACATTTTGTCTAGGTTGCCACATTTGTGAAATAGGTGGAGCTGTTACTACACATTGTGCTTCAGAGTGCCCAAAGCAAATGCAGTGCCTGCATACTAGTGGAAGATTCTCGTATTCGATAGTTTGGTTGTATATATTGCCTTTACTGTCTTTGCCTCTGATGTGTTTCTTAATATTAGCTGTAGCTTTAATATCCACTAATACTCTAGCATAACTTAGTCTCTTTACCATCTTGGTGTTATCATCTAATTTCATTGGTGTACCTATAACACTGGCTAATTTACTGATACCATGAGCGTTCCACAGTGATAGATCTAGATTTGGCAATCTAATCCATACTGGGAGGGATTCAAGCATATCCCTTTCAAGTCTCAAATTAGGTTCCCACTGCTAAATGAAGATTATTTTACTATCCATGAACCATGGTTCCTCATCCAAAACACGCTTACAATCAAATTCGTTTGCAAATTTAATGAGTTAGAACCCATTTTCATGCGCAAAAACATCCCACCGACTAGTAGGTTTCCATTCCCTCTTAATGTAGGCATTTAAATGAACAAAATAGGGTCTTTTACCAGTTAAATAAATGTAGAGAGAATTTCTCCACATGTTGCTTGCTTCAGTGAAAATAACATCATCCAATAAAGCAAAGTCTCCTTCTTCATCATTGCAAGCGTCGAATCGAGAGACCCCACCTTCAATGATTGTGTTACGTGCGACCGCATTCACCCAATTGCACATGTTGGCCTTGAACAGTGGAGATGGTTGGAATGGGTCTGCTTTGTGTGAGGAGATGACGCATGGGTTGAGATCTTAGTTTTCCCTTTTCTGCCTACCTTTTGCCAGCTATTATCTTCAGTTTCATTGACGGCGGCTGCAACGATAGGATTAGAGTTTCCTCCTCCGCTAGAGGACGCCATTTGTTCTAAAAATCTATTATATATAAGATATTCTTCTTATATATATATATATATATACATACATATATATATATAAGAAAAAGAAAAGGCTTGGGTTCGTCGGTTGAATTTTCTATCAAATTTTGCATACATCTTCTAGCCAGGAAAGGCGAGTTTCCCTCACTCGTAGACTAACTTATGATTAAGTGAATTAAATATTTGATAAGTTAAATGAAATGTTAGGATGCGCTAGAAATTGTTTCTTATGTGATTGATGCACATGTGACATATACACTACCCCGTTGTATGACAACTATGGATGCGATGTATGATATGCTATGTTTGTATTGTTCTCACCCTGCAAGTTCCCCATAGATTTAGAAAAATCACCATGGGTTGAAATGATACACACTGAATGAATTGTATTGATTTCAAAATAAATTTGAATCGATTTGGGATGCGGGTTGAAATGATATATATACTCAGGATTCGAATTTTTCTTTTAAGGCGGATTGAAATGAAACATATATGTACCACTTGACCATAGGATAGAAAATTATATACAGACGCTATGGTTAATAAAAATCTATTTTCTAAAATACTATAAGTATGCATCGATTTTTGGATAAGTAGATTTTGGAAAGAAAATTTGGATGAAGGAAAAATGATTAAAGAATTTTCAGGAAGTAGTCTTAAATTTGTTTTAATAAATTGTGGTGTTAAATTTAAGTATTTTGAATTTTATGTTTGTTTAAAACAAGACCTTAGTAATATTTGATTTTCAAGGGTATTCCCTATTCTATGAATCAAAACGTTGATTCAATAAAAGATTTCTGTAAAGTATTGGTTGTAAAGTTTATCAAAATTTATATTGATACAATACTCTATTTTATTTTAAGGAACAAAGATGTAACTTAAATATTATATAAAGAAAGGTTGGAGGGATAAGTGAGATTTTGTTTTAATAGAAAGTGTCCGAGACATATTTGTAAAGATCTATATTTAAAGCTAACACAAGTAAACCAAGATTCTTAAGAAATTTTATTCTAGGATTTTTCTTGGCTTTCTTACTAAGTGGATTGCTTTAAAAAGGATAACGAAATCTTACTTGATATTTAGTTTTGACTTAATAAATTTTTATGAATTCAAGTTTAAAGAAATGGTTGAGAACACTTTCCCGCTTGAGATAAATTCAAATTGAATGGAACCAAATGTAATTTAAATATTGTGTAAAAGGGATTTTTCCTTGAATTTGCTTAATTTAGTAAAGTTGAGTAAGATATTGTTTAACATAAGGTGGTGGAAATATTTTGCAAAGACTTGTATTTAAAGTCCGGTTTGAGGTAAGCAAGGTTTTATGAAGTCGATTTCGTATAGATTTGTAGAAATATAAACTTTTTTGGTTTCCTAAGTAATGAGTTCGCTTTAAGGTTTACCAAATCTTACTTTGACATAATGGGAATTGATTTAATAAATTTTATAAACTTACGATGAATGTTACATTGGAATTTTCTTAAAGGGAAAGAATATGATTTATAGAAGTTAATATAGGATTTTGAATGTGAATAATAGTAAGACTATAATTTATTAAATAATGATTTAAATAACGACTTAGTAATTAATCATTGAGGTTATTTTGGAATTTTATTTATTGACTAAACTTTGAATCATAGTTAAATCCAACTTGGAATAAGGATTTGGAAATATTTTTGTTTTGAGACAAATTTTAATTCGAGGAAATTGATTGAATATTTGAAATACGGATTGGATCATTATATTTGAATCAAATCATATTTTCATAAAAGTAAATTTACACATTACTTAATTTTCAAACTATTTTCCTTTAACAAATAAACTTAAACTACTTTAACTATATGACCTTTATAACTATTTTACAACTACGTTATTACTATTTATATACATAAATACTATATAACTTTTCCAAGCGTATTTCCAATATATGGCTTATGACCATTTCAACAATTAATTTTTTTTATACTATTGATTTTATGCCAATTTACAATTATTTCTTAAGTATATATATTATTTTCAAATTTAATATTTTACACTATTATAAATTTTACTATTTGAGTATATTTTACAAATTTAAACAAATCCATGTTCTAATCGTTGCTACTGAATCTGATGAATTAGAATGATGGTTTCGAGTGACAATGATATTTTTAGTAATAGCGAAATCCAAACTCGAATGGTTTTGGTAAGTGATTATTTTGGACTTTGGACTTGAAATCTTAACTGAATCATTAATGAATTATTTGAGTAATCGATTTAAGTCCATACTTGAAATGAATTGATTTGCGATACTCGAAATATTATTTCAAATCTAATGACTACGGTGTGAAAATGTAAACGTTTGGTTGTTAAAGAGACCGTAGTTGGTAGATGTCATATTCTCTACGAATACTGATACCACTTTAACAACTGTGTACATTGTGGAGATTCCAGAATGAAGTAGGATGGTATGGAGGCGATTACTGGATTTGAAAAAAGAGAACGCTGATAGATTGACCTTGACCTTTGGGTCATAATTAAAATGACTAAAATAAGAGCTATACTATGACTAATTGAGGTTCCGCCTCTGATCGGACAAGCTTCTTCGATACCATCTCTATTACTGTTGTGATTGATTTGGGTGCATCCTTTTTATTATGGGAGTGTGTTCCGAGGTGGGTGGTAGTTGCTACTACGCATTACCACTGGTCTGGGAGCGCAACTGGTAGAATTCTACCCTGGGTATTTCCTCGAATGCCTTGTCATATTTATCCTTATCTAGCCCTCTGCTTTAAATTTAAAGAAAAAAGTTCAAGGTAGGCGAACATGGGATTTCCACTCTTTCGAGATCGAAGAATAACTATCAGCCCACATCTAGCTTCCTCATTACAGGCCTTGGGTCGAAGCACTAAAGGAAAAAGGACCGGGGAACACAACGGCATAGGAACCAGTGATAGAGTAAGATATGATAGAGTCGGTGGTGAATTATTTCCTAGGACTTGTACACACCACCCGTCACATTATGGGAGCGATCCATGCTCGAAGTCATTGATTTTGATTTGGCGTTGTTTTCTATGGAGTGCCCTCTAATAAAACCAGTATGATGAATTTACGGTACTATATAGACTACAAGGCTTATAAACGGTGTAAGGCTAATATTGTAATCCTTCTCACACTATTTTGATACATTTACTTTACTGAATAGACACTATAATAATAGTGTATTACACTATAAGTATTAGTTTTAAGGATCCTTAAAGGATGTGAATCACAAACATCCTTTGAGTTACTGATGCATTCCATTTTGACATTTCACTTGAGCTAATTCACTTATATGAGAATGTTAGCCTGGACTTGGGTATTTTGTTTATTTTATTCCTTGCATAATGCTCGGGTCAGACCGAGTAGTATAGCTTGAGAGATTGATCTATTAGAGCTTGAGATTCGTTTGAGGTCCAGTCATCTATCTGTTATCACTCACGCAGTTATTCCTTCTTCAATCAGTTACTCATGTATTAGTAAGTTTCTTAGTCTTCTGCCATTTCAATATTTATTCTGCTCTAATATTATGTAAATTTTAAAATATTTGTAATATTGTATAAATTTTACTTCAGATGCGAGATATTCTATGTTCTGTGTTTGTGATTCTACGACGATTTGTATTTCAACTACATAAGAAATATCAATTTGTCATTTTGAACGGTTTGAGTTGGTTTAATTACCGACTTGAAGCAGTCAAAAATGCAGGTCGTTACAGTCCTGTTAGTTGATGGGTTCGGATTGATAACCCTGAATTCTATAGTTGACATAAGTTATCACATTATGGGTATATGAGCCGATCGACGGATAGAAATTAGGTAAATCCTAATTGTGATATCCTGGTAGTTGGTGTAGTAATCTCGGAAATGATGAGTAGCCTATCTTTATTCGTGTTTATCTTTCCTACTATTTCGTTTATGTTTTTATGTATGTTGTTATTAGAAATATTCATCTGCCTAAATGCTTCCTTAACTTATGCTCATGCTAGAAATTACTAGAACTCACATGACATTTGTCTGACCTAGTCTGTTTTCTCCATCTTTCTTCCTTTACCCCCTCAAGGTATGCAGGGTAGAGGGTCTCTGTAATGATTCTTGATTATTCGGTTCAGCTTGGATTCATACTCTTTCCAAATCCAATTATTGGTTCACTTTTTGTTTTCTTATCATTGTATTGACATATGAGGGATGATTTTTATAGTTTTACTTATGTACTCTAATATTATGGTTTTCAACGAGATAGTTTTATGATGATGACTATATGGTATTTTGAAATGTAATATGTATCGTGATTTGTCTTGCTTTTTTAAATAATGTTTTAAAGTTTTCATTGTGTTTTATATTTCTGTCTTGTGAATTTTAGTCTCTGTGTGTTTACTATATACCTAAGCGCTTCATAAACCTTAATGCACCCACATATGGGTGACGTTAAGGGGTGTGGGGTGTTTCAATAACAGAATTACATTG
This sequence comes from Allium sativum, assembly GCA_030737875.1. NCBI lineage: Eukaryota > Viridiplantae > Streptophyta > Magnoliopsida > Asparagales > Amaryllidaceae > Allium > Allium sativum. The sequence goes on along the minus strand of CM060920.1, from coordinate 178,393,523 downwards.
GCTTGATCCTGTATCTAATTGGGTATCCAATTAGATAGAAGTACGTAGGCAGCCACAAATGGTAGTGATTCAGCCTCGATAATAACAAATAAATCTGGTTGTTAATTGTTTTTAATCTTGTGATGTCATATATTTCTTGTTTACTATATTATTCTGCAATTAGCTTATTTGTTGAGTTTTCAGGAGTAGCTACTGCCATCTATCTCATCCGAGTTACTCAGTGGTAGATTTACTATATTTGTTGTATTATAGCATGCCCAGTATATTAAAATATCTATGATAGTTTGTATAATTAAAAATTGTATCCTATACATTAGTAGTATCGAATATTTATCAAATATTGTGTAGTAAATTGGTAGCTTTCGTTAGTAATTTTATAGCGGACGGATATTTCAACGATTTTGACTATTCTGAAAATATAGGTCATTTCATTTGGTATTTGAGGTTATGTTATGTGCCTAAGAAAAATTTGTTTAGGTTAGTAACTCAGTCTAGAAAATTTTAAAATGAAACTACCTAAGTTTGATAAATAAAAATGAATTGGATAAAGAACTGTACCTCCAACTGGGGACATAGGTTGAACTATTTTATGGCGCGCTTAACTTTTATTAATTGTTTGCTTTTGGTTAGGGTTTCTTGTTCTTGTAATTTCAAGGATGAAATTCTATTAAGGGGAAGTGTGTAACAAACTGCATTTTTTGAGTCACTAAATTTGAATTTAACTATCACAAAATATTATTTCAAATTTGTTCAAGATTTCAAATGGCCTAATTTTAATTTATTCTGTAATTTTTACTATTGAAAATATACAACTTTCCATTGATAAATTATATGCCCAATATCAGCACTTAGAAACGTCATAAAATAAGTTAACTTATCTATTTTATTATCGTTTTGAAATCCTAACACAATACTATGCACAACCGTATTTTTATTTTAGTACTCGGCAACTTGGACGCAAAAGAAATCTTATGTAATAGGATACATAAATTTTTTCTGAACTTTAAAGCAAAACATGTCAACATCATACTTCAATTTAATGGGACAGTGTGATGCTGTTCACCCTCAGTATCTTCATTAAATGAACTTACACCACCTTATATTCTTTTAATGATATCTTGCCAAGGTCATCATCCACATTTGATGAAAGCAAGTTTTCTTTGTACTTTTGTTGTCTTAGGCTTGAAGTAAAAAGGCATACACACACACACACACACACACATATATATATATATATATATATATATATATATATATATATATATATCACGCATGGTTTCAAGGAAGGATATAATTCATAAAATATGTACACTTTTAGTTCTCTATAAGAAGACACTTCCCTTTCCCTTCTCAGAGCATCTCCGGCAGATTCCTTTTTAATAAGGAGCAACACAAAAAAGAAAGCCACTAATCCACACTTATGCAGCAACGTGTGGGGGTCTGCTCAATAATTTTTTGAATTTTAATATCCTATAAACAGTTTAATGAAAACAATTTATATGACTAAATATTTTTTCATTAAACCATTTATAATTTTTTTTATTTTTTTTATACGAAATGTTGCACTTCAAAACTATAATAATTCGCCACTTTCTTCTTTCTATCCTACTGCACCTTTTATTATCGAACGCTGCTCTGCAGAACTATACTAATTCATCACTTTCTTCCTTCCAGCCTACTACATCTGTAACGCACCGTAAAATATAACCTAAATAAACATAGATAATTAAATTAATAATAAACAATAATAAAATATTATTGGGTTGAAAATAAGAATTTTGGATAGGGGTTTTTAAGCATAAGGACAAACTTAACAAAAAAATTATCCATAAGGACAAGATACTAAAATTTTAACCACAAGGACACTTTTTAGTGTAAAGGGAGGAATTCAGGGGCACATTATCATTTCATACTTTACACTAAAGTTTGTCCTTATGGTTAAATTTTTTGCCTCTTGTCCTTATAGATAATTTTTTTGTTAATTTTGCCCTTCACACTATTTTCCTGTTTTATTTACTGAAAAAAGAAGTCCGTATGAAGAAGTTATTAATAAAACAAGTTATACACAAATTGTATACGCACAATATTTGGAATTCAAACTAAATAAATAAAAATTTGGAATAAAATTATATATTTGTTGGCATAATGTAACATTCCTTGAAGATTTGAATTTGTGTGTGAATATATATACAAGAAGAGGACAAGAATAAATAGAAATGGAAAGAATTAATATAAATAATAACGTAATAAATAAAAAGGAACATTTCAGGAGAATTAATTTCTCCCGGCCTTTTTCTTAAGGTGGGTCAAGCACCTCCGCTTTAGAGGGGTCAATCGCCCTCCTAGGGAAGGTGTTGACTTCCCTTAAGAGAAAAGGGTGGAGATGGCTTCTTTTATTTTGCGTTTTTGTATAATTTTGCATAAACGGGCCATCCAAATTTTATAAAACTAATCATTTGGTCCACATACACATGAGCAACTATAATAAGACCTGCAACCCCTTTTCTAAACCCTACACTCATTCTCCTTTACGCCTCCACTTTGTCTCTCTATCATTTTTCTTAATTCCAAAAACAGTTGAGGGTTCTTCTCTTCTTCTAACCTCTATCTTTTCTAAATCCAAATTCTTATCTAGATTCTTGAATTAAGTATAGTATATATATGTATAAGATTCTAAATCTGATTCTTATATATAGGAGGATTTGGAGTACGCTGATTCGAAAGGCTCAATCCAAATTTGTTAGATTCTACACTAAATTCGCTATTCTTCTCTTCCTATCTCTGTAAGTGGAAATTACATCAGTTTTCTATTTTCTATATTCTATTGGGTATATTGGGATTGTTATGCCTAAAGGGGTTTGAATTTACATGAAACAAACATAAAGAAATCCCATAATTCCCTTATATTTTGCGGAAATGGTCAATCAATTATTATATATTGGGTTTTGATTATTGATGTAATAAAAGACGAGGTCTTAAATGTAATACGTTTTGCATGAATTAATAGAATAGTGAATAAATTTAAAATCATGAATTATTCATAAATATGGTATACATATTAAAAATATTATTTGTTATGATCTAACTACTAGACAAAGCAATAAATAAGTTGTAAAAGAGTCTATTTCGAAAAGTTTAAACTGGGATATCTAATTAAATAAAACTTAAGGGTTTAAGTGCAAAATATTCTAGAAAATTGAGTAAAAATTTAACAATAGAAACCTTAAAAGAATAGTATTTGTCGAAGTGAATTAATAGAACATTGGGCAAATCTAAAAATGATGAATTTTATTAAAATATTCTAAAATACCATGGAAGAAATAAAAGAGAGAGAAATGTCATAAGCGCAAATATCTTTTCTATTCAATTATACTGCTATGACCCCATATAGTGCAAACAATATGGTTTAGAAAAATAGTTTAAAAATATGCTCAAAGAATTAGATCTATTGTTCAATATATGGTGAAATAATCAAGATAACTAAGTTATATACATAACATGCTTTTTGAACCGTGTATTTTAGTTATAAGATTCAAAAAAAATGAACGACCAACCAAAGACAGCGGCGGACCGTGTATTTTTGTTATAAGATTCATGTATTTTAATATTTATATAAGTTGTTAAATTCGTATTTTTGTGGATAATGGTTTGTTATTTTTTAGCATTTAATATTTGTTAAAAAAGTTAGTATTCTTAACTAATTTTAAAAGTTAATAATTTTATAAATTTGAATGTACACACAAACACACAGATATATATATATATAGTGTTTCGAATATGAATCAAAATAATGATAGAAATACCTAAAATGAAAGTTTAGTTGAAATAAATTAGTATATTTTTATGCACTGAATGCTCTTACAATCAATATCAATATCAATATCAAAAATTAGTACATAATATTATTGAAATGATAAAAAAATATATGCTTACTTAACAACTAAAAGAGGTATTGGTTAAAAGAAACATTACAAATCGTGTTTTTATTTTACAAAAATAATAATAAGATTTTTGAACCATTATTCCATACCTCACTAAATTTTAATTTGTAATAAAACTTTTCAAAAATAATTAACATCTATTTCAAAGGGGCAATCAAATATAATAGAAAATAATTTTGATGCAAATATTGTATACTTTAACATATTAATTAATGTAAACTATGAATATACATATTAAATGCTAACATTTTCCCAAAAGGTAACAATTAAAATACTCATTAATTTAAAACTACAAACTACGTTGTTCGCCATTCCAAGAAAAAAAACAACTATAGGTTTCTGTTTTTAACGTTGCAAACAAAACTACAAAAAAATGATTTTGTAAATTAAGTCCATGGTTTTGGAACAATGAAAATGCAAGACTTCTTGCACTTTTCTGATAAAAAAATAAAAGAGAACATGTAGATTTTAGAAGAAAAAATTAAACTTATATAAAATTCAAAGGTAGTGAAAAAATTAATTACGTACAAAAATTATACTTAAGTAATAATTATTATTATTTATGAATACAAATATCTGATTTTCTTAAAAAAATTATAAACTTTCTAAAAGCGCCAGCTAACTTGCACTTTTTATCAGAATCTATAGACCGACTTGCACTCTTTAACTCAGAAAGATAGACATCTTACTTATGGATTCCTTATTACATGGATTTTTCTTATAACAACTTTAAAAATAGAGACATAGAGTGCAAATCCCCTCGCAATTTATAGTAAATTTAAAGTTATTAGTGATGTTCGCCCCATGTCACCTACATGTAAATAGGTAAAAAATAGTACGTAGTATTATGCCAAGCTTGATAGGGGTCGACCATCAAGAGTGATAATCAAAAGCAGATCTACCATACATATCACAACGCATGTACAATATATAATAATAATATAAACAGTAATGTAGAGATAGATGGCAGAACATAAAGCAGCTGAAATATCATAAAAACCATATAATAATGTACATTAAATCCGTAATATATGAATACATGTCATCCTAACAAAAACCCTCAGAGTATGCTCATAAATGGAAAGCAATAATACAAGTAAAATCCGCTATACCTCCTCCAAGCTCGTCCCTGGCCTGGCACTTCGTATAACCTAACCTGCTACCTAATCTACTCATTAGCAGATGAGTACCTAAGATAATAAGAAGGAAACATAAAATATTAGGTTATACTATAGTCTGATATGAGTGATAAGATCTATCAAAAGTTGTACTACATATACGTAGATAGACATATTAAGTCTCATACCTGACCTGTCCCTGCAACCAAGGAGTCACAACATAGTAACACTAGAATATATGCTACTTAAAAAAATAATGCTACACAGAGCAACAACAAAAAAGTGGGTGAAGTCACAAGATAAGAGAATCTGTCTAGGCCTCCAGTCTCTCATTCCCTATCTTCTCTAAGCCCTATAGGTGATAGACTACCCCAATAGTGAAGTTGTAAGTGACAAAGCAACCATAACAACCATCATACAATTCCTTACTATCACCTTCAAAAGCCGTGAATACATTGATACTTGTATGGCAACCCCAATCAAGGACTAATGGAAATCCCAATTCTAGTAGAAACTCTATGCTTCGCCAACACATGCCATTTTGGCCTAGGTTCGCCTCGTAGGATACACGATCCTTCCGATCCTAATGGGCGTCCCTACAATACCCCTGCTTCGAGTACCACTAGAACACTCCGAGCTATCAATGATTCCTTGATAAGTCAGTTTTACTCCTCTCCATTAATCTAAATCTTGAATCCTCCTCGTCCAATCCATTATCTTGAAGCTTCACTACCATGACTCACCTCAATCTTTATAGTGTCGTTCGCCACGAGCTGATTCCATATTCTCGTTCACCACGAGTCAATCCTGCATTGTCGTTCGCCACGAATTGACTCACCATCAAGTAGCAACATTCTCCACATATTAACCATAGCTCCCCTCAATCCAGTCCCCATCTAAGCCTTTGTCGAATATTTTATTGAATGATCATTCTATAATTCTCAATCTAGAGCTGTAACTATCAAACCAAGACTGCCAGCACGATCCAGGAAGCAGCCTTATCCATCCCTATGGATTGCATGTCCATCTGACCCATCGACATGGATCGGCATTGTTCCATCGGATATGGACTGGTACTAGTCCATGTACTTAGACAATTTTTTGTTAACTACTTCGGATTCTCGAAGTACCCATTTTTCCTATCGATCTGTCCTTTCCTGTTAGCCCATCATTTCCTATCAGTCCATGAGTTTCTCCCAATCCATATTTTAGAAGAATTTCTTCACATTGCATGCCAACTCTGTTTGATACCAAACTTTACCTATGACCTGCAAATCATCCAAGGAGTCCATGTAAAAAGTTAAGATTTGAAATGTTACTCCTTGATGCACCGGTATTGGTCCATAGACCGTGGAATGGTATCGGTCCATAGGCCATGGACAGGTACTGGTCTATGCACTTAGCACATTTCGTCCTTAGATTGTGTAGGCGTCTTCTCGTCGCCTTCCAGAGCTCAACCACCAAATTTTGTGTGATTTCGATGATCTTTGATTTTGTTGCACTCAAATCTTTATTTCAATACCTAATTTCGTCGATACTAACACACAAAATCAAATATAGCATCTACATAGCGATTTCAACCATTCACACAGCAAACATATCAATCGACAAGCATATTCAAATTCGTATAGAACATAGAACAATTATTCATTTGCATAGATTAAGTGTACATCTTCATGTAAATGAATCTAAACTTGCCATTTTTCATTAGTTTTATTATCCCTAAGGTTTAAAAATGAGATTTAACATATATGATCATGATGTGGTGTGATATAACATGTAAACATGGTAAAAATGACAAATCTAAGCATATAATGTAACATACCATAGTGAGAGATCTAAATCACTCAATAAATCAATGGATCTAATATGGATCAAAGTTAAACTAATTTGGGAAGCAAGGAAATGGATGTAAAGAGCCCCTAAATGATGAAAAATATATAGACCAACTGTAATAACCGAATTTCGATTGACTCGATTTTCTTTCAAAAATCCAAATTTATTGATGCTTGAGTTGATTTGTCTGGTATCTTGTAGAAAGTCAAAGATAAAATATATCATAGCACATAATAGAAATCTCACAGGTGAAGGGAATAAAATATAAAAGTTGGTAAACACTTACTAATAAAATGACACTATCTAACACACGAGTTTGTTATGATGAAGGGGTCAAAACAAAATTTCCAGTGAATGGACAAATTATACTTTCTACAAATAATATTATATATATCATTCTACCATTGATTCATATTTATTAAGTTATTCAGGTTTATCTCAATATACTTTTAATTTTTCCGCATAATCGTACACATCTAGTCTCTAGTAGATTAGCCTAATAAATAATATATATGCTATATGCCCAATATATTTATGGTACTCACCATAGTACCCTCCTCGAGTGGTCCCCATTGTCATACCACGAAAACGTGCTGGACCTCCATTGCTATGCTATGCTGCGAAAGCGAATAAGCATCTACCACTGCTCCATAAGGGTGCTCTAATCCATGAGTTCCTCCATTGAACTTAGTCAGGGGCTTTCTGCATATTTATAAGGGACAACCTCATTAGGCATACAATATAGATATCCAAAGATAGGGTTGTCTCTTTCTGTGGTACTCCAAGGCCCCGACCTACCCCTACAAATGAAATACTATTCAAAAGAGATAAATGACTTTCTTAACATCCAATCTAAACAAACATTGGTCCCTCATCCAATGACCCGATAGAAAAATATCATTGGACACTTGGCATAGCTCATGTCTTTTCCACATACGCTCTAATTGACGATGACAAGTGTTCGACGACCTACTATCTTTTATTAGGTCCCGACCACGAAGCCTTCCCCTTGAGGCAACCGCCGAATCATCCCAATCAGTATTTCAGCTTCCCACCATCAAAGATGAAACCAAGGCAAACTCACTAAATGGGACCATTCATAGTGTGACGACCTGTCCCGCCGCCCAATTCGAATCGATCGTCAAACCGACCTGAACCGATCAGCAAGATGCTTCGCTTGGGATTTCGACTAATAAGAAATTAAACAAAACAACATTTCCATTATCATTACAATAACTTTTACATTAGAGTACAGCTCACATCATACTACAATAATAAATACAGTACATAATAGAAATAATAATATCCGAATATACAACGGAAATTATGAACTCAGCTGAAGAAATAAAATGCTCTGGACACTGCTCGACCCTAAATACAAAATCTTGCTCAATAAAACATCTGCAAAACAAAAACTACTAGTTTCCCATGTGAAAAATATGGGCACCCAGAGTTTAGGTGGAATACAATAAACTCCAGATCAGTCATAGGACTGGTGTGAGAACTAAAACAATTTTTAATCTTTATTTAAAGTTAGGCAAATCATAGGACCATGCCGTATAACACGAAACAGGTTTTCTACACATGAATACCAATCATAAACTATTCACAATGCTACTTGAAAATGAATCTATTACAAGACTCAAGTCCTAAAACACAATGCAACACAAACCGGAGGAAAGAGTTTTACCTTGTAATAACCAAACATGCTTGATACGCAGAAAACAAATAATTTTTGTAACAACCCGGATAACGACGGACCGATTTTTTTCAAAAATCCCAATCCATTAAAACCCGAGTTGGTTTGCTCTGGTATCCTGTAGAAAAGACAGAGACATGAATCATGTCAGAGTTCGGAAAACATCTCACAGCGGAAGGAATAAAATATAATGTAATTAAAACATAGCTTTGCCTTAATAATAATACTGCTAAACCAGTATCCAAAGCTATAGAGTCTCTGTCATGAACCTAACCTGCGAATGTTATGAGGAGGGGGGTCAGAACATAAGTCCTGTGTGACTGGATTTAAATTATACTTCTGGATAATCCTACATACCGTTCAATTACATTTTCTAATTTATTAGGTTATTTGTGTTATCAGCATTCAAGGATTACACACGTTGCACCCATCTACTCCCTAGTAGATTAACCTAATACAGTGTATATGTAGCCACCCATAACTAAGGTACACCCCATGGTACCCTACTTGCACGGTCTCCACAGTATCATCGTAGGAATATAGCAGTCCCTAATCCTACGCCTGAATATCGTACGGATTTCTGTATATATGCCAACGCTACGTCTACAAAGAACCACTACTTCTATATTACGTAAGTGTTCGGACTGCCATCTTCGAACCATTTGATCGAATTAGGTTCCATCCTCGAATAATGCCCTCTAGTCTTATGATACACCACCCAGAGCAACATGAGTGTACCTAGACTTTCCCACGTATGTATTGTCAATCATTCTCGATGTCTATTGCACATATTCTCTATATGTGAGCCCGAGTCCCGTGGTAGGGCTAATCAAGAAACACGAAACTCGGTCGGGAGCTTTTAGATACCTGCCGATTGCAGATGCTAAGGTCAGCTTTTACAGTGGCTATATTCCTACAACTTTTACAGTGGTTATAATCCCCACTTGTCCCTAGGACAAGCCTACCTATTATCGTTTCCATTTCTTAAGTTCATTCATAATAGGTTATTATCGTCATTCCCCATTTTGGCATTAATTAAGATTAGCTTAACCCCTTCTCTATTCCCACGTCTTATTAATGTCTTATCTTGGTTAAGTGTTCTCAATTAATTCATTATACCTATAATCATGTATGACCTCCCACATTAGATTGCCGCTTTGGGGTTGTTGGATATACCAGGCGGTTCCGGGCAGACTTCTACCGCAAACCCTATCTAACCTCATGTCTTGACACTATTACGCATCCAATTTCCACCTAAGACCTCTCACATTAGATTACTGTTTGCGGTTGCTGGATATGCCGGGCGGTTCCGGGCAGACTTTTACCGCAGACCAAATCTAACCTCGTGTCTTTGGCATATAAGTTCTTATTATAACTGATACTCATAGTTCAAATCTTGGATTATACTATATGTCAATTATCCATAAACCTTCAATTCGCATTTATGCTTCTAATTCTATCAACAGATTATGCCTATAATCGCAATTCAACTTATAATCCCAATTTCATGTTCATAATTCCAATTTGATTTATATTCATAAATCCCACCCTAATTATATTCATAATTCCAAGCATAGTTATGCCCAATTCCCCATATATGTCGCATTTCTTCTTTCATTTAATTAACTTCAATAAAATGAAATTATTCCAATTCTACTAATTGTTCATATTCATTGAAGTTATGCCCCAAAATTCCAACCTATCAGTTTTGCCCCAAATTACCCGACCTTAAGTTGCGCTCAAATTACAGTCTTGCTTATTCTTGTCCATTATTAATCCGCGCACTTTCAAATTATCCCAACATACTTAATTTTTCCAACTTAATTTGCACATATTTTCACTAATGTCCCAGATTAATATTTATAGTTATGTGCCAAATTACCAACACACTTAATTTCAAGTATTTTAAAAGTTGTACAACAATTCCCCAAATTTCCAATTTTGTCATAAGTTATGCTACAATTCTTCAATTATAGGTTATACCCAAAATTTAACATTAATTATTCCCGAATCAACCCAACATATATTATTCCAAATTTCCCAACATTTGCTAAATTACCATTAGTACGTTCATCTCTACGAGATTTGGCCTAGGCTCGAAGGTAGCCTGGCTATAAAAATAAAAAGAGAAGGAGGAAAGGAAGAGATAAAGAACATGCATAATAATAAAAGTTGTAACATTTTAATTGGGGAATTGCTAAACGATATGTATACAATTATTCACAAGAATAATTTAAACCCACTCACCTTGCCAGGATTAGAAAAGAGATAAATCGTTGTTGTAACTTTTTAATGTTGATTAACCTTCCAAATTGATCGTTGATGAAGAACTTGTCTCTAAAAATCTCTACTTTAATTTATGTTGAAGGTGGAGGCTAGGTTAGTTGAGAATTTAGCAGCATGGAGGCTAGGGTTAAAGAGAAATATGAGATTAGAGTTAGGTTTGATGTTTATTCATAGTTATAATTGGTGAATTCGGGCCTTAGGATTAAAATAGAATCCATCTAAACATTCCACCTCGCTAAAAAAAGAAGGTTCTAGAGTAGACGTAACCAACCCAGGTGCGTTGCACCCATACGCACGCATGAACACTGATGGTGTTGACACCTTCCTATATGCGGTTTCTTTTCTTTTTGTACAAGCAAAATCTTAAACTCTCCTCAATATATGAAAAGTACGTTTCTTTTCCATTAATGCGTCCTTCCATATGTCATTATTTTATATACAATATGAATTGTATTAATTCTTTTAACATAAGCTTGCTTTAATTGAATCAATTTATGTTTATTTTCCAACTTCTTTCTATGCATTAAATTTTCCCATGTGACATTATTTCTTTGTTTCATATATTTCTAATATTCTTATTTAAATGTGTTAATGCTCTCCTGTTTCATGCACTTGATATGTTGCTTCTTTTTAACGCATTAAATTGCTTGGTCCCTCTTTTTTTTCTATGCATGCTTTAATTGCATATTTGACATGTTTGCATCCTATATTCTTTTTTTTATATGCATGACATTAATTCATTTTTTTTAGGTTCATGCATCTACACATATCTACTATTTTTAATTAGGTTTGTGCATCTACACATTCCTATTATTTTTAGTGCATGTATTATCTTCCAACAAAATTTTGAATTGCAAATAACATGTATACACATATGCCCTTCTCATTTATTGTTGCATGCAATTTTATTAATTCACCTTTTTACCAGTTACATTAATTACATTAACGTTTCTCTTTATTAATTTTTTTCTCTATCATAATTACATGCATGTGCTTCCTTTTCCTTTTTAACATTATTACATCCGCAATTGTATTGCATACTTTTTTTTCCTTGCATTGACTTCTTTTTAATTTATATATATATATATATATTGCATGCAATTCATTTTTCTTCATTTCAATGCACTTATATATTATTTATTTAAATTTTCCTTTAAATATATCTATGCATATAATATATACATATATGCATATTTTTAATTATCACTAAAAATCCGAGGTGTTACATTCACCCACCCTTAAGAAATTTCGTCCCCGAAATTTGGTAAGGGTAAAATAAAATGTTCTCTCGCACATTATACATCCATTATGTGTGCATCCAATTTTTGCAAACATTGTGCACATGTGCAAAGTGAAATACATCATAGTAGTGCATGTATGCCTAATTTGGTACCACCTATATGTATGCAAACTTTCAAAAACTCTTTCAAAACATGATGCTCACATCCTAAATATACTTATAGTTGAAACGACCCGAACTCCCCCGGTCTCCGAAGAGAAGGGAAAGCACGAATTGTTTTGAGAACACGACAAAATAGAACGCAGACGGAAGAACATTTCTCATTGTATATTACAACAATGCATCAGATTACAAGAATATACAGAGTATGAATAAATATTACACAGAAATATCAGAGATTTAAATTACATTTAAATACATAGCAGCGGAAAATAATACAATAAACAACTAGAAGAGATATACGGATACAAAGCTTTCCGGATATCATTCCAGCTATAAACCAGGATCCTGTGAATATAAATCTGCAAAACCAAAACTACTAGCTGCTCGTGTCAAAATAAGGGCACCCAGAGTTTAGGTTAAAACAATAAACTCCAGGTCAGTCATGTGACTGGTGTGAGAACTAAAACAGTTATTATTCTTTATTTTAAAGTTAGGTAAATCAAGGGACCACGCCGTATAACACGGAACGGGTTTCCTTCCAAGAATACCAGTGCATAAACAAACAACGCAATGCTAAATAAAGAAAAATGAAGCTATTATAAGACCCAGTTCCCATCACACAATGCAACGCAAGCCGGAGGATAGGGTTTTTACCTTATAATAGCCAAGAATGCTTGATACGTTTAAAACAAATCATGTGATACTATTATAAGTGCATAGTGTATAAAAACAACTTCAAATCATAAGTATCAATCATAGGCGGCATAAGCGCCCCATCCCACTATGTCGCCATACTAGGCTCTACAAATAAAACCGCAAATGTCACGTATTTGGAAATTGGATTTCCATCTATGAACTGAGGCAAAAGATAGTCCTCTACCGATTCGAGACGCTCTAGCCCGTGTCTCAGGAACAGTCGCAACTGCCCCTTGGATCGTCAGGGCCGGTCCACCGATGTGGATTATTATGCCTGAACACTACGTTTCCCCACCCTTTGGGGTGTAAATGAGCCAACGAATGACTCCATCGGATCCGGATCGTCCGATCAAACCGAGGCGCCTCGCAACAGCAACAACCACACAGGTGAAAAGTATATAAATGTCAGGGCTGGTAGGTCACTGACACCACCCTAGCTAGAAGGAAACGCATGCCCTCCCTGATGTCCTCTCCCGTTTCTGGTTCACAACCGGGGTGTGAGGCTCGCGAATTCACGTTACACAAAGCTATGCCACACAGGCCGTGCTTTGATCATCAACCACAAGACTTTGCTTTTCAACAGAAGCCTTGATCAATTGCCACTTAGGCGTGCCACACAGGCAAACCACTCTATCCAACTGATATCAGTCACACAGAATGAAATCCGATGTCAGACACACAGTCCATTTACATGTCCGTTCTGGGTCTGAACGAAACCGGAGGCACCTAGTACCCCGCATATCCATCGATCTCCAAATACGTCTGGACAATCACCAACTATTTCCATCTTCTTGGGTGTACGTCCCAATCAAGATCATCAGTAATCACCCAAACGACGTGAAGACCTCCGGTCTTCGACCACCATCTTCATCTTCGACTTATCGTCGTATCAGTTATTCAGAATGGGTTAAACCCAGTCTTTCCGAATAACTCGCGTATATTTTAAATAAGTGTTACACAAACACAACATATGCCTCATTCCAATTCATCAGTCACTAACTGTAAATTAATCAAGAGAATAATTCCCCAAATATTAACCCCGAAGGCCGAAACCAACATCAGATCAATATCCAGAAAACCATTCTGCTTGGCTAACCGACAGTTAGTTTCTAAATTTCACATTCGTAGGGAAAGGTTCCCATTAATTTTATCAAAGATAAATTCCTTGAATTTATTCTCTAATCTTCTTTTGAATTTCGATTCAACTAGTCGGGATTAACGAACCTTACCGAAGTAATCATTTGTTTTAATTTCCCAATCCCAACCTATTCATCCCATGAAGTAAAACTGGTTATACTTCATATCTAACACCACGGTGTTATCGGTAAATTCAATTACCATTTCACGTTCAAATCTAATTAAAGATTTAACTATCGCCTGGAGTAAAACTGGTGATACTCCATTCTCGTTCTTTTCAATCTAATTAAAGATTCATTAAAACTCCACTTAGTTTTAATCGTTAACTGGGTTAAAGAATCAGTGTCATTTTAAAACACGGTTCACGATAAACCCAAAGTCACATTCCATTAATTATCGGGTTAAAGAACGAGTGTTATTTAAAACACTGTCCACGATAAACCCAAAAATCAATATCAATTCAATTCCAATTAAATATCATTTAATTGGTACACTTCATTAAATCTAAATAAAAAGATTTAATCTTTTCTCAACTGGGTTCAAGAACAGTGTTAATGAAGACACCATTTAGGACAAACCCAAATCACATTTGATATTAAACACAAGGCTCTGAATAGAAAATATACTGGCTTATATTCAATATCAAATTCTACGACTAACAAATATCGTATTGGAAATAACGATATATATATATATATCTTTCAAATTCCCATAACAATATCTGTATCATCAAGAAATCCAACATCGAAATAATCCAAAGACAATTTTGATTCAAATCCATTCCAATATAATTATTGGAAATTCTGGTTATTTTCAAAACCATTTCTAATCCAGTTTATTTATTTTAAAAATAAATAGAATTATAATTCTAGTTCAAAACTAGTTCATTTCGATAAAAATCTATTTTTATCTTTTCAAATATGGAGTTTTTCATCCCAATTCTTTCTAAATCATTTCTTATGATTTTACCCAAATTATTACTATTTTTAATAATTTTATCAAGGCCCGTACAGTCGATTTCCATCAATGGCCATCGAACTGCACTTATAGCGACCTTTTCTAAATTTGATTTGGACATAATTCCAAATCTAACCGTTAGATTTCTAATTTCTAATATTCGTTAGAAAGCTCTTTTCGATACGAACCCAACGGTTCCGGTTTTAGGAGAATCCAACGGTCGGATCTCCCGCAATATCCGTTCGAAGTCAATGGTCGAAATTCGCGAACTGCCGCGGCGCGGCGCGTTCTATTCAGGCCATTATATTATATATATATAATATATATAATATATACTTCGTCGATTTCGTTTCAAAACGTGCTTTATAAATCGTTTTAAAATTCGTTTTCAAAACGGTTTCAACTTCATATTCAATTTCAAATCAAAATTGAATATTCCAATATAAATTCGTTTTAAATTCATTTCAAATCGATTTCAATTCAAATTGATTTCTAATCCAATTTCAGTTCGTTTTCAATTCAATTTCAATTCGAATTCATTTATATTCAATTTAATTCGAATTTCAATTCTTTTCAAAATATCAGATTTTGAAATCACTTTCGATATTCATTATAAAATGAATAAAATCGATATAAATATTGTTCACGTCAGAATGGCGTCAATCTATCAACACGGCTTCATATATTTCTATTTTCAAATATTCTATTTCAAATATTTCTATTTCAAATATTTTTATTTCAAATATTTCTATTCAAATATTTCTCTTCAAATATTTCTATTCCAAATATTTTATTCAAATATTTCTATTTCGAAACTGGAATGAGGCCCAATCAATTACCATATAATGTTAATTATATGGATTTTCTACAACACATGTATATATCAACAACGATGAATAATCAACCATCATTCAAAGTGCATTCTACACTGTATAAGCATCAAATATAAATATTCAACGCTTATAACAGTTTGTCAATCAATCGATCGACATACAACTAAACAATCGGGATTAGTGTACTTCAAATATCATCCCAATACCCGTGTGGGGTTTCAAACAATCAAACACAGATTTTATTTGTGCAGTTGGGCGATGTGTAAAATTTATCGTCCCAATCAGTATCAGTCAAATGTGTGTATATAAACAAATCGTCCGATTTGTTTATTTTTATTTCATTTCATATATACGTTAAAAATTCTACTTTTAACTATAAAATATTTTCAATTATATAAATATTTTATTTCATTTCACATCACATCACACAATCAACTACACATCAAAATCAAACAATCAAGCATACAAGCCGTCCATGGTCTGTGGACAACGGGTGTCAGGTGCTACTAAACACCGTCTGCATCCAAGTATATATTTATAACTAGAAAAAGAAATTTTAGAGTGAGAAGTTCTCACAGAATTGCTAATCCAATGCCTCGACTCTTCTTATGTAGAAATCTTCGTCGTTCTTGCCTCTTGTCACTTTCTTTGCCCGTATTCTCTACATATGTAAAAATCGAATTTTTACTTCGCTATTCAATATATAAAAATCGAATTTTTACTTCGCCATTCAATATATAAAAATCGCATTTTTACTTTGCTATTCAATATATAAAAATCACATTTTTACTATGCTATTCAATATATAAAAATCACATTTTTACTATGCTATTCAATATATAAAAATCACATTTTTATTTTGCTATTCAATATATAAAAATCGAATTTTTAGTATGCTATTCAATATATAAAAATCGAATTTTTACTATGCTATTCAATATATAAAAATCGAATTTTTACTTCGCTATTCAATATATAAAAATCGATTTTTCATACTCATAAAGATCAGGTCTTTATTCGTTTAAAAATCATATTTTTACGTTATGAAAGATATAATCTTACCGTCATGCAAAATATAATATTTCCATATAAAAATCATTCTCTTTCATAACTAAAAATACAATCTTTTCATCATTAAAAATATATACTTTTCTTCTTTGAAAATATATACTTTTCTTCTTTAAAAATATATACTTTTCTTCTTTAAAAATATATACTTTTCTTCAGGAATTAAAATAGGGAATAACTTACTGTGGGTTTCGGATTGGCGGAAGCGTTGGTTTGACTAGAGCAGCAAGCTCAGCAGTAGCACCAAGAGGCTGCGCCTCTGAAATTTGAATAACAGTAGTCGTCGTCGGCTTAAGATGACGGAAAGGGGTTTCTTCACGGCTTTTGATTAAGGAGGAGGAGAGGGTGTGGGATGACCGGCGCCAGCGGTTGGGGGCTGCTCGCGGTGGCCTGTGGCCAAGGCGCGGTGAACGGTTTAGGGCTTGGGGGTGTTATTGGCGATTGGAATTGGGTTTCCAGAGGAAAGAGGAGGAGAGGGGAGGGAGGAGGATGCGGAGGAGCGCCGACCATCAGGGGAAGGGGCGCCTCGCCTCCGACGACCTGGATTGGCGTGCGATGGGGGGGAATGGGGGCGACGTGGATCTGAAGAGCGGCGGGATTTTTATAAAAGGGGCTCGGTTTTTTTCTCTGAGGGAATTTAGGTTTAACCCCCCCCCCCCCCCCCCCCCGTTTAAATATATATATATATATATATATTATTTAATTATTATTTTTTCTCCTTGTAAGTTAGATTTTCATTCGAACCCTGAATCTAACCCAACGACTGTCGTCCATAGCTAATTACCCCCATTCCGAACACAATGGGATATGTATCGCGGGCTGATTCGACTGTTTCGATCAGTTTTCGTCAAAAATAAAGTATAAATCAGTATATATTTAATTTTAACGCACATTTCAATTTACCGGAGTCGCATACTAACTCGGAAAATTCCAAAAAAATATTTTCTAGCTTCGTATTGACGATACGGTCCTAACAAAACTAGTTTCGTCGAATTCCGAGACCGTTGGAAAAATGGCCATTTTCCATTCGATTAAAATCAACTGAAACTGGTCAAACGCGTTTTCCTTTGCCACGCTCACATATTGATTCGAAAAATTATGAAATTTGAAACCTAGCAATAACTTGACATCACGGATCCAACAAAAGTGGTTTCGTCGAAATCCGAGGTCGTTTGCAAAATGGCTATTTTTAAGGGCCTGAATTCCATAGCGACTATTCAGAATTTTCAACTGGACATATCTTTTGATTCCCGCTATGAAATCTCAATTTTTCGGATTCGCTGGAAAGATAATCACAATTAGATTCCATTATTTTTGGTTTCACTAAAATCCGGTTTATTTTGCACCCGGTACATTCAATTGAAGTTTGAAATCGAATTATCGAACTACCGCGCCATTTTCAATTCCTTTTATAAATATAAATAAATATTTATATTCTAACGTCGATCTATATAACTATATACGATTGAATTTTAATCAAAAGAAATTTTCTCGTCGATATTATTTAAAATAATTCATTTTAAATAATCAAAATTCGCTAAAATTGCCAAAATAAAAATTTTAAACTGGCCCAGATTTTCGGGTTGTTACAATAGTTCTATATGAATGCAATATTTTTGAAAATCAAAACACTTTTCATCCAAATTGTCCCACACTCTTATAGAATAAGAGCACAGTTCATCCAATTGTTGCATCCAAAATCCTACCAACCATCTTTAAATTTCGAATTATAGGAAAAATCTAATTTTTTAAATTCGATTTCTTATGTCACAAAAAGGTATAAAACGGAAAATTTTACATCTTCCATTTTTCTTTTATGTTCCTTTTCTAATTGCACTTGGATTTCACGTAACTACTCTATACAAAGTTTCCTATTTTCCTATCCAACCACAACTACATAAGAAAACTTCTTTTTCTTTTCCCGTCATGTTTTGTTGCTTCTCTGAATTTATTGCTTTCTTTTTAGTTAGGCTATTTTTCTTTCTTAGCTTATTTTACTTAATCCAATGATTTAAGTTTATTCTTTTCAAATAAGCCTTTCCATCATCCTACGCTGCTACTACTAAGGGCCAAGAACCAATGACTATTTCACTAATGAAAAGTCCAACCACAAACTCTCAACGCTCGCTTGTCGTTCACTATCTAGTAGTCACTACTAGTCCTTGTTGTGCTTTACTAGCCTATACTTTTTCTTTCTCGAGGAACAGTTCTAGTCTTTACAATGCCTATGCATTCTAGGGGAATTTTCTACTATTCCAAGATAACCTTCGCTATTTACTTTATAGCCTCAAATTTCTCCATTCTTTCTAGGCACTAACCCTTACCTACTCCCTTAATTTTAAAACATGATTTGGCCTCTCTCTTTTTTTCAAACATCAAAAATATTTTTAAGATTAAAACTTGAAAACATCATAAACTCTTTTGCCAAAACTTTTACAATTTCAAGTTCTTAAAAGTTAACAAGGGTTAGACTCATAGTGGCCTTCCAACTTACCTAGGCTTTCCTAGACACCCCCACAAGGTCAATTCTCTCAACTGTATATATTCCTAATCCATTTTCCTTTTTCTATTTAGTGGGCTCCTGTATGGATATAGGTTTATATATGTAATATATATTTATATTTTAAAATACAAATACACCTACTCATTATCTATATAAGGAATCCTAAACCTAGGCTCTGATACCAGATGTAACAACCCGGATTCTGATGGACCGAATTTTTTCCAAAAATCCAAATCCATCGAAACCCGAGTTGGTTTGCTCTGGTATCCCACAGAAAAGACAGAGACATGAAACATGTCAGAGTTCGGAAAACATCTCACAGCGGAAGAAATAAAATATAATGTAATTAAAACATAGCTTTACCTTAATAATAATACTGCTAAACCAGTATCCAAAGCTATACAATCTCTGTCATGAACCTAACCTGCGAATATTGTGAGGAGGGGGGTCAGAACATAAGTCCAGCGTGACTTGATTTAAATTATACTTCTAGATAATCCTATATATACCGTTCAATTACATTTTCTAATTTATTAGATTATCTGTGTTATTAGCATTCAAGGCTTACACACGTCGCACCCATCTACTCCCTAGTAGATTAACCTAATACAATGTATATGTAGCTACCCCCAACTAAGGTACACCCCATGGTACTCTACTTGCACGATCTCCACCTTATCATTGCAAGAATATAGCAGTCCCTAATCCTACGCCCGAATGTCGTACGGATTTCTATATATATGTCAATGCTGCGTCTGCAAAGAACCACTACTTCTATATTACATAAGTGTTCGGGCTGCCGTATTTGAACCATTCGATCGAATTAGGTTCCATCCTCGAATAATGCCCTCTAGTCCTATGATACACCACCCAGAGCGACATGAGTGTACCTAGAATTTCCCACGTACGTATCGTCAATCGTTCTCGATGTCTATTGCACATGTTCTCTATATGTGCGCCCGAGTCCCGTGACAGGGATAATCAAGAAACACGGCACTCGGTCGGAAGCTTTCAGATATCTGTCGATTGCAGATGCTAAGGTCTGCTTTTACAGTGGCTATCGTCCTACTAGACCCCTCGCTCAACTAATGAAAGGCATAATATCAAGAATGAGAACTTAACCCCGGCCCCCTATGCCCTTCAAACCTATTGGCTAACCTCACCCATAACTAGATAGCAAAGTATATGGTCTTTTGGGGTTCTCCGCATTTCCTCTTTACGTACTGACTGAAGATGGTAGGTAGACGGCGAGTTGCTGTCAAAGGGCTCTAACTGGTCCCGCCAAATCACGTTGGTCCATCTTAGTCTTTCGATTAACCCTTATTATTGCAATCAAGGCATACTCATTGGTTCACCCATGCAGACCTAACCTCTGTGAGTACAGGAGGATCATCTGCCACTCACAGAGAAATACCAAGAGTACCCTACGTCCCCGGAAGCCGCGTGCCTCTTAACCCAGTCCGTTGGAGCTTACAAGAATATCCAGATCGACATGTGCTCCTCTATGTGTCTTTTGACATCCCGATGATCTACCCTTTAGGGTTATTCATCCTCTAACGTATGGACTGGTCCAAGCGCCTCAGTTTCATAAGTCATTAGACCCTACGTCTAACCATTAATTACATGCTTGCGCCACCTTGTGAGTTTTCTCAATTAACTGGGTTATTCTCCTTCACATTGACTTCCTTTTCAAGTTTATCAAGTTACCCTTGCTTATTAATTCAGTTTATAACTTGACCCATTTAAGTTCATTAATAAGCCTACAACATGTTATTCTCATAATCTACTCATTATTCCATCCCATGGTTACCATAACATGTTCTACTTAATTTAAAATTAAGTACACCTCAATTCACAGATACATTGGTAAGAGAATAACGCCCTAAGTATCAACCCTGAAGACCGAAATCAACATCAGATTGACACTTAGAGAATTACTCAACTCAACCAATCTTTTGTTATGTTATTCATATAACTTATGTTATCTTCATAAGTAGATTTATTCTTGCCTTTACAGATTACTTAATCTTCAATTAAGTACAACTTTCCTTGTTACATAAGTTATTTCATCTTCCCTTATCGTTCCTTGTAACTTACCTTATTCCATAAGTTATAATCCCTACCTGTCCCTAGGACAAGCCTACCTATTATCGTTTTCATTTCTTAAGTTCATTCATAATAGGTTATTATCGTCATTCCCCATTTTGGCATTAATTAAGATTAACTTAACCCCTTCTCTATTCCCACGTCTTATCAATGTCTTATCTTGGTTAAGTGTTCTCAATTAATTCATTATACCCGTAATCGTGTAAGACCTCCCACATTAGATTACCGCTTTGCATTTGCTGGATATGTCAGGCGGTTCCGGGCAGACTTCTACCGCAAACCCTATCTAACCTCATGTCTTGACACTATTACGCGTCCAATTTCCACCTAAGACCTCTCACATTAGATTACCGTTTGCGGTTGCTGGATATGTCGGGCAGTTCCGGGCAGACTTCTACCGCATACCAAATCTAACCTCGTGTCTTAGGCATATAAGTTCTTATTCTAACTGATACTCATAATTCAAATCTTGGATTATAATATATGTCAATTATCCATAAACCCTCAATTCACATTTATGCTTATAATCCTATCAACAGATTATGCCTATAATCGTAATTCAACTTATAATCCCAATTTTACGTTCATAATTCCAATTTGATTTATATACATAAATCCCACCCTAATTATATTCATAATTCCAAGCACAGTTATGCCCAATTCCCCATATATGTCGCATTTCTTCTTACATTTAATTAACTTCAATAAAGTGTAATTATTCCAATTTTACTAATTGTTCATATTCACTGAAGTTATGCCCCAAAATTCCAACCTATTAGTTTTGCCCCAAATTACCCAACCTTAAGTTGCGCTCAAATTACAGTCTTGCTTATTCGTGTCCATTATTAATCCACGCACTTTCCAATTATCCCAACATACTTAATTTTTCCAACTTAATTTGCACATATTTTCACTAATGTCCCAGATAAATATTTATAGTTATGTGCCAAATTACCAACACACTTGATTTCAAGTATTTTATAAGTTGTACAACAATTCCTCAAATTTCCAATTTTGTCATAAGTTATGCTACAATTCTTCAATTATAGGTTATACCCAAAATTTAACATTAATTATGCCCAAATCAACCCAACATATATTATGCCAAATTTCCCAACATTTGCTAAATTACCATTAGTACGTTCATCTCTACGAGATTTAGCCTAGGCTCGAAGGTAGCCTGGCTATAAAAATAAAAAGGGAAGGAGGAAAGGAAGAGACAAAGAACATGCATAATAATAAAAGTTGTAACATTTTAATTGGGGAATTGTTAAACGATATGTATATAATTATTCACATGAATAATTTAAACCCACTCACCTTGCTAGGATTAGAAAAGAGATAAATCGTTGGTGTAACACTTTAATGTTGATTAACCTTCTAAATTGATTGTTGATGAAGAACTTGTCTCTGAAAATTTCTACTTTAATTTATGTTGAAGGTGGAGGCTAGGATAGGTGAGAATTTAGCAGCATGGAGGTTAGGGTTAAAGAGATAGATGAGATTAAGGTTAGGTTTGATGTTTATATATAGTTGTAGTTGGTGAATTAGGGCCTTAGGATTAAAATAGAATCCATCTAAACCTTCCACCTCGCTAAAAAAAGAAGGTTCTAGAGTAGGCTAAACCAACCCAGGTGCGTTGCACCCATACGCACACATGGACACTGATGGTGTTGACACCTTCCTATATGCAGTTTCTTTTCTTTTTGTACAAACAAAATCTTAAATGCTCCTTAATATATGAAAAGTACGATTCTTTTCCATTAATGCATCCTTCCGTGTGTCATTATTTTATATACAATATGAATTGTATTAATTCTTTTGACATTAGCTTGCTTTAATTGAATCAATTTATGTTTATTTTCCAACTTCTTTCTATGCATTAAATTTTCCCATATGACATTATTTCTTTGTTTCATATATTTCTAATATTCTTATTTAAATGTGTTAATGCTTTCCTATTCCATGCACTTGATATGTTGCTTCTTTTTAACGCATTAAATTGCTTGGTCCCTCTTTTTTTCTATGCATGCTTTAATTGCATATTTGACATGTTTGCATTCTATATTCTTTTTCTTTTATTTGCATGACATTAATTCATTTTTTTTAGGTTCATGCATCTACACATTTCTATTATTTTTATTTAGGTTCATGCATCTACACATTCCTATTATTTTTAGTGCATGTATTATCTTCCTACAAAATTTTGAATTTCAAATAACATGTATACACATATGCCCTCATTTATTGTTGCATGCAATTTTATTAATTCACCTTTTTACCAGTTACATTAATTACATTAACGTTTCTCTTTATTAATTGTTTTCTCTATCATAATTACATGCATGTACTTCCTTTTTCTTTTTTAACATTATTACATGTGCAATTGTATTGCATACTTTTTTCCTTGCATTAACTTCTTTTTAATATATATATATATATATATATATATATAGCATGCAATTCATTTTTCTTTATTTCAATGCACTTATATATTATTTATCTAAATTTTCCTTTAAATATATCTATGCATATAATAAATACATATATGCATATTTTTAATTATCACTAAAAATGCAGGGTGTTACACTTTTTTTATTATTACTAGAGCATACTGTGGAAATCATTTTCATAAGTAAATGTATTAATCTTAGACGGCATAATTCCCCATCCCATTATGTCGCTATATAGGTTTACGACTGAAAACGCAAAGCCCGTACAGGAGGTTGGATTCAATCAATGACCAAGACAAAGGATATTCCTTATTCGTTCGGACCATCTCTAGAAAGACATCCAAGACTCAGATGCATGCGATCCTTCAGAGCGGCAGAGCCAGCCCACCAATTCCCGGGGAGCTCGGGTTACTCCTAAACTAGCATTCCCCGGTCGTGTTTGAACGTCAACCAGGTGGTAATTGACCATCATCCGAGGCGCCTCGATCCATCATCCACACAAGTCAATCTTGCCTGGGATTTATACCATGGCATCACTTTTTAGCTAGACAGGAACGCTAGTCCTTACTCTTCGGTCCATCATCCTATTTTCGGCCATTCATGGGTTTTGAGGCTCGACGGTCACGTTTCAACACAGAGCTATATTATATCTTCCATACATTGATCATCATCCACAAAACTCTTCTTTTCAAAATAAGCTTTGTTCTATCAGCACTTTGCATGCCACATTGTCAGTTCGTAGCATATAATCGATGTCTATTAATATATAACCCTCTGAGTACCCAATTCCCAAAGGAGTGTGTTAAGCTAAGAGAAAAAAAATCCTCCTCCACCGACTGATATAACATCAATAGAAACCAATTGGTTCTGTCGTGAAATACGATGTCAGTCACACATCCATTTACAAGTTTTTTCTGGGTATGAATGTAACGACCCAGAAAATCTGAACCAATTTAAAATTTTTAAATTGGCTAAAATAATGGATTTTAAATATTTAAAATAAATATTTTAAATAATGGCGATGAAAACTAAGTTTGAATCGACAATGGAAAACGAATATAATTAATTATAATTATAAACAAGGCCTGAAATGGCGTGGCAGTTTCAAAAATTGAATTCAAACTTTGTCGGACTGTATCGGGTGCAAAACAATCTGGATTTTAGTGAAACCAAAAACATTAGGATCTAATTGATGATATCTTTCCAACGAATCTGACAAATCAAAATTTGATAGCGGGAATCAAAAGATATGTCCAGTTGAAAATTCTGAATAGTCGCTATGGAATTTAGGCCCTTAAAAATGGACATTTTGCAAATGACCTCGGATTTCGACGAAACTACTTTTGTTGGATCCGCAGTGTCAAGTTATCGTTAGGTTTCAAATTTCATAATTTTTCGAATCAATATGTGAGCGTGGCAAAGGAAAACGCGTTTGACCGGTTTCAGTTGATTTTAGTCGACTGGAAATTGGCCATTTTTCAAACGGTCTCAGAATTCGACGAAACTAGTTTTGTTAGGACCGTAGCGTCAATACGAAGCTAGAAAATATTTTTCTGGAATTTTTCGAGTTCGTATGTGGCCCCACTAAATTGAAATGTGCGTTTGAATTGAATATATAAAGAAGTACACTTTAAATTCAACGGAAACTGATTGTAACGATTAAATCAGCTTGCGATACATATCCCATTGTGTTCGGAATGGGGGTAAAACGCTATGGGCGACAGGCGGTGGGCCTCGTTTAGAGGTTGTTTGTAAAAGTCAACTTTTTGAAAAATTAAATAATTAAATATATATATTTTATATAAACCCCCCCCCCCCTTATTCCCTCTTCTCTCTCCACTTCGAACGGAAGAAAAAAAAACCCTAAATCTAAATCGCGTCGCCGACCAGGAAGCGCAACCGCCGCCGCTTGCCCCGCCTTTCCCCTCCTCCACTTCGCCAGACCCCCATCTTTCTCCTCCTCCCCTCCCCTTCTCTTTCCTCCCCCAGTACGATTCGCAGCGACCCAAACCCAACCGCCTGCCTCCCCCGTTCGAAACCCCGAGCGCCACCCTCGAGAAGCCCTCCGTCGATCTGCGAAACCCCCCCCCCCTCTGTAAGTTTTTTTTGTTTTGTTAATTTATTTTTATGTATTTAAAAACTGATTTGTTTAAATAGAAAAAACTGATTTGTTTAAATAGAAAAAACTGATTTGTTTAAATAGTAAAAACTGATTTGTTTAAATAGAAAAAACTGATTTGTTTAAATAGTAAAAACTGATTTGTTTAAATAGGAAAAAAACTGATTTTGTTTAAAAGTAAAAACTGATTTTGTTTAAAAGTAAAAACTGATTTGTTTAAATAGGAAAAAACTGATTTGTTTAATAGTAAAAACTGATTTGTTTAAATAGGAAAAAGGTTTAAGCTTTAAATTAGAAAAGGTTTAAACTTTAGATAGAAAAAGGTTTAATCTTTTTAAAGAAAAATTTGAACTTGAAAAAAAAATAAAGATCATATTTTTAAAATAGAAAAGACGGAATTTTCATTAAGTAGAAGAAGTAAGATTTGATTTTTATATTTTTAAAGCAATAAAAATATAATTTTTACATCATAGGAATATTAAAAATATAATCTCTATATTAAAAATATAATTTTTATATATTGAATAACATAGTAAAAATTCGATTTTTTTTACATATGTAGAGAATACGGGCAACAAAGCGACAAAAGGCGAGATTGGCGAAGATTTCTCTAAAGTGAAGTGTCGTAAAATTGGATAGCTATTGGTGAGATTTCTGATTTAAAAATATTTATATATGTTGAGATAAAAGTGAATTGCTATATATAAATATATATATATATATACGCCCCTCGTCCACAAACCATGGACGATATTTATTGGTTGAAATTGTTGTGAAAATTGATTGATAGCGAATGATTGTTTGGGATTGTTTGTGATTGATATTGGTTGATTGTGGTTGAAAAATACCCGTTTGTGATTGAGAAATATTTGGTTGAAACCACATAGGATTAGTTTGTGGAAATGAAATAAATATATACATGCCGCCTGCGTGCGAACTAGATGCATGATCCCCATTGTCAAAAATCGCGAGGTTTTAAGGTAGAGCGAGGAGCCGTACTAGGGACGGTGCCGGTTTAACTACCCTGCCGTTATGCTGCCGAAATTTTGAATAATATTCATGTGTTTGAATTATTTTCATATGCTTAAACTATATTTATTCATTGTATAGAAAACATTCATGTGTTGAATTGATATTCATTCGTTGATTAGAAATTCATGTGTTGAATGGTATTCATATTTTGAGATAAATTGTTTGATAATAAAAATCACCTTTTATCGACTATATGAACTGTGTAAAATAATCTCGTTTTAAAAGAAATTGTTTTATGATAAAAATCCCATTCTTATCACCAACTTGAACTATATAGAAAAATAGTGTTTCGAAATGAATTGTTGTACAATAAAAATCGCATTTTTATTGTATGCATAAATCGTTGAAATGTGAAGTGTTAAAAATAGCCACTTGTTCAAAATAAACATATATGAGTTGAAATATTCATTAATTAGCTGATGAAATAATTTGCACCTATTTATGTAACATTAGAACGAATGGTGTTTTTAAACCAAATAGGAATCAAATATGAAGTTGAATAGAAAATGATAAATGGTAAGAACCGTATATATATGTACATGCATATTCATTGAACAGGTTATAGCAAAGGGGCTAGAGAAGAGGAATAAAATTTTGTGCCTGACAAATAGGTACACATTTACTGTTTTGTTTGGGTGATGATTTTATGAGCCTGTTGGCTAGCCGCTTGGCTTTTTCTTTTTCTTTTTGAGATTAGAAGGACCGGGAAAGCTATTTGCGATTTCCCGATGCTCCCGGTGCAGGGGAGGTTATGGCGAAATTTTCCAAAATTTTAAGGTGTTAGAAAAATATTTGAAGTGAAAACGATATGGAAATCATTGAATGAACTATATTTATATAAATATATAAATATAAATAAAATTAAAACGAAACGAGGCCGTGCAGTTCGTATTTTGAAACCGTGATTTCAAACGACTAGTACGGGAAATCCGACCATTGGAATTTCCCGAAACCTCAACCGTCGGGTTCGCCTTGGAATAATCTTTCCAACGGCACCAACCTTGTAAAAATCCAACGGTTGGATTGTCTGGAATGTTTAATTCAAATTTGAAGAAAAACAACGCCAGAATCGATTATATTTATATATAAATATAAATAGAATTATATTTAATCGAATAACGACGCTGCAGTTCGTATTTTGAAATCGAAATTTCAAACGATTGTACCGGGAGATCCGACCGTCGGATTTTCCCGAAACTGGAACCGTTGGATTCGTTTTGAAAAGACCTTTCTAATGATGTAAATTTTGTGAAGATCCAACGGTTAGATTTTCAGATAGGTGTAAATCAAATCTGAAGGAAAACAGCGCCACGGCCGCTTTATGGCCCGAAGCGTCGTTTTGAATAAATGGGCTATTTTAAAATAAATAAAAATAGCGATAAATAGTTATAAAATATCATAAGTGATATGGAATGGAAATAAACTGAATTTGTTTGATTTATGTGATATTTGATGGTTGAATGTGTTTGGTGTGAAAATTACATTAAAGAACAATATTGGTGTTGTCGAATAATTTAACCATTGAAATAAATTGATTTGAAATTCTAAATATACGTGAATTATTTGAGAAGGCCGAGTTAATTCTCATTTCAAATAATTGACCGACGATTGAAAGTCGAAGATGAAGACGATGGTCGAAGACCGGAGATCTTCACCTCGTTTGGATGGTGACCGAGGTCCTGATTGGGAGGCATCCCGAAATATGGATAATGAGTGGTGATCGTCCAGACGTACGTGGTGATCGATGGGTTTGCGAGGTATTTAGTGCCTCCGGTTTCGTTCAGACCCAGAACGGACTTGTAAATGGACTGTGTGTCTGACATTGGATTTTATTCTGTGTTGATTGATCTCTATTAAATATACATCTGTTTGGCGGCGGAGAATTTATTCTTTTGCTTAACGCCCTTCTCTGAGACGCACGAGCTCAGAGGTTGTATATCGATGGACATCAGTCGCATGGCATGAATTGCCTGTGTGGCATGCTAAGATGCAGTGATCAGGGCTTCTGTTGAAAAGCAAAGTCTTGTGGTGATGATCAAAGCACCGCCTGTGTGGCGTAGCTTTGTGTATAACGTGAATTCGCGAGCCTCACACCCCGGTATGAACCTAAAACGGGAGAGGACATCAGGGAGGGCCTGCGTTTCTTTCTAGCTAGGGTGGTGTCAGTGACCTACCAGCCCTGACATTTATATACTTTTCACCTATGTGGTTGTTGCTGTTGCGAGGCGCCTCGGTTTGATCGGACGATCCGGGTCCGATAGAGTCATTCGTTGGCTCGTTGACGCCCCAAAGGGCGGGGAAACGCAGTGTTCAGGAATTTTAATCCACATCGGTGGACCGGCCCTGACGATCCAAAGGCTTGACTGAGTACTTGCCTGGGACACGGGCTAGAGCGTCTCGAATTCGGTAAGGACTATCTTTTGCCTTGGTTCATGACGGAAATCCAATTTCCAAGTACGTGATCGTGCGGTTTCGATTGTATAGATATTTGGCGACATAGTGGCATGGGACGCTCATGTCGTCTATGATTGATAGTTATGATTTGAAATTGTTTTCAAAACATATAAACACTAGCAATAATATCAAATGCCTTTGTTTTATTCGTATCAAGCATATTTGGCCGTTATAAGGTAAAAACTCTATCCTCCGGTTTGCGTTGCATTGTGTGATGGGAACTGAGTCTTATAACGGCTTCATTTTTATAAAAATCATAGCGATGTTTAAAAGAAAGATTTGTTTTAAAAGCACTGGCAATCCAATGGAGTAAACCCGTTCCACGAAAGTGGCGTGGTCCTGTGATTTGCCATATTGTATATGTGTTGAGTAGATTTCTCATACCAGTCCCATGACTGACTCGTAGTTTGTTTCACTTTCAAACTCGGGTGCCCCTTTTTCTACACGGGCAGCCTTGTATTCAGGTTTAGCTGGTTCTTTTCTGGATAGCTGGAGCTGAAGATGGATTCTATCATTTATTTCTTTTTATGCTGTTCAGCTCCTATTGTACATATTTTGTTTATTTCCGCTGTAGACATTTATGTATAGCTGAACTGTATTTGTACTAAGTAAGATCCTGTATGCTGTGTAACTCTGATGATTACTTTTATCCAGTATATTTTGTTGTTCATTATCTGGTGTATTTATTTAATTCTGTTCTGCTATTATCTGTTTCTGTGTTATATTCCAAAGATAGCCCTTGTTTCCGTGAGAACGGGAAATCGGGTCGTCTCATCGTGGTATCAGAGCTTTGGTTAAGCTTAGTTATGGAATATAACATGTGAACGAACTCGTCAGAAATAGAACCAGTAGTGTTCTAGGACGGGTAACTCAATACAGATAGGATCAGTAATATCCTAGTATGAGTAAAGCAGAATGGAATTACACCTCAATAGACACATTTACATTCAAGTATTTGTCTCTATATTTTGAAATATCTTTTCTGTTTACCTGACACTTGATCTGCTATTTGCAGAAGAACTAGAAAATGAGTGCCAGAAACAGAAGAAGTAATACTGACCCGGATATAGAAGCTCTATTCATGAAATATAGAAATCTGGGTGGAAAACCCTTTACGGGTGAAGAAGCAATTATGAAGACACAAGCTTGGATTCGTTCGGCTGAGAAAATCTTCGAAGCATTAAAGCTTAGAGATGACCAGAAAAGATTACTGGCCTCCTGGGCTCTCAAAGATGAAGCTTTATTCTGGTGGGATTCAGTTATCAAAGGTAATCCAGAAGGTGATATCACCTGGGACAGATTCAAAGTGATTTTCTTAGAAAGATTTACTCCTCCCGAAGCGACCGAACGGCTATGCGATGAATTTTCTTATCTGATACAAGGAGATATGACCATTCCCGAATATCATAAGAAATTCAATGAACTTTCTCACTTTGCTCCTCATCTAATTCAAAATCCGAAGAGGAAAAATATGAGATTTATTCACGGACTTCAAAGGAAATATCAGAATAAAGTATTGGGGCATGTGAAGCTTCCTTTTTCTGAAATGATATATATGGCCTATCAGTATGAAGATCTCCATAAGAAAGGAATGTTATGCGACGAAGAAGAAGTCAGTTCTAGTGACAAAGCAGGGTCGGAAACTGATATTCCTGAAGCCAGTAAAGAGCCTAAATTCAAGAGAAAAAGGGCTGAATCTGGGAAAGAACCAGTAACAACTGCTATTTGCTCTAACTGCAATAAGAAAGGACATTTGTCGATAAATTGTGGGCCCTTAAAGAAAAGAATCAAAACTGGATCTAAGGCCACTAAGAAACAAAAGAACCCCCATGGGGAAAGGAAATGCCATAAGTGTCACCAAGCGGGTCATATTGCACGGGAGTGCCAACTCTTAGAGAAATCTGAAACAGTGCATATAAATGAATTGGCAGCAACTTCCGAGCCCTCAGCTAGTCAAGAAAGGTCTGATGTTTTAGAAGGCACGCTCAATGTCAAAAACATTCCAGTTAAAGTACTGTTTGACACAGGCGCGTCACGAAGCTTTATTGCAAAGAGTGCAGTCAAGAAGTTGGATTTGAATTTGAAGAAGCTCAAAGAGCCAATGACTGTCCGAAATCCAGTTGGAGGTTCCATCAATCTCAGTTGGGTTTGTGCAGTACCCGTCTCTTTTTCTTGCTATAAATTCCCTATTATCTCTGTCGTCATGAATTTTGATGAATTCGATCTTATTTTGGGATTGGATTAGCTAACCAAATATGAAGCAGAGGTTAGATGCGCCGAGAGAGTTGTTAGAGCTAAGATTAAATCAGGGGGTTATATAACCATTCCCTGTGAAGGTCAGAATGCTAATAGAAAAGACTTCTGGGCAGCTTTGAATGTTTCTCCAGCCCAAATTGAAAATATCCCTGAAGTTACTGAGAATATTCCCGATCTCATCAAAGATATTCCTGTCGTCAAGAACTATGCGGATGTGTTCGAAGAAGTGGTTCGCTTACCTCCGCAGAGAGAAATAGATTTCAAGATTGCTTTGATTCCCAATGCAAGGCCGGTAGTTCACGCTATCCGAAGGATGTCCTTGAAAGAGAAAGAGGAATTAGACAATCAAACACGACAGCTAGTATGGAAAGGTCTGATCAGGCCTAGTTTCTCTGATTGGGGTGCAGCCGTGGTATTTGTCCCAAAATCTGACGGTACTCTACGTCTATGTGTGGATTATCGTGATCTGAACAAACAGACAATTAAGAACAAGTATCCATTGCCGCGGATTGATGATTTGTTGGATCGATTAAATGGAGCACAAGTATTTTCACGAATGGACCTAGCTACAGGCTTCCATCAACTTCGTATTGCCGAAGAGTGTGTTCCAATGACAGCGTTCAGAGGCCCCGACTTATTCTACGAGTGGTTAGTAATGCCGTTCGGCTTATGTAACGCTCCTGCCTACTTCGTTGATCTAATGAACCGAGTATTCAGGGGAGTATTGAATAAATTTGTTCTGGTTTTTATTGATGATATTCTAATCTTCTCTAAATCAAAGGTCGAACATGAAAAGCATCTGGAACAGGTTCTAGAAATTCTGAGACGGAATGTGTTAAAAGCCAAATTTTCCAAATGTATCTTCTGGCAAGATGAAGTGAAATTTCTGGGCCATGTCGTATCGAAAGATGGAATCGCTGTGGATCCAAGCAAAATCACAGCTATTCAGAATTGGAAACAGCCCAGTACTCCCACTGAAGTCCGCAGTTTTCTCGGATTGGCTAGTTATTACCGGAAATTCGTTAAGGACTTTTCGAAGATATCTGGTCACTTAACGAAGCTTACAAAGAAGCACTCTAAATTCAAATGGACTCAAGAGAGTGAGGAAGCTTTCGAAGAGCTAAAGTTGAGATTAACAACAGCTCCGGTGTTAACCATCATCGATGGCAACCAAGATTTAAAAGTCTGGACTGATGCTTCTAGAGAAGGCCTTGGCGCAGTGTTAATGCAAAGAGGTCAGGTGATTGCTTATGCTAGCCGTCAACTGAAGCCGCACGAGAAAAACTATGTAACTCATGATCTTGAGTTATTGGCTATCATATTCTCTTTGAAAATCTGGAGACACTATCTTCTGGGCGAGAGATTTGAACTGTTTACAGATCACCAGTCGTTAAAGTATCTGTTCACTCAGAAGGACTTGAACTTGAGGCAGCAACGTTGGCTGGAGTTTCTTGCAGCATATGACTTTGAAATTATATATACTCCAGGGAAAGCCAATGTCGTGGCTGATGCGTTAAGCCGAAAGAATGAAATGATCGCCAGTTTCATCATTGCGACTTCGTTAATTGATAAGATATCGGCTCTCCAAGAAGATGACCAATTTATCAAAGGAATAAGTCAGCGAATTCGTGAAGGCAATGCTTCGGATTTCCAGTTAGACAGCGAAGGGATTCTGAGGTTAGAAGGGCGAATTTGCGTTCCAAATATTCCTGAACTCAGAAGAGAGGTGCTTGATGAATGTCACAAATCTAAGCTCAGTATCCATCCATGTGTGAATAAAATGTATAACGATATCAAACACACATTCTGGTGGAAGTCGTTAAAAAGAGACATCTCGATATATGTGAGTCGATGCCCTACTTGCCAGATAGTCAAGAGTGACCAACAGAAATTGGCTGGATTGTTACAACCACTGGAAGTTCCTGGTTGGAAGTGGGAACATATTTCTATGGATTTCATTGATGGTTTGCCCAGAACCAGAAAAGGAAATGATAGTATTTGGGTGATCGTAGATCGTTTCACGAAAACCGCCCATTTCATACCTGTCAGATCAAACAGAACTGCTCAGAGTCTGGCGTAGTTATACTTCAGGGAAATAGTTAGACTACATGGAGTGCCGCTCAGCATAGTCAGTGATAGAGATACAATCTTCACTAGCAAATTCTGGGAAGCATTTCAAGTCGAGCTGGGAACGAAGTTGAACTTGAGCACCGCTTATCATCCTCAGACAAACGGTCAGACTGAGAGGGTGAATCGCATTTTAGAAGATCTATTGCGGGCTTGTGTAATAGATTTCGGTGGATCATGGGAAGACCATCTGCATTTGGCTGAATTCTCTTATAACAACAGCTATCAGGCAAGCCTGACAATGTCGCCATTCGAAGCATTGTATGGTAGACCATGCCGATCTCCTGCTTGTTGGGTCGAGCCTGGAAATAGACTTGTGTTAGGGCCTGATATGATCCGAGAAGCTGCCGACAAAGTCGATTTTATTAAGAAACGATTACTCGCCGCTCAAAGCCGACAAAAGAGCTATGCCGATAGAAGAAGAAGAGATATATCCTTCGAAGTTGGCGACTATGTATATTTGAAAGTATCACCGATGAGAGGAGTTATCCGGTTCGGTAAAACTGGAAAGTTAGCACCCAAATTCATTGGTCCGTTTCCTATTCTGGAACGGATTGGGACTCTCGCATATAAAGTTAAATTGCCAGACTGGTTGCCTGGAGTGCATGATGTGTTTCATATATCTCAACTTCGAAAGCACGTTCATGATCCAGACTTGATCGTGGAAGAAGCAGCTCAGCAAGATATTTAAATTACTCCAGAATTAGCTGTGAGGCGTGAGCCACTAAAGATCATCGGCAAAGAAACCAAAGAGCTGAGAAACAAGAAGGTTCACTTAGTCAAAGTGCAATGGAGTGGAGATCCGCGAGATTGTACTTGGGAAACTGAGGAGAGCATTCAGAAAGCTTATCCTAGATGCCGAGTAGATATCTCTGATTGACTCAGGTGCAAGGTACATTTACCATACTTTGCATTACCATTCAATTCTCTACTCTATTGATATTTACTTTTCATAGATATACACTTTTAATTATATGGTCTGAATGATTTTTAAGGAGTATGAAAATAGATTAGTATATTTTTGAAAGGTTAAAAACAATTGGATTGGTTGTTGTGTTGTGTGATTATAGATTTATCAAACCACTTTCGACTTTGTTCCTTTTCGAGGACGAAAAGTTTTAAGTGGGGGAGATTGTAACGACCCAGAAAATCTGAACCAATTTAAAATTTTTAAATTGGCTAAAATAATGGATTTTAAATATTTAAAATAAATATTTTAAATAATGGCGATGAAAACTAAGTTTGAATCGACAATGGAAAACGAATATAATTAATTATAATTATAAACAAGGCCTGAAATGGCGTGGCAGTTTCAAAAATTGAATTCAAACTTTGTCGGACTGTATCGGGTGCAAAACAATCCGGATTTTAGTGAAACCAAAAACATTAGGATCTAATTGATGATATCTTTCCAACGAATCTGACAAATCGAAATTTGATAGCGGGAATCAAAAGATATGTCCAGTTGAAAATTCTGAATAGTCGCTATGGAATTTAGGCCCTTAAAAATGGACATTTTGCAAATGACCTCGGATTTCGACGAAACCACTTTTGTTGGATCCGCAGTGTCAAGTTATCGTTAGGTTTCAAATTTCATAATTTTTCGAATCAATATGTGAGCGTGGCAAAGGAAAACGCGTTTGACCGGTTTCAGTTGATTTTAGTCGACTGGAAATTGGCCATTTTTCAAACGGTCTCAGAATTCGACGAAACTAGTTTTGTTAGGACCGTAGCGTCAATACGAAGCTAGAAAATATTTTTCTGGAATTTTTCGAGTTCGTATGTGGCCCCACTAAATTGAAATGTGCGTTTAAATTGAATATATAAAGAAGTACACTTTAAATTCAACGGAAACTGATTGTAACGATTAAATCAGCTTGCGATACATATCCCATTGTGTTCGGAATGGGGGTAAAACGCTATGGGCGACAGGCGGTGGGCCTCGTTTAGAGGTCGTTTGTAAAAGTCAACTTTTTGAAAAATTAAATAATTAAATATATATATTTTATATAAACCCCCCCCCCTATTCCCTCTTCTCTCTCCACTTCGAACAGAAGAAAAAAAAAACTCTAAATCTAAATCGCGTCGCCGACCAGGAAGCGCCACCGCCGCCGCTTGCCCCGCCTTTCCCCTCCTCCACTTCGCCAGACCCCCATCTCTCTCCTCCTCCCCTCCCCTTCTCTTTCCTCCCCCAGTACGATTCGCAGCGACCCAAACCCAACCGCCTGCCTCCCCCGTTCGAAACCCCGAGCGCCACCCTCGAGAAGCCCTCCGTCGATCTGCGAAACCCCCCCCCTCTGTAAGTCTTTTTTTGTTTTGTTAATTTATTTTTATGTATTTAAAAACTGATTTGTTTAAATAGAAAAAACTGATTTGTTTAAATAGTAAAAACTGATTTGTTTAAATAGAAAAAACTGATTTGTTTAAATAGGAAAAAAACTGATTTTGTTTAAATGTAAAAACTGATTTTGTTTAAAAGTAAAAACTGATTTGTTTAAATAGGAAAAAACTGATTTGTTTAATAGTAAAAACTGATTTGTTTAAATAGGAAAAAGGTTTAAGCTTTAAATTAGAAAAGGTTTAAACTTTAGATAGAAAAAGGTTTAATCTTTTTAAAGAAAAATTTGAACTTGAAAAAAAAATAAAGATCATATTTTTAAAATAGAAAAGACGGAATTTTCATTAAGTAGAAGAAGTCAGATTTGATTTTTATATTTTTAAAGCAATAAAAATATAATTTTTACATCATAGGAATATTAAAAATATAATCTCTATATTAAAAATATAATTTTTATATATTGAATAACATAGTAAAAATTCGATTTTTTTTACATATGTAGAGAATACGGGCAACAAAGCGACAAAAGGCGAGATTGGCGAAGATTTCTCTAAAGTGAAGTGTCGTGAAATTGGATAGCTATTGGTGAGATTTCTGATTTAAAAATATTTATATATGTTGAGATAAAAGTGAATTGCTATATATAAATATATATATATACGCCCCTCGTCCACAAACCATGGACGATATTTATTGGTTGAAATTGTTGTGAAAATTGATTGATAGCGAATGATTGTTTGGGATTGTTTGTGATTGATATTGGTTGATTGTGGTTGAAAAATACCCGTTTGTGATTGAGAAATATTTGGTTGAAACCACATAGGATTAGTTTGTGGAAATGAAATAAATATATACATGCCGCCTGCGTGCGAACTAGATGCATGATCCCCATTGTCAAAAACCGCGAGGTTTTAAGGTAGAGCGAGGAGCCGTACTAGGGACGGTGCCGGTTTAACTACCCTGCCGTTATGCTGCCGAAATTTTGAATAATATTCATGTGTTTGAATTATTTTCATATGCTTAAACTATATTTATTCATTGTATAGAAAACATTCATGTGTTGAATTGATATTCATTCGTTGATTAGAAATTCATTGTTGAATGGTATTCATATTTTGAGATAAATTGTTTGATAATAAAAATCACCTTTTATCGACTATATGAACTGTGTAAAATAATCTCGTTTTAAAAGAAATTGTTTTATGATAAAAATCCCATTCTTATCACCAACTTGAACTATATAGAAAAATAGTGTTTCGAAATGAATTGTTGTACAATAAAAATCGCATTTTTATTGTATGCATAAATCGTTGAAATGTGAAGTGTTAAAAATAGCCACTTGTTCAAAATAAACATATATGAGTTGAAATATTCATTAATTAGCTGATGAAATAATTTGCACCTATTTATGTAACATTAGAACGAATGGTGTTTTTAAACCAAATAGGAATCAAATATGAAGTTGAATAGAAAATGATAAATGGTAAGAACCGTATATATATGTACATGCATATTCATTGAACAGGTTATAGCAAAGGGGCTAGAGAAGAGGAATAAAATTTTGTGCCCGACAAATAGGTACACATTTACTGTTTTGTTTGGGTGATGATTTTATGAGCCTGTTGGCTAGCCGCTTGGCTTTTTCTTTTTCTTTTTGAGATTAGAAGGACCGGGAAAGCTATTTGCGATTTCCCGATGCTCCCGGTGCAGGGGAGGTTATGGCGAAATTTTCCAAAATTTTAAGGTGTTAGAAAAATATTTGAAGTGAAAACGATATGGAAATCATTGAATGAACTATATTTATATAAATATATAAATATAAATAAAATTAAAACGAAACGAGGCCGTGCAGTTCGTATTTTGAAACCGTGATTTCAAACGACTAGTACGGGAAATCCGACCATTGGATTTTCCCGAAACCTCAACCGTCGGGTTCGCCTTGGAATAATCTTTCCAACGGCACCAACCTTGTAAAAATCCAACGGTTGGATTGTCTGGAATGTTTAATTCAAATTTGAAGAAAAACAGCGCCAGAATCGATTATATTTATATATAAATATAAATAGAATTATATTTAATCGAATAACGACGCTGCAGTTCGTATTTTGAAATCGAAATTTCAAACGATTGTACCGGGAGATCCGACCGTCGGATTTTCCCGAAACTGGAACCGTTGGATTCGTTTTGAAAAGACCTTTCTAATGATGTAAATTTTGTGAAGATCCAACGGTTAGATTTTCAGATAGGTGTAAATCAAATCTGAAGGAAAACAGCGCCACGGCCGCTTTATGGCCCGAAGCGTCGTTTTGAATAAATGGGCTATTTTAAAATAAATAAAAATAGCGATAAATAGTTATAAAATATCATAAGTGATATGGAATGGAAATAAACTGAATTTGTTTGATTTATGTGATATTTGATGGTTGAATGTGTTTGGTGTGAAAATTACATTAAAGAACAATATTGGTGTTGTCGAATAATTTAACCATTGAAATAAATTGATTTGAAATTCTAAATATACGTGAATTATTTGAGAAGGCCGAGTTAATTCTCATTTCAAATAATTGACCGACGATTGAAAGTCGAAGATGAAGACGATGGTCGAAGACCGGAGATCTTCACCTCGTTTGGATGGTGACCGAGGTCCTGATTGGGAGGCATCCCGAAATATGGATAATGAGTGGTGATCGTCCAGACGTACGTGGTGATCGATGGGTTTGCGAGGTATTTAGTGCCTCCGGTTTCGTTCAGACCCAGAACGGACTTGTAAATGGACTGTGTGTCTGACATTGGATTTTATTCTGTGTTGATTGATCTCTATTAAATATACATCTGTTTGGCGGCGGAGAATTTATTCTTTTGCTTAACGCCCTTCTCTGAGACGCACGAGCTCAGAGGTTGTATATCGATGGACATCAGTCGCATGGCATGAATTGCCTGTGTGGCATGCTAAGATGCAGTGATCAGGGCTTCTGTTGAAAAGCAAAGTCTTGTGGTGATGATCAAAGCACCGCCTGTGTGGCGTAGCTTTGTGTATAACGTGAATTCGCGAGCCTCACACCCCGGTATGAACCTAAAACGGGAGAGGACATCAGGGAGGGCCTGCGTTTCTTTCTAGCTAGGGTGGTGTCAGTGACCTACCAGCCCTGACATTTATATACTTTTCACCTATGTGGTTGTTGCTGTTGCGAGGCGCCTCGGTTTGATCGGACGATCCGGGTCCGATAGAGTCATTCGTTGGCTCGTTGACGCCCCAAAGGGCGGGGAAACGCAGTGTTCAGGAATTTTAATCCACATCGGTGGACCGGCCCTGACGATCCAAAGGCTTGACTGAGTACTTGCCTGGGACACGGGCTAGAGCGTCTCGAATTCGGTAAGGACTATCTTTTGCCTTGGTTCATGACGGAAATCCAATTTCCAAGTACGTGATCGTGCGGTTTCGATTGTATAGATATTTGGCGACATAGTGGCATGGGACGCTCATGTCGTCTATGATTGATAGTTATGATTTGAAATTGTTTTCAAAACATATAAACACTAGCAATAATATCAAATGCCTTTGTTTTATTCGTATCAAGCATATTTGGCCGTTATAAGGTAAAAACTCTATCCTCCGGTTTGCGTTGCATTGTGTGATGGGAACTGAGTCTTATAACGGCTTCATTTTTATAAAAATCATAGCGATGTTTAAAAGAAAGATTTGTTTTAAAAGCACTGGCAATCCAATGGAGTAAACCCGTTCCATGAAAGTGGCGTGGTCCTGTGATTTGCCATATTGTATATGTGTTGAGTAGATTTCTCATACCAGTCCCATGACTGACTCGTAGTTTGTTTCACTTTCAAACTCGGGTGCCCCTTTTTCTACACGGGCAGCCTTGTATTCAGGTTTAGCTGGTTCTTTTCTGGATAGCTGGAGCTGAAGATGGATTCTATCATTTATTTCTTTTTATGCTGTTCAGCTCCTATTGTACATATTTTGTTTATTTCCGCTGTAGACATTTATGTATAGCTGAACTGTATTTGTACTAAGTAAGATCCTGTATGCTGTGTAACTCTGATGATTACTTTTATCCAGTATATTTTGTTGTTCATTATCTGGTGTATTTATTTAATTCTGTTCTGCTATTATCTGTTTCTGTGTTATATTCCAAAGATAGCCCTTGTTTCCGTGAGAACGGGAAATCGGGTCGTCTCAATGAACGAAACCAAAGGCACTTTATTCCTCCTTCAACTAAGGAGAGAATCTCTTGCATATCCGGTAAATCTTCAAGTACATCTAGACGACCGCCACTAATAACCTCTTCTTGGGTGTACCTCCCAACCGAGACATCAACAATAATCTAAACGATGTGAAATCTCTGATCTTCAACCACCGTCTTCAAGTATCTTTAATATTGGTCGTACAGTTATTCAGAATGGGTTGAACCTGGTCATTTCGAATAACTATCGCATCTTTCAAATCAATTAAGATATACAAGATGTCCCAAATCTTATTCCATTTTGGGAATATTCTTATACTCAATCATCCTTTACATTAGGAACTATTCCCTTAAATCTTATCAAAGATCTACATTCCTTTAAACTATTTGTTTAAATCTTTCCTTGGAAATCATTTTTCGATTCCCATCCTAACCATCCCATGGAGCAAAACTGGTGGTACTCCAAATCTAATACCCCTCTTTTTTTGTTAAATTTAATTACCTTCTTGCATTTCAAATCTAATTAAAGACTCATTAAAACTCTAACTTAGTTTTAATCTCCATTTCATTCGTCCTTGTCTTTGTTAAATGATTTATTAAAACTCTAACTTAGTTTTAATCTCCATTTCATTCGTTCAAATCTTTATTGAAAGATCCATTCAAACTCTAACTTAGTTTTAATCTTTCCTTTAACTGAGTTAAAGAACAAATGTTATTTAAAACATCTTTCACGATAAACACCTGACCGATTGGTATTAAATATAAGAATTCAAACAGAGTTGTATCAACTCTTATTCAACATCAATTTCCTTAATCAACGAATACTATAAGTGGAATAACGATGTTAACATGTTCCAAATTCCTGGAAATAGTAAATGTCTACACAATGGTAACCAATACCAAATTTCCGAAGATCGTTTCTATCCAATTCCAGTTTTTATACAAATTGGAATTTTTTTCTAAATCAAAATATTTATCTAAACACTTCTTTCTAATCATGGTTA
The DNA here is from genome assembly GCA_030737875.1 of Allium sativum. NCBI lineage: Eukaryota > Viridiplantae > Streptophyta > Magnoliopsida > Asparagales > Amaryllidaceae > Allium > Allium sativum. The sequence goes on along the minus strand of CM060920.1, from coordinate 178,351,959 downwards.
TATTTGATAAATCAAATAATTTTATTTTATTTCACTTAAATTTACAAAACATTATTTTACCATTTTCAGCTAGTTAGGCTGAAAATGCAAATACCTAAAATATAGTTCGAAACTTCATATTTCCTTTTCAAATCACTTTGACATATATTTTTATGATTTATCATAATATTTCCCTATTATTTATAATTTAGAAATAGCTCCTTTTATTAAAATCCACGTTCGGGTCACTAATGGTCCTGGCGCTGTTTTTATTCAAAATTGATTTGAACTTATCCCTAGATCTAACCATTGGATTTTATAGCTCTTGTACATATTTGAAAGATCTTCTCATTTCGAAACTAATAGTTTTTATTTCAGGAGAATCCGACAGTCGGTATGTGAGTTTGAAGTCAATGATCAAAATTCGTGAGTTATCGTTGCACGCGAGTTCTATTCAAATCAAATTTCGATTATATATTAAAATTAAATTGAATTGCTTCTAAAGTAGTTTATTAATTATCTAATAATTATTGAAAACCATATTTTCAATATTTCATTTCAAATTCAAATATTTCCATTAAATGGCTATTATAATATTATTTTATTATTAAAATAACATTATTTTTCATAACTCGTTATTTTGAATTTAAATTTTCCTGACATCCGTTTTAAAAGTAAATAAGATGGTTTTGAAAAGGAAATTTTGTTAGAACCTTTTCTAAATACCCTAACTGAACTTCACTTTTTCTAGTTACCATTTATTTTAAAATAAAAACTTGAACAATTTATAACCTGCTTTTAATTTCTACAAAATTATATCCAGCTTTCTCAAATGTTGGTCATAATGAATTATACTTTACGTCCATCAAAAATCGGACGTCAAATTTTGACTTTTATTTTTTACCCGCTATTATATTAATAAAATATTCGTTAAAAATAGTTTTAACGAATGGAGACTTAACTAATGTGCCAATAATTAAAATTTTGTCCATATCAACTATGGTAATCACATACTGTATTATAAATAACCGTGATAACTTTTAATCCCAACTATTGTGATATAGTTTATACCATATAAGCCTTAAGTTATTTAAAGCTTGTATAGTTTTGTCAATCAACAGACTAACCACAAAACAAATCATCAACTAACATATGTATTCAACATCAATAGAGTTCATACCCATATCCAAAAACCACATTCAACAGTCATAAGATAAGCATAATTTTATAATGCTTAAATGTACAATAAACAATATATATATAATTGTAAATAAGCGCCCATCATCCATAAAGTAACCATTTCAACCGTAAGCAACCAATATATTATCAAATATGATTATAATAACTTATAAATCAGTTTAGGGATTCTCACCTTGATTTTTAATCGTTTCAATAACGATTGCTTTTGGATTAAATTAACGTCGGTTTAATTTAACCCAAAATTCTAACTTGCTCCAAATTCGATCAAATCAGTTTTGTTGTGAAGCTCTGTACTCCACGATCCCAATGGATCCAATCAAATTCTTGTTTTCAACATTGCTCCCCTGCTACCCATGAGGATCGCAGCCACCAAAGGCCACTGGCGCCCCGATCGACTCCACCAGCATCTTTGCCATCTCCATAATCCACCACACCCTGAAGCCCATCCCCAATTCGCCACCATTCACCAGAATTCCACCATTAAACATGAATCATGTTTCTGGGTCTACCAACCGCCTTTGACCTCTAATGGTCACAAAATTTCATCACAGTAAGGTCTTGACATTCTGAGCAATTTTCCAATTGGGCACTTCGATTGAAAATCCCTTGTTCACCTCGAAAAACATGAAATAAACAACTTGCAACCAAAAAAAAGGACTTCTACACCTATGTCAGTTTTCCGGTCGCCTCCAGTGACTTCCATGCGAAACGCCCAACTACAAAGTTGTATCCCTCTCTTCCCTCTTCAACTTCCTTATGGACCACTTTCCCTAATTCTCAACCATTTACCCCCGAAACCCCAAAAATTGAAAGTCATTCCGCTGCCTTGCGGTCCATATCTCTATCACCTTCAACGTCCTTTGGCTATGGAATTTTACAGTAGCTTGCTCTCACCAAGCACTCGGACTTTCATGTTGGACACTTTGGCTAATTCTCTATGGGTTGTGAGATAAAAATTGTGAAAGGATGAGGGACTAAAATGCAAAATTACCATGGCTGAAATTTGTGAAGCTTTGGGGGTGGAGATTGGTTGTACTTATAGGAGTAGGAATTAGCTTATGAAAGAAGCTTCACGTATTAGTTTATAAATTTATACTGTGACACTACTTATATTTGTTGTTTAAAAATTCGCATGGCTACATATGAACTCCGTTTCGGGTGAAAATTGATACACGCCTATGATTTGTCAATACGGTCCTAATGAAACTTGTTTCGTTGAATTCCGAGTTTGTTTGCTCAAATAGGCTAGTCCGAGCATGAATTGTTGATAAATTATCTACATTAAACGTTTATATCTCGCACGGCCGCAAAACAATTCCGATGGGAGCGAACTTTGGAATCTTACAATAATATACTATTCTGGATACAACAAAATTTATTTCATAAAAAACGGAGGTAAATTGAAAAATGGATATTTTTAAGGCCTATATAATATTATTAAGTTTCAAAACCATTCAATTTAATAATAAACTAATTAGTATTATCCTATATATACCCTAGTGAGATTGTGTATAACTTCTAGTTCAATATTTACTAATTCTAAGTTAAACCACACCCATATTATATATAAAACCCTATTTATATTTTTAATAAATCGATAAAATATTAATTAATTCTATAGAAACTATTTGGAAATTTGATTTGGACAAAACTTACTGTTAGATCCAAAAGTGGTTCTAACACCCAAACCATTGATAATTCTAAATGAAAAGAAAATAAAAACGAAGAGGAACACACGATTTATAGTGGTTCGGCGTTAAAGATCCTACGCCCACTCTGAATTTCTTTAATTGAAGATGGAAGTACAAGTACAATGATTGTTTCCACTCAATTTCACTTTTACAATGGATAATTTCACTCAGCACTCACTGAAGTGTTCTTCATAGATTGATAATGATCAGGTTAATGTGATGAAATTCGGATATAGCAGGTTTTTGAGTCAGAAACTTGCCAAAAGATCCCTTCAAATGATGCTTGGTGGCGTATTTATAGGTGGAAATTCTCTCTGGAATGGCTCCAGTTTGGATACACGTGGAGTTTGTGCCTTGAAATTCGGGATCGAAGGCCTCATGATGATGAAAACACATCACGTTAGTGGATGAACGGGGTGAACGTGCGAAAATGGATTCCTAACCGCTCCGGGTCTTCAGGGAATCGTGTGTTGCTGGTGTGGCGCTACGGGTTCGGATCAGAAGACTGACGAGGGTTCAGATCGGAAGGGAATGATCCGGTCCAGGCGTGTCTTTTACTCTTCATTTCCTGGGCTGCTTGCTTTAAAGCAGAAAGGGATCGATTTGGAGGCCTTCGAACCGAACCGACTTCCTAGTGCTTGTCTTCCTTTTTTAGCCTATTTGTTGAGTGATCTCTTAGCTTTGTATAGCCTAGTTCGCAAAGTAGGCTAACACTTACAATCTGTACGACGGAATATCGATTTTCACTTTCTTTAGAAAGATATAATTAAATGGATTCTAAATCAACAAATTCTGATTTATATTGAATTATGTACAACCATTTAAAGTTCAAAACATAATATTATGAATTACCAAGACGTTAGGAACTCATTTTTTATTATATTATAAATTTTACATTCAAACCTTATTTTAAATAAACTTCAAGTCCTAAATCCTTAAAATAAATCGTTTTAAATAATTAATATCCATTAAATATTTCTTACTAAAATCTAGGTCGTTGCATTCTCCTCCACTTAAAATGATTTTGTCGCCGAAATCTAAGACGGAACTGAAGATCGTTATTTAACCAACTCAGTATTTGTTCTAACCAACTCAATCTTTGTTCTAACCAGCTGAAGTTCTTTGACTTTTCAGTTTCTCAGAACTTTCCTAATTCTCGAAGTTTTGTTAATGCCTTAAATTTTCAAAAAAAATCGCCATACCCTCCTTTGTATAGCCTTATCGGTACAACTACAACTCGCTTCTCTGGGTCCCTCGTCAATCCAAAATAAAATTCAAAAGCCAAAAGGCCTGCCAATCTACCTATAAAATCGTCAAACCCAATCAATACAGTAATTATGTACATTTTTGTCATGCATACAAATTTATTCTTCTTCTTAGCTTCCAGTCGATAACCTGTCCAAAAATTACATGTCCAATTCCAACTAATTTCCAATTCAATTCAATATTAACGTTAAATTTGACTTACCTAAATTTATTTTCCATTCTTATATTGGTTTTACCATTCCAAATTCAATTTTATTCAACTCCACTTAAGTTAAACTTTTATTCATTAGATTCACTTTATTCTTCTCGATCTATTTAACTTGCATTAGTTAAATTCAAAGCTCAAATCATTTTTAATTGGTATAAGTGTTGACCCACTTTTTGGCAAAAGATGTCACGGTTCAACGGATAGAAGCCCAATGTCAAAATACTCATGAAACTGCATCAACTGACCCAGGCGATCGGCTCTTCCTTTAGAAAGCCCGAATAAAATTTGGACTGAGCCAATTTCTCTTGAGTAGCGAAATCTCATGCCCCGACATAATCGCCCTCCCAGGCCGACCAAGTCAAACATTTCCTTAAAGGACGGATCGATCAGATATCTCCAGATCTACGTGGAAATATCCAAACAAGTCATTCATTAGCACGATTCTCAAGGCATTAAAGCCAGTCAACCATTTCCGGCCAAAGCTCTGCTTTTGATACACCTCATCTCATCTGCTACGCAAGCCACAATTATCGAGGATTGTAACAACCCGCAAATTCGTACCATTTGAGTTGACTTAATACAACTCACACCCAATCCAAATTGCACGAAAATATGAATCATCAAGAGAAAGAAGTTAGAGGATGAGAAATAGAATGATATAAAATTAGAATAGAAGAAAATAGATTAAAGATAGAACTGAACATTAATACAGAATCTCACAATCCAAGCGGGATAAAATATAATATATAAATAATCACTTTTGAAATACAAACTGTATTTGCACTTACATACATCATCAGAGTACATCATATGTACAACACAGCGGAATAAATTCTAAATATCTAATATTGAAGCCTCCAACTCCAAGCTCCTCTAGATAAATCTGTAAAATCATGAACTACTGAACTGGCCGTACGAATTTGGACACCCAAGAATTAGGGAAAACATAAAAAAATAAACTCTGGGTCAGTCATAAGACTGGTATGAGTAAACGATTTTAAAATAGCTTGATTAGTAAAGGATATCTCATAAGGCCACACCGTAAAACACGGAACGGGTTTTTCCTTATGAGAATTCAGAGTAATTGGTTTAACTTTCAAAATCCCTTTTTGAAAGAAAAGATAATCGTAAGATCGATCCACACATACAAACGGATGGTTTTTACCTTACGATAACCCAAAACAATCTTTTATATCAAAACTCATCTGACACTATAATAGTGTCTAAATACAAATAAATATCAATCTAGAGGAATGCTTGCATCTCACGCTCCACGTATATAATAGACAATCCAAACCCCGGGCGCTTATTGGAGATTGGATTCCGACTATGACAAGGTATGGAACCACCTGCCGATAGTGTATCTCTAGAGGGGAATGCACTGGATTCAACAAGAACGTCTTGCAACCCGGCTCACACATGACCGGCCACTCGTTTCGCTTGAGTGTATCGAATGTATATCACCAATGGTTGGGATCAGCAACCGTTTCTCGAAAGGGATAGCATTGAATAGAATAAAGACGGAAATGAATTTTCTCTAGATAGGTGATTATACACCCTACACATAGCCATGATGCTTGCCCGATTTTTGTCATTTCCTGGTTGTGAGGCTTGAGGCTGAAACATACCTTTGGATATAACACGTCTTCATTCACTTTGAATGCCACATCGTCAAACCTGCCAAATCACAAATTGATTTTCCTAAAAATACCACGGGTATAAAGCTAAGAGAAACGAATTCCTCTGCCACCAAACGTAAATATATTTGAAGAGATCAACTTACACAATTTATTAGGCATACTCTGTCGGACATTCGTCCATACAAGTTGTCCTGAGACTGGACAAACTGAAGGCACTATCCTGTAAATCCATTTAGGCAATTTCTACCTAGGATCAACAAAATAGCCCTTGCATAACACCATCTTCAATGGTACTATAACTTGTAACGTATATATCATATCGAAGTGGAATTTAGATTTCGGTCTCTTCGAAATGATAACGATAAAGGTTCAGATTTGATAGTCGGTTATTTAACTACAAAATAAATAGATTTATTTCTATTGGATCTACAAAGTCTTATTTAAATATTTCAATACAGTATTAACTTTGTTTATATATTCATTTAAAAAAATTTAATTAAACAACAAAATGCTTATTATCAATCTTACGTGATAATCTCACTCTCGAATATCCATTTCTTAACTGAAAACGATATTCAACTCCAATGCCTATTTTGAACACAAACAAATACAATATATCGGATAATAATGAAAGCATTCAAGTTGGGGTATTTTGATTACCTCTCAGACCTTGAGTCTAAATCATTCTTATCGTCAAGACTCGTAGAAGTTCGATGTCCAAGCTATTCGACAACCCAGAATTTGAAAACCCAATTGATTTCCAAACTTAACTTAATTCAAAAAAACATTGTTTCGGGAAACAATTATCAAGTTAGCTGGGTCGATTTAAATATTAAATCAGGGAATTTATTTCAGTACATCAACTTGATATCCTTAATATCTTCCTTACTTGCTTGATAAAAGATTAATTTAGTTATAAATATTATCTTGGATATTTTATCCAATTCACTGTTTAACTATACCATTAACTTATCCAAAATCTGTTAATTAAAAACATTAATTTTCTTTTAGAAATATTTCTATGTTTAACAATTATTTGTTAAAAAGTATTAGTTGGAAACAGATTCATTTAATAATCAATTTCCATTTAAAACCGCTGGTTTACATTCAACAAACTGATTAATTGATTACTATTTATCTTACCTTTTTAAATTAATAATATAACTAATTAAAATAATCCATTTAATTGCTTTCTTATAACAATTAATATTGAATTTTTAAAACTTGAGTTTATTTATGAGTTACTTTACAGAAAATGGCTTAGCAGCTCCAACGATATATAACAGTTCAGACGACATTCAAGTCGTTAACCCAATTTGCACAACACCCATATAAATACAATTAAATATTATCAACTGACAATATACTATTTCAACTTCATATATTAACTGATAAAATATATCAAACTGATATACTAGTAGAACAGTGTTCATTCCTGCTAATAGTGTTTTCAAAAAATTCAGTAAATCAATTTATATAGTGGAACGGTGTTTATTTCCACTACCAGGGTGTAAATAAAATATATAATTACGATATACGTAATTAACCACAACATAATTTATAAATCGATTAATAGAACAATTTATTCATAATTTACCAAATTTTGTTCATTACTGATCAATAACTAATTTAGTTCGATGTTTGATTTATTTTAAATGGTATATAGTATATATAAACTATTTTTAATTACTAAATAAATCAAATTTATTTAAAACTCGATAATTGCGTCGAGTTATTGATATACACTAACGTTCAACAATACTATACACACAAGCCAAATTATTCGAATATATTTCTTGATCTAGCTTAATTTATCAACACACATATATATATATATATATATATATATTCTATTTACAATAGAATTTTAACATAACATTTTTCTTTTTATTCATTTTAATGGTCCTAGCCTAATTCAAATAGCCTACATATACCATTATATATTTATTTAAAACTTAATTTAACCTTTTAACTTACTTTATCCTTTTAAACTCTTTCTATTCCTTTATATATATATATATATATATATATATATATATATGGGGAAATATTTTTTAAGGACAAATTAGTGTAATATTTTATCCATAAGGACACCACTATTATATTTTATCCTAAAGGACAACATTTAGCCCAGCCCAAAGAAACCACCGTCCGCTGCTTTCTTCTTCTCCCTCTCTCACGTCTTTGTCGATTTCATCGTTTATCACGAAATCACCAAATTCACGAAATCATAAATCGCTTAAATCACAAATATGATAATACATTAGAATCGAAATTCGAATTCAAAGACAAAATTCACGAATCAAAATCACCACCATAAATCAGCCGAAATAAAAACCCTAAAAAAAAATAGATCGAACATCAAAAATCCGTTCGAAATGACGATTGAATGGAATAAAAATATTTTTCAAACGATGGAAAACACAATTGAAGAAGTCGAAATTGTTGAAACAATTTTTTCGTGATTAGAAATGTTTTTTTTTATCGTTAATAGTATAGCAGTTCGTAAGTATCATTTTTGTATTTTTGTAGTTATCATTTTTTTTTAACTTTAAAGCATAGCAGCAGTTTTTAGTTATCATTTTTCTATTTTTTAGTTATCATTTTTCATGTTTTAACTTTAAGAACATAGCAGCAGTTTTTAGTTATCATTTTTCTATTTCTGTAGTTATCATTTTTACCTTTTTAACTGTTTTATATGTTTTTTTCATGAAATTTTGTTGTTGTGTTAATTTTGAAGTTATATTGTTGTATCAGCTAAGAAACTAAGTCGAACTTATTTCAATTTAATCAATCAAACTGTGATATTTTTTTTCATTATTTTATCTTCAAAAGCATTGCATCAGTATTTAGTTATCATTTTCCTACTATTTTATGTATCATTTTTACTGTTTTAGCTATGTTATGTGTTGTTTTCATGTGTTTTTATTGCTGTGTTAATTTTGAAACTGTTTTTTTGCATCAACTTCGTCACTCAGTCGAACATATTCTATTTTATTCAATCAAACTGTGATGTAAACAATTTTTGCATCAATTATAATTAATGTTGTGTATCAAAAAAAATCAATTACCAAAGCAAACAACACAAATCTACCTAAAAGCTGCTATGATGTAAATTCAACTAGAAATATATAAAACTGATAACTAAAAAAATATAAAAATGATACCTAAAAACTGCTACGATGTAAATTCAACTAGTAAATATAAAAATGATAACTAAAAAAATGATACCTTAAAACTGCTTTACTATTTTAACAACAAAATGTAACACATAAAATGTTCGAATCACAATTTAATTGTTTAAAATGAAATAAATTTGTTTGAGTAGCAAAACTGATGCATCAGTACAAGAATAAAAGTAAAATAGCACCAAAATTTGATGTAAACATTTTTTCCATTACTTTTACTTCAAAACATTGAATCAGGTTTTAGGTATAAGTTTCCTATTTTCTTACGTATCAGTTTTACTATTTTAACTACGTTAATTGTTTTTTCATGTGATTTTTTATTCTGTTATCAGTTTTATAAGTTGGTAGGGCTAAGCTAAAGTTTTTCTCATATTCACAGTTCATGGATATCAGTTTTTTAATAATGTAGGTAAAAAAAAGATGCATATAAACATAACACAGAAATTACACTAAAAATGATACCTTAAAAAATATAAAAAGGATACCTTAAAACTGCTATGATGTTTAACATAACACATAAAATAGAGTAAAAATGATACCTTAAAAAATATAAAAATGATACCTTAAAACTGCAGTAATGTTTAACATAACAGAGCAGTTCCACTAAAAATGATAACCAGAAAAATAGAAAAATGATAACTAAAAACTGCTGCTATGTTTTTAAAGTTAAAACAGGAAAAATGATAACTAAAAAAATAGAAAAATGATAACTAAAAACTGCTGCTACGTTGTAAAGTTAAAAACAAGAAAAATGATAACTAAAAAAATACAAAAATGATAACCACGCGCTGAAAGGTTAAACATCAAAATTGCCGAACGAGAAAAAAATCACGAATCACCTTTCGAAATAACCTTAAAACTAATCGGTAGAAATCATCATTAAAGTATAATGATTATAGCAACAAATAAAAATCCATTCGTGGTTGATTTTTGAAATCGATTTCGTGCCCTAATTTTTGTTGTTTCGATTTTGATTTGATTGATATTAAAAATGATTTCAGCAAAAATGATTTCGTGATAGAAAATCGTTCGGGATGATGAACGACGAGGTGATGAACGGGATAATTAGCGACGAAATGATGGATGACGATGCGGTTGATTTTTTCCACGAGAGAGAATGGAGGAAGAAGATGGAATTCATGGTCGCGAGAGAGAATTGAGGAAGATGACGGATTTCACGACCGAAATACTTCTCAGTAAAAAATATACAGTATATTGTCCTTTAGGATAAAATTTTGATGGGCTGTCCTTATGGTTAAAAAAGCCCTAAGTTTTGTCCTTGTCAGTAGTTTCCTGTATATATATATATATATATATATATATATATATATATATATATATATATATATATATATATATATATATATATATATATATGGCCCAAGCCCAACCCACTAATCTAGTCCACGCGTAAATACTTACATGCGCCCGCTTTTTCCTACTCCTAGGCAGAACAAAGTAAATGCCTACCTATTCTTTCATCCCCTTCCTTCCCTTTCTTAATTTGGTCCTCTGTTGCCCATTTCCTCTTTTCCATACGCTGCCGCCTTCACTTTTGTTTTTTTCAATCTTTTTTCCCTTTACTCAGTTCTTTATTCGTTTGTTATATGTACTTTTTTTTAATAAAATATGGCCCAAGTTCCAAACCCAGACCCCAACGTCCCCTGTATGGATTCACATGCTTCTTCAACCAAACGATGATGCCACAACAACCCCCATTCTTCCCCTTTTAGCTTTCTGTTTCGTTTCTTTTGTAATGTTTTCTTTTTTTGTATTATATTTCTACATTTCTTTCGTGGCTTCCTTCCTTTCTTGGTTTCTTTTCATTTCTGAACCATATCAGTGCGCATTTGTTCACACTGTGTACATACACAACACCCCTTTTTGTTCCTAATCCCACCAATTTCTTCCCCTTGCTATTTTCCTTTCTTTACGTTTTACATTTTTTTTATTAGACAACATAGACTCAGCGCCGTCGTTATATGCTTTAAGTGAACAGACATTTGCACAGTCATGTGTTTCGTTTCCAATGGTAACTTCTAACCCAACTTTTGCTTCTGTAATCCCAATTTGAACTGATAGCAAAATTCACATAATTCACTTCATTGCAGTCGTGAACTCCAACACGTTTGACTTTCCCTTTCAATTCTTTTATACAAATATTGTTCTCCATTTTATATAAATTAAACAAGTTATAACTTGTAGCTTATATTCTGGTAAGTTTGCTTTCTAGGACCGGTACTTTACTTTCTTAAACCTTATACAATCTATGAACTTGTTATATAACCTTCATGTGTTTTATTGGCATCTGCAGATATTTCGGTTAGATCTGTTTGTTAAATTTAACGTAAATACTTCCGTATGGATTTGTTTCTAATTTATGTCATTTGGGAGCAACCCAAGTTACTGTGTCCAAGTGCTCCAGGGGTGTGTGAATGTTTGCTCACTTTTACTCCAGTACCCCTTACTTCTTTCTTCTTCTCCTGTTTGACACAAAACCATGCACAAATGTATACCAGTGTACATGCACCAATGATCTATTCATCGGGAAGCCACCACCACCTTGTTTGCACATCACACCATCACGCAGGGTCATCACCGACCAACCAGTACAACTTCACACTCTTTCCCCCTTCGCCACCATTAAAACCTGAAATTCACTCGATGACCGTTTTTCGATGATATGCACTTTCCTAGTAAATCCCTTAACTAAAAATCACCATTTTGCTTTTTAAACAAACAAAATTCTTGTTTTTAATGGCCTCACTACCTTGAATCACCCAATAAACAACTTTGAAACTTTACCATCTATGTTTCATTCACTGCCTATCCCTTATATCCGAGATCGTATACCCTTATTTAAGTATCACATGTGTATATAAACCCAACATTTCAAAGTTAAACGACTTGTATGTATAACAGTTAAGGTAATAATCAAACCATGTAGTTAAATAGAGTTTACTCACCTAGTTGTGTCCAGTGTTCCTGCTATCTTTCCATCCTTTGTTTTCGGTTTTACACACATATGCTTTCCAGTCTTTCTGCCATTTCTAATTTTATCTTTTACTTCAGATTTTTGTGTGAGAAATGTTTGAGTGTGAGCAAGGGTATTTATAGGTGGAAACAAGACTTACACATGAAGTTTTGTAGTGTAGAACGGGATAAATTGGGTAGTAATTGCTGCAACATGTGATATTGAAAAGAGGGGTTGATAAAGCTAATCACTCCCTTTCCAGGCGGATGACTGGTCGACCTCAATTCTTTTCTTCTTAGGCCTGCATGTATGCACGGCTATGCAGCTGTATGTACAATCTGTGTACCAACCGTGTGCTCGAATTAACTAATCTTAGGTTCTAAGCAACATAAGTCCACTTTCCTATGGATTATCTGTCTACCTAAATGATGCGAAAGCAGAGTGCTTAGAGTCTTAGCTGGTTCTAGGATTAGAAATAAAGGTTGTTTAGTCACTTAGTTTGATGGATATACACATGGCTAAACTATAGTGCACATAATGTAGGCTGCATAAGGTTTTGTTGTGAAATAATGTGCAAGTTGACTTGCATGCACATGTATGTGAAAAGAAATGGTTCAAAAGACAAATCGTCATCGTAAAGCATATATATATATATATATATATATATATATATATATATATATATATATATATATATATATATATATATATATACACACATTAAATGTTTTTATAAATGCAAATCTTAGCTTTCTAAGTAATACAAGTTATTACTAGCCATGTATATTCTTTATTGCTTCCATAGGAAGTAAATAAATTTTTATTTATAGTATTCGCTTTAATTCAATATTAAAATCCAACATTATATCTATACATGTATTAAGAACAAATAAAAATACAAAACAAAATGATTAGTCATTTCTTACCGGTTTTATAAACATATATATGCTGATCAAGGAATTTTAAACCATCAAAATATATATACCGGAATTTTTCCTTAATAATTGAAATTCACAATTTATTGTTTAAATAAATTATTGAAATAATCCTAAATAAATTGTGTAATAAAATCAGTCAAAAACTAGAACATTACAATCTACCTCACTTAAAAGAATTTCGTCCCCGAAATTAAAGAGTAACCAGGAGATTGTGGTTATACCTATATCTATATGCTTATACGCATACATGAGTCATCCCCTAAGAATCACAACACACATCTTATCTACCAAACATCTCACTGCAACCAAATTATTCAATACATCAGTAATTTATTATCAATCACTGTCATTTTCATAACTAGAAATATTTGTTATTATCAAATGGATAACATTTCCATTTCTTATTATTCTTTGTCAATACTCATCGGTCCCTGACCGTCAATTAGTAAGAAAATAATTTTCCAAGTACCTGCCCCGAAGACCGAAATCAACATCAGATTAATACTAAGAAATTCATTTATCTCAACAAATCTCTAGTTAGGTTCTAATTTCTTAACTCCAGCTAAATTTTCAAATTTCCAAATCCAAACTTCCATATTTTATTCATACCAGTTTTGAAATCACATATCTTGATTTCATTTTAAATTCAAAACCTTTGAATTTTCCCAAAACATCTAGTTTTCTCAAACAATTCCCTAATTTGTCTTATTTGTATATCTTTTCTTTATTTCAATTCAATTTGGTTTAATATATAACCATTTCAATTTTATAATCGGCTTGATTATACTAACAACAATCAACACATTCATATATAATGATAATTTCAGAAAATTATTTTTTATAACAAAATAAAATTTTGGGCAAAATTATTCTATTTACCCAGTTTTAAAAACAACACTGTGTTGAATTACTCTATTCGAGTGTTTAGAAATACCTATCGATATAGTTGTTACTTTCTGTATCGACCAGAATTCATAAACCACTCGTCAAACTAATCAACATAATATAAACAGCTTTTATATCAATTAAAATACGCGCTCATATATATATATATATATATATATATATATATATATATATATATCTGTGTGTGTGTGTGTGTGTGTGTGTGTGTGTGTGTGTATGTATATAATATACCCAAACTTTATCTTGGGTATTACTAACCTTATCTTTATCAAGTAATGCTACAAAGCCAAGGTTACTACTCAACCTTCAGCTCTGATACTAAGTGTAACAACCCGCAAATCCGTACCATTTCAGCTGACTTAACACAGCTCACATCCATCCCAAATTGCATGAAAATACGGATCATTAAGAGAAAGAAGTTAGGGGATGAGAAATAAAAAGATAGAAAATCAGAATAGAAGAAAATAGATTGAAGATATAACTGAACAATAACACAGAATCTCACAATCGCAGCAGGATAAAATATAATATATAAATAATCACTTTTTAAATACAAACTATATTTGCACTTACATACATCATCAGAGTACATCATATGTACAACACAGCAGAATAAACTCTAAATATCTAATACTGAAGCCTCCTACTCCAAGCTCCTCTAGATAAATCTGTAAAATCATGAACTATTGAACTGCCCATACAAATTTAGGCACCCAAGAGTTTAGGGAAACATAAAAAAATATACTTTGGGTCAGTCACGGGACTGGTATGAGTAAACGATTTTAAAGTAGCTTGATTAGTAAAGGATATCTCATAAGGCCACGCCGTAAAACACGGGCGGATTTTTCCCTTACGAGAATCCAAAGTAATTGGTTTAGCATTCAAAATCCCTTTTTGAAAGAAAAGATAATCGTAAGACCGATCCACACATAAACACGGATGGTTTTTACCTTAAGATAACCCAAAACAATCTTTTATATCAAAATTCATCTGATATTATAATATTGTCTAAATAGAAATAAATATCAATCTAGCGGAACGCTTGCATCTCACGCTCCACGTATACAATATACAATCAAAACCTCGGGCGCTTATTGGAGATTGGATTCCTACTATGACAAGGTATGGAACCACCTGCCAATAGTGTATCTCTAGAGGGGAATACACTGGGTTCAACAAGAACGTCTTGCAACCAGACCCACACATGACCGATCACTCATTTCGCTTGAGTGTATCGAATGTATATCACACACGGTTGGGATCAGCAACCATTTCCCGGAAGGGACAACATCGAATAGAATAAAGAACGAAATGAATTTTCTCTAGATATGTGATTATACACTTTAATGGGAGTGACCCACATAGCCATGTTGCCTGCCCAATTTTTGTCATTTCCCGGTTGTGAGGCTTGATGCCGAAACTTACCTTTGGATATAACACGTTTTCATTCACTTTGAATGCCACATTGTCAAACCCGCCAAATCACAAATTGATTTCTCCAAAAATACCACGGGTATAAAGCTAAGAGAAATGAATTCCTCCGCACCAAACGTAAATACGTTTGAAGAGATCAACCTACGCAATTTATTAGGTATACTCTATCAGACATTCTTCCATACAAGTTGTCCTGAGACTGGACAAACCGAAGGCACTATCCTGTAAATCCATCTTAGGAAATTTCTAACTAGGATCAACAAAATAGCCCTTGCATAACACCGTCTTCAATGGCCTTCAATAATCTCTGACTAGTAACGTATATATCGTATTGAAGTGGAATTTAGATTCTGTTCTCTTCGAAATGATAATGATAAAGGTCCAGATTTGATAGTCTGTTATACGACTACCAAATATAAAATAAACAGATTTATTTCTGTTGGATCTGCTAAGTCTTATTTAAATATTTCAATACAATATTAACTTTGTATATATATTCATTTAAAAAAAAAAAAAATTAAACAACAAAAAACTTATTATTAATCTTACGTGATAATCTCACTCTCGAAAATTCATTTCTTAACTGAAAACGATATATAACTCCAACGCCTATTTTGAACACAAACAAATACAATCTATCGGATAATAATGAAATCGTTCAAGTTGGGGTATTTTAATTACCTCTCAGACCTTGAGTCGAAATCATTCTTATCGTCAAGACTCGTAGAAGTTCGATGTCCAAGCTATTCGACAACCCAGAATTTGTAAACCCAATTGATTTCCAAATCTTAATTAAATTCGAAACAACTTTGTTTCGGAAATCAATTATCAAGTTAACTGGGTTGATTTAAATATTAAATCAGGGAATTTATTTTAGTACATCAACTTGATTTTCTTATTATCTTCCTAACTTGCTTAATAAAAGATTAATTTAGTTATAAATATTATCATGGATATTTTATCCAATTCTCTGTTTAAATATACCATTAACTTATCCAAAATCTGTTAATTAAAAATATTAGTTAGCTTTTAGAAATATTTCTATGTTTAGCAATTATTTGTTAAAAAGTAGTAGTTGGAAACATATTCATTTAATAATCAATTTCCATTAAAACTGTTGGTTTGCATTCAACAAACTGATTAATTGATTACTATTTATCTTACCTTTTTAAATTAATAATATAATTAATTTGAAATAATCCACTTAATTGCTTTCATAAAACAATTAATATCAAATTATTAAAACTTGAGTTTATTTCCGAGTTACTTTACAGAAAACGGCTTAGTAGCTCCAACGATATATAACAGTTCATACGACAATCAAGTCGTTAACCCAATTTGCACAACACCCATATAAATACAATTAAATATTATCAACTGACAATATACTATTTCAACATCATATATTAACCAAGAAAATATATCAGAGTGGTATACTAGTAGAACAGTGTTCATTCCTGCTAATAGGGTATTCAAACAATTCAGTCAATCAATTTATATAGTGGAACGGTGTTTATTTCCACTAACAGGGTGTAAATAAAATATATGATTACGATATACATAATTAACCACAACAAAATTTATAAATTGATTAATATAACAATTTATTCAGAATTCACTAAATTATGATCATTACTGATCAATAACTAATTCAGTTCGATGTTTGATTTATTTCAAATGGTATCTAGTATTAAAACTATTTTTAATTATTAAATAAATCAAATTTATTTTAAACTCGATAATTGCATCGAGTTATTGGTATACACTAACGTTCAACAATACCATACACACAAGCCAAATTATTCGAATATATTTCTTGATCTAGCTGTATTTATCAACACACACACACACACACATATATATATATATATATATTCTATTTACAATAGAATTTTAACTTAACATTTATCTTTTTATTCATTTTAATGGGCCAAGCCCAATTCAAATAGCCTACATACACATTTTTTTATTATATATATATATATATATATATGCTACCATTGAATATTTATTTAAAACTTAATTTAACCTTTTAACTTACTTTATTCTTTTAAACTCTTTCTATTTCCTTTATATATATATATATATTAAATAATAGTAAAGCAGAAGCTTTTCAAGCTCTCTCCTTGATTCTCTCAATTTACTTAATTCTCCTTAATTCTCTCAATTATCTCACTTCTCCTTGAAACTCTGAAGATTTTTTAATTAAATCAAAATAATCTTTTAAAACTCTAAAGATTCTCCATGAAAATTAAATTAGATCTGATCGGTCGCTCTTTCCTAATCCTCTCACTTTCGCTATTTGACCTCATCTCATTATACGGCTTTTCTTCTTATCTCAGAAATCGAAAAGGGGAAAATCTAATGGCGAAAAGGGAAAAAATTACACGGCTTTTCTTCCTCTCCTTCTTCCATGTTGGTCCTTTGGTGATTACCCCCTCTCTATGTCTGTTTCTTCGAGTCCACAGTTGATTCCGCCCTTCATTCATCTCTTTCTCCGTCTCTTAGGTATATATTTGTTCTTCTCTTCCTGCTATGTTTCTAAGTTTCAATTTTGCCTCCTTCCACCGATTTTCTGTCGCTCCGATAAAGGGGAATTTTTTCATTGGAAGCTAGCAATCGTCCTGTTTGATTTATTCCCAGATTTATTTGTGGCTTAGTTCTGAAGTTTTTGGCGATGTTTGCCTCATGTTCCCTTACACGTATTATTATTCATAAAATTTGTTTAAAAAAATTATCTTAAATTATTTGGTACTTATGATAATAGAGAATATTTAAAAAATTAATGTTCGATATATAAAACGACTAGAGATATACAATAGATTTTTAAATGCTGGTTAAAGGTGAAAAGGATGGCATCATGAACCTACAATTATTTTGTTCTGAACTACTCATGCAGTTTTTGTTGGTTGTTTATTAATTTAAGACATTTTTATTTATTTTTGGTTTTATCTTTAGCATCTGTAAGTCAATTTAGCGAGGTGTGAACTTTCAACATGTTATTTTTTGGTTCATTTTTTTAATTGTTTGTACTATATCATTTCGGTTCCACACCCATTTGTAGGTTGATTTGATGGTCAAGGATTTCATTGCTCCGATAGAGGAAATTATTAAAACATAAGATTCCCATTTGTCATTTGTTCAGCTTCCATTGGCAGCTAGCAACTTCCCTGTTGTTAAGTCTTTCCCTAGAATTATGGTATACATATGTTTTTAAAACTAATTAGGGAGTTTTCAAGGTGAAAGAGCTTACTCCTGGAGCTTTTAGCCATGTTTAGCTTTTGTTTCCTTGAAAATTTTAATTTGTTATTAATACTGAAATTTAATATGTTCATTTCTATAAGGCTCTTTTGGTTTAATTACATCTTGGATCTATTTGCATTTCTAGGGCAGCCGTCAGTTCCCTATGTCTTAATTTTTTTACCTTTCCATCCAGTGACGACTCGGTCTGAGTTGAATGCAGCAGAACTATTAGTTTCTCCGTCATAATTTCATCTCGCCTCCATTGTAAGGTAATGCTTTCGCAACTCGGTAATTAATTTTCATGATCACACTTATGTATGCTTATAATTTTCCCTTCGTTTCTCGATTTTTTATGCTTGATCTATTAGTTCATATTTTATTTGTTATATTTATCAACTAAAGATGAATTAATTCGATGGTTATGAATTACCCAGCACTTTGAATCCTGAACTTCAACGAATTTATGTATGGCTTAGGTGCTGAGATTATGGTCGATTTCTCTTATACCATTCTGTTATTTCCCTACCTGCACAACTCGCCATCACCATTCATGGTATATGCAAACCTTAATTCCACCATCTTGGTTATTTTCTTTTTTCTTTTTGCTATTTTTTTCTTGGTTATTTCTTGGGATTGCTTCGTACTATAGCAAGAAGAAAATTTTCCCTTAATTATTTGCAGCCAAAAGTTCAAATTCGGCTCAGTTCAAATCCTTCTTATGGAAAGTACTCTATAAAATCAAATAATTTTTTTAGTAAAAATTTCATCTTTTCTTTTAAAGCCACGCGCTATACTCATAAAGTTGTACGTAAAATTCTTAACTGAGGTGAAATCCTTCCTTTTTCTGGTGATTATTTGTCTTACATTTTCACCCTTGGACATGTGATTAATTCTATCCTACCTTTTGTTCTTTGCCCTTTGTGATTATATGTCAAAAATTGTTCATTAGCGAGAGCTACATGCTGCCAGTTTTTGTTTTCCATTTATTTATCAAAGCAAACTCACATCCCACACACACGCACATATTATTAAAAGTTGGTATCAAAATAAACTATAAATAGTTCCTTACTTTGATTTGTGCATTCACATGTATGGCAAATTAATCTTCCATGCTTATGCTCACTATCTTTTTTAATTTAATTTCTACAATTTTAAAATATACGATCTTTACTGCTTTGAATGTTTTTTAAACACCCCCCTTTTTTACTAGCCATGCCTTCATATTACGGTTATGAAATATGGTAGATCAATGGTAATATATAATTTCAAAGAAATGACTTAGAATAATCCATTTATATTTTTACAACAAAAAGAGTTTGATGTAGTGAAAAAACATGTAAATGAAATTTGCTTATAGGCTGAGATCAGTTTTTTGAACTAGAGTATTAGATGGTTTAAATTTACATGTAATTCATGAACAATTTTCCCTATAATTATATCTATCTTATGAATCAACTACCAATCATATTTTATTTTCACTATTGTCCATTATCCTTAAAAAATGAAGTTGAATGTAGTGACTTCTCAAATTGCTCTATAAAACACTACAAAATACAAAAACATAGTCTTTTATGGTGATCATGCTATGTTTTTGTATATAATTTTTGACAACATCTGAATAATTTAATATTTTTTCATATATGGAAATATAATTTGCATTCTTGAAAACATAGCCTTCATTTGACCTACTGCATGTTTCCTTTGAGTTTAATGTTCAATTAGGTATCAAGTATAGCCTATAGATATTACTGTGAGTGTAACACGTACATTAGCCAATCCTTTGTCATCCTCCCTAATTCAGATCCTACATTATACTGAAGCTTTCACCAGTCTATTTTTGGAGATTTAAAGTTGGTTTGGTAATCTACATATATTTACCTCATGTTCCAATTTTTTTGTTTTGTATATTAAAAAGTTATGTATTTCTTACCGTCTCATTTTAGTTTCCAACTTAAAAAGAAGGTTTTTTTCGTCAGTTGATAAAAAGTAAAAAAACCATATGTTGATTAAAACCTTCCAGTCTGGGATTCAAAAATAGTAATAGATGATTTTATACGTATAAGAATCTTAACATAACGTACTTATATTTACTTCCTACTACTTCATGTAATAGCAATATTTTGCTTCATAAATTAAAAAATCATGTATTTCTTACTGTCTCATTTCAGTTTCCAACTTAAAAAGAAGGTTATATGGTCAGTTGATAAAGAATCTTCCAGTTTACAATTCAAAGATAGTAATCTATGATCATGTGCATATAAAAATCTTGCCATAAGATTGTGGAAGACTGGAATTCATAGTCATCCAAATACACAATTAAAGTTTCATTTTTATTCATAGAAAATATTCAAAGTCATGACACTGTTAAATTTCTTAATTGTAAATCATCCAAATTTGTTTAACTAATAAACAAATTAACATAATCTTATGACTTTGTAGTTATATTATTATGTGAACCATCTTTAACTGACAAATCATATTCAAATTTGGTTTCTTTGGTTCCCTTGGCTTCGTGCATTTAATTTAAGGATGTGTTTTTTGGTGCCTGTTCAGTAAGTGAATGATATCAGTATCAGGGATGTGTTTTTTGGTGCCTGTTCAGTAAGTGAATGATATCAGTATCAGGGATGTGTTTTTTGGTGCCTGTTCAGTAAGTGAATGATATCAGGGTGCATGTCAGGAATTATAAATTTAGTTTCAATTTCCTTCTCTTGCTGTTTTGGATCTAACTATACAAGTTTAGGTTTTAGTCAGTTTAAAATACTCTTTTTTCTCTTGCTGGAACAATGGTGGTGGGGAATTTAGCATCCACAAATGGAAGTTTTAGGCATATTAAATCCAAGTAAGATTCCTCTTTTTTACTCTCAAATTTGCAAATATATTTATTATTTTCACATCCAATCTCATTGAAAAAAAAAGTTATAAAAAGTGGTAATAGTCCAGATTATAGATTCAAATTAGTACAAACTATGATGAAAGAATCCCAAATATACTAACATTTCAAATTTTTAAAAGGAGATGTGAAGTCGTATATATTTGTCGACAAATGTTAATAGTCCCACAATATAGATATGTAAAACATAAAATGCTTTTATGTTAAATCAATTTATGCTTAGACTCTGAAAAGAATGTTTCATGAACTTTTTGTTGGTTTCAGCTATATAGCATTTATGAATGCAAATCTTTCTAAAAATATGCACATGACATGGTAGCTTTATGTACAAAATGACTTATAAGAATCTGGTTAATAGTTTTACGTATCGTAGCCAATTGGCTCATTTAGCTTTATATTCTATGAAGGGTTCATAATGAATTAGGAACTATAAAATCCTTAATGGATAATTTTACTTTTGTAGTTATTAAACAATTATGGTAAAATATGAAGTCATAAATGTGAAATGTGGAACCATTTTGTAAAATTTCTTACTGATAATTGCTTTTATTACATTCCTACAGTAAGATATACATTCCATTTCAATATTTGTTTTTACTAAATCATTGTGTATCATAACCTTATCACAGTTAAAGCTATTGATCTCCAGCCTTCTCACTTTCAAGGTAAGTATACTAACTCTTAATTCTTGACCTACTATTTTATAAATTCAATCCATGTAAAAATATATCAGAGTCTAAATAATCCCAAATTTATTTACAGATGTGGTGTATACTTTGTCCGCATTGATTACATGAGTTTGTGCATTAAAGATGTTTGCAGATATTACTGAATAAGTTGCACTGTAGGTGTACTTGGTTATTGTGTCTTGGTTCGTTATTTAATTCTTTGCACATGTCTTGCTGGAGGTACGACATCATTGTTGTTGCTATTTCAGTTTTGTTACCAAATGTTGTTTTGTTTACAATTTCGATTTTAGTACAGTTTATATTTTATTACAATGATTTGTAAAGGCAAACAAGCAAAGTGTGGGGACTATTGCCAAGTTGTTAATTTCCAAAAAATAAAAAGCTTGATACTTATGTTGGTTGCAGACGAGCTACAATGGTTACCACCCCACTATTGTCCCATTACAACCATCAGGTCTATGTGACTGCCGGCACCTAGGGGAGTAGTCAGTTCTTTTATTACCCCCACTATATCCCATTCCACCAAGACCATTAGTAGTCCCAACTTTAGATGAACATAACATGGAACTCATCTACAGCTGAGTAGACACAAATGAAACTAACCTACATTTGTCTGAGAAAAGAAAATCAGAAACAAGGTGAAAATTAGTCCCTCTACATACTTATTTGATGAAAACATACTATTATACTTATTGTGCTTATCTTCGACGCCCAGGAGGTATGCATGTTATTTAGTTTTGAATTAAATTTTGAAAAAACCAATTTATATCAAAAAGTCGTAGTTTACATAACTTTAAGATTTGAAAAAGTAGGATGATGTTTGTATGCTGTGTTTCAGGTTGTATGGCAGCTGTTTTAACGATGGGGAAGAACCATGCAAGAATAATACAGCTGAAACTGTCATTTTAATCCATATTTTTTTTGCAGATTACCATTTGTTGTTTTGCATTGCTAATGATCAAAATAAAATTTATTTAACGCATGTTTTGCAAGAATAATCCATATTTTTAATACAGCTGTGTTTCAGGTCGTTTTCCCTTCACATAGTTCCACTTTGATTGTAACTGTAACTTCACTTCCTACCTATCCGATGTCTTAATTACGCTAAACTTTCTCTATCAATAGCGGATGATATCCAGATCTGCGCACTGCCATTTGAAACACATTTAAGGCATGATTGATGTTCAGGCTTCAGTTAGACGGGTGAAGTATCAGGTTGGTTGCTCTTATCTGATCCGCTATTTATATTGTATCTTGCACAATTTTAAATAGAACGTAATGATTCTTCATTTTAAAACTCTAACTCCATCACATAAGATCATGGTGGGTGCTTTTAAATAATCTTCTTACTCCACTGCATACAGAGAATTCATCAAGGCTGTTTACAGTTGCTTTTGTTTGCATTTTCTTCATATTTTGACAATAGATCAATTTATTCCACTGACTTCTTTATTATGATAAGATATGTTTGGAGCAGTATTTTACATTTGGTATGGTAGCTTCCAAATGTTTCATCATTATTTCTTTAAGATTGTCACTAATCTAATGTTTATCGCTCAAATTTAGGCATCAGAAATTTTGACTCCGTGTACCTGACATGGTTTTTAAGAGTAATACTCAGAGATGGATCAATGAACCTGACGGCTAAATCTCATGATGGTTTTCTTTAAGTTACAAGCACTCTCCACAGTCTATTTAAGCCAACATTTTTTGTATCCAACTACTATTTGTTGTTGGACTTTCTCTTCATGCATTGTTTTTCTTTTGACTTTCTCTTTTTTTTTTCCTTTTGGAATAATGTTGTAATTGATGAGATTGCTAGCTGTTGTTCTATATGTTATAAACGACAATGGTGAACTGATTGTTAAAAGAAATTTTTGAATTTTTATATTAATATTAATCATAAGTAGTTGCATTGAACAGAGCAATTTAGTTTATTTTGTTTTCCTTATCGATGCACGGAACATGTTGTCTGTTTGGTTCGCAACAAACAGCAGTACAATACTATATATCTTCCATTATATTACCATCTCATATAATAAGAATCAGTTGGCTTTCATATTAATACTACATTTGCATATCATGACCAACGATATGATAAGCAAATTTGTTTCAACTGCTTTTCGCACACGTCCAACGGACGTGCAAAATATACTGGTGTGTGTGTGTATATATATATATGTATATATATATGTATATGTATATGTATATGTGTATATATATATATATATATATATATATATATATATATATATACAGACACACGCACGTGTGCACACTTACACGTTTTCCGATTTTCTTTCAATATTTTACATTAAAACCCACATGTTTAAATTAATTAATTGATCCAAACTTTAAATTCATTGATAAAATTAGTCAACTAATATTATGAAAATTTCAATATGCATGCTGTAGACACGTCAAAAAATTAGTAAAAAACATTTAAATAAAAAAACAGTATAACACAAATTATATACATGGACGATAAAAACAAATTTATGTTATCATGATTCGTCCACAAATTTATCAAATATTAAAATGTAGAATTTCATTAATTTCTGCATCATTTTTTTTTACAATTACTTAAAAACTCATTTTTGTTCTCTCTTAATATTTTACACTTAAGTCAATATATCTAATTAATTGTGTAAACCTCATATAAGCTATTTAAATATTTGATTAACTATCATTCATTAATCTATCAAATAAATCCTAAAACTACAATAATTTAAATATATGCAATTTTTATATACAATTAAAAATAATAATCTATTAATATAATACTAAAGAAGAAGAATTTTAAGATTTCACATTAATTTTATGAGCTATCTCCATTCTCCTTAATTACCTCCGATTTTAGATATTATATTTTTAAAATTCTAATATCTGTCATTTTACAATTATTTACTAACTTCTTACACTATTTTACATTTAAACAACTACTTTTAAATAATTCTATAATTACTTACACATGTTTTCCACTTTTCTTTCAATATTTTACGTTGAAACCCATATATTTAAATTAATTAATTGATCCAAACTTTAAACTAACTGATAAAATTAATCAACTAATATTTTGAAAATTTTAATATGCATACTACAGAAATGTTAAAAAATTGGTATAAAACATTTAAATAGAAAAAACTACATAACACAAGTTATATAAATTGACGGTAGTAACAAATTTATGTTATCGTAATTCATCCACAAATTTATCAAATATTAAAATGTAGAACTTCATTAACTTCAGCATCTAGATTTTTCTATTTTTTTTACAATTACATAAAAACTCATTTCTGTTCTCTCTTAATTTTTTACACTTAAGTCCATATATCTAATTAATTGTGTAAATCTTATATAAGCTAATTAAATGTTTGACTTACTATCATTCATTAATTTATCAAATAAATCTTAAAAATATGGTAATTTAAATATATGCAATATTCCTATACAATTAAAAATAATAATAAAATAATTTCATTAGTCAAATAACATAACATAAATGTATACTTGAATACATCTTTTTTAATTCCCAATTCATTTATCCCGAAAACAGTAGTTGTTCATTGCATAACGTAATTTCACTTTTAGCAACTTTTAGAAGATAAACAAATGTTAACATCCCATCTTTCAATACATTATAAATCTTACTCAAATCACAATTCATCTTAGCGCTACATTATAATATTTTGTTATCATCACAATTGTAAGTATGATCCTTACAATAACATGAAACATATGGTTGGCTACAAAGATAAAATTGTATAAAAACTAAAACTAAGTAATAAATAAAATCTCCTCTCAGCTACATATACGTAAAAAGCTTTTCTTTGTTTTTTCATCTCTTTTGCATTTAACTCTTTAATTGAATTAGTTGTATTGATTATAAATTTTTTAATTACTTAAGTTATTTAACATTCATTATTTCTTCATTTATATATTTTTACATAAATGAGAGTTGAATTTTCATACAAATTATATACAACAAGAATGATAAATTTATTTATTCACTCATACATATAATATTATATCTCACATAACATAAATTATTCACATCTATGTTATTATGATTTTTTTCTTGGTTATGACATTAATAGCTACAGATATATGTAGATGGTGATAATCAAATATCATTTTAGTTTGTAATTAATATATCACAATTAAATTTGAAAAAGTTCTATATACTATATTATTTTTACAATAAATAAAATATAATAATTATTGTTAACAACATTTTCGTGTGCAACGCACGGGTTACACACTCGTGTGTATATATATATATATATATATATATATATATATATATATATATGGGCAAATCCCATCCCACTAATCTAGTACACGTGTTAATACTTACATGCGCCAGCTTTTTTCTACACCTAGGCAGAACAAAGAAAATGTCTACTTATTATTTCATCCCCCTTCCCTTCCCTTTCTTAGGGTCCGTTTGATTTTGAACGGGAAGGGGCATTTGAAAGGGGCATTTGGAAGGGGCATTTGAAGGGGAATAATTGGGAACGGAGAATGTGTTCTTTTTACGAAAGGGGCATTTTGGAAGGGGCAAAGTTATTTTTTTTTTGTATATATTATTTTTAATTGTTTGTGTTTGTTTGTATTTAGTGTTGAACAGATAGTAAAACGTAGAATACAAATATTACTGAATTTAAAAAAACAACAACTACGATTTAAAAAAAAACAACACCATCACAACACCATTCAAAAAAAACCCACAACACCATTCAAAAAAAAGGATATGTGCATCTGTGGTGGCACCGTCGCCCACCATTCATCCGATCCTTGGACGGTATCTAATTGCTCGTCTCATCCCCCTCCAGCAATCTGTAGCAGTCTGTTCCAAGGTGCCCAATCTCTTTTCATGTTATCGAATTTATTCTTCATTTGACCAGCGTTGTAGTCCAAGTCGGTCCGCTCGTTGAACGCCTGGGCGATCAACTGATACCATCCGCCAACATTATGTGCACGCGTACCCAGATGTTGCATGCACACGTCAATGAACGCGTTCGTGGTGTCGTTGGTCCATTCGGCGATGGAGCGAGTGGACGATGACTGACTTGCGGCCATTCTGGAAAAGTAACAAAAAAATTGTGAATAAACTATATAGGAAGAGGAGTAAATAAGAAAAAAAAAACAGATTTAAGGGAAAAAAACCTGAAAATATCGACGAGATGAAGGTGAATAGAGCTGAAATTTTCGGATTTGATGTTGATTAGTGATGAAAATGGAGATGGAATGGAGTGAATATATAGGGAGAGAAGGAAGAGTCGGCTGTTCTGCAAATTTCGTCACGTCGGACGTGCATCGGACGCGTCGGACGCGAAACCTATCTTTTCACCTGTTCGTCTTGAAGGGGCAAAAGTGTGGGACCCACCTCTGACGCGTCGGACGCGTCGGACGCAGACGCAAACATTAACTGTCCAGTTCAGAAATCAAACGCTACCTTACTTTGGTCCTCTGCTGCCCATTTCCTCTTTTCCATACGCTGCCGCCTTCCCGTTTTTTAATCTTATTTCCCTTTACTCGGTTCTTTCTTCGTTTGTTATATGTATTTTTTTTATTACAATATGGCCCAAGTTCCAATCCCATACCCCAACGACCCCTGTATGGATTCGCATGCTTCTTCAACCAAACGATGATGCCACAACAATCCCCATTCTTCCCCTTTTAGCTTTCTATTTCGTTTCTTTTGTAATGTTTTCTTTTTTGTATTATATTTCTACATTTCTTTCGTGGCTTCGATTTACTGCTTCCTTCCTTTCTTGGTTTCTTTTCATTTCTGAACCATATCGTTGCACACTTGAGCACGTTGTTACATACACAACACCCCTTCATCCCACCCATTTCTTCCCCTTGCTATTTTCCTTTCTTTACGTTTTACATTTTTTTTATTAGACAACATAGACTCAGCGCCACCATTATATGCTTTATGTAAACAGACATTTGCGTAGTCAAGTGTTTCATTTCCAATGGTAACTTCTAACCTAACTTTTGCTTCTGTAATCCCAATTTGAACTGATAGCAAAATTCAAATAATTCACTTCACTGCAGTCGCGAACTCCAACACATTTGACTTTCCCTTTCAATTCTTTTATATAAATATTGTTTTCCATTTTATATAAAGTAAACAAGTTATAACTTGCAGCTTATATTCCAGTAAGTTTGCCTTCTGGGACCGACACTTTACTTTCCTAAACCTTATATAATCTACAAACTTGTTATATAACCTTCATGTGTTTTATTGGCATCTGTAGATATTTTGGTTATATCTTTTTGTTAAATTTAACGTAAATACTTCCGTATGGGTTTGCTTTTAATTTATGTCATTTGGGAGCAACCCAAGTTACTGCGTCCAAGTGCTCTAGTGGTGTGTAAATGTTTGCTCACTTTTACTCCAATACCCCTTACTTCTTTCTTCTTCTCCTGTTTGGCACAAAACCGTGCACAATTGTATACCAGTGTACGTGCACCGACGATCTATTCACCGCGAAGCCACCACCACCTTGTCTGCACATCACACCATCACGCAGGGTCATCACCGACCAACCAGTACAACTTCACACTCTTTCCACCTTCGCCACCATTAAAACCTGAAATTTACTCGATGACCGTTTTTCGACGATATACGCTTTCCCAGTAAATCCCGTAACTAAAAATCACCATCTTGCTTTTTGAGCAAACAAAATTCTTGTTTTTAACGACTTCACTACCTTGAATCACTCAACTTTGAAACTTTACCATCTATGTTTTGTTCACTGTCTATCCTTTATATCTGAGATCGTATACCCTTATTTATGTATCACATGTGTATATAAACCCAACATTTCAAAGTTAAACGACTTGTATATATAACAATTAAGGTAATAATCAATCCATGTAGTTAAATAGAGTTTACTCACCTAGTTGTGTCCACTGTTCTTTCTATCCATTCATCCTCTATTTCCAATGTTACACACATATGTTTTCAACTCTTTCTGCCATTTCTAGTTTGTATCTTTTACTTTAGATTTTTGTGTGAGAAATGTTTGAGTGTGAGCAAGGGTATTTATAGGTGGAATCAAGACTTACACATGAAGTTTTATAGTGTAGACAGGGGTAAATGGGGTAGTAACTTCTGCCACATGTGATCTTGGAAAGAGGGGTTGATAAGGATAATCACTCCCTTTCTAGGTGGATGACTGGTCGACCTCAATTCTTCTCTTCTTCGGCCTGCAAGTATGCACGGCTATGCATTTGTATGTACAATCTATGTACCAATCATGTGCTCAAATAAACTAGCCTTAGCTTCTAAGCAACACAATAATCACTTTCCTATGGATTGGCTGTCAACCTAAATGATGCGAAGGCAGAGTGTTTAGAGTCTTAGCTGGTTCTAGGATTGGAAATAAATGTTGTTTAGTCACTTAGTTTGATGTATATGCACATGGCTAAACTATAATGTACATGGTGTAGGCTGCACAAGGTTTTGTTGTGAAGTAATCTGCAAGTTGACTTGCCTGCACATGTATGTGAAAAGAAATGCTTCTGAAGACAAATCTTCATCGTAAAGCATATATATATATATATACACACACACGTCAAATATTTTCAAAAAGGCAAATCTTAGCTTTCTAGATAATACAAGCTATTACCAACCATGTATGTTCTTTATTACTTCCATAGGAAGTAAATAAATTTTTATTTATATTATTCTCTTTATTTCACAATTAAAAAATAACATAATATCTATACATGTATTAAGAACAAATAAAAATGCAAAACAAAATGATCAGCCATTTCTTACTGGTTTTATAAACATATATACGCTGATCAAGGAATTTTAAACCATCAAAATATATATATATTGGATTTTTTTCCTTAATAATTGATATTCACAATTTATTGTTTAAATAAATTATTTAAATAATACAAAATAAATTGTGTTATAAAATAATTCAAAAACCGGGACATTACAACGATACTGTTAATCAACAGTAGACCGGATCCCACTGCCGTAACAATTTCAAATGATCGAGTTCCATATGTCCCAGATCCACAGAAAAGGAAGGCCATGTTGCACCTTAACTAGCCCACCTCTCCATCTATAAATACTTCCATGCCAAGAATGGTAAAGGGACTTTTAGGAAAGAGCTTTATCTCCCAAGCTTAGATTCTTCGACTAACTCTAAAAATAGCCAACTCTCTCTCTCTGCAACACAATCGCCTTGTGTTCATCTGCCACTTTCTTACCAAAGAAAGCATATTGTACTTGTAATCAAAAGCAAAACAATATATATATAAAGTGGACGTAGTCACCATCTCTTGCCGAACCAGTATAAAAAGTCTAGTATGTCCCCTGTTTTACTTACTTTACCGTACTCTGTGATCATTATTCGTGTTTTCTATGCATGATTGGGGGTTGACTGTCACTAGTGATCAACTTTTGACGTCAACACTTTAGTGCGCCAGGCAGAGGCATGCACCGACATACCCCACGACCTTCAACATTATCTGATCCATGGCGAACTAGCGGAAGAAGGATGCAACATATTCCTGCCCCACAAACGCTGATGCAACCAAAACAAACGCTGTAGAAGCAAGTCAGAAAGCCTCCTCTCATGAAGACATGACCCAGTATCTTATCCTGGACGACATGGATAAGATTATAGACGAGTTCATAGGCCAGATTACATCTCAAGGTAAACTCCTCGAACAATAACAATTTATGAATAACCTTCTCGCTCGGATGGAAAAGGGATCTAACGCTTCAACATCAATTCCTCCACCAGGCAAAGCCGGGGCAACAAATAATCTTCAGTATGCACAAATACAAGCCGCAGATCAGTCCACACCTTTGCTTCCTCCTGGCTCAACTCTATTCCTCGATCGACCAATGCCAGGAGCATCACTTCTAGCAACCAACGCAGCCGCAGCTGCAGATTCATAGGAGGCCCGTAATTAAGATCTAGGTCATTCGACCATTTTGCCTTCACTCCAAGGAACAACTCAACTCCCTAGATCAGCCGAAAAACAGTTGGGTCAACCAGGAACAATGTCACTTCCATTATCACCCAACATCTTACCACAGACTCATCTTATGCATCCTTACCTCCAACAAAGAACTGGTGGAGCCTTCCCTTCGAACTAGGAAGGCCAGTCTACCATACCAAGTTCTAGTGGGGTGGAATAAAATGTTACTATAAACCCTTCTAATATCGCATCGGGCAGGGGTAACGAAGAGCCCCGAACATCACATGCTATGCTGGGTTGGCCTGCTGCTAACCAAACTCGGACTAAACCGGCACGGGCAGGTATGGTTCAGTCCAACAATGATCCGACAATCCCCACAGCGGCTGAACTAAGCCCCAAAACTGAAATGAATCCTCACCTTCACTCAACTCTCGGAGGTCGAGCCCAGCCAACGGCCATCCTTCTGAGCATGCTTTTCGTGCACCCTGGTACTAGGATTCAGCCCAATGCAGAGTTGGATTCATTGCAACGGCTCCTAGAAGATAGAAGCTAGCTTGCTAGCATTATTAGGTGCTTAACTTAGGGCACTTCTTCCTAACAGGATATATATGATATCCACCGCAGCCCCTTTAGCAGGAAAATCAGGAATTCCCGCAATCCTCTTGACTTCAAGTTCCTGGCCATAGAGCCCTATAATGACCGAACCGACCCGGCCTGTGGTACATGCGCCACATGGAAGTGCTCTTTGCATCGACCAACGTCATGTCCAAGAGCTTCCCTCTCTTCCTTACAGACATAGTTGGTATGTGGTTCCAGCAGTTAACAACTGAGTCGATCAGCAGCTGGAAAATGTTGGTCACTCGTTTCATCGAACAATTTAGAGTTCACATCTTCCGACCAAAGAGCGTCATGTTCTTGACCTCCATCAAGCTACGACCCGACAAACCCTCCAATCCTTCCTTAAAACTTTCAACGTGGACGTGGAATCAATCGATCGACCCGAGCCGTCGATGCTGCTTATGGCCGCCATTGCAGGTGTTCAGAACCGATCAAAATTCAGGATGTCTTTAACTAGAGATCATCGAAAGGACATTGACGAATTCTACGGAAAGGACGACCGGTTCCTCCGATAAGAAGACGCCAACTTTGAGATGGAAAGCCTCGAGATACTTTCTGCCAAAGACGGAGGTCCATCCAACACCAATGCCAGAATAAAGGAAGAGGAAATGTCTCAGAAAAGGATGAACGCAACGTACGACCTTGGAGAGAGAACAAGTACGATCAATACACCGAGCTCAACTCCTCCTTGCTCGACATATACCTTGACATACGAGGATCCGGCCTTTACCAAAACCTCCTCGAAAGGAGCCGACCCAAAAAAGAGCTAGACTCTAGAAAGAACTGAATGTTTCACGACATTGCCGGTCACAGCACCAGTGAATGCAGACACTTGCGCAATCTCATCGAGGATAGGATTAGGCGGGGGAACTGGCCGAGTGTGTCAAGAAAAACACGCCAGTTATGCCCCCACAATCTTCTGCCCAAGCTCCTCAGGCCGGTCCTCGAGCTCTTGGAAGCGGAAATGACTCTGAGGCTAGCAATCGCGGAATCATCATCAATTAATTGGAATTTTGCATTTGAATGTATTTTTATTTCATTTAATAAAATGGGTACACACGTACGAGATTAGAACTTAGCTCTTAGGTATGCTATGGATTCGATTATCGCCCATTTAGAATTTATTTTCGTTTTCATGTA
The DNA here is from genome assembly GCA_030737875.1 of Allium sativum. Lineage (NCBI taxonomy): Eukaryota > Viridiplantae > Streptophyta > Magnoliopsida > Asparagales > Amaryllidaceae > Allium > Allium sativum. Next base: position 178,318,988 of record CM060920.1, on the reverse strand, counting down.
ATAGCTCTTTAGCAGCAATAAACTTCCTTTTGCAAACATGGACTATGTTTGAATGATTTAAGCCAGGCATGACTGACGCTCGCCGGCCCTAATATGGTCAGTGCTAAACCACCTTCTGTAAGATATGGTTAATGCCTGCCACCATATCTAAACCTACTCCCCGAGCCGAGTACGGTCAGATCTCTCTAAGCTGAGTATGGATTATACTCGCCCCTTCTCTAAGTCAGGTGCACTCACCACCCGCCAAAACTTAACAAGTTCTCAACAGAAGTGCGACAGTCACTTAAGTCTCACCTATGCATCACTGCATACGTCCTACTCCATTAGCCAAGTACATGTAAAATTATATAAGCCGAGCACAATTAACACTTGCCATAAGCCGAGTATGGATAATACTCGCCACCTCCGTAAGCCGAGTATGGATAATACCCGCCACCTCCATAAGCCGAGTATGGATAATACTCGCCACTGCCATAAGCCGAGTTCAAGTAATACTCGCCACCCTTCTAAGCCAAGTGTTATTACTTCTCACTAACTCTTTAAAGCCGATTATCGTTGGAACTCGCCAGGTCAAGACCAAAGCTATCTCTAAACCGAGAATGGTCCCCACAATCTCTGCAGATATTGGATCTGACGACCGAAGCTGTTGACTACTTTTATAGCATTCTCGGCCTTGATACGATCTACACCAATCGTTGGTTGTCTGGTCTTAATACAACCAATGGTATCGTCGGATTTCTGGCCTTAATATGATTCGGCGCAATCATAGCTATCTACATATTGGACTCCATTGCAATATTCAGAACACACCTACTTTGCCAAGAAAGATGTATTCTGAGGGGCAAAGTGTTGACCCACTCTTTGGAAAAAGATGTCACGGTCCAAACGATCGAAGCCCAATGTCAAAAGACTCAAGAAACCGCATTGACCGAACCAGGTGATTGGCTCCTGCTTTAGAAAGCCCGCATAAAATTTGGCCCGAGTCAGTTTCTCTCGAGCAGTGGCATCTCATGCCCCGACATAATCGCCTTCCTAGACCGACCGAGTCAAACATTTCCTTAAAGGACGGATCGATCAGATATGTCCGGATTTATGTAGTAATATCCAAACAAGTCATTCATTAGCCCATTTCTCAAGGCATTAAAGGTGGTCAACCACTTCCGGCCAAAGCACTGCTTTTGATACACCTCATCTCAAGTGCCACACAAGCCACAATTCTCGAGGATACTATTAATGAGCAGTAGACCGGATCCCACCGCCGCAACTATTTCAAATGATCGAGTTCCACGTGTCCGAGATCTGCGTAAAAGGAAGGCCACGTTGCACTCAATCAGCCCACTCTCTATCTATAAATACTTCCATACCAAGAAAGGAAAAGGGACTTTTGGGCAAGAGCTTTCTCTCCCAAGCTTAGATTCTTCGGCTAACTCTAAAAATAGCCATCTCTCTCTCTCTCTCTCTGCAACACAATCACCTTGTGTTCATCTCCCACTTTCTTACAAAAGAAAACGTATTGTACTTGTAATCAAAAGCAAATCAACATATATAAAGTGGATATAGGCACCATCTCTTACCGAACCACTATAAAAAGTCTCGTGTGTCCCCTGTTTTACTTACTTTACCATACTCTGTGATCCTTGTTCATGCGTTCTACGCACGCTTGGGGGTTAACTGTCACTAATGACCAACTTTTGATGTCAACAATAAGCATATCTCGATGTTTCAATTGGCATTATACAATCATCCCACTTTCGAAAGTCGAAAATAAATACTGATGATGTTAGAGTCATCAATAGAATTATCCTCAAGCAACAAAAATGTGATTCTATATATATCCAATATATTTGAGACTTCGGATACACGTTTGCAAGGCATATATCCAAAACCTTCTTACTCAACAGTCAAATTTCAACATCCAGTGAAATACTCAAACTCTTAATATGCGATATAACCTAAATTCATTTTTATATATTCACAAATTTGTTTTCTTCTATATATAATACTCTTAATATGCGATATAATGCTCCTATCTCTCATGAATTCTTTCCTTCCACTCAAATGATTTGTACCCCAAGCTTTGAATAAACCAAAGCTCTGATACCACGTGTGACGACCCGTCCCGCTACCTGGTTGAATCGATCGTCAAACTGACTTAAATCGATCGGCAAGGCATATGGCTTGGGATTCCGACTAAAATGAAATGAAACAAACAACATTTCCTTTATCATTACAATAACTTTTACATCGGAGTACAACTGACATCAGAGTACATCTTACATCAAAGTACAATAATAAATACAAAACACAATGGAAATAACAATATCAAAATTTACAGGGGAAATCATAAATTCAACGGAATAAATAAAATGCTCTAGACACAGCTCTATCCCATAATCCTTCTCCATAAAACATCTGCAAAACCAAAACTACTAGCCGCTCGTGTGAAAAAAATGGGCAATCAGAGTTTAGATGGAAAACAGTAAACTCCGAATCAATCATGGGACTGTTGAGAGAACTAAAACAGGTATAAATTTTTACTTTAAAGTTAGGTAACAGGACCATGCCGTAAAAACGAAATGTGTTTTCTCCACATGAATTTCAATCATAAACTATTCACAATGCTTTTTGAAAAATGAATCTATTACAAGACACAAGTCTCATCACACAATGCAACGCAAACTGGAGGAAAGATTTTTACCTTATAACAACCAAACATGCTTGATATGCGGAAAACAAATATTTTTTATATTATCACTAGTGCATAGTGTGGAAATCATTTTCACGAATAAATGTATCAATCTGGGATGGCACAATGCCCCATCCCATTATGTCGCCATATGGGTTTACAACCGAAAATGCAAAGCTCGTATTACAAGTTGTATTCCATCAATAACCAAGACAAAGGATCTTCCTTATTCATTTGTAACATCTCTAGCAAGACATCTTGGACTCACACGCATGTGATCCTTCGGAGTGGCACAGACGGCCCACCAATTCTTGGTGAGTTCGGGTTACTCCTAAGCATAACGTTCCCCAGTCGTATCTGACCGTCAACCTCGTGGTATTTAACCATCATTCGAGGCGCCTCGATCCATCATCCACATAAGTCAATTTTGCCTAGGCTTCATATCATAGCATCACTTTTTAGCTGGACAAGATTGTTAGTCCTTACTCTTCGGTCCATCATCCTGTTTTCAGCCATTTACGGGTTTTGAGGCTCTACGGTCACGTTTCAACACGAAACTACGCTATATCATCCATGCTTTGATCATCATCCACAAAACTCGTCTTTTCAACATAAGCTTTGATCTATCAACACTTTGCATGCCACATTGTCAGTTCACAACATATAATCGATGTATATTAATATATAACCCTATGAGTACATAAGTCTCAGAGGAGTGTGTTTAGCTAAGAGAAAAAATTCCTCCTCCACCGACTGATATAACATTAGTAGAAACCAATTGGTCATGGCGTAAAATACGATGTCAGACACACATCCATTTACAAGTTCTTTTGGGTCTGAACGAAACCAAAGGCACCTTATTCCTCGTCCAACTAAGGAGAGAGGCCCTTGCATATCCGGTCAATCTCCAAGTACGTCTGGACGACAGCCACTAATAACCTCGTCTTGGGTGTACCTACCAATCGAGACATCAGCAATAATCAAAACGATTTGAAAATCTCTGTCTTCAACCATCATCTTTGTAACACCCCACACCCGCTACGGTCACTCACTAAGGGAATTCCATAACATCGGTGGAGTATTTTAAGTGAATATAGAACAGAAAAATTACAACAAGACAGATATAAGTAATACTTGAGAATTTAAAACATCATTTCATTGCAGCGGAAAGTAAAACATGTTTGGTTACACCAAAACCATAAACAAGAGTCAAGTACATAATATCCATCCTGATAAAACAAAAGTACATAATCCCACTACATAACTTAATAGCCATAATAGAAAAGATAAACTGAGCTTTACATCCACGGTCCAAGCTCCAAAAGATAGATAAAGCAGTCTGCTCAAAGCCCACTAGTGCTAGGCCCACTCTGAAAACCTGAGGGTTGGGAAAAAGATAAAAAAACAACGGGGTCATACATAAGTCTGAGCGAGTCCTATAACCTTAACAATACAATCATTAAAGTAATTAGGGTATGATATAAACAAGGTACGGTACCTCTGGGGATAATGACTACACTAAGTAGCCAAATAAACACATGATGTACTAAGATAACCGAAAAGACGCATTTACCCACCCAAGGATAATTACTACACTGCACCACCCCAGATCTACCCACCCAAGGGTAATTCCTACACTGCACCACCCCAGATCTACCCACCCAAGGGTAATTCCTACACTGCACCACACCAGTTCTACCCACCCAAGGGTAATTCCTACTTAAAGGTTGATCCCACTAAGTGTACTTAGTAATTTTTAATAGTAGTTTCGTGTACCCCTAGCTGACTACATAGGTGCCGTCTGCCCCTATCTCCACTAGGTGTACCCACTACACCCCAAGCGATCGACTCCCTAACATAGATACCCGTGCTGGCCCCACAGTGGGGTGTATCATTCCCCAAAGTGGCAACCTGATAATATCAACGGTGCACGGCTTATACCTACACGATGCAACAACGTCTTACTTACCAGCCCGGGTCCACACACGCGTATGAAACCCGTTGGACTTGCGTTGCCACCGCTAACCCGTTTTGGCCTCTTACAGTCAAGCCCAATATGCGTGTGTCGTCCTCGACTTGGGTCGAGCCCACAAAGATACGTTTGGGATATTGGTTGAAATGGGCCCCCACAAGCTACCCACCTAAGCTTGTCATTTCTAGTGAATCCCACTTAACCCTTTAACCATGTCCACTTACATGTTATAAATTTTGGTTAAGTCTTTTAATCATATTTTAATTGCCACTCAAGGCACCCACTAGATTTCCACATGCCACCCAAGGCACTTACTTGATTCCCACATGCCACCCAAGGCACTTACTTAACCCTTTAATCATGTTTAATTACATGTTCCACTTTGGTTAAGTATTCTAATCGTATTTTCTATTGTCACCCAAGGCAACCCACTAGTTTCCTCATGACACCCAAGGCACCCCCACTAGTTACTACATGCCACCCAAGGCACCCACTTAACCCCTCATGCCCCACTACATGCTAATTTGGTTAAGTGTTTCTTAATTAATTAAGATCGTAACCTTTGTAAAGACCTCTCACATTAGACTGTCTTTTATGGCAGCTGGATATGCCGGTTGGTTCCGGGCAGCCTTACACCATAACAGAGTCTAACCTCGTGTCTTTACACTTGTCACGTATTTAGTTTATGACTAAGACCTCTCACATTGGGCCAATCATTTGTAGCCGCTGGATTTGCCGGTTGGTTCCGAGCAGTCTTATGCTACAAAAGGGTCCAACCTCGTGTCTTAGTCGATTAATTACACCTAATTAATCACCCCCATAATTTGTATTAATTATCCCTAATTAATTACCAATTTCAAGAATATGGGTAGACCTAACTCAATAGGTAAATTCCCAATTCCATAATATGGGTAGACCTAACTTAATAGGTAAATTCCCAATTCCATAATATGGGTAGACCTAACTTAATAGGTAAATTCCCAATTCCATAATATGGGTAGACCTAACTTAATAGGTAAATTCCCAATTATGTCCATTCACTTTATGTTATGCTTAAGCATACCCATTTCACACCATTTTATTAACATGCATATTAACCCCATCGTTCCCCATGTAATTCGTTCTCATAACATGACATAATAAAGGGAAGATTCATCACAAATGCCATGGGTTTAACCAATCATAGCATATAACTTTATCATGGGTTTAAAAGGTGTCAACTTGCATATATGAGCATACATTAAACCCAACTAGCATTTAACCCAAACTTGCATGAAGCACATATGTCACAAAGGGGTAACTTGCATATGATTCTTATGTCATACAAAGGTGTGAACTTGCATAGCATGTCACATGTTAACTTGCATATAACCAAACACATAACTTGCATAACATGTTACATATGAACTTGCATATAATCATGCGCATAACTTGCATATAACCAAACACATAACTTGCATAACATGTTACATATGAACTTGCATATAATCATGCACATAACTTGCATATAACCAAACACATAACTTGCATAACATGTTACATATGAACTTGCATATAATCATGCACATAACTTGCATTACATGTTACATATGAACTTGCATATAATCTCACATATAGCTTGCATAACATGTTACATATGAACTTGCATATAATCTCACATATAGCTTGCATAACATGTTACATATGAATCAATGTTCAACATAGTGTTTTGCATAATGAGCATCATAAAACATAGCATTAAACTTGCATAACATATAGCATAAAACTCGCAAAACACACAACATACACTATACTAAACTTGCATAAACACATTGATCCACAAACATAGCCATATCTTATCATATCCTATCATAATCAATTTAACAATTGATTATTAAGGCTATAGAAACTCACCACTAAACTCCAATAAGCAAACCCTTGCCAAAAATCACCCAAAAACTCTAGCCTTGAAAATAAAGCTTGCAACTTGATGATGAATGCAAGCTAATGATCACTCATACAACTTAAAAATGCTTGTATGAACATGAAAGCCTTCATAGAAATAGTTTAGAAAGAGGATGGAGGCTAGGGTTTTGAGTGGAGGCCATGATCATAGAAAATTTTGGCATAGTTTAGTTAGAGGATAGGATTATGATCATTTAGGGCTAGCTTAGGGTCTTATTTATAGGATTAGGATGTGTTTTAGACCCTTAGATTAACCCTAGGTTAGTTTAGGTCCGTCAGATTTCGTCCCAAGCCCTCCAACCCAGCCCAAAACTCAACCAGGTGCACCCAGGCCAGAATCAGCCGACAGGGCAAGTCGACAGCCCTGTCGACTGCCAAGTCGACAGGCATGTCGACAGGCAAGTCGACAGCCCTGTCGACAGCCAAGTCGACATGGCTGGGCGGGAGTTTTCCCGCCTGGCCCCCATTTCTGCATGTTTCGAAATTCAAATTTCCCGAAAACTTCTTTGGGCCTTAACCGGGTCATACGGACTCCGATTTACAAAATTTCGGACTCTATTTCGCGTATTTTTCCGAGACGAACACAATGACGTAACCCGTTTCCCCTGATTCTCACATCTGAGATTATTAATTCTGTAATTAGTGAATATCAGTGTTAACTGAAATTCGGGGTGTTACATTCTCCCCTCCTTAAAGGATTTCGTCCCCGAAATCTCCAAGTTAAGGAGAATGCATATCCTACCATCCAAACAACCATCTACTCAATCCATCAAACACGGGCATCCATTGTCCTTAAAACAATTTCTACTGATGTATGAGCATATGCAAAAAGTGTGTGTATATGTTCCCTATCTAATGTATGAACATATGCAAACCGTGATAGTGCCATGCATCCAATATGTATGCGAAAGAACCCTATCGACACATATTATATCTACATGAGTGCACAATCATTCACCAAAATGCATCATCCATATGATAACACAACCATTATACATCCATAAATATAGCTACCTACACACAATTATATGCAATATGCAATATGAAGTGATTGAGCCGATCTAGTGTCTAGAGTGTGTGTATATGCATCCACGAGCAACCACTAGCAAACACTTGCATCCACATGCATCCATCAATCATAACATGTCTCAAACACATGTTTCAACCATAGGTTTACCCTATCTAAAGGTCAAAGGCACTAACAAGAGGACATACTAAAGATAAGATAAGTACTAGACAAACGATAAAGGAGAAGTTAAAAGACATACCCTAAAAAAGGAATGGGTATAATGAACGCATTTTCGCTTCCGTCTCCCAAGTAGCGTTGCTCTCATCTTCTCCCCATTGCACTTTGACTAGTTGAACCTCCCTGTTTCTCAACCTCTTAATCTCTGACCCAAGGATGCGTGTAGGAGCTCATCGAATAGTCGCATCATGCTCTATCTCTACTTCTCTAAGCAAGCTCGGCTCTACCACCTCTGCGGTCTCATGTAGGCACTTCCTCAAATGTGACACATGGAATACATCATGTACACCACTAAGTCTGTCGGGCAACTCCACTCTATAGGCCATCTGTCCAACCCTTTCCTTAATAGGAAACGGTCCAACAAACCTTGGTGCTAACTTCCCAACAGATCCAAAGCGAACCACATTCCGTAACGGAGATACTTTGACAAAGACCATGTCCCCAACATCAAACTCAAGCTCTGTTCTCCTCTTGTCCGCATAAGATTTCTGTCTATCTTGCGCCGCTTTCATCCTTCTTCGAATCAAATTAATCTTTTCCGAAGTCTTCCTAACCATATCGGGCCCAAGCAAGATCTTATCCGTAGATTCCCACCAACATGTAGGTGATCGACAAGGCCTTCCATAAAAAGCTTCGAAAGGAGCCATGCCAATACTAGACTGAAAGCTGTTATTATATGCGAACTCCACCAATGGAAGATGCTCTTCTCATGTAACTCCAAAATCTAAGATACATAGCCTCAAAAGGTCTTCTAAAATGCGATTCACCCTCCCGGTCTGGCCGTCCGTCTGAGGATGATTTGCGGTGCTCAAACACAGCTGAGTCCCTACCGCCTCTTTCAAACTCTTCCAAAACTCGCTAGTGAAGATAGGATCTCGATCACTCACTATGCTGGAAGGTACACCATGCAATCTAACAATCTCTCGAATGTAGATTGAAGCTAGCCATTGAGCAGTCCTCTTACTCTTCACGGGTATAAAATGGGCACTCTTAGTAAGTTTGTCTACCCCAACCCAAATTCCCGTATTACCCTTCCTCGATCTTGGTAATCCATTGACGAAATCCATCGAGACACTATCCCACTTCCATAGCGGAACCTCCAATGGGTGAAGCAACCCATCGGGTTTCTTTTGCTCCGCTTTTACTTGTTGGCACACCAAGCATCTAGCGACATACTCGGCCGCGTCTTTCTTCATACCGGCCCAAAAGAAAACTCGCTTCATGTCTTGGTACATCTTGTCCCTACCGGGATGAATGGTCATCTTCGAACGATGTGCATCATCAAGTATAGCCTTCCTCAAACCCTCGTCTTGCGGTACACAAAGTCTACCGTCTCTACGCAACCACCCCTTACCATCTAGGGTGTACCTACTCAAATGGCTGGACGACTCCCCCTCCTTATGAGCTTCTCTACTAACTCAACCAACTGTGGGTCGTCTCACTGCGCTCCGCCAATCCGCCCCAAAAGAGTAGGCCTAACCTCCAAGGAGGCTAGCAAACCGGGTACAAAGTCAACGGAAGGTCTAAAGTCAAACATAGAAATAAACTCTAAGCTCCGTCGTTCAACGAACAATGAACTCAAGGACAACCTTTTTCTACTTAAGGCGTCCGCTACCACGTTACCCTTGCCATGGGTATACGCTATCTCAAACTCATAGGATGCTAAGAATCCCATCCACTTTTGCTGTCCTAAGACTATGCGCTCGAAGAGTCTCCAACACTTCCCTAAGATGTAGGGCATGCTCTTCTCCACTTTTAGAGAAAACCAGGATATTACCCCATCCAAAATCATCACAACTGTCCATCTCTCACGCAGACCACCCTAGTCGAACTCGACATCCCCCAAATGCAAGCCCCAAAGGCCTAAACCAATATCAGACAAACACCTAAGGGATACCTCCTTCGAATTCAGGCGACCTACGTGAGATGATACTAGTAAAAACGGCTAAATAATTAAGCCCTTGTCCAACTCTGGATGTCCTCGCCAGTCTCGCTCCAAAACCACCGTTTATCCCATAACTGGCTTTGCTCAACCTATTGAGCACATATGAAAACTTATTTCACTCCTAGAAAAGACCAAGATGTCATTTACAAAGACCATCACGAACTTATTTAGGTACTCCCTGAACACCCTTCTCATCAAATCAACAAAGTATGCGGGGCCGTTCGTCAAACCAAATGGCATCACCAGCCACTCATAAAAACCATCCGGAGTCCTAAAGGTAGTCTTCTCTATACTATCCTCAGCCACTCTCAACTGATGAAACCCCGTGGCTAAGTCCTACTACGAAAACACTGAGGCGCCAACCAACTGATCAAAGAGATCATCAATCCTCGGCAATGGGTGTCTATTCTTCTTTGTTATCTTGTTAAACTCCCTATAATCTACACAAAGTCTGAGGGACCCATCCGCCTTCATAGCAAAAACTACTGGAGCACCCCACTCCGATATACTTCATCTTCTAAACCCCTTCTCAAGCAAATCACCTACTTGCTTATGGAGTTCCCTCCTCTCACGAGGAGCCATGTGGCACACTGGCCAAGATACTGGTTTGGCATTGTCTACCGGATATATTCGGAAGTCAATCTCCCGCTCCGGAGGTAAGCCCTTCACCTCTTCAAACACATCCGAGTATTCCCGGACCACTCTAACAGATCGCAAACTCTAGACCGACGTGTCAAGCGATTCTAGATAACTTAGCATAACAGATTTCATGGGATTACAAGAGATCTCGAGAGTGTTACCCAAGCGGGTCGTAAGCCTAACAACTCTCCTTCCACAAACAAGAACGGCACCATTACTGGATAACCAGTCCATGCCCAAAACTAACCCATAGCCCGTGAAGCCCAAGAAGCATCACATCTAAACTCAACGCTAAGTATAGAAACTTTCAAACCCAAACACATCATGGAGCCCCCAATTGGGTTTGAAACAACTAAGGGATCATCTACTAAACTGGTGTCTAAGTGCAGTGACTCAACTAACAACGATGAGATAAACGAACTCGATGCGTCAGAATCAAATAAAGTTCGAACCGGATAATAAAGAAATCCAAATTCCAACCTAGACGGTCTTATCCCCATCTGGTACACTAGCCGTGAGGGAATACAACTACCCTCCAAAAGATTCCATACCTTGCCCTTGCCCCTTTGGACAACCCTAATAAGGTGTCCTATTCCTCCCAAAAGGATAACTACTCGCCTTCTTCTTCCCATTCTCCACTCGTAACCTCCCACCAATGAGGTTTCATCCTTCATTAACCAAACAACTATTTGAGCCTTCCTCCCATCGTCTATCCAATAGGTACCTACCAGTCCTCCTCCTTCTTGAACCAACTTCTAATCCGACTAACGTCTAAGTCCCTTGAAGTGGTTTTCCATTCTTATCTATCTTAGAAAGATCATCTATACACGGAGGGGAAACTCAAAACGAGAGAGGAAGAGATTCAAAACGGAGAATTCGAAAGATAAAGATATGGCTATCGAGGATTATGCTTTTCTTTCAAAAACTTTTCTCTTAAAAGACATGTTTTTGAAAATACTCCTTTCAAAAATATTCTTAGAAAATAGTTTTTCTAAAAAATTTATCTGTTCTGGTAACCTTAAGCTCTGATACCACGTGTAACACCCCACACCCGCTACGGTCACTCACTAAGGGAATGCCATAACATCGGTGGAGTATTTTACGTGAATATAGAACCGAAAAATTACAACAAGACAGATATAAGTAATACTTGAGAATTTAAAACATCATTTCATTGCAGCGGAAAGTAAAACATGTTTGGTTACACCAAAACCAAAAACAAGAGTCAAGTACATAATATCCATCCTGATAAAACAAAAGTACATAATCCCACTACATAACTTAATAGCCATAATAGAAAAGATAAACTGAGCTTTACATCCACGGTCCAAGCTCCAAAAGATAGATAAAGCAGTCTGCTCAAAGCCCACTAGTGCTAGGCCCACTCTGAAAACCTGAGGGTTGGGAAAAAGATAAAAAAACAACGGGGTCAGACATAAGTCTGAGCGAGTCCTATAACCTTAACAATACAATCATTAAAGTAATTAGGGTATGATATAAACAAGGTACGGTACCTCTGGGGATAATGACTACACTAAGTAGCCAACTAAACACAGGATGTACTAAGATAGCCGAAAAGAAGCATTTACCCACCCAAGGATAATTACTACACTGCACCACCCCAGATCTACCCACCCAAGGGTAATTCCTACACTGCACCACCCCAGATCTACCCACCCAAGGGTAATTCCTACACTGCACCACACCAGTTCTACCCACCCAAGGGTAATTCCTACTTAAAGGTTGATCCCACTAAGTGTACTTAGTAATTTTTAATAGTAGTTTCGTGTACCCCTAGCTGACTACATAGGTGCCGTCTGCCCCTATCTCCACTAGGTGTACCCACTACACCCCAAGCAATCGGCTCCCTAACGTAGATACCCGTGCTGGCCCCACAGTGGGGTGTATCATTCCCCAAAGTGGCAACCTGATAATATCAACGGTGCACGGCTTATACCTACACGATGCAACAACGTCTTACTTACCAGCCCGGGTCCACACACGCATATGAAACCCGTTGGACTTGCGTTGCCACCGCTAACCCGTTTTGGCCTCTTACAGTCAAGCCCAATATGCGTGTCCCGTCCTCGGCTTGGGTCGAGCCCACAAAGATACGTTTGGGATATTGGTTGAAATGGGCCCCCACAAGCTACCCACCTAAGCTTGTCATTTCTAGTGAATCCCACTTAACCCTTTAACCATGTCCACTTACATGTTATAAATTTTGGTTAAGTCTTTTAATCATATTTTAATTGCCACTCAAGGCACCCACTAGATTTCCACATGCCACCCAAGGCACTTACTTGATTCCCACATGCCACCCAAGGCACTTACTTAACCCTTTAATCATGTTTAATTACATGTTCCACTTTGGTTAAGTATTCTAATCGTATTTTCTATTGCCACCCAAGGCAACCCACTAGTTTCCTCATGACACCCAAGGCAACCCCACTAGTTACTACATGCCACCCAAGGCACCCACTTAACCCCTCATGCCCCACTACATGCTAATTTGGTTAAGTGTTTCTTAATTAATTAAGATCGTAACCTTTGTAAAGACCTCTCATATTAGACTGTCTTTTATGGCAGCTGGATATGCCGGTTGGTTCCGGGCAGCCTTACACCATAACAGAGTCTAACCTCGTGTCTTTACACTTGTCACGTATTTAGTTTGTGACTAAGACCTCTCACATTGGGCCAATCATTTGTAGCCGCTGGATTTGTCGGTTGGTTCCGGGCAGTCTTATGCTACAAAAGGGTCCAACCTCGTGTCTTAGTCGATTAATTACACCTAATTAATCACCCCCATAATTTGTATTAATTATCCCTAATTAATTACCAATTTCAAGAATATGGGTAGACCTAACTCAATAGGTAAATTCCCAATTCCATAATATGGGTAGACCTAACTTAATAGGTAAATTCCCAATTCCATAATATGGGTAGACCTAACTTAATAGGTAAATTCCCAATTCCATAATATGGGTAGACCTAACTTAATAGGTAAATTCCCAATTATGTCCATTCACTTTATGTTATGCTTAAGCATACCCATTTCACACCATTTTATTAACATGCATATTAACCCCATCGTTCCCCACGTAATTCGTTCTCATAACATGACATAATAAAGGGAAGATTCATCACAAATGCCATGGGTTTAACCAATCATAGCATATAACTTTATCATGGGTTTAAAAGGTGTCAACTTGCATATATGAGCATACATTAAACCCAACTAGCATTTAACCCAAACTTGCATGAAGCACATATGTCACAAAGGGGTAACTTGCATATGATTCTTATGTCATACAAAGGTGTGAACTTGCATAGCATGTCACATGTTAACTTGCATATAACCAAACACATAACTTGCATAACATGTTACATATGAACTTGCATATAATCATGCGCATAAATTGCATATAACCAAACACATAACTTGCATAACATGTTACATATGAACTTGCATATAATCATGCACATAACTTGCATATAACCAAACACATAACTTGCATAACATGTTACATATGAACTTGCATATAATCATGCACATAACTTGCATTACATGTTACATATGAACTTGCATATAATCTCACATATAGCTTGCATAACATGTTACATATGAACTTGCATATAATCTCACATATAGCTTGCATAACATGTTACATATGAATCAATGTTCAACATAGTGTTTTGCATAATGAGCATCATAAAACATAGCATTAAACTTGCATAACATATAGCATAAAACTCGCAAAACACACAACATACACTATACTAAACTTGCATAAACACATTGATCCACAAACATAGCCATATCTTATCATATCCTATCATAATCAATTTAACAATTGATTATTAAGGCTATAGAAACTCACCACTAAACTCCAATAAGCAAACCCTTGCCAAAAATCACCCAAAAACTCTAGCCTTGAAAATAAAGCTTGCAACTTGATGATGAATGCAAGCTAATGATCACTCATACAACTTAAAAATGCCTGTATGAACATGAAAGCCTTCATAGAAATAGTTTAGAAAGAGGATGGAGGCTAGGGTTTTGAGTGGAGGCCATGATCATAGAAAATTTTGGCATAGTTTAGTTAGAGGATAGGATTATGATCATTTAGGGCTAGCTTAGGGTCTTATTTATAGGATTAGGATGTGTTTTAGACCCTTAGATTAACCCTAGGTTAGTTTAGGTCCGTCAGATTTCGTCCCAAGCCCTCCAACCCAGCCCAAAACTCAACCAGGTGCACCTAGGCCAGAATCAGCCGACAGGGCAAGTCGAAAGCCCTGTCGACTGCCAAGTCGACAGGCATGTCGACAGGCAAGTCGACAGCCCTGTCGACAGCCAAGTCGACTTGGCTGGGCCGGAGTTTTCCCGCCTGGCCCCCATTTCTGCATGTTTCGAAATTCAAATTTCCCGAAAACTTCTTTGGGCCTTAACCGGGTCATACGGACTCCGATTTACAAAATTTCGGACTCTATTTCGCGTATTTTTCCGAGACGAACACAATGACGTAACCCGTTTCCCCTGATTCTCACATCTGAGATTATTAATTCTGTAATTAGTGAATATCAGTGTTAACTGAAATTCGGGGTGTTACAATCTTCAAGTATATTCAATACTCGTCGCATACTTATTAAGAATGGGTCCAAACTCGGTTATTCTGAATAACTATCGCATCTTTAAAATCAATTAAGATGTACAAGATGTACTAAATCTTATTCCATTTTGGGAATATTCTTATACTCAATCATCCTTTACATTAGGAACTATTCCCCTAAATCCTATCAAAGATTTACAATCCTTTAAACTACTTGTTTAAATCTTTCCTTGGAAATCATTTTCCCATTCTCATCCGATTCATCCCATGGATCAAAACTGGTGGTACTCCATATCTAATAACCCTCTTATTTTGGAATATTTAATTATGTTCTTTCATTTAAAATCAAATTAAAGATTCATTAAAACTTTAACTTAGTTTTAATCTCCATTTCAATCGTCCAAATCGTTGTTGAAAGATTTATTAAAACTCTAACTTTGTTTTAATCTCCATCGTTCAATTCTTTATTGAAAGATTCAATAAAACACTAACTTAGTTTTAATCTTTCCTTTAATTGGGTTAATAAACAAATGTTATTTAAAATATTGTTCACGATAAACCCCAACCAATTGATATTAAATATAAGAATTCAAATAGAGTTATTTCAACTTATATTCAACACCAATTTTTGTAATCAACGAATACTACGAGTGGAATAACAATGTTAACATCTTCCAAATTCCTCGAAATAGCAAATGTCTACACAACGGTAACCAACACCAAATATATGAAGATTATTTCTATCCAAATCCAATTTTTATTCAAAATGGTAAATTTTTCTAAATAAAAATATTTATCCAAACACTTAATTCTAATCGTGGTTCTATTTGATAAACCAAATAATTTATGTTTATTTCACTTAAATTTACAAAACAGTATTTTGTCGTTTTCAACTAGTTAGGCTGAAAATGCAGACACCCAAAATATTGTTCGAAACTTCATATTTCCTTTTCAAATCACTTTAAAATCTTTTATCATGATTTATCATAATTTTTCCCTATTTTTAATAATTTAAAAATACCTCATTTTATTAAAAATCCTTTTTCAGGTAAGTAGTGGTCCTAGCGCTTTTTTTATTCAAAACTGATTCGAACTTATCTCTAGATATAACAATTGGATTTTAAATCTCCTACACTTATTTGAAAGCTCTATTTATTTTGAACCAAATGGTTTTTATTTGGGAGAATTTGATGGTCGGATTTCTCGGTATGTCAGTTTGAAGTCAATGTTCGAAGTTTGCGAACTATCGCTGCGCGATGAGTTCTATTCAAACCAAATTTCGATTATACATTAAAATTAAATAAAATTGCTTCTAAAATAGTTTATTAAATATCTAATAATTAATGAAAACCAAATTTTCAATATTTCATTTTAAATTCAAATATTTCCATTAAATGGATCTTATAATATCATATTATTATTAAAATAATACTATTTTTCAGACCTTATTATTTTAAATCCAAATATTGCAGACATCCATTATAAAAATAAATAAGATGGTTTTGAAAAGGAAATTTTGCTAAAATCCTTTTCTATATACCCTAACTGAACTTCACTTTTTCTAGTTACTATTCAATTTAAAATAAAAGCTTGAACATGCTATAACCTTCTTTTATTTTCTCCAAAACTATATCTATCTTTTGCAAAGGTTCATCGTAATGAATTGTACTTTACGTCCATCCAAAATCAGAAGAAATTCTAACTTATATTTTTCACCCATTATTATATTAATAAAAATTGTTTTAATGAATGGAGACTTAACTAATGTGCCAATAATTCAATTTTTGGCCATATCAACTATGGTAATCACATACCATATTTGTAACACCCCGTAATTCTGTAACACTAAGATTCACAAATCGAGGCAGAATTATAAGTTAAAATCAGAATCAAAGGAAACGGGCTGCGCCATTGCGTTCGTTTCGGAATTCTGCATGAAAGCGAGTCCGAGTTTGCGTAAATCGGAGTCCGTATGATGAAGATATGGCCTCCAGAAGATTCAGCGAAATTCAAATTTCAAAAATCGGGCCGGATTGGCCAGGGCGGGAATTTTCCCGCCCAAGACACCCAGGACGACTGGGTAGTCGACCTGGGCTACCCAGGTCGACTGGGTAGTCGACCTGGGGCACCCAGGTCGACTGCATAGTCGACCTGGGGGTCGACCCCCCTGTTTTTCCAGCTTTCTGCTTTGGTTCGTTCTGATGTATTTGGTCACGTTTTCTGACCAGGTTCGTCCGCCTAACGCTATATAAACAGCCCTGGTCTTCTTCTCTATTCACAATTCTTCTCTACCCTTATGCTGCAAAGATTCTTAGTGAACATGGCTTCCTCTCCTCCTCTTAATTAAATAATTTACTTATAGAATTTGGCCTAAATGAGGAAATGTAAATTTAGACAAATTAAAGGTTTATTAACGACATCTCTTTTAATGGTACACCAGAAAGTTCTAGGGTGACAGAGAGGATAGTGTCTAGGCTTGGGTTTAGAAAATACAAGTTTCCTGCTCTCCCTGGCTATCCCTAACTGATCCGACGGACGGGATGGTTACTTTCAAAACCTGATTTGAAAATTAACCAAAACCTTTTTTAACTTAGAAAACACGAATATGCCTAACCCGAGGTTAGACTGAGTTGCGATGTAAACCTGCCCGGAACCAGCCGGCACATCCATTAATCGCAACAATATATGTCTAATGTGAGTGGTAGCGGCTTTAATTTATTTAGTTAAAGCTAGAACAAGAATGGTAGGATTAAGTTAACTAAGACACTTAACCAATTCAACAAGATAACCAAACCGATGGGTGGGGTTAGGTTCATACAGACACAGTTAAGCTAGAATGGGAGGGTTAAGTCTATAGGAACACTTAACCAACTTAACACAGTCGAGCTAGAATGGGAGGGCTAAGTCCATAGGGACACTTAACCAAACTTATGGTAACAAGACCAGATTTGTAGGAGTTAAGTAACTAAGAAAACACTTAGCCAAATTAACATGTTAACTAGACTAGAGGTTGGGGTTAAGTAAATACACTTAGCCAATTTGATATGTTATCTGGGCTAGACCGTAGGGTCAAGTAAACTTGAACACTTAACCATCAGATTGTGATAAAAGAATAGGGTTAAGTCTAAAACATGAAGGGATAATACTTAACCATTAATAACAGGTTAGTTAAAACAGACGGGCAGGGTTAAGTTAAAAAGGAACACTTAAACAATACAGGATGAACGGGTAGGGTTAAGTAATAAGAAATACTTAACCAATATAACTTGGTTTGTGGTAGGGTTAAGTCATCATGAATTACTGATAACACTTAACCAGTTTAACAGGACGAATGAAGAGGGTTAAGTTGGCTTGAATTGACTAATGACACTTAACCAATCCAAATTGACGGGAAAGAGAACTAAGTAGTAAACCTTAGTTAAGAAAACAACGATTGTGGAAACTAAGTGGTAAATCTTAGTTAGTAAAACTAAGTAGTAATTCTTAGTATAACACGGGAAGGAGCGAATGTCCGTCTGGGTAAAAAGAAGGCTCCAACGAATTGGGTTACGAAGCCCGAGGCTTCGAGGGGACGTGAGGGTACTCTTGGTATCCCTCTGTGAGGCTGCAGATGATCCGCCTGGGCCCACAGAGGTTAAGGTCTGCGTAGAAGAACCAGGGGTATGCCTTGGTTGCAATACATGGCAACCTAAAGACTAGGATGGACCGGCGTGATTCGGCGAGAAAACGGTAGCCCTGTGATAGCAACTCGTCGTCTACCATCCATCTTCAATCAATCGAGATACGTGAAGCGGAAAGGCGGAGAACTCCAAAAGACCATATACTTGCTATCTAGTTATGGGTGAGGATGGCCATAGGATAGTAGGGCACCGAGGGCCGGCATATAGTTCTCATTTTTCAAGGTGTGCCTTTCATTAGTTGAGGGAGGGGTCAAGTGGGACCATAGCCACTGGAACAAAAACAGACCTTAGCATCTGCATCGGCAGATATCTGAAAGCTCCCGACCGAGTTATGTATTCCTTGATTTGCCCTGTCACAGGACTCGGGTCGCACATTATGGGACATGTGCATCTGGACAAGCGATAACGATTCGCGATACATGCGTGGGGGAAGTATAGGAACATATACCACTCTAGGTATTGTGTCCTAGAATTGGGGGCATCATTCGACAGGAAGCATAATCCCTAGTTAGGTGGCATAAATCCTGAATCCGAGGAGCGTTCAGCAGATAGTGTAAACTCTAGTTAAATCTAGAAAGCACTTGATAGAAAACCCTAGATTTGATCTAGGTAATAAATAATGAATGTATGCCGGAAGGCAATGGAAAATACAGGGATTGGGATCACGTTATCGTTACTAGTTGGGACACTAGATAGGCGGTGCAAAGATATAGAAACTAGTATAACAAGGAAATAGCGAAGCGGCGAAAGTATTAGAGCGTATCCAGTTTATCTTATCTTAGCATATCTTGTGATTACCTTGTCTAATCTTGTTGACCCTATCGTCATGGTGTAATCTTGTATTCAGTTAATTCATGACGTTTTGTTTTTCCATGTTCACATGCTAGAAGTTACTGAACTTACTCAGGCTTTATGTCTGACTCTGTTTTTCTTTCGTCTTCTTTTCTTCCGCCCCCCCCCCCCAAGGTAGTAAAGGAGGGAATAGTTTAGCTCAGGTTAAGTTGGACTACCACTCTTTCCCAGCTTGAAGATTTGCCGAAGTTTGCTTGGATTCTCTTTTTAGATGCTATGGCTGGCTCTTGCTAAAATCGGGGAATATAAATGTTATTTTTATGCTTCTTTATTTTGTAAGACAGATAATACTCTGATATTTTAAAGAAACCATTGTACAAACTATTTTATCAATAAAGTAAAGTTTTATTTTCCGCTGTTTAATTTCTGTCTGTCTTGTAATTTATCTGCATCTTTTACCCTAAATGCTCCACAGAACTTAGTGCATTCCCTTTGTGAGTGACACTAACGGATGTGGGGTGTTACACGTGGTATCAGAGCTGAAGGTTACCAGATCAGATAAAGGATTTGAAAAATTATTTTCAAAACGGTTTTTAAAGAAGCATTTTCAAGAGAAAGGATTTGTTTTAAAGACATATTCCCCAAAGCCATACGCACTATCTTCTCTTCCTCTGTTTAAATTCTTGTCTCCTTCTTTTTTGAGTTTCTGGGGCTCCTGGCTTTCTGGGAGGTAACCTCATCAGAGGGGAAAGTAGTGCCCGGCTTCAATCCATAGCCATAGTTGTTTCATCTACGGGCAGTTTTCTTTCGAAGCTTATAGGGTTTTCCGGACGATGGAGGCAGTTTTCGAGAGATTTGTCAACACGACTGCACATGAAAGGGGATGAGGAGTTTGGCTAAGAAGCATAACCCTAGGATGAGGAATTCATGGATGTAGACTTAGCACACGAAGGAGGAAGAAATTATAAAACCTAAGACAAGAGGAAGTATCTTTACTAGGGTATGATAGGGCATATACTTAAGGACAAGGGCAAGAACGAGGACGAGATTTTCAGAAGGACAAGTACATGCTTCCGCCACCAAGCGTACCTAGGAGAAAGGTAGTCCGGTTGGAAGAGTCTAGTTTTCTGTTCGTACTATTTCCTTAGGTTCTAGCGCTTCTCATTTGTTCATAACCACTCCCATAGTTGAGTCTCTGCACCATAGTGCTTGTATAGTAGAAAGATCCCACTAGAGTCTCAAATCCAATTGGTGGTCCGACCAGTTTACTTTGGGTTAGTAGGGATTTGAGAATAGCTATCGAGTTTGCTTATATCATCTCATGCAGATCGTCTAAAATTGGAGGAGATATTCCTCGGGTGCTTGTCTGGTATTGGTTTAGGCCTTTGGGGCTTGTACTTGAGGAATGTCGAGTTCGACTAGGATGGTTTGCGTGAGAGATGAATAATTGTAGCAGGCACTCCAAAAAGCATGTAGTGACCTTTCAACCCTTATAGTTATGGAGTGATGGATAAGCTAAGAGGAGAAACCTCAAGCCATCTTAGTACATACACTTGGTACCGTGATTGACAACTGTTTATTTTGGAAATGGAGATCGGAAACTTCACAATCGTGAAGTAAAATTAGTTAAGATACAGTGGAGTAAAGCTCAAGAAGGCTAGATACTAGCGTCATATCCTTTTTCTTAAGGGTGCATCCTTGATTTCTTTGTTTTAGGAGCTTTACGCATAATTGTTTCTCTCTTTCCAAAGTATATCCTCTAGGTCGTATCTTCGATCCTTAGGTAGAAGCCAATGGATGAAAACATGTATTTGAAACATGTTATGGTTGATGGTTGCAAGTGGTTGCTAATTGTTGCTCGTGAATGCATATGCATACGTATTAGGCACTAGATCAAGTTCGGACGCATTCATCTTGCATTTACAGATATGTATTTGTTTGTAAGTTGAGCTTGATATGGTATCATATGGATATTGCATATGGATGAATGGCTGTGCACGCATGTAGTATTTACGTAACTAGGGATGCTTGCATACATGATTGGATGCATGGCACTGACATGATTCGCATTAAGGAGGTCGACTGAATCAGTAGACCGCCTGATTTTGCATTAGACAAAGACATATACACACACTATGCATATGAACATGAAAGCATTAGAAATCTTTTAAGGACAATGGATGCCTGTGATTGGATGGTTAAGTAGATGGGTGATTGGATAGCAGGACACATTCTTCCAAACTTGGAGATTTCGGGGACGAAATCCTTTTAAGTGGGGGAGAATGTAACACCCCGTAATTCTGTAACACTAAGATTCACAAATCGAGGCAGAATTATAAGTTAAAATCAGAATCAAGGGAAACGGGCTGCGCCATTGTGTTCGTCTTGGAATTTAGCATGAAAACGAGTCCGAGTTTGCGTAAATCGGAGTCCGTATGAGGAAGATATGGCCTCCGGAAGATTCAGCGAAATTCAAATTTCAAAAATCGGGCCGGATTGGCCAGGGCGGGAATTTTCCCACCCAAGACACCCAGGTCGACTGGGTAGTCGACCTGGGGCACCCAGGTTGACTACATAGTCGACCTGGGGGTCGACCCCCCTTGTTTTTCCAGCTTTCTGCTCTGGTTCGTTCTAATGTATTTGGTCACGTTTTCTGACCAGGTTCGTCCGCCTAACGCTATATAAACAGCCCTGGTCTTCTTCTCTATTCAAAATTCTTTTCTATCCTTATACTGTCTCTGAGAAAATATATAAATAAATAATATATACATGCCGGAAGGCAATAAATCAAGACGAGGAGGTGCTGCTCAAAGACTTTCAAGGAGGAGATTCAAGCTAGAATTCAAGTGAAGATTCGAACGACTGCAACGACTGTTTTTCTACGAATCATAGCAACGCCATCTTTCTATTCTAATCTAATCTCTGTAAGTCAGTTATTTCTAGATTTGAACGTTTTTCTCTGTTCGTGACATGAAATTAAAGGAATAAAAGAATATGCCGAATCTCTCTCTCTATTCAAATCAGTGCCTATACTCTTGAACCTAATTAAGAACTGTTATGACTCGAGGACAAATAAGACCGTGACTATGAAACTATGGACCTTAAAACCATATGCCTATGACTATGAACATTTGCCTATGACTATGGACATTGCCTATGACTATGAACATTGCCTATGACCGTGACTATGACTATGAGGATTATTTCCTTGACTAAACCTATGCCTTTGATTAGAAAACATAAACCATTGCCTATGACATAACAAGGACATCTGTGATTAAACACCTATGATTCATGATTAGGAAAGTGTTGCTTAAGTTATGTGATTATGAGATTGGGTCTAAACCCAGTTATTTATTCTGCCTGTCCTTGGTTTTCTTTGGTTTTAGACCATGGGAATTTACCTATTAAGTTAGGTCTACCCATGTTCTTGAACCTGCGTCTCTATTCTGTCTATCCTTGGTTTTAGACCTTGGGAATTTACCTATTAAGTTAGGACTACCCATGTTCTTGAACCTACGTCGTTATTCAAACCTTTTATGCCAGTTATTATGTCCATTCTTTTTCATAGCATCTTTGGTTCATTCCTTATTTTCTACGAGTCTAGATTTATCCATAATCTAGATTGAATCGCAATTATACGAACGGTGGGAATACGATTTGGGCATAATGTGAAATGTACTAAAAACATAGTTATAAACTTGGAATTTGGCATAAATTGGGAACATGAATTATGGCATGTTCATAGAAATACAAATTGGATAAATTTAACATGAATTATAGGATGTGTAATTTGAATCTAGTATTGACTTGTAAATCTAGCATTTACACGAGTTATGAACTAGAATAATAAGTCTAGTTTGACGTGAACGGTAATTAGAATGTTAAATCAGGATTGGATTAGCTAATTTGGCGTAATAAGTATATTGGTATAAATTTGAGATTGGCCATAATTGGGAATAACCGTCAGGTTTAACAAAATCATGGTTAGTGACACTTAATTGGTAGAGTTTACATACCAAAAGGCATAAATATGATATAGAGGGAAAATGGGCCATAAGAATAAATGTTGACAGTTTACATTAAAAGGGTAATTAGGAAATAAGTAAATTAGGAATAATTTACTTACAGAATTTGGCCTAAATGAGGAAATGTAAATTTAGACAAATTAAAGGTTTATTAACGACATCTCTTTTAATGGTACACCAGAAATTTCTAGGGTGACAGAGAGGATAGTATCTAGGCTTGGGTTTGGAAAATACAAGTTTCCTGCTCTCCCTGGCTATCCCTAACTGATTCGACGGACGGTATGGTTACTTTCAAAACCTGATTCGAAAATTAACCAAAACCCTTTTTAAATTAGAAAACACGAATATGCCTAACCCGAGGTTAGACTGAGTTGCGATGTAAACCTGTCCGGAACCAGCCGGCACATCCAGTAATCGCAACAATATCTGTCTAATGTGAGTGGTAGCGGCTTTAATTTATTTAGTTAAAGCTAGAACAAGAATGGTAGGGTTAAGTTAACTAAGACACTTAACCAATTCAACAAGATAACCAAACCGATGGGTGGGGTTAGGTTCATACAGACACAGTTAGGCTAGAATGGGAGGGTTAAGTCTATAGGAACACTTAACCAACTTAACACAGTCGAGCTAGAATGGGAGGGCTAAGTCCATAGGGACACTTAACCAAACTTATGGTAATAAGACCAGATTTGTAGGGGTTAAGTAACTAAGAAAACACTTAGCCAAATTAACATGTTAACTAGACTAGAGGTTGGGGTTAAGTAAATACACTTAGCCAATTTGATATGTTATCTGGGCTAGACCGTAGGGTTAAGTAAACTTGAACACCTAACCATTAGATCGTGATAAAAGAATAGGGTTAACTCTAAAACATGAAGGGATGATACTTAACCATTAATAACAGGTTAGTTAAAACAGACGGGCAAGGTTAAGTTAAAAAGGAACACTTAATCAATACAGGATGAACGAGTAGGTTTAAGTAATAAGAAATACTTAACCAATATAACTTGGTTTGTGGTAGGGTTAAGTCATCATGAATTACTGATAACACTTAACCAGTTTAACAGGACGAATGAAGAGGGTTAGGTTGGCTCGAATTGACTAATGACACTTAACCAATCCAAATTGACGGGAAAGAAAACTAAGTAGTAAACCTTAGTTAAGAAAACAACGATTCTGTAAACTAAGTGGTAAATCTTAGTTAGTAAAACTAAGTAGTAATTCTTAGTATAACACGGGAAGGAGCGAATGTCCGTTTGGGTAAAAAGAAGGCTCCAACGAATTGGGTTACGAAGCCCGAGGCTTCGAGGGGACGTGAGGGTACTCTTGGTATCCCTCTGTGAGGCTGCATATGGTCCGCCTGGGCCCACAGAGGTTAAGGTCTATGTAAAAGAACCAGGGGTATGCCTTGGTTGCAATACATGGCAACCTAAAGACTAGGATGGACCGGCGTGATTCGGCGAGAAAACGACAGCCCTGTGATAGCAACTCGTCGTCTACCATCCATCTTCAGTCAATCGAGATATGTGAAGCGGAAAGGCGGAGAACTCCAAAAGACCATATACTTGCTATCTAGTTAGGGGTGAGGATGGCCATAGGATAGTAGGGCACCGGGGGCCGGCGTATAGTTCTCATTTTTCAAGGTGTGCCTTTCATTTGTTGAGGGAGGGGTCAAGTGGGACCATATCCACTGGAACAAAAACAGACCTTAGCATCTGCATCGGCAGATATCTGAAAGCTCCCGACCGAGTTCTGTATTCCTTGATTTGCCCTGTCACAGGACTCGGGTCGCACATTATGGGACATGTGCATCTAGACAAGCGATAACGATTCGCGATACATGCGTGGGGGAAGTATAGGAACATATACCACTCTAGGTAGTGTGTCCTAGACTTGGGGGCATCGTTCGACAGGTAGCATAATCCCTAGTTAGGTGGCATAAATCCTGAATCCGAGGAGCGTTCAGTAGATAGTGTAAACTCTAGTTAAATCTAGAAAGCACTTGATAGAAAACCCTAGATTTGATCTAGGTAATAAATAATGAATATATGCCGGAAGGCAATGGAAAATGCAGGGATTGAGATCACGTTATCGTTACTAGTTGGGACACTAGATAGGCAGTGCAGAGATATAGAAACCAGTATAACAAGGAAATAGAGAAGCGCCGAAAGTATTAGAGCGTATCCAGTTTATCTTATCTTAGCATATCTTGTGATTACCTTATCTAATCTTGTTGACCCTATCGTCATGGTGTAATCTTGTATTCAGTTAATTCATGTCGTTTTGTTTTTCCATGTTCACATGCTAGAAGTTACTGAACTTACTCAGGCTTTATGTCTGACTCTGTTTTTCTTTCGTCTTCTTTTCTTCCGTCACCCCCCAGGTAGTAACGGAGGGAATAGTTTAGCTCAGGTTAAGTTGGACTGCTACTCTTTCCCAGCTTGAAGATTTGCCTAAGTTTGCTTGGATTCTCTTTTCAGATGCTATGGCTGGCTCTTGCTAAAATCGGGGAATATAAATGTTGTTTTTATGCTTCTTTATTTTGTAAGACAGATGATACTCTGATATTGTAAAGAAACCATTGTACAAACTATTTTATCAATAAAGTAAAGTTTTATTTTCCGCTGTTTAATTTCTGTCTGTCTTGTAATTTATCTGCATCTTTTACCCTAAATGCTCCACAGAACTTAGTGCATTCCCTTTGTGAGTGACACTAACGGATGTGGGGTGTTACAATATTATCAGTAACCATGGTAACTTTTTGTCACAACTATTGTGATATATTTTATACTATATAAGCCTTAAGTTATTTAATGCATATGTGGTTTTGTCAATCAACAGATTAACCACAAAACAAATCATCAACTACCATATGTATTCAAACTTCAATGGGGTTCATACCCATATCCAATAACCACAATCAATAGTCATAAGGTAAGCATTCATAGTTATTTTAAAGCTTAAATGTACAATAAATAGTGTATATATAAAACTGTAAATAAACGTTCATCATCGACAAAGTAACCATTACAACCACAAGCAATCAATATATAGTCAAATATGATCATATTAACTTATAAATCAGTTTAGCGAGTTCTCACCTTGATTTTTAATCATTTCAATAATGACTGCTTTTGGATTAAATTAAATGTGGGTTTAATTTTACCCAAAATTCCAACTTGCTCCAAATTTTACCAAATCAGATTTGTTGTGAAACTCCGGACTCCATGATCCCAACGGATCCGGTCTCGTCCAATTTTTTTTCCAACTTGCTCCCTTCCTAACCATGCGTGATGCAACCAACGTAGGCCACCAGCACCCCCCGACCCCAACAGCATCTCCGCCATCACCGGCAACCACCACGCCTTGAAACTCTTCCCCTAATTCACCACAATTCGTCGGAATTCCACCGTTAAACCTGAATAACATTTCTGGCTCTACCAGCCGCCTCCGACCTCCAATGGTCACCAGATTTCACCAAAAATAAGGTCTCGAAATTCTAAGCAACTTTCCAGTTGGGTACTTTGCCCGAAAACGCTCCTTCACCTTGAAAAACGTGAAATATGCAACATGCAACCAAAAACAGCACCTCCATGCCTATGTTACTTTTTCAGCCACCTCTGGTCACTTTTAATCGAAATGCCTAACTACAAAGTTGTATCTCTCTCCCCTCTCCAACTTTCTAATTGACACTTTCACTAATTCTCAACCGTTCACCCCCGAAACCCCAAAAAAATGAAAGTCACTCCGCTGCCTTGCGAGCCAGATCCCGATCACCTCCGACATCCTTTGGCCATGAAATTTTTACAATAGCTAGCCCTCGTTGAGTACTCCAACTTTCATGTTGGGCACTTTGGCTAATTTTGTATGGGTTGTGAGATAATAATTATGAAAGGGCGAGGGACTAAAATGAAATTTTACTAGGGTTGAAATTTTTGAAGCTTTGGGTTGGAGATGTGTTATACTTATAGGAGTAGGAATTAGCTTATGGAAGAAGCTTCACATATTAGTTTATAAATTTATATTGTAACGCTACTTGTATTTGTGGTTTAAAAATTCGCACGGCCACATATGAACACCGTTCCGGGTGAAAATTGATACACACTAATGGTTTGTTATTACCGTCCTAATAAAACTTGTTTCATTGAATTTCGAGTCTGTTTTCTCAAATAGCGCTAGTTCGAGCTCAAATTATTTATTGATTATCTACATTAAACGCTTTTATCTCGCAAGACCACAAAACAACTCCGATGGGCGTGAAATTTGGTTACTTACAATAATTTACTATTCCGGGTCCAACAAAATTAGTTTCATCGAAATCGAAGGTCGTTTGCAAAACAAAAACTTTTATGGCCTATGTAATATTATTATAATATTATTAAATTCAAAATCTATTCAATTTAATAATAAACTGATTATTATCCAATATATATCCTAATGGGATTGTATATAACTTCCAATTGAATATTTACAAATTCTAAGTTAAACGATACCCATATTATGTATAAAAAATCATATTTGTATATTTGATAAATTGATAAAATATTAATTAATTCTATAGCGACTATTTGGAAATTTGATTTGGACATAACTTACAATCTGTACGACGAAATCTTTATTTTCACTTTCGTTAAAAAGATATAGTCAAATGGATTTTAATATTTCTTTTGTTTCAACAAA
Source organism: Allium sativum (assembly GCA_030737875.1). Classification (NCBI taxonomy): domain Eukaryota; kingdom Viridiplantae; phylum Streptophyta; class Magnoliopsida; order Asparagales; family Amaryllidaceae; genus Allium; species Allium sativum. The sequence continues at coordinate 178,290,766 of CM060920.1, read as the reverse complement.
TTCTGACTTATATTGAATTATGTACAATCATTTAATGTTCAAAACGTGATATTACAAACTACCATGACGTTATGAGCTCGTTTTTAATTATATTGTAGATTTTACGTTCAATCCATATTTTAAATAAATTTCAAGTCTTAAATCCTTAAAATAAATCGTTTTAAATATTTAATATCAATTAAATATTTCTTACTAAAATCAAGGTCATTACACAGACCATACCTCTGTGGGTACAACTTCATTAGGCCTACCACAGAGGGTCATCTAGGAGTATCCTCATGTCTCGTGGAAGTCCCGCACTTGCTTCCAATTCCGTCAAATAATAAGTTGGACATGCTTTACTCGTGTGTCCAGACACCCGCGATGATCTGCCCCAATGAGCTCTTCATCCCAAATACAAACAGATTGGTCCAAGCGCATCTCATCGTTATGTTATTAGACCTTATGTCTAATCTTCAACTATGCACTTGTTTTACTTATCACATTTCTAGTTAACTTAAACATTCACTTGTTTATTCTGGACTCATTTTATTTGTTTATTAGCTTTAGTTGGCCGCTTACTTTCCCTAATCATCTCCCACTAGCGGAACAGACCAGTTTATTATTACATTCATTAATTTAATTCCTCAATTATAACTTTATTAATAATAAGCCTACTCTACTCTTTTTTCCATTTAATTATAACCTCATGTTTTAATATTACCACAACTGTAATTGTGAGTTTGCTTATTAAACTTATTTCCCGTAATTTAAGTTCATTTATAATAATCCTCTTACTTTCCATTTCATCTTTTAATTATAACCTGTATGTCATAATACTGCTTGTCCCTTAGACAAGCCTACCTATTATACTACATTCCCGTCTTATATGATTTATCGTAATAGGTTACATTCCTCGTTCATTACATACTTCACAGATTTCTTATTCTTTTTTCTCTACATAATACCTTTCAATAATGTTACCCCTTTTTGTTTCTGTCTTTACCATTTATTCTTTACAAAATTAGACTTATTCCTTGTTGATTGGTTATTAAAACTATATAAAATCTATTTCCATAGCTTAACGTAATTACCTCAATGGAAACCCATAGTTGCAAGATATTTCTTTCAGTTATTTATAGGCTATTGAACAGTGCGTAATACGGCAAAGTCCTATTCCGCACTAATACACATCTTTATTTATTTTTTAAACTTGCAGTTATGTTTTTCACTTCTTTTAAAACCCAAACTATGGAAATATATCCTTTTTTTCTCCTAACCAACCAATCTATGTTGCTAATAACTTCCTAATTTAGTTTATATACATAAATTCATGTCTCTATCTTATTTTCCCCTTTTGTTTAGCATAACCATAGTAATATTGGACACTATTGGGTTTATACCGCCATTTTCTTTCAATCCCTACAATTTTTGCATTATTTCCATTTTAAATTTGGAAAGTGATTTCTTAAAAATTCACAAAAATTTATAGACTTATCCTTTTTGTAACAAATTTATTGTATATAACCTTGTTTATGCCATCAATCTTTGTCACATTAATTTAGTAAGCCTTACCAAGTTTTCCTACTTTCAAATTTCCCTTTTATTACACTTTTGGCATAGTACGTTCATTTAGTCCCAAAACATCAAGTTTCCCCCTTTTTTATTACAATTCCCACTAATTTGCATAGAACCACAATTAACTTCAATCGCGCCTAACCACAATTCAATTATTTCGCGTTCAACCACAATTCAATTATTTGCTTGTAACAACAATTCAAATAAATTTGCGCATAATCACAATTTAATTAATTTGCGCGTAATCACAATTTTATATTTTGCGCATAACCATAATTGTATTTATTTTGTGCATAATCACAATTTTATTTATTTTGTGCATAACCAATTTTTTTTTTAAATTGCTCTCTTATTGATTACAGGAATTTCCTCCCCTTTCATTTTTTTTGGAAATGCAATAATATATAGACAAAATGGGAGAACCTAGCCATTCTTCAAAGGCTCATAAAAACGGTTTCTAAACCGCAGAAACCTTGCACACAAAAAAAACAATAAAATAACAATAGAATAGAACAACAATGCTAAAAAAGAAGGATGATAGAACATAAACAAAGCAAGCAACTCCAAGCAAAACCTCTGTCCCAGCAGATGGAGCCGCAGCTAACGGAATAGAGATGAAGAGGCCAACGCTCTAACGAGAAAGACAAAGTGCTAACGCTGTGCGTTAGCCTCCAAAGTGGTCAATAGTCCAATGTCGGTAGAACTGTACAGACATCAAGTCTCCCTCCCCTCCAAGGAGTGAGACGAAGAAAGGGAAAAAGTTACTACTCAACCAAAAATCCTCAACCGAAGGAGCTCTAGAGATTAAACTTGAAAGCTCCCAACAAGCTCCTAGCAAACCACAACAACCTAAAAACCATCATTTGCATAACTAGCAAACATCGTAAGTCCGAGGGGTGGGGGATTGGGGAAGTAGAAAATAAAAGAAGAAGGAAACAAGAAGAAATAAAAAACCAAAGAAAAGCACAAAAACCTAAACCGAGATATCAGCCGGTATCGGACCTATGCCTGGCCGCCAAAGGTGTAATATCGAAGGAAACAGCAAGTCTCCTAACGCGGACTCCTAACACGCCCAGGAAAGGATGACCTCGGAATGCAAGGAACACATCGTTCCTCACATTCCGGATAATAGTAGGAGGGTTCATAGTCACTTCGTCAAAAACTGCCTTATTCTTAGAGCACCAGATGTGCCAGCAGATCAAATAGGGAATCAGACGAAAGAGACTAGAACGGAAGAATTACCTGAGTTGCCAACCCACCAGACACTCAATAAACCTTCCAAAGAGGTGGCATTATCTCGGCAACCCATTATATTCCCAAAGTAATTCCAGACAGCCCTGGCACAAGTACCAGAGATCAGCAGATAAAAAGAGGTCTCAGTGCTTCCAGCATTGCAACATCTACATTCGGACACGGGAGGGATCCCGATTCGTTGAAGATTCTCATCTATAGGTAATCCCTCTTACAAGGTTCTCCACATAAATAGAGAAACCTTCGGCGGAATGTGAACATTCCAAATGAGGCTGAAAACAACGAGTTGTGGGCCTGGCGAATGAACAGACTCCCATGTCGCCTTAAAGGAGAAGGGACTGCCATCCCAGATGGTACCATCCCCATGAGCATCCGTTAAAGCCTTCACGGATTGCATATGTTTCCATATCTCTCTTGCATAGGACGAGATACAGGTGAAATTCGTGCTTGCAAGTGTAGTATACTTAGCGTGAAGGAACGTCACCCAAAGGGAGTTATTCGCTCCAAACCTCACCCACAGCTTGCAAGCAAAGGCCAAACAAATATCCTTAGGGGTGCGGAGGCCAAGACCTTCCTCACCTCTGGAACGGAAAATGGTGTTCCAAGAAACCCAATGATGGTGCGAACGTTGTCCTTGTTTCCCCAGAAAAAGGATGAAGCAAGGGACTGGAAAGAGCATAAGAAGGAAGCAGTGGGAGTCATAGCTGCGAAGATATGAGATCCTACAGAATCAAGGACAAACTTAATGAGAACTAGTCTGCAAGCTTGAGAGATAAGGGAAGTGTTCCACCTAATAATCTTACCCCTCACTTTGTTAGTTAGGGGGTCAAAAATGGCATTCAACTCCCTACCACGATAAAGCACGATGCCAAGATAAGGGAGAGAGGAAGCCTTAAAGCCTGTACTCGACTCAATCCAGGAGGATCTAGTCAACGATAGGTCTTTTGCGGGCACGAAACAGCTCTTGGTCATGTTCACGAGTTGCCTCGAGAAACTCTCATGCTGCCTAACAAGATCAAGCTGGCAATGAATAGAGCGGCGAGTACCATTCGTGAAAATGATGATGTCATCAGCGAAGGATAAGGAAGAGATAAGAGGGCAACCCCTTGGGATATTGAAACTTTGAATCTGCCCAGCTATCATTAGGGAATGTAGTCCACGAACGAATGCCTTGGCAACAATGACGAAAAGGGAAGGGGACAGGGGGTCACCCTAACGCAGACCTCTCCCAGACCTGAAATACCCTATAGCCGATCTGTTAATGAGAACCAAAAACCAGCAGTTGGATATAAGCCTCCAAAAAACAACGATGAGGGGTTCCGGAAAGCTGAAAGCCCTCAGAACCTTGATTATGAAGAACCATGACATGCGGTCGTAAGCTTTAGCCATATCAAGCTTAACGACCACATTACAGCCACGAACCTTCTTATCAATCTGAGAAATCAGCTCCTGGGCTAGCAGGACGTTATCGGTTATAAGTCATCCTTTGACAAACCCAGCCTGGGAAGAAGAAATAAGACGCTCTAGAAACTATGCTAGCCTAGAAGTTAGCACCTTGGAAATGACCTTATTAGAGAAGTTACACAAGCTGATTAGTCGGAAGTTTGCACAAGAAGTAGTAAGATCGCATTTAGGGATAAGAACTAAATTGGTGGAGGTCCATCCAGTGGGGAGATCTCCACCAGAGAAGAAGGACTGGATGGCGAGACAAAAGTCCGCCTGAATGATGGGCTACAAACTCCTATAAAAAACTCCGTTGAAACCATCTGGCCCACTTGCACTATCCTTGCTTAGAGTAAATACGCAAGCACGTATTTCTTCCGAGGAAGTGGGTGCGGCTAGGTCAGAGCTGTCCAACGGAAGAATCAGCCTAGGAATGAGTGCAAGAAGGGATGGGTCAGATGCTGGAACCGAAGGATAAGAGAGGGAGGAATGGAAGTAGGATATAATAGTCTCTTTGACTTCATTCGGAGTAGAAGCCAAGAAAGATCAGGATGACGGATCTAAGGAATGGTGAGAAGACAATTCTTCTTCTGAATGGTCGAGTGAAAGAACTTGGAATTCGTATCACCTTCCACAACCCACTTGATTCTGGCTTTTTGACGCAGGTGGTAATGTTCGATACAAAGCACTGATGAGAAGGCAAGATGTGCCAGTGCCCAAGCCTATCTGTTGGCAGCGTTGGGCTCTTCATCAAAAGAAGCTTCAGCTAGAACAAGAATTTCTACAGCCGCTCTAACACGGTCAAAAATATCCTTGAAAACCAGCAGATTCCACACCTTTAGACGATTCTTAAGGTGCTTCAGCTAGTAGAGAAAATGACACATGGGGAACCATTCAAAGGGGATAACCAGGAATCTCTACTACACTAAGGAAAGAATGGTGAGAATGCCATATACTTTGGAACCTAAAGGAGGACGGGCTAGATAGGGAAAGAGGAGAACAGCCAAGGAGCATAGGAGCATGGTCAGAGAAGGTATGATGAAGATGAGAGATAGTGAATGTGAAGGGAAGGCTGAACCAACCTTCATAGGCGAATATTCTTTCTAGCCTAGACAGAATCCGGTTCGGTCCTTCTTGGTTGTTACACCATGTGAAGGCTGATCCAACAAAAGACGCTTCAGAGAGACCAGAAGAGATGATTAAAGCGTTGAAATCCGCAACCGTCACACGGTGCACAGCATTTCCTCCACGCTTTTCCGCTTGGCTGGTGACGTCATTAAAGTTGCCACCCAACACAGACATAGAGAAGCCCAAGTCGGAAAGAGAGTGAATGTCTGCCCAAAGGGTTTGCCTCTCAATCCGATCGCATTTTGCATAGACAACTGAAAAAAGAAAGGATAAAGTTAGGGAAGGAAAAGAACAAGCCACAGATAAAAGCTGATCCGAATCAAAGATAGGGTGGACAACCACACCTTTGGAGCATAGTATCCAAATCTTGTTGGAAGCATTAGCTAAGGCACCGCCAAATCCAAGAGATGAGGCCAAAGACGTGATTGTGTCCAGTCCTACAAGAGGCTCCAGCAACGCAATCAAGCAGATGGAGTGCTTCCGAACAATGCGTTTGAGTCTTGCTATCGACGCACCATTTCCTATACCTCGAACATTCTAGAAAAGAAAGCTCACCATGAGGAACTACTAAAAACAAGAAAATCCGAACCCATAAGAAGAGAGTGCCAAAGGGCGAATGCACCGGCAAGCTCAAATAAGGTAAAGAGTACTCGATCTGATGATCTATTCGGACGCCGCTACAGAGCGTGTGTGAATGGTGCGGGGAATGCGAGGCGTCGCACGACGACTACAGCGTGTGGAGGAGTATTCAAGTGTGATGATACCTCACTAGAACAAGCAAATCCTAAAGAGCGCTGCAGTCTCGAGGCAGATCGACTAGAGGCCGATAATGAAGACTGAGAGGGGTAAGAATCCTTAGTAAGCCGAGATAGGCGATCATTAATGATCAATATCTCGGCTTTACTAAGATGAGGAGACAAGACAGAAGATGAAGACACAGAGCAAGTAGGCAAAATAGGAGAAGAACTCGAAACCAAAGGCGAAGAAAATACAAGAAAAACAAAACTAGAAAAAAGTGTGGAGTTACTCATGAGAGCCAACACCAGTTGCTGTGTGAACTTTACCAAAGCCGATCTATCTTTAGATTGATAGACCAACACTATAGGTAAAGTTCTAGCAAAGGGACCCAAAGGGGCAGCCTTAGGATAGGACTAACATAGGAGGCCACCTCTCTGGAAAACCGCATGGTGGATCATCTCTGTGTCCGCAATATGCCTACAGCAGAGAAGCCACCCATCCCATGAAGTCGAAGCAATAAGAGGCCGCTGATAGCAAAAAAATAAACTCTGAAGCCCAATCCAAAAAAAATAGTCACTAACGACACTAAAGTGGCCTCGTAGTGACTAGAGAAAGAACTACGACCAAAGCCCGATGCAAAGAGTGAGGAACCCAACCAAAAAGCAAGTTCCCATAAAAACCAGTCTAAGCTATAGATCTCGGACCAGTCGAGAGCTGACCAAAAAGAACCATAACAAAGGTCACAAGAAAACAACCCTGCACCGAAAACTGAGGTACACAACCAACCAAACAAAAATGCACCAAAACAATTCGACAAGACCCCATCTATGATCCAAACCACGAAAAGGTAGGGAGCATACTACTAAAGATGCTCAAGTCCAACACCGAAAGGTTAAGCACAATAGGAAGTGCAAAATCCAAACAGAGGTTAAAGAGAAATGACCACTGCCAAAGGCCACCCACACCACACATAAGAGAATCAACACACGTGTGACAAGTCACCTCTACAGTCATAGAAGGCTGAGCTATGCCAGGGAGCTCACAAGCAATTGTATCATGGCTCAAAGCAAGACCAAAACCCCCAAATAAGACACAAGAGCGCAGAGTATTGTTGAAATCAATAGACACATTGAAAGTAACAGCAGGGGAATAGTATACTTGACCGTAATGCAAGGAAAAATCCCACTCAAAGGGGGAGCAGAAGAGCAAGAAACTATACAGAGCCTGCTCATCACAAGACATAACATAAATCAATACACTTCCTCCCTCAAAGCCGACACTGCAAACCGAAATAGGAGAAAACTGGGCAATCCAAGCCGTCTGCAAGTTCAAATGCTCCTGCTCCTTAGTCTCCCTGATGGCAACGCACTGCCGGATAGTGTAACTTGCCAAAGAGGAAGGCACTTCGATCCCAAAAGCTGAAGCCCCGGGAAAAGACACTATGTTGCAAACATCAAGAGCAGTAAGATCTGGCTGAACCACCACAAATGAATCAGAAGCTGAAACATCATGCCGATGAGGACAAAGAAAACCAAGAACAAAAGCATCAGCACTAGCTTTCCTCGAGCGCCTATACTTGTGTCTACGATGCCGAGATCTAGACTGCTGAAACTCAGAACCAGCCTCTAAAATCTCAACAGCGGCATCATGTCGAGCAAGTCTGTTTGCGGTGATCAAATCCCTTTCAATAGGCTGCCCAGGCGAAATAAGGTGACCAAACCCTGGCCCGAAAACATCTTCGCAAGCCATCGAACCGACAACAAACCCATGTATGGTCGCAGTAGGGGATGCACTCGACATTTTGAAGCTCAGACGAGGTTTAAAGAGAGTGGTTAAATTCCCCTTCTCTCATGTAGCAGCAAAGCGACGAGGCTATTCCTCCTCATCTTGCAGTGTAACACGGTGAACCCAATCACGAGGTAGCAATTTTGACACTTGACCCGATCCAAAGGAGGGTGAAAGCTCGAGAAAAGTTCCCTCGACATCCAAAAACCTGAATCGCAGAACCCTAGCAAAAGATTGCAGTGAATAGAGGTGTACCTCTTTCGACATAATCCCTGTGACAACAAAAGAAACCGGTCCTTCTGATACAACCAGTCTCGACCTTGCTACATCGGCGAAGGTCTGACACGGCTGTAAAAATGAACCAGTCACCACGAATTCATCGATGAACAGAACCGATGTCATGCCCTAGAATTAGGGGCTTAATCCAGGAACACCTGGGAGAAGAAATATGAGGACAATATGGAAAGAAGCCTCGCAAACACAGAAGAAAAGAATGGAAATCAGACAACGATAAAGAAGGGAAGAGTATTGTGATGAGGAAGGGAAGATGGGGAAAATCAGAAATTGGACGCCAATTTTTTTTACCATTATGATTTTTGATTGATAGGTCCTCCTGCCACTACTTTACTTGTTTTGCGCATAACCATAATTTATTTATTTTGCGCATAGCTAAAATTTAGCATAAACTGTATATTGTGACATAGAAGAGGGAAAAAGAAGAAGAAGTAGATTGTATTGTAAATTCCAACATGAATCAAATGATACAATATACGATTATCGGAAAATATAATTTAAATCCACTCACTTATGATTTGTGCTTTAATATTTTGGATCTGATTTGGACCTGCACTGCTTTTCTTCCAATTTAGATTTATAGAATATGTTTTGACGGAGGATCGGGGCATCTATAGCTTAGATCTACAATCTTCTTCTCTAAATCTTGAATTACAAATACTAAAACAAATATTTGTTTATTTTTTAAAGAAAACAGAGCAGAAAGGAAATGGCAGAGCTTTGGCGCCTTGTCAGAAAATATGAGTTAGAGGCTACGTCCTTGTAGCTTATTTATAGGTTCTCAGAAGAAACACGTCTGTTGGATGAAAACAAATAAAATCTGAGTCGCCCAAAATGAACATATCACGTTGTTCCGACCCAAAGTGGGTCGACCCATGACCCAGGTCGGTCAACCAACTTGCAATATGGGACGATCCATATACAATAGTATTTTAGGTCATATGCTACGTGATTTCTAGTCCGATTTAAAATGTTATCTAACGTTTATTTTCTTACCTCTTTTCATTCATTCTACAATTATTATCTTCTGTTTTTTTATATTAACTTAAATTTCGAATTTAAATCTGTGTGTATATATTTAAATATAACTCCGTTTATTTCTAAATTCAAACAATGCTATCTTGAAATTTATTTCTTGTTTGTTTTGAATAACTGTGTGTTACTTTTGAATTTCATGTCTATATATATACACACACACACATTCATCAATATAATCTCTTTCCTTTTATGTACACACAACTTGGGAGGCAAGTGCTCAACCGCTGAACCACAATGAGTTTTCTTTCACAAAATCAGAACATTGGAAACTTTTGTTTTATGTGTGTTCCTTTTATTTCGTGTTTGTTCTGTAACTTCATTTAATGATATCTTCTTCGTTTTAAGTCTGTTTTCTACAAACCATATGTCTAAATTGATCATAAAATCACAATGGATGCAATTACGCAAGTTCTAGGACCAAATTAAATTTTTTTAATGAATTTTATTTTATTATTTGATTTAAAATGTAGGGTGTTGCACCAATGTTGATCTAATCTCTTCTAGAAGTTTCGAGGAGATTAAAGGCGATTTAGAAAGTGTTTTGAGGTTTTAGGAGGAAGAACTAGAAAATCTTAGTTCTTGTGACTACTGGATAAATGAAAAGAGAATCCTAATTAATCTTTTCATCCTCTTGTTTATACTACTAACCCTAATGGGCATGCCTAACTCGCCCATTAGTCTGCCTAACAGTCTGCTCAACAGTCCAAAAAACTTAAAACTGTTGTATCTCTCTAACCTCTTTACCAAATCGTTACTGTAACCACTCTACGGAATGATCACCTATCAAATCATTATAATGGCACAAGTTTGGGTATCTGATTCTTTGCCAATTAAAAGATATGGCATGAATAAGATACTTAAGGGTAAAATGGTCACATAACAACTCAAAAAAAAATCACAAATATGTAAAACATCCTAACAAACGATTCATCAAAATATGAGACCGGTACGACCTAATATGAATAAAATAGAATTATTTTACGATCATCTGATACATAGAATACAGGTCTCTCCCTTTAAAAAATTCACCCCTAAAATACTAAAATATGCACAGGCAAACACCGCATCCCGAATGCCTGCAAACCATGAGCAATCAATCTAGCATGCAATCTAGAGTCCAACAATCCTTGCTAACCTAGCATGCAAAATTTAATAGTATGAGGTTTTTTAACAAAGAACAACATATATACCAAAAACAGAGAAAAACGGCCTTTCTCCTATTACTCAAAAAACAGTTAACCATAGCAAAGAGCTTAGGTGTTTGGACAACAAAGAACAAAATCCCCATACAAAAAACCTCTAGGCAGAGAAAATATACAATGCCTCAAAGCCAAAAAAACAAGTAGAAACTAAACAGTCTGCACTACCCAAAAAAACTCAAATTGAGCAAGGCTCCAAAAAAATCAATGCCATCATAAAAACTCTGCAATTCCACTACAGATCGAAAGATCTACATCCCAAAAGGATATCCAAGCCGACACGATCCACATCCCTTTCACCTAGATTCAGACGAGCCACACCAACAAGAAGCCAAGTCCCTCTCTATCCCATACAACAACCGCCACAAAAACCTAGAAAAAAACCCACTCAACCCATAACCTCTCGGGCCAAGACGCTCGAGTGATGGAAAGAACACATGCTAAAGAAATCAACCGGTAATTTAGGATGCCCCTGAAGGGCCTTCCCCGGAACGCGAAATAAAGATCATCAGAGACTTCCTGAATTATGTCCAACTCACAAAACGGGGCCGCATCAAAAAGCCTTGTTTCTAGCACACCAGAGATGCCAACATATGAGAAAAGGAATAAGTCCAAAAAGGATCGATCTAAGGTCCTTTCCTATAAACTTTACCCATCAAGCATAAAGAAGAGAAACTAAAGAAGAGTGAACTCCATGGAGACATACCAAACCTCTATAGAAAGCCCAAACATAGCAAGCACACCCACCTTCCAAAAATAAGTGTGTGTACAACTCCACTGAACTACCACGACAACATCAACAATGAGACATTGGGGGGAAGCCTATCTGCATAAGATTAGCATCCAGAGGGATTCCGTTATGAAAGATTTTCCACATAAGGATGGAAACCTTAAGAGGAATGTGGAAGTCCCAGATGAAAGAAAAATTGGGAATCCTAAGAACTGGAACTCTATTAGAATTCCAAGACACTTGAAGGGTGAAGGGGTTACCGTTCAAGTCGAAACCCCGACCATGTGAATCAATGAGAAATATGACCGACTGGATCTGCTTCCATGTCTCAATAGAATAAGATGGGGATCCGGTAAAATCCATCGATGAAAGACATATAAGTATAGCATGAAAAGAAGATGCCCACAGAGAGTCGTTAGCACGAAATCTAACCTAGAGTTTGAATGCATAGGCCTTGCACACATCCTTAGGATTGCATTGGCCTAATCCTCCCTCATGCTGGGACGACAAATTGTATCCCAGGAGACCCACTGATGCCTCTGCGTTTCGTCTTTTTTACCTTAGAAAAAGGACGAGGTAAAAGAATGGAAAGAACGTAAAAAGATGAAGTAGGCGTCATAGCTTAAAAGACATGAGACCTCATAGAATCGAGAATTGATTTGATGAGAACCAGGCTGTGACAACCGTCCCATACCTATTGCACCATACTAAGGAAAAGGTGCATTGTGTGATGTGCCAGGATGATATAGGATGATCATCATAAAAGAATAACTCGAAATCAACATGTTGTATAACTCATAGCGCATGGATAACATATAATAAAAAATATACAATAGGATATAGTAGTGAAGCATAACTTAATAGAAAAATCAATTCTCATAATATCTCATAAACACTAGTACAAAATTCTATGATAATGGGTAATCCTTATACCAAGCCTCACTACATATCTCTAAAAGTCTCGAAAGTCACAACATACAACAAAAATAAAAGAATATCTGGATAACATAGTAGTAATACGTCAGCCTCCTTCTTGTTGTCGCATAGCATCACCGACACCAAAACTTTTTGACTGCTATCTCAATCTTCTCACCATCAACATTATTGATTGGTCCAAGGTAATAATAGGGAAACATAAAATCTTGAGTTAGACAATAGTCTTGGTGATCGATAAATAACTAACAATTGTTACACAGGATATTTGAGTTTAGATGGTTCAATCATCTGATCCATCTTAGCAATCAAAGGATTAGCACAAGATAATCATCTACCATATGCCATTCTAGAATTATAAAGGGTATCCCATGATCTCGCTTCTCTTCGTCAACCTTCTGTGATAGCCCACCAAGAGAAAACAGAGAATAAAGGACACAATCAACCATAGCATCCATAACAACCAATATCCTAGCTATCACCGACTAAACCCTTAAGTCCATTGATAATCAAATTTTCTTTCACCAATCAAAAGGGCTAATGGAAACTCCAGTTCTAAACAGACTACCATTCCACCTGCCTGTGTATGTTTGCCTCAATCATCTAAGACAACTAGATCCCTAATACCTGAGCTCGATCCAGGGTACACGATGATATATGATCCCAATGGACGTCCCCACGATACCCCTGCTTTAAGTTTGTTAGAACCTTTGATAATCAATGATCTCTTCACACTTTAAATCTGTCGAGCCTTCCTTCTAGGTGATTCCTTTCATAGTTCAATCTACCTCTCGAAAAATTCCACTATCATCCTTGATTAGCTCCTACCTGAGCTAATCCATCCACATATTGAATCGTACATTATCCCACAACCAGTATCATATCAATACAGCTCTGATCACTCCTACTTGAGTTCACAATCGAAGCACCATCCATATTTGAGTTGCACATCGATCATCCGAAGTCCATTCCTCACCAGACTTCATTAGCAACCTCTAGAAGACAAGAAAGTCCAACTCTACAAACCTAAGCCACATCCGCCTTAGTGTGATGGATCGGTACAGGTCCATTGGCCATATCCTGATACGTGTCCATACACATAGTCGAAAATGGTTAAGTTTCTACGTTTGTGTGATCCTCATCCCATGTGCTTCCAACTGGTCCAATATCGAAGCATTTCATCCATCCACTAAAAACCCCTACTGATCCATCATAGCACTAGAGCAATTAACCTACGACCCATCTTGTATCACATCCAAATCTCTCAAAAATTTGCAGGTAGTTTCGGTTGACCACCATGATGCCACACTAAAAATATCATCACCATCCGAACAACCAGCATGAATAGGTATCGGTCCATCAAACATGGACCGATGCCATTCCATGTACGTAGCAAGAATTGACACGAAAATTTTCATATCGCCTCTCTACGTCACCCAGAGCACCTCCACCAAGTTTCGTCTAAATCCGGTCATTTGAACCTCTGATTTGTTTTGTTCTTCAATCCTAAGATCTACGGCAACCAATTCTCACAAACAACTCAAACAATGCAATCTATTCAATCAAAACAAACAACGATTCATACAATATTGATTATGCAAACATGAAAATATCACAATTATGGCATAAACATACAATAAATATGAGATCTAACAAGATTTGGATCTAAACATATGCAAGAAATAATTAAACTAATAGTTGTTGGTTCATACGACTAAGACGTCTAATATGATCAGATAAGGTTATTTTAACATATAACATATGAATGTGATCCTAAGTTACCCATAACATCCATAGTTTCCATGTGAAAGATATTTATCACTCACCTATTTTAAGATCTAATGAAATACCAACGAGATCAGATCTAGACAACATTGAAAACCTCCAAAATTGATGCAATTTGATGTGATCTAATCTTCCTTGATGATGATCTAGCCTTTAGATCCAATCTATGCTGAATTAGAATGAATAGGATGAAGAAATTAGGGATTAGGCTGAATCGGAGAACCACAGGCACCCAACCTAATGTTTGGATGAAGAGAGAAACCTTAATCCTCCCCAAAACCCCTCTATTTATAACGGCAGTTCAATAGCCTGATTGGCATAGCTAATCAGGCCATTAGCAACTAATTAGTCTAGCTAACAGAAACTGAAACTTAAAATATCGATCCCGCACAAACCGTTGAACCAAGTCATTCATGTGACCACTCTATGGAATCGTAAACCGCCATTCCAATAAGACCATTTCAATACCTGATACGATCCTTATCAAAAGTACAACTAAAAAATATTCACAAAAGTGAAATGGTCATAAATTGATTCATAAAAATCATGGACATCTCTCACATTCCCATGAACAGCATATTAAAATCTAAGAATGATCCGACCACAAGAAAATAAAATATGATTATTTTATGATCCTCCGATACATAAAATTCGGGTCGTTACACAGGCGACCTACTTGGAAGATGAGATAAAAGTTCCATTTCACGATTTTACGCTTCGCTTTATCGGTAAAGGGGTCGATAACCGCATTAAGATTTCGACCTCGATACATAACAATATCAAGATAAGTAAGAGGAAAAGAACCTCTCCAAAAACCTTTAAGGACTCAATCCACGAAATCCTATTCGGATCCATGGACTTGGCATGAACAAAACAACTCTTTGAGGCGTTAACCAATTGATCCGAACAACATTCGTAGAGCTGTAGAAAAGAGAGCAGCCAACGGATGGACTTGCTGCACCCATTAGTGAAAGTAATAATGTCATCAGAAAATGACAATGAAGAGATCATGGGGCAGACACTCAGGAAGCCCAATAGTTGAATAAGTCCTAAAATGGTAAAAGAGTGATCCCTTTTACAATAGCGTTGGGAGCGATGATGAACATGGTAAGGGAGAGGGGGTCTCCTTGTCGAAGTCCCCTTCCGAATCGAAAAAAGCCATTAGCCGCTCTACTGATTAGGAAAGAAAACTAACATCTCGAAATCAGCCTCCGAACCACGTCAATCAAAGGCTCATGGAACCCAAAATCCCAAATTACCGAAATGATTAGGAACTAATAAATGCGGTCATAATCTTTCACCATGTCTAGCTTAACCACCACATTAGACCCTTTGATTTTCCGATCGATTTGGAAAATCTTCTCTTGAGCAAGAAAGACATCGCCAGTGATTAGGCAACATTTAACAAAACCCGCTTGAGAAGAAGAAATTACCTAGTCAAGAATGAGGGCAAGTTAAGTTACAGAGACTAATCGAAAGAAAATCAGAACAAGAAAAGGTGTTCTCATACTTAGTGATAAGTACAAGATTGGTGGAAGTCCCGTTCTTTGGGAGTGTAGCACCAGAGAAGAAAGAATAGATAGCCAATGGGAAATCATGACTTATGATCGCCCAGGCACTCCGATAAAAATCCCCATTAAAATTATCGGGCCCACTTCCACTCTCCTTGCTAAGTGAGAAGTCACTCACCTGAATCTCTTCCAACTCTAGAGGGATGAAAAAGAGGTGAGACTCATCTGGAATAATCAGAGAAGGAATAAAAGACACGAGGACAGTATCAAAGGGAATGACAAAGGGTCACCCTAGAAAAGACAGGAAATGGGACACAATCGTCTCCCCCATGTCGAAAGGAGATGTTTCCAAAGACTGGCCAAAAGAAAGAATTTGGCGGATAGCGAGAAAATTGTGCTCTTTTTTCCAATGGTAGATTGAATTTTTTTTTGAATTGGAATCGTCATCTGCTATCCACTTTATCCTAGCTTTCTTGTGAATGAAGGCGTTTTCAATGCTAAGCTCTGAGTTAAAGGCGATTTGAGTCTTGATCAATTCCGCCTTCCAAGAAGGGGAGGGGTCGAGATCATATGATGTTTCAGCCAAATTGAGGTCCTCTTCAGCCAAGCAAACTCTGTCAAAATTGTTCTTAAACGTCTGTGTGTTCCACGCCCTAAGACAAGATTTTAGGCTCTTGAGTTTAACAAGGAAAACAGCAACCGGACGGCCAAAAATGAGAAGAGATCAAGATTCCTTCACCGTTGGGAAAAAAGAGTGATGGATTTCCATATGGATTGGAAATGAAAAGAAGATGAGCCAGAAACTGACTGGGTGAACATTGGAGAATCATAGCAGCATGACCAGAGTTAGTCCGATGAAGAAAATCAGCCGAGAAAGAAAAGGGTAAAGTGAACCAACCCTATAATCTAAAGACCATATCTGGATGAGAGAGGAGCATACTGGGTCCATTCTGGTTATTACACCGAAAGTCAAACGAACAAAAGAGACCTCTGATAACCCCAACTGAATGATGAACAAGTTGCAATACCCGGCTGCAGAGTGGTTGATAGAGGCATCCTCTCTTTTCTTCACTTGACGACGTCGGAAATTGTTTCCGACCCCACGATAGGTTCTAAAGAGACACCAAGAAAATCTAATGCTTCTTGACGATGTACTACAACTGCGGAAGAGAGACATTATTACCCTTGCCTTTAATGTTCCAGAATAGGCAGTTCACCTTTTAGAAAAAGAAGATAGAGAACCAAAAGGTATGACCCAATCAAAAACACTCATAATAAAAAAAAATCAGATAAGATAAAGAGTACGATGAATGGACCTAACAATTTTCCCTGACGCAGCTAGAGAACAGGTATGGATAGTGCGAGGAATTTTCGGTATAGACCGAGCACTCCACCTGACAGAATGGGGATAGGAACGAGATAAAGGATCAGGTAGGGGACCCGACGCAACCAAGGCCGAAACAGAGCTACACGCTCTAGATGATATGACCTCTCATCTGTTAGAAACAAGCTGGTCCAATAGACACG
This sequence comes from Allium sativum, assembly GCA_030737875.1. Classification (NCBI taxonomy): domain Eukaryota; kingdom Viridiplantae; phylum Streptophyta; class Magnoliopsida; order Asparagales; family Amaryllidaceae; genus Allium; species Allium sativum. The sequence continues at coordinate 178,273,847 of CM060920.1, read as the reverse complement.
AGAGAGAGTTCCTTGCAATATGGTCTAACCGATCATTCAATGATGTAATTTAATTCGGATAAAGAAGAGGAAAACAATGAGAGCAACAAGACGAAGAAGCAGAAAAAGAAGGAGATGACTGAGAAAAATGGTGAATGTAGTAAAGTCGCTAGCTGAAGTAACAATATCTTGTGTGTACTTCACCAAGCTGAACCGTTATCGGGTTGACGATCATGTATAGAGGGGAAGTACATTAAGCCGGACAAACCTGATAGAAAATCAGGACCAAGAAATCTACGACCCAAAACTAAAACCGACAACCTCACAAATATCCAAAATCCAATGAATGACATATAGCCCACCACTTTACGGCAAATTATACATCGTGTACTAGAATAGAAGAGATGATCCAACCATTAGCCGCGAAGAGTTTTATCTCTTCAATCCCTTAATTCCTCCACAGCCAACTCATTGGTTGGGGCGATGAGGGTGGATACTAACAGAAATACCGGAAAATGGGGCCAATAGAGCCAATACGGAGAAATGATCAGAAAACATTGCCGAAAAACAGTCGGATCAGTGCATGAGGCAAAGTTTTCCAGAAAGACACAACCTCAAGCCAACAAAACAACTCTGGCCAATGCCCCACACAATCAAAGAAAAAAGAACAACAGCCTACACCAAGACCACCTTCCAAAAAAGGGCACCCAGTAGTACAATGCAATAGAGCAGAACACTATCGAACTGAACCCAGCAAAATGCATAACAACCGAATCACACTCAAAAACCAAACCATTCGAAGGATGAACAAGGAAAAACTGACAAGAAGTCAGGCACGGAAAATTGGCAAGTGCACTAACATAAGCGTCACCAACATGCAACATACCACAACCATCACTCACACACAAATAACTCACACAAACACCCAACAAACGTAAACGCATACAAGGACAATACAACCAACCCACATGATAGTCTCACAGACAAAAACTATCAAAAGAATAAAGGTAAGAACATATCTTGCGCAAAGGCACTGCCGTGGGCAATGGAGAAACACAAACCATAGCTTCACGAGACACCACGGCCTTGATACAGAGCTCGGATGCCATGCCAGATGTAATAATCGACTACATCTGGAGACTCAAGACATCCCACTTTATCGACTCAACCAGACACGAAAAAACCAACGAGCGCCTGAATCTACAATCCTAAACCAAGTATGATTTGAAATAGGCATAGAAAAAACAGGGGCAACAACATCACTTTCTTGGCTTTCGTCCACCACCACATCATCAACGGGCAACAACGTCACTATCTTGGCCACCACCACATCATTAACTAGTGGGGAGAATCTGTTTTTCTAAACTAAGGGCAGAGTTATAGCCTAAGCACCACCAGTAGCCAAAAGGTCAAAGGTTGCCTGTGATCTAGAAGACGTTAAGGGGGATCTCTTCAAAGACACTCTCGCAGCCCTGCTATGGTGCCTATGACGACGAACATGCAGCGCTGCACCACCTGATTTAGGCAGCATAGCCCAGTGCACTGCCAGAAGTAAATAACAAGAAATATACTTCGAGAAAAAGCAATTCGTTGTCACAAACTCTGCCACTTCTGAAATAGGGGAAGGGAAAACTTGGTAGGAAGGAGCCTCCACATCAACCACAAAACGATCAGAAGGAACCTGTCCTCGTCACCCACCAAAAAAGAAAAACCAGAATAAAAAAGACATGGCGACAACTCCATAAAGAAACTCCCAACCAAAATGAATTGGTGGCGACGGAGAGCACCAAAATCAGATAAAGAACCCACAAGAAAAAACCCTCCAAGAGCCAATCAGAGCAACAACAACCCTAAAACCCACCCACGCACTAACAGGCTGGACAACCAAGCCTAAATTAGGACACTTGCCGACAAAAGAGATCAAATGTAACAACCCGAAAAATCAGAACAAATTTAAATTTTTTAATTTGGCTATTTTAATGAATTTGGAATATTTAAAATGATTTATTTTAAATAATAACGACTAAAAATTTATTAAATCGAAGTTAGAATGAATAAATTTATTTTAATTATATAACAAGCCTGAAATGGTGCGGTAGTTTGAAAATTCAACTTTGAACTTTGACTGAATGTACAGGATTCAAAATAAACCGGATTTTAGCAAAACCAAAAATATTTAAATCTGTTTAAAAATATCTTTCTAATGAATCTGAAAATTGAAATTTCATGGTGGGAATAAAAAGATATGGCTAGTTGAATATTCAAAATTGTCGCTATGAAATTTAATATAAATATAGCCCTTAAAAAAAGACATTTTGCAAACGACCTCCGTTTTCAACGAAATCACTTTTGTTGGATCCGGAATGTCAATTTATGGCTAGGTTTAAAATTCCATAATTTTTGGAATTAATATGTAAACGTCGCAAAGGAAAACGTGTTTGGTAATTTTAGTTTGAATTGGATCGACCAGAAAAAGTCTATTTTTCAAACGGTCTCCAAATTTGAAGAAATTAATTTTGGTGGGACCGTATCATCCCAACATAGCTAGATTTATTTTTCGGGAATTTTTGGAATCAGTATGTGGCCCCGAAAAATGTAAATGTACGTTCAAATCTAAATTTAAATGTTTTATATTTTAATTTGAAGAATAACTGACTATAACAGTCGAATGGGCTTACGAAACATATTGCGTTGTGTCCGGAATGGGGGTATTCAGCTACGGGCGTCAGTCGTTGGGTTTGATTTGGTGTTCGGATTAGAAAACACTATTTTTGAAATAATATATATATGGGGCCAATAAAATAATTTCTTTCATAAATTATATTTTCCAAAAAATCCCGTAAACCCTATCTCATCGACGCCGACAACCTACTCCAACCTTCTTTCCTCATTATCTCGCAAACCACACTATAGAATCAAATGATGCTATTGAAGCTTTTGTAGAATTTTCCCTCCTCTTTAAATCCATATAAATTGCACCCCTCGTCCTCAAGTGTTTGTCGAGTTCTGCTCCTCCGAAGTCCACAACTTCAGACCGCCGCCGAGATAGCTAAGCACCGTCGAACTGGGCCCCACCCCCAGATGCGGGTGCGTCTCCCCTTCCTCTATGCCGTGTCACAACTCGATTTCGTCCTAGTGCAATGGATTGGAAGTTAATTCCAACCCTGCTTTTGAATCCAACATGAAGGTATACGACTGAAGTTTATTTAAAAGGTTTTAACACTTTAAAGTGTTGCAAAGTTCGTTTTATTAATAAAAATCATATCTTTTTCGTATGTTGTCGAAATCCAGTGAAACAAGAGACACCGGGACCGTGACATCATACACTACATTTTAGAAGAGGCCGGATAATATCTGGAGCTCTCTACGAATTACGAAGGAGTGGGACCCAAAGTGAGATTTATAAATTCAAATTGGAATGAAATAGCAATGCATAGATTATATAATCGATGTATAAGTTATATAAGCGTTGTATATCTCACATACAAGCGTTGTATAAATTATATATGTGATGTACAAGTTATATATACGTTGTATAAATCATATGTGCATTGAATGGAATTGAAATTGAAATGGAAATAAATATATTTATATACATATATATATACACTCCCGTCGTCCACAGACCATGGATGATATAAATTGATTGTGTTGTGGAAAATGATTGTGTTGTGGAATTTGGTTGTGATTGTGAACGGTTTATTGTGGTAGCAATGAAATTGGTTGTGCTTGGTGAAAATCCATTGTGTTGTGAAAATGAATGATATTGTAGAAATCATTGAAATAAACTCCTTGTACCGATCCTAGGCCTAGGATAGCAGAGGAGCTTTGCTAGACACGGTGCCGGTGCTAAATACCCTCCCGTTGTAATACCGAAATTTTCTGAAATATTCATGTGTTGTTAAATATTTATGTTTGAAATAAATTGTTTGAACAATAAAAATCACATTTTTATTGTATATGAATCACTAAAAATATTCAGGTTTGAAATAAATTGTTTAAACGATAAAAATCACATTTTTATTGTGAATCACTAAAAATATTCATGTTTGAAAAAAAAAAGTGATACAAGCGACTGCAGCTTATTATCCATTTCTTCATACTCTTTCTCTTTCGTCTCCTATCGTCTAACCACGTTCAATCCCTTCAACCCCATTCGTCCTTTAGATCGTGTTCTACCCATCCCCTTGTCTCTCTACGCCGAAGAACAAGCAGAAGAAACATCGTTTCTCGAGTAGCGTTACTAGATCTGGACGTTGTTTCTCTGTACAACAACTGTCGACTGCCGTTCAACTTCACTCAAACCCGATCCAGTCGCTAGCAGATGGTTTAGTAATGTCATTGCCTTCAGATCCGATTTCTGGTATTGGATCTGCTCTGAACGATTCGCCTGTTACTCCTCTGTTTGTTAGTTAGGCTGATGCTGAGAGATGGAAGGATGTCAATCCCACTTTGATTCTGGAATCTGTGAGTAGGCTAGGTAATTTGCAATTTGGAATTGGGTTGATGTGTTAGAGGGAAATAAAGGTGATGAACCAAACTTGCGATCTGTTAATACGTCTGTTGGGGTAATGGTAGATGTGCAAAATGAAACTGTGAATGTAGCTGTTCCTCCTAAGCCTGTTGCCAACTCTATTCCTTCGTCAGTTTCCAACAGCAAACTAAGTGCACGTCAGAATGCCTCAATGAGTCCAGTTATGCAACACACAGTTCATGTCAATCCAGTTAATCCTGCTGGTCCCTCCTTTGCGACTGTTATGTCCAAGGATACTATGATAAATCTTGCTTCGCCTTCTGATGGTGCAGTCCTTCCTAACCCCACTCCAATGCTTGCTATTCCCCCTAAATTGCACTCCAATCCTGGTTATGCATCTTGCTTCTCTACCCTACCACGTTGTGCAAGTGTTTTTTTGCCCCATGTCTACTCTACTTCTTGTGAAAACCCGTTTCCTCCTCCTGATGTTATTTAAGAGGGTGCTAACTTTTGGAAAGACCATTTGGTAGGCTTCTTCCTTGATTTTGAAGTTCCGTATCTTGATGTACGATCCCACTGTCGTAAGGCCTAGAATTTGAGAGGAGAACTAAGTGTAAATGTTGTGAATGGAATGTTCTACTTTAAATTCTCGATAATGGAAGAGAGAAGGAAGGTGTTGGAATCAGATCCAGCAATAATAGGAGGTAAACCATTTATTATTACATCTTGGAGTGCTACGGTAGAGAGTGCTAGACAGCGGGTGTAATCCATTCCGGTATGGACAATTTTTACCAGAATTCCATCTGTCTTGCAGACTCTACAAGGTTTGAACTGGTTAGCTAGTAGGATTGGTAAGTTTAAATGTTTTGATTCGAACACGGAGACGAGGAAAAAACTAATTTTTGCAAAGGCTTTAATTGAAATAACACCCAATAACCCTTTGCCAAAAAAGCTCATAGTTTCTATTGAAGGCTATGACTTTTATGTTGATGCTCGATACTCTTGGCAACCAGAAATTTGTCCTAAATGCCAGTCTTTTGGTCAACTTCTTGATGCTTGTAAGGCTGTAGGGCATCTATGGCTCGTTCTCCTCTCATAAAGCCTCCTCCTAGCATTTAGGCTCAAAAGGAGAAGGATGTTGACAAGCGAGTTGATGAGGAACCAAGTATGGAAGCTCAATTGAAGGGTAAAGAATCTATCTGTGTTGATGAATTATTGAAGGGTAAGGACGCTGAATTAAACGAGAGTGAAGTGTTAACATTGGAAAGGGATTCTGAAGATGATGGGATATGTTGGATGTCGAATGATCGAGCTAGGGTACACGAAGCTTCTGGTATGCGAGACGATCCATATGAAAATGCATATTACAAATATGTTTCGGACACAGTTGAGGATGCTAGAAGATTGGAATACCAGATAGTGGGTGATAGTTTTGAGCTCATTCAGGAGGGTGTTCTTGGAGAGAAGAATCAGACTCTTTTCCACGATTCTTCATGGGATTGGAATTGCGAGTTTCGCAGTCCTAATTCGTGTTTTGTACCTTACCTTGCCGTACTGTTTTCTGTGTATATCAATGTTATAGGTAGTGGTAGTGACCTCTTCTAGTTATTCCACCCTTGTGGGGGATTGATTGTTAGGTCCTTGTTAGTTGCTGAAACTCTTTGTTTCACTCCTGGTTTGTATATTTACAGTGTTCTGGCACTTCAAAACCAGATGGAGTTTCTGTGCCTGTGTAGAACTCCACTTCTTTCTTTGCTTTCTAATAAAAAGTGGTACGGCCACTATAAAACCAGCTTGCCATGCAAAAAAAAAATTTGTTTGAACAATAAAAATCACATTTTTTATTGTATATATGAATCACTAAAAATATTCGTGTTTGAAATAAATTGTTTGAACAATTAAAATCACATTTTTATTGTATATATGAATCACTAAAAATATTCATGTTTGAAATAAATTGTTTGAACAATTAAAATCACATTTTTATTGCATATATGAATCACTAAAAATATTCATGTTTGAAATAAGTTGTTTGAACAATAAAAATCACATTTTTATTGTACATACGAATCACTAAAAATATTCATTTTTGAAATAAATTGTTTGAACAATAAAAATCACATTTTTATTGTATATATGAATCACTAAAAATATTCATGTTTGAAATAAATTGTTTGAACAAAAAAAATCACTTTTTTATTGTATGTACGAATCACTAAAAATATTCATGTTTGAAATAAATTGTTTGAACAATAAAAATCACATTTTTATTATATGTAAGAACCATTAAATATAACCAAATGTTGAAATAAATATTTGATCATTGAAAATAATATTTTTAACATGTATATGAAGTTAAAAATAACCGTGTGTTGAAATAAATATTTGTTCATTGAAATTGAAATAAATAATTGTTGATTGAAAATAATATTTTAAACATGTATATGAAGTGTTAAAAATAACTATAGGCTGAAATAAATATTTTTTGATTGAAAATAATATTTTTTAACATGTATATGAAGTGTTAAAAATAGTCATGTATGGAAATAAATATTTGTTCACTAAAAGTATTATTTATAGCGTAGTTATGCATATGTATACAAATGCTAAACAGGTAAATGGATTTGCTGTTGAGTAAAAAATTTATTTGCGTGTCTGGCAAATAGGTAAACCTTAATGAATTGGCTACGCAATTTTATTTATATATCAACTTCTTTGAATGACATTAGATGCGGTGTGATGGTTGTTCCGTGTGAGATTATAAACGTCGCCATAGGATAGTAAAAATTAATTTTGAACTACACTACATGGCAAACTTCGTGAAGATAGAATATTCTATCATATTCTATACAAGCATTTGGAGCTTGTATGACGAGGTTGGAATTACCATACAAGCAAGATGTTTGTGTAGCGATGACTATATATCAGGTTGAACCGAAGACGAACTATTGATGTCATAGCATAACATATTCCATATAAGCTTTTGGAGCTTGTATGACGAGGTTGAGATTACCATACGAGCGAGATGTTCGTATGGTGATGATTGAATTACAGGTTGAACTGAGGACTAATATGGACAAAATAAATATAACGGTAAATTGTCAAATTAAATTAAAAACCCCACACGGGTGTAGAGTTGACAATAATCACGTCTCTCTAGTTATTAGATACGGCACATGGATTATTCATTTTCCAACACTGGACGAGGTGACGAGATTTATCTGTGGAGTAATTTTACACACTCCCTCGGGCAAAGAAAGGACACTAAAAATTGTGTATGCTTATACTGGATTTATTGGGTACCTAATACAACCCAATAAACTTCCAAAACCCTCTTCGTACAAAGGAGGTTATGGCGAAATTTTCGAAATTTAAAGGCATTAGCCAAATTTTTGAAGTGAAAACGGTTTGGAAATCGTCGAATGAATTATATTTATGTATATATAAATATAAATTAAAATAAAATGAATCGTGCAACTGCAGTTCGCTTTTTGGAATCGTGATTTTAAACGATTATACCGAGAAATCCGACAATCGGATTTCCCCGAAATTGAAACCATTGGATTCACTTTTAAAATATCTTTCCACCGATATAAAATTTGTTCATATCCAACGGTTAGATTGTGTGAAATGTTTAAATCAAATCTGAGGAAAAACAGCACCAGAATGAATTATATATATATATATGTATATATAAATTAAAATAAAATGAATCGCGCCATTGCAGTTCGTGTTTTGTAATCGTAACTTTAAACGATTATATCGAGAGATCCGACCGTCAGATTTTCCCGAAATCAGAACCAATTGGTTCGCTTTGGAAAGATATTTCCAACGGTATTAACTTCGTTAAGATCCAACGGTTAGATTTTGAGAAATGTGTAATTGAAATTTGAAGAAAAACAGTCCCAGGGCCGAGCTATGATCCAAAGCGTCGTTTAAATAAAATGAGTTATTTCTAAATAAATAAAAATAGCGATAAATAGTTATAAAATATATACAGCGATATGGAATGGAAATAAACCGATTTTACTTGGTTTATCAGATATTTTGATGGTTGGATGTGTTTGACATGAAAATTATATTAATGAACTGAAATGTGGATGTCAAATAATTTAACCATAGAAAGAATTGATTTGAATTCTATATATACATGAATTATTTGGAAAAGCCGAATTAATTCTCATTTCAAATAATTGATCGATGTTTAAAAGTCGAAGATACGAAGACGGTGCAAGACCGGTGATCTTCACATCGTATGGATTGCTACTGATGCCTTATATATGGGTAGCTCCCTTGACGAGGTTACAGTGGTAGTGGTCTGGATGTACTTGTTGATCGTCCGGATGAGCGAGGGCCTCTCTTCCGTATTGGACATATGGAACGAGGAATAAGGTGCCTCTGGTTTCGTTCAGACCCAGAACGAACTTATAAATGGATGTGTGTCTGACGTGTATTATGCGCTGTGTTTGTTGATCTCTACTAAATATACATCTGTTTGGCGGTGAAGAATTTATTCTCTTGCTTAACGCTCTTCTCTGAGACATATGAGCTCAGAGGTTGTATATCGGTAGACATCAATGGTGTGGTGTGGATTGATAGCATGGCATACAAAGATGCAAATGATCAAGGCTTTTGATGAAAAGCAAAGTCTTGTGGTTGATGATCAAAGCATGGCTTTAATATAGCATAACTTTGTGTTTGGCGTGGATTCGCGAGCCTCACACCTCGGTATGAATCAAAAACGGGATCGGACCGTTGAGAGAACATGACATTTCTTTCTAGCTATGGGTGGTGTCATGGTATGGAGCCCAGACATTTATTATATTTTTACATATGTGGATGATGGAATGCGAGGCGCCTCGGATATATTGGTTACTACGGAGCCGATGGTTAGGTCCGATAGGATCGGGAAACGTGTGTTCAGGAATTGCTAATTCGCAAACGTAAGAGAGGACTGACCCAACTGATCGAAGGGTTGCCCAGAGTGTGCAGTCCTGAGGCATTTTCTAGAGTGTCTCGAAGCGGTGAGGAGCCATCCCTGGCCTCAATTCATGACGGAAATACAATTTCCAATACGACATTGCAATTTTGATTGTAAACATATATATGGCGGCATAATATATGGTACCCATGCCATCTATGATTGATACATTATGATTGAAATTGCTTTTGAAACATATATGCACTAGTGATAATATCAAATGATTTTGTTTTATACGTATCAAGCATATTTTGGCCATTATAAGGTAAAACTTTATCCTTCGTCTTGCGTTGCATTGTATGATGGGACCTGAGTCTTATAATGGCTTCATTAGATTACGTGCAATCACTATCTTATTTGAAGTCTCTCGAATCACCTCATGGACAAGCATTACCTTCTCTCCTACTTCCCACTAACGGAAGGGTGTGTTACGGGTATTATGTACAATGCCTCATAAGGTGTCATGTCGATACTTGCTTGGTAACTATTGTCATAAGCGAACTCTACAAAATGGAATTGTTCATCCCAAGATCCCCTAAAATCCAGAAACAAACTCTAAGAAGACCTTCCAAAACTCGATTTACCCTCTCGATCAATCCATCTATCCGAGGATGATAAGTTGTACTCAAATGTAGCTCGGTGTCCAACATCTCTTTGCAAACCCTACCAGAATCTACTTGTAAACAAAGGACCACCGTGTCTTACTACCCCTTTCGGCACACCATGGAATTGAACAATCCATTTCATATACAATTCGGCCAACTTTGATGTCGTCCTTGTAAAATTGATAGGTATAAATCATGTGCATTTGTTCAAGCGATCCATGACAACCTAAATTATAACAGCCCACATTTTACGTATCAGAAGATCATAAAATATTTTTATTTTATTCCCTGAGGGTTGGACCATTCTCATCTTTTAATATGTTGCTTATAGGGATATGAGACATGTCCATAATTTTTACCGATTTTGTTTATGACCATTTTCCCCCTATCAGTCTTGTATAGGGCAAAACTTTTGACTCAGGTCGAATCCGAGGGTGAGACCTGTGCCATTGGAATGGAATTGATGATTTCCATTCCGTAGAGTGGTTACATTTAAGATTTCTCAGTGATTTGGGAGGAATCGCTGTTTTAAGGTTTTTCAGTTGGCTGTTCAGAATTTTGAGCCATAATGGACTGAATTAGGAAGGCCCATTAGTAGGCTGGTGGAAACTATAAATAGAGGGTGAGAGGTATGGGAAATAGTTTACTTCCCCATTCTCTCATTAGGTGGCCTTGAGCTCCTCCTTCCTCTAACAACTTTTTACCATTAAAAATCAAAATCCAAGGAGGGAAATCATAGATCTACACCACTGGAGGCTAGATCTACATCAATTGAAGCAAGAGTTCATGGGATCAAGGGGTTTGGTGTGAGGTGCTTACTACCTGGATTCTTATTTCATCAACTTTAGCTTATTTTGGAGAATCGGTGAGTGGTTTACATCTCTTACATGGATTCAATGAAGTGTATAAGTGATTGATCATGTTTTCCATCACATTTGAGTATTTTTTATATAGATCTATGCCATATTAAGTCCATTTTCATATGAATCACCCTATGATCTCATTTAATAAGTTTAATTTGGTGGTTCCATGTTGTTCCATATGATTGTGCAAGTTAGATCTATAGTTTTGTTCATATGATCATTCGTTATGATTGTTGAGTGATTTTCATGATTTGGTGAAAACTTTTACTTTCATGTTGTTTGTGGATTCATATCGTGTTTTTGATCATACTTGATGGATTGGGCAAGTTAGTTTCGTCGAATCTATCGTTTGGCGAAGTTTCGGTGAAAATCGGAGTTGTATTGGAGAAGTGCAGGTTTTGGGTCGCACATTGGGGATCGCTCGCTCATGGTGTATTTTCTTGAAAAACAAGACATGAACGGGGTTTCATTCGCACCTATGACAGCATTTAAGAAATTGTAACGACCTGGGTTTTCGCGATCCTGAGTAATCGACATAAACTCAATGTCGACTATCCAAGCATCGGAAACACCGGATAGTCCAAGAAAGAAATTAAAGGGTGAGAATAGATAAGATAGAAACTTAGAATAGAAGAAGAAGAACATACATCATCATCAGAGTAACACGAAACTCACAGCGGAACCAAAAATAGATACATAACTTTCAAATAAAACTTGTATATGTATACAGTAACATTATCATAGTACAACATTTACAATACAGCGGAAATAACAATAGCTATATAATCCTGGAGCCTCCGGCTCCAAGTTCTCTAAGTATATCTGTAAAATCCGGACTACTTGACTGCCCCTACAAAATTGGGCACCCAAGAGTTTAGGTAAAACAAAACAAAATAAACTCCGGGTCAGTCCTGTGACTGGTTTGAGTAAACTCCAAACACTTGGTTTAACTATTCCAAATCCATTTCAAAAGCAATGATAATCGTAAGACCGATCCACACATAAATACGGATGGTTTTTACCTGACGATAACCCAAAATATTTCTTAAGATCACTATTTTCTGATATTATAACAATGTCTAAATCAAGTAGATAGCAATCTAGTAGAACGCTATCATCTCACGCTCTACATATATAGTATACAATTAAAAACCACTGGCTTTTATTGGGTAATGAATTCCAACTGGAAAGGTATAGGACCACCTTCCGACAGTGTATCTCTAGAGAGTAATACACCGGGTTCAACAAGAACATCTTGTAATGTGAAAACCCGTAACTTCCCCGTAAAGGAAAGCGACGGATAGTTCGAGAACAAGCCACAACAGAACACATACAGAAGAACGTTTCACTGTACATTACAACAATGCATCAGATTACAAGAATATACAGAGTATAAAAGAATATTACACAGAAATATCAGAGATTAACAATAAGTTACATAGCAGCGGAAAAATAATACAATACACAACTAGAAGAGATATACGGATACAAAGCTTTCCGGATACCGTTCCAGCTGTAAACCAGGATCCTGTGAATATAAATCTGCAAAACCAAAACTACTAGCTGCCCGTGTCAAAATAGGGGCACCCAGAGTTTAGGTTAAAACAATAAACTCCAGGTCAGTCATGTGACTGGTGTGAGAACTAAAACAGTTATTAATTCTTTATTTTAAAGTTAGGTAAATCAAGGGACCACGCCGTATAACACGGAACGGGTTTCCTCCCAAGAATATCAGTGCATAAAACAAACAGCGCAATGCTAAATGAAGAAAAATGAAGCTGTTATAAGACCCAGGTCCTATCACACAATGCAACGCAAGCCGGGGGATAGGGTTTTCCCTTATAACAGCCAAAGAATGCTTGATACGTTTAAAACAAATCATTTGATACTGTAATAAGTGCATAGTGTATAAAACAACTTCAAATCATAAGTATCAATCATAGGCGGCATGAATGGCCCATAACACTATGTCGCCATATATAAGTTTACAATCAAAACCGCAAGACGACGTATTGGAAGTTGGGTTATCATTTATGGTATGAACCGAGGCTAGGGGCAAGATCCTCAACCGATTCGAGACAATCTAGCCCATGTCTCCGGAACAGCCGCAACTGCCCCTTGGATCGTCAGGGCCGGTCCACCGATGTGGATTATTATGCCTGAACACTACGTTTCTCCGCCCTTTGGGGCGTAAATCTGGCCCGTCAGCCGACCAGAAGCATCGGCCGAAACCGATATCACGAGGCGCCTCGCTTTTCAGCAAGTAATAATAAGTAACATCCACATGAGTCAAACTCGTCAGCCAGTTTAAGCACTGACGCCACTCATAACTAGAAAGAAATGCATGCCCTCCCTGAGGTCCGTCTCCCGTTTTTGATTCATACCGGGTGTGATACTCGCGAATCAACGTTACACAAAGCTACGCCACAAAGGCCGTGCTTCGATCATCAACCACAAGACTTTGCTTTTCAACAGAAGCCTTGATCATTTGCCACTTAGGCATGCCACACAGGCAATCCACTCCATGCGATTGATATCCATCAATATATAACCCCTGAGCTCGTACGTCTCAGAGAAGGGCGTTAAGCAAGAGAATAAATTCTCCGCCGCCAAACAGATATATATTTAATAGAGATCAATCACACAGACTAAAATCCAATGTCAGACACACAGTCCATTTACAAGTCCGTTCTGGGTCTGAACGAAACCGGAGGCACCTAGTACCCCGCATATCCATCGATCTCCAAGTACGTCTGGACGATCACTAACTGTTTCCATCTTCTTGGGTGTACAGCCCAATCAAGATCATCAGTGATTACCCAAACGACGTGAAGACCTCCGGTCTTCGACCATCGTCTTCATCTTCGACTTATCGTCGTATCAGTTATTCAGAATGGGATAAACCCGGTCTTTCCGAATAACTCGCGTATATTTTAAATAAGTGTTACACAAACACAACATACGCCTCATTCCAATTCATTAGTCACTAACCGTAAATTAATCAAGAGAATAATTCCCCAAATATTAACCCCGAAGGCCGAAACCAACATCAGATCAATATTCAGAAAACCATTCTGCTTGGCTAACCGACAGTTAGTTTCTAAATTTCACGTTCATAGGGAAAGGTTCCCATTAATTTTATCCAAGATAAATTCCTTGAATTTATTCTTTATTCTATTTTTGAATCTCAATTCAAACTAGTCGGGATTAGCGAACCTTACCGAAGAAATTATTTATTTTAATTTCCCCATCCCAACCTATTTATCCCATGAAGTAAAACTGGTAATACTTCATTTCTAACACCACAGTGTTATCGGTAAATTCAATTACCATTTCACGTTCAAATCTAATTAAAGATTTAACTATCGCCTGGAGCAAAACTGGTGATACTCCATTTTCGATCTTTTCAATCTAATTAAAGATTCATTAAAACTCCACTTAGTTTTAATCTTCGACTAGGTTAAAGAATCAGTGTCATTTAAAACACGGTTCACGATAAACCCAAAATCACATTCCATTAATTATCGGGTTAAAGAACAAGTGTTATTTAAAACACTGTTCACGATAAACCCAAAAATCAATATCAATTTCAATTAAATATTATTTAATTGGTACACTTCATTAAATCTAAATAAAAAGATTTAATCTTTTCTCAACTGGGTTCAAGAACAGTGTTAGTGAAGACACCATTCACGACAAACCCAAATCACATTCGATATTCAATACAAGGCTCTGAATAGAAAATATATCGGCTTATATTCAATATCGAATTCTACGATTAACAAATGTCGTATTGGAAATAACGATATATATATATATCTTTCAAATTTCCATAACAGCACCTGTATAATCTCGAATTCCAACATCGAAATATTCCGAAGACAATTTCGATTCAAATCCACTCCAATGCCATCATTGGAAATTTTGGTTATTTTCAAAACCCTTTTCGAATTCAATTTATTTATTTAAAAATAAATAGAATTATAATTCTAGTTCAAAACTAGTTCATTTCGATAAAAATCTATTTTTATCTTTTCAAATATGGAGTTTTTCATCCCAATTCTTTCTAAATCATTTCTTATGATTTTACACAAATTATTACTATTTTTAATAATTTTATCAAGGCCCGTACAGTCGATTTCCATCAATGGCCATCGAACTGCACTTACAGCGACCTTTTTCGAATTTGATTTGGACGTATCTCCAAATCCAACCGTTAGATTTCAAATTTCTAACCTTCATTAGAAAGCTCTTTTCGATACGAACCCAACGGTTCTGGTTTTAGGAGAATCCGACGGTCGGATCTCCCGTAATGTCCGTTTGAAATAAATGGTCGAAATTCATGAACTGCCGCGGCGCGGCGCGTTCTATTCAGGCCATTATATTATATATATAATATATATAATATATACTTCGTCGATTTCTATTTAAAACGAATTATATAAATAGTTTTAAAATCGTTTCAAAAGCTATTTCAACTTTCTTTTCAATTCAAATCAAAATTGAACTCTTCTTTATAAATTCGTTTTAAAATTCATTTCTATTCAATTCAAATTTCAATTCAATTTGAATTCATTTTAATTCGCTTTCATTTCAATTTGAATTCGTTTTCAATTTCAATCCATTTCGAAATCGTTTTCAATTCAATTCATTTCGAAATCGTTTTCAATTCAATTCATTTCGAAATCGTTATATATTCTATTCATTTCGAAATCGTTATATATTCTATTCATTTCGAAATCGTTATATATTCTATTCATTTCGAAATCGTTATATATCGATATAAATATCGTTCCCGTCAAAATGGCGTCAAACTAATCAACACGGCTGCATAAATTTCTATTTTCAAATATTCTATTTCAAATATTTCTTTTTCAAAATAGTTGTTATCATCAAAAATATTTCGTTCAACACATGACCAATCTCATGAATGAGTACTGTCAACACATGAACTTTTATTTTATATCGATAAAGGTGCAAATTTTATTACTAAAATATTTCGTTCAACACATGACCAATCTCAATGAATGAGTACTGTCAACACATGAACTTTTATTTTATAATATTCTTTATTTTTCAAATTGGAATGAGGCCCAATCAATTACCATATAAAGTTAATTATATGGATTTTCATACAACACATGTATATAATAGCAACGATAAATAATCAACCATCAACCAAAGTGCACTACACTGTATAAGCATCAAATATAGATATTCAACGCTTATAACAGCCTGTCAATCAATCGATCGACATATTTAATCAATTAGGATGAGTGAACTACATATTTCATCCTAACACCCGTGTGGGGTTTCAAACAATCAAACAAATATTTTATTTGTGCAGTTGGGCGATGTGTAAAATTTATCGACCCAATCAATGTCCTTCAAATAGGTGTACATAAACAAACCGTCCGGTTTGTAAATGAATATTTATTTATTCACATTCACGTTAAAAATTATATTTTTAACGATAAAACATTTTATTCCAACATATGAATTTCTATTCAGTTCATTCTTTAAATAAAATGATATTTTTATTTTTCTAACATATTTTAGAAAATTTCGGCGGCATAACGGCACGATACTAGAAACGGGACAAGGCCTAGCCTTATCCCCGGTCTAGTGAAGGCCCACGCCATTCACACATCAATCATATCAATTCATTTCACCACACAATTCAATTTCAATCAAATAATCTAACTAATTTTTGCAATCAAACAAACAAGTCCATGGTCTGTGGACGATTGTGTCGGGTGCTACTAAGCACCGTCTGCATCCTAGTATATATATAAAATTAGAAAAGAAATTGAAAGGTGAGAAATTCTCACCTATAGCTATCCTAGCTCCACGGCACTTCTAATGCAGGAAATCTTCGTCGTTCTCGCCCTTTTGTCATCTTCTTTGCTGCTTTCACTACATATGTAAAAATCGAATTTTTACTTTGCTATTCAATATATAAAAATCGAATTTTTACTTTGAAGTTCAATATATAAAAATCATATTTTTTATTCGAAGTTCAATAGACAAAAATCATATTTTTTATTTCGAAGTTCAATAGATAAAAATCATATTTTTTTATTCGAAGTTCAATAGACAAAAATCATATTTTTTTATTCGAAGTTCAATAGACAAAAATCATATTTTTTATTCGAAGTTCAATAGACAAAAATCATATTTTTTTATTCGAAGTTCAATAGAAAAAAATCATATTTTTTTATTCGAAGTTCAATAGACAAAAATCATATTTTTTTATTCGAAGTTCAATAGACAAAAATCATATTTTTAATACTTACATCATATAAAAATGCTATTTTTAATATGTCTCTCATGTAAAAATTATATTTCCCTACATAAACAAAATCGTATTTTTACTTTTCAAAACAATGTATATTTTATCTTTCAAGATCAATTCTATTCTACATTTTTTTTTAAAAAAAAAACAACTCTATTCTATATTTTTAAAATAAAAATCATATTCTATAAGGCTATTCCTATTTTTAAAATAATGGTATTTTTATTTTAAAACAATGTGAACATTTATTTTAAAAATCCAAAAATAAATTATGCTATTTTATTTTAAAAACAAATCTATACATGTAAAATAAAATAAACTACCTTAAACACGTTTTACACTTGCTAATGATCTTCCTCCCGCTGTAATCCCCTTTTGTTTTCATTGCCTGATAATTCGTCTTTGAGCCTAAGAAGACCTCAACACCAAGCCGTTGCGAGCATCTCCAGACCATCGGTGAACCATCAGTACCCGGCGGAACCTACTCCTGAGCCTCCCCTATCCCCGACCCAATTCGCGAGAACCACGAATCCGTGTATCTCCAGATAACTACTCACGAACGCCTCTCCTTTAAACCACCACATCAACCACCCATGATCTGAATCCCATCCCTACCGCTCAGATCAAAGAGCTCACTGAGCTTAACAAAATTGATAAAGGAAATTTTGAATTCGATGAGGGAATTAAGAGATTTAGAGGACGATTTATCGTGGCTTTCCGGCCATTCAATATGTGGGTGGCGGCTCTAAAGAGCTTTGACCACGGATATAAGGTTTTTTTTTTTTTTTTTTTTTGACCAAGATTTATATCCTTTAAATTTTAATATTTAATTTGAACTTACATTTCAATTTACCGGGGCCATATATGATCTCTAAAAATTACAGAAAAATTATTTCTAGCTTCGTACTGACGATACGGTCCTAACCAAACTAATTTCATCAAATTTTAAGACCGTTTGAAAAATGGCCAATTTCCAGTCGATTAAAATCAACTGAAAATGGTCAAACGCATTTTTCTTTGCCACGCTCACATATTGATTCGAAAAATTATGAAATTTGAAACCTAGCAATAACTTAACAACACGGACCTAACAAAACTGGTTTCGTCGAAATCCGAGGTCGTTTGCAAAATGTCCATTTTTAAGGGCCTGAATTCCATAGCGACTATTCAGAATTTTCAACTGGACATATCTTTTGATTCCCGATATGAAATCTTGATTGTTCGGATTCATTGGAAAGATATTATCAATTAGATCCCATTATTTTTGGTTTCACTAAAATCCGGATTGTTTTGCACCCGGTACATTCAATTGAAGTTTGAAATCGAATTATCGAACTACCGTGCCATTTTCAATTATATTTATAATTATATATAAATATTTATATTCTAACGACGACGTATATAAATATATACGTCGAATTCTATTCAAAATAAATTTCTCGTCGATATTATTTAAAATAATTCATTTTAAATAATCGAAATTCGCTAAAATTGCCAAAATAAAAATTTTAAACTGGCCCAGATTTTCGGGTTGTTACAATCTCCCCCACTTAAAACTTTTCGTCCCCGAAAAGGAACAAAGTCGAAAGTGGTTTGATTAATCAACCCTACGCTCGATCTGGCTTCCATTCTCCAACTCTTTAGTTTCTGAGAATTTTCAAAATTTCAAAAATTTGGCTAACACCCTAAATTTTCGAAAAATTTCGCCATAACCTCCCCTGCACCGGGAGCATCGGGGAATTTCAAATAGCTTCCCCGGTCCTTCAGATCTCAAAAAGAAAAAGAAAAAGCCAAGCGGCTAGCCAATAGGCTCACAAAATCATCATCACCCAAACAAAACAGGAAATTATGTAGTAAACATGTACCTATTTGTCGGGCAAACAAATTTTATTCTTCGGCTCTAGCCTCCTTGCTATGACCTGTTCAAAAGATATACATGTACGCAAGCAAATGCGACCAATTTTCAATATAATTCAATATTCGGTTCAATTAGGCTAAATGGCTAAAAATTAGCAAACAAACAACACAAACATCAATCAATTAGTGAATTAACGTTTCAAATTCATAATTTTGATATATATAAAGAAAATCATGTTTTTGATGCCAATTCACAACAAAGTGTTCTAACTATATAAGTTTTGGTTCTCACACCAGTCTAATGGAAATATATAGATATCACACCTTCGAAACACGAATATAAATACTGATGATGTGGCCACATCATCAGAATTATCCCCGGGTGTCTAGAATGTGATTCTATATCTATCCCGCATATTAAAACTTCGACTATACGCGGATCAGACGTATACGCAAAATCTATATATACTGGATTGTCCACATCAATATAAATAAATAATCAACTACGAATAATTGATTTAAATCTTCAAAACAAAAATTTGTTTTCATTTTAAAAATATACTCTTCACACTCGTTCTAGGATACTACTGATCCCATCTCTAACGAGTCATTCTCATTGGATTTTATTAATCCAATCATCTGATGAATTCTTTCGTATGGTTCTAACGTGTCTTGTTCTCTGAGCTTTGTAAACCAAAGCTCTGATACCAACTGTGAAAACCCGTAACTTCCCCGTAAAGGAAAGCGACGGATAGTTCGAGAACAAGCCACAACAGAACACATACAGAAGAACGTTTCACTGTACATTACAACAATGCATCAGATTACAAGAATATACAGAGTATAAAAGAATATTACACAGAAATATCAGAGATTAACAATAAGTTACATAGCAGCGGAAAAATAATACAATACACAACTAGAAGAGATATACGGATACAAAGCTTTCCGGATACCGTTCCAGCTGTAAACCAGGATCCTGTGAATATAAATCTGCAAAACCAAAACTACTAGCTGCCCGTGTCAAAATAGGGGCACCCAGAGTTTAGGTTAAAACAATAAACTCCAGGTCAGTCATGTGACTGGTGTGAGAACTAAAACAGTTATTAATTCTTTATTTTAAAGTTAGGTAAATCAAGGGACCACGCCGTATAACACGGAACGGGTTTCCTCCCAAGAATATCAGTGCATAAAACAAACAACGCAATGCTAAATGAAGAAAAATGAAGCTGTTATAAGACCCAGGTCCTATCACACAATGCAACGCAAGCCGGGGGATAGGGTTTTCCCTTATAACAGCCAAAGAATGCTTGATACGTTTAAAACAAATCATTTGATACTGTAATAAGTGCATAGTGTATAAAACAACTTCAAATCATAAGTATCAATCATAGGCGGCATGAATGGCCCATAACACTATGTCGCCATATATAAGTTTACAATCAAAACCGCAAGACGACGTATTGGAAGTTGGGTTATCATTTATGGTATGAACCGAGGCTAGGGGCAAGATCCTCAACCGATTCGAGACAATCTAGCCCATGTCTCCGGAACAGCCGCAACTGCCCCTTGGATCGTCAGGGCCGGTCCACCGATGTGGATTATTATGCCTGAACACTACGTTTCTCCGCCCTTTGGGGCGTAAATCTGGCCCGTCAGCCGACCAGAAGCATCGGCCGAAACCGATATCACGAGGCGCCTCGCTTTTCAGCAAGTAATAATAAGTAACATCCACATGAGTCAAACTCGTCAGCCAGTTTAAGCACTGACGCCACTCATAACTAGAAAGAAACGCATGCCCTCCCTGAGGTCCGTCTCCCGTTTTTGATTCATACCGGGTGTGATACTCGCGAATCAACGTTACACAAAGCTACGCCACAAAGGCCGTGCTTCGATCATCAACCACAAGACTTTGCTTTTCAACAGAAGCCTTGATCATTTGCCACTTAGGCATGCCACACAGGCAATCCACTCCATGCGATTGATATCCATCAATATATAACCCCTGAGCTCGTACGTCTCAGAGAAGGGCGTTAAGCAAGAGAATAAATTCTCCGCCGCCAAACAAATATATATTTAATAGAGATCAATCACACAGACTAAAATCCAATGTCAGACACACAGTCCATTTACAAGTCCGTTCTGGGTCTGAACGAAACCGGAGGCACCTAGTACCCCGCATATCCATCGATCTCCAAGTACGTCTGGACGATCACTAACTGTTTCCATCTTCTTGGGTGTACAGCCCAATCAAGATCATCAGTGATTACCCAAACGACGTGAAGACCTCCGGTCTTCGACCATCGTCTTCATCTTCGACTTATCGTCGTATCAGTTATTCAGAATGGGATAAACCCGGTCTTTCCGAATAACTCGCGTATATTTTAAATAAGTGTTACACAAACACAACATACGCCTCATTCCAATTCATTAGTCACTAACCGTAAATTAATCAAGAGAATAATTCCCCAAATATTAACCCCGAAGGCCGAAACCAACATCAGATCAATATTCAGAAAACCATTCTGCTTGGCTAACCGACAGTTAGTTTCTAAATTTCACGTTCATAGGGAAAGGTTCCCATTAATTTTATCCAAGATAAATTCCTTGAATTTATTCTTTATTCTATTTTTGAATCTCAATTCAAACTAGTCGGGATTAGCGAACCTTACCGAAGAAATTATTTATTTTAATTTCCCCATCCCAACCTATTTATCCCATGAAGTAAAACTGGTAATACTTCATTTCTAACACCACAGTGTTATCGGTAAATTCAATTACCATTTCACGTTCAAATCTAATTAAAGATTTAACTATCGCCTGGAGCAAAACTGGTGATACTCCATTTTCGATCTTTTCAATCTAATTAAAGATTCATTAAAACTCCACTTAGTTTTAATCTTCGACTGGGTTAAAGAATCAGTGTCATTTAAAACACGGTTCACGATAAACCCAAAATCACATTCCATTAATTATCGGGTTAAAGAACAAGTGTTATTTAAAACACTGTTCACGATAAACCCAAAAATCAATATCAATTTCAATTAAATATTATTTAATTGGTACACTTCATTAAATCTAAATAAAAAGATTTAATCTTTTCTCAACTGGGTTCAAGAACAGTGTTAGTGAAGACACCATTCACGACAAACCCAAATCACATTCGATATTCAATACAAGGCTCTGAATAGAAAATATATCGGCTTATATTCAATATCGAATTCTACGATTAACAAATGTCGTATTGGAAATAACGATATATATATATATATATATATATATATATCTTTCAAATTTCCATAACAGCACCTGTATAATCTCGAATTCCAACATCGAAATATTCCGAAGACAATTTCGATTCAAATCCACTCCAATGCCATCATTGGAAATTTTGGTTATTTTCAAAACCCTTTTCGAATTCAATTTATTTATTTAAAAATAAATAGAATTATAATTCTAGTTCAAAACTAGTTCATTTCGATAAAAATCTATTTTTATCTTTTCAAATATGGAGTTTTTCATCCCAATTCTTTCTAAATCATTTCTTATGATTTTACACAAATTATTACTATTTTTAATAATTTTATCAAGGCCCGTACAGTCGATTTCCATCAATGGCCATCGAACTGCACTTACAACGACCTTTTTCGAATTTGATTTGGACGTATCTCCAAATCCAACCGTTAGATTTCAAATTTCTAACCTTCATTAGAAAGCTCTTTTCGATACGAACCCAACGGTTCTGGTTTTAGGAGAATCCGACGGTCGGATCTCCCGTAATGTCCGTTTGAAATAAATGGTCGAAATTCATGAACTGCCGCGGCGCGGCGCGTTCTATTCAGGCCATTATATTATATATATAATATATATAATATATACTTCGTCGATTTCTATTTAAAACGAATTATATAAATAGTTTTAAAATCGTTTCAAAAGCTATTTCAACTTTCTTTTCAATTCAAATCAAAATTGAACTCTTCTTTATAAATTCGTTTTAAAATTCATTTCTATTCAATTCAAATTTCAATTCAATTTGAATTCATTTTAATTCGCTTTCATTTCAATTTGAATTCGTTTTCAATTTCAATCCATTTCGAAATCGTTTTCAATTCAATTCATTTCGAAATCGTTTTCAATTCAATTCATTTCGAAATCGTTATATATTCTATTCATTTCGAAATCGTTATATATTCTATTCATTTCGAAATCGTTATATATTCTATTCATTTCGAAATCGTTATATATCGATATAAATATCGTTCCCGTCAAAATGGCGTCAAACTAATCAACACGGCTGCATAAATTTCTATTTTCAAATATTCTATTTCAAATATTTCTTTTTCAAAATAGTTGTTATCATCAAAAATATTTCGTTCAACACATGACCAATCTCATGAATGAGTACTGTCAACACATGAACTTTTATTTTATATCGATAAAGGTGCAAATTTTATTACTAAAATATTTCGTTCAACACATGACCAATCTCAATGAATGAGTACTGTCAACACATGAACTTTTATTTTATAATATTCTTTATTTTTCAAATTGGAATGAGACCCAATCAATTACCATATAAAGTTAATTATATGGATTTTCATACAACACATGTATATAATAGCAACGATAAATAATCAACCATCAACCAAAGTGCACTACACTGTATAAGCATCAAATATAGATATTCAACGCTTATAACAGCCTGTCAATCAATCGATCGACATATTTAATCAATTAGGATGAGTGAACTACATATTTCATCCTAACACCCGTGTGGGGTTTCAAACAATCAAACAAATATTTTATTTGTGCAGTTGGGCGATGTGTAAAATTTATCGACCCAATCAATGTCCTTCAAATAGGTGTACATAAACAAACCGTCCGGTTTGTAAATGAATATTTATTTATTCACATTCACGTTAAAAATTATATTTTTAACGATAAAACATTTTATTCCAACATATGAATTTCTATTCAGTTCATTCTTTAAATAAAATGATATTTTTATTTTTCTAACATATTTTAGAAAATTTCGGCGGCATAACGGCACGATACTAGAAACGGGACAAGGCCTAGCCTTATCCTCGGTCTAGTGAAGGCCCACGCCATTCACACATCAATCATATCAATTCATTTCACCACACAATTCAATTTCAATCAAATAATCTAACTAATTTTTGCAATCAAACAAACAAGTCCATGGTCTGTGGACGATTGTGTCGGGTGCTACTAAGCACCGTCTGCATCCTAGTATATATATAAAATTAGAAAAGAAATTGAAAGGTGAGAAATTCTCACCTATAGCTATCCTAGCTCCACGGCACTTCTAATGCAGGAAATCTTCGTCGTTCTCGCCCTTTTGTCATCTTCTTTGCTGCTTTCACTACATATGTAAAAATCGAATTTTTACTTTGCTATTCAATATATAAAAATCGAATTTTTACTTTGAAGTTCAATATATAAAAATCATATTTTTTATTCGAAGTTCAATAGACAAAAATCATATTTTTTATTTCGAAGTTCAATAGATAAAAATCATATTTTTTTATTCGAAGTTCAATAGACAAAAATCATATTTTTTTATTCGAAGTTCAATAGACAAAAATCATATTTTTTATTCGAAGTTCAATAGACAAAAATCATATTTTTTTTATTCGAAGTTCAATAGACAAAAATCATATTTTTTTATTCGAAGTTCAATAGACAAAAATCATATTTTTTTATTCGAAGTTCAATAGACAAAAATCATATTTTTTTATTCGAAGTTCAATAGACAAAAATCATATTTTTAATACTTACATCATATAAAAATGCTATTTTTAATATGTCTCTCATGTAAAAATTATATTTCCCTACATAAACAAAATCGTATTTTTACTTTTCAAAACAATGTATATTTTATCTTTCAAGATCAATTCTATTCTACATTTTTTTTTTTAAAAAAAACAACTCTATTCTATATTTTTAAAATAAAAATCATATTCTATAAGGCTATTCCTATTTTTAAAATAATGGTATTTTTATTTTAAAACAATGTGAACATTTATTTTAAAAATCCAAAAATAAATTATGTTATTTTATTTTAAAAACAAATCTATACATGTAAAATAAAATAAACTACCTTAAACACGTTTTACACTTGCTAATGATCTTCCTCCCGCTGTAATCCCCTTTTGTTTTCATTGCCTGATAATTCGTCTTTGAGCCTAAGAAGACCTCAACACCAAGCCGTTGCGAGCATCTCCAGACCATCGGTGAACCATCAGTACCCGGCGGAACCTACTCCTGAGCCTCCCCTATCCCCGACCCAATTCGCGAGAACCACGAATCCGTGTATCTCCAGATAACTACTCACGAACGCCTCTCCTTTAAACCACCACATCAACCACCCATGATCTGAATCCCATCCCTACCGCTCAGATCCAAGAGCTCACTGAGCTTAACAAAATTGATAAAGGAAATTTTGAATTCGATGAGGGAATTAAGAGATTTAGAGGACGATTTATCGTGGCTTTCCGGCCATTCAATATGTGGGTGGCGGCTCTAAAGAGCTTTGACCACGGATATAAGGTTTTTTTTTTTTTTTTTTTTTGACCAAGATTTATATCCTTTAAATTTTAATATTTAATTTGAACTTACATTTCAATTTACCGGGGCCATATATGATCTCTAAAAATTACAGAAAAATTATTTCTAGCTTCGTACTGACGATACGGTCCTAACCAAACTAATTTCATCAAATTTTAAGACCGTTTGAAAAATGGCCAATTTCCAGTCGATTAAAATCAACTGAAAATGGTCAAACGCATTTTTCTTTGCCACGCTCACATATTGATTCGAAAAATTATGAAATTTGAAACCTAGCAATAACTTAACAACACGGACCTAACAAAACTGGTTTCGTCGAAATCCGAGGTCGTTTGCAAAATGTCCATTTTTAAGGGCCTGAATTCCATAGCGACTATTCAGAATTTTCAACTGGACATATCTTTTGATTCCCGATATGAAATCTTGATTGTTCGGATTCGTTGGAAAGATATTATCAATTAGATCCCATTATTTTTGGTTTCACTAAAATCCGGATTGTTTTGCACCCGGTACATTCAATTGAAGTTTGAAATCGAATTATCGAACTACCGCGCCATTTTCAATTATATTTATAATTATATATAAATATTTATATTCTAACGACGACGTATATAAATATATACGTCGAATTCTATTCAAAATAAATTTCTCGTCGATATTATTTAAAATAATTCATTTTAAATAATCGAAATTCGCTAAAATTGCCAAAATAAAATTTTTAAACTGGCCCAGATTTTCGGGTTGTTACATGTAACCTAGGCTAAACATGACTGGTCACTCATTTCGCTTGAGTGTACCGAATGTATTATCACCAACGGTTGGGATCGGCAACCGTTTCCCTAAAGGAACGGCATCAAAATAGATTATAGAAGTAAATGGAATTTCTCTAGAACAAGTGACAATACACCCTAATTGGCAGCTAACCGCTTAGCCATGCGACATACCCGATGTTATACCATTTTTGGTTGTGAGGCTAGAGGCCATAACGTATCCTTTACAAACCACATCTTCATTCACTTTGAATGTCACATCGTCATACCCGCTAAATCACAAATTGATTTCTCCAAACATATCACGGGTAAGCAGCTAAGAGAAATAAATTCCTCCACCACCAAACGTAAATACGTTTGAAGTGATCAACTTACACGATCTATTAAATATACTCCGTCAAACATTCTTCCATACAGGCCGTCCTGGGATGGGATAGACCGAAAGCACTATTTTGTAAACAGGACAGCCATTGCATAACTCTGTCTTTAATTATCTTCATCATATTTGATCGCAAATGCTAATGCCCATACAGAGTGGCTTTCAGATAATGAATCTGATCCTGATCTCTCCGTATTGACGACGGAAAAATGGTCAAAAAATTTGATAGTCTGTGATTTAACTATCAAAGAAAAACAAGTGTGCAAACAACGATATTATTTCCAAATGGAAATTCTCGTTTTCATATATTCATTTCCCCATTTCTCGTTTTCATATGTTCACCAAATCCTTGTTTTCTAATTTTAGAAAATGTACGTTATTAACTTTGGAAAATGTTTCCATTTCTGATTCACGCATCACTATCTTCTCACATATACCAGTCTCTAACTGTAAACTGGTAAGAGAACAATCCCCTATGTATTAACCTTGAAGGTCGAAACCAACATCAGATCAATACCCAGACAGTTGTCAAACTTAACTAGTCTCCAGTCAGTTTCTAATTCCTTTAACTCCATTTTAAATTCCAATTTCAAAACCTATTTCCTTTATAAATATTTTATTAGCAAAATATTTACTTTAATCTAATTTTCACATAGAATGAGAAAAATATTTCTTTAAAAATCAAAATAGTTTGATTTCGTATTTAAAAACAATATCTCAAACACAAATTCTATTAATATTTTTATTTGCAGAATTATTTATACAAATCTTATTACATTTCCAACATTTAAATCTCATTTATAATTCCATTTATATAATCCTATTTATTCTATATAAATCCTTTTATATAATTCTATTTATTCCTTTCCATATAAAACCTTTTATATAATTCTATTCATTTCTTTCTATATAAATCCTTTTATATAATTTTATTCATTTCTTTCTATATAAATCCTTTTATAAATTTCTATTCATTTCCCAAATATTTCCTTAATTATATTTTCCAATTTTTTTCCAAATATTACCTTTTAAAATATCCTATTTATTTCATATATTAATATTTCATTTTCAATGTTCACTTTGAAAATTTCCTTTTTACATTCCAATATTTCATATGGTATTTAAAATACCAAATAACATGGCCAGTGTCGTCATAATCAATAACATATTTAATATCACATCATATATCACAATATATGAAAACAAACAGTACTATAATATTGGGGAATCCGGTTGGATCCCTCCAACCTATTTCCCTGCATCACAGATGTTAAACAATATAATTAACATCGATTTCATTTCAATATGAAATATTCTGATAAACAGGATCAATATTTGATTAACGATTTAAATATATATCGTAATCTATAATTTCAAACAATACATCAGCAATTCAACCAAACAATCAATGCACGGAAACCAATCATCATTTATCAACATCAGATTATATTAAACAAAATATAAACTGTACAGAGTTAGTGAGATTTACTCACATTGGACGATCATCGTTAAACAACGATAACCATCGGTTGATTCAGACACACAATTTATTTCTCTATAAATTGTAATGAGCTCCAATTCATTCCTAGCCAGTTCCGTTGCGTAGCCCCTATCCATACGAACCCAACAGATCTGAATTTGCGAAATTCTGATTTCGTATGAGAAAGATATAATAAACACAAGTTAATATATTTATTTAGATTTAATTTAAAAATTAAATTCATTTTCATTTGGGCTTTACCCAAATATTTTAGCCCATCTTCACCATCATAAGCCCACATCGCAACTTCCTTTCTCTCCTACGAAAAATGTCGTGACCTCCAGATTTTGCTCCTCTCACCATTTCCCCGACTTCCATCCTCCAATCCCACCCAAAAATAACACGATACCTCCTGAATCCAACACCATTCTTCTTCCGTACAAAATCTCCAACATCCTATACCTTCGTCATATAATCTGCACTCCTCGTTTTCAACGCGTCAATACCCAGCTCCATATGGGTACAGGAAATGTCGCGACACAATTTTTTATTCGAATCCTCCCAAAAATCTATACGAGCTCCAATCCATCTTCTTAATCCAAGACGATATCGAATTGAACCAACACTTCCTCGATTTGCCTAAAACTTCAACCCTAACTTCATGCTGAACTTCTCAGTGAACAAAAAGTGACATCGAGTCCAATAAGAATTATATTAGTAGAAAGACCTTGCTAAGAGGAGACCACCAGACTTTGTTTCAGCATTTTAGGAATTTTATTTGTGTTTATACGAATTTATGAAGATCGAATTGATTTCCTGGAAGGAAAATAAATCGCGGAGGATTATTTGTTTGACCATAGAAATGTATTAGGGTTAGATGAGTTAATGTATATTTATAGGAAATTTTTAAATACTTTTATATTGATTATTTTATTTTATTTTAAGCAATCGCTATGTGTATTTGTTGAATAAAAATTCCTATAATTATATACGATACCCAAAAATCAAGAAAATGAATATTCACCTTCAGTTCGACATTACGGACCCAACGAAACTAGTTTCGTTGAATTTCGACTCCGTTTGATCACACAGCGTATTTTTAACCGTCAAAATATTGATTGTTTTTCACTTTAAAAATCGGTACGGCCACATATTGACTCCAAAAATCACGAAACTTGTAATCTAATAATTATTTAATATTACGGATCCAACAAAATTAGTTTCTTCGAAAACAGAGGTCGTTTGCAAAAGTGGCTATTTTTAAAACTCAAAATAACCCATTTAAATATATATATATCTAAAAATAAAAATTATCGTATATATTCACATAGAATACAATATAGCTCCAGAATATTCCTATACGGATTCCTAACTCGATATTTCAAATCCCAATTAAATCGATATTCGATTTATAGGGAAATTCCTTTTATATATCATTATAAATTATATATGAATTCCATAGCGACTATTTGGAAATTTGATTTGAAGACAAATCAAAATCTACATGACAAAATCTCGATTGTTCTCTTCCATTAGAAAAATATACTTCACCAGCGCCGACATTTCTTGTTTCACAAAAATCCAACTTAAAATGGATTCTCTATATTCGTTTAAAGTTCGTATCACCAAATTACGAACTGCCACACCATTTCAAGCTCGATTATAATTATTGACACACTTTTTGGTAAAATCTGTCATGCATGGAATATCTGGGTAGCATCGCGCTCGGATATGGAGAATGTCGCCAGAAGACACATAGCAATTTAGTCGAAATCGCAACATCAACATAAACAGGCCCGAAATTCCTATCAAACGACCTCTTTTAGGCCTGAAAACAACAATTACGGAGCTGTGCTCTATAACCCTCTGAATTAGCTTCAGGTGGAGCTTTCGTTTGGTCAAAACGGACTTATGGTTTGAAAGTTATGCATGTTTCCGTAAACGCACGCAGAGAATTGGTGACATTTCTGTTCGGGTAGCCCCCTTTGGTTCGTGGGCTCCTCCTCAGCTCATGGATCCTCCTCAACTAATGAAGCACATTCCTCGACTCGTGACGCACCCCCGTCTCGTGAAACCAGCTCCGGCTCGTGGAGCATATATGGGTCACGACCCCCATTACCAAGACCCGACCACTAGCTTCACCACTCCAGCTCGCGACTAGACCTCGGCTCGTGAAGCCAACATCACGACCCGACCCCATGACCACGAACCGATCCATGCACCTGCTGATATATGCATAGATATTGACCTGTTCTCAAGGCTTCTCCTGCTCCTACTTTCCCGGATCGGCTGCCATGTGCCCCGCCATGAACCGACTCCCAAAAGCTCTCCTACAGCTATAAATACACCACTACATGGAAATTTGAAGGGACTTTTGGCCATTCTTGTCCCCGGCTTCCACCATTACTGAAGTGTGAGGACTTTGCACCTTTCTCATCTAAATTCTCCTCTTGTAATCTCAATTAACACATGGATTGTGTGTCTACATATAACTGATTCTTGTAATATGTCAGTATAACAATAAGATTATAAAATGGACGTAGGCTACATCTACAGCCGAACCACTATAAAAATCTCGTGTGTTCCCTCTTATTTACTATTTTCTGCATTTTTGTGATCTGTTATCTGCATTTGGGTGTTAGTACCATTTTTTGGTCTAACATTTTGGTGTGCCAGATAGGTGGCACACGACAACTTCAATTTGTAGCTCTAAAGGAATCGATTTGCTTGGCTATTGGATCAACGACCATCAAAAGGAAGAAGACTGGAACTTCCTCCCATGTTGAGGATGCTGACGCTGAAGGCACTAGAAACTAGGAAAGATAGGGGGCATCCTCCCATGGAGATCCTTCTGCATACTTGACAAGAGAAGAGATGGATGGCGTTCTCACTGAATTGAGAGATCAAATGGCAAGGCAAGATGATCTCCCCTGGAAACAACAGGATATGATCATTGGATTCTTCGCTCGTGTGGATGGAAGGTCGAGCAATGTACAACGCACTGGAGATGAAGCCACGGAAGCAACTCGTGCATCACTTAGACTCGGGGGCAACCCCCTCGCTATTGGAAATGGTCAGGCTCAACCGACTTTAGCTCCAGTTCAGACGGATGCTGGATTGCAAGTTCCCATTCCTCATCAGAAATCGGCTCGTGACATAGGGCCCGGAGCAGCTCGTGATGGACCAGAACTGGCTCGCGATGATGGCCTACTACCCGATCGGATCGCCCCCTCCAGCCGCGAGATGTGAACCCCTGGATTATGATCCAGCTCGTGATGCACCACCTGGCCTACGAACCGCTTCCAGCGACTCACTCCTAGCAGCTTACCAGCAACTTCCGTCTCTCACATTTGACGCTGGGTGCACCAGCTCTGACCTTGGCAAATTGCAACAACTTTTTGAAGGAAATCGGCTAGAAGATCTGATTGAATGCCTCTCAAGAGGCCGCACTTATTAGAATGACGTGGATGACGTCAACCGCACTCATTTCACTTAGGAAATCAGGAATTCCCGCAATCACCCGGATTTCAAACTTCCACAACTGGGGCCCTACAATGGAAGGACATATCCTACCGTGCGTCTGATGTGCTACAAACGGTATATGGAAGTTCAATTGACATCGAAAAACGTCATGGCAAAGTGTTTTCTCCTCTTTCTGACTGATATAGCTGCTATGTGGATTTGGCAGCTAGAAACAGAATCGATCAGCAGTTGGAACATGTTGGTCGCATGCTTCCTTGAACAATTTCTGGTTCACATTGCACGACCCAAGAACTTCATGTCACTCACTACAATCAAGCAGAGGCCCAGGGAAACTCTGCGCTTATTTATGGGAAGATTCAACGTTGCAGCAGCATAAGTTGACCGACCTGAACCATCCATTGTATTGATAGCAGCAGTTTCCAGTGTTCTAGATAACTCGAAATTTAAAAAATCCTTGTACTGAGATCCACCACGAAATCTCGGTGAATTCTACCTTGAGGCAGATAGATTTCTATGGGAAGAAGATGCAACTTCCGAGAAGCGCATCCTCGATGTCAACATACTTAAAGATGGAGAACCGTCCGATTCTGGAAAAGGCAAAGGAAAAGCCAATGTCAAGAATGACTACAACACTTAGCCCCGAAGAGGGCCCAAATATGAAAGATACACTAAACTAAACAACACTCTGAGCAACATCTACATGGATATAGGAGCCGCCACCTCATATCTAAGGCCTCCCAAGAGGGAGCCAACGCTAGCACAACGCAACTCCGGAAGGCATTGCATATTTCATGACATTAACAGTCACAATAATGATGACTGCAGGCATTTGCGAGATCTTATTGAGGATCGGGTTAGACGAGGAGAGCTACCCGAGTATGTCACTCGACCAACAATGCCTACACCTGCGCTGCCACCACCTATCCCCAGAGAAGGATAGATCTTGGATTGAGCAATTGCAGGATTATCATTCGCTGATCCCACTCAGCGAATCTCTCCAGTTTACCGGACTCCGGTCCTTAGTTCATGCTTTTAGGCTTTATGGCGACTTCTCACCCGTCTTTGTTTTCTCTGCATGCAATAAGCGCGGCAACATCGGCCTACATGCATGGAACCAACCTGTAGTCTCCAGTCGTGTTCAGGGTTAGAATAACTGGTGCTTAGTTTTCATGAATCAATAATGATCATTGATGAGCTCCGGCTCCCAACTGGATCCGTCCAGTATAAACAAACATGAGCTCCGGCTCCCAACTAGATCCGTCCAGTATAAACATTGAGCTCTAGCTCTGAACTGGATCCATTTAGTATAAAAAAATTCTTACTTGCTTTTCCTTGGTCGTCTTACTCCGGTAAGGCCATCCTAGAATCTCATTAGCTTTTCCTTGGTCGTTTTACCCCGGAAAGGCCATCTTGGAACCTCATAGCACTTCCCCAGTAATGCCGTCTTGGAACCCCATAGCACTTCCTTAGTCGTCTTACTCCGGTAAGGCCGTCTCGGAACCATTTTTGCATTATTTGTTTTATCTTTTTGTAGGTACGGATTATGGATTTCATAGATTATCCAGAACACGTCTTCCTTCAACCAGCAAGATATGTTCTAGGGGCAAACTTGTTGACACACTTTTTGGTAAAATCTGTCACGCATGGAATATATGGATAGCATCGCGCTCGGATATGGAGAATATCGCCAGAAGACACATAGCAATTTAGTCGAAATCGCAACATCAGCATAAACAGGCCCGAAACTCCTATCAAACGGCTTCTTTTGGGCCCAAAAACAGTAATTACGAAGTTGAGCTCTATAACTCTTGTAACCCTTTGAATAAGCCTCAGGTTGAGCTTTCGTTTGGTCAAAACGGGCTTACGTTTTGAAAGTTATGCATGTTTCCATAAACGCATGCAGAACTTGGATTTTGAGAATCGGTGACATTTCTGTTCGGGTCGCCCCCTTTGGTTCGTGGGCTCCTCCTCGGCTCATGGAGCCTCTTCAACTCATGAAGCACCCTCCTTGACTCGTGATGCACCCCCATCTCGTGAAACCAGCTCCGGCTCGTGGAGCATATATGGGTCACGACCCCCATTACCACGACCCGACCACTAGCTTCACCACTCCAGCTCGCGATCAAACCTCGGCTCGTGAAGCCCACATCACGACCCGATCCTATGACCACGAACCGATCCATGCACCTGCTGATAAATGCATAGATATTGACCTGTTCTCAAGGCTGCTCCTGCTCCTACTTTCCCGGATCGGCTGCCACATGCCCTGTCATGAACCGATCCTCCCAGAAGCTCTCCTACAGCTATAAATACACCACTACATGGAAATTTGAAGGGACTTTTGGCCATTCTTCTCCCCGGCTTCCACCATTACTGAAGTGCAAGGACTTTGCACCTATCTCATCCAAATTCTCCTCTTGTAATCTCAATTAACATAAGGATTGTGTGTCAACATATAACTGATTCTTGTAATCTGTCACTATAACAATAAGATTATAAAGTGGACGTAGGCTACATCTACAGCCGAACCACTATAAAAATCTTGTATGTTCCCTCTTATTTACTATTTTCTGCATTTTTTTGATCTGTGATCTGCATTTGGGTGTTAGTACCATTTTTTGGTCTAACATTTTGGCGCACCATGTAGGGGGCACACGACAACTTCAATTTCTAGCTCTAAAGGAGTCGATTTGCTTGGCCATTGGATCAATGGCAATCAAAAGGAAGAAGACTGAACTTCCTCCCATGTTAAGGATGATGACGCTGAAGGCACTAGAAACGAGGAAAGCCAAGGGGCATCCTCTCATGGAGGTCCTTCTGCATACTTGACCAGAGAAGAGATGGATGGCGTTCTCACTGAACTGAGAGATCAAATGGCAAGGAAAGATGATCTCCTCCGAAAACAACAGGAGATGATTGACGGATTCTTCACTCGGATGGATAGAAGGCCGATCAATGTACAACGCACTGGAGATGAAGCCATAGAAGCAGCTCGTCCATCACTTGGACTCGAGGGCAACCCCCTCGCTCTTGGAAATGGTCAGGCTCAACCGATTTTAGCTCCAGTTCAGACGGATGCTGGATTGCAAGTTCCCATCCCTCATCAGCAATCTGCTCGTTACTTAGGGCCAGGAGCAGCTCGTGATGGATCAGAACTGGCTCGTGGTCGTGGCCTACGACCCGATCGGATCGCCCACCTCCAGCCGCGAGCCGCGAGACGTGAACCCCTGGATTATGATCTAGCTCATGATGCACCTCCTGGCCCACGAACCGCTCCCAGCAACTCACTCCCAGCAGCTCACCGACAGCTACCTTCTCTCACATTTAATGATGGGGGCACCAGCTCTGATCTTGGCAACTTGCAACAACTTTTTGAAGGAAATCGGCTAGCAGATCTAATTGAATGCCTCTCAAGAGGCCGCACTTACCAGAATGACGTGGATGACGCCAACCGCACTCCTTTTACTCAGGAAATCAGGAATTCCCGCAATCCCCCGGATTTCAAACTTCCACAACTGGAGCCCTACAACGGAAGGACAGATCCTATCGTGCACCTGATGAGCTACAAACGGCATATGGAAGTCCAATCGGCATCGGAAAATGTCATGGCAAAGTGTTTTCCCCTCTTTCTGACTGATATAGCTGCTACATGGATTCGGCAGCTAGAAACAGAATCGATCAGCAGTTGGAACATGTTGGTCGCATGCTTCCTTGAACAATTTCGGGTTCACATTGCACAACCTAAGAACGTCATGTCACTTACTGCAATCAAGCCGAGGCCCAGGGAAACTCTGCGCTCATTTCTGGAAAGATTCAACGTTGCAAAACATCATTTGACTGACCTAAACCATCCATGGTATTGATGCAACAGTATTCGGCGTTCTAGATAACTCAGAATTTAAAAAATCCTTGTATCGACATCCGCTATGAAATCTCATCGAATTCTAACTTGAGGTAGATAGATTTCTACTAGAAGAAGATGCAACTTCCAAGAAGCGCATTCTCGATGTCAACATGCTTAAAGATGGAGAACCGTCTGATTCTGGAAAAGGCAAAGGAAAAGCCGATGTTAAGAATAACTGCAGCACTCATCCACAAAGAGGGCCCAAATATGAAAGATACACTGAACTGAACGACACTTTGGGCAACATCTACATGGATACAGGAGCCTCCACCTCATATCCAAGGCCTCCCAAGAGGGATCCAACGCTAGCACAGTGCAACTCCAGAAGGCATAGCATATTTCATGACATTGACGGTCACAACACCGATGACTGCAGGCATTTGTCAGATCTTATTGAGGATCGGGTCAGACGAGGAGAGCTACTCGAGTACGTCACTCGACCAACAATGCCTACACCAGCGCTTCCACCACCAATTCCCCAGGGAAGGAACGATCCTGAATCGAGCAATCGCAGGATTATCATTCGCTGATCCCACTCAGCGGATCTCTCCAGTTTACCGGACTCCGGTCCATAGTTCATGTTTTTAGGCTTTAAGGCAACTTCTCGCCCCTCTTTGTTTTCTCTGCATGCAATAAGCGCGGCAACATCAACCCACATGCATGAAACCGACCTGTAGTCTCCAGTCGGGTTCAGGGTTAGAATAACTGGCGCTTAGTTTTCGTGAATCAATAAAGATCATTAATGAGCTCTGGCTCCCAACTGGATCCGTCTAGTATAAACAAACATGAGCTCCGGCTCCCAACTGGATCCGTCCTGTATAAACATTGAGCTCCGGCTCTGAACTGGATCCGTCCAGTATAAACAAATTCTTACTTGCTTTTCCTTGGTCGTCTTACTCCGGTAAGGCCTCCCTGGAATCTCATTAGCTTTTCCTTCGTCGTCTTACCCCGGTAAGGCCGTCTTGGAACCCCATAGCACTTCCTCGGTAAGGCCGTCTTGGAACCCCATAGCATTTCCTTGGTCGTCTTCTCCGGTAAGGCCGTCTCGGAACCATTTTTGCATTGTTTGTTTTATTTTTTTGCATGTACAGACTATGGATTTCACAGATTATCCAGAACACATCTTCATTAAACCAGCCAGATATGTTCTGGGGGGGGCAAACTTGTTGACACACTTTTTGGTAAAATCTGTCACGCATGGAATATCTGGATAGCATCGCACTTGGATATGGAGAATATCGCCAGAAGACACATAGCAATTTAGTCGAAATCGCAACATCAACATAAACCGGACCGAAACTCCTACCAGATAACCTCTTTTGGGCCCGAAAACAGCAATTACAGAGCTGAGCTCTATAACACTTGTGACCCTCTAAATTAGCTTCAGGTTGAGCTTTCGTTTGGTCAAAACGGACTTACGATTTAAAAGTTATGCCCTTTTTCGGTAAACGCACGCAGAACTTGGATTTTGAGAATTGGTGACATTTCAGTTCAGGTTGCCCCCTTTGGTTCGTGGGCTCCTCCTTAGCTCGTGGAGCCTCTTCAACTCGTAAAGCACCCTCCTCGACTCGTGACGCACCCCCGTCTCGTGAAACCAGCTCCGGCTCGTGGAGCATATATGGGTCACGACCCCCATTACCACGACCCGACCACAAGCTTCACCACTCTTGCT
Organism: Allium sativum; assembly: GCA_030737875.1. Lineage (NCBI taxonomy): Eukaryota > Viridiplantae > Streptophyta > Magnoliopsida > Asparagales > Amaryllidaceae > Allium > Allium sativum. Next base: position 178,236,517 of record CM060920.1, on the reverse strand, counting down.
CGCGACTAGACCTCGGCTCGTGAAGCCCACATCACGAACCGACCCCATGACCACGAACGGATCAATGCACCTGCTGATACATGCATAAATATTGACCTGTTCTCAAGGCTGCTCCTGCTCCTACTTTCCCAAATCGGCTGCCACGTGCCTTGTCACGAACCAGTCCTCCCAAAAGTTCTCCTACAGCTATAAATACGCCACTACATGGAAATTTGAAGGGACTTTTGCCCATTCTTCTCCCCGGCTTCCACCATTGCTGAAGTGCAAGGACTTTGCACCTTTCTCATATAAATTCTCCTCTTGTGATCTCAATTAACACACGAATTGTGTGTCTACATATAACTAATTCTTGTAATATGTCTGTATAACAATAGGATTATAAAGTGGACATAGGCTACATCTACAGTCGAACCACTATAAAAATCTCATGTGTTCCCTCTTATTTACTATTTTCTACATTTTTGTGATCTATGATCTGCATTTGGGTGTTAGTACCATTTTTGGTCTAACATTTTGGCGCGCCAGGTGGGGGCACATGACAACTTCAATTTCTAAATCTAAAGGAATTGATTTGCTTGGTTATTGGATCAATGGCAATCAAAAGGAAGAAGACTGGAACTTCCTCCCATGTTGAGGATGCTGACGCTGAAGGCACTAGAAACGAGGAAAGCCAGGGGGCATCCTCTCATGGAGATCCTTTTGCATACTTGACCAGAGAAGAGATGGATGGCATTCGCACTGAACTGAGAGATCAATTGGTAAGGCCAGATGATCTCCTTTGGAAACAACAGGAGATGATAGATGGATTCTTCGCTCAGATGGATGGAAGGCTGAGAAATGTACAACGCACTGGAGATGAAGTCACGGAAGCAGCTCGTGCATCACTTGGACGTGGGGGCAACCCCCTTGCTCTTGGAAACGGTCAGGCTCAACCGAATTTATCCCCAGTTCAGACGGATGTTGGATTGCATGTTCTCATCCCTCATCAGCAATCGGCTCGTGACTTAGGGCCAGGAGCTGCTTGTGATGGACCAGAACTAGCTCACGATGGTGGCCCACGACCGATCGGATCGCCCCCTCCAGCCACGAGCCGCGAGACGTGAACCCCTGGATTATGATCCAGCTCGTGATGCACCTCCTGGCCCATGAACGCTCCCAGCGACTCACTCCCAATACCTCACTAGCAGCTTCCTTCTCTCACATTTAATGCTGGGGGCACTAGCTCTAACCTTGGCAACTTACAACAACTTTTTGAAGGAAATCGGCTTGCAGATCTGATTGAACACCTCTCAAGAGACCGCACTTATAAGAATGACGTCGATGACGTCAACGACACTCCTTTCACTCAGGAAATTAGGAATTCCCCAATTCCCCAGATTTCAAACTTCCACAACTGGAGCCCTACAATGGAAGGACAGATCCTACCATGCACCTGATGTGCTACAAACGGCATATGGATTTTCAATCGGCATCAGAAAACATCATGGCAAAGTGTTTTCCCCTCTTTCTGACTGATATAACCGCTATGTGGATTCGACAGCTAGAAACAGAATCGATCAGCAGTTGGAACATGTTGGTTGCATGCTTCCTTGAACAATTTCAGGTTCACATTGCACGACCCAAGAACATCATGTCACTTACTACAATCAAGCAGAGGCCCAGGGAAACTCTGCACTCATTTCTGGAAAGATTCAACGCTGCAGCAGCATCAGTTGACCGACCTGAACCATTCATGGTATTGATGGCAGCAATATCTGACGTTCTAGATAACTCAGAATTTAAAAAATCCTTGTATTCAGATCCACCACGAAATCTCGACGAATTCTACCTTGAGGCAGATAGATTTCTATGGGAAGAAGATGCAACTTACAAGAAGCACATTCTCGATGTCAACATGCTTAAAGATGGAGAACTGTCTAATTCTGGAAAAGGCAAAGGAAAAGCCGATGCCAAGAATGACTGCAACACTCAGCCCCGGAGAGGGCCCAAATATGAAAGATACACTGAACTGAACGAAACTATGAGCAACATCTACATGGATACAGGAGGTGCGACCTCATATCCAAGGCCTCCCAAGAGGGAGCCAACGCTAGCATAGCGCAAATCTGGAAGGCATTGCATATTTCATGACATTGACTTTTGCAACACTGATGAATGTAGGCATTTGCGAGATCTTATTGAGGATCGAGTTAGACGAGGAGAGCTACCCGAGTATGTCACTCGACAAACAATGCCTACAGCTAAGCGGCCACCACCTATTCCCCAGAGAAGGAATGATCCTAGATCGAGCAATCGCGGGAATATCGTTCGCTGATCCCACTCAGCGGATCACTCCAGTTTACCCGACTCCTGTCCATAGTTCATGTTTTTAGGCTTTAAGGAGACTTCTTGCCCCTCTTTGTTTTCTCTGCATGCAATAAGCGCGGCAACATCGGTCCACATGCATGGAACCGACATGTAGTCTCCAGTCGTGTTCAGGGTTAGAATAACTACCGCTTAGTTTTCATGAATCAATAAAGATCATTGATGAGCTCCGACTCCCAACTGGATTCGTCTAGTATAAACAAACATGAGCTCCGACTCCCAACTGGATCCGTCCTGTATAAACATTGAGCTCCGTCTCTGAACAGGATCCGTCCAGTATAAACAAATTCTTACTTGCTTTTCCTTGGTCATCTTACTCCGGTAAGGACGTCCTGGAATCTCATTTGCTTTTCCTTGGTCGTCTTACCCCGGTAAGGCCGTCTTGGAAACCCATAGCACTTCCCCAGTAAGGCATTCTTGGAAACCCATAGCAATTCCTTGGTCGTCTTACTCCGGTAAGGCCGTCCCGAAACCATTTTTGCATTGTTTGTTTTATCTTTTGCCAGGTATGGATTATGGATTTCACAGATTATCCCGAACATATCTTCCTTCAACCAGCAAGATATGTTCTGGGGGGCAAACTTGTTGACACACTTTTTGGTAAAATCTGTCAAGCATGGAATATCTGGATAATATCGCGCTCGGATATGGAAAATATCGCCAGAAGACACATAGCAATTTAGTCGAAATCGCAACATCAACATAAACAGGCTCGAAACTCCTATCAGAGGACCTCTTTTGGGCCCGAAAACAGCAATTACGGAGCTGAGCTTTCTAAATTTTGTAACCCTATGAATTAGCTTCAGATTGAGCTTTTGTTTGGTCAAAACGGACTTACGGTTTGAAAGTTATCCCCATTTCCGTAAACGCACACAGAACTTGGATTTTTAGAATTGGTGACATTTCTGTTCGAGTCGCCCCCTTTGGTTCGTGGGCTACTCCTCAGCTCGTGGAGCCTCTTCAACTCGTGAAGCACCCTCCACGACTCGTGACGCACCCCCGTCACGTGAAACCAGCTCCAGCTCGTGGAGCATATATGGGTTACGACCCCCATTACCATGACCACAAGCTTCACCACTCCAGCTCGCGAGCAGACCTCGGCTCGTGAAACCCACAACGCGACCCGACCCCATGACCACGAACCGATCCATGCACCTGCTAATACATGCATAGATATTGACATGTTCTCAAGGCTGCTCCTGCTCCTACTTTCCCGGATTGACTGCCACGTGCCGTGTCACGAACTGGTACTTCCATAAGCTCTCCTACAGCTATATTTACACCACTACATGGAAATTTGAAGGGCCTTTTGGCCACTCTTCTCCCATGCTTCCATCATTACTGAAGTGCAAGGACTTTGTGCCTTTCTCATCTAAATTCTCCTCTTGTAATCTCAATTAACGCACGGATTGTGTGTCTACATATAACTGATTCTTGTAATATGTCAGTATAACAATAAGATTATAAAGTGAACGTAGGCTACCTCTACAGCCAAACCACTATAAAAATATCGTATGTTCCCTCTTATTTACTATTTTCTGCATTTTTGTGATTTATGATCTGCATTTGGGTGTTAGTACCATTTTTTGTTATAACATTTTAGCGCGCCAGGTAGGGGGCACATGACAACTTCAATTTCTAGCTCTAAAGGAATCGATTTGCTTGGCTATTGGATCAATGGCAATCAAAAGGACGAAGACCGGAACTTCCTCCCATGTTGAGGATGCTGACGCTGAAGGCACTAGAAACGAGGAAAGCCAGAGGGGATCCTCTCATGGAGATCCTTTTGCATACTTGACCAGAGAAGAGATGGATGGTGTTCTCACCGAACTAAGAGATCAAATGGCAAGGCAAGATGATCTCCTCCGGAAACAATAGGAAATGATCGACGGATTCTTCGCTCGGATGGATGGAAGGCTGAGCAATGTACAACACACTGGAGATGAAGCCACAGAAGCAGCTCGTGCATCACTTGGACTCGGGGGAAACCCCCTCGCTCTTGGATATGGTCAGGCTTAACCGACTTTAGCTCCAGTTCATACGGATGCAGGATTACAAGTTCCCATCCCTCATCAGCAATTGGCTCGTGACTTAGGACCAGAAGTAGCTCGTGATGGACCAGAACTGGCTCGCGATGGTGGCCTACGACCCGATTGGATCGCCCCCTTAAAGCTGCGAGATGTGAACCCTTGGATTATGATCTAGCTCGTGATGCACCTCCTGGCCCAAGAACTGCTCCCAGCGACTTACTCCCAGTAGCTCACCAGCAGCTTCCTTCTCTCACATTTAACGCTGGGTGCACTAGCTCTGACCATGGCAACTTGCAACAACTTTTTAAAGGAAATCAGCTAGAAGATCGGACTGAATGCCTCTCAAGAGGCCGTACTTATCATAATGACGCGGATGACGTCAACCGCACTCCTTTCACTCAGGAAATTAGGAATTCCCGCAATCCCCCGAATTTCAAACTTCCACAACTGGAGGCCTACAATGGAAGGATAGAACCTACCATGCACCTGATGTGCTACAAACGGCATATGGAAGTTCAATTGGCATCGGAAAACATCATGGCAAAGTGTTTTCTCCTCTTTCTGACTGATATAGCCGCTATGTGGATTCAGCAGCTAGAAACAGAATCGATCAGCAGTTGGAACATGTTGATCACACGCTTCCTTGAACAATTTCGGGTTCACTTTGCACGACCCAAGAACATCATGTCATTTACTACAATCATGCAGAGGCCCAGGGAAACTCTGCACTCATTTCTGGAAAGATTCAACATTGCAGCAGCAATAGTTGACCGACCTGAACCATCCATGGTATTGACGGCAGCAGTGTCCGGCGTTCTAGATAACTTAGAATTTAAAAAATCCTTATATCGAGATCCACCATGAAATCTTGGCGAATTCTACCTTGAGGTAGATAGATTTCTACGGGAAGAAGATGCAACTTCCGAGAAGTGCATTCTCGATGTCAACATGCTTAAAGATAGAGAACCGTCTAATTCTGGAAAAGGCAAAGGAAAAGCCAACGTCAAGAATACTGCAACACTTAGCCCTGGAGAGGGCCCATATATGAAAGATACACTAAACTGAACGACACTCTGAGCAACATCTACATGGATACAGGAGACGCCACCTCATATCCAAGGCCACCCAATAGGGAGTCAACGCTAGCACAGCGCAACTCCGGAAGGCATTGCATATTTCTTGACATTGACGGTCACAACAGTGATAACTGCAGGCATTTGCGAGATCTAATTGAGGATCGGGTCAAACGAGGAGATCTACCCGAGTATGTCACTCAACCAACAATGCCTACACCTGCGCTGCCACCACCTACTCCCTAGAGAACGAACGATCCTAGATCGAGCAATCGCGGGATTATCATTCGCTGATCCCACTCAGCGGATCTCTCCAGTTTACCGGACTACGGTTCATGTTTTTAGGCTTTAAGGCGACTTCTCGCCCCTCTTTGTTTTCTCTACATGCAATAAGCGCAGCAACATCGGCCCACACGCATGGAACCGACCTGTAGTTTCCAGTCGTGTTCAGGGTTAGAATAACTGCCACTTAGTTTTCATGAATCAATAAAGATCATTGATGAGCTCTGGCTCCCAACTGGATCCGTCTAGCATAAACAAACATGAGCTCCGGCTCCCAACTAGATCCGTCCAGTATAAACATTGAGCTCCGGCTCTGAACTAGATCCGTCCAGTATAAACAAGTTCTTACTTGCTTTTCCTTGGTCGTCTTACTCCGGTAAGGCCGTCCTGGAATCTCATTAGCTTTTCCTTGGTCGTCTTACCCTGGTAAGGCCGTCTTGGAACACCATAGTACTTCCTTGGTCTTCTTACCCTGGTAAGGCCGTCTTGGAACCCCATAGCACTTCCTTGGTCATCTTACTCTGGTAAGGCCGTCTCGGAACCATTTTTGCATTGTTTGTTTTATCTTTTTACAGGTACGGATTATGGATTTCAAAGATTATTCAGAACACATCTTCCTTCAACCAGCAAGATATGTTCTGGGGGGAACTTGTAGACACACGTTTTGGTAAAATCTGTCGTGCATGGAATATCTAGATAGCATTGCGCTCGGATATGGAGAATATCGCCAGAAGACACATAGCAATTTAGTCGAAATCGCAATATCAACATAAACCGGCCCAAAAATCCAATCAGACGACCTCTTTTGGGCCCAAAAATAACAATTATAGAGATAAGCTCTATAACTCTTGTAACCCTCTGAATTAGGTTCAGGTTGAGCTTTCGTTTGGTCAAAACGGACTTACGGTTTGAAAGTTATGCATGTTTCCGTAAACGCACGCAGAACTTGGATTTTGAGAATTGGTGACATTTCTGTTCGGGTCGCCCCCTTTGGTTCGTGGGCTCCTCCTCGGCTCGCGGAGCCTCTTCAACTCGTGAAGCACCCTCATCGACTCGTGATGCACCCCCGTCTCGTGAAACCAGCTCCGGCTCGTTTAACATATATGGGTCACGACCCCCATTACCACGACCCGACCATTAGCTTCACCACTTCAGCTCGCGACCAGACCTCGGCTCGTGAAGCCCACATCACGACCCGACCCCATGACCACGAACCGATCCATGCACCTACTGATACATGCATAGATATTGACCTGTTCTTAAGGCTGCTCCTACTCCTACTTTCCCAGATCGGCTGCCATGTGCCCTATCACGAACCGGTCCTCCCAGAAGCTTTCCAACAGCTATAAATACACCACTACATGGAAATTTGTAAGGACTTTTGTCCATTATTCTCCTCGGCTTCCACCATTACTGAAGTGCAAGGACTTTGCGCCTTTCTATATCTAAATTCTCCTCTTGTAATCTCAATTAACACACGGATTGTGTGTCAACATATAACTGATTTTTATAATCTGTCAGTATAACAATAATATTATAAAGTGGACGTAGGCTACATCTACAGTTGAACCACTATAAAAATCTTGTGTGTTCCCTGTTATTTACTATTTTATGCATTTTTGTGATCTGTGATCTGCATTTGGGTGTTAGTACCATTTTTTGGTCAAACAATAATTATAATATAATTATATGTTCAAAAGTAATTTAAATAGGATATTCGTTAATGTAATTCAACTCTATACTGAATTATATATTATAAATTGTCCAGTTCCTATTATATTGTCAATTCACTATTTCCGACTATTTCAGATTAAATACATTATTCGATTATTAATATTAATTGAATACTCATTATTATTTAGTTAAATAACCATTTAAATCCCTAAATCACTATTTAAGTAATTAAATAAATAAATTATTACACTGTAAAAATATGGGACATTACATTCTTCCCCCGTTAAAATAATTTCGTCCTCGGAATTGCTACGGCAGAAAACATACCCTATTGACTGGTTAAAAATTATTTGTTCACTTCTTAACTTCAGTTTCACGAAACCAATTTATTTTAATTAAATTATTAGTTCATTTATATTAACAAAAAAATTCAAAAATTCTGAAAATTTCCTAACACCCAAAATTTTTGAAAAATTTCGCCAGCACCTCCTTTGTACGGCTCAATCGGTACAACTACAGCTTGCCTCTATAGGCCTTCTCCAACCCAAAAGAAATTCAAACAGCCAAGCGGCTTACCAAATCGGCTCATAAATCTCATACTCAATTTGAATACAAACTTGTACCTTTATGTTGGGCATATTATTATATCATTTCCATGTGCTGCCAATTCAGCATATACCTATGTCATCCCGATCAAATTCCAATCAGTTTTATCCTCGAACCCGAACATTCACTTATATCCAAATCGAATTTCATTTCAAATTCGAGTTCCATTCTCGATTCCAAACTCTTAAATTATCAACTAAATTCCATTCTAGATTATTCTCTGATCAATTCCAGTTTTATTCAACTTATCTCAAGTTAAATTTTAATTTATTTATTTATTATTGCCATCATATCCTATTTAACTTCACAAGTTAAATTTAAATTCTAGAATTTAAATTTCTAGGTTTTTATTTCAAATCAATTTGAAATCATAATAACAATTCAAAAGCTTTGAATTTCTGAATAACTTGTTTTCGTAAAACAATTTAAAAACAAAAAATTTGGTAGTAATTTGTCACTTACAACTCAAAAATGAACACCGATGATGTCATGATCATCATTGGAATCTATTTCCAGCCATCGAAGTGCGTTCAATACTATATCACTTTCAAAACCATATCTATACACTTCCATTTTGGAATTAATTTCAAAATACCATTTACAATGCTTTAAAACCATTTAAAATCTCCCAGGATTTTAAAATTCACATATATTTAACCCAGATTCATTTACAAACACTTATTCAAATTTATAGAGTTTTAATTTCAATTCCGATTTAAATTCAGATATAATTCATCTGGTTTCATATATTACACTTATATAAATCCCGATTGGCTATTTACATAACCATTTTACTTTTATGATCTCATTTGATCATAATAGCAACCAATATATCCAATATATTATAACCCTTTCAATATCAATCTTTATATCAAATATAATTTGGTAAAATTATTTCATTTACCCTCTTTTCAAAACATACAGTGTCAGTTCATCGTATTCGAGTGTTTATAAACCCCTACCGATACAGTGGATCAAACTGATCGACCAGAATTCATAAACAACTCAATCAATAAATCTCCATAATATAATACCATTTTTATATCAAATAACAAATACGTTCACTCATATATACACACTCAACTCAATTTAGGGTATTACTAACCCCATCTCTACTGAGTCACGCCATAAAGCCAAGGTAATTACTTAACCTTCAGCTTTGATACCACTGTAACGACCCAGGTTTTTGCGATCCTGAGTAATCAACATAAACTCAATGTCGACTATCCAAGCATCGGAAACACCGGATAGTCCAAGAAAGAAATTAGAGGGTGAGAATTGATAAGATATAAACTTAGAATAGAAGAAGAAGAACATACATCATCATCAGAGTAACACGAAACTCACAGCGGAACGAAAAATAGATACGCAACTTTGAAATAAAACTAGTATATGTATATAGTAACATTATCAGAGTACAACACTTACAACACATCGGAAATAACAACGGCTATATAATCCTGAAGCCTCCTGCTCCAAGCTCTCCAAGTATATCTGTAAAATCCTGACTACTTGACTACCCGTACAAAATTGGGCATCCAAGAGTTTATGGAAAACAAAACAAAATAAACTCCGGGTCAGTCATGGGACAGGTGTGAGTAAACTCCAAACACTTGGTTTAACTTTTCCAAATCCTTTTCAAAAGCAATGATAATCGTAAGACCGATCCACACATAAATACGGATGGTTTTTACCTTACGATAACCCAAAATATTTTTTAAGATCAATATTTTCTGATGTTATAATAATGTCTAAATCAAGTAGATAGCAATCTATTATAACGCTTTCATGTCACGCTCAACATATATAATATACAATCAAAAACCACAGGCTCTTATTGGGTAATGAATTCCAACTGACAAGGTTTGGGACCACCTTCCAACAGTGTATCTCTAGAGAGGAATACACCGGGTTCAACAAGAACATCTTGTAACCCAGGCTAAACATGACCGGTCACTCATTTCGCTTGAGTGTACCGAATGTATTATCACCATCGGTTGGGATCAGCAACCGCTTCCCGAAAGGGACAGCATCGAAATAGATTATAGAAGTAAATGGAATTTTTCTAGATCAGGTGGCAATACACCCTAATTGGCAGCTAATCACTTAGTCATGCGACCTACCCGATTTTATACCATTTCCGATTGTGAGGCTAGAGGCCATAACGTATCCTTTATAAACCACATCTTCATTCACTTTGAATGCCACATCGTCATACTCGCTAAATCACAAATTGATTTCTCCAAACATATCACAGGTAAACAGCTAAGAGAAACAAATTTCTCCACCACCAAATGTAAATACGTTTGAAGAGATCAACTTACGCGATCTATTAAATATACTCCATCAAACATTCTTCCATACAGGTCGTCCTAGGACTGGACAGACCGAAGGCATTATTCTGTAAACAGGACAGCCCTTACATAAATCCGTCTTCAATTATCTTCATCATATTTGATGCAAATGCTAATGCACATACAAAATGGTTTTCAGATATGAATCAGATCCCGGTCTCTCCGTATTGACGACGGAAAAATGGTCAAAAACTTTGCTAGTCGGTGATTTAACTATCAAAGAAAAACATGTGTGCAAACAACGATATTATTTCCAAATGGAAATTCTATCGACCAATCATCAATTGACATTTATTCATTTCCCCATTTCTCGTTTTCGTATATTCACCAAATCCTTATTTTCTAATTTTAGAAAATGTACGTTATTAACTTTGGAAAACGTTTCCATTTCTGATTCACGCATCACTTTCTTCCTACATATATCAGTCTCTAACTGTAAACTGGTAAGAGAACAACCCCCTACGTATTAACCCAGATCAATACCCAGACAGCTGTTCAATTTAACTAGTCTCCAGTCAGTTTCTAGTTCCTTTAATTCCATTTTAAATTCCTATTTCAAACCCTTTTTCCTTTATAAATATTTTATTAGAAAAATATTTACTTTAATCTAATTTTCACATAGAATGTGAAAAATATTTCTTTATAAAGTCAAAACAGATTGATTTCATATTTGAAAACAATATCTCAAACCCAAATTCTATTTATATTTTTATTTGCAGAATTATTCATACAAATCTTATTTCATTTCCAACATTTAAATTTCATTTATAATTCCCTTTATATAATTCTATTTATTCTATATAAATCCTTTTATATAATTCTATTTATTCCTTTCTATATAAAACCTTTTATATAATTCTATTCATTTCTTTCTATATAAATCCTTTTATATAATTCTGTTCATTTCTTTATATATAAATCCTTTTATATATTTCTGTTCATTTCCCAAATATTTCCTTAATTATATTTTCTAATATTTGTTTTCCAAATATTACCCTTTAAAATATCCTATTTATTTCATATATAAATATTTCATTTTCAATGTTCACATTGAAATTTTCCTTTTTACAATCCAGTATTTCATATGGTATTTAAAATACCAAATAACATGACCAGTTTCATCATAATCAATCATAGATTTAATATCACATTATATATCACAATATATGAAAACAAACATTATTATAATATTGAGGAATCCAGTTGGATCCTTCCAACCTGTTTCCCTGCATCACAGATGTTAAAAAATATAAATAACATCGAATTAATTTCAATATGAAAAGTTTTGATAAACATAATCAATATTTGATTAATGATATATATATATATATATATATCGTTATCTATAATTTCAAACAATACATCAGCAATTCAACCAAACAATCAACACATCGAAATCAATCATCATTTATCAACACTAGATTATATTAAACAAAATATAAACTGTACAGAGTTAGAGAGATCTACTCACATTGGATAATCATCGTTAAATAACGATAACCATTGGTTGATTCTGACACACAATTTATTTTGCTGTAAATTGTAATGACCTCTAATTCACTCCCAGTCAGTTTCATTGCGTAGCCCCTATCCATACGATCCTAAGGATCTGAATTTCCAAAATTCTGATTTCGTATGAGAAAGATATAATAAACACAAGTTAATACATTTATTTAGATTTAATTTAAAACTTAAATTCATTTTCATTTGGCCTTTACCCAAATATTTCTGCCCATCTTTACCATCATTAGCCCACACCGCAACTTCCTTTCTCTCCCAAGAAAAATGTCGTGACCTCCAGATTTTGCTCCTCTCGCCATTTCACTGATTTCCATCCTCCAATCCCGCCCAAAAACAACACGATACCTCCTGAATCCAACACCATTCTTCCTCCCTACAAAATCTCCATCATCCTATACCTTCATCATATAATCCGCACTCCTCATTTTCAGCGTGTCAATACCCAGCTCCATACAGGTACAGGAATTGTCGCGACACATTTTTCTTATTCGAATCCTCCCAAAAATCCCATACAAGCTCCAATCCACCTTCTAAATCCAAGATGATATCGAATCGAACCAATACATCCTCGATTTGCCTAAAACTTCAACCTTAACATCACGCTAAACTTCCCGGCCAACAAAAAGTGACATCGAGTCCAATAAGAATTATATTAGCAGAAAGACCTTGCTAAGAGGAGACCACTAGACTTTGTTTCAGCATTTCAGGAATTTTATTTGGGTTTATACGGATTTATGAGGATCGAATTGATTTCCTGGAAGGAAAATAAATCACGGCGGAATATTTGTTTGTCCAGAGAAATGTATTATGGTTAGATGAGTTAAGGTATATTTATAGGAAATTTTTAAATATTTTTATATTGATTATTTTATTTTATTTTAAGCAATCGCTTTGTGTATTTGTTGAATAAAAATTCGTATAATTACGTATGATGCCTAAAAATCAAGAAAACGGACATACACCTTCAGTTCGACATTACGGACCCAACGAAACTGGTTTCGTCAAATTCTGACTCTGTTTGATCACACAGCGTATTTTTAACCATCAAAATACTGACAGTTTTTCACATTAAAAATCGGTACGGCCACATACTGACTCCAAAAATCACGAAACTTGAAATCTAATAATTATTTAATATTACGGATCCAAAAAAATTAGTTTAGTCGAAAACAAAGGTCGTTTGCAAAACTGGCTATTTTCAAAGCTCTAAATAACCCATTTAAATATATATATATAAAAATAATTAAATTAAATATTTAAAAATAAATATTATCGTATATATTCGCATAGAATGCCATATAGCACCAAAATATTCCTATATGAATTCCTAACTTGATATTTCAAATCCCGATTAAATCGATATTCGATTTATAGGGAAATTCCTTTTATATATCGTTATAAATTATATATGAATTCCATAGCAACTATTTGGAAATTTCATTTGAACATAAATCAAAATCTACATGACGAAATCCCGATTTTTTTCTTCCATTAGAAAAATATACTTCACCGGCTCCAAACGTTTCTTGTTTCACACAAATCCAGCTTAAAACGGATTCTGTATATTTGTTTAAAGTTCGAATCGCAAATTATGAACTGCCGCGCCATTTCGAGCTCGATTATAATTATAATATAATTATATGTTCAAACTTCGTTTAAATAATTATTTGTTAATATAATTCAACTCTATACTGAATTATATATTATAAACTGTCCAGTTCACATTATATTGTCAATTCACTATTTTCGACTATTTCAGAATTAAATATATTATTCGATTATTAATATTAATTAAATATTCATTATTATTTAATTAAATAACCATTTAAATTCCTAAATCACTATTTAAATAATTAAATAAATTAATTATTACACCATAAAAACAAGGGACATTACAGAAATGTTGTGGTCGGTCGCGCATGGGTTTCGGTCGCACCTATGACAGCATTTGTGAAATGCTGTGGTCGGTCGCGCATGGGTTTCGGTAGCAGCTATGACAACATTTGTGAAATGATGTGGTTGGTCGCACATGGGTTTCGGTCGCACCTACGACAACATTTGTGAAATTCTATGGTCGGTCGCGCATGGGTTTCAGTCGCACCTATGATAGCGTTTATGAAATGCTGTTAAAAACTGTGGTCGAGCATGACCAAAGATAGGTCACGTATGAGTTTCTTTGGTCGCACCTGAGTAACGATAGCACTTCTATAACCCTGTAAAAAGTCAAAAACACTATGAAAGCCAGTTTTGTTTAGCTCTTCACACCAGAAGGATGCAGAATTGAACGAAGGGGATATAACAGCATTTTAGAAACGCTGTAAAAGGCTGTTTTGACATTTTGGCCAATTTTTCATAGCAAAAAGGATGGAGATGCTATAAAATGTAGTATCGACCAAACGAAGATTGTTTTTGAGTCGACAATGGTTCTAGCTTCGACACGAGTTCAAGTAGGAAGGTTCGAAGTGTTGAAATGTATTTGTTGATTGGTGAAAAGTAACGAATAGGAAGACAACTCAAAAGTGTTGGGTTATGGATAATGGTTACTCGAGTGGGACTTGAGTTTATGAAAGTCATTGCTGATGACGACTACAGATGTGAAGGTCAAGAGATTATCGTTATCGTAAGTTCTAGCAGACTCAAAGCAGGGGTACTTTGGGTAGTCATGCAGGGCCTCGTACCTTGGGAAGTCGTGAAGGGCCTAGTTGTCGAGATTTGAGAAGACAAACATTCGAGTCATGATGTCTTATGGAGTTGTTGCTAGAACTGGGGCTACCATTAGCCCTTGACATATAGCAGTCATGATGGGTCGTCATACGATTAACGATGGTTTCAAAGCAAGATTGGCGGTGATAGCCAGAGTCTATCATGGATGTTTGAATGTGTGGATGTTTTGTTATACCATTTCACATTGGTTATCCAACGTCGAGGGAGATATTTCTTGAGTGCTTGACTGATATTTGTTTAGGCCTCTGGGGAGAGTAGCTGAGGGATGTTAAACTCAATTAGGATTGTCTACGTGAGACCTAAATAATCTAGATGCTATGAATGTTATTAATGGTTGTTTTGATTTTCATGGGTGAATTTTTGTTACCTTGGTTATGATGGGTTGTAAAGGCTATCACTATCTGACGTGGGGAAGACGTGTGTAAGTTCTTCTCTGGTGTTGGTTAGTGGTTGGTAAATCTACCCATTCTTATATACTTTATTGATGAAGTTGTTAGTTGTTTTATCGTTCACTAAGACTGTTGTTTGACTTAAGGTTTTATGTTTCCCTCTTATTACCTTGGGTTGTTCATCCATTTTTGGGTGGGGAGACTAGGTGGCAAGTGACAGGTGATTGCTTAGTGAGGACGATGTAGTTGTTCAGAGGCGAGCAGGAGGCGGGCGTATTATCTTACTTGCTATCTAGTAATTGGATTTCCGCTGTTTGTTATTCTCTGAGTGTTGTAGTGAGGTAACTTGTATAAATACTATTGTTGTAACTCAAGTCTAGTGTTTGCTGCTTCACTATTATTACCTGTAGTATATGTTCTGTTATATTTTATCCTTGCACTGTGAGTTATATGACAGGATGTTTGAATGTCTGGATGTTTTGTTATACCATCTCACGTTGATTATCCAAAGTTGAGGGAGATGTCTCTTGAGTGCTTGACTGATATTGGTTTAGGCTTATGGGGAGAGTACTTGAGGGATGTTAAACTCGATTAGGATTGTCTACGTGAGACGTAAGTAATCTGGATGCTATGAATGTTATTAATGGTTGTTTTGATTTTCATGGGTGAATTGTTGTTACATTGGTTATGATGGATTGTAAAGGTTGTCACTGTCGGACGTGGGGAAGACGGGTGTAAGTTCTTCCCTGGTGTTGGGTAGTGGTTGGTAAATCTACCCATTCTCATATACTTTATTGATGAAGTTGTTAGCGGTTTTATCGCTCACTAAGACTGTTGTCTGACTCAAGGTTTTATGTTTCCCTCTTATTACCTTGGGCCGTTCATCCATTTTTGGGTGGGTAGACCAGGTGGAAGGTGATAGGAGATTTCTTAGTGAGGACGATGTAGCTGTCCGGAGGCGAGCAGGAGGCTGGCGTATTATCTTACTTACTATCTAGTATTTGGATTTCTGCTGTTTGTTATTCTCTGAGTGTTGTAGTGAGGCAAATTGTATAAATATTATTGTTGTAACTCAAGTATAGTGTTTGCTGCTTCACTGTTATTGCTAGTTGTATATGTTCTATTACATTTTACCCTTGAGCCGTGAGTTATACGACAGGTTTCGATGGTACTTACCTACCTTGATGATCGTCCATAGCTGCTTGGCACACCTTTCAGCGTAGTATACCTCTTGTTTAGTGCGGGGGCTATGGGCGGTCATTACATTTGGCATCAAAGCTCTGTTTAACGATTTTAGCCAAAGTTCTAAGACATAATCACGTATGAGGGATGTACTTGTAGATTTTAGTTGTATGTATACTATATGATACTATATAGTGTAGTAGTGTTTGTACTTCTTTAGCAGCTTATCTTGTAAGTGGCTAATCATTCTAATCCGCAAATTTAGAATGATTCAACGATATACAAGACATACTGCTAGGGGAGAGGCTGTGCAAGGAGGGGCTAATTAATGGCAGGGCACCTAACTACCCGGCCATGTTTGAAGCTATGATGGAAGCATACCTAAGAAGGACCCCGCTCCAGTGGTGGCTACGGTTGATGCTGGAGTCCAAATGCCTAGAGCTGTAGAATTTGCAAAGTTATGCAAAGACTTTACCTCATTTGGAGGGAAACAGTTCAAGGGCACTGAATCAGTTAAAGAGGTTCAAAGGTGGTTGGTTACTTGTGTTTGAATTTTCAAGGACTTGGGTATTGATGATGTAACAAAGAGGAAGCTTACATCAGGGCAGTTAGAGAGCAGAGCAATGGACCGGTGGAACTCTGTCACATTCGAGACTCCAGATGAAGAAATCTCATGGGAGCAGTTCCAAGCTAAGTTTGAAGAGAAGTTCATCTCCACCATGCAAAAGTCAATTCTGTTTAAGAGATTCATGGAGTTTAAACTGAATAGTCGACCATTTCTAGACTATATTTTTGACTTCGAGGCATTGTCGAAGTATGCTCATTCATAAGAAGATACTCCTTATCAAAAGAACGAGAAGTTTGTCTTGGGGTTGGATGAATATCTTGGGAATTAGCTTGTGGATCACCTCGATGATAGCTTTGAGAAGGTCATCGAGAAGGCTTTGAGGCATGAAAGTCTGTTTCCTAAGAAGATGCCTTTTGTTGCACCTAAGGGAGAACAGAAGCCAGGGCAGGGTGGTAATAATAAGAAAAGGAAGCAACAACAATAGAAAGGGAAGAATGACCAGAAGAAGCCTAAGAGTGAGTCTGTTTGCTTCAATTGCCAACAGAAAGGCCATTTTGCTAATGAGTGCAAGAATCCGAAGGTTGAGAGGAAGTGTCACAATTGCGGCAAGACTGGACATCTCAAGAAGGACTATACGGAGCCAGCTAAAGGGAAGCAGATTGTGAAGGCATATGCTTTGGAAGTCGTGCCAACTTCCTCAAGAGCTCCTACTGTAGAGGAAAAAGGAAAGGGTATCGTGGTGCATGGTTCTCTTTCTGTTAGTGGTGTTTCGGTTCGTGTGCTTTTTGATACTGGGACATCGCGTTCATTCATTTGCAATGAGCTTGTTTGTCGCTTGCCTTTGGAGCCTGAGATTTGTAATAGACCATTGATCGTGACTAATATAATTGGGGGTTCGTCCAGTTTGTGCATGTTGTGTCGTGGTCTAGTGTTGTCGAGTCATGGTTTCTCTTTTGTGTGTGATTACTTTGTTCTTAAATTTGCTAGGTTTGGGATCATCTTAGGCATGGATTGGCTTAAGGGGTATGCGGTAAGGGTGCATGTTGTGTCGTTGTCTAGTGTTGTCGAGTCATGGTTGCTCTTTTTTGTGTGATTACTTTGTTCTTAATTTCGCTGGGTTTGGGATCATATTGGGCATGGATTGGCTCAAGGGGTATGCGAGAAGCTAGAGGTGAGTGTCGGGATGTGAAAGGGCGAAAGGTGTTGATTAGATGTAAGAACGAAGACCGGGTCTTCGTGTGTTATTTATATTCGCTTGGGATTCCACAAGAAGACCTGTCATCAGTGCTGATCGCTAATGATTATGTAGATATCTTTGATGAGGTCAAAGGGATACCGCCGCATCATGAGATTGAGTTTAGGATCGATTTGGTTGAGGGTGCTAGACCAATCGTTATGCCTCTTAGGCGGATCGCGCCTAAGGAATAGCGAGAGTTGCAGGTGCAAGTTCGAGATCTTTTGGGAAAAGGATTCATTTGGAGAAGTATTTTTGAATGGGTTGCACCGGTTGTGTTTGCAACCAAGGAAGATGGCTCGTTAAGATTGTGTGTGGACCATTATGAGCTGAACAGGGTGACTAAGAAGAATAAGTATATGTTGCCAAGGATTGATGACGTGTTTGATCAGCTTCACGAAGCCAAAGTGTTTTCTCAGATGGATTTGGCAACGGGGTTTCACCGGTCGAGGGTGGCTAAGGATAGTGTGCCAAAGACTGCTTTTAGGACACTATCCAGGTTTTTCGAATAGTTGGTAATGCTATTCGGGTTGACTAACGCACCAGCGTATTTTGTGAATCTTATGAATAGGGTATTCAGAGATCAGTTGAACAAGTTCGTGCTTGTGTTCGTGGATGATATTCTGGTTTATTCTCGGAATGAGGAAGAACACAAGATGCACTTGAGGATTAAGTTAGAGATATTGCGAATCATTAGTTAAGAGCAAATTTTCAAAGTGTCACTTCAGGAAGAGTGAAGTGAGGTTCTTAGGCCATGTTGTTTCTGGAAATGGAATAGCGGTTGACCCCGCTAAAGTGGCATCAATCTAGGACTGGGATAGACCTAAGAATGCAACAGATGCGAGAAGTTTCCTAGGGTTGGCTGGTTATTACCGATGGTTTATCAAGAATTTCATGAAGATAGTTGCACCATTGACAAGATTGACGAAGAAGAACCAAGTGTTCGCATGGGATGCGAAGTGTAAACAAGCGTTTGGAATCCTGAAGGAGAGATTGACGAGTGCTCCTGTGTTGACCATTCCAAGTGGGAATGAAGAGATGGTGGTGTACATTGATGCATGTGGTACTGGACTTGGGGCAGTGCTAATGCAGAAAGACAAAGTTGTGGCTTATGCGAGTCGACAACTAAAGCCGCATGAGAAAAACTATCTAAATCATGATCTAGAGTTGGCAGCGATTGTATTTGCTTTGAAGATGTGGAGACATTACCTGTTGGGAGTTCGATTCATGTTGTTTACGGATCACAAGTCGTTAAAGTATCTTTTCTCCCAAAAGGATTTGAATCTTCGGCGGCAAAGATGGTTAGAGTTTCTAGCACCGTATGATTTTGGTATAGCCTATACTCCTGGAAAGGGTAATGCAGTTGTTGATGCGTTGAGTCGAAGTCATGTAAGTTTGGGTGCGATGTTTTCGGAATGGAAGAGCCTCGAGTATTTGGCAAGGTTTGATTTCAGGACAATATGCGAGTTGGAACCTGAAATGTGGCAAGCTTATCGATAAGACCTACTCTCATTGAAAGGATTGGCGAGAGCCAAAAGCAAAATGCAAAGCTTGTCGAGTTTACCCAGAAACTAGAACCAAAAGATAAAGAGTTCGAAGTCGATCGAGAAGGTTGGCTTCGGAAGCAAGGGCGATTAGTTGTTCCCAATATAGATGGAATGAGGGATGAGGATATGAGAGAATGTCATCACTCGAAGTTGACGATTCATCCCGATGGTAATAAGATGTATCGGGACATGAAGCAAGTCTACTACTAGGAAGGGATGAAGCGAGATATTAGAAAGTTCATTTCCAAGTGTATGAACTGTCAGTTGGTGAAAGATGAATAGAAGAAGCCGAGTGGTTTTCTTCAGCTATTGAAAGTTCCTATGTGGAAGTGGAGAGGATATCGATCGATTTCACTGATGGACTACCTAGGACCAGGGCAGGAAATAAAGGGATTTGGGTCATCAAGGATCGCTTGACCAAAATTGCAAGGTTCATTGCTGTCAAATTGATTAGGATAGCATCGAAGTTGGCTGAACTTTATGTGAAATGGATAGTTTGATTCCATGGTGTACCAAAGAGTATAGTGAGTGATCGAAATCCATTGTTTAGAGTGGATTTTAGAGGAGTTTGCAAGAAGTTTTGGGAACCGAATTGTGTTTGAGCACGGCTTATCATCCCCAAACGGATGGTCAAACCGAGAGGGTTAACCGGGTTTTGGAAGATGTCCTGAGGGCTTGTGTGTTAGACTTCGGTGGATCATGGGAAGACCATTTACATCTAGTTGAGTTTGCATATAATAATAGCTACTAGTCTAGCATTGGGATGGCACCATACGAGGCATTGTATGGAAGGTCGTGTAATTCTCCGGCATGTTGGTTTGAGACTGAAGATAAGTTGATACTTGGGCCAGAGATGATTAGAGAAACCTCGGATTGTATCGAGATCGTTCGGCAACGAATGAAGGCAGCCCAAGATTGTCAGAAGAGTTATGCCGATAAGCGTCAAAAAGATTTGAAGTTCGACGTAGGGATATGGTTTTTATGAAGATTTCACCATTAAAGCATGTGGTTCGATTCAGGAGTAAAGGAAAATTGGCTCCTAGGTTTGTTGGACCATTTCCGATAGTCCAGCAAATTGGAAAGCTCGCATATAGACTGTAGTTACCTGAGAAAATGTCTAGTTTGCATAATGTGTTTCATGTGTCGTTTCTACCAAAATATGTGCATGACTCGAATGTGGTGGTATATCCAGAGCAGTATGAAGACTTAGAAGTAGAAACTGTAGTTGTGAAAGCTCGTAAGCTGCTTCGTGTTGTGGGAAATGACACGAAACAACTTAGGAGGAAGACAGTTAAGCTAGTTAAGGTACAGTGGAGTGAAGATGGCGACGATTGTATGTAGGAGACGGAAGAGAGCATGAAGGCGACTCATACATAACTCTTCATCGGTAGGACCCTTTGATATTGTAACATCATTATATCATTGTATCTTGTTGTCTTTTGATAGAATTTTGTATGCCAGGATAAGGCTATGGATGCATGGCTTGATGGTTGCTCGTTTGGATGATAGAATTTGCTTCTCATGGACGATAGACATGCGGAATTATTATGGTTGTTTCTGTTTGTTTGGAATTTCGGGCGTGGAATCTATAAAAGGGGGAGAATGTAACAGCCTGCATTTTATGTATCGGAAGATCGAATTTTTTTAATTTTATTCCTTGAGGGTTGGATCATTCTTCATCTTTTAATATGTTGCTTATGGGGATGTGAGACATGTCCATAATTTTTACCGATTTTGTTTGTGACCATTTTGCCCCTATTAGTCTTATGCAGGGTATAATATTTGACTCAGGTCGAATCAGAGGGTGAGATCTATGTCATTGGAAAGGAATTGATGATTGTCTTTCCGTAGAGTGGTTACATTAAAGATTTGGCTCAGCAATTTTGGAGGAATCACTATTTTAAGGTTTTTCAGTTGGCTATTAAGAATTTTGAGCTACAATGAGCTGAATTGGGAAGGCCCATTAGTGGGTTGGTGGAAACCATAAATAGAAGGTGAGAGGTATGAGAAATAGTTTACTTCCCCGTTCTCTCATTAGGTGACCTTGAGCTCCTCCTTCGTATAACACCTTTCCACCATTAAAAATCAAAATCCAAGGAGGGAAATCATAGATCTACACCATTGGAGGATAGATCTACATTAATTGAAGCAAGAGTTCATCGGATCGAGGGGTTTGGTGGGAGGTGCTTGCTGTCCGGATTCTTATTTCACCAATTTTAGCTTATTTTGGAGAATCGGTCAGTGGCTTACATCTCTCACATGGATTCAATGAAGTGTATGAGTGATCGATCATGTTTTCCATCGCATTTGAGTATTTTTCCATAGATCTATGCCATATTAAGTACATTTTCATATGAATCACCCTACAATATCATTTAATAAGTTTAAATTGGTGATTTCATGTTGTTCCATATGATTATGCAAGTTAGATCTATAGTTTTGTTCATACGATCATTCATTATGGTTGTTGAGTGATTTGCATGATTTGGTGAAAACTTTTATTTTCATGTTGTTTGTGGATTCATACTGTGTTTTTGCTCATACTTGATGGATTGGACAAGTTGATTTCATCGAATCTATCATTTGGCGAAGTTTTGGTGAAAATTGGAGTTGTTTTTTGGAAGTGCAGGTTTTGGGTCGTACATGTGGGATCGCTCGCTCATGTGTGTTTTCTTAGAGAATAAGACACGGATAGGGTTTTGGTCGCACCTACAACAGCATTTGTGAAATGTTGTGGTCAGCCGCACATGGGTTTCGGTCGCACCTACGACAACATTTGTGAAATGTTTTGGTCGGTCGCGCATGGATTTCAGCCGCACCTATGACAACATTTATGAAATGCTGTTAAAAGATGTGGTCGAGCATGACCAAAGATAGGTCGCATATGAGTTTCTTTGGTCGCACCTGAGTTACAACAGCACTTCTGTAACACTGTAAAAAGGCAAAAACACTATGAAAGCCAGTTTTGTTTAGCTCTTCACACTAGATGGATGCAGAATTGAATCAGGGGATATACAACATTTCAGAAATGCTCTAAAAGGCTGTTTTGACATTCTAGCCAGTTTTTCATAGCAAAAAGGCTGGAGATGCTATAAAATACAGTATCGACCGAACGAAGCTTGTTTTTGAGTCGACAATGGTTCTAGCTTCGACACGAGCTCAAGTAGGAAGGTTCGAAGTGTTGAAATGTGTTCGTTGATCGGTGAAAAGCAACGAATAGGAAGACAACTCAAAAGTATTGGGTTATGGATAATGGTTGCTCCAGTGAGACTTGAGTTTATGATAGTCGCTGGTGATGACAACTAGAGATGTAAAGGCCAAGTGATTATCATTATCGTAAGTTCTAGCAGACTCAAAGCAGGGGTACTTTGGGCAGTCATGAAGGGCCTCGTACCTTTCGCAATCATGAAGGGCCTAGTTGTCAAGATTTAAGATGAAAAACATAGTAGTCATGATGGCGTATGGAGTTGTTGCTAGAACTAGGGTTACCATTAGCCCATGGCATATGGCAGTCATGATGGGCCATCATACGATTAACAATGGTTTCAAAGAAGGATTGGCGGTGATGGCTAGAGTCTGTCATGGATGTTTGAATGTCTGGATGTTTTGTTATACCATCTCACGTTGATTATCCAAAGTTGAGGGAGATGTCTCTTGAGTGCTTGACTGATATTGGTTTAGGCTTATGGGGAGAGTACTTAAGGGATGTTACACTCGATTAGGATTGTCTACGTGAGACCTAAGTAATCTGGATGCTATGAATGTTATTAATGGTTGTTTTGATTTTCATGGGTGAATTGTTGTTACCTTGGTTATGATGGATTGTAAAGGTTGTCACTGTCGGACGTGGGGAAGATGGGTGTAAGTTCTTCTCTAGTGTTGGGTAGTGGTTGGTAAATCTACCCATTCTCATATACTTTATTGATGAAGTTGTTAGTTGTTTTATCGCTCACAAAGACTGTTGTCTGACTCATGGTTTTATGTTTCCCTCTTATTACCTTGGGCTGTTCATTCATTTTTGGGTGGGCAGACCAGGTGGAAGGTGATAGGAGATTGCTTAGTGAGGACGATGTAGCTGTCCGGAGGCGAGCAGGAGGCTGGCGTATTATCTTACTTACTATCTAGTATTTGGATTTCTGCTATTTGTTATTCTCTGAGTGTTGTAGTGAGGCAACTTGTATAAATATTGCTGTTGTAAATAAAGTATAGTGTTTGCTGCTTCACTATTATTGCTAGTTGTATATGTTCTATTACATTTTACCCTTGAGCCGTGAGTTATACGACAGGTTTCGATGGTACTTACCTACCTTGATGATCGTCCATAGCTGCCTGGCACACCTTTCAGTGCAGTATTCCTCTTGTTTAGGGCGGGGGTTGTTGGCGGTCGTCACATAAATACTATCATAACATGCACTAGTTTGGGGTAATCCATCTATAAAGTCCATAAATACATGTTCCCATTTCCATTTTGGGACTTCTAATGGTTGAAGCAACTCATTCGGTTTCTTCGGCTCAGCTTTCACTAACTTATAGTTCACACGCTTCGAGTTAAACTTACCTACATTACTGTTCATATCTTCCCAGTTGTAAGTTGTTTTCATGTCCCGATACATCTTGTTACCACAAGCATGGATAGTCAATCTACAATTATAACATTCCCTTAAAACTTCCTCTCGAAGACCATTGATGTTTGAAACATACAATCGTCCATCCTTACGAAGCCAATCTTTTCGATCGACCTCGAATTACTTCAAATCCTCTAAATTGACTCTCGTCCCCATCTAGCCTAAAATATCTGCTATCTTAGTATCTCGCTTTTGTCTAGCTCTGATCCTTGCGATGAGAGTTGGTTTGATTGATAAACTTGTTAACATTTCAAGCTCTAACTCCCAAAGAAGCCTGAAATCAAATCGAGCTAAATACTCTAGCTGTTTCCATTTCAGAAACATAGCTCCTAGTCCAATATGAATCCGACTTAACGCATCCGTCACAGCGTTACTTTTTCTTGGAGTATAGGAAACACTAAAGTCATACGAGGTCAGAAACTCTAACCATCTCTGATATCGGAGATTAACATCCTTTTGTGAGAAAAGGTACTTCAATGACTTATGATCTGTGAACAACTAGAACTTTTCTCCTAACAAATAGTGCCTCCAAATCTTCAAAGCAAAGGCGATTTTAATCAACTCAAAATTAGTAGTAGGGTAATTCCCTTCATGAGGCTTCGGTTGTCGACTAGCATAAGCGACAACTTTTCATCTCTGCATCAATACAACACCAAAACCTATACCACAAGCATCCACATACATAGTCGTCTCTTCAATCCCACTAGGAATAACTAATACTGGTGTGCTCGTCAATCTCTCTTTCAATACCATAAAAGAATGCTCACACTGCGCATCACAATGAAAAGCCTATTCTTCTTCGTTAAATGAGTCAATGGTGCAACTACCTTGGAGAAATCCTTGATGAATTGCCTATAATGTCCAGCCAGACCAAGGAAACTCCAAGTATCCATAACGTTCTTAGGACGTTTCCAATCCTATATCACTACTATATTTGCAGGATCGTTACTCCCTATCCGGATACTACATGACCTAAGAGTCTCACTTCTTCCTTTCATAAGTGACACTTGGGAAATTTGGCCTTCAGCATGTGTCTTCTCAACACATCAAGCATAATCCTCAAATGAGTCTTGTGTCCTCTTCTGTCCTAGAGTAGGTAAAAATATTATCCACGAACACGAATGCAAATTTGTGATCTCTGAATACTTCATTCATAAGATCCACAAATATGCCGGCGTATTAGTCAATCCAAATGGCATAACTAACCACTTGAAGAAATCAGACGGTGTCCTAAAAGCGGTCTTCGACTCACTATCATCTACCACTCCCAACTAGTGAAATCCTATAGCCAAATCCATCTGGGAAAACATCTTCGCCTCGTGCAGTTGGTCGAACAAGTCATTATCCTTGGCAATGGATACTTGTTCTTCTTGGTCACTTTATTTAGCTCATGATAATCCACGCATAATTTCAACGAGCCATTAGCCTTAGTCGCGAACACAATAAGTGCACTCCATTCGGATACGCTCCTGCGAATGAATCCTTTCCTCAATAGGTCTCTAACCTGCACCTCTAGCTCCCTCTGCTCACTCAACGCCATCCATCTCAATGGCATAACAATAGGTCTGGCTCCATCTACCAAGTCGATCCTAAAATCGATCTCATGATGTGGTGACAATCCAAAAACTTCCTTGTAGACATCTGGATACACACAAACAATAAGCATAAACGACAACCCTTCCTGTGGAATCCCTAGCTATATGAATAACTAACCATTACACCATCCCCCGATAAACAGTCAATCACAATCCCTTGCTCCTCCATTGTGGGGTTTGTCACCTTAAGCCTCTTGCAATTCATAATAGTTGCATACTTCCTAAGCTAGTCCATACCTAAAATAATCCCATACCCCGCAAAGTTCTAGATAAAACAATCACAAATAAAGGAAAATCCATGATTCGATAAAATAATAACATGACAAATCATGCAAAGACTAGTAAAAGCCCCTACTAGGATCGTCACAACACGGACAGGTCTACTAGCTCAAGTTGCAAATACAATCTACATGCTAAATCGTTACTTATAAAAGAATGTGTAGCTCCAGTATTAAATAAAACACTAACAGAAACATGGGCTGGCAATAAGAACCTAAAAATCGACTCGACCCTACCCGAAAAGACCCAGACCCTAACCGAACCCGATGGGTCTTGGTTCGGGTCTAGGTGATGAAGAATACAATAAAGACTCGATAAAACCCATCCTAAATTGACTCGACCAAAAAGACCAGACCAAAAAGTATTGAAATATATGTATTTTTAGTGTTACTACTCAACAAATCCCGACCCGTCCCGAACCGAAGCTAGGGTCGGGTCCAGATTTTGAAAATGTAAGGTTTAGACCTGACAAAACCCGACTAGTCTAGACCCGAGACCTGACGGGTCAGGTCCGGGTCTATTGGGTCAGGTCTAATTACCACCCCTAACTAAAACGTATCTGATAGAAAGCATACCTTGCATCACGATGCTCTTTTACTTATCCTCAGCAGTCGATGCACTAGGAGTAGTAGGAACTGCATCCAAAGCATAAGCCTTCACAACTTGATTATCTTTCACCGACTTAGCACAATCTTTCTTCAGGTGATCTACCTTGTCACAGTTGAAGCACTTGATCTCCCCCATCTTAGCTGGACACCTACTAGTATAGTGCCATTTCTTATGGTAAGTGAAGTAGACAACCTGAATCACGTCCTTTTTTATGAGGTCCTCCCTTGCCTTGTTATTGCTTCCTCTTTCCACCCTATTTCTTCTTATTACCTGCACTGCTCTGTTGTTGTTTTGGTTCCTCGAAAACATCACAAGCAACAACTTTCTTAGGGGACATACCTCATACCTGAGGGCTCTCTCAATCAACCTCTAGAAATAGTTCCTCGGTATAGTCTATAAGCATCTCCCCAGTTACACATCCAACCCCAAAATGAACTTCTCATTTTTTTGATAAGGGATCTCGATAAAAGAGCGTCCACACTTGGAGAGAGCTTCGAACTCAGCAACATACTCAGGAACTATCTCATTGCTTTATTTAACTTAGCAAACTTCTTAAATAGGATAGACTATGAACTTATTCTAAAATCGAGTCTTTAAATCATTCTAAGTAATATGATCCTTTGGGATAATAAGAATAATAGAGTTCCATTTACTTATAGATTTACCCCGAAGCTGTCGAGAAGCGAGCTCCTGTTCGTAGAATCATCAATATCAAGTCTTCGAAAATACGAGTACAAGTGTCCAATCACTCTTGGACCTCGATAACAGACTCAGACCCACTGAATAGTTTTCCTCCCAAAGTAGAAAACCCTTGCATACCATGGAAAAATTCACTCGTAGTACCGACATAGGAACACTACCCCCATATACAACTACTCCAGGGGAAGCTCGGGCTCTTCTCGTGGCTGAAGTCATTATGGCAATGAACATAGCTTGGTAGTCGGGAGTTCCCATCCCTGATCCACCTTCACCAATTATCCCTAGTGCAGGATTGTTCCTAGCTGCATTTCTATTGGCTTGACTCATCTTGAATCTACAACAAGAATAGTCAATCCAAATTTGAGAAATGCAGCAATAGTGCTCAAATGCGGACTACTATATATCATACCATATATGGTGCAATTTCAGTAATTTGCGAATATGTCTCTCTTACACTTGTACGTCTTAGTTCTTTGGTTAAATCATATAGCCAAAGCTCCGATATCAAATGTGACGACCACCCCCTTAGCACTTGCATGTAAATAGGTAAAAATAGTGCGTTGTAGCATGCTAAGCTAATATGGACCAAAAATTAAGAGTAACAATCAAAATTATAGTTGTTGTATATCTAAAAGCGCATGGATAATATATAATAACAAATATAGATAGTAGTGTAGTGATAAATGACAGAACAAAAAGCAGTTGATATATCAACAAAACAATAGAGTCATGTACGTGAAATCCATAATACCTGAATACATGTCATTCCTCACTACAACCCTCAGAGTATGCTCATATGGAAAGTTATATATACCAGTAACTATATGATATAGCTCCTTCAAGCTCATCCCCGGCCTAGCACTTCGTATAACCTGACCTGCTATCTAGTCTACTCATCAGTATCATTATAAGTACCCAATATGATAATAAGGAAACATAAAACCTTGGACCAGACAACATTCTGGTGTAAGAGACAAGATCTATCAAAAGCTCTATTGCACGATATGTAGATAGACAGATTAAGTTTCATAACTGACATGTCCCTGCAACAAAAGAGTCAGTACATAATAACACTATAATATATGATACTAAAAAAAAGTAATGCTACACAAATCAATAACAGAAGAAGTGAGCTCACTACAAGAAAAATCACTTTTAACAGCGTTTGAAAAACGTTGTAATATGATACAACAGCGTTAATTCGAATGTTGTATAACAACATGCGGTCATAAGCCCCTAATTTTCAATAGTAGAAAATAAACGCGCTAAAAATTGAGTTTCATGGCATTTAACTGTGTTATTAATACTTTATGCATAGTTTTTTCTGAGCTGTTAATACTTTATGCACAATGTTATAATGAGCTGTTAATAGTTTTCAAGTGTGTGATGCTTCCATTTTCAACAGCAGGTTATAAATGTTGTTACTAATATTTCACAGCATTTTTATTACGCTGTTATAGTGAATATACTTTGTCTTTTCATACAACTAATAGCGTTATATAAATGATGTCATTAGTTCCTGATATCTTTAATCCACTACTATCATGTTCCATTGCAATATTTATATCAATAATCTACACGCATTTCATCCTATTTCAACTAAACAATATACATAACATCGTATCAAATTAGAAACTAACATATGAAAATATAATTATTAATAATTTTCATAAAGTAATATGAATACAATAACCGTAGACAGAATTTACATAAATTCATAAACAAACGCCATACAACATTGGACAAACTTATGAAAACAAACCTATTTACGATGCATGTTAAAACAAACATATTTATCCCTTCAACCTATTCACGATGTTTGTTAAAACCTGCTCTTTATCCTTCTACTACTGACTTAGAGGAAAAGATTACAAGTTGTTGCGACAGAAAGCTTCAAGCTTCAAGTCCCATTCAGTTTGAAAGTCCAGGTGTTGATGCAAGGGCCATTACCTTGTGTGTGGAAGACCAAGATTACATGGGTCAAATAAAAAAAGCTTCAAGAATATCACGATACGGTGGAAAGCATTGTTAAGCCTAGATGTTCACAAGAAATTCTGAAATCTTCTCTAAGCTCTATGGCTTTAGTTACTGAAGTAATTTTTTGTCTGCACAATCGCTCAATGGTCAGCCTTCACTTTAATTATCCATTTGTGTACCTGAACGGTTAGCAAGTTTCATAATTTACGTTGCATCCTACATTTTTGCAAATGGCGAGTCATTGAGTGATTATTATTATTTATTAAAATACATACATGGAATAACAATGTATAAGGTATGCCTGTGTTCATGTGTAGAACTTGGTCTAGGCAATAAACTCCCTTGGTAATTCTTTAAATAGAAGTGTATATGTTGGTTCGTAGTTTTCTAAATTTTAATACGAAAAACATAATAATAGATAATGTTACATACAGTTATCATAATAATAATAATAACTGAAATGAAAGATATGTCCCGATGCAAGTACCAAGCCCAACCATGTCCAAATATATCCCAAAAATGGGTCTGAAAAAAAAAGGTTTCATGATTCATTTTTACTAAATTAAGTAATGCATTTAAACATATACTTAGTTTTGTTAAACTCATGACCTTGTTGTTATATACTTAGTTAATTTTATAAAAATCAAGTAACATAGTTAAACTTTCACAAAACTTAATTAATATTAACAAAATTATTTAATATTTATAAATCTTAATTAACCTATTATTATTATTATAAATCGTAGTTAATAATTATTATTATAGAATATATGGTTATATTTTATATTTTTATATACTTTAGTCAAATTTTATAGACTAAACTTCTTATTTTTTATAAAATTAACTAACTTATTTAAGATTTTATAATATTTAGTTAATTTTCACAAAACTTAATTAATTATAACAAACTATATAATACTTATAAATCTTAGTCAGCTTAATATTATTATAAATCTTCGTTAATTATTATTATTATAGAATATATGGTTATATTTTATATTTTTATATAGTTTAGTCAAATTTTATAGACTAAACTTCTTAATTTTTAATAAAACTAGTTAACTTATTTAAAATTTTATTATATTTAGTTAATTTTTATAAACTAATTTAATATTTATAAACTTCAGTTAATTTATTATTATTATTATTAATCTTAGTATTATTATTATACAAGTTTTAGTTATATTTTATATTTTTATATACTTAGTAGTTAATTTTTATAAACTAAACTGTTAATTTTGTAAAACTTAGTTTAATCTTTATACTATTTAGCTAATTTTTATAAACATATCTAATATTTATAAGTATTAGTTAACTGATTTTGTATGCATATATATATATATATTCACTAGTATCCTTTATTTAACATAATTTTTTCTGCATGCACATGTTCCCATCTGACTATTTTACCTATTTTTACCCAATCTCAACTGCTATGAAGCCCCTTTATCTAAGGCAGCGGCTCAATTGACCATAGTTCCATGAGTCAAAGAAATACCTGAAGTTCCCAATACTCCATCTCGTTAGAAGGTTTATCAATATAGCAACCTCAGTAGCATTAGTGAAGCCATTGAGGCACATATGCACTAACAAACCCAATCAAGACACAAAGCCTATGTTCAAGCTTCAAATCTCCAGACTAAAATACTGCAAACATACCCAAAAAACCAAGCTCATCACCCCTCTGGTTCAACAAAAAGACATAGAGAGCATAAATAATAAGCAAGAAATATAATACTTAAGGGCACCTAGTGCGATTTCCACGAGGAAGTCAGCTAGTGTAGCGAGGACCACAGATGTAACAACCCTGAATTTTGGAGTAAATTTAAAATTTATTTTTAAAATTTTAATGAGTTTTTGATATTTAGAACAATTTATTTAAAATAATAATGATTAAAAATTGATTTAAATCGAAGTTATAATGAATAATTTAATTTTAGTTATAAAAAGAGTTAGAAATAAGTCAAACTTGAATTTGACTGACCGTAAAAGATGCAAAATTTAACGGATTTTAGTGAAACCAAAAATATTAGAATCTATTTAAAAATATCTTTCTAACGAATCAGAAAAATTGAAATTTCATAGCGGGAATCAAAAGTTATGCCCAAATTAAAATTTAGAAAGGTCGCTATGAAACTTACAAAGGTCAAAATGCTACTTTTTGCATACGACGGAATATGAACTCGAACCATTGAGTTCAGAATGATGTTTCTGCATTGAAAAACAGCAAACACTTATATATTCTGAGTTTCGAAAATTATTTGTTTAAAAATGTATTTTTAATATTAAATATATAGCCCTTAAAAATAGTCATTTTACAAACGACCTCTGTTTTCGATGAAACCACTTTTGTTGGATTCGGAATGTCAAATTATGGCTAAGTTTAATTTTTTATAATTTTTAGAATTAATTTGTGAGCGCAGTACAAGAAAATGTGTTTTGTTAATTTCAATTGAATTTAAGCGACTTAGAAAGAGGCCTTTTTACAAACGGGCTCAGAATTCAACGAAATTAATTTTTCTGGATTCGTAGCATCAAAATATAGTTAAAAACATTTTTCGGGAATTTTTAGAGTTATTTTTTAACTTCGGTAAACTTTGACGCACGTTTGAACTTTAATGCATGACTTAAATTTTAAATCTAAAAAACGGAGGCCAAGTTGACCATTTGGGCTAACGGAGCAGGTCCAGATGAGTCCAGAATGGGGGCTAACGGGTAAGAACGATAGTCGTTGGGCGGA
This sequence comes from Allium sativum, assembly GCA_030737875.1. Classification (NCBI taxonomy): domain Eukaryota; kingdom Viridiplantae; phylum Streptophyta; class Magnoliopsida; order Asparagales; family Amaryllidaceae; genus Allium; species Allium sativum. Next base: position 178,204,445 of record CM060920.1, on the reverse strand, counting down.
AATTGGATAAAGTTGCAAAACGGGCCTTTTAAGGGATTAAAACATTATTTAAATGCACACATATCAAGACAAACTCACGATCCTTCTTCCCAAATCACTCACGCACGCTGAACTCATCAGCCGCCTCCCCTTTCTCACCTTCTCTCCTTCTTTCTCCTAATCCGCACACAATTAGACCTAGCCATAGTTAAACTTTTTGAAGCTCTTGATCTCCTCTTCGATTCTAGACAAGTTTCAAACCTTCTCGTGCACCGGAGCTCCCGAATCACCTCTCCAAACCCGCTGCCTTTGAACCTCCGCGCCGCCTCGATTGCTGCGCTGCACCCCACCCCCTTCCAGCCGAATACCCACCTCTCCAAGCCCTCCATCCTCTAACAAACGACACCTAAAACCATTAACTACAGCTCAAGAAATTGTGATTCAAAGTTTTGAACAATTCAAGGTTATATAAATTTTAATTTTATTGATTTGCAACATTTGATTTCGTTGCTAACTTTAATTTTAATTATTAAAAACATGTGTTCGATCCAATTCGATACAGAAACCGACAAGTTTGACAATCTTGGAACAACGTGACATAACACAACGTCATAGATCTGTTGTGTACAAGCTTCTGACTTTCAATTCGTTTCTAGATCTGACGAATACAAAGGTGAGAATTCTATTTATTTTATTTATTTATTTAAATTAAAAATAACCAATTGTGATTGTGATTTTTCTCCTGATCCATTGTTAAATTCAAATTTATTTTCATACGTGATTTGATTTGGAATTTTCACTGTATAGGGATCTATTGATTGAATGATTGCTATGATAAACATAACATATTTGTTATTATAAAATGGTTGATGTTTGCGGTGAATAAAACTATTGAAACAAGAATACCAATCTTTGTTGAAAAAGAATAATCGTATTAAAATTGTCGCTCTAGTTAAAGTGCAATTGTTGAATCAAATATGTCATTTTTGGTATTATAAAATAGTTGTAAACAAATGTATCGTTGTTGTTATAATAAACTAGTTGTGAATAAATATGTCATTTTTGCTAAGAACAAATATATATATTTTTTGTTGATTTTGATTGTAATACTAAATATCTGCGCTGTGTGAACTTTAGATGGGTTGATTTACTGTGTTGATATTGTGGAGTATTTTTGTTGTTCTAGAATTGACATCATAAAAGTGTAAAACTTGTTATATTAAGATTTACAGATTAAAAATGTCAATTTGTTCTATCAATTTGTTGAATTAGATTATTGTAAGATAGAAAAATGTAATAACATTTTGCTTAGAAATGTTCATTTAAGTTAAAAATGACATTTTGGTTTGAAGTGATGATTTAGATTTAAAATATCGTTTTTTATTAGAAATGTTTACGTTAGTATAAAAAGATCATTTTTATTTAGAAATGCTAAATGAGAATAAAAGGACCATCTTTTGTTAGAAAACATAAAATGTCATCTTTTCGTTAGAGAATAAAATATCACGTTTGTTAGTAATGGAATATTAAGATAAAAATGTCACTTCCATTGGTAATGAAAAATTTGAATTAGAGTATCATTTTGTTAAGAAATGTTTTGTTAACACTGAAGTATTATTTTGTTAAGAAGTGTTTTGTTAGTATAAACTATCATTTTAATGATAAATTGGTCAATTATGTTAATATCAATTTGTCATTTATGATAAATTGGTCAATCATGTTAATATCAAATTTGTCATTTATGATAAATTGGTCAATTATGTTAATATCAAAATTTTCATTTATGATACAAATTGGTCAATTATGTTAATATCAATTTGTCATTTATGATATAAATATGTCAATTATGTTAATATCAAATTTGTCATTTATGATATAAATATGTCAATTATGTTAATATAAAAGTTGTCATTTATGGAAGTATAAAAAAAGTTGTCTTTATGTTAATAAAAAAAATCTGTCTTTATGTTAATATAAGAAAAGGTTGTCATTATGTTAATATAAAAATATGTCATGAGTATAAAAAGTTGGATTAATTTCATGTATTATAAATTTTCGTGTTAGTAACAAAAGTTGAATTAATTTCATGTATTATAAATTTACATGTTAGTGAACAAAAGTTGGATTAATCTTGAGAAAAATGGAAGTAAAGTTAGCGTCATTTAATCTTGAGAAAAATGGAAGTAAAGTTAGCGTCATTTAATCTTGAGAAAAATGGAAGTAAAGTTAGTGTCATTTAATCTTGAGAAAAATGGAAGTAAAGTTAGCGTCATCTAATTTTATGAAAAATGAAAATAAAAAGTAGAGTATTCATGAAAGGTGGAAGTAATTATATTTTAGTCCCGTTGTAAAATATAAGAAAATAAAATTATTTTTAGCATTTGTGTTGAATTTTGAAAATAGGTAGCATGCTAATTAATGTTAATTTATTATTATTTATGATAATTCAAATATGTTACACTGTCATATACAAGTTGCCTGACTTGTATATGTTGATTGGGCCGATATTTTCACACATCACCCAAGTGCACAAATAATATATTATTATTTGGATTTTGTTTGAATGTCATTTGAATGTTGTGTGAATGTTATCTGAATGTTATTGGAATGTTAATTTGGTGATAAAGGAATGTCTATCATTATTTCACAAATGCGTTGTATGAATCCATTAATTAATGATATTTGATTTGAGTCTCATTCCAATGCAGAATTTTCTAAACTTATCAAGAATGGCTAATGCAGTAATAAATAATTAATTAATATTGGAAGTTTGAATTTCAAAATTTTACATTTTGAAAATATTATTATAATATTATTTTAAATATTATAAGAATAAATGTAGCAATAAATGACTAATTAATATTTCAAGTTTGAATTTCAAAATTATACATTTTGAAAATATTATTTTAATATTTCAAGAATATGGAAAGTTACAATTTATATTAAGATACTTGAAATCAAGATATTTAGAAATAAAGGATATCTTAAAATTAAGATTCCTTAATGGAAAGGATAATTTCTAATAATATGTTTTGGGAAAATTAATTATAATTATGAATTATAATTGTGCTTGGACACGAGGTTAGGTTACATTTGTGGTGGAAGTCTGCCCGGACCCGACCGGCATATCCACCAGCCACGAATGTTGAACATAATGTGAGAGGACCAAGTGCACAAATACGAAACGGGCCATGACACGAGGTTAAGCCCAACAGATGGAATAAGTCTGCCCGGAACCGACCGACACATCCAGCATCCACAAGTCGTAGGCTTAATGTGAGAGGTCTAGCCCATTATAAAATACAAATGGATAAGAAAATGAGTTGGGCTATTTAATCCGTTTTAAAAAAATAGCAACGCATTTTAAAAACCCGAACGAGTTTATCGATTTATTTTATCCCTTTTATAATGAATATTAAAAGAGAAATTTCAAAATTAATATTTTGGAAAATAATATTATTATAAAAGGATAACCCATAGAATAATCAATTTTTAGATTAAAGTTGGAATCGTCCTGGAAACGAATTTATAAACGTTTTAAAATACGTAAAAATAAGGAAAATCTTTTTATTAAGATTTAGATGAGATTTCCATTATTAAATATAATTGAAACAAAAAGGAAACTAATTATGGGTTGTTTGTGAACAATGTTTTGAAGGACATTAGTTCTTGAAACTCAAATCAATAGTGAAATTTTGATTTGTTATTAATTAATCTTTTAATTAAGATTAAATGAAATTTTCTAAAAGAAGAGATGCCTAATATTATATATTAAATTGGGAATTAATGAAAACATGAAATGGGGTCTCTCGTGAACTATGTTTTAAATAACATCAGTTCTTAAACCCGGATTAAAGAAAGATTAATTCCAGAAAAGTGATTAGTCATTTAACAATGATTTTAGAAGACTAAAACTTAATAAAGTTTTAAATAAATCTTTAATTAGATTGAAGGTGAATAAAGGAAGATTAAAGAATAAGTTGAAAGATTTATCTTTGATAAAATTTATGGGTACCTTTCCCAAATAATGTGAATACTTTATTAAAAGGATATTCTGAATTGGAATGAGGCATTGATGTGGTTTGTGTATAACACCTAATTTTAAATCACGCGAGTTATTCGGAAAAACCGGGTTTAACCCATTCCAAATAATGATACGACGTTCGAAGAATTGAAGACGACGATTGAAGACCGACGATCTTCACATCGAATGGGTAACTAGTGTTGAGGCCCTTGATTGATTTGCTCCCAAGACGGGGCTAAGATGGTAGTTACCCGGACGTAGTGTTGATTTGTATGGATTTGGCTTTCGCTCAGACCCAGAGCATAGGCTTATAAATGGAATGTGTGTCTGACATTGTACTCCTTTATATTGTATTTATTGATTTTCTGCCGAATGTATGAATGATTGGTGGCGAAGAATTTATTCTCTAGCTAAACACCATTTCATATATTTCGGCAAAGGATTGGTAGTGTGATATGGAGTGACAGTGTGGCATACTAAGATGCAATGGTCAAGGTTTCTTGTTGAAAAGCAGAACCTTGTGGTTGATGATCAAACCACGACCTGTTTAGGCGTAGCTTTATGTATGGCGTGACTTCGCGAGCCTCACAACCCGGTTGGAGTCTAAAACGGGAGAAGGGAACGCAGGGAGAGCAGCACGTTTCTTTCTAGCTAGAAGTAGCGTCAGTGCTTAAACTGGCTGATATTTTACTTATGTGGATGATGGAATGAGGCACCTTGGATGATAGGTCCTATAGGATCGGGAAGCGTGTGTTCAGGAATTGCCAATCCACAAACCGCAAGTGTGGACCGGCCCTGCAGGATCCAAGGGTTCTCTGTGGGGAATCCTGAGACATTAACTAGAGTGTCTCGAATTGGTAAGGAGCTCCTCCCTTGCCTTGACTCATGATGGAAACCCAATTCCCAATACGACCTCATGCAGATTTGATTGTAGAACTAGTATGGCGACATAGTAGGATGGGGTACTATGTCGTCTAGGATTGATACATTATGATTGAAAATGTTTTTAAAACCTATATACACTAATAATAATATCAAATTCATTTCTATCGTACCAAGCATCTTTTGACGATTATAAGGAAAAACCCTATCCTCCGGTTTGCGTTGCATTGTGTGATGGGACTTGGGTCTTATAATGGTTTCATTTTTCTAAAAAGCATTGCGTTGTTTTACGATTTACTTATTTATTTGTTCAGTCACTTTAAGTTAAGTAGGCAATCCATTGGCGTAAACCCGTTCCGGGTTTGCGGCGTGGTCCTTGGATTTGCCTTATTACTATTGATTAGTTTAGAATTCTCACACCAGTCCCATGACTGACCCGTTGTTTGTTTCCACCTTTGCAAACTCGGGTGCCCTCTTTTCCACACGGGCAGTCGAGTAGTTTGTCTACAGGTCCTTATCTTAAGCAGGATTCTGGATTGAAGCTTAAAGCTGTGTCCAGAGCATAGTTGTTTTCCGCTACACTGTATTGTATTAAAATATTGTAATTTATCTTCCGTTGTAATTTTATTCGATGTACTCTGATATTCTGTACTCTGATATAACATTATTGTAATGTTTATAAAAGTCAGCTGTTATTGTTCTGATGTTGTTGTATTTCCAAAGTTAACGTACTCGGGTTTTGAACGATCTTGGTCGATCGATCGGGTCGGGCGATACCTGGGGTCGTTGCAGTTGGTATTAGAGCTTTGGTTAGCTCAAATCTTTGGGATACAACTCATTAGAACTGAACAAAAGACTCATCAGAGATTGGATTAGCAATATCCAATAAGAATACTCATTAGAGGTAGGATCAGTAGTATCCTAGAATAAGAAAACTCATTAGAGATGGGGTTAGTAATGCGCTAGAATGAGTTGAGAGTGCCCAGTTTATAATTAACGTATTTGTGATTGTATATAATATATTTTAGAAAATATGATTTTTGAATATATAAAAGTTATATATTTGAAAGATAATCAACTAATAAAATTGTTGAAATCAACAAAAAAAGAGAAAGATGAGTTAATTAATTAAACACTTTTAACTTCGTTCCTTTTCGAGGACGAAAAGTTCTTAAGTGGGAGAGACTGTAACAACCCTGAATTTTGGAGTAAATTTAAAATTTATTTTTAAGTAATTTTAATGAGTTTTTGATATTTAGAACAATTTATTTAAAATAATAATGATTAAAAATTGATTCAAATCAAAGTTAGAATGAATAATTTAATTTTAATTATAAAAAGAGTTAGAAATAGCACGGTAGTTTGAAAAGTCAAACTTGAACTTTGACTGACCGTACAAGATGAAAAATTTAACGAATTTTAGTGAAACCAAAAATATTAGAATCTACTTTAAAATATCTTTCTAACGAATCTGAAATATTGAAATTTCATAGCGGGAATCAAAAGTTATGCCCAAATTAAAATTTAGAAAGGTCGCTATGAAATTTACAAAGGTCAAAATGCTACTTTTTGTATACGACGGAATTTGAACTTGAAACCACTTCCATTGAGTTCAGAATGATGTTTCTGCATTGAAAAATAGTAAACACTTATATATTCTGAGTTTCGAAAATTATTTGTTCAAAAATGTATTTTTAATATTAAATATATAGCCCTTAAAAATAGTCATTTTACAAACGACCCCTGTTTTCGACGAAACCACTTTTGTTGGATTCGGAATATCGAATTATGGCTAAGTTTAATTTTTTATAATTTTTAGAATAAATTTATGAGCGCGGTACAAGAAAATGTGTTTTGTTAATTTCAATTGAATTTAAGCGACTTAGAAAGAGGCCTTTTTACAAACGGGCTCAGAATTCAACGAAATTAATTTTTCTGGATTCATAGCATTAAAATATAGTTAAAAACATTTTTCGGGAATTTTTAGAGTTATTTTGTAACTTCGGTAAACTTTGACGTACGTTTGAACTTTAATACATGACTTAAATTTTAAATCTGAAAAACGGAGGCCAAGTTGACCATTTGGGCTAACGGGGTAGGTCCAGATGAGTCCGGAATGGGGGCTAATGGGTAAGAACGATAGCCGTTGGGCTGAAATTGGATAAAGTTGCAAAACGGGCCTTTTAAGGGATTAAAATATTATTTAAATGCACACATATCGAGACAAACTCATGCTCCTTCTTCCCAAATCACTCACACACGTTGAACCCATCAGCCGCCTCCTCTTTCTCACCTTCTCTCCTCTCTTTCTCCTAATCCGCACACAATTAGACCTAGCCATAGTTAAACTTTTTGAAGCTCTTGATCTCCTCTTCGATTCTAGACAAGTTTCAAACCTTCTCGTGCATCGGAGCTCCCGAATCACCTCTCCAAACCCACTGCCTTTGAACCTACGCCCCACCTCGATTTCTACGCCGCACCCCACCCCCTTCCAGCCGAATACCCACCTCTCCAAGCCCTCCATCCTCCAACAAACGACACCAAAAACCGTTAACTACAGCTCAAGAAATTGTGATTAAAAGTTTTGAACAATTCAAGGTTGTATAAATTTTAATTTTATTGATTTGCAACATTTGATTTCGTTGCTAACTTTAATTTTAATTATTAAAAACATGTATTTGATCCAATTCGATATAGAAACCGACAAGTTTGACAATCTTGGAACAACGTGACATAACACAACGTCATAGATCTGTTGTGTACAAGCTTCTGACTTTCAATTCGTTTCTAGATCTAACGAATACAAAGATGAGAATTCTATTTATTTTATTTATTTATTTAAATTAAAAATAACCAATTGTGATTGTGATTTTTCTCCTGATCCGTTGTTAAATTAAAATTTATTGTCATACGTGATTTGATTTGGAATTGTCACTGTATAGGGATCTATTGATTGAATGATTGCTGTGATAAACATAACATATTTGTTATTATAAAATGGTTGATGTTTGCGTTGAATAAAACTATTGAAACAAGAATACCAATCTTTGTTGAAAAAGAATAATCGGATTAAAATTGTCGCTCTAGTTAAAGTGCAATTGTTGAATCAAATATGTCATTTTTGGTATTATAAAATAGTTGTAAACAAATGTATCATTGTTGTTATAATAAACTAGTTGTGAATAAACATGTCATTTTTGCTGAGAAAAAATATATATTTTTGTTGATTTTGATTGTAATACTAAATATCTGCGCTGTGTGAAATTTAGATGGGTTGATTTACTGTGTTGATATTGTGGAGTATTTTTGTTGTTCTAGAATTGACATCATAAAAGTGTAAAACTTGTTATATTAAGATTTACAGATTAAAAATGTCAATTTGTTGAATTAGATTATTGTTAGATAGAAAAATGTAATTACATTTTGCTTAGAAATGTTCATTTAAGTTAAAAATGACATTTTGGTTTGAAGTGATGATTTAGATTTAAAATACCGATTTTATTAGAAATGTTTACGTTAGTATAAAAAGATCATTTTTATTTAGAAATGCTAAATGAGAATAAAAGGGCCATCTTTTGTTAGAAAACATAAATTGATATCTTTTGTTAGAAAACATAAAATGTCAACTTTTCGTTAGAGAATAAAATATCACGTTTGTTAGTAATGGAATATTAAGATAAAAATGTCACTTCCATTGGTAATGAAAAATTTGAATTAGAGTATCATTTTGTTAAGAAATGTTTTGTTAACATTGAAGTATCATTTTGTTAAGAAGTGTTTTGTTAGTATAAACTATCATTTTAATGATAAATTGGTCAATTATGTTAATATCAATTTGTCATTTATGATAAATTGGTTAATTATGTTAATAGCAAATTTGTCATTTATGATAAATTGGTCAATTAGGTTAATATCAAATTTGTCATTTATGATATAAATATGTCAATTATGTTAATATAAAAGTTGTCATTTATGAAAGTATAAAATAAGTTGTCTTTATGTTAATAAAAAAAAATTGTCTTTATGTTAATATAAGAAAAGGTTGTCATTATGTTAATATAAAAATATGTCATGAGTATAAAAAGTTGGATTAATTTCATGTATTATAAATTTACGTGTTAGTAACAAAAGTTGAATTAATTTCATGTATTATAAATTTACATGTTAGTAAACAAAAGTTGGATTAATCTTGAGAAAAATGGAAGTAAAGTTAGCGTCATTTAATCTTGAGAAAAAAGGAAGTAAAGTTAGCCTCATTTAATATTGAGAAGAATGGAAGTAAAGTTAGCGTCATTTAATCTTATGAAAAATGAAAATAAAAACTAGAGTATTCATGAAAGGTGGAAGTAATTATATTTTAGTGCCGTTATAAAATATAAGAAAATAAAATTATTTTTAGCATTTGTGTTGAATTTTGAAAATAGGTAGCATGCTAATTAATGTTAATTTATTATTATTTATGATAATTCAAATATGTTACACTGCCATATACAAGTTGTCTGACTTGTATATGTTGATTGGGCTGATATTTTCACACATCACCCAAGTGCACAAATAATATATTATTATTTGGATTTTGTTTGAATGTCATTTGAATGTTGTGTGAATGTTATCTGAATGTTATTGGAATGTTAATTTGGTGATAAAGGAATGTCTATCATTATTTCACGAATGCGTTGTATAAATCCATTAATTAATGATATTTGATTTGAGTCTCATTCCAATGCAGAATTTTCTAAAGTTATCAAGAATGGCTAATGCAGTAATAAATAATTAATTAATATTGGAAGTTTGAATTTCAAAATTTTACATTTTGAAAATATTATTATAATATTATTTTAAATATTATAAGGATAAATGTAGCAATAAATGACTAATTAATATTTCAAGTTTGAATTTCAAAATTATACATTTTGAAAATATTATTTTAATATTATAAGAATATGGAAAGTTACAATTTATATTAAGATACTTGAAATCAAGATATTTAGAAATAAAGGATATCTTAAAATTAAGATTCCTTAATGGAAAGGATAATTTCAAATAATATGTTTTGGGAAAATTAATTATAATTATGAATTATAATTGTGCTTGGACACGAGGTTAGGTTACATTTGTGGTGGAAGTCTACCCGGACCCGACCGGCATATCCAGCAGCCACGAATGTTGAACCTAATGTGATAGGTCCAAGTGCACAAATACGAAACGGACCGTTACAGTCCGCCACCAATGGTCGTATATTAATGGTCGTATATTAATAGAGCTTCCTGTTGCTGTAAGTGCCATGAGGCACTCAATGAATAATTTGACATCAAGTGGTACAAGCCTTAATGCATATTTTTGTATGCCTAAAGTTAAGAATTCTGAAGCGGGTGTGGCCTGGTTCAATTATGCTGGACAGAATTCCTGTATATGGTCAGATTTAATTTAAATAGAAATGGTTAATATATACATATATATATATATGTGTGTGTGTGTGTGTGTGTGTGTGTGTGTGTGTGTGTGTGTGTTGATTCTAACAAAGTATTGTAGTTGTGTATATACTTCAGTGTATTTTAGTGATTAAAATGAGATACTGACCTAGTGGAAACCTGGCTCGTGAGTCAATAATGGTTCCCTTTATACTACATCCCCAGTGTTTAATCTGTAGTGGTTCCCTTTATCTCATTGCTTGCTCTTCTGTCTTGCTTGCTTTTCTAGGATAGTGAAGTTTCCTTGTTCTGTAGCACAGATTATATCCATGCAATTGGATAGTCATCTAGAGAATTGTCCATGTTCCAACCAATTCAAGTGAAAGAAAAATTTGTACAGTCCACTAATTTTTTTTCAAAAAGGGTCAATTTTGTATTACTATTACAACAGAGTTAGCAAAAGAAATATGTAGAATTCACCATAAAATAAACCATCTATGGAAATGGTGTATTAACTAGGTATTTTTTGAAAAATGAAGAACTTCTACTATCATTAATCATGATTACACCTGGATGATATTCTATCCTTAACTTTAACTCTGTAACTTCAAAAAAAATTATGCATTAGTATTCTTACTGTATGAAGTTTGAATATGGCATTTATAAGTTGCACTTACTGTATGAAGTTTGAATATGTCATTTATAAGATAACAAGAGTCCTTTTGTGTGGTTTGACCTGGGTTTAAGGAATCGTGATCTCTTTAGCCATGATCCAGAAATTCCAGGTCGCTTTTGGCATTTCTTGAAAGAGATTTCTTCACTCTGCAAAATGGAGAATCAAATTTATTTTCGATCATTACTTAACGTTCACGGAATAGGGCTCTGCAACCTTTCAACTCCGGTTCTCTTTTCACAAGCAAACAAGAGAGAAATTTCATACTACAAATTAAGAAAATAACAACATAGGAATCAACAAGTCTGCTTAGGTAATGTTTTTGAACATCCTCCTGAAATATGTTTACTTACTCATTTTATAAATATTACTAGAATGGAATGTAAATGCATGCCTTAAGTCCTGCAACTAGAACATAACATATAAAGAATGAATTCACAAGAATTTTTGCATGAGCATGTGTTTCATAAAGCTAGTTTCAATGGAAGATATACCGAAGTATCAACTCTTAATTAAAATTAGTTTGTTCATTTTGCAACAGTTTAGAAAATTAAAAAGTATTCTACTAAAAAATATATAAACAATATTGCCATTTGATGTAGTTTGAAATTCAAATTGCAGATAAACCTGCTAAATTTATTATGCTTAGCTTCTAAATATGTTGAACTGATTTTTATTTTTTAACCAAATAAATTTCACTAATTTGATTACCCTTTAAATTTAGTAAATTGCTAATGATTGTACAAATATCATATGAAAGGATCGTATTCTAAAATATTCTTTTACAACCAAACTTTCCCATTAACAAAAACTATAAGTTCATAATATCTTAAGTTAAAAGTAACTTGCATTGTTTGAAAGTTGTTTATTTAGCAAGCATAAAAGTAACTTGAGCGTTAGTTCAAAAACAATAAGTTCATAATCGATGGAAGCATACCCTAAATAAATTATGAAAAAAAAAACTACTGTAAAAAATAAATAGAATTTAGAGGCAAGGTTCTGTGATCAAAAAGAATATGGGTTTCAAGCTATTCAATTAAAGTTAAAACCGCTAATTTGTTTCTGGTGACATATAACAACATCAACGAAAAATTGCATACATAAATTACAAAATAAAACAAATGAAGTAGAATAAATGTGTAGACGAAATTAAACTATAATGTGCACCAGTTAAATTACCTGTTTGGATGAAGCCTCGTATTCCTTTTGCCATCCTTTGCTGGCGTTCTCAGTTGAAGACAGATTTCTGTACTTGGTTTTTTGCTCAGCTATAGGCATTTCCCTGCATAATAAAAGACATGCAACAGGGAAGGAACGGAAGCAATATGCGATAAAGCAGAACAAAATAAAATAAAATCTGAGCGATCACCAAGTACCTCAATACCTCCCCAATGGCAGGTCGAAGTATCTTTAAAAAACAAGGATCTGAGCTACATCACAAACAAAAAGATCAAAATTAAGTATATACATATTTGAGTTATATGATATCTTCATTGTTTATGTTAGAAAATCTAGTCCAATGTAATCTCCACGCTTGCTAAACCATTATTTCAAATCACCGTTTCAACAATTGTAGGTCAGTCAAATCAATATCAAACTTATTGGATTCCCTACTATGTTTCAAATCTCCTGTCATCTCCATACATAAGTACACAATTAGCAACCCAAACACCATTATAAACTCAAATATTTAACATATTTGCTTAATTATCAAAGGATAAACCTTCATATCTTCATTACTTTCCTCTTCATCGATCCCCAAGTAAACAAAGCAAGAAATTCCATGCAATTCTACAAACAGTTCCAAAGCAAACTGCAGTGTTAAATACAGATAAATTTTACACGATCAAATAAGCAATGACGAATAGTGTCAAGATGCAATCCATTATTGGACAACTAGAATAGACTATTTCTCACTCAATCGACTCCATCACTTAACTGCTTCACTACCTGCAGCCATTTCTTCGATAAGCCATGCAGACAAACTTATTAACCTTGCCTATGATATTCTTTTTAGTTCATCTACAATGATGATGCTATTAATGAACAAACTTCAGCCAATCGTAGGTATTCCCTATGTTATTAACTAACAAACTTTAGTTATGCTATTAACCATTATGGAGATTTACCTCTTAACTTTCATCATGTTACTAATTATCAGGAGCTTGGCTTCATTATACACGAGCAAAGGAATTTTACCATGAAAATGTTTTTTGTGATGTGCCAAATTCTACATTTGCTGCTCCAAATATCATCCCTAAGCAATAAGGACTTCTCCATTCTTTTACACAAAAAAGGTGATTACGAGACAAGTGAAACATAAAAATGCTTGTGACATGCACTCATGCCCAACTTACTCTAAAACTCTTTAAATTAATTTACCCTAAAAGTAATATATCCAAAGCATCATAGGAAAACCAGGAAACTAAAATTTTCATATAAATTTCAGTTTTTCCACATATATCAGCTATTTATTCACTATAAAATGCAGTAAATTATGAATTTAACAGCTAAATGAAGGTAATTAAACGTTTCAGACCTAAAATTGAAGTTCTACGCCTACCGATAGCAACAATGAAGAGTACAAGTTTTGGCGAATGCAACCGTAGCAACCATCATATAAATCCTAACTATCACCTTCTAATGCCATGAATACGTTGATACTTGTATGGAAACCCCAACCAAGGAAAAATGAAATCCTGGCTCTAGTAGAAACTCCGATCTTCACAAGAACTTGCCCTTCTGGCCTAGTTTTGCCGTTCAGAGTACACGATCCTCCTAATCCTAGTGGGCGTCCCCACGATACCCATGCTTTGAGTTCCATTAGAACACTCCGAGCTATCAACGATTCCATGGCAAATCAGTAGCAGAGTTACTCCTCTCTGTTAATCTAAAGCTTGATTCCCCTCAACCAATCCATTATCTTGAACCTTCGCTACCACGAACCACTATAACGTCGTTCCCCATGAGTTGTATCCATAATCTCATTCGTCGTGAGTCAATTTTGCAATGTTGTTCGTCACGAACTGCTTCACCATCATGTAGTTACGTTCCCTATGTACTAACAGTAGCTTCCACTCGACTCGCTCCCCGTCCAAGCCTTTGTTGAAGAGTTCAATACATGATCATGCCATAAGTCTCAATCCATAGTGGTGATTATCAAATCAAGACCACCAGCACGACCCAGGAAGCAACCACATACATCCCTATGGATCGCCTGTCCATCTGACCCATCTTCGGTCCATAGGCTATGGACCGGTACCAGTTCATGTACTTAGCCAACTTCTTGCTAAGTACTTCAGATCCTCCAAGTACCCCATTTTTCCAGTAGGTCTATGATTTCCTATCAGGCCATCCTTTCCTGTCGGTCCATCATTCCCTACCAGTCCATGAGTTCCTACCGGTCCATGTTTTAGAAGAATTTCTTCACGTTGCACACTAACTACGTTTGACACCAATATGTGACAACCGCCCCATGTCTCCTGCATTGAACTAAAGAAAAGATGCACTATATGACGTTCCAGGATGATATGGAACGATAGTCAAGGAAGAATGGCTCGAAACAGAAACTGCCATATAACTCACAGCGCATTGATAATATATAATAACCAAATATACAACATGATATAGTAGTGAAGCATATTTGAACAGATAATCATATTACCATAAAACCATAGAATCCCAAGTACAATACATCTCAATACGTGAATTCCATAATTCAATAAACCTCGTTACATCCACTACAAGAAAAACCGAGATTAGCAGCGGCAGAATCCGCTGCAAATCCGTCGCTAAACATGTATTAGCGACGGATTTCCTACATAATGCGTCTGTCGGCAAAAACCTTGACGGTATTAGTGTCAGATTTTGCGACGGAATTTAGCATGAATGTTCCGACAATTTACCATCATTTTAGTAATTTTATAACAAAAATAAATATTATTTATTAATTTACTTTTATTTTTATTTATATACCGACGATTTACCGATGGATTATTAATTTAGTATAAAAAATTATTTTATAAAATCTGTCGGTAAATCCTTACTAATTACCCAGGGATCCGCGACAAGAAGTTTTGATCAAAAATCTTGCTTTTTTTTGTCGGTAAGCCCTTACTATTCAGCAAAGGTTTAGCGACGGAAATAAATTGGTGTAAGTTTCCTTTTATTATTTTTTGTTGGTAATTTGACGGTAAAATCTTTCAAATCAGTGTTGAATTTACGACGGAACGTTTGGAATGCATTTTTTAGATTTTCTACTTTGATACTAATACGTCGGTATTCCCTTTCTGATATGGCATTAACTCTTTTTACCATCCTGCTGTACCAGCTTTCCAAATTAATTTTATACTGCTTATTCAATTACAAATACTGATATTAAAAGCGAGCGAAAAACAGTATAAAATTGCCATCCATGTTCAAATAATATTCTTAAGCAACAACACAACGTAGATAATATTAGCATATCACATAAAAAAACATCCACAATCCTTCATTTCATGCACCAAGCTGAATTATGAACAACAAAATTATTCAGCTGGTGTGAACGTTAAACCACATACAACCCATGACAATCACAACAGTACTAAAACCCATAACTACCAAAATAACAAACATATCCATAGTTGTGCTAGAACCACATCCCTACAAAACAAGTCATAACATACCAATCAAGCTACATAGATGACTCTGGTGAAGGAGCCAACGAACGAGACACAGATCGCGAAGGCGAATGTGAAACTCTTTCTTGGCCCTTGAGTATTGCCATCACCTTTGCAGTTGTGCTTCAAAGGCCTCTTTATCTGCCTTCTGTTGTTCTGAGAGTCTTGCTCGTTCTGCTCTCTCACTCTCAAGTTCGATGTGCATCTCCTCGACAGTTTTTTGTAGCTCGTGGACGTCATCTTCATTGTTAACAAGCTGACGTTTTGATTGCTGAGAAGACGATGGAAGCTGCATTGTAAAAATGACATTAAGGCATTAAAACTTTTAGTTTGACGAGGGTGCAAAACTGCAGGCTAATAAAGTTTTAATACTTTTAGTCCAGACCCACTGTTTTATGCAAAAGATGCAATCTACCAGCAAAATTTTCGTAAAGCATACAGTGACTGTTTAACGGTATAAGTATACACATTTCCTAACAAGCATTAGACAGTTCTCTGCATATTAATTCTTTGCTTGACTGATAATACCTAAAGTATAAAGTCCGTTCATTATCTTCAATAGGTGCATTCTATGATTGAAACCCTTAATTACCCAACTACAATTATGTTACCTTCCTACTTTGTTAACTTGATTACACAACACAAGTCAGCAATTTACATGCAGCAGTTATACATGGTAACTTACCCTGATATGTGTGCCAAACTGGAAAAAGTAATAGTTAAAGCACAACAATATTGAACTAAAACATGCATAACCTGAGTACAACAGGCTTTGAACTCTGATTGCAGACCAAACAGTTTATCAAACAGTGAAGTTAGGGTGGTGTGATCCTCGTTTTTTTTTAATCAAGCTGGTTAAAATTTTAAATATAATGGGTTTTATATGCACTTGCGTTGCGCACACCAGAAAATATCCTTATAAATAATACTTATTATGATTGATCAACGCAATCTTTCAGGGTCCACAAAATGACGCTAGCCAAATTTGTACAAAGGGAACAGAAGTCGACTGCATGCTGAGTTATGTAATTCATATTGAATTAAATTTTTGTGAAGCCACAGCTTCGTTGTTGATACATCAATGCAGGTATCCGTAAATACTGAGTTATGCTGAGTTAAGATAACGATATTCAGTTTCAAACATAACATTGCAACAAATGCTCGGTCAGGAGCAACTCCATTTTCACAGACCCAGGGATGGGTCGTGCAATGACAAGAAACAATGTAACATTGTAATTTTCAGTAGTGAAACCAGTTTAGAAGAGATTTAATTACTGGCCAAAGCTCTTGCATATGTACATTATAAAGCATTCGTGATTATTTCAAAAGATCTGTTGTTCTTATACTCAAAATACTACAACACCTTTTCCATTAAGTTTTCATCCTTGTTTCTTTTTCCCCATTGAAAACATAATAAAACTGTCAAATGCACACTTGCTTGAAAACATATATTATAATTTATTTTGTAAATGATTGCTGTACGTAAATGAAACGTATTCGAACCCGGTAAGAAAAGCTAATTCCGGTTGTTCTACCTTAGTTTTCAATCCATGAAATATATAGCCCAGTATTTTCGCATGTTTTCCTTAGGTGTATATTACTAAAGGAGATGCCGCTCAAAAGGGTGCAATTCAGTATATGTTAATAACAAAGGTCAATGTGCCCAACAAACAAGGCAGCAAGATTTCTACCGTAAGGACCGGGTCTGGTGACATCACGGGTTACGCACCCAACATACAGACAGTATACAAGTGAGCTTTTCTTCTATGTATACAGTTTCTAGTATTCTAATATCTTCTTTGTCAAATAAACATGCGGAAATATATGTATGGATAGTTCATAAGGTAGTTCAATGTATTAAAATGAATGACAGTTCATTTGCAATTTATGTCCATATTCAGGGTGGAGCTTTTCACATAGTGGCAAGGCACAATGATAATAAGCAGCATGCATGAAGAAATTTCAGCAAGGAAATCATGCATGTAAAATGTATATTAAGAGGTAGGATGGACATCTAAAATCTGCAGGTAAAAGACATCTGATCCATACATGTAAATAGTCACCATGACAAATTTCCTAAGTTCAGTTCAGGTGTTCTTTTCCTAAATGACAAACTGAAATATGCAGACCAGTATCAAAATGATGATGCATGCAAGCAACATAGTAACACCAACATACAGCAGGTCTTCGGAACAAGGCGAAGCGATAGTCGTACAGGTATAAATTTTAACATGGATGTCGTAAATAGCAGCATGATGTAGGCAATGAATAGCAAGACGTGAAAATAGGATGCAGTTGTTTCTACAATGGAAATGTGAACATGACACATGCAGACAATGGAAATACACAGCAATGAAGACATGGACAAAAATTGGAATGACCAAGGAGCAAATGTAAACAGCGCGCGTTCATGGTGCAGACAACAATGAGCACATGCAAAAGGATAGACTCAAGTAATAAAATTACTCTGGAATATTTGGTATGGGATGAAATCACCTAGAAATAAAGCACCATGGCCCTTTGGAGACCCAACCAATCAAGAGGTCTTGACTTTCTTTATTTTGCAATTAAATTCTTGAAAGAATGTGATTTTAATTACAAAATGGAAGAATCATTTGGGTCCAGTGATCAGTGCTTACACTTAAAACATAATTACTCAAATCCAGTTATCAATAGTTACCTTCTATGCCCATTTTTTTCTGTAGGCCGCCAGTCTAATTAAAAAATTGAACCTAGTGCAATAATAACTGATGCTACAGCTAACACACAACAGTTTGACATAGCAATGTACTTAGTTGAACCCACTATAATAGTATACAGCCATACATAAATGACACCAAGATAGTAAGAAAAAAGACACCAATTAGACAGTAAGAAAAAGAGACAGTAAGGAAAAAACAGCAATTAAGTACCTCCAAATTCCCAATGGGATAAGTACGTTTTTTTGCATTTGGCACTACAAGCGATTCAAATAAGCTATCCACTGTCTCCGGGGGCAATTCTCCAACGTCTTCATCGGCTGTCTCTCGAAGTTCGTTTAGATGCTCCGTGCAAGCTTTCATCAAATTGTCCTGTTAAGAAATAATTTTTTAAAAGATTTTTAAAATATATCCTCAACAATTTTTATTTAAAAGAAATAGTTACATACATAAAAATTAGCTGCTTTAGGATTTATCCAAGAATGTGAAGAGGAGTCGGTGCTATTACGCGTTGCCGCCTTGACATGAGTACGTTCAAATACTTCAAGCATACGAGGAGGCCTACCATAATCTTTGGTCTATATAATTTATTTTGTATGTTAATAGTGGCAGTTTTATTTGTCATAATGCTAAAATAAATAGAGTTACATGACACAAAAAATTTACCAATTTTACAGCATGCTCCTGGATAGAAATAGATCCGCAACTATGCAAAGTAGGATTAGAGTTTCTATTTGTCGAAGCTTTCTTTGATCTATCCTTAACTTCTGGACGATTCCAGTGTTGAAGCCACTGCTCCCAAGTTGCTTGACTCGTAAAGATTGGTTTAGCATTCTTTTCTTTCATATCGCTAACCATATCGGAATATCGTTTGCTAGCCTTCGTCTTCCAGAGCTTTCGTATGGTCTCTATTGGATAAGGTTCGTAACCATACACCTGACCCTGCAATATGTATATGATATGTTTAATTTCAGCCCAATATTTAGAAAGAATGCAAGCGAAAATTAGCATATGATGAAGCCAAAACTAACAATTTAAGTACACAACAAAACTACTATTTTTTCAACCCGAGACTCAAACATGAAACCAAAATCTACTGGAATCAAGACTAAAACTTAGAACTAAATGTAAATCTAAAACTGGATGTTAATTTAGACAATTATATGTGTTGATTTTTTAGGGTTGAAGTTCTTGATTCATCACAAAACAGGTTCACGTTATACTGTGTTCGCCCATAATTTTTTTAGTATTTTATACATTATTCAATATGTTACAGATAAACCGGACATAAATCTGCACTGCATTGCCTTAGAACATGATGTTGTTATGGCCTCGAAACTAGCTAAAAGAAAATTACTATATGCCTATAACTACATACTATTTTGTCAAAACTAAACGACCTTAATAAATTTAGTTAACTAATATTTATCAGTATGCCTTAATGCAGAAGCAGACTTGGACCCTAATTAAAAAAATGTAGGATGCTTATCTTTGAATTAGAAATTGTGATAATTCATACTAGCAAGTGAAGACGTGCAGTATTCATTGAATGAAAATTATAGAAATGATTAATTGAATTTATGACATATGAATGATGCCCAACGAACTAAAGTTTATACTTTCCCAAAATACTAAAACTAAATTCTATCAGTATGACTAAAGTTTATATTTATATTACTATTCCACTATCATTAACGTTATATGAAGCTGACCAATAATATTTATAACACGATGAAAGTGAAACACCATTTTAAAGTTAAAAGATATCAACTTTCGCAACCACTAACAATATAAACCATTTTTATAGTTTATCGACCAACTCAATACTTAGATAAATATTATTCGACATATGAAATTGTTGGACCGAATCAACACATATTTTTCTCTGGACTGGACTTTAACAATTTTGCTACTGCAGACTAAACATATAACTGGGTAAACAAGAAATTAACTATGTATCTCCTATTATGCACATTACTCTCTAAGCCATTAGCATTGTTTTCACTACTGGTCCTTTAACTAGCTATTAACATTAAACCAACTCAAAATTCAATACTCCTCAAATGCGCACTCATTACCAGTGATTGATATAAAAAGACGTAAATTCAACAGTTATAAATTCATCTTATTTTGATTTGACATTTTAACAAATCAAGCTAATTAAGTAGCATATATTTTCTAAACAAATATTTTATTAACAAATATTTTCTAAATAAATAATCATTTTTTATAGGGACCATACACAAGCATAAAATCATTTAAAGACCATTTCCTTGCATGTGTAAAAGAATATGCTAGAAGAATATGCAAGCATATCACGTCAGATGTTATATAAGGGATAGACAACGTCAAATTATTTATCAAACCTTCCATTTATAGTATTGATGCTAAATTCATTAATGTTTAGTAGTTTATTGTTGGTTAGAAAAAATAAAAAATAAATTATGTATTCATATGATCCTATGAGCAAATTTAAAATACACTTTAAACAGGGCTACAACATCCGTCAATGACACTAAAGGCACATTACAGTAAGCTACAATTTCATGAATACTAGAAGAAAAAAAAGAACTGCCAATACCAGAAACTATTAGTACTCATAATAGATGTCAAACCTTACCAAAAAATCATCAAAAAGAAGATCCTTGTAGTTTGACAGTATCTTTCCAAAAGTGGGCCAAAAATCAGCCAAACGCTGATGAAAAGACGCAGTCATCCTCCTCGATAGTTCACTGGAAGGATGCATTGAAAGAGTGCTGTATAGAATATATTCCATGTTATCATAATGCAAGTCAAATAAAAGTAAAATACAAATCACTGCAAAGCACTTACTTATCTTTTGCTTCTATAAGTCGAAGTTCGATACGACCAACTGTATTAATCGACTTTACTGTGGGGATTGTTGCACCATCATGTGTTGCCGGCGAATATGCACGGCTATGCTCATTCGTAATGTTTTGTGGACTGGGTTGAGAGTTATGCTGAGCATCAAAGTTAGCATGCTGCGGAGAAGCACATGTTTGCGTTATTGGTAGAGGACTGGGTTGCGGAGAAGTACCGTGCAGCAGAGAAGGCTGCGAAGAAGTAGATTGCCGATTTAGCTACGGAGGCGGCTGCGAAGAAGTAGATTGCCGATTAAGGTGCGGAGACGGCTACGAAGAAGTAGATTGTCGATTAAGGTGCGGAGAATGTTGTGATGAAGACTGCAGATTGGTAGACTACCGATTAAGCTGTGAAGCACCATGCAGAGGATCATGCTGCGAAGAAGGCTGTGATGAAGACTGCGGAGTAGTAGACTGCCGATTAAGCTGTGAAGCACCATGCAGAGAATCGTGCTGCGAAGAAGGCTGTGATGAAGTCTGCGGAGTAGTAGATTGCCGATTAAGCTGTGGAGAAGCGCCATGCAATGGATTAGGTTGCGGAGAAGGATTCGGAGAAGTAGATTGTCGATCCGTTTGTGGAGGAGCACCATGCAAAGGAATAGGCTGCGGAGACTGCGGAGTAGATAGTTGACTTTGTAGCGGGGAGACAGGTTGGGAAGAAGTATGCTATGATGAAAGCCGTGTAGGGCAGCGAGGACGCAGTGATGCCGACTGATCATTTTTTATTTTACTTTGTGGATATGATTTAATGGTATGACTAGGTGGTAGAGTTGACTGAATAAGTAGAGGATTTTCCCATCCTCGTCCTCTCACTTTTCCTTACTCGTGTTCCTGGGAAACATACGAATGTCCACGTGTAGCGCCAACCATATCTGTCAATCATGCATGAAATATTTAAAAATAGGCGTTATATTTAGAAACAGTCATATTATAAAACTAGAAAAAACAGTCATAATATAAACATACATTATCTAATAAAAAAACAGAAATAGAAAAAACTGTCATAATATACTACACATACACAGTGATTATATTTCACACATAAACAGTCTTTATAAATATCATAAATTTACTTAACATTACAATTGTATTCATTATCGATACCTACAAAAATAAAATTTAAACTCATAATTTTGTACATCATTGCATTACTTTTAACTGAGCGTTTCAAAAAAATCATTTACAGTAATTGTGTTAAGAGCATAGCACATGAAAGGAACAGTGATACTTTGAATTATGAATAGAAAATTAAGTTATATGCTATATTCAAAACTAGCTAGCTACAGAGTGAAAGAGAAAGTAAACTTGCACTTATATGTATATATGCTATATACAAAGCTAGCTACAAAGTGAAATACATATATAATGTAAGCTAGCTACCAAGTGAAATACATATATAATGTGAAACGCATGCATACATGTTAATGTGAAGCTACAAAAATGTATATTATAGTTACTGTATATAGAAAAATGTCAGGTAATACTCTAAAAGCATACATATAAGACGAAACCTACTGTACATGAATTTGTTGAAGTTATTAAAACACATGAATTTGTTTAAGTTTGGAAAAATAAAATAAGCATATTGTGCAGGTCATGAAATCAAAGACAGCATGAGCCTATTTTCCAACGCAAAGCATTAGCATGGGTTAAGGCGCAGATGCACACAAATATTCATATACAAAAATAAAGTGTTGTCAACTTTCTTTCAAGGCAAAAGGAATAGGAACTTGATTAATTATTTTTCAGAGCAAGGACATGTCCTACTTCTTGTAACAGACGAAAGTGCAAGCTAATTCAAACAAGGAGTTTCTATACAATGTATATATGTGTGTATTTGTGCCCAGCCATATCGGCAACACACGGTTTCTAGAATTGAAATTATTAACTAATTTATTCTTTACCTATCAAACTAATTATTTAGCAATTCAATTCAAATCTGTACATGGCCTCAGTGCATGTTGGGATAGTCATGTGAGGTAAAATCTCACCTTGGATATAAAAAGAAAAGAGATGAACTAAAATTGATTAAGGTAAATTCATTATAGAAATGAACAACCTATGTACACAAACATGTCAATAAGCATGTAACATAACAGCAAAATGTCATTGCAAGTAGACATTTGATTATGTATTAACCTGATAGGATAAAAGAAACAAACCACTACCTCGGTATCTTGGTAAAATCTACATGAGACCATATAACTGGTAATCGCAAATAATAGATATATGGATAAGCATCATATTTAAGATCATGCACTCAATAGTCCATACCAATGTGACAACAAACTTGATATTGGCGACAAAGCAATGAGTGCCCAATTTTTCTTAGGATGATATCAAAGTGAATAGCTGCAACTAAACAAAAATTCATACTATGAACTCCTCAACATCTACAATGGCAGCAACTGTTCAAATTTGAATTTATCGGTTAAACTAAGAGAAAAAGGTAGCAACTGCCATACGAATGGACTAATTGGCATTGACATTTACCTCAAAATTACTAGCAGATGTTAGAGGAAACAATTTTACAATGAATAATTTTCATCGGTGAGGCATAAATAAAAATTACTAGCAGTTTTGTAAGCCCCTATTTTTGCAGATGTTCGAGATTACAATTTGGCACATTGCCGTAATTCATAAATATCATGTCATGCAGATGTTCGAGATCACAGAAATAGAAAAATAGAAAAATGAAAACAATGGTTTACTAAAAATGATAACAATGGTTTACTGAATAAGTAGAGAAATGAAAACAATCAAAACAATCAAAACATCAAATTTCTCAGTCACAAATGTTAACAGACTTATCAACTATCATTCTCCATCAACATCTAATTCATCATCTTCTGAGCTTTCATTTTCACTCTCAAGGTCTACACTTATATCATCATCTTCTACATCCGTATCAAAAACTTCCGTGACCTGAACGTCGTCATTAAGAGGTCCAATGTCACCTTCTCTGTCCATGGTGAATTCAATGATATGATAGATGTCTTCTTGATAAGCTTGATCATTCAAGATGTTTTCATCAAACGTATACCTAGCTTTCGATTTAAGCACAGCCCACCAATCGTTTTTGTTTCTCCTTTCAGATGGATATGCTACATAATAGACTTGAATTGCTTGTGTTGCTAGAATAAACGGATCATAGGTCTTATACTTGGACTTATGATTTATTTCAATGAGATTGTACAAAGGATGCACATTAATTCCAATTTTAGGTGTATTGTCAAACCAATGACATTTGAATAGGAAAGTTTTTTGCTCCGGATCGATAGAGTAAGTCATCTCATAAATTTCCTTCAAAATACCATAATAGTCTTGCATATGCATTTCTGGGTCATTGCTGCCTTTAACACATACACCACAATTATAAGTTGATTTTCCATATCTGTACTCCTCTGTTTGAAATTTATACCCGTTCACAAATAATACTTTGCATTTCCTCACTTCTTTTTGAGGTCCAAATGCAATAAACTTTAATCGTTTATCCGTGACTTTATTAACAAGATCACATACCTATTATAATAAACATAAATTAATATATACATAAGTATATTTGATACGTTTTCAAATAAAAAGTAGCTGAATTTTGTTATATTAATCTTACATAATTGAGAAACCAATCACTAAAATTTGATGCTCGTGGAATAGCATGATTCATCTCCTCAAACATTCTGCAAGAGCACTAAAGTGAGTAAGATACTTAAATTTTGAAATTAAAATCATTGAATGCTACCAAAATTCACCTTATATAAGGTTCTACTTCTTTGCAGTTAAGAAGAACGTAATTTCGAGCAGCGTTGTATTCTTCATCAGTCAACCAATGTTTTTTCCAACCACCACAGGGACGTCCTTCTTTTTTGAACACGGATAATGAACGATCATTGAAAAATTCGTCTGTACTAACATCATTGCTGAGATAGTTGTATTCATTTTCTTTACATGATCCTCAAAGTAATAAGAAAAGAATGTTGCCGCCTCTTCCATGATGTAGGCACTACAAATGGATCCTTCCACGCATGCCTTATTAGTCACTTTTTTTCTTCAAGTGTCTTATAAACCTAAAGTGTCATGTGTAAACAAATTTGAAAATATATAATATGTACTAATATGATATGAGTTTTATAAAATAACCTTTCAAATGGATACATCCACCCATATTGAACAGGTCCCCGCATTCTAGCTTCGAAAGGAAGATGTATCGGAAGATGCTCCATTACATTAAACAAACCAAGAGGAAATATCATCTCCAATTTGCAAATTAGTTCTGGTATGATCTTCTCAAGCTTCTCAATTTGGTCCAATTTTAGTGTTGTTGTGTATAACTCCTTGTAAAATAGACTAAGCTCCGTTATAGCACACCAAACTTTATGCGGAAGCAACTCGTTGAAAGCAACTGGAAAAAGATTCTCCAAAAATAAATGGCAATCATGGGTTTTCATTCCGTTCATTCTCAAGCTACTCAAATCAACACATCTACGTAAATTTGAAGCAATACCATCCGGTAATCGTAGATTCTCCACCCACTTCAATAGAATTTTACAACTATCCCGACTTAGCTCATAACATGCTTTAGGTTTAAAGTTACTATCATCTTCACCAAGCTCAAGTTCGGGACGTTTGCAGTAAAGTCGTATATCACGTCTTGATCTCAAATCGTCCTTAGTTTTACCTTTGACGTTGAGAATTGTATTGAATACATTCTCAAAAACATTTTTTTCATTATGCATGACATCAATATTATGACGAAGTAATAGGTTTTTCCAATATGGAAATTCCCATAATATGCTTTGTTTACACCAATTATGACTCAAACCTTTGCCTTCAATGTTGAAATTTAACCCATTTGGATTATTATATATTTTTGGAAAATATTGCACGCGTTCATAAATTTCTTCACTAGACAACATCGGCGGTGCTGGATCGGTAACAACTCTGTTTCGTTGAAAAAAATTCTTGTTTCGTCTACATGGATGAACGAAATCTAAAAAACAACGATGACAATCCAACCAAGTCATTTTGCTTCCATTAGCCAAATGAAATGACAATGTCCACTCCATGCAATACGGACATGTTAATCTACCAGACGTACTCCAACCAGAGAGCATACCATAAGCTGGGAAGTCACTAATGGTCCATAACAAAGATGCATGCATGATAAAATTATTCTTCATTGACACGTCATACGTAAGAACTCCATTCCAAAGGAGATTCAACTCATCAATTAGTGGTTGCAAATATATGTCTATTCCTTGTTTAGGATCTCTAGGCCCAGGAATTATAAGAGTTAAGAACATATAAGGATTTTTCATGCACATCCATGGTGGCAAATTATAAGGCGTCAAAATAACCGGCCAAGAAGAATATTGTTTACCAAATTGGTCAAATAGCGCAAATCCATCCGTGCACATGCCTAATCTAACATTACGTGTCTCTTTCGCAAAGTCAGGATATGTTCTATCAAAATGATTCCATGCTTCTCCGTCTGAAGGATGACACAACAATCCATCACTATAATTCCGAGTAGCATGCCATCTCATGTGCGATGCAGTAGCCATAGACGCATACATCCTTTGTAACCTAGGAATAAGCGGCATGTAGTGCAACCTTGAGTATGGGACATTTTTTTTTTTTTTTTGCTTTGTATCTTTCAGCGGAACAATATTTGCAAGTTCTAAGCTCATTGTCATCTTTCCAGAACAACATACAACCATTTCGACATGCATCTATTTTTTGATATGGCAAACCAAATGCAGTCACCAACTTCTTCATCTTGTAAACACTATCACCCAAGACATTATCAGGAGGCAACATTTCCTTACTGATTTTAAGATACTCATCAAATTCGTTTTTGGAACTATTATATTTTGCTTTGATTGCAATATATCTAGCAGTTGCAGATAACTCTGTATGGGTTTCACAACCATCCCATAAAGGTCGCTTCGCAGCACGTAACAAATCAAAAAATTTCTTTGCCTCTGCATTAGGGGGTTCCTCCACATTTGAATCTCTCTCAGACATGTTGTGAAGGAGTGAACCTCCAGCATCATAAACCATGGCTTCCATCCTATTCTCTTGGAAATAATTATCATCATTATCCCAATTACTATTTCCATCGTCGTTATTGTTGGTAGCACCACTAACTTCTCCATGAAATCTCCATAACTCATAACCAAGCACAAATCCATATTTGCACAAATGGAATTTAATGGTATCACCATCCCTAAGAGCTTCATTTTTACATTTTTGACAAGGACATCGAATTTCTTGATTTCCAAACTCTCTAGATGCAAAATCAACAAATACATCTATACCCTTGGAAAAATCCTCCAACATTACACCGCGTCCATCTTTCCGCTTATACATCCAACTACGATCCCTCATATAATCCATTTTAACTTTTAATTCTGCACTAATGTATAAATGTCAAAACTACATGTGATCTTTACAAGAAAAAAAATTAATGCATGTGATCAATACATAATAGGAAAAAACATAAGCACGGATGCAAGGCATTAGTGATCAATACATAATAGGAAAAAACATAAGCACGGAAAATGCATAATAGGAAAAAACTACATAATGCATGTGATCAGTACATAATAGGAAAAAATTTAATAGTTAGGTTATACCTGTATGGTGTTTTAACTGTGTGCCTTATATGAAGTATATCAGTAAATATTGTTTATAAAAGACATGACGGATGCAAGGCATTCTAGTCCAAACATAGGTATAAGAAGGATGCAAGACATGAAGTATATCAGTAAATACTGTGTTAACCCTTCATTCCCAGTATTTTCGCATGTTTTCCTTAGGTGTATATTACTAAAGGAGATGACGCTCAAAAGAGTGCAATTAGGTATATGTTAATAACAAAGGTCAATGTGCCCAACAAACAAGACAACAAGATTTCCACCGTAAGGACCGGGTCTGGTGACATCACGGGTTATGCAACCAACATATAGACAGTATACAAGTGAGCTTTTCTTCTATGTATACAGTTTCTAGCATTCTAATATCTTCTTTGTCAAATAAACATGGGGAAATATATGTATGGATAGTTCATAAGGTAGTTCAATGTATTAAAAAGAATGACAGTTTATTTGCAATTTATGTCCATATTCAGGGTGGAGCTTTTCACATAGTGGCAAGGCACAATGATTATAAGCAGCATGCACGAAGTAATTTCAGCAAGGAAATCATGCATGTACAATGTATATTAAGAGGTAGGATGGACATCTAAAATCTGCAGGTAAAAGACATCTGATCCATACATGTAAATAGTCACCATGACAAATTTCCTAAGTTCAGTTCAGGTGTTCTTTTCCTAAATGACAAACTAGAATATGCTGACCAGTATCAAAATGGGGATGCATGCAAGCAACATAGTAACACCAACATACAGCAGGTCTTCGGAACAAGGCGAAGCGATAGTCGTACAAGTATAAATTTTAACATGGATGTCGTAAATAGCAGCATGATGTAGGCAATGAATAGCAAGACGTGAAAATAGGATACCTAAAACCCTAGATTCAGACCTACAACATGACAACATGACAAAATCGTTAGACCTAAAACCCTAATTTAAACCTAAAACATTACAAGCAGAGGCAGTAATTGAACTGGGCAGTAAAATCGTTAGATCTACAACATGATAAAACCCTGATTTAGACCTAAAACCCTAGAATTAACAAAATCCACGAAAATAATTAAACTCTGAAAAACTTCACTACCTGCAGAGCGGGGGTGCGACGAAAAGGGTGGCGCGACAAAGAGGGTGGTGCGAGACGAAGAAGGCGGCGCAATGAAAGCTGAAGAGCGATGTGGCAAGAAAGGCCGAACGAAATGAAGGAAAATGGTTAGTTCTAAGTTCGGATAATAGACCTGTTGCGGATGGTATTAACGTTAACTGATGTGCGGATGGTATTAACGTTAACTGATGTTATATTTTAATCGTATAACTGATGTTATATTTTAATCGTATTATACATATTATTAATGTTATATTTTGCCCATAACTTAACGTTAACATATTATTAATGTTATATTTTGACCATAACTTATGCTCAGCTGTAATTAATCACTAATTAAATCTTTATTATTAATTATAGATTATAATTATTAATAGTAGATATAAATTTATAATAACTATTATATACTTATATGACCAAGTAAAGAATTATCTTATATGACCAAGTAAAGAATTCTGAAAATTCATAAAAAAATAAAAAACTACATATATAAAGAACATGTGTTGTCTCATATTATATTAGAGATAATTGCAATACTTATTGAATTTAGGAAACATGTATACTGAAATCACATTATACACCATTATAAAGAACATGATATTACATATGTATATATAATCTTACAGTTTAAATTCTGATCTTTATAAACTGAAAATGTGTTGTCTCACAATATATTAGAGATGAGTGCACTACTTAAATCTCATGCTCAGCTGTAATTAATCACTAATTAAATATTTATTATTAATATACATGAAAATAATAACTTGTGTGGTAGTGTTTGAATTTTTTGAATTTCGAAATTCTTTAATATTTATTTAACTTCTTATTTTTAAACTTTGACCATTTTGTTTTTCTTAATTACTAATTATTTATTTAATTTCGAAATTCTTTAATATGTATTAATAAATTCTTGATATTAATTTAATTATTCGTATTAAAGACTACTAAATAATCATTGATTATCAAAACATATTTAATAAACATCGAACAACAATGTATTTTATTAATTACTATTACCTCTTATTTATATTATATGGTAATTAATAATTAATCAGCATTAATTTTCAAAAAAAATTTCAACGTTAACTATTGAATTTTATTTACTTCTAATAGTTATTATTTATTATTAATTACTAATGTATTATTAACATTAATTATTTAAAATTTAAATTTACTAATTAATTACTAAGTAATACCACAAATTTAAAACATTAAATAAATAAAAAATATAAAAGTTCGTTTCAAATCTCTTGGAAAACTGCAGGAAAATAGCTTCAAAATTATGTCGACGGTAATCCGACTCTATTAGCAACGGAATTTAGCGTCAAATATTATATGAAGGTAAAGAGCTGCAATTTCCATTGACCTAGCGACAGAATTTATATTCGACGGTAATAATTTATAATAAGATGGCATATAAAATCCAGAATATTTTCTCTTGCAAAGCCCAAGGAAATCCGCTGCTAATTAGCGACGGAATTTTCCGCTGCTAAAAATCTGTCGCTAATCTCGGTTTTTCTTGTAGTGATCCCTTAGGGTATCAGTGACCATCAACATACAATAGAAATATAAAAGGAATATCTATATAGTAGATAGTAGTATGTCAGCCTCCTGCTCGTCACCGCACAACATCAATGGCACCAAACCTGCTACCTGCTGCTCAATCTGCTCATCAAAAACATTGATGAACATCCCAAGGTAATAAGAGGAAAACATAAAACCTTGAGTTAGACAATAGTCTTAGTGAGCGGTAAAATAACTAACAACAGTTACAAAAGATAATATGAGTATAGGGTGATCAACCATCCGATATGCCCAGTAACCTATGAGTTAACATGTGAAAACCATCCATCAGCCATATCAGAATAGTAAAGGACAACCCCAATCCCGCTTCTCTTCGACAACCTACGGTGATAGCCTACCCAAAGAAAAATGGAGAAGAAAGCAAAAAACCAACCATAACATCCAATATCCTAGCTATCATCGATTACAGCCTTGAATCCATCGATAATCGAACTTGCTTTCAACGATCAAAAGGGCTAATGGAAAACCCCGGTTCTAGCCAAACTACCATACGCCACTGTGTCTCGTATGTTTTCCTTACTCGACGAAGACAACTAGGCCCATCATGACTGCCCAGGGTACACAATCCCCCTTAATCCTAGGGTGTCCCCATGATACCACTGCTTTGAGTTTGCTAGAACATTGCAATTACCGACGATTCCTTAGTGCTTCAATTCTGTCGAGTCTTTCTTCTTGGTGATCAAATCTTTAGTTCGAGTGACTTACCAAACAAATTTCATTATCTTCTTCGATCAACTCCCACCTGAGTCGATCTATCATCTTACTGGTCCGTACATCATCCTGCGACCAATATCAAATCAATCCGGCTTCGACCACTCCAACTTGAGTTCACAATTGAAGCATCATTCATCATTGAGTTGCACATCAATCATCCAAAGTTCAATTCCATCCAAACTTCACCGGCAAACCCCAAAAACCATTATAGCCAAGCTTCAAAATTTTGAACCCCATCTGCCTCAATTCTAAGGATCAATACCCGTCCGTGATGGACCGGTACCGATCTATACACTTAGCGAAATTTCGCTAAGTGTTTGGCTCCGGTCTATCCGCATCTTGAGAGCATCCTTCCGGTCCATTATTCCAAGTATTTCGACATTCTTATAGAAACCTCTGCCAGTCCATCCATGCTCGAATAATCAACCTTTAATCCATCCCAAAACTACTCTGAATGACTTGAAAATTTGCCAGTAGCCTCGATTCATCATCACGATGCACCATACAAAATTTCACTTCCATCCGTCCTATCATTATGGTTTGATACCGGTCCATGTATTTAGAGAATTTCGAGATGAAATTTTCCAAGCACCATCCTGGTATCCTCCAGAGCTCCTCCGCCAAATTTCATCAGAATCCGATCATCTGAACCTTCGTTTTGCTCTGTTCTTCAATCCTAAGATCATCGACAACCAATTCCAACAAATAACTCAAAAAATGCAATCAATTCAACCAAAACAAACATCAATTCATACAATACTGATCATACAAACATGAACAAAGCACAAACATATCATAAACATGAGATCTAGCATGATTTGAATTTAAGCATACATATTAACTTAACTAATCTAACAATTATCCGGTTAACGTGATCAACATAGGTTTTCCTATGACGTTTAAATCTGAGATTAACATATATGATTAGATCTAGGGTGAATTTAGCATATACATATGAATTTGATCCTAATTTACCCATATAATATATAGTTTCCGTATGAGAGATATCTATCACTCACTTAATCACAATTCAATGTAAATCCAATGAGATTAGATCTGGACAGCGCTAAAAAATCTTCAGATTTGATGTAATTTAATGTGTTCTAAATACCCTTGATGATGATCTATCTTCTAGATGCAAACTACGATGAATTTATATGGAAAGGACGGAGAACAATGGTTTTAGGTTGAACCAGAGAATCACATATGCTCAACCAAAAGTTTAGAATGAAGAGACAAACCCTTATTCTCTCCCTAAATCCCCCTATTTATATCTGTAGGTCATTAATCTAATGGGCTTGGCTAATCAACCCATTATCTGCTAACCAGTCTGCCTAAATAGCAGCTGAAACATAAAACATCGATTCCTCCCAAACTGCTAAACCAAACTCTTCATGTGACCACTCTACGAAATTGTAAACCACCATTGCGATCCAATTAGACCGATCTTAGCTCCTGATACGATCCCGTCAGAAGTTATTGCTCAAACAGTAAACTAAAGTGCATAACGGTCATACTTGAATTCGGTTAAAATCATGGAAATGTCTCACATCGCCATGAGTGACATATTAAAAATCTGAGAATGGTTCGACCAACCAGGAATAAAATATAATTATTTTACGATCGGCCGATACGTAAAATACGGGTCGTTACATTCTACCCATGACCTGCAAATCATCCAAGGAGTCCACGCAAATAGTTTGGAGTTGAAATTTTTCTCCCTGATGGATCGGTACCACTCTGTAAGCTATAGACGGGTACCGGTCCATGCACTTAGCACATTTCAATCCCAAATATTTTCGGCGTCTTCCCGTCATCTTCCAACGCTCAACCTTGGAATTTCATGCGATTTCGACGATTTTTGATTTTGTTGTGCTCAAATCTTTATTCCAATACCTAATTTCGTAGATACTAACACATATAATGAAATATAGCATCCAAACGGCGATTTTACATTTCACACAACAAACATATGAATCGACAAGCATATTCAAATAACCAAATTTATATATAACATGGATCAATCATTCATATGCATATATTATGAGTACATCTACATGTAAATGAGTCTAAACTTGATATTTTAACCCATTTTTCACTAGTTTTATTATCCCTAAGGTTATAAACGGGATTTAACATATATGATCTTGATCCAGTGTGACCTAACATGCAAACATGATAAAAATTACAAATCTAAGCATGTAATGTAACGTAGCATAGCAAGAGATCTATATCACTCACCAAATCAATGGATCTAATAAGGATCAAGGTTAAACTTATTTGGGCAACAAGGAAATGGATGTAAACAACCCTAAAATGATGCAAAATATATAGATCAATGATGATCTAATCTCTTCTAGAAATTTCGAGGATATTAGAGGTTATTTAGAAAGTATTTTGAAGTTTTAGGAGGAAGACCTAAAGGATCTTAGTTCTAATGACTGCTAGACAAACGAAGAGAGAACCCTAGTTAATTTCTTCAGCCTCCTATATACACTACTAGCCATTAACCCTAATGGGCCTGCCTAATTAGCCCGTTAATCTGACTAATTAGCCCACTTAGCGTCTGCAACTGCATCAATCGAAGAATACAGGAAGAACAAGATACTCAGGGGTAAAATGATTACAAAACAATCCAGCCAAAATCATAGATGTGTAAAACATCCTAAATAACGATACATCAAAATATTTGAACGATACGACCTCGTGTGAATAAATAGAATTACTTTACGACCACCTATACATGAAATACGGGTCGTTACATCACTTCTTAACGGAAATAAACTTGATTGATGAGAAATAATATTGTATATGTTTATAACAATATGCTTATTTTAAAAAATAAAAGACGTGTATATGTTTGTTTGTAAAGAAATGTGTACTTTAGAAAGAAAATTTATGTAGAATTTTGTTTGTGCCAAAGTGTTAATTTTAGAAACCAATAAATTATGTACATTTGAATAAGAATCAATGTAAAAGAATTGAAGCTAGTTTTATTGTTTTTTTTTTATGTAGTGGTGGATATGCGAAGAAACATATGTTTTAAAAACATCAAAGGAAGTGTACAACAGCTCGTTATACCCATTGGCTGGTAAATGGGATATTACATTGTTAAAGCCAGCAATGCTCTTGAATGTCACTTTCAACATTGTAAGATCCTTATTCTCATTTTCAGTTATTTGTGAGAAGTATAAGTGTGAGAATAGTTTAAGTTATGTATGCTGTTAAAATTTATTTATGTTTGTATATGTATACATATATTTGGTATATTTGCATACTGTAAGCATGTTTGTAAAAACAATCTTAATGGTGTGAAAGTATGTAGAAGAAATCAGCAGTTTAGTGAAATTACTCAGGAAGATTTTATAGGTGATTTTTTAATAATGTGATATATAGTAGCATAATTACATGATAATATTTCATCTATTTGTAAAACAATATGCATTTATTGGGAAATTTTATTGAATTTGATGTCGAATACTTTCGTGTTTTTATTAAAAAAATTGTACATTATTATAACCTTGTATGCAAATATCCGAGTCATGGATTAAATATTACTTGTTGCTTTTATTTCGTAGGATGGAGAAGAAAAAGAAATGAAGCTGCTAAAACAATCTGTTGAGAAGGATGCTGAATATCAAGCAGTGTTTAGTAAAACAGAAAAAAAATACAAAAAGATGATTGCGCAATTGAAGTTGGAGAATAGGAAGTTGAAAGAGGAGATTTCGAGGTTGAAAAAAAGAGTTGATAAACTTGAGGATGAAACGTCATCAACAGATAGTGAAGAACATCAGCAAGCAGTAGAAAACGATGAAAATGAGATGGAAGTAGAAGATGAAGAAAATGATGATAGTGCAAAAGATGGAGCACAAGATCATGATGAGATGAACGTAGATGACGATAATGAGGAGAATGACAGTGGGAGTGGAGAAGAGGACGAGCAAAAAAATGATAAAGAAATGAATTTTTTGAAAAAAAATGAACCGCGGAAAGAGAAGAAAGAGATGGTCAAGGAGAAATGTGTTTTAAAATTGTTGATAGATCCTGTGAAAAAACAAACTAAGTTGGGTGAACAACCGAAGGAGCAGCGCAAAAGGGTACACCAGCCGGAAAAAGAGCAGATGGTCAATGTAGAGGTAACAGAACATGAAAATTCAGAGATGGAAAAAGGTAATAGTGTTGCTTCTTAATGCAAATTGTGAACAATTATACAAGTGCGAATGTAGTAATATTTACTGCATGTTAGTCTGAATATTATAATACTTATTGCATGGTTATGTGAATAAAATAGCAGAAATTGATTAAAGTAGTAAATAGTTTTTTAAAAAAATACTAGCATGGTATTATTCAATTAATTTAAAATATAGTATGCATGTATGCACATATTTAGACTTTTGTGGTTCAATATGTTATTACACTGTGAATAATTGCATGCTAGTGTTCAAGTAAGTGTAATTGTTTCATTATTGTCTGCATATATTTAGAATTATAAATGCCAATACTTATTTGTGAACAGATGTCGGGAAAGTGCATGACGAAGACATGGAGTGGTTGATTGGAGAAGACCAGGACAAAGTTCAGGAGAAGGACAATAATGTTGTTGATGATGATGAAGTTATTGAAGAAAATACAACAGCGTTTGAGAAAGAAGGAGAAATTAAAAATGCAGAAGACAATACAGTGGTAGATGAGGTAGACAGGGAGAAGGAGAAGGAAATGAGAAGGGAAGAACTTATAGAAGGTAATTTACGAAATTGTGAATTTATATAAATTATCACCAAAATAAATTAGATATATATTCAAAATATGTATAAGTTTGTTTTATGTTCTTATTATAAAATAACAATTGCTGATGCTAATATTACATACATTATAAAGTTTGAAAAGCAATAATTGGTTACAAAATAATTACACTCTTTTGTGTTTATATTTTCTACTGAGGTGGTAACTGATTTTTCCAAAAACATTTATCTGCTAGGGTGATAACTTATAATGAATGTTTTTGTTATAGATATTAAAAACTTTGTACTACGTGATAATTGTCAACCTAGAAAATTATCACATTTATGTCCAATTAGTTGGTTAGTCGCATAATTATTTGAAGCTAGTAACGTGTAATTGAGTCTCTTATGAATAATTTCATGCTTGTTTGCACTTATTTAAAATTTATGTGTCTTTAATAACACATATTTATATACTGGTGAGACTAAGTTTGTTTAAATAGATAACAATAAGATAAAGGATGATGATATTGTTGCTGAAGGTGTTCAAGATCAAAAAGAGGTAGCGATAGAACAAAAGCAGGATAATGTACACCGCAAAGACGAAAAACATATTATGGATCATAAGAAGATAGAGGAAAAGAAGTGGGAACTTCGGTCTTTAAAAAGGAAGAATGGTAAAAAATAATATTAATTTATGAGTGTAAAAATGTTTAGTAAAAATGTTTAAAATATATATGTTAGTTAAGTACAGCTTGTATATATTTGTTGTTAATTTCAGATAAAGACAAAATGAAACTGAAAGAAATGGAGATTGTGGTAGTGGAGGACTTTGAAAATGATTCAAGAAGTGAAGAAACACAAATGGGTACCAAACTGAATCTTAGAAAGTACAATAATGTCAAGAATTTGGAGGAGCATCAGATTAAGCGAATGGAAGAGTTTGTTTATGTGACTGGACTAAGGTAAATTAACATTTTCTATTCCATAAATATATGCAAGTTATGTATATAATTGCGTACATATATTCAAGTAAGTAGGTGTACTTTGACACAGCAGTAGAACAACATGCAACGTATTTTATCTTTCTTAAATTTGTTAAATAACAGCAAAAGCGCTTACCTAAATGGAAACGAAGACATTTGCATAGTTGGAACTGTGTGGGCGGATCTGATACGTGGCTATTTTATTGACTCACAGGTATAACAGGAAAGAAATAGTATTTCAGTTTGAGTACTTACAGCAGTAAGTAATAAATACTACTTGTTTTAGTAGATTATCGACTGGTTTGCATATGAACTGTGGAAGGAACACCCAGAAATTCTATGCTTGAAAACTATAGCTTCTGTAAGTATTTACTTATTTTCAATAAAAAGTCAGTGAGATCAATTTTTAATTTTTCAATGAATTTGAACATTTACAGACTTTTCTTCATATGAAGTCAATACGACAAGTAAAAAAATTAGTGGATATCCCAGTGAAGCAAGAGTATAAGTCTTGTACAAAAATATTCATCCCTATACACCATGGAAAACATTTTTCGCTGTTAGAGTTTGAAAAAGAAGAGAGAAGATGGATACATTATGATTCGAATAAACCAAGACGTGATGGTGGAGAACAACAGAAATTAGCGAAGAAAATGGTATGTGTGTTGATAATTGTAATATTTCTTGCAGTAATATCTGGATTAACTCATGGCTTGATGTGTTGAGCAGAGAACGTACATCCATGCTTTTGTGAAAAAAATGCAAGGGAAGAATTATGTGGAACACAAAGATATTGAATTTTCTAATTGCCCTCAGCAAGGATAGACGTAAGTAAATAGATTTAGCAATATGACGTACGAAAGCACTTTTCTGTAAAGTTAATTCAGTATTATGTGCGGATAATAGAAAATAGTTCCATTAAAATTATCAAATTATTGAAAATAATTTTTTATGGTTTTATGGTTTTGCAGAGTTGAATGCGCAATGTTTGTGATGAATTTTATGAAGCAAAGGTCCGAGAACAGGGAACTAGATGAAGAAGATGAAATTTACAAACCACAAGCGATGTATCTTCAAAGAGCTAGTCTTGCTTACAAGATTCTAAATTGCAAACCGCATAGTTGGAATTCAGTTGATGTGTTAGGTTGATCTATATATTATCAGTGGTATTAAGTAGTGGAACTACGGTGACAATGTTATGTACTTTGTTAGTCGAATGGTGGAATATTTTATGTTTTGAATGAAGTATTTTGAAAGTTATCACTGAATGATAGTTGTTTCTAATTAGTTATTTTCCTGTATGCAATAATTTGTAATACTTGCATACTTTAGTGCAACTGTTGACTAATTTTGTACATTATTGTTTATGTAAGTGAAATAACAAAACGTATGCAGTTATAAGATAGTAATTTTATGTACAAATGTAAAGAGGAATGCTGTAAATAATATGTTCGCTGAACATATATTATACACTAGCATAGAACTATGTATTTTTTTTAAAAAAAATTGAATAATCTAGTCCAAATACTTGTAGAATCAGTACAACAATCGATGTTACCAATATTAAGCAATTTTTGATTAATGTAACACATGATTTTAAAAAACATAGGTTAATATAATACATGTTTTAAAAATGAAACAAGAATTCGAAGATAACAAAGAATAAACCTACGGACTGAAAAATTGCATGCTTACAACCAAGTATTAAGAATAGTTGCATATATTTATGCAACATAATTTAATGGTTGAGTACATTATCCTATGATATACATGCAGTCAAACATAGATGCAGCAAATCAGATTTGCGTCGTACATTTATGCGTATGTGAAAAAATCATCAAGGTTATATAAGTAATCAATAAAAATGCGTACATGTATGCAAGTATTAAAAATAATTGCATAGAAATGAGCTATTTAAAAAGTACCAGTACAAATCAGAGAAACTGACATTAAATATTGTAATAACTTGAATAATTGCATATTTATATGCACATTAATGTACTAATTGCATATTTATATTCAGATAAATTGAATGACAGTAGAAACAGAAGTAATGAAATGAAATAAATGACAATAAACCAAAAATTAACATGAAATATAATGAACTGAAATCAAAGTTGAACATATAGTTCAGAACATTATTCATTTGAACATAGATTACATTTATTTGTTTAGAAGAAAAAAAAAATTAGTTTGCTATTGAAGAACAAGTCCTTTTGTTATGACCAAGCTTCTTGCACACACACCACATCTCGTAGTCTTTGTGAATTCGCCGGCTGGTTTTAACCTTTTAGAAGAAGATGGACGACCAGGCATTCTTCTACCTTTTAGAGGAGCTATAATTGCATCTTCAACAGCCAAGTCTTCACCCATATAATTTATGACTGGATTGATAGAATGTGAATAGGTGAGTTGAAAATGTCCAACTTTGAAATAAGATTCAATGTAGTCGTACACAGATAAGGTTTCAGAACTTAAAATACTTCTGACGGCATGAGCGCAAGGAAAACCGCTAATTTGCCACACATTGTACAAACTCGATTGTATAAATCAACAAATTGATGTCCTGGAGAATGAACTTCAAAATTATATTCACTTGATTTGATAACAAACCAAGAAGCGCCTTCCAAATGTAGACTTCTTAATCGAGTTTCAATAGCAGGACATAAAACACTGTTCCAAGTAGAAGCTACGTCAAGACGATCAGACATGAGTTTCATTAACTTCATTCTAATTTTATCTAAACAAGCAGTGATTGGTAAATGTCGTTCTTCCAAAATCCACTTATTAAAACTTTATGAACAATTAGAAGATATTTCACCGTAACGACAACCAGGGAAGAATACGTTAGTAAATTTCTCAAATGGAATTCCACTCAAAAAGTTTGTTGCGGTCGATCCACCTACATCTCTAAAATTCTTCAAAACAGCATTGAAATCAGACAAATTACATGCATAAGCAATTCTTGAGAACGAATCCAGCAACATCCTTTTATTTGTTTTTGAAAATTGCGATTTTAAAGCAACTTTTAAATTGTTGGTCAAATGATAAAAACAGGATCCATGGACTGAATTTGGAAACAGCTGTGGAATAGCAACAAGGATACCTGGATGACGATCAGATATGAAAACATAGCTTCTACAATCTTCTTTAAGAAACTCTCTAAGTTGTTAACAAAACCAAATCCAGTTATCTTCATCTTCTCTAGAAACAATTGCAATTGCTATAGGGAAAAAACCTGTTTTTAAAAAAAATTGTTTAATTATGGAATAAGGAACATGAATATTTAAAAAAAAAAAGGATAATTGTGGAAATTTAGAAGAAATAATATAATAGATGTTATAAGGGAGTTTTTTTTATTATTATTTTGTTTAAAAATATGCAACCATTTTAATTCAAAATGTTACATAATCACTAACAGATGCACAATTTGATGCAAGTTGTAAAAATAATTTCATTTCTAGCTGATAACAAAAAAAACAGTTGCTTGAGCAAGACATAGACAGAATAATTGCATAATAGGATGTGTATATTCATATAAGTTGCATATGAATGTGAAAGATTTTTGACTGTTAAGATGAAGTAGTCACAAAAACTGAATTAATCGAATGCTTATGTTAATTAATTTTACAATATTTTAAGCACATCTGAAACTGTTAAAGCATAGTTATACTTGTAACTTCAGAATAATATCATAAAAGGATGCAATTTTTTTAAATAATGACATGTAAATGCATATTTTCAAACAAACAACATTTAAAACCGTTAAAAATAAAGAATATTGACAGTCCAAACAGGAAAATTTAGTAAAAAATATGATACCTTCATTTCCATTTTTACCAGTAGCAGCCATTAAACATCTTTGAGCCATAAATGTAGCATCAACAAAAATTAGTGGTCGACAATACTGAAATCCAAATGCACAAGCCTCAAATCCAATAAAAATTCTTTCGAACTGACGGGTAGAATCATTGCACTCCAAAACAACTGTACTTCCAGGATTAGTAGAAAGAACTGCATCACAAAAAGACTGCAAATGATGGTACGACATAACGTCGCTACCATGTAAATCATCTATTGTCAATCTCTTTCCACTATAAGCATAATAATACTTCAAAATGACATTATACTCAGTTTGAAATAAATTAATAATGTCCTTTGTCTTCATTAAAGGATTTGCATGAATATGATCACAAACCAAAAGCTTAATCAATTTACTGGATATAACGGGATTGTTTATATCATGAATTCCAGCACCACAATTATGTTCCGGTTGTAACCTCTTTACAACAAAATATCCCGGAAGATTAAACTTGAGTGAAGCATGAATCCTGAAACAACAATTTTTTTTAGAGAAAACAGCAGTAACTCTTTCCTTATCATTCTTAAGCAAATTAAGCTTATATCCAGTTTTCATACTATACATCATCAAATAAAGTCTAAACTCAGTGACACCTCCTTTAAATTGTTGAC
Organism: Allium sativum; assembly: GCA_030737875.1. Classification (NCBI taxonomy): domain Eukaryota; kingdom Viridiplantae; phylum Streptophyta; class Magnoliopsida; order Asparagales; family Amaryllidaceae; genus Allium; species Allium sativum. The sequence continues at coordinate 178,162,999 of CM060920.1, read as the reverse complement.
CAACACCAGAGAAAACAGATTGATTCAAATCATTTTTTAGTAATTTCTTAAATTGGTTGTTCGACTCACTGGTACTATCAAAAGAAAAATCACTAACTAAAGATGAATTGCTATCAGGAGCAACTGAAGAATTACTTTGATTAACGTCAACAAGAAAAAAACCAAGTAATCTTCACAATAATGTGCCACCAATAAAAGTATGGATTGAAGATCAGAATTACTTTCTATATTTCTTCTCAAACCATCTCTAATATGATACAAGTCCAACGACAACGGACTTAATTCAATCCATTTACCACAGACAACATCTATAACGGTATCAACTGTACTATCAAAATAGAGTCGAATAGAAAAACTATCATTTCCATACTTGAGCAGCACCAACACACCAATATTTGAAGGACCACTGGGGGAAAATGAAAAAATAAAAATTAATCAGCAACGTCAGCAGAAGCCAAATAAAATTACAATTGCAAAAAACATAAGAATACAATTAAATGCATACAAAGATGCAATAAACTGTAATAACTGTATATATATGCAAAAAATCCATATATTTTGGAAATTTCAAATTTTAAAAAAAAAATGAACACATAGTTTATGCATAAATTCACCCAAAAGTAATAGAATCATGCAACTAATTAACAGGCATGCCAGAAAAAAAACTTAACTTCAGTAGTTTGCATAATTATAAACAGAAAATTTACATACTTACACACAAGTTTCCTGAGTACATCCAAAAACACTTAATATACCAATATTTGCATTTATATATGATTATATATACAGTATATGCATACTTTTATACATTCACGAACAACGGACAAACTGAAAATCCGACATATTAATTTATAATACTGTAAATTCATCAACAAAAAATGAAACTTTATAACTTACGCTGAATTTAACATCAATAACACTAGACAATTCCGTCAAAAAACACTACTGAATAAACCAATACAGATCGAAGAATCAAAACCAGCAGAAAAAATTTTTTTAAAAAAAATGGCATATTTTACCTGAAGGAAGATGAAGCCATTTCATACACAATCGTTCAATGTAAAAAATCACTGGAAAAATCGCCAATCAATTTCAATATGTACTGGTCGGAAATAGAACCTCAGAAACGAAATGAAGCCGCCATTATCAAGAGTAAAATGTGGAAGAAGAAACTAAATCACGAAATATCCTTGGAATTAATCGCATGTTCTGAAAATTAGCTGATAATTAAGCAGTAATTAAAAGATAATTAAAGAAAAAAAAAGTGGCGGTAATTAGATCCGTATGTTCAGCCGAAGCAGTGAAAATGGGCAAATTAGTCACAAATACGAGGTTAGTTGTAACGGCTGGAAATTTTCGACTCCTCGAGAGTCGAAAATTCCGAGACGTTAGTGAAAGAAAGTAGAGGGTAAGGAAGAAAAGGTAGAACTAATAGAATAGAAGAAGAAGAAGAACTTACATCATCAGAGTAAACACAAATCTCACAGCGGAACGAATAAAATATAACATAACTTTGAAATACAAATCAGTACTCGTATATACATACCATTTCAAAGTACAACACTTAACAACACAACGGAATAATAATAGCTATAATCCTGAAGCCTCCTGCTCCAAGCTCTCCAAGTGTATCTGTAAAATCCCGACTACTTGACTGCCCGTACAAATTTAGGCACCCAAGAGTTTAGGGAAAACAAACAAAATAAACTCCGGGTCAGTCATGGGACTGGTGTGAATAAAACTCCAACACTTGGTTAAATAAAGGATATCTTTCTGATATTATAATAATGTCTAAATACAAATAGATATCAATCTAGCAGAACGCTTGCATCTCACGTTCCACATACATAGTATACAAATAAAACCGTGAGCGCTTATTGGAGATTGGATTCCTACAGACAAGGTATGGGAGCACCTTCCGATCAGTGTACTCTAGAGGAGATACACTAGGGTTCAACAAGAACGTCTTGTAACCCGGCCACACATGACCGTTCACTCATTTAGCTTGAGTGTAACGAATATATTATCACCGATGGTTGGGATCAGCAACCATCCTTCCCGATAAGGGACAGCATTGAAATAGATTATAAAGAAGTACAATTGAATATTCTCTAGATGGTGATAATACACCCTGCTTGGGTATGGCCCAACTAGCCATGCTGCCTAGCCCAACTTCTGTTATTTCCCGGTTGTGAGGTTTTGAGGTCACGTTTATCACTTTGACAGATTATTTCTTCAATTACTTTGAATGCCACATCGTCATACCCGCCAAATCATTATCGATTTCTCAAGGCATTACGGGTATAAAAGCTAAGAGAAACGAATTTCTCCGCCCCCAACGAAATACGTTTAAAGAGATCAACATATATGATTCGTTAAGAATACTTTGTCAGACACTCGTCCATATACGTTGTTCTGGGACTGAATAAACCGAAGGCACTATTCAGTGAATCCATCCTACCTAGGCTTTTCATAATAGCCCTTGCACTTCACTCCGTCTTCAATTATCTTCAGCGTACTAGATTCTCAACGCTTATGCTAATACGGAGTGGTTCTTCGGATAAAAATCCAACCGGTCTCTCCCTATTTACAACGTAAATATGGTCAAAACTTTGATAGTCTGTGATTCAACTATCAAATGAAAACATGTCGGTGTACAAACAACGATCTTATTTCCAAATGGAAATTCGATCGATCAATCATCATATGTTCATATTTCCTTATTTCATATATTTAGAAAATATCTGTTATTAATCATTGGAAAACATTTCCATAGCTTATTTTCACATCACTATTATTTCGCAACTATCAGTCCCTAACTGTAACTAGTATGAGAACAATTCTCTAAGTACCAATCCGTAAGGTCGAAACCAACATCAGATCGTCACTTAGAAAACCGTTCAACTTACCCTCTCCAGTCAGTTTCTGAATTTGCTTAACTCTATTTCTTAAATTCTTATCATGAAAACATTTCATTTACTATGTTTAGAAAACATATCTGACTATATTTGGAAAATGTTTCCAAAACTCATTTACGGATTTCCAATGAACGTTGTATAAAACATCGTTTCGCTTAATCCATTTATCGCTTATTCCTTAACTTTATTCCTAATCAACCTTTTAGATCGAACCACAACTATTCCTTTGTCAATTCTGAAGTCAATCAAGTTGGGGTATAATTACCTCTCAGACCTTAATTTAACAACGTCCTTTACTGTGAAATAGATGAAGCTCGTCACTCACTTTTTCCAATCATCTGTTTACGCAAATTCTCGGATTCAGGTTACGAATCCACTTCTTATATGACAACGTTTGATTATAACTATAACGTTATAATTCCTACCCCTAAAATATCTAACCTAAATTATAAATTTATTTCCTAACTCGAATAATTTAACAGACACCTAATTTCTAAATCAATAACTAATTCTTGATTTAAACCCTGGAAAGTAAATAGTACTTTCCCGAATTCGCTATAATCGAATTCGACGTATAACTCTCTTTCGAGTAATCTCTATTCGATTAACTCTCTCTTTTTAATAACTTATATTCGATAAACTCTATTTCGATTAACTCCTATCGAATAACTAATATTCGAATAACTCTTCTTGGTTGGCTCTATTTCATTAACTCTTATCGAATAACAAATATTCGATTTTCTTAAATGTGTCAATTCTTATCGAATAACTAACATCCGATTTAACTTAAATGGATTTACTCTTATCGAATAACTTATTCGATTAACTCAACTTGATTTTCTTAACTTGATTATCTCAACTCGATTTCTTAACTCGATTACCTAACTCGATAAATCTTAACTCGATTACTTAACTCGATAACTTAACTTAACCCAAATCGATTAACTCAACTCTAATCGATTAACTTAATTTGATTTACTCCTTCGAATAACTCATTCGAATAACTTAATTGATTAACTCCTTCGAATAACTAATTCGAATAACTTACCTTCGAATAACTAATATTCGATTTACTCTAACTCGATTAACTTAATTCTAATCGATTTACTCCATTTCGATTTAACTTAATTCAAATCGATTAACTTAACTCAAATTGATTTACTCCTTTCGAATAACTAAATTCGATTTAACTCTTCTCGAATAACTAAATTCGATTAACTCAAATTGAATAACTAATATTCAATTAACTCTTACGTGTTTAACTCTATTCGAATAACTAATTCGAATAACTTACCTTCGAATAACTAATATTCGATTTACTCTAACTCGATTAACTTAATTCTAATCGATTTACTCCATTTCGATTCAACTTAATTCAAATCGATTAACTTAACTCAAATTGATTAACTCCTTTCGAATAACTAAATTCGATTTAACTCTTCTCGAATAACTAAATTCGATTAACTCAAATTGAATATCTAATATTCAATTAACTCTTACGTGTTTAACTCTATTCGAATAACTAATTCGAATAACTTACCTTCTGTAACAACCCGTAAAATGCGAGCCAGTTTGAAAATTTTATTTTGGCAATTTTAGCGAATTTTGATTATTTAAAATAGATTATTTTAAATAATATCGACGAGAAATTTATTTTGAATATAATTCGAACGTATATATTTATACGCGTCGTCGTTAGAATATAAATATTTATATATAATTATAAATGGAATTGAAAATGGCGCGGTAGTTCGAAAATTCGATTTCTAATTTCAAATGAATATACAGAATTCAATATAAGTCAGAATTGAACGAAACAAGAAATATTTGAATCTGTATAACTATATCTTTGTAACGAAGTTAACAAACTGAGATTTCATTTTAGAAATGATAAGATATGTCCAGTTTAAAATTAGAAATAGTCGCTGTGGAATTTATATATATTTTTATATATATAAGGCCCTTAAAAATGGACATTTTGCAAACGACCTCGGATTTCGACGAAACCAGTTTTGTTAGGTCCGTGTTGTTAAGTTATCGCTAGGTTTCAAATTTCATAATTTTTCGAATCAATATGTGAGCGTGGCAAAGGAAAACGTGTTTTGACCATTTCAGTTGATTTTAATCGACTGGAAATTGGCCATTTTTCTAACGGTCTCAGAATTCGGCGAAACTAGTTTTGTTAGGACCGTATCGTCAATACGAAGCTAGAAAATATTTTTATGGAATTTTTAGAGTTAGTATGTGACCCCGGTAATTTGAAATGTACGTTTAAAATTCAATATAGTGATTTAAATGTAAATTTAGCGGAAACTGATTCAAACAGTCGAATCAGCTTGCGATACATATCCCATTGTGTTCGGAATGGGGGTATTACTTTAGGGATGACAGTCGTTGGACCCAGTTCGGTGTTCGTATGTAAAAGTCAACTTTTAAGGAATAAAATAATTAAATAAAAAAAAAAAAAACCCTTTTCCCTGCCCCCCCCCCCTTCTTCGAATTCATTCAGACAAAAAAAAAAGAAAAAAAAAAAACAACCCGATTGAATCGCGCGCCTCCCCCTGGATCCACCGCCGCCGCCCCTCGCCCGCGCCCACCCAAACCCCCGCAGCCGCTGACCCTCGAGCCCCCCTCCATCTCCACCTCGAGCGCAACCACCGCCGCCGCCCGAAGCTCGTGCCCACCTGGGGGAACCGACGCCCTAGCCGCACCACCGCCTACCCCCCCCCCTCCAGTGATGTCCGCCGATCTCTCTACCCCTCCCCCCTCTGTAAGTCCTTTTCTTTTCTTCTTCTTTATTTTATTATTTTATTTTTGTTTTATTTTAAAGTTTAAAAACTGATTTTTATAAAAGTTTAGAAAAACTGATTTTTATTCAGTTTAAAAACTGATTATTTTTAAAGTTTAAAAACTGGTTTTTATTTTAAAGTTTAAAAACTGTTTTTTTTAAGTGATAAAAACTGAATTTGAAAAAAAAAATTTTAAAAGGAAAAGGTTTGAGCTTTAAAATAAAAAGATTAGAACTTTTGAAAGGAAAGATTTGAACTTGGGAGAAAAAAAAATTAAATATAATCTTTATAATTTAAAATGGCGGCGGAATCTATATTAGTAAAAATATAGTTTTTATATATTAAACTTCGATAGAAAAATTCGATTTTTATATATTGAACTTTGAAATAAAAATTCGATTTTTATATATTGAACTTTGAAATAAAAATTCGATTTTTATATATTGAACTTTGAAATAAAAATTCGATTTTTATATATTGAACTTTGAAATAAAAATTCGATTTTTATATATTGAACTTTGAAATAAAAATTCGATTTTTATATATTGAACTTTGAAGTAAAAATTCGATTTTTATATATTGAACTTTGAAGTAAAAATTCGATTTTTATATATTGAACTTTGAAGTAAAAATTCGATTTTTATATATTGAACTTTGAAGTAAAAATTCGATTTTTATATATTGAACTTTGAAATAAAAATTCGATTTTTATATATTGAACTTTGAAATAAAAATTCGATTTTTATATATTGAACTTTGAAATAAAAATTCGATTTTTATATATTGAACTTTGAAATAAAAATTCGATTTTTATATATTGAACTTTGAAGTAAAAATTCGATTTTTATATATATAGTGACTACGGGCAACGAAGATGACGAAGAGGCGATAACGAGGAAGACTTCTGCAAATGAAGAGCCGTGGAGCTAGGATAGCTATATGTGAGAACTTCTCACTCAAATTCTACTTTTCTAGTTATATATATATATATACTAGGATGCAGACGGTGCTTATTAGAAGCACCCGACACCCGTCCACAGACCATGGACTTGTTTGATTGGTTGTGTAGTTGATTAGTTGAATTATTTGTTGGAATTGAATTGTTTGGTGAGATGAAATTGATTTGATTAATGTGTGAATGGCGTGGGCCTTCACTAGACCGGGGATAAGGCTAGGCCTCGTCCCGTTTCTAGTATCGTGCCGTTATGCCGCCGAAATTTTCTAAAATGTGTTAGAAAAATAAAAATATCATTTTATAGAATAAATGAATTGAATAGAAATTCATAGGTTGAAATAAAATGTTTTATCGTTAAAAATATAATTTTTAACGTGAAGTGAATAAAATAAAATCTTCATTTATAAACCGAACGGTTTGTTTATGTACACCTATTTGAAGGACATTGATTGGGTCGATAAATTTTACACATCGCCCAACTGCACGAATAAAAATCTGTGTTTGATTGTTTGAAACCCCACACGGGTGTTAGGATGAAATTTGAAGTTCACTCATCCTGATTGATTAAATATGTCGATCGATTGATTGACAGGCTGTTATAAGCGTTGAATATCTATATTTGATGCTTATACAGTGTAGTGCACTTTGGTTGATGGTTGATTATTTTTCAATGCTATTATATACATGTGTTGTATGAAAATCCATATAATTAATTTTATATGGTAATTGATTGGGCCTCATTCCAGTTTTAAAAAGAAATATTTGAAATAGAATATTTGAAAATAAAGGAATATATGAAGCCGTGTTGATTAGATTGACGCCATTTTGACGTGAACGATATTTATATCGATTTTCTTTATTTTGAAATGAATTGAATTGAAAACGAATTCAAAATGAATTGAAAACGAATTCAAAATGAATTGAAAACGATTTCGAAATGAATTGAATTGAAAACGATTTCGAAATGAATTGAATTGAAAACGATTTCGAAATGAATTGAATTGAAAACGATTTCGAAATGAATTGAATTGAAAACGATTTCGAAATGAATTGAATTGAAAACGATTTCGAAATGAATTGAATTGAAAACGATTTCGAAATGAATTGAATTGAAAACGAATTCAAAATGAATTGAAAACGAATTCAAAATGAATTGAAAACGATTTCGAAATGAATTGAATTGAAAACGATTTCGAAATGAATTGAATTGAAAACGAATTCAAAATGAATTGAAAACGAATTCAAATTGAATTGAAAGCGAATTGAAATGAATTCAAATTGAATTAAAATTTGAATTGAATAGAAATGAATTTTGAAACGAATTTATAAAGAAGAATTCAATTTTGATTTGAATTGAAATGGAAGTTGAAATAGGTTTTGAAACGATTTTAAAACTATTTATATAATTCGTTTTGAATAGAAATCGACGAAATATATATTATATATAATATAATGGCCTGAATAGAACGCGCCGCGCCGCGGCAGTTCGCGAATTTCGACCATTTATTTCAAACGGACATTACGGGAGATCCGACCGTCGGATTCTCCTAAAACTGGAACCGTTGGGTTCGTATCGAAAAGAGCTTTCTAATGAATGTTAGAAATTTGAAATCTAACGGTTGGATTTGGAGATACGTCCAAATCAAATTCGAAAAAGGTCGCTGTAAGTGCAGTTCGATGGCCATTGTTGGAAATCGACTGTACGGGCCTTGATAAAATTATTAAAAATAGTAATAATTTGTGTAAAATCATAAGAAATGATTTAGAAAGAATTGGGATGAAAAACTCCCTATTTGAAAAGATAAAAATAGATTTTTATCGAAATGAACTAGTTTTGAACTAGAATTATAATTCTATTTATTTTTAAATAAATAAATTGAATTTGAAAAGGGTTTTGAAAATAACCAAAGTTTCCAATGATTGCATTGGAGTGGATTTGAATCGAAATTGTCTTCGGAATATTTCGATGTTGGAATTTGTGATTATACGGATGTTGTTACGGAAATTTGAAAGATATATATTTATATCGTTATTTCCAATACGACATTTGTTAATCGTAGAATTTGATATTGAATATAAGCCGATATATTTTCTATTCAGAGCCTTATATTGAATATCAAATGTGATTTGGGTTTGTCGTGAATGGTGTCTTCACTAACACTGTTCTTGAACCCAAGTGAGAAAAGATTAAATCTTTTTATTTAGATTTAATGAAGTGTACCAATTAAATAATATTTAATTGGAATTGAATTGATATTGATTTTTGGGTTTATCGTGAACAGTGTTTTAAATAACACTTGTTCTTTAACCCGATAATTAATGGGATGTGACTTTGGGTTTATCGTGAACCGTGTTTTAAATGACACTGATTCTTTAACCCAGTCACAGATTAAAACTAAGTGGAGTTTTAATGAATCTTTAATTAGATTGAAAAGATCGAGAATGGAGTATCACCAGTTTTGCTCCAGGCGATAGTTAAATCTTTAATTAGATTTGAATGTGAAATTTAGAAACTAACTGGCGGTTAGCCAAGCAGAATGGTTTTCTGGATATTGATCTGATGTTGGTTTCGGCCTTCGGGGTTAATATTTGGGGAATTATTCTCTTGATTAATTTACGGTTAGTGACTAATGAATTGGAATGAGGCGTATGTTGTGTTTGTGTAACACTTATTTAAAATATACGCGAGTTATTCGGAAAGACCGGGTTTATCCCATTCTGAGTAACTGATACGACGATAAGTCGAAGATGAAGACGATGGTCGAAGACCGGAGGTCTTCACGTCGTTTGGGTGATAACTGATGATCTTGATTGGGCTGTACACCCAAGAAGATGGAAACAGTTAGTGATCGTCCAGACGTACTTGGAGATCGATGGATATGCGGGGTACTAGGTGCCTCCGGTTTCGTTCAGACCCAGAACGGACTTGTAAATGGACTGTGTGTCTGACATCGGATTTCATTCTGTGTGACTGATATCGGTTGCATAGGATGGTTTGCCTGTGTGGCATGCTAAGATGCAAATGATCAAGGCTTCTGTTGAAAAGCAAAGTCTTGTGGTGGTGATCAAAGCACGGCCTTTGTGGCGTAGCTTTGTGTAACGTTTACCTCGCGTGTTTCACACCCGGTATGAACCAAAACGGGAGACGGACCTCAGGGAGGACTTGCGTTTCTTTCTAGCTAGAAGTGGCGTCAGTGGTTTTACACGCCCTGACGAGTTTGACTTATGTGGTTGTTGCTGTTGCGAGGCGCCTCGGTTATATCGGTTTCGGCCGAATGCATTCTGGTCGGCTGACGGACCAGACTTACACCCCATAGGGTGGGGAGACGTATTGTTCAGGTATAATAATCCACTCCGTGTGGACCAGCCCTGACGATCCAAGGGGCAGTTGCGGCTGTTCCTGAGGGGCGGGCTAGAGCGTCTCGAATCGGTTGAGGATCTTGCCCCTAGCCTCGGTTCATAGATGGAAATCCAATTTCCAAATACGAGACTTTGCGATTTTGATTGTATAACCTATATAAGGCGACATGATATATGGTACCCATGCCGCCTATGATTGATACTTATGATTTGAAGTTGTTTTATACACTATGCACTTATAGTAGTATCAAATGATCTGTTTTAAGCGTATCAAACATTCTTTGGCTGTTATAAGGGAAAACCCTATCCCCCGGCTTGCGTTTGCATTGTGTGATAGGACCTGGGTCTTATAACAGCTTCATTTTTCTTTATTTAGCATTGCGCTGTTTGTTTTATGCACTGGTATTCTTGGGAGGAAACCCGTTCCGTGTTATACGGCGTGGTCCCTTGATTTACCTAACTTTGAAAATAAAGATTAATAACTGTTTTAGTTCTCACACCAGTCACATGACTGACCTGGAGTTTATTGTTTTAACCTAAACTCTGGGTGCCCTTATTTTGACACGGGCAGCTAGTAGTTTTGGTTTTGCAGATTTATATTCACAGGATCCTGGTTTACAGCTGGAATGATATCCGGAAAGCTTTGTATCCGTATATCTCCTTCTAGTTGTGTATTGTATTATTTTCCGCTGCTATGTATTTAAATGTAATTTAAATCTCTGATATTTCTGTGTAATATTTATTCATACTCTGTATATTCTTGTAATCTGATGCACTGTTGTAATATATAGTGAAATGTTCTTTTGTATGCGTTCTGTTTTGTCGTGTTCTCAAACGATAGGGCGTTTCGAACGGCCTGGATCGGTTTAGCGACTGGTTCGGACCGAGCGAGATTCCTTGCCGTCACAGTTGGTATCAGAGCTTTGGTTTACAAAGCTCAGAGAACAAGGCACATTAGAACCATACGAAAGAATTCATCAGATATTGGGTTAGTAAAATCCAATGGGAATGACTCGTTAGAGACGGGATCAGTAGTATCCTAGAACGAGTGTGAAGAGTATATTTTTCAAATGAAAACATTCTTTGTTTTGAAAATTTAAAATCAATTATTCGTATTTGATTATTTATTTATATAGATGTGGACAATCCAGTATATATAGATTTTGCGTATACGTCTGATCCGCGTGTATGCGAAATTTTAATATACTGGATAGATATAGAATCACACTCTAGTCGCCCGGGGATGATGCTGATAATTGTGATCACATTATCAGTATTTATGTTCGAGTGACGAAAGTGAGATTTCTATATATTTCCTATTGACTGGTGTGAGAACCAAAATTAGATAGGGCCTATTGTTGTGATTTGGCATCAAAAATCTGATTTTTGACTATATATATCAAAGTTATGCATTTAAAAAGCTAATCAACTAATTGATTGATGTTTGTGTTGTTTGTTTAATTGTTTGATAATTTTGAACCATTATGCCTAACTGAACCAAATATTGAATTATATCGAAAATTGGTTGCGTTTGCTAGCATATACATATATATCTTTGAACAGGTCATAGCAAGGAGGCTAGAGCAGAGAATAAAATTTGTTTGCCCGACAAATAGGTACATGTTTACTACATAAATTCCTGTTTTGTTTGGGTGATGATGATTTTGTGAGCCTATGGGCTAGCCGCTTGGCTTTTTCTTTTTGAGATCTGAAGGACCGGGGAAGCTATTTGAAATTCCCCGATGCTCCCGGTGCAGGGGAGGTTATGGCGAAATTTTTCGAAAATTTAGGGTGTTAGCCAAATTTTTGAAATTTTGAAAATTCTCAGGAACTAAAGAGTTGGAGAATGGAAGCCAGGTCGAACGTAGAGTTGATTAATCAAACCACTTTCGACTTTGTTCCTTTTCGGGGACGAAAAGTTTTAAGTGGGGGAGATTGTAACAACCCGTAAAATGCGAGCCAGTTTGAAAATTTTATTTTGGCAATTTTAGCGAATTTTGATTATTTAAAATAGATTATTTTAAATAATATCGACGAGAAATTTATTTTGAATATAATTCGAACGTATATATTTATACGCGTCGTCGTTAGAATATAAATATTTATATATAATTATAAATGGAATTGAAAATGGCGCGGTAGTTCGAAAATTCGATTTCTAATTTCAAATGAATATACAGAATTCAATATAAGTCAGAATTGAACGAAACAAGAAATATTTGAATCTGTATAACTATATCTTTGTAACGAAGTTAACAAACTGAGATTTCATTTTAGAAATGATAAGATATGTCCAGTTTAAAATTAGAAATAGTCGTTGTGGAATTTATATATATTTTTATATATATAAGGCCCTTAAAAATGGACATTTTGCAAACGACCTCGGATTTCGACGAAACCAGTTTTGTTAGGTCCGTGTTGTTAAGTTATCGCTAGGTTTCAAATTTCATAATTTTTCGAATCAATATGTGAGCGTGGCAAAGGAAAACGTGTTTTGACCATTTCAGTTGATTTTAATCGACTGGAAATTGGCCATTTTTCTAACGGTCTCAGAATTCGGCGAAACTAGTTTTGTTAGGACCGTATCGTCAATACGAAGCTAGAAAATATTTTTATGGAATTTTTAGAGTTAGTATGTGACCCCGGTAATTTGAAATGTACGTTTAAAATTCAATATAGTGATTTAAATGTAAATTTAGCGGAAACTGATTCAAACAGTCGAATCAGCTTGCGATACATATCCCATTGTGTTCGGAATGGGGGTATTACTTTAGGGATGACAGTCGTTGGACCCAGTTCGGTGTTCGTATGTAAAAGTCAACTTTTAAGGAATAAAATAATTAAATAAATAAAAAAAAACCCCTTTTCCCCTTTTCTCTGGCCCCCCCCTTCTTCGAATTCATTCAGACAAAAAAAAAAGAAAAAAAAAAAACAACCCGATTGAATCGCGCGCCTCCCCCTGGATCCACCGCCGCCGCCCCTCGCCTGCGCCCACCCAAACCCCCGCAGCCGCTGACCCTCGAGCCCCCCTCCATCTCCACCTCGAGCGCAACCACCAAACCACCGCCGCCGCCCGAAGCTCGTGCCCACCTGGGGGAACCGACGCCCTAGCCGCACCACCGCCTACCCCCCCCTCCAGTGATGTCCGCCGATCTCTCTACCCCTCCCCCCTCTGTAAGTCCTTTTCTTTTCTTCTTCTTTATTTTATTATTTTATTTTTGTTTTATTTTAAAGTTTAAAAACTGATTTTTATAAAAGTTTAGAAAAACTGATTATTTTTAAAGTTTAAAAACTGGTTTTTATTTTAAAGTTTAAAAACTGTTTTTTTTAAGTGATAAAAACTGAATTTGAAAAAAAAAAATTTAAAAGGAAAAGGTTTGAGCTTTAAAATAAAAAGATTAGAACTTTTGAAAGGAAAGATTTGAACTTGGGAGAAAAAAAAATTAAATATAATCTTTATAATTTAAAATGGCGGCGGAATCTATATTAGTAAAAATATAGTTTTTATATATTAAACTTCGATAGAAAAATTCGATTTTTATATATTGAACTTTGAAATAAAAATTCGATTTTTATATATTGAACTTTGAAATAAAAATTCGATTTTTATATATTGAACTTTGAAATAAAAATTCGATTTTTATATATTGAACTTTGAAATAAAAATTCGATTTTTATATATTGAACTTTGAAATAAAAATTCGATTTTTATATATTGAACTTTGAAATAAAAATTCGATTTTTATATATTGAACTTTGAAGTAAAAATTCGATTTTTATATATTGAACTTTGAAGTAAAAATTCGATTTTTATATATTGAACTTTGAAGTAAAAATTCGATTTTTATATATTGAACTTTGAAGTAAAAATTCGATTTTTATATATTGAACTTTGAAATAAAAATTCGATTTTTATATATTGAACTTTGAAATAAAAATTCGATTTTTATATATTGAACTTTGAAATAAAAATTCGATTTTTATATATTGAACTTTGAAATAAAAATTCGATTTTTATATATTGAACTTTGAAGTAAAAATTCGATTTTTATATATATAGTGACTACGGGCAACGAAGATGACGAAGAGGCGATAACGAGGAAGACTTCTGCAAATGAAGAGCCGTGGAGCTAGGATAGCTATATGTGAGAACTTCTCACTCAAATTCTACTTTTCTAGTTATATATATATATATATACTAGGATGCAGACGGTGCTTATTAGAAGCACCCGACACCCGTCCATAGACCATGGACTTGTTTGATTGGTTGTGTAGTTGATTAGTTGAATTATTTGTTGGAATTGAATTGTTTGGTGAGATGAAATTGATTTGATTAATGTGTGAATGGCGTGGGCCTTCACTAGACCGGGGATAAGGCTAGGCCTCGTCCCGTTTCTAGTATCGTGCCGTTATGCCGCCGAAATTTTCTAAAATGTGTTAGAAAAATAAAAATATCATTTTATAGAATAAATGAATTGAATAGAAATTCATAGGTTGAAATAAAATGTTTTATCGTTAAAAATATAATTTTTAACGTGAAGTGAATAAAATAAAATCTTCATTTATAAACCGAACGGTTTGTTTATGTACACCTATTTGAAGGACATTGATTGGGTCGATAAATTTTACACATCGCCCAACTGCACGAATAAAAATCTGTGTTTGATTGTTTGAAACCCCACACGGGTGTTAGGATGAAATTTGAAGTTCACTCATCCTGATTGATTAAATATGTCGATCGATTGATTGACAGGCTGTTATAAGCGTTGAATATCTATATTTGATGCTTATACAGTGTAGTGCACTTTGGTTGATGGTTGATTATTTTTCAATGCTATTATATACATGTGTTGTATGAAAATCCATATAATTAATTTTATATGGTAATTGATTGGGCCTCATTCCAGTTTTAAAAAGAAATATTTGAAATAGAATATTTGAAAATAAAGGAATATATGAAGCCGTGTTGATTAGATTGACGCCATTTTGACGTGAACGATATTTATATCGATTTTCTTCATTTTGAAATGAATTGAATTGAAAACGAATTCAAAATGAATTGAAAACGAATTCAAAATGAATTGAAAACGATTTCGAAATGAATTGAATTGAAAACGATTTCGAAATGAATTGAATTGAAAACGATTTCGAAATGAATTGAATTGAAAACGATTTCGAAATGAATTGAATTGAAAACGATTTCGAAATGAATTGAATTGAAAACGATTTCGAAATGAATTGAATTGAAAACGATTTCGAAATGAATTGAATTGAAAACGATTTCGAAATGAATTGAATTGAAAACGATTTCGAAATGAATTGAATTGAAAACGAATTCAAAATGAATTGAAAACGAATTCAAAATGAATTGAAAACGATTTCGAAATGAATTGAATTGAAAACGATTTCGAAATGAATTGAATTGAAAACGAATTCAAAATGAATTGAAAACGAATTCAAATTGAATTGAAAGCGAATTGAAATGAATTCAAATTGAATTAAAATTTGAATTGAATAGAAATGAATTTTGAAACGAATTTATAAAGAAGAATTCAATTTTGATTTGAATTGAAATGGAAGTTGAAATAGGTTTTGAAACGATTTTAAAACTATTTATATAATTCGTTTTGAATAGAAATCGACGAAATATATATTATATATATTATATATAATATAATGGCCTGAATAGAACGCGCCGCGCCGCGGCAGTTCGCGAATTTCGACCATTTATTTCAAACGGACATTACGGGAGATCCGACCGTCGGATTCTCCTAAAACCGGAACCGTTGGGTTCGTATCGAAAAGAGCTTTCTAATGAATGTTAGAAATTTGAAATCTAACGGTTGGATTTGGAGATACGTCCAAATCAAATTCGAAAAAGGTCGCTGTAAGTGCAGTTCGATGGCCATTGTTGGAAATCGACTGTACGGGCCTTGATAAAATTATTAAAAATAGTAATAATTTGTGTAAAATCATAAGAAATGATTTAGAAAGAATTGGGATGAAAAACTCCCTATTTGAAAAGATAAAAATAGATTTTTATCGAAATGAACTAGTTTTGAACTAGAATTATAATTCTATTTATTTTTAAATAAATAAATTGAATTTGAAAAGGGTTTTGAAAATAACCAAAGTTTCCAATGATTGCATTGGAGTGGATTTGAATCGAAATTGTCTTCGGAATATTTCGATGTTGGAATTTGTGATTATACGGATGTTGTTACGGAAATTTGAAAGATATATATTTATATCGTTATTTCCAATACGACATTTGTTAATCGTAGAATTTGATATTGAATATAAGCCGATATATTTTCTATTCAGAGCCTTATATTGAATATCAAATGTGATTTGGGTTTGTCGTGAATGGTGTCTTCACTAACACTGTTCTTGAACCCAAGTGAGAAAAGATTAAATCTTTTTATTTAGATTTAATGAAGTGTACCAATTAAATAATATTTAATTGGAATTGAATTGATATTGATTTTTGGGTTTATCGTGAACAGTGTTTTAAATAACACTTGTTCTTTAACCCGATAATTAATGGGATGTGACTTTGGGTTTATCGTGAACCGTGTTTTAAATGACACTGATTCTTTAACCCAGTCACAGATTAAAACTAAGTGGAGTTTTAATGAATCTTTAATTAGATTGAAAAGATCGAGAATGGAGTATCACCAGTTTTGCTCCAGGCGATAGTTAAATCTTTAATTAGATTTGAATGTGAAATTTAGAAACTAACTGGCGGTTAGCCAAGCAGAATGGTTTTCTGGATATTGATCTGATGTTGGTTTCGGCCTTCGGGGTTAATATTTGGGGAATTATTCTCTTGATTAATTTACGGTTAGTGACTAATGAATTGGAATGAGGCGTATGTTGTGTTTGTGTAACACTTATTTAAAATATACGCGAGTTATTCGGAAAGACCGGGTTTATCCCATTCTGAGTAACTGATACGACGATAAGTCGAAGATGAAGACGATGGTCGAAGACCGGAGGTCTTCACGTCGTTTGGGTGATAACTGATGATCTTGATTGGGCTGTACACCCAAGAAGATGGAAACAGTTAGTGATCGTCCAGACGTACTTGGAGATCGATGGATATGCGGGGTACTAGGTGCCTCCGGTTTCGTTCAGACCCAGAACGGACTTGTAAATGGACTGTGTGTCTGACATCGGATTTCATTCTGTGTGACTGATATCGGTTGCATAGGATGGTTTGCCTATGTGGCATGCTAAGATGCAAATGATCAAGGCTTCTGTTGAAAAGCAAAGTCTTGTGGTGGTGATCAAAGCACGGCCTTTGTGGCGTAGCTTTGTGTAACGTTTACCTCGCGTGTTTCACACCCGGTATGAACCAAAACGGGAGACGGACCTCAGGGAGGACTTGCGTTTCTTTCTAGCTAGAAGTGGCGTCAGTGGTTTTACACGCCCTGACGAGTTTGACTTATGTGGTTGTTGCTGTTGCGAGGCGCCTCGGTTATATCGGTTTCGGCCGAATGCATTCTGGTCGGCTGACGGACCAGACTTACACCCCATAGGGTGGGGAGACGTATTGTTCAGGTATAATAATCCACTCCGTGTGGACCGGCCCTGACGATCCAAGGGGCAGTTGCGGCTGTTCCTGAGGGGCGGGCTAGAGCGTCTCGAATCGGTTGAGGATCTTGCCCCTAGCCTCGGTTCATAGACGGAAATCCAATTTCCAAATACGAGACTTTGCGATTTTGATTGTATAACCTATATAAGGCGACATGATATATGGTACCCATGCCGCCTATGATTGATACTTATGATTTGAAGTTGTTTTATACACTATGCACTTATAGTAGTATCAAATGATCTGTTTTAAGCGTATCAAACATTCTTTGGCTGTTATAAGGGAAAACCCTATCCCCCGGCTTGCGTTTGCATTGTGTGATAGGACCTGGGTCTTATAACAGCTTCATTTTTCTTTATTTAGCATTGCGCTGTTTGTTTTATGCACTGGTATTCTTGGGAGGAAACCCGTTCCGTGTTATACGGCGTGGTCCCTTGATTTACCTAACTTTGAAAATAAAGATTAATAACTGTTTTAGTTCTCACACCAGTCACATGACTGACCTGGAGTTTATTGTTTTAACCTAAACTCTGGGTGCCCTTATTTTGACACGGGCAGCTAGTAGTTTTGGTTTTGCAGATTTATATTCACAGGATCCTGGTTTACAGCTGGAATGATATCCGGAAAGCTTTGTATCCGTATATCTCCTTCTAGTTGTGTATTGTATTATTTTCCGCTGCTATGTATTTAAATGTAATTTAAATCTCTGATATTTCTGTGTAATATTTATTCATACTCTGTATATTCTTGTAATCTGATGCACTGTTGTAATATATAGTGAAATGTTCTTTTGTATGCGTTCTGTTTTGTCGTGTTCTCAAACGATAGGGCGTTTCGAACGGCCTGGATCGGTTTAGCGACTGGTTCGGACCGAGCGAGATTCCTTGCCGTCACACCTTCGAATAACTAATATTCGATTTACTCTAACTCGATTAACTTAATTCTAATCGATTTACTCCATTTCGATTCAACTTAATTCAAATCGATTAACTTAACTCAAATTGATTAACTCCTTTCGAATAACTAAATTCGATTTAACTCTTCTCGAATAACTAAATTCGATTAACTCAAATTCGATTTTCTTCTTGTTTTACAAGGATTTCCCTTTTTTCAATGTTTATTTCTATCGGTGTTAAAACCAATTTCTACCTCTCTATATAAGTTCAGACTTATATATTCCATTTATCAAACAATAAATATTTTATTTAATTTATAAAACATTATTTATAAATTAAATCTTCTCACTTTATCTGTATAAAACAGATTTCCTATTTAATATCTCCTTTAAATCTATATCGTGTTATACCCGTGTGTGAAGCACGGGTTTTAAATCTATCCTTGTATAATTCTATTTATTTTCCGAACAAGTGTTCCTTTATTTATTCCCTAAATAAATATTCCTTTATTCCATTTATTTATAATCTAAATAAATGTTCCTTTATTTATTTCCTAAAATAAATATTCCTTTATATTCTAATTCATTTATTTTCTAAATAAATGTTTCTATTTTATTTCATTTATTTTCTAAATAAATGTTTCCTTTTTCATTTATTTATTTTCTAATTAAATAAATGTTTTCCTTTTATAAAATCCTATCGATTTTATAAATAAGATTCATTTTCAATATAAACATTGAAAATCCCCTTATCAACATTTCGATATGTTATGGTATTCAATCATATCAAATCACGATGTTCAATATCGTCCAAGCACATATAATCGCCCACAGATTTTATATCACATCATATAACAATATATGGAAACAATAAAATAACTGTTGAGGAATCCAGACGGATTCCTCCAACCTGTTTCCCTGCATCATAGATGTTAGACAATATAGATAACATCACTTTCAGTTCCATATGATATATTCTGTTAAACATAATCAATATAGAAATTTAACTAACTGACTAGCAGTTCAATCAAACAATCAACACACAGTCAAACAGACAATTTTTAACAGTTCTAACAATACAACATGAAATTATAAACTGTTCAGAGTTAGTGAGATTTACTCACATTGGACGATCATCGTTAATAACGATAACCATCGCTTGATTCAGACAGACAATTTATTTTGCTATAAATTGTAACGAGCTCCCACCCACTCCCAGTCGGTTCCATTCGTGTTGCGCTCGTCCATACGATCCTTTCGGATCTTGTTTTACTGAAAATCGACATCGTATGAGGTAGATACGTATTATACAAGTTTGAATACAAAATTTAAATTAACTTTTAAACTTAATAATTGTTTTGATTTTTGGGCCTTACCTTTTTACAAATAAACCGGCCCACCCACTTTTTTACTAAACCCGTGCCTGCCTTCATTCATCATAACATACCCCTGTACGAACTACAAAATGTTTGCACCCGTCCTTGTACTCCCTCTTCACCTCCTCTTCTCGACCACCCAAAAGCTATGAACCCATCCGCCTTCCAGTAGTCGGTCTCCACTACAAAACAATCATGGCCGACACCCTTACTTCTTCACTGAAACCAAAGTTCATCACCACGATTTACCCCTTCCTGCGCTCGTCACAGCTACCCCCACCAGAACAACCCCGTCACCTCATCCCAAACTGCGTCGACAACAGCCACGTAGGGATACAGAACTCCCTCATTTTCTTCCCTTCAGATCCACGTCTGCTCCCCCTTATTTCCTTCTTGAACTCAAAAACAAACACTCCCTGTCTTTCACCAACATTGCCTCCAAAAATGACGCCATACCCATGCAAACGCCAGCCTGCTTCCCCTCCTTCAGATCCACTCTCCTTGCGTCTGTTGTCTCCGTCCCCTCCTACAATAGTTCGCAGTGCCATCCTTTCCGCTTGCATCTCCCGGCTTCACGCTACAGCTTCGTATAAGTTAGCGAATTCCTTTTTCTTTTATTTTCTTTTTGCAAGTTTATGGTTCTTGTTTTGTAAATGAGGTAATCGGGTTCTGTTGTTTTCAGGACCATAAGAAAACGAGAAGAGAATGGGTCATATCGTTGCTAGAGAATGAAACCCAAAGACAAAAAAGATAGATCAGGTGAGATATATATAGCTGGATGTTTTATTTCTTCATGGCTAAGTAACAGCAACGTGGATGTTTTTATTTCTCTCATTGCTAAGTAGCAGCAAACGTGCCACGTACAGACTCTCCATATTTCAATGCTAAGGACGTTGCCTTGGTGGATGATGGAAATGCACTTCATTTTCAGCGGTTAAGTTACTGATTTAAGTAATAATAATGTATACATTTCAAATTTATGCTTTTGAACGCGACTTGCTATAATGATGTAATATTTATGATTCGAAAATATTAGTCCGCACAACTCTGTCTCGTTCGAACTGCTAAGGACAATACTAAAAATACCATCGTGTCAAGCGATGTGCCATGATCCCAAAAATATAATAATACCGGTAGATTAACTCATATTGTGAAACCCCAAAATGTCGATACAGGGTGCCAAATACTCCAAATAAAAAGTTGCTTATTAAATTAATTAAAAAGTACAGTAAAATTCTAAAAATTAAATTATCACTATTCCCCAAAAGAACACTATCCAAATTCGAGTCCGATATTTAAATATTCTCAAATAACCGTTATGGTCAGGGCGCTGCATTTCTGAGAATTTGATTTGGACGTAAATTAAAATCTACACGACGAAATCCAGATTTTTCTCTTTCATTAGAAAACTATTATCAAATGGGCCTGACGGTTCTTGTTTCACAGAAATACGGCTTAAAACGAATCCTGTACATTCAGTTGAAGTTCGAATCGCCAAAGAGCGAACTGCCGCGCCATTTCGAGCTCGATTATAATTATATTATAAATTATACGTTCAACTATCGTTTATTTAATCGTTATTTAAATAATTAAATAAATTAATTATTATACCTTACAAAACGCACCATTACAGACTTCCCCCCTTAAAATAATTTCGTCCTCGAAATTTCTAAGCTAGGAAAATGCTACCAACCTTACTAACTAGATTCAAATATCTTTTAGTTTACTTCTCAACTCCAGTTTCAACTGAACCATTAAATTTTCAATTAAATTATTAATTCATTCTGGCTAACTGAATTTCCATAAATCATGAGAATGTTCTAACGCCTGGAATTTTCGAAAAATTTCGCCATAACCTCCTTTGTACAACTCAATACGTCAAACCACAACTCGCCTCTCTAGGCCTCCTCCAATCCAAAAAGAAATCAAAATAGCCAAGCGGCTTGCCAATTCGGCTCATAAAATCCAAACTCATATATGATATAAACTTGTACCTTTTTGTCGGGCATTTAACTCTACCCCTTGTATCTGCTACCACTTCAACATATACCAATGTTATCCATTCTAATTGATCTCCAATCAGTTCATATCCTCAAATCCAAATCGAATTTCATTCGAACTCTAATATCAAATTCCAAATTATTGACTTATAAAATTTGGTTCCATTCTAGATTATCTCTAATCCAATTCAATTTTATTTAACTCGGTTCAAGTTAAATTTCAATTTATTTTTACCATCTTATTTTATTTAACTTCATTAGTTAAATTTTAAATCCAGAACTTATGTTCCTGCGTTTCTTTCAAATCAATTTGAAATCATAATGCCAATTCAAAACCTTTGAATTTCTAACCAACTTGTTTTCTCAAAACAATTCAAAAACAAAACCTTTGGTAGTAATCCGTCACTTAGAACTCGAAAATGAACACTGATGATGTCTAGATTCATCATCAGAATCTATTTTCCAGCTATCGAAGTGAGTTCAATACTATATCATTTTCAATTTGAAAAACATTTTCAAAATCTCCCAGGAACTTAAAATTTCCTTATTTTAATTCCAAATCTGATTTAAATTCATATTTAATTCAAACTATTTCATATATTACATTCATATGAATTTTGATTGGTCATTTATAACCATTTCACCCTTTTATAATCTTATTCGATTATAATAACAACCAACACAATCAATATACTATAATAATTTCAAGATATATATTTCTTCTATAAACAAATATATTTTGGGAAAAATTATTTCAATTACCCTCTTTCAAAACATACCATGACGGTTCATCGTATTCGGGTGTTTAGTAACCCTTATCGATACAGTGGATCAAAACTGATCGACCAGAATTCATAAGCCACTCAACCAATAAATCTCCACAATATAAAACCATTTTATATTGAATAACAATTACGCGCTCATATATATACACTCAAACTCAATCTAGGATATTACTAATCTCATCTCTATCGAGTTATGCCACAGAGCCAAGGTAATCACTTAACTTAAGCTCTGATACCAACTGTAACGGCTGGAAATTTTCGACTCCTCGAGAGTCGAAAATTCCGAGACGTTAGTGAAAGAAAGTAGAGGGTAAGGAAGAAAAGGTAGAACTAATAGAATAGAAGAAGAAGAAGAACTTACATCATCAGAGTAAACACAAATCTCACAGCGGAACGAATAAAATATAACATAACTTTGAAATACAAATCAGTACTCGTATATACATACCATTTCAAAGTACAACACTTAACAACACAACGGAATAATAATAGTTATAATCCTGAAGCCTCCTGCTCCAAGCTCTCCAAGTGTATCTGTAAAATCCCGACTACTTGACTGCCCGTACAAATTTAGGCACCCAAGAGTTTAGGGAAAACAAACAAAATAAACTCCGGGTCAGTCATGGGACTGGTGTGAATAAAACTCCAACACTTGGTTAAATAAAGGATATCTTTCTGATATTATAATAATGTCTAAATACAAATAGATATCAATCTAGCAGAACGCTTGCATCTCACGTTCCACATACATAGTATACAAATAAAACCGTGAGCGCTTATTGGAGATTGGATTCCTACAGACAAGGTATGGGAGCACCTTCCGATCAGTGTACTCTAGAGGAGATACACTAGGGTTCAACAAGAACGTCTTGCAACCCGGCCACACATGACCGTTCACTCATTTAGCTTGAGTGTAACGAATATATTATCACCGATGGTTGGGATCAGCAACCATCCTTCCCGATAAGGGACAGCATTGAAATAGATTATAAAGAAGTACAATTGAATATTCTTTAGATGGTGATAATACACCCTGCTTGGGTATGGCCCAACTAGCCATGCTGCCTAGCTCAACTTCTGTTATTTCCCGGTTGTGAGGTTTTGAGGTCACGTTTATCACTTTGACAGATTATTTCTTCAATTACTTTGAATGCCACATCGTCATACCCGCCAAATCATTATCGATTTCTCAAGGCATTACGGGTATAAAAGCTAAGAGAAACGAATTTCTCCGCCCCCAACGAAATACGTTTAAAGAGATCAACATATATGATTCGTTAAGAATACTTTGTCAGACACTCGTCCATATACGTTGTTCTGGGACTGAATAAACCGAAGGCACTATTCAGTGAATCCATCCTACCTAGGCTTTTCACAATAGCCCTTGCACTTCACTCCGTCTTCAATTATCTTCAACGTACTAGATTCTCAACGCTTATGCTAATACGGAGTGGTTCTTCGGATAAAAATCCAACCGGTCTCTCCATATTTACAACGTAAATATGGTCAAAACTTTGATAGTCTGTGATTCAACTATCAAATGAAAACATGTCGGTGTACAAACAACGATCTTATTTCCAAATGGAAATTCGATCGATCAATCATCGTATGTTCATATTTCCTTATTTCATATATTTAGAAAATATCTGTTATTAATCATTGGAAAACATTTCCATAGCTTATTTTCACATCACTATTATTTCGCAACTATCAGTCCCTAACTGTAACTAGTATGAGAACAATTCTCTAAGTACCAATCCGGAAGGTCGAAACCAACATCAGATCGTCACTTAGAAAACCGTTCAACTTACCCTCTCCAGTCAGTTTCTGAATTTGCTTAACTCTATTTCTTAAATTCTTATCATGAAAACATTTCATTTACTATGTTTAGAAAACATATCTGACTATATTTGGAAAATGTTTCCAAAACTCATTTACGGATTTCCAATGAACGTTGTATAAAACATCGTTTCGCTTAATCCATTTATCGCTTATTCCTTAACTTTATTCCTAATCAACCTTTTAGATCGAACCACAACTATTCCTTTGTCAATTCTGAAGTCAATCAAGTTGGGGTATAATTACCTCTCAGACCTTAATTTAACAACGTCCTTTACTGTGAAATAGATGAAGCTCGTCACTCACTTTTTCCAATCATCTGTTTACGCAAATTCTCGGATTCAGGTTACGAATCCACTTCTTATATGACAACGTTTGATTATAACTATAACGTTATAATTCCTACCCCTAAAATATCTAACCTAAATTATAAATTTATTTCCTAACTCGAATAATTTAACAGACACCTAATTTCTAAATCAATAACTAAATCTTGATTTAAACCCTGGAAAGTAAATAATACTTTCCCGAATTCGCTATAATCGAATTCGACGTATAACTCTCTTTCGAGTAATCTCTATTCGATTAACTCTCTCTTTTTAATAACTTATATTCGATAAACTCTATTTCGATTAACTCCTATCGAATAACTAATATTCGAATAACTCTTCTTGGTTGGCTCTATTTCATTAACTCTTATCGAATAACAAATATTCGATTTTCTTAAATGTGTCAATTCTTATCGAATAACTAACATCCGATTTAACTTAAATGGATTTACTCTTATCGAATAACTTATTCGATTAACTCAACTTGATTTTCTTAACTTGATTATCTTAACTCGATTTCTTAACTCGATTACCTAACTCGATAAATCTTAACTCGATTACTTAACTCGATAACTTAACTTAACCCAATTCGATTAACTCAACTCTAATCGATTAACTTAATTTGATTTACTCCTTCGAATAACTCATTCGAATAACTTAATTGATTAACTCCTTCGAATAACTTACCTTCGAATAACTAATATTCGATTTACTCTAACTCGATTAACTTAATTCTAATCGATTTACTCCATTTCGATTTAACTTAATTCAAATCGATTAACTTAACTCAAATTGATTTACTCCTTTCGAATAACTAAATTCGATTTAACTCTTCTCGAATAACTAAATTCGATTAACTCAAATTGAATAACTAATATTCAATTAACTCTTACGTGTTTAACTCTATTCGAATAACTAATTCGAATAACTTACCTTCGAATAACTAATATTCGATTTACTCTAACTCGATTAACTTAATTCTAATCGATTTACTCCATTTCGATTCAACTTAATTCAAATCGATTAACTTAACTCAAATTGATTAACTCCTTTCGAATAACTAAATTCGATTTAACTCTTCTCGAATAACTAAATTCGATTAACTCAAATTGAATAACTAATATTCAATTAACTCTTACGTGTTTAACTCTATTCGAATAACTAATTCGAATAACTTACCTTCGAATAACTAATATTCGATTTACTCTAACTCGATTAACTTAATTCTAATCGATTTACTCCATTTCGATTTAACTTAATTCAAATCGATTAACTTAACTCAAATTGATTAACTCCTTTCGAATAACTAAATTCGATTTAACTCTTCTCGAATAACTAAATTCGATTAACTCAAATTCGATTTTCTTCTTGTTTTACAAGGATTTCCCTTTTTTCAATGTTTATTTCTATCGGTGTTAAAACCAATTTCTACCTCTCTATATAAGTTCAGACTTATATATTCCATTTATCAAACAATAAATATTTTATTTAATTTATAAAACATTATTTATAAATTAAATCTTCTCACTTTATCTGTTTAAAACAGATTTCCTATTTAATATCTCCTTTAAATCTATATCGTGTTATACCCGTGTGCGAAGCACGGGTTTTAAATCTATCCTTGTATAATTCTATTTATTTTCCGAACAAGTGTTCCTTTATTTATTCCCTAAATAAATATTCCTTTATTCCATTTATTTATAATCTAAATAAATGTTCCTTTATTTATTTCCTAAAATAAATATTCCTTTATATTCTAATTCATTTATTTTCTAAATAAATGTTTCTATTTTATTTCATTTATTTTCTAAATAAATGTTTCCTTTTTCATTTATTTATTTTCTAATTAAATAAATGTTTTCCTTTTATAAAATCCTATCGATTTTATAAATAAGATTCATTTTCAATATAAACATTGAAAATCCCCTTATCAACATTTCGATATGTTATGGTATTCAATCATATCAAATCACGATGTTCAATATCGTCCAAGCACATATAATCGCCCACAGATTTTATATCACATCATATAACAATATATGGAAACAATAAAATAACTGTTGAGGAATCCAGTCGGATTCCTCCAACCTGTTTCCCTGCATCACAGATGTTAGACAATATAGATAACATCACTTTCAGTTCCATATGATATATTCTGTTAAACAGAATCAATATAGAAATTTAACTAACTGACTAGCAGTTCAATCAAACAATCAACACACAGTCAAACAGACAATTTTTAACAGTTCTAACAATACAACATGAAATTATAAACTGTTCAGAGTTAGTGAGATTTACTCACATTGGACGATCATCGTTAATAACGATAACCATCGCTTGATTCAGACGGACAATTTATTTTGCTATAAATTGTAACGAGCTCCCACCCACTCCCAGTCGGTTCCATTCGTGTTGCGCTCGTCCATACGATCCTGTCGGATCTTGTTTTACTGAAAATCGACATCGTATGAGGTAGATACGTATTATACAAGTTTGAATACAAAATTTAAATTAACTTTTAAACTTAATAATTGTTTTGATTTTTGGGCCTTACCTTTTTACAAATAAACCGGCCCACCCACTTTTTTACTAAACCCGTGCCTGCCTTCATTCATCATAACATACCCCTGTACGAACTACAAAATGTTTGCACCCGTCCTTGTACTCCCTCTTCACCTCCTCTTCTCGACCACCCAAAAGCTATGAACCCATCCGCCTTCCAGTAGTCGGTCTCCACTACAAAACAATCATGGCCGACACCCTTACTTCTTCACTGAAACCAAAGTTCATCACCACGATTTACCCCTTCCTGCGCTCGTCACAGCTACCCCCACCAGAACAACCCCGTCACCTCATCCCAAACTGCGTCGACAACAGCCACGTAGGGATACAGAACTCCCTCATTTTCTTCCCTTCAGATCCACGTCTGCTCCCCCTTATTTCCTTCTTGAACTCAAAAACAAACACTCCCTGTCTTTCACCAACATTGCCTCCAAAAATGACGCCATACCCATGCAAACGCCAGCCTGCTTCCCCTCCTTCAGATCCACTCTCCTTGCGTCTGTTGTCTCCGTCCCCTCCTACAATAGTTCGCAGTGCCATCCTTTCCGCTTGCATCTCCCGGCTTCACGCTACAGCTTCGTATAAGTTAGCGAATTCCTTTTTCTTTTATTTTCTTTTTGCAAGTTCATGGTTCTTGTTTTGTAAATGAGGTAATCGGGTTCTGTTGTTTTCAGGACCAGAAGAAAACGAGAAGAGAATGGGTCATATCGTTGCTAGAGAATGAAACCCAAAGACAAAAAAGATAGATCAGGTGAGATATATATAGCTGGATGTTTTATTTCTTCATGGCTAAGTAACAGCAACGTGGATGTTTTTATTTCTCTCATTGCTAAGTAGCAGCAAACGTGCCACGTACAGACTCTCCATATTTCAATGCTAAGGACGTTGCCTTGGTGGATGATGGAAATGCACTTCATTTTCAGCGGTTAAGTTACTGATTTAAGTAATAATAATGTATACATTTCAAATTTATGCTTTTGAACGCGACTTGCTATAATGATGTAATATTTATGATTCGAAAATATTAGTCCGCACAACTCTGTCTCGTTCGAACTGCTAAGGACAATACTAAAAATACCATCGTGTCAAGCGATGTGCCATGATCCCAAAAATATAATAATACCGGTAGATTAACTCATATTGTGAAACCCCAAAATGTCGATACAGGGTGCCAAATACTCCAAATAAAAAGTTGCTTATTAAATTAATTAAAAAGTACAGTAAAATTCTAAAAATTAAATTATCACTATTCCCCAAAAGAACCATATCCAAATTCGAGTCCGATATTTAAATATTCTCAAATAACCGTTATGGTCAGGGCGCTGCATTTCTGAGAATTTGATTTGGACGTAAATTAAAATCTACACGACGAAATCCAGATTTTTCTCTTTCATTAGAAAACTATTATCAAATCGGTCCTGACGGTTCTTGTTTCACAGAAATCCGGCTTAAAATGAATCATGTACATTCAGTTGAAGTTCGAATCGCCAAATAGCGAACTGCCGCGCCATTTCGAGCTCGATTATAATTATATTATAAATTATACGTTCAACTATCGTTTATTTAATCGTTATTTAAATAATTAAATAAATTAATTATTATACCTTACAAAACGCGCCATTACATTAGTTTAAAAAGAAGGATGTAATTTAAACTTTTTTATGGAGGAGGATGTGAGCTTAATTAGGATTAATTCTAAGGATGTGAGTCTAATTTTCACTTTAAATTAAATATTAATTTAATAATATTTGACAATATAAGTGTGCTATAGAATACATTGTCAATCTTAAGACTTATTAGACTAGTTAATAAATATTTTTGTTAATTGGATTTATCAAATTCAAATTTTAGATTACCAGTTGGCTTAGATCTATGAACTTCAACGTAAAATCATGCGACAAAACCGAGAACAATTCTTTAAATAAATAAAAACAAATGATTAATTGTTGATACTTAACTGTATAATGATAATGGTGAAAAGTAGTAGAGTTGTGCAATATTTATTGTTGTAGCGACAAATTGTAAAAGCTTGAAGCTAAACATACAGAGAACAGTAAGTAGTAAAAGATGGTAACACTCGGAATATTAAAAATAAAAAAGCAGAAAAAAAAATTCAGCTTTACTATTATTTAATACATTATTCATTAACCTTAAATAAATCTATGTCAAAAGCAAGCACTGATTTTGAGAACGACCATAAACTTATGCTAAATGCATCCATAAACTTATGCCAAGTGCATGTATATATATACATTCGTATAAGAGGAGATAGCCAATTTAGACATGTAACAGTCTACACTTGAACTTACAGTGAGACAAGGAATATTAAGAGAAACGCATATAAACACCACATCAAAATTTACATCAACTGAGAATCTCATGGGATTAAGCCCTGCAATCAACAGAGCTCAACCTCTGTTGCTTATTGCTAAACCTAAAGCTGGGCAAGCAGCAGTCTGCAACCTTTTTCGATTTTCTGATCTCCTGCTTGGGACTACTATTCGGTGTCAGAACCAATGACCTGACCGTATCATGAGACTGGCTCGGTGCAGTTTGCTTGGAAGCTTCTTGAACAGCCGTGTTGTTGGTTTTGGGTTGCTCGTCGGTATCCATTTGATCGGCTGTTCTTTGAAAGAGTTCGCTCAGTCTCTTTCTACCGGTTGGAGATGGATCGGATCTGAGGTCGAAGGCGAAAGATCTCTCAGAACTTCGCCTTGGAAGAATGACCGCTGGGTTGTTGTTTGGAGTGGTGCCTCTGGAAGGTGTGAAATATGCTCGAAAATAGAGAAGTAATTTTTTTTCTTAAACACAGTTTTGTGGAAATGCACTAGAAATTCAAATTTTATAGAAGAAACTTAATAAGAAATTAATTCAAGTTTAAAATCATGTGAATATTCAAAGTCTAAAATTTTAACTTCTGAAAGATGCAAATCACAGAATGCATGAAACAAAAGAGTTATATAAATGATAAATGTTTGTTGATGTTATGAATATTTATATCTTATTTTTCATTTAAAGGTAAATTACACGTCTAGTTTCGTTTAATTAAACAAATACGTGTAATTATATGAAAAACAAATAAAATGAAATCCAAAAACCGAAATTTACAATTCAGATTATAATTCCTAAAAAAAAAAAAAAAAAAAAAAAAGGCGAGATCTCAGACCTTAATGTATTTGTAGTATGTATGTGTGTGTACATAAATATACATACACTGATACACACACACATTTATGTGTGTGTACACACACGTCTATATACAAATACATACATATACACACAAACATATATACATATATATATATATATATATATATATATATATATATATACTTTGCATGTGTGTTTATACGTATATATGTATGCATGTGTATGTATGCAAGTAGATATGTGTGTGTAGTATGTATTTATGTATGAATGTGTACGTACATATGCGTGTATGTGCGCTCACACACATGTGCGCATTTATGTACGGACTTCTATTTATTTCAGACCTTAATGTATTTGTAGTACGTATGTGTGTATAATATAGATAAATCACAGTGTTATGATTTGGGAGTGGTATTCCCTACATGAACACATTTATTTATTTCAGGAGGGATTATTATTTTCAAAGGGTAAAAAGAATCATTTGAGCATAGCATTCATTGATATAATACCATAGCAATTTACACATATACAGCGGTAAGCTATTTCAGGCCCAGTCCAACGAGAATTGAGGCCCTGGGCAAGATAATGTAAAGAAAAATAGTCCCAAATTTGGGTCATCGAATGATAACAAAACTAACCACTTGGTAAAGAAATGATAACGGTGGGATTTAAACCTTGCACTCTTAATTCATGAGACAAATGCTCTACCATACAACTAGATACACATTTATTATAGATTTTTAAGATATGGCGTTTCCAAAAAAAAAAAAAACATAAATTTAGGCCTTTTCCTTGAGTTGGGCTCTGGGTCTTTGCCCAATTTGCCTATGCCCAAGGCCAGCCCTGAACTAGTTAAGAGTTCATATCATAAGCTGAAATAATAATATGCGAGCAATGATATTATTATATTAGCAGTGGCTAAGATGAAAATATACTAGAGAAGAAACTAGTGCAAGTTCCAAAAAATTAAATTTTGCAGTCCCATTTGATGAAATCTCAACATTGATTATTCCTAAAGAATTGTTTATCCATGCTAATTCATAGAAAACTACAAAAACAAATGTAAGTGTTTATTGGTTATCGCTGTTAATGTGTTGCTAATCGAAAAGATGCTATCTCCTTGTATTTGATGAACAACATGGGGGACGGCATATTATATAAATCATTAATTAACCAAATCGCCTTTCAAGGTAAATGGATCCAATTTCATGGATAAAGAACAAAACTTTGAATGAGATCTTATAGTCTGGACTAGTAATCTAACCTCCATTGACACTAAAGAAATCATCCTCGCAATCAGAGTCTATCCATGCACGTGAGTCGAAGAACACTTCAGTTTTGCTGCCTGCATTGATCAGATATATATTATTTAGATTTTTTAACTTAATTTGACTTGCATAATAATATCAAGGTCATTTAAATTTTTGATTTAAATAAAACCCCCCTTTTCATCAATCATGAATCATCTCATTGATTTTGTGTGGCACCAAATATACTGCATTACAGACTCTATATTACCAGTTTTGTGAATTTCGGTTTAAAGGAAAAAGAAAAAAAGATAAACTACAATTTGACACAAAGCTAATTTCACAGTACTCAGTGATATACTGCCAAATGAACTTGCTGGGTAAATAGATTACCCAGTGTGGTGGATTTAACATTACTCTTAATTTACCATGAAAACAATTTGTCATCCTCTAAACGCCAAAACAAATTTGACTTTAGCTTTGAATTATTTTATGTTTTGGGATAGATATCTTAAATGCAAGGGAACATCCCTTCAAAAAGAGCATTATTTAAAATAGTAAGGATTTAAATGAAGTACAAAAAAATGGGTCAGATGCTAATACATGTATTACAACATTCCGGTTTGTCGACTATTGGGATATAATGTTATTTACAGTGTTACTCCATATCTGACCAACTTCATTCCTACATCAATCGGAGAAAACGCAAATTCGAACATTCGAAGGTGACTATATACGGTGGTAATTGTTTGGATCCATCAAATAATAATTCACTATTTTTATTTCAATACAAAAATAGACGAGGCAATATATCATCTTGATCCTATCTCATATTTATAAGGCACGCTTTAGGGCATTCCTATTTAGTAGCACCCCTTTTGCACCTCATTTTAGTTTATTCATTTATAATTTAACAAGCTAGTGAGAGGAGAAAGAGTTAGTGGGAAAAAAATGAGAATGTGGCATGGAAATCAAAGGACTATTAGGAGTGTTGCACGGTTTGAGGTGCTCTTCATTATATATATATATATATATATATATATATATATGTGTGTGTGTGTGTGTGTGTGTGTGTATGTATATGTATGTATATATATATATATATATGTATATATATAGACACACAAAATCATACACAATTCCATTGGGTTTGTTTGCCTTCACATGAAAGATGGGTTTAGGGGAAGATCCAATGATTGAGATTTACAGTATCCAATTTTGTGTCAATATATTTTGTTCAATTAGACTTTCATATATATGATAAGGGTTATAGTTTGAGTTTCGTTAATGAAATTGCTTAAAGTGAATTTGGAACTTGCTGAACTTGTTCTAAAATACTATAATTTTTGTTGAACAAATGGAATTAGTACGAAATTAGATATAAATAAATAGTTATCTTCAACTTTTCAATTTGAGAGTAAATAATGGAGACGGAGGAAAGGAAGAAAGTGTAAACACTATGCTGATGTTAATGAGTAATTTTAAAATTAATTTTGGGTGTGAAATGAAAAAGGTTGGGTGTAAATAGATTTGGCCCAACCTATTCGTAAGCAGGTAGTTCAAAAGTTTGCTCAGTTAGAGAGCATCTTCCCATTCAAAATTAAAATTCTTTATAAGAGTAATATCCATGCATTGGTCCGAATGCTTATTTAATAGGCTTAAGTCAGATGTCAGTTAAGCATGCACCTATCAAATAGGCGCTCGAGATCTGACGTACCTATTAAAAGAAGCCTGAGCTCACCCATTTGTTTAACAGGAGCCCGATAATCCAACAATTGTTAAATGTACACTCAAATTAAAAGCTTAATATCCACGCGGTGAATATTAAACTTTGAATCCTTTGGAGATGCTCTTAGCTAAATCCAGGCTATTTAAACATTACCGATGTATATATAGTAACTGGTATAAATAATCCCCAATAATTTTATTCTAGAGAACAAAAATCTTAAAACTAAATCAAAATTGGAGGGATAATCAAATTGGCCAAAAAATAAAATAAGTTTCAAATTTAGATCAATAACAACGACGTACTGTTCAGAACCACTGACTCAAGTCCATTTCACTGATATCTTACAGAAAAACATATGTTTGTCTACATCAACTAAGTACTTTAAAGGGAAAATAAAAATAGAAAAATCCCTTCGAAACGAGGAAAGAAAATCATACCGAACTCCGAGTCCTTTAAGCTGTAGTTAGACTCCAGAACAATTTCTGCCTTCTCACCATTCAAAGTCTTCGCCTTAACCTGCGATGCCGCAGAAGATGGATTCTTACATTTCTGTACAGACGAACATGAACCCATTCCTTCGAACGACCTAAACGAAGCACGTACGAAAATGGTAAACGGCAACAAAAATCGTAGGTATAATAGCTATAGATTATAAAGATTAACGAAAGAGTTTGGTTCACTGACGAATATATCACGAACTACGGGTCTTTTTCTAAATAATAATCGCGAGTGAGAATTGAAAATGAGAATTTTAGAGAGGAGGAAGATGCGATTGCGATCCAAGGAAAGAATCGCAAGAGGTTTTGAAAGGGAGACTACTGAAAAAATGAATGGTTAAATGGGACTGGCGTGGGACCCGCTTGAAAGTGGGAGGAATTCGGTTCAATTATTGTTTCTTTATTCAGTAGAAAACATATTGTGCTGTTGTTGGGAGAGTTATAGGTTTTATTTATATCTTTGAAAATCTGGGCGAACGACCCCATTTTACGTGATTAAGTGTGCCAACAGTACCCCGTATTATTGAACTTTTTTTGATCGATATGATCCCAAATTAATCACGTGAGTATCACATTTTCAAAACTACTTATAAATATGGTCATGTTTTGCTCACCTCCAATGTGATGAGTTGAATACTGAATAGAACACATTGTCATTTCAAATTAGGGTTTTCCATGTATACCCGAAAAATTCGAAATTCATCCACATTCGTATCCGGCAAGCGGATAAATTTATCCGATATTCGAAAAAATGGATGTAGATACGGATACGTGGATATCCGCATCCGAAAATTATCGGTTCGATTTTTTCTAACATTATGCTCCAAATTATATGTATTTTAGTACAATAGACGAGATTTATTTATTGTTTTATTAAGTCGAATGTTTATATTATATGCAGTATACATATCCTAGAGTATCCGTTGACAACCTATTTCAAATGATGTCAATGTAATATATTTTTTTAGCATGTACGATTGCGTCAACGCCAGTATACACGGATATCTTTCTTTTATAAAACATGCGATGTTTCAAATGGTGTCAATATACACGAGTTCTTTTATAAAAAACTAAGACGACATTTAAATAGTCGTCAATGGACGGTATTTTAAATGTTATTCAGTTGCGTTACAGGCTCATTACATAGTTACCCCGTCTTTTCTCCTCACTTTTCCACTTCTGCTCAAAAATCTAAAAATGGTTTTTTATCCTGTAACGTCCCGTATTTTTATCGATATAATAATTAATTTATTTAATTATTTAAATCGATTTAGAGATTTAAATGGTTGTTTAATTAAATAATATTGAATATTTAATTAATATAAATAACAGAATAATATATTTAATTCCAAAACAGTCGGAATTAGTGGAATTCGCAATATTGTGTGAATTGAATCATTTATAATATATAATTCAGTTTAGAATTGAATTATATTAACAAATATATTATATAAACGACGGTTGAACGTAATAATTATATTATAATTATAATCGAGCTCGAAATGGCGTGGTAGTTCCTAGTTTGGCGATTCGAACTTTAAACGAATATACATGATCCGTTTTAAGTCGGATTTCTCCAAACAAGAAATGTTCGGAGCCGGTGAAGTATATTTTTCTAATAGAAGAGAAAAATGGAGATTTCGTCTTTTAGATTGTAAGTTATGTCCAAATAAAATTTTCAAATAGTCGATGTGGAATCGTTTATAAGCCATAACGGTTATTTAATTTTAATTAAATATCGATTTCGTATTTGGACGAGATTTTTGAGAAGTAGTTATAATTTAATTTTTAGAATTTTTCTATAATTTTTATTTAGATAAATAAGCATTTTTATTTTGAAGTATTTTACACCCTATATCACCATTATTGGGACTTCACAGAATAAGCTAACCTGTCTATATTATTATATTTTTGGGATCGTGACGCATTGCTGATCACAACAGTATTTTTAATTTTGTTGACAGCAGTATGTACGTCGACAAAGCTTTCTGTAACGAGTACCGAAATCAGTTAAAACTTAAATAAACATATATACATCTCATTCCGTGGCGACAAAGCCGCCAACGATGGTGGCGGTGAATTGGAAAGCACCAGCGTTGAGTTTGATATTGAATTGGTTAAAATCATCTAATTTGATTCCAGTTTCGAGTTCAAATTGGTAGAAACTAAATGAAATGAGAATTAAACCCCCACCTATGACTGAATTCGAGAATCGAGATGAAGTAAGCAAAAAAGAATTAGGATTTATTCTTCTTGTTTTCGATTTGGGAAAAAGATTATTCAGTAAAAGTGGAAAAAAAAGGTAAGAGGGATTTATATAGCCCATAAAGAGGACCATTCCTATTCCTATTGATGTGACCATCCAACTAGGCCTACTCGGGGTGAAAGGTTACACGATGAAAGGCTTCCTTGCCCAAATCGAAATTGCGGACCGAATATGAACTGGTCCAGACAAAACCGATCCGATCCATGATGCCAGTTTTGACTTGGTAATTATGCTTTAAACAGCCCATGAGATAAAGATAAGTAGATTGGAAGATGTTAGAATATAGAAACTCGCATTATAAAAGGTTACCTGGAGAAGTTGCTCAAACCTCCAACGAAGCCTAAAGATTATTGAAAATAGCAGAAATGATTTTTTAACCCGTGGTGCATTTATAGGCATCACAGAGGCACTAGAAGACGTGACTTTATGAAGAACCACGACCCTAAAGACAGACAGAACTAACTGTTGATTAACACCGATTCAAAAAATGGACAGATTGGAAATTTCGAAGCAGTTCCCATCGACTCCAATAGAACGTACTTCGAGGGGGAAAAACATTAGCCTACTTTGTGGTTAGGCTATACAAAGCTAAGGAATTAATAAACAAATAAATTAATTAAAGGATAAGAAGTATAACAAATGGGCTTCCGGATCGGTTCAGAGCTTCCTGGTTAGATCCACACTCCTCAGCACAAACTTGTAAAACAGTCCCAAGTACCTGATTTAGGAACGGTTCGGCCCTGAAGCACTGATCCGAACGGAGTTCTGATACACCGATCTGAACGGAGTTCTGATACACCGATCTGAACGGAATTCTGATGCATTGATCCAAACTGCATATGAAACTGCAACAGTTACATTCCATGTTCCTGGAAACCGGGGGTGGTTAACGCTCATGTTTCCCACGTTCTTGATGTGTTGTCATCATCCTAGAGCTATCAGATCCAAAATTCACGAGATGGGCCCCACGTGGCACCCGAACTGGATGGGCTCTCAGCCTATATATTGTAACGACCCGGATTTTGAGCGACTTTGGTTATCGACATAAACACGATGTCGATAACCAAAACATCGAAAAATCCTGGTAATTAATGAAAGAAATTAGAGGGTGAGGATAGATAAGATAGAAACTTAGAATAGAAGAAGAAAAGAAGAACTTACATCAGAGTAACACGAATCTCACAACGGAACGAATAACATATAATATATAACATAACTTTGAAATATAACAGTTATGTATGCAATATCACTTAT
Source organism: Allium sativum (assembly GCA_030737875.1). NCBI lineage: Eukaryota > Viridiplantae > Streptophyta > Magnoliopsida > Asparagales > Amaryllidaceae > Allium > Allium sativum. Next base: position 178,125,451 of record CM060920.1, on the reverse strand, counting down.
CAGAGTACAGCACTTACAACACAGCGGAAATAAACTATAGCTATATGATCCAGAAGCCTCCTGCTCCATCTCTTCAAGTATATCTGTAAATCCCGACTACTTGACTGCCCGTACAAATTTAGGCACCCAAGAGTTTAGGGAAAACAACAAAGTAAACTCCGGGTCAGTCATGGGACTGGTGTGAGTAAAATAGTTTAACACAGTTTAACATATATATGATATCTCATAAGACCACGCCGTGAATACGGAACGGGTTTTTCCCTTATGAGAATCCAACATCTTTGACAAGCAATATCATTCTGATATTATAATAATGTCTAAGTACAAATATATATCAATCTAGCAGAAACGCTTTCAACTCACGTTCTACATATATAGTATACAATCAAAATCGCAAGCACGTATTGGATAATGGATTTCCAACTATGACAAGGTATGGAACCACCTTCTGCTAGTGTACCTCTAAAGAGGAATACACTGGGTTCAACAAGAACATCTTGCAACCCGGCCACACATGACCGACCACTCATTTCGCTTGAGTGTATCGAATGTATATCACCAACGGTTGGGATCAGCAACCGTTTCCCGAATGGGACAGCATCAACAATAGATTATAGAAATAAATGAAACTCTAGATCAGGTGATTATACACCATAGGTGCGACCTACATAGCCATGCTACCTGGCCGATTTCTGTCATTTACTGGTTGATGAGGCTAGAAGCTACGCTTTATCATCACATCAGATTCCCTTCGAATGTCACATCGTCAAATCCATCAAATCACCGATTGACGTCTACAACAGTACATTACGTGTTAGCTAAAGAAGTTTCCTTCTCCGCTTCCACTCTTGGTACGGTTGAAGAAATCAATGTATGTGACCTTTCTGGAAATACTCTGTCAGACATTCATCTTCATTCACTTAGAATGTCACATTGTCATACCCGCCAAATCACAAATTGATTTCCTCAAAAATACAACGGGTATACAGCTAAGAGAAACGAATTCCTCCGCCACCAACGTATATACGTTTGAAGGGATCAACTGACGCGATCCATTGGATATACTCTGTCAGACCTTCATCCATACAAGTTGTCCTGGGACTGGACAAACCGAAGGCACTATTCAGTATATCCATCTAAGTCACTGTTAACTAAGACTTATACAACAGCCCTTGCACTTTACTCCGTCTTCAATTATCTTTGGCATAAATGATTCACAACGCTTGTGCCAATACAGAGTGGTTCTTTGGATAATAATCCAACCGGTCTCTCCATATTAACAACGTTAAAAATGGTCAAAACTTCGATAGTCTGTGAGTTAACTATCAAAGAAAACAAGTGTGCAAACAACGATATTATTTCCAGATGGAAATTATATCAAACAAACATCATTTAACATTTATCTCTTTAGTTCATTTTACATCTCCTGTTTCCCTATATTCAATATTTGCTATTTTCTATATTTAGAAAATATACGTTATTAACACTGGAAACATTTCCATTCCTTGTTTTCTGTATTTAGAAAACATTTCTGATTCTTGTTTGGAAAACATTTCCAGACTCCTACGTTTGGATTAAACATATGTTTAGATAAAACATCGCTATGCCAACTCAACCATTTTCTTTAATTACTAAATTCACTTTACCATCCTTTACTGCCGAACCTTAACCATTCCTCAGTTAAAAACGAAGCCAATCAAGTTGGGGTAGAACTACCTCTCATACCTTAACTGAACAACACTTCTAACCTTGAAATAGGCAAAGTTCACTTTATATTTCTTTAACTAACTTCCTTACTTAACCTTTCTTTCGAATAACTATATTCGATTAACTCTTTTCAATTAACTCTATTGGACTGACCCTATTGGGTTAACTCTATTTGATTTACTCTATTTGATTAACTCTATTTGATTAACCCCATTCACTTAACTCCTGTTGAATAAACTATATTCGATAACTCCTCTAACTCTATTCGATTAACTCCATCGAATAACTATATTTTACAACTCCTTTCGATTTAACTAATCGATAACTCCTTTCGATTAAACTAAAATCGATAACTCCTTTCGATGAAATTAACATCGATTAACTCCTTTCGATGAAATTAACATCGATTAATTCAACTCGACGAACTTAACTCGACTCACTTATCTCGATAATCTAACTCAAGAACTTAACTCGATTAACTTATCTCGATAATCTAACTCAAGAACTTAACTCGATTAACTTATCTCGATAATCTAACTCAAGTTGATTAACTCCTATTGAATAACTAATATTTGATTTAACTCCATTCGCTTGACTCTAGATCGCAGCGATCACAATGGTTACGCCTGACTCCCTCAGGAAACATCCGACCGCCGTAGGCTATTTACAGCCCTGCGAATTACGCTAGCAGTCGTACGAGATGGCAACTTATCCTGAATAACTCTGTTTGACTAACTCTATCTCAAATAACTATATTTGATAACTTCTACTTCGAATAAGTGGTATTCGATAACTTAACTCGAAAATCTTAACTCAAATCGATTAACTCCAACTGATTAACTCTGCCTGGTCAACCCTAACTGATTAACTCTAACTGGTTTTACTTGGTTTGACTAGCTCAATTGATTAACTCGACTGACTAATTCAACTCGATTAACCTAGCTTGATTTTTCTTATCTCGATTAACTGAACTAATCACTTTGATTAACTCGACTAATTCACTTTGATTACCTTAACCAATTCACTTTGATTAACTTAACCAATTCACTTTGATTAACTTAACCAATTCACTTAGTTTAACTAATCAATTTACTTTGATTAACTGACCTGATAACTCAATTTGATTAACTTACTCGCTAATAACGTTTATTCCTTTTTAAAGATTTTCTTTTATAATCTATTTATTTCCTAAATAAATATTTCCTTATAATCCTATTTATTTAACAAATAAATATCTCATTTATTCTATTTATTCTAACAAATAAATATTCCTTTATTTTATTTATTCCCTAAATAAATAAATCATTTAACTTTATTTATACCCTAAATAATAAATTCTTTTACCTTTATTTATTTCCTTAATAAATAAATCCCTTTTATCTATTTGTAAATGGTTTACAAATATCCCTTTTTCTATTGGTTTTGACAATATTTTCCCTTATATATATTGTTTTACAAATATTTTCCTTTATATTTGATTTCACAAATACATCTCCTATATATTTGTTTAACAAATAAAATCCCTTTATATTTGATTAACAAATATAAATTTCCTTTATATTTGATTTACAAATATAATTCTTTTATTCAAAATCCTTTTTCTTGTATAATATAAAATCCATTGATTTTATATAAATAAATTATTTTCAAAATATACTTTGAAAATCCCTTTTCCACATTCTGGTATTTCTTATGGTATTTAACACACCATATAACAATGATAACTATCGTCCAAAGCACATATAATCAACGTCAGATTATATATCACATTATATATCACAATATATAAATCACAGTAAAATAACTGTTGAGGAATCCAGTTGGATTCCTCCAACCTGTTTCCCTGCATCACAGATGTTAAACAATATAATTAACATCACTTTCAGTTCGATATGAAATATTCTGATAGCAGAATCAACATGTAAATATTTAACGGTTTATATATATACAGATATATATATATATATATATATATAATTTCTACTAACTGACTAGCAGTTCAATCAAACAGTCAACACACAATCAAACAGACAATATTTAACAGTTCTAAGAATACGTTGTAAAAATAGAACTGTACAGAGTTGGTGAGTTTTACTCACATTGGCAGTTCATCGTTAAAGAACGATAAACTGTTGTTTGATTTGAATTAAACAATTTATTTCGCCTTAAATTCAAACGTGCCCCAATCCACTTCCAGTCAGCTCCATGGTGTAGCCACCGTCCATACGATCCCAACGGATCTTACGGTTCGTGATTCTGATTTCATATGGATGAGTTATTGACATTATAAGTTGGTACAAATGTTTGAAATTAAATTAAAACTAAAAATTCCAATATTAGTTGGGCCTTAACCTTATATTTGCTCCCGGCCCACTTAGAAATACACCAGCCCGCCCCTTAAAAGCCCAGACTCTCCTTTCTTCCCCAATCGAAAAAGCACCGTGACCTGCTCATGTTCGCAAGCCATTCCACCACTTCAAATCCAAACTGCACCCTCTCCACTACAAGATTTCAAAAACAAATTACACCATGATCCTCTCCATCGAAATCTCTTCCAACTCCTATGCAGAAAGTCCAACTCGAACTCAAAAGGTCCGTCCCAACATCGAGACCAATTCCGCCAGTAACAGTAGCCGTCCGACCTCTTTTTGCGTGGAATCCCTCAAAAACCGGCGAGTACACTCTATTCGATCCTACAAACTCAAAAATATCCACCGCTCCTTCATTTTCATGCGTGTATACCCATTTCGAATACTTCCTGTCACTAGTTCGCACAACACCTCCTGTATACCCTTTGTTTTAAAGTCGACATACCCATTAACTCACCCAACAAACTCAGCTCCTCGACTTCCACCTGACCATCATCACCGTACGACGCTCGAAAGCCCCCTCCCATCGCGACCAGTACCCCAGCTCGATGGCCTGAAGTTGAGATCCACTGAAGGGTCATTGCGCCAAGTTTTTGAACCACAGATGTAAAGATTTTGCTCGCGTGAGTCCAACCAATCCTAAGTCACTCCAATACGTTGAGATTTCATTTTGTTTTAATCACTTGAAGTATTGTTAAGTGGCGGCCGTTCTTTTGTGTTTCATGTAGAAAATGAATTAGGTCTTTACGGTCTGAAGGGGTACTTATAGGATTAGGATTCTAGATATTTTGGTGTGAGGAAGGACGACGTGGAGTTTGTATGTGGAGTTGGTGCGTGGAGCTTGTTTTGACCACAGGGAAAGAAAATGAAAAGGGTTTGGGTGGTGTGCAAAATATATGGTTAACGTTGTCTCAAAGCTTTAAAACGAATACATCATACCCTGATGTACCAAATTTCATTTATGTAAGGGTTTCTACGGACTGAAATAAAAATACCGTTGTGATCAACACTGTCTCACGATCCCAAAAATATAATAATATCGGTAGTTTAACTCATATTGTGAAACTTCAAAATGTTGATTACAGGGTGCGAAATACTTCAAATAAAAAGTCGCTTTTTTAATTAATTAAAAATTATCATAAAATTCTAAAAATTAAATTATCGTTATGTCCCAAAAGAACCTTATCTAAATTCAAACCTGATCTCTAGTTATATCGAATAAACTGTTATGGTCGATAAATGATTCTATAACGACTTTTCTGAAATTTGATTTGGACGTAAATCAAAATCTACCCGACGAAATCAAGATTTTTCTCTTCCACTAGAAAGATATACTCCACCAGCTCCACACGTTTCTTGTTTCACAGAAATCCGGCTTAAAACGAATCCTGTACATTCAGTTGAAGTTCGAATCGCCAATTTACGAACTGCGGCACCATTTCGAGCTCGATTTTAATTATATTATAATTCTACGTTCAAACTGTCATCGATTGAATATATTCGTCAATATAATTCAACTCTAAGCTGAATTAAATCTAAGGGACGACCCCGTTCACAGAATATTGTGATTTCCAATATTTTGATTATTTCTTAATTAAATATATTATTCTATTATTTAATTTAATTAAATATTCACTATAATTTAATTAACGACGATTTAATTCCCTAAATCACTATCTGTATAATTAAATAAATTAATTATAATACCTCTGACAATGCGGGTCATTACATATATACCCCTTAATACTCCATTTGAGGGGATCTTTTGGCGATTTGATTACTCTAACTCCTTTACAAGCGATTTTTTTTTATTTATTCATATTATATCCAAACTCTTAGAGGGTAATCCTATGAATTTGAGAGAAATTATCAATTGTATAAGTGAGATTGAGTGGAAATCATCATTGTACTTGTGTTCAGATCATCAATCAGAAAAATATAAAGTGCACGTATGTAACACCCCGAATTTTTGAATGATCAAATTAACTAAATTTAAGAATACTTAATTGTAAATGTGAGAATTAAGGGAAACGGGTTGCGCCATTGCGTTCGTCTCGGAATTCTGCTTAAGATAGAGTCCGAGTTTGCATAAAACGGACACCATATGAAGGAGATATGGACGAACGAAGTTAGGTGGAAAAAACCAGAAGGAGAAAGAAAAAATGCACTAGCGCACTTGGGAAGTGCGCCAGTACAAAAATACACTGGCGCACTTCCCAAGTGTGCCCAGGCCGAGCAGAAAGCCTGCACAGCTTCCTGGTATGATCTGATCCACACTGTGACTCATTGCTGAGTCCTTTTTGACTCCTTGCCGAGTCATTAGGGCTGAGGTGTCACCCTATCCTGACTGAATGGTTTTGATTAACCCTAAGAGCATCCAATGGCTCAAATTAAATTGAAATTCTATATAAACACATGTAGACTCAAACCCTAAAGCCAAATGAAAATTAGATCAATGGCCGTCACACTGTCTCTACAAAATCTAAGGTAGCCGCCACCAACTAGAAGCAAAGTAAAGCAACTCAATTTTATTCAAATCAAAGTCTAATCTCAACAACGAAATTGTCTACAACAAGGGAACGCTAATCAATTACAGAATTCAGATCCCAGAACTCAAGACCCTCTTTTTCTGTGAGTTCTAGTCACTTTTTGGTTTAAATAGATAAAAGTGAATTGTGGTAGACTATGATTTGGGTATATGTTGTTTGTAGTTATGCATGTTTATTGTTGTTGTGAATCATGAAATTATACAAGTTTATTGTTGTTGTGGATCACGAAATTATACAAGTTTATTGTTGTTGTGGATCATGAAATTATACAAGTTTATTGTTGTGGTGAATCATGAAATTATGCAAGTGAACTCATAAACCTATGCAAGTTACCTATGCAAGTTATTATGTTGCGAATTCATGAATCTATGCAAGTTGTTATCATGAACCTATGCAAGTTGTTATGAGATCATGCAAGTTACCTATGCAAGTTATTGTGTGATGAATTCATGAACCTATGCAAGTTGATATGTTGTGAATCATGAACCTGTGCAAGTCACCTATGCAAGTTGTTATATTGTGAATCATGAACCTATACAAGTCACCTATGCAAGTTGTTATGTTGCAAAATCATGAATATATGCAAGTTGTTAATTATGTGGTGAATCATAATTATATGCGAAGTTATCATGTCATTTTCCCTAGTTGTCATGCTTATGCCAAAAATTGTACTGAAACAATCACCTTGTCATTCCCTTTATTTTATTATTATGGCGAGGCTACTTTGTAGCCTCGATAATGCCAAAATGCACGCGATTACGCTAGTTAAGAAACGGGGAAAAAAGGGAATTTGTAATAGGCATAATTTATATAGTGATTATGTAAATTAGACACATGATTCTAGTAGGGAAACATAAAAATAATTACCTGTTATGACATAGGTAAAGTTGAGTAAAAATGGAATAATTGAATATGACCATTTATGGATAGGAAATTCAAATTGTTAATAAAATAGGTATTGACACCTATAAAAAGGAAAGTATTAATTAACTTAATTAATCAAAAGAGGAATGTTTAAGCAATTGAAGTCTGAAAATTTAATTAACACTTATGACATGAGGTTAGGTCACATTAGTGGTGGAAGTCTGCCCGGACCCGACCGGCATATCCAGCAGCCACTAATGTTGAACCTAATGTGAGAGGTCTAAGTGTGTGAATACGACTCGGGCTAAGACACGAGGTTAGACCCAACTATGGAATAAGACTGCCCGGACCCGACCGGCATATCCAGTATCCACATGTTGTAGGCCTAATGTGGGAGGTCTAGCCCAATATAACCATAATTGGACATGGTAATAAGAAAAGTCTACTTAACCTAACTTAATACATGTGGTTGGTATGATGATAGAAATAAGTTAGGGTTAAGTAAAATGAGTTGAATTGTGGGTGGGTTAAGTACAACTGATGGGTAGGTGGGTAATATTAATATATATAGGCCCACAAACTTAACCATTAAATAAATAGGATTAAATCAGTGGGAGGGTTAAGTACAACTGACGGGTAAGTGGGTAATATTAATATATATAGGCCCACAAACTTAACTGGATAAAAAGGGTTATGTAATTAAAGACACCTAATGGTATACATAACCGGGGCAAAATAGTAAAGTTATGTATTAAAGACACCCTTATGGGTACGCATAACTAATGGGAATAGATAGAGTTATGTATTAAAGACACCTATAGGTAAGCATAACCGATAGGTAGATTAAGGGTTATGTATTAAAGACACTTATAGGTACGCATAACTGATTGAGGGTTATGTAATTAAAGACACCTTAGGGTATACATAGTCAGTAGAAAACCTTGTGGGGATACAAGACATAGGGGAGAGCTTGTATCATGTTGTGTGGGACCCATTTCAGTCAGTAACCCGGAGGGGTATCAAAGTAAAGAACTCCGTACTAGGCGGGGAAGGGGCACACTTACTGATTGATTGTAAGAGATCCAAAACGAGACAAATGGTGTAGGCGGCACAAACTGACCGGGGACATGTGCGTGCATGGGCCGGGCAAAGGGGAACAAGACGACCGTGACACCAGTAGGTATAACTGTGCACACCTTGGGTTGCCACTTTTGGGAAATGATACCCCCTAGTTGTGGGACCAGCACAGGGTATCTACAGACTAGGGAGCTGATCGATTAGAGTAGTGGTTAGGGTATACCCGGACGTATGCCCTAAGTCTACCAATTTATAATAGGAGGGTAGTGGGTACGACTAGTTGAGATAGGAGCAGGCGGTACCTACGACAGCGGCTAGGAGTACACGAAACTACCACCATCATTATCGTTATTATGGTTAGCGGAAGGGATCATCCTATCTTGATTTTACTAGTAATAGTGTAGAGTAGTTTGTAGTGAAGCATACATCTTACCTTATTTGTCCTGTCATACCCGCCATCTGTACCGTGAATCCTCTTATCCACTTTGTATGCCTGTCATGTTTACCTTTATTTATTTACTGGCTAAAAGTTACTGGACTAACCAGACGTATGTCTGACCTAGTTTGTTTTGCCTCTTTTCTTCTGTTCCCCCAAGGTTCTCAAGGAGGAAACACCCAGGTTTAGTCAGGATTTGGATATCATCTTCTAGGAGCTACTTCTGAAGTATGGCTCGAGTCTCTGTCTCTTATATGGCTTGCTCTTTAATCTGGGGAATGATGTTTTTCTTTTAAATACCTATGTACTCTGATAATGTAAGACAGAAGTGTTTTATGACTCATGGTATTATGTAACAAAGTAATTTGGTGATTTAATAAAGCTGTTTATTTCCGCTGCAAAAATTTTATATCTGTCTTGTGATATTTTGTGTCTGTTTACCTAAAACGCTCCACTGAAGTTAAGGCATTCCCTTTGTGAGTGACCTTAATGGAGGTGAGGTGTTACACTTGGTATCAGAGCTGAAGGTTACCAGATTAGATAAAAGTTTTGAAAATATTTTTCAAAAAAGTTTTAAAAGAAAGTATTTTCAAAAAGGAAAGTCTGTTTTGAAAATAAATCCCCGAAAAGCCTTATGTAGTATCCTTCGGTCCTTTTTCTAAAATCTCTCCCTTTTTCTTCTTAGCATGTCTGAGGATCTTAACCTTCCAGTAGGTGTACCGATACCAGGATGGTTTAGGAGGTATTTGGAAGCTAGGGCCACCACCGCAGGTCCAGCAAATGTTCCTCCTCCCCCAGCTGCACCCGTTCCTCCTCCTTCCCCTCCTCGTATCGATACTTTTGCAAAGATATGTAAGGAATTTCAAGCAATGGGCGGGAAACCTTTTCACGGGTCGGAGACGTTTGTTGAAGCCCTAAATTAGCTGAAGGAGGTGGAAGAATTGTTTGGAATCTTTGAGGTAGAAGATGGAAGAAAGGTCCAGTTAGTTGCCTGGTTAATGAAGGATGAGGCCTCGTTTTGGTGGGTGGTCACTAATGGAGAGCGTCCAGTTGATACATGGCCGGATTTCAGGCGTAGGTTTGAGGCGAAATTTCTCTCACGATCAGAAGAAAATCTATACATGGAAAGGTTCTTGGCATTGAAGCAGGGGAATCTGTCAGTAAAAGAGTACGTCAACAAGTTCAATCAGTTGGCGAGGTTTGGCATAGACTTGGTGAACACACCTGAGAAGAAGGATCTAAGATCTGTTAAAGGCTTGAATGAGACGCTACACGGATTGACTATGACCCACGTTCCCATGGGGGCCACTTTTGAAAAGCTGGTGGATATGGCCCTAATGCATGAAGAGGATAAGGGAGCAAAGAAAGAGGAAAAAGTTGAAGGGACATTGAAAAATGAGAAGGCGGGACCCAAGAAAGGACAACAACAGCAACAGCAGAAGAAAGGCGAGAAGGATGACAAGGGCAAGGATAAGACGAAATGCCACTATTGTGGGAAAGAAGGTCACCTAGTCAAAGAATGTAAAAGGAGGAAGTTCAATTGCTTTAAGTGCGGAGAGGTCAGACACTTCTCCAAGGAATGCCCGAAGGCGCAAGGATCGCAAGGGACTTCTGGAGGGCAGGCGAATGCTCTCGTGACAGATGGATATGATAGAGATAGGAAAAATTTATGTAAAAGGTTTAATTTCCTTATCTGATTATGAAGTTAAGACTCTTCTGGATTCTGGCATTTTGATTTTGTAATTGAGACTCTGCACTTTAATACTAGTCTTGTTTCTGATCCCGTAGTTGTTTCAAACCCCTTTGGTGGTTCGGCTCATTTATTAGTGATTTGTAAGGGGTTGAAATTATCTATGTTAGGCGTCAAAAATTTGAATGTGACATTTGTGTGCTCAAGTTTATGGGCTATGGGTTGGTTCTAAATAGACCAGCTTTCTATGTAGAGGGTCGTTCTAGATTTTGAGAGGAGGGTCGTTAAGTTTCTAACTTGTCATGGGAAGACCCCGAAAGTTTCTTGTAACCCGCAAGGGTCTGTTATGCTTAGCTTTCTGAGAATCATTCTGTAATCTGATCTGTACCAGTAGTCTGTAAGTATCTGAATATTTCTGAAGGATAGGGGTTTCTACTCGAAGCATGAAGTAGATTTCCAGTTTTGACATTGTTTAATGGGGGTAATTCTCTGAGTGTCAGTCTGACGTTGATTTCGGTCTTCGGGGCTGAAACTTAGGGAATTATTCTCTTAACCGATGTCAAATGGGAACATAGATTTTGTTTTAGTTATATCATTTGTTTGTATCCCATCAACCGAATCTTCGACCTTTAGATAGGAAATCCATGGATGTAAACACGTGTTTGAGACATGTTATGTTTGATGGTTGCAAGTGGATGCAAGTGTTTGCTAGTGGTTGCCGGTGGATGCATATACACACACATTAGGCACTAGATCGGCTCAATCACTCTCTCATCCTACATAAGGGTGTATGTACATTTTCTTTTATTTTTATGGATGAAAATGAATGAGCTAGCATATGGATGTTGCATTTGGATTAATGTGTGTGCACACATATAGAACTTATATAATGTAATAGGTTTACTTGCATACATAATGGACTCACGACACTGACATAATTTACATTAAGGAGGTCAACTGAATCAGTAGACCGCCTGATTTTGCATTTGATAGGGACACGTACACAAACTTTTGCATATGTTCATACAACATTAGAAGTTTTCTAAGGACAATGGATGCTTGTGGATGATGGTTGAGTATATGGGTGATTGGATGGTAGGACACATTCTTCTTAACTTGAAGATTTCAGGGACGAAATCCTTTAAGTAGGGGAGAATGTAACACCCCGAATTTTTGAATGATAAAATTAAATAAAATTTAAGAATGCTTAATTGTAAATGAGAGAAGTAAGGGAAAGGGGTTACGCCATTGCGTTCGTATCGGAATTCTGCTTAAGATAGAGTCCAAGTTTGCGTAAAACGGACACCATATGAAGGAGATATGGACGAACGAAGTTAGGCGGAAAAAACCAGAAGAAGAAGAAAGAAAAAATGCACTGGCGCACTTGGGAAGTGCGCCAGTACAAAAATACACTACCGCACTTCCCAAGTGCGCCCAGGGCGAGCAGAAAGCCTGCACAACTTTCTGGTGTGATCTGATCCACACTGTGACTCATTGCTGAGTCCTTTCTGACTCCTTGCTGAGTCATTAGGGCTGAGGTGTCACCCTACCCTGACTGAATGGTTTTGATTAACCCTAAGAGCATCCGACGGCTCAAATTAAATTGAAATTCTATATAAACACATGTAGACTCAAACCCTAAAACCAAATGAAAATTAGATCAATGGCCGTCACACTGTCTCTCCAAAACCTAGGGCAGCCGCCACCAACTAGAAGCAAAGTAAAGCAATTCAATTTTATTCAAATCAAAGTCTAATCTCAACAATGAAATTGTCTACATCAAGGGAAAGCTAATCAATTACAGAATTCAGATCCCAGAACTCAAGACCCTCTTTTTCTGTGGGTTCTAGTCACTTTTTGGTTTAAATAGATAAAAGTGAATTGTGGTACACTATGATTTGGGTATATGTTGTTTGTAGTTATGCAAGTTTATTGTTGTTGTGGATCATGAAATTATACAAGTTTATTGTTGTTGTGGATCATGAATTTATACAAGTTTATTGTTGTGGTGAAACATGAAATTATGCAACTGAAATTCATAAACCTATGCAAGTTATTATGTTGCGAATTCATTAATCTATGCAAGTTGTTATCATGAACCTATGCAAGTTGTTATGAGATCATGCAAGTTACCTATGCAAGTTATTGTGTGATGAATTCATGAACCTATGCAAGTTGTTATGTTGTGAATCATGAACTTATGCAAGTCACCTATGCAAGTTGTTATGTTGCGAATCATGAACCTATGCAAGTCACCTATGCAAGTTGTTATGTTGTGAATCATGAACCTGTGCAAGTCACCTATGCAAGTTGTTATGTTGCAAAATCATGAATCTATGCAAGTTGTTAATTATGTGGTGAATCATAATTATATGCGAAGTTATCATGTCATTTTCCCTAGTTGTCATGCTTATACCAAAAATTGTACTGAAACAATCACCTTGTCATTCCCTTTATTTTATTATTATGGCGAGGCTAATTTGTAGCCTCGATAACGCCAAAATGCACGCTATTATGCTAGTTAAGAAACGGGGAACAAGGGGAATTTGTAATAAGCATAATTTATATAGTGATTATGTAAATTGGACACATGATTCTAGTAGGGAAACATATAAATAATTACCTATTATGACATAGGTAAAGTTGAGCAAAAATGGTATAATTTGTATATGACCATTTATGGATAGGAAACTCAAATTGTTAACAAAATAGGTATTGACACCTATAAAAAGGAAAGGATTAATTAATTAACTTAATTAATCAAAAGAGGAATGTTTAAGCAATTAAAGTGTGAAAATTTAATTAACACTTATGACACGAGGTTAGGTTACATTAGTGGTGGAAGTCTGCCCGGACCCGACCGGCATATCCAGCAGCCACTAATGTTGAACCTAATGTGAGAGGTCTAAGTGTGTGAATACGACTCGGGCCAAGACACGAGGTTAGACCCAACTATGGAATAAGACTGCCCGGACCCGACCGACATATTTGTTTCCCCCTCCCCCCCGGTTCTCAGGGAGGAAACACTCAGGTTTAGTCAGGATTTGGATATCATCTTCTAGGAGCTACTTCTGAAGTATGGCTCGAGTCTCTGTCTCTTATATGTCTTGCTCTTTAATCAGGGGAATGATGTTTTTCTTTTAAATACCTACGTACTTTGATAATGTAAGACAGAAGTGTTTTATGACCATGGTATTATGTAACAAAGTATTTTGGTGATTTAATAAAGCTGTTTATTTCCGCTTCAAAATTTTTATATCTGTCTTGTGATATTCTTTGTCTGTTTACCTAAAACGCTCCACTGAAGTTAAGGCATTCCCTTTGTGAGTGACCTTAATGGAGGTGGGGTGTTACAACGTAGGCTCATTAACGCCGAACCACTATAAATCTTGTCTTCTTGTTGTTTTTCTTCCTATTTTATTTAAAATTATCATTCAATTGGGTGTTAGAACCACTTTTTGGTCTAACAGACAGTGAATTATTGAACTCCCCATAATTGAATGCTCCGCCTACAACAAAACTCTCCCTAAATATGTGCATGAGTGAAAAACATAATTGAAACTTCAATATTAAAATATTCAAAGAATACCCACTCATTGATCAAATTCTTGACTCATTCTCCTCCTTTTGTTAACATCAAAAGGATACAGAAATTAAAATAGTGTTGAAATAATTGACTAAAAATATAACGTCAGCTTAAGAGGAAGAACGCTCATCATAAATCTCAGTCAGTTAAACAAAAATCAAAATATTCTAAGAGCTAGTGGCAAATTTCACATTGTAGAGTGATGGATTTACGATGAAATTTATATAAATAGAGAGAGTTTTAAAAACGGTGATTTTCAATTATTATCAAATAAGATTTTAAAAATGAAGCACAAAGCAGTGATGGACTTGGACTGCGATTATAAATTCAATTTTATTGACGCAATCAAATAATCTTAAATCCCAATAGCTATCAATCAACAAATCATAATATTTTATTAAATATTTACACATTTCACAAATTAGAAAATGGATTGATAAGCTGGTTTATACACAACAAGGAGAATTTCATATAAAATTTTATTTAATGCACTTTTTTTCTTTTTATTTAAGAGCACATTGACCACACATAACCATATCTTGGATTTTTAAATGAGGCCAATTGCAGCTTAAAAATAAATAATCTCATAACCATGCATAACCAGAGCTTGGATTTTTAAATGACATTAGAGATACACTTATGAATATTATATTATTATTATTTTCTGGTCCAAAAGAAAATCTCCTTAGTATATAAAACAAAAATAGGTGATAGAAATGTGTTAGGTACAGAGATGGTTGTGAAATAAATTTCTAAATTAATAATATTGTGAAATATGCTCAACCGTACCGGGATTCTTGAAAATTTTCAATTATTACTAATTCTGAAAAAATAATATAGTCACATTTCCATGATAAATATTTTCACTATTTATTCAAGATGATTTTTAAAAAAATTAAACTCTCCACATTAATATAAAATCATGATGGATGGCAGAATAATGGTACACAAAGGAGATTGTCGTGAAATAACTGGCAATTCAAGGATATTATAAAAATTGTTCGGTCATCATGAAAAATATAATAAAATTTCCATTTACTGTGAAATATACTTTAGTCACAATTCATCACAATTTCATAATTCTGATAATAATTTTGATGAATTTTAAATACAGTTCAATCGGTTATTGATTTCAATTTCTGAATAAATAATCAATAAATGATTTTAAAATTGAAAAATCAATTACAAGAGGGAAAAAATTATACAAGGCAAAAAAATATGTGGAATCGATACAAGGTGAATATTAGAATAAAGAATCAGAACAAATGAGTGAGAAAATTTTAGAGCATGAAAGGTTGATACTACTTGTTGTCTCTGCTAACGGTGATTTTAGTATGACACAGGTGGCTAATAAGGATAACTCAGAGACTAATTTTACGTTCTACAACTCGGCATAGAATTTAAAAAAAAATACCAAACCCAAACAATTAAATCGATTACATCAATCAGAGTAACAAACATTTTTTTTACCAAAAACAAGCAGTCATCAAAACATTTTCCAAGTGGTTTCTTTTATCAGAGCAGCACAACATTCAATTTTAAAGCAGACTGGTCAAGAGAATTTATCACAAATATTTCTTACAGTCATAAAAGATGATTCATGACCCAAGACTTAAACATACAGTTTATTTTAAATCATTTGAAGAAATATAAAAATCTCAAGATTCAATGAATCGATCACATCGTGTTATAAATTTCAAATCCAAGATATGTGTGAGATTCACGAATTAATAATTTCAAATGATTTCAAACAAACAAATATTCAAATCAAATGATCATGAAATAACAGTGAGTTTTAAGACCAGATCTTCAAAGAATTTCCCACAATTATTTCTGACAACCACAAGATATTTTATTTAGAATATTTACATCAAGCGTGAGAGATATTCATGATCCAAAATTAAAATAATTTATTTGAAATCACTTGAAATAAATGTAAATTTTGAGATACAATGAATCAATCACACAAAATTAATAAGTTCAAATCTAAAGGGTGTGCAAGATTCAAAATATCAAATGTTTCAGGTGATTTCAAACAAACAAATGTCTAAGATAGATGATCACGAATGAAGATGAATTTCAAGATGTATCACAATGATTCAGGTCCAAAAAATTTCAATTCAGAAATAATCAAGCCAATCCAAAAATCAATGAAATTATCAAAACGGCAAAATAGCAGTGTAATGAGTATAAATTTTCAAGTATTTTTAAAATGAATTAGAAGAAACTCAAAACAACAGAGGTGTGTGAAATTTCATTAAATTTTCAAATCTTCAAAAATTAAGAATTCAAATTAACAGTGTTCAAGATATAATAAGAATGCTTCGGCACTGTTAGGAATTCAGAAATCAGAAAAGAATTAAATTTCAAAATAATTGCATAAATTTACGATTTTGAATTCAAGATCTGTAAATGATTAAAACATGAGATTTTTATTCAAATAAAGCAAATTTCTAGAAAAACATGAATTCTGCAATTTGAAGTCAAGAAAACCGAAGAAAAAAACAAAAATATATGGCGGTGTCAAATCAAAACAGAAATATCAAAGGAAATAAACAGAAGGGGTCGAAGGAAGAATACACAAAGAAAATTATAAACATAAACTGAGTTTAGATATTATACCTGAATTCAGAAGACGTTGTTGATTCTCTAACTCACCACTCTTGGCTAAGGAACTCTGAATGATATAGAAAAATGGAACAGCTTGAAATTAATTCTCTTTTGTATAGCGGTTCCTTAGCCTCCTCCGGTACCTAACAGTTTAAAGGAACAAGTGGTCTAACAAAATTTGTGAAACCACTCTCAATTGTTTTTTTACGTTTTGGTACCTAAACCTGTTTATATAACAATTCATCTAAATTTATTTTTGTACCCTTAGGGACCCAAACTTGTTTGATTTAGACGAATTCACTTTACTTCTTTTTCGAGTCCGAAACGGATTAAATAGATTGCTATCAAACAAATTCTTGTCACGTTTGTGATTCAAAAACCTTTTGCAATTTTCGGAGTTCAAATTTTTAGAATGACCCATCTTGAAGCAATTTGAAGGATTTTTAAAATCACAAGAATTTAGTTTTTCAAAATCATTTGTTTTCCTAAAACCGAGACCATTTTTATTACCAGAAGGAACTTGATTTTTCAACGGTGTATTCAAAGATTTTTCTCCAGTTGAAAAATGTTTTAAACTCAATTCTAGATTGTTGATTTTGGATTTACGACCAGTATTTTCTTTCATCAGATTTGAATAACGATTAATGATGATCTTTCTCCTTTTAGTAACATTTTGTTTCAAAATCAAATTTTCGTTTTCAAGAAGTTTGAATTTGGTTTTAGACTCGGAGATTTCAAATTCAAAAAGTTTTCTTTTTTCAAACTCACATTTTTTTAAAATTCTTGAATTTTTCAATATCACTTTAAAGTTCGTTCAAGATCAAAATCGTTTTCAAAAGATTTTGTTTTTCAATAAAATCATGTTAGGAGTTTTTGGTAGTCTTAAAATTTTCAAATTCCTTTCGTAAAGAATTGTTTATATCTTTTAACTCAATCTCGTTATCTTTTAAAATCAGAATTTCCTCTTTAAGCTTTTGAATGTATTTATTGAGATAAACGAGATTAGTTTTCAATTTCAAACAATTTTCACAATTAGAATTATCTAATTTTATGACATTTGTAAATTATGACTCCAAACAGTTAATTTTGCTGGTCAACTCATGATTTTTAGAATTTTTAAAGATTTGTTTTTCCAATGAAGATTATCAACGATATTTTTTTAAATCAGCACACATATAAACCAAATCTACGTATGTGAAGCTTTCAGTCTCATTGTCTGTTGAATCTCGATCATCTGATCTACTTGAATTTTCATCTGATTCTCCTTCCAAGCATAGATTTGAATCTGAGTTGGCCTTAGGGGGTTTCGAGCTGCTGTTGTCAATTTTTCCATAATTCGTATTGAGAATATTCCAGATATCCTGCACAGTTAAACAACGGGAGATAAGGCTATATTAAACATCATCATTATAAGAATATAAAATTTGAGTAGCACGAGTGTTAACCTAACATCATTTCTAATAACCATATCACACCCACTTATATCAATATTCCAACATTTATTATCAACAGATTTTAAATAGGATTCCATTTCTTATTTCCAATTTAAAAAATATGTACCATTAAAAATAGTTGGAATGCGACTGGACTAACTCTCTATGGACTGACAACTAGGGACCACCATGACTCTAGAGTTAAAGAACCTGCTCTGGTACCAATTGTTAGATCTAGATTAACCCTAGATGGGAAGGGTGAATATGTTTTATTGAAATTAATTCGAGATATTAAAATATCACTAAACAGATTGCAGTAGATAAAAATAAATGCTGGAAATAAATAACACATATTTTACCCATCTTCGGCAAACCCTGCTTACTGCTACATTTCTAAGATTTTTACTAGGTATTAAAACAGATCCCGCTTACAACTCCTATAAACTCGCAAACCCTGCTCCTAATTAATCCTATGCTCAAAATCCTAGACCGATCTATAACCCCTAAATCAGATTTTTTTCCCCTAGCAACAAACTAGTAGCCAGTAAACCCTTGTTATTACAAACACTAGAAAACTACTAGTTAAAACTCTAACTAGATGACCTAGTTTATACACGAAAAACTAGAAAACAAATATGACGCTTTTCAAATGAAAATAAAAACATAACAATAAACAAATAAAAACCATTTGTAATTCAAATGTTTAAACAAGGCTGACCCGTTTCTTCATTTGTTAACCCGCTTGCTTCTTTCTCTCTGGAAAAACAAGGCACCGATCTAAATGAAATTAGGGTTTCCAAAATCCTCAAATCGCAAACTCAAATGTTTGCTTCTGAATTGTAATGACCCAGGATTTCGTGATTCTGAGTAACCGACATAAACTCAATGTAGACCATTCAAGCATCGAAAATACCGGATAATCCATGAAAGAAATTATAGGGTGAGAATAGATAAGATAGAAACTTAGAATAGAAGAAGAAGAACATACAACATCAGAGTAAACACGAATCTCACAGCGGAACGAACAATATATAATAGATACATAACTTTGAAATAAAATCAATATATGTATACAATAACATTATCAGAGTACAACACTTACAACACAGCAGAAATAACAATTGCTATAAAATCCTGAAGCCTCCTGCTCCAAGCTCTCCAAGTATATCTGTAAAACCTGACTACTTGGCTGCCCGTACAAATTTGGGCACCCAAGAGTTTAGGGTAAATAAAACAAAATAAACTCCAGGTCAGTCATGGGACTGGTGTGAGTAAACAATTTAAAACAGTTGAGAAAATAAACGATATCTCATAAAACCACGACGTATAACACGGAACGGGTTTTTCCCTTATGAGAATCCAAAACACGTGATTTAACATTCAAAATCCATTTTGAAACATACGATAATCTTTATATCAAACTCGTTTGATATTATAATAATGTCTATCAACCACAACATAATAATCATCTAGCAGAACGCTTTCATCTCACATTCCACATACATAATATATAATCAAAAACCGTGGGCGCTTATTGGTTAATGAATTCCAACTGGCAAGGTATGGGACCACCTTCTGATAGTGTATCTCTAGAGGGGAATACACTGGGTTCAACAAGAACATCTTGCTACCCAGGATAAACATGACCGGTCACTCATTTCGCTTGAGTGTACCGAATGTATTATCACCAACGGTTGGGATCAACAACTGTTTCCCGAAAGAGGCAGCATCGAAATAGATCATAGAAGTAAATGGAATTTCTCTAGATCAGGTCACCCGAATTGGTAGCTAACCACTTAGCCATGCAACCTACCCGATTTTATACCATTTCTGGTTGTGAGGATAGAGGCCATAACGTATCCTTTTGTACACTGCATCTTCATTCACTTTGAATGTCACATCGCCACACCCTCCAAATCACAAATTGATTTCTCCAAACATAACATGGGTATACAACTAAGATAAACGAATTCCTCCACCACCAAACGTAAATACATTTGAAGAGATCAACTTACGCGATCTATTAAATATACTCCGTCATGCAACCTTCCATACAGGTCGTCCTGGGACTGGACAAACCGAAGGCACTATTCTGTAGATCCATTTTAGGCAATTTCTACCTAGGATCGCCAGAACAGCCCTTGCATTACTCCGTCTTCAGTTATCTTCATTTTATTTGATTCGCAACGCTAATGCCGTACGGAGTGGTTTTCGGATAATGAATCTGATCCTAGTCTCTCCGTATTGACAATGGAAAACTGGTCAAAAACTTTGATAGTCGGTGATTTAACTATCAATGAAATCATGTGTACAAACAACGATCGTATTTCCAAATGGAAATCTTACCGATCAATCACCAATCAACATTTTCTCCTTTTAAATTAATTCATCATTAATTTATTTATTTACCCCTTTCCCGTTTCCATATATATATATATATATATTTATATATATATATATTCAGAAATTCTTATTTCTAGATTTAGAAAATATATGTTATTAATCATTGGAAAACATTTCCATATTTACTCTCATTTCTATTTTATTTTATATTAGAAAATATTTCTAATTCTTATTCGAAAAACATTTCCAAAACTTCTTCCTTGGATTTAAACAGATGTCTAAATAAAACATCGCTATGCCAACTCAACCCCTTACCTTCATTAACTAAATTTACTTAACCAACCTTCACTATCGAACCTTAACCATTCCTTAGTTAAAAATGGAGTCAATCAAGTTGGGGTATAACCACCTCTCAGACCTTAACTGAACAACATTTCTAGCCTCAAAATAGACAAAATTCTCCTTTTAAATCTTTAACCAACTTCCTTAAGTAACTCTCTTTCGAATAATCTTTATTCGATAACTCTTTCCTTCGAATAAACTATATTCGATAATCTCTCTTTTCGAATAAACTATATTCGACAACCTTTCTTCGAATAAACTATATTCGATAATCTCTCTTCGAATAACTATATTCGATTAACTCTATTCAAATAACCAATATTTGATTAACTCTAATTAGATTAACTCTATTTGATTAACTCTATTCGATTAACTCTATTCAACTAACTCTAATTCGATTAACTCTAATTCGATTAACTCTATTCGATTAACTCCATTCCATTAACTCTAATTAATTAACTCTAATTCGATTAACTCTATTTGATTAACTCTATTCGATTAACTCTATTCGATTAACTCGAATCAATTAACTCTAATCGATTAACTCTTATTCGAATAACTCTAATTCGATTAACTCTAATCAATTAACTCTATTCGATTAACTCTATTCGATTAACTCTAATCTATTAACTCTATTTGATTAACTCTATTCGATTAACTCTAATCGATTAACTCTTATTTGACTAACTCTAATTAATTAACTCTATTTGAGTAACTCTAATTCGATTAACTCTAATAAATTAACTCTATTTGATTAACTCTATTCGACTAACTCTAATTTATTAACTCTTATTCGAATAACTCTATTCGATAACTCTATTCGATTAACTCTATTCGATTAACTCTAATCGATTAACTCTATTCGATTAACTCTAATTTATTAACTCTTATTCGAATAACTCTATTCGAATAACTCTATTCGATTATCTCTCTTTTTATTTCTAACAACCAAATCTCAATTATAATTCCCTTATATAAATGTTGAGTTCACATTATACTTAACATATCAGTGTCAAAACCAATTTCTACTCCTCTATATAAGTTCATACTTATATATCCAATTTATCCAATGATAAAATAATTTACTTAATTTATAAAACATATTTATAAATTAATCTTTCCAATTTATTTGTTAAAACATATTTCTATTTAATTCCACTTTAAATAAATATTTTCTATTTCTTTTATATCCTGCCAATTTTCCTTTTATAATCCTATTTATTTCCCAAATAAATATTTCTTTTATAATTCTATTTATTTTCTAGATAAATATTCCTTTTATAATCTATTTATTTTCTAAATAAATGTTTCCTTTTATAATTCTATTTATTTTCTAAATAAATATTCCTTTTATAATCTGTTTATTTTCTAAATAAATATTCCTTTTATTCAATATCCACTTTGAAATTCCTTTTTATAAAATCATTTGATTTTATATAAATATGTTTTATTTTCAGTATACACATTGAAAATTCCCATTTTAATTCCAGTATTATATATGGTATTTAAAGTACCAAATAACAATGATCGATATCATTCAAACACACATAATTAGCAACAGATTATATATCACATCATATATCAATTCTAAAAATACGTTATAAAAATATAACTGGGTAGAGTTGGTGAGATTTACTCACATTGGACGATCATCGTTAAACAAAGATAACTGTAGGTTGATTCAGACAGACAATTTATTTTGTTATAAATTGTAACGAGCTCCAATTCACTCCCAGTCAGTTTCATTGTATAGCCGTCGTCCATACGATCCCAACGGATCTGACCGTTCGAAATTCATACATTCAATTCATCCCGTAATCAAAATGGCCTGTGTGCTACAGTCCCATCTCCCCCAAAACGAATGTCGCACCTCTTTTATTTCCTCCTCCATTCTCCAAAACTTTCCATCGCCATTACTTCAACACCACTCCACAAACTCTCCAACTAAAAATACCAAAGTGCTCCCCTTCTTGAGCTCTACAACATCATCCCTGAATCACTCCACTCGCGCTTCTCAGATTGAACGCGACATCAGGAACCTCGCGCCCTCCTTTGTATACTCACGACAATTTCGAACCCCAAATCTCCATGAAACTCGATTTGGATTCCAACAACTCCCTCCCCTTCGCGCCCCTACCCGATTGGCTCCTTATTCCTCAACTCGAACTCATTTTTGAAACCGCGATTTTCTGGCAACATCACGTTTTATAGAAACCTCACCGACCTGAAACATCATCGCACTCCTCAAAAATTTGCCAACACTTGCGGTTTGATACCCTTAACTCAATTAAAATCACCAATCTACGAAACAATGCCTCAATTTCCCAAGATCTAAAGCCCTAGCTCAAGAAACTGACGCTGGGTATTTTCTGCGCCACACAAATGATGCTCGAACACCCTAAAAATCATACTAGACTGTAGAGAATCCTTCAAGCATCCCAAATATATGTATATAACGATTTATAGATTTATATTTGATTTTAGAAATTTGTTTGAAGATAAATTCCTTCATGTTGAAAAGAATTGGTAGCGGCTTGGAAAAACGCATAGACCAGAGAACAATGAATTAGGGTTAGAAGATTATGTGTTGTATTTATAGGAATGTTTAATATTTTTTTAATCGAATTTTATATTAATTTCTATTGAACTGTTACTTGCATTTGTAATCTAATAATTCCTATTATTACATATGATATCCAAAAATCATGAAAATGGATATGCAGCTACAGTTCGACATTACAGACCCAACGAAACTAGTTTCATCGAATTCCGACTTTGTTCGCTTACACAGCGTATTTTTAAAGACAAATTACTATTTTTCACATTAAAATCCCGTACGGCCACACACTGACTGCAAAAATCACGGAAATTGAAATCTAACAATAATTTAATATTCCGGATCCAAAAAAATTAGTTTCGTCGAAAACAAAGTTCGTTTGCAAAACTGGCTATTTTTAAAGCTCTAAATAAATCCATTTAAATATTAAATATATTTAAAAAAATTAAATTAAATTAAATATTTATAAATAAATATAACTGTATATATTCACATAGAATATAATACAGCTCAAAAAAATATATATATATATATATATATATATGGAGTTATAACTCGATATTTCAAATCCGGATCAAATCGATATTCAAATAAAAATAGAAATCCTTTTATAAATCGTTATAAATTATAAACGAATTCCATAGCGACTATAGGAAAATTCGATTTGGGCATAAATAAAAATCTACCTGACAAAATCCCCATTTTTCTCTTCCATCAGAAAAATATAGTTCACCAGCTCCGAACGTTTCTTGTTTCACAGAAATCCGGCTTAAAATAGATTCTATATATTCGTTTAAAGTTCGAATCGCCAAATTACGAACTGTCGCGCCATTTCGAGCTCGATTATAATTATAATATAATTTATACGTTCAGATGACATTTATAAATAACTTCGTTAATATAATTCAAATCTAAACTGAATTAAATTAGTTAAATCCTCTGATTCACACAACATTGCAAATTCTACTATTTCCGACTATTTTGGAATTTAAATATATTATTCTATTATTTATATTAATTAAATATTCAGTGTTATTTAATTCAACCACCATTTTATATTACCAAACCATTATTAAATAATTAAATAAATTATTTATTATTCGTAAAAATACATGTCGTTACATTCTTTCCCCTTAAAATAATTTCATCCTCAAAATTGCTAAGGTAGAAAACAACCCTACTAACTGGGTTAAAATTTATTTGTTTACTTCTTTTAACTTTAGTTTCAATTGAACCAACTTATTTCAATTTAATTATCAATTCATTTCTAATTAACGAAAATTTCAAAAATCCCCAAAATTTTCTAACACCTGAAATTTCTGAAAAATTTCGCCAGCACCTCCTTTGTACGGCTCAATCGGTACAACTACAACTTGCCTCTCTAGGCCTTTTCCAACCCAAAAGAAAATCAAACAGCCAAGCGACTTGCCAATTCGGCTCATCAAAATCTCAAACCCATATATAAGATAAACTGGTACCTTTTTGTCGGCGTATCGATATTTCCTTTCCATGTGTTACCAATTCTGCATATACCAATGTCATCCCAATTATTCGGTTATACCCAAACCGAATTCTGTTCTTAACTCAAATTCCATTTTTAATTTCAACTCTTTACTTACCAGTCCAATTCCATTTTAGATTGTCTCTAATCCAATCTAATTCGGTATTTTTCTATCTCAATTCATCTTCCACTTAAACTGGTTTCAATTCAATTTCTATTTCTATTTGCTTTTACAAACTCTAATTTAATTTGTTTTAATTCAAACAATCTTCCCTAGGGATTTTCAAACAGTTTAACTTTTCTAAAACCAGACATCCCCTTTCAGGATTCAAAACAACTTGTTTTCACAAAACAATTCAAAAACAAAATCTTTGGTAGTAATCCGTCACTTAGCAAATCAAAAATGAACACTAATGATGTCACGATTCATCATCAGGGTTATTTCCCAACTATCGAAGTGGATTTAATACTATATCACTTTTAAAACATTTCTAAATACTTCCATTTTGAAATCTATTTCAAAAAACTATTCCCAGTGCTTGGAAAACATTTCTAAAATCTCCCAGGATTTTAAAATTCTCTTATACTTAATTCAATTCCATTTACAAACACTTTTCATGTTTTCGGAATTTTGTTTCCAAATTCTGATTTTAATCCAGATTTAATTCTTCTGATTTCATATATTACGCTAATATGAATTCTGATTGGCTATTTATATAACCATTCTAATTATAATCTCATTCGATTATAATAACAACGAACACATCCAACATATTATAAAAATTCCAATTCTTTCGTATCAAAATATATTTGGGTAAAATTATTTCATTTACGCTCCTTTCAAAACATACCATGTCGGTTCATCGTATTCGAGTGTTCAGAAACTCCTACCGATACATCGGATCAAACTGATCGACCAGAACTTATAAACAATCCAACCAATAAATCTCCACAACATAAAACAATATTATATTGAATAACAAATACATGCTCATATATATACACTCAACTCAATCTAGGGTATTGCTAACCCCATCTCAACTGAGTCACGCCACAGAGCCACGGTAATCACTTAATCTTCAGCTCTAATACCACTGTAACAACCCGGGATTTCGCGATCTTGGGTAACCGACATAAACTCATTATCGATTATTCAAGCATCGGGAATACTGGATAGTCCATGAAAGAAATTAGAGGGTGAGAATAGATAAGATAGAAACTTAGAATCGAAGAAGAAGAAAAACATACAACATCAGAGTAAACACGAATCTCATAGCGGAACGAACAATATATAATAGATACATAACTTTGAAATAAAATCAGTATATGTATAAAGTAACATTATCAGAGTACAACACTTACAACACAACGAAAATAAACATTGCTATAAAATCCTGAAGCCTCATGCTCCAAGCTCTCCAAGTATATCTGTAAAACCTGACTACTTGACTGCCTGTACAAATTGGGGCACCCAAGAGTTTAGGGTAAAACAAAACAAAATGAACTCCGGGTCAGTCGTGGGACTGGTGTGAGTAAACAATTTAAAACAATTGAGAAAATAAACGATATCTCATAAGACCACGTTGTATAACACGGAACGGGTTTTCCCTTATGAGAATCCAAAACACTTGATTTAAAATTCAAAATCCATTTTGAAACAAACGATAATCTTTATATCAAACTCATTTGATATTTTAATAATGTCTATCAACCACAATATAATAATCATCTAGCAGAACGCTTTCGTCTTACGTTCCATATACATAATATATAATCAAAAACGGTGGGCACTTATTGGTTAATGTATTCCAACTGGCAAGGTATGGGACCACCTTCCGACAGTGTATCTCTAGAGGGAAATAAATCGGTTTCAACTAGAATATCTTGCAACCCAGGCTAAACATGACCGGTCACTCATTTCACTTGAGTATACCGAATGTATTATCACCAACGGTTGGGATCAACAACGTTTCCCGAAAGGGACAGCATCGAATATATTACAGAAGTAAATGGAATTTCTCTAAATCAGGTGACAATACACCCTAATTGGTAGCTAACCACTTGGCCATGCGACCTACCCGATTTTATACCATTTCTGGTTGTGAGGCTAGAGGCCATAACGTATCCTTTTATACACTGCCCTTCATTCACTTTGAATGTCACATCGTCTCACCCGCCAAATCACAAATTGATTTCTCCAAACATACCACGGGTATACAACTAAGATAAACGAATTCCACCACCAAACGTAAATACATTTGAAGAGATCAACTTACGCGATCTATTAAATATACTCCATCATGCACTCTTCCATACAGGTCGTCCTGGGACTGGACAAACCGAAGGCACTATTCTATAGATCCATTTTAGGCAATTTCTACCTAGGATCGCCAAAACAACCCTTGCATTACTCCGTCTTCAGTTATCTTCATTTTATTTGATTCGCAACGCTAATGCCCGTACGGAATGGTTTTCATAATGAATCTGATCCCGGTCTCTCCGTATTGACAATGGAAAACTGGTCAAAAACTTTGATAGTCAGTGATTTGATTATCAATGAAAACATGTGTACAAACAACAGTCGTATTTCCAAATTGAAATCTTACCGATCAATCACCAATCAACATTTTCTCCTTTTAAAATTAATTCATCATTAATTTATTTATTTACCCCTTCCCCTTTCCATATATTTATATATTAAGAAATTCTAATTTTCTAGATTTAGAAAATATACGTTATTAATCATTGGAAAACATTTCCATATTTACTCTCATTTCTATTTTATTTTATATTAGAAAATATTTCTGATTCTTATTTGGAAAACATTTCCATAACTTCTTCCTTGGATTTAAACAGATGTCTAAATAAAACATCGCTATGCCAACTCAACCTATTACCTTCATTAACTAAATTTACTTAACCACCCTTCACTATCGAACCTTAAACATTCCTTAGTTAAAAATGGAGTCAATCAAATTGGGGTATAATTGCCTCTTAGACCTTAACTAAACAACATTTCTAACCTCGAAATAGACAAAGTTCTCCTTTTAAATCTTTAACCAACTTCCTTAAGTAACTCTCTTTTGAATAATCTCTATTCGATAACTCTTTCCTTCGAATAAACTATATTCGATAATCTCTCTTTTCGAATAAACTATATTCGATAACCTTTCTTCGAATAAACTATATTCGATAGTCTCTCTTCGAATAATTATATTCGATTAATTCTATTCACATAACTAATATTTAATTAACTCTAATTCGATTAACTCTATTCGATTAACTTTATTTGATTAACTCTATTTAACTAACTCTAATTCGATTAACTCTAATTCGATTAACTCTAATTCGATTAACTCTATTCGATTAACTCTAATTCGATTAACTCTAATTTGATTAACTCTATTCGATTAACTCTATTTGATTAACTCTAACTAATTAACTCTAATTCGATTAACTCTATTCGATTAACTCTATTCGATTAACTCTAATCGATTAACTCTAATCGATTAACTCTTATTCGAATAACTCTAATTCAATTAACTCTAATCAATTAACTCTATTCAATTAATTCTATTCGATTAACTCTAATCGATTAACTCTATTTGATTAACTCTATCCGATTAACTCTAATCGATTAACTCTTACTCGATTAACTCTAATTAATTAACTCTATTCGATTAACTCTAATTCGATTAACTCTAATCAATTAACTCTATTTAATTAACTCTATTCGATTAACTCCAATCGGTTAACTCTTATTCGAATAACTCTACTCGATAACTCTATTCGATTAACTATAATCGATTAACTCCTAATCGATTAACTCTTATTCGAATAACTCTATTCGATTATCTCTCGTTTTTTTCTAACAACCAAATCTCAATTATAATTCCCTTTATAAATGTTGAGTTAACATTCTACTTAACATATCGGTGTAACACCCCACCTCCGTTAAGGTCACTCACAAGGGAATGCCTTAACTTTGGTGGAGCATTTTAGTAAACAGAACATAAACTTACAAGATAGATAAAACAGTACTTGAAAAATTTATAACTTTATTTCAACAGAAGCTTGGTTACATCCTTTCAAATCACAATATCAGAATTCAAGTACAAAATATAAGTCTTGTACAAAAGCCTTCAGAATTCATAGTTTAAAATCATAATCCCCGCAAAAGAAGACAAGCCATACTTTAAGCACTGCAAGCGGAAGAAATCTGGATCAAGCTAGAGTATTCCCTTCTACAAAACCTGGGGGGGAGAAACGGAAGAAAGGAGGCGAAACAACAAGGGTCAGACAAAAGTCTGGCAAGTCCAGTGATTTTCAGTTATGAACAGATAATAATAACATGACATGAAAATAAAACTGGATGAGAGATAACTGTAACAGATGTAGCAGATATGACAGAAGAACAGAATGATATAAGCTATTGCTTTACACTTCTCTGCACTAATACTAGTATAACAGAATTAGGTGTCACCCTAATGTCTAAACTGAAACTGAAACAGGTACAGAATAATTTCCACGCTAGTAATGGGCCTTTACCACCCGAACAGACGGTACCACGCAGAAACAGACAGGTGTTTCCACCCAACAGAAACAGACGGTACCAACAGAAACAGACAAAACTAAGTGTACCCTAAAACCCTACCCCAAGCGATCGACTCCCTAATACATAAATACCCTGTGCCAGCCCCACCGAAGGGTGTATCATTCCCTAAAGTGGCAACCTTTGAATGACACAGACCTATTTACAGATGTCACGGCGTCTTACATCCTCAGAGGCAGACCGGGATCCATGCACGCACATGACCCGGTTGGAACGCACCATCAACACCCCTCACCATTATCAGAATGAACCGCTTACAATTAGTTCAGTAAGCGTGCCCGGACCCTACCTACTGTTGGGTCAAAGTTTTGATACCAGAAAGGGTTACTGACTAATATGGGTCCCAAACAACAGATGACACAAGTATTTCCCCTCCTAACCTTGTGTCCCCAGATTAACGGATTTCAGATTAACTTGTTACAGGTTTCAGACATACAGAGTTCATATTTACTAGTTCACAGATCAGACATTCAAGTTAACAAGTTTTCGGACTAACGGATCAGATGTACAGTTTTAACAGACTTACATATTTGTCTAACTTTGTAATTGGGCCTACCGATTCGCGGAACAGATTTATTAAACTCATCAGTCTAGTGGGTTTAACCCTATCTGCCTAACACGTTTTAGACATTATATTTATCTCAGATTTTCATTAATTAAATATTAATGCCCAGACCTCTCACATTAGACTGACAGTTTGCGGCTACTGGTTAGGCCGGTTGGTTCCGGGCAGATTTCTGCCGCAAACTGAGTCTAACCTCGGGTTTCAAGCACGTTATGACTAACTTCTCACATTAGAACCTATTGTTTGTGGCCACTGGATGTGTCGGGCGGTTCCGGGCAGGATTACGCCGCAAACTCATTCTAACCTCGAGTCAGCCATGTTTATCTTTGCGGCCAATTAATTATTAATTTACCATTTATGCCCACGCCTAATATACATGTCAATTTTCATAATTATAGCCAATTCAGATTATGTCAATAACAGACTAAATATATCAACTCAACAAATTTGGCAGATAACAGATTTAGCAGATTAGGCGACTTAACGGATTCAGCAGATTAAGTAGTTTAGCAGATTTAGCATATAACAATTTAGGCATCTTCAGCAGACTTAGCAGATGATAGATTTGGTATATGAACAGATATAGTAGATTATAGCAGAACTAGCAGATTAGGCAATATAACAGAACTAGCAAATTAGGCAATATAACAGAACTAGCAGATTAGGCCATATAATAGATTTAATCATTCCTTAAAGTTTCATAAACATATCTTGCCTAATTATAAATTTGGCCTAAGTTTGCATGCCTAAATTGTTGTCATGATTCACATTATGATCATATACCCCACGTTTGCATTGAATTTACATGGCACGGATTATGGTCATAATTTACCATATAACACACGTCTCAAATTTAGTTAAACTTGCCTAGTACAAAAGATTCACATATAAATTATACCAAATATAGCCATCGATTTCAATGCATGTCATATATTCAAAAATCTCCCACTTAGGTGTTATTCACATTTAATAGTTATCAAATCTTAACATAAATCTTCACACCTAAGTCATATTCCCTTTTTATCCCAAATCATGAATCTCTATATAAACAATATGCCCAACAATCTAGAACTTTAAATTATAACAGATCTTTAATTCAAAAATATGCGTTATGTCCAATGTCTCAAGTCACATGTTAATATATAATGGTTCCTCTTCTTCCAATTCACAGAATATGCACAGATCTAAATCTAGTTTACAAGCTATGTCCTTTTAGTCACAGATTAGCCATGTCCAATTATGCCATCATTCATTATTTGTCCCAAAGTTTAACGTTCGTGTGTTAATCTCTTATGAGATTTGGCGCAGGCTCGGGGTAGCCTGGCTATAGAACAGAAAGAAGAAAGAGATATAGAATAAAAATAGATCAGAACAGAACATACGCAATCTCAAATTCAGATTTACAATCATGTCACAATTATAATTAAAGTTTATATCGGAAAATAACTGCACTTGCCTTGGTTGGATTCTAAAAGAAAAAGGTGATGTAGCTGTTCTCTGTTAATCCTAATCAGAATTGGAGGAAGAAGAAGCACAAGTCCTAACTTAGGTTTCAGCAGAGTAGAGACGCCATTGATTTATTTATTTTTAGAGAGGAAGAGAGCAATGGAGGCTAGAGAATTGTATATGAGATTTATGTTTAGGTTAGGGATTTATATATAGGTGTAGGAAGTTATTTAGGACCATTAGATTAACCCTGAATCATGAGAACCATTCAAATGCAAAATCTGCATTTGAGCGAATCGGCCCACGGGATGACAGCCAAACACCCTGGATTAACCCTTAGTCGACCCAGCGGGGCTTGGGTCGACCTCAAAAATGGGCCGGTTCGGTTATTCCCCCTCCCAATTCGTTTTTTGAACCTTTTTTGCATGTTTATTTATTTAATTTATATATATATATATTTCTCTCATATGCATACAAACTTCAAGGCTTAATAACTTCTTCATAATTAACCAATTTTTTTTAATATTCTCAGAAAATACGGGGTGTTACAATCGGTGTCAAAACCAATTTCTACTCCTCTATATAGGTTCTGACTTATATATCCAATTTTTCCAATGATAAAATAATTTACTTAATTTATAAAACATATTTATAAATTAATCTTCCCAATTTATCTGTTAAAACAAATTTCTATTTAATTCCACTTTAAATAAATCTTTTCCATTTCTTTTATATCCTGCTAATTTTCCTTTTATAATCCTATTCATTTCCCAAATAAATATTTCTTTTATAATTCTATTTATTTTCTAGATAAATATTCCTTTTATAATCTATTTATTTTCTAATTAGATATTTCCTTTTATAATTCTATTTATTTTCTAAATAAATATTCCTTTTATAATCTATTTATTTTCTATATAAATATCCCTTTTATTCAATATCCACTTCGAAATTCCTTTTTATAAAATCATTTGATTTTATATAAATGTATTTTATTTTCAATATACACATTGAAAAATCCCATTTTAATTCTAGTATTATATATAGTATTTTTACCAAATAACAATGATCGATACCATTCAAACACACATAATCAACAACAGATTATATATCACGTCATATATTACAATATATGAAAAACAGTAAAATTAATGTTGAGGAATCCAGTTGGATTCCTCCGACCTGTTTCCCTGCATCCACAGATGTTAAACAATATAATTAACATTAATTTCATTTCAATATGAAATATTTTGCTAAACAGAATCAATGTTTAATTAACGATTTTTATATATATATATATATATATATCATTATGTATAATTTCAACCAATAAATCAGTAGTTCATCCAAACAAACAGCACACAGCAATCAACCAACATTTATCAATTCTAAAAATACGTTATAAAAATATAACTGGGTAGAGTTGGTGAGATTTACTCACATTGGACGATCATCGTTAAACAACGATAACTGTAGGTTGATTCAGACAGACAATTTATTTTGCTATAAATTGTAACGAGCTCCAATTCACTCCCAGTCAGTTCCATTGTATAGCCATCGTCCATACGATCCCAACGGATCTGACCATTCGAAATTCATTAATTCAACTCAGCCCATAATCAAAATGGCCTGTCTGCTATAGTCCCTTCTCCCCCAAAACAAATGTCGCACCTCTGTTATTTCCTCCTCCATTCTCCAAAATTTTCCATTGCCATTACTTCAACACCACTCCACAAACTCTCCAACTATAAATACCAAAGTTGTCCCCTTTTTGAGCTCTACAACATCATCCCTGAATCACTCCACTCGCGCTTCTCAGATCGAACGCGACATTAAGAACCTCGCGCCATCCTTGTATACACATGACAATATCGAACCCCAAATCTCCATGAAACTCGATTCTGATTCCACCAACTTCCTCCCCTTCGCGCCCCCTACCGGATTGGCTCTTTAGTCCTTAACTCGAACTCATTTTTGAAACCGCGATTTTCTGGCAACATCACACTATACAGGAACCTCACCGACCTCAACATCATTGCACTCCTAAAAACTTTGCCAACACTTGTGGTTTGATCTCCTTAACTCAATTAAAATCACCAATCTATGAATAAATGCCTCAATTTCCCAAGATCTAAAGCCCTAGCTCAAAAAACCGATGCTGGGTATTTTTTGCGCCACACAAACGATGCTCGAACACCCTAAAAATCATACTAGACTGTAGAGAATCCTTCAAGCATCCCAAATATATGTATATAACGATTTATAGATTTATATTTGATTTTAGAAATTTGTTTGAAGATAAATTCCTTCATGTTGAAAAGAATTGATAGCGGCATGAAAAAATGCATTGACCAGAGAACAATGAATTAGGGTTAGAAGAGTATGTTGTGTATTTATAGGAATGTTTAATATTTTTTTAATCGATTTTTATATTAATTTCTATTGAACTATTACTTGTATTTGTAATCTAAAAATTCCTATTATTACATATGATATCCGAAAATCACGAAAATGGACATACTGCTACAATTCGACATTACGGACCCAACGAAACTTGTTTCATCGAATTCCGACTTCGTTTACTCACACAACGTATTTTTAAAGTTAAATTATTGATTATTTTTCACATTAAAATCCCGTATGGCCACACACTAACTCCAAAAATCACGGAAATTGAAATCTAACAATAATTTAATATCCCGGATCCAACAAAATTAGTTTTGTTGAAAACGAAGTTCGTTTGAAAAACTGGCTATTTTTAAAGCTCTAAATAAATCCATTTAAATATTAAATGTATTTAAAAATAATTAAATTAAATATTTATAAATAAATATTATCATATATATTCACACAGAATATAATACAGCTCCAAAATAAATATATATATGGAGTTATAACTCGATATTTCAACTCCGGGTCAAATCGATATTCAATTAAAAATAAAAATCCTTTTATAAATCGTAATAAATTATAAACAAATTCCATAGCAACTATTGGAATATTTGATTTGGACATAAAACAAAATCTACCCGACGAAGTCCCGATAATTCTCTTCCATTTGAAAAATATAGTTCACCAGCTCCGAACGTTTCTTGTTTTACAGAAATCGGGCTTATAACGGATTTTGTATATTCGTTTAAAGTTCGAATCACCAAATTATGAACCGCCGCGCCATTTCGAGCTCCATTATAATTATAATATAATTTATACGTTCAAATGACATTTATAAATAACTTCGTTAATATAATTCAAATCTAAACTGAATTAAATTAGTTAAATCCTGTAATTCACACAACATTGCGAATTCTACTATTTCCGACTATTCTGGAATTTAAATATATTATTCTATTATTTATATTAATTAAATATTCATTGTTATTTAATTCAAAGACTATTTTATATTACCAAACCATTATCAAAAAATAAATAAATGATTTATTATCCGTAAAAATGTGGGTCGTTACTTGAATTAAATCTCTTATGCTTCGAATCTTTGGATGGCTTTGGTACTTCGATTTGGGATTTGTTGATCGAAAAAAGCTGTGAGTTCTTCTTAATTGATTTCTCAATTTGTTCTTGAGTTTTTGCTCTCGTGTTTTTGATCAATAATATGCCGATGATGAATGGTGTTAAATAGGGTATAGAAATCCCAAAATAACTTCTCTGATTTCATAAAAAATGACTTGGTTTATTGCGTGATTTTGTTGCCCAATTTATTGCCTGAAAGTTGCGTGATTTATTTCCCCTTTTCGTTTCATAACCTTGATTGAATGTTGCGTGATTCTGGCTTTGAATTTCTCATTTGAATTTAAATCAGCTTGGCTGACTTGCATGAATGATACATTACCATATATTCCCTTTGTTTGCTCGGCTTTGAATGAGATTCAGGAAATTATTCGAATTGACATTCCAGCTCAAAATTTTCACTTGTGATTTATTTTGAAACTTTTGAATATGTGAATAATCCTTTGCCAACAAATAGATCCCTTGAACAACGCAGATAAATTCTTGCTTGATTATATTGATGAATTTCACCAAGTTTTAGCTCTCAGTTTAAATTGCCATTCTTCAGTGATTTAAGGCAATTACATGCATGATTAAACTGTTTCCTTATAGCTTGCCCTGTTTTGCTTTGCACAATTACGTGTAGGTTCTGATGTGCACTTGTATTGTTCTTGCGTGATTTCTAGAAGAATAAAAGGAAATTTCCATTTGAACACTTGCCTTATATGTTGTATTGATCATTTGCCATGAGCGTCCACGGTAAATCCTGCAATATATACTTGCCATGTTTTAATCAAGCTTTCAATGCAGATTTCTGAAAAATAGTCAATTAAAAAAGATTCCTTTTCAAAGACCATTCGATTTGCACTTGCTTGCATTAACGATTAATTTCTTTGTTGAGCACTCGCTATCACATGTTTGGCCTAATCATTTCAGCACATTTATTTCGTACACATAAATATATGTGTGTATATGCATATACACGAATGTGTGTATATACATATTGATGATGTTGTATCCAAATAATCATGTACTTCCATGTAAATGCTTGTCCATACGTTCTGGTCTTCGACATGCTGCTGTATATCATCATAGAATAAACTGAGCATAGTAATGACATATAAATGTTAACCCCGTGTACATCATATTTTGCACATATGCTTGTTAAACTGTTTGCTTGTATTTATTTGACTGACTTGAAAGTTGAGCAAAATGTGTGCCATCCCATTTGTATTTCTGTTCTGGCTTGGTCATGTTTGAGCTTGAATATGTACGCTGGCATTTTGCATCTCCCTTGCATTGTGTACTCAATTGTTTCACTGTTTGGACATGCTGCTTTGAAAAACTATTGAAAACATGAAATCTTCCCTGTTGCACCATATGCCATGTTTGAGCTTGCCGAACCATTTGTGTCTTTGCTGAGTGGACTTGAACTTTGTGGCTGCTCCACATTTGCTCGAGCCTATATGTTTGAGTTTCTTACTTGTATTCTGGACATACTTGAGTTTGCACCTAAAAGATTTTGCTGTGTAATCTCATGTATGTTTGTATGCACAATGAAACTCCATTGTCCATAGTGCTTGTTCATGGACCATGTTGCACCCAGTTATGTCACTGTCCCTTATCGTGTGCCTTGTGAGTTTCACTTCCTTGCTGTGTGGACTCTTATGTATGTTTGGGATTGGTGATTTGTACTCGACATGCTTGCCTTGTTCTTAATCATGAATTACTATTTATACACTTGTTGTGTATATGCCATTGAACTGTTTATATCTTGTGCACTGTTCATATGTTAATGTCGAACACTTCATGTATACATACGCATCATGTGTGTGTATATATATGATGTTGCTTCTGCCACTTGTGTGTTCATGGATACTTGCAGCACATCTGTGTTGCCAAGCTTTACCTGACACATCATAGTCAATATATTTGTCCCTTTTTGACCATATGGCCCCTGCATAGTAAATATGTGTATATACATACACATGTATGTGTATACATGTATAGTGCATGGTAGATTATATATATATGTGAGCACTACAGACGATTTGTCTAACTTGTGGTATTTACAGTGTTTATCACTGTGAATATCACATGTTGTCTAGACACAGATGGATATACAGATAAATCAGATCAAATCATGAAAAATGATGAGAAACACACCAAAATTCCGAGGCAAATAAAATTTTAAAATAAAATTTATATCTGCTAGAATATAAAATTATTTTTATTCCAGACTACTGTGTGTATTTCTATTTGTGATAGGTAGGAAGATTGAACTGGCTGCGATGAAGTACGAAGACTTGACTGACAGTGAAATAAGCAAAAGACAGAAGACAAAGCTATGAAAATGTATATGAGTGTATAAAAGAATTTGTACAACATGAGTGAAATATAACTGTAACACCCCGTAATTTTCAATATTAATGTTCTCAAATTAAATAATAACTAACCTTAGATGTGAGAATCAAGGGAAACGGGTTGCGCCATTTTGTTTGTCTCGGAATTCTGGTTGAGATAGAGTCCGAGTTTGTGTGAATTGGACTTCGTATTAAGAAGTTATGGCCATCGGAAGTTTCAGAAAAATTTAAACATATTTCAAAATTCGAATTTCAGAGTCAAATTGGGCTAGGCGGGAAATTTCCCGCCAGGGCTAGGTCGACCTACCCACACAAATCGACCAGGGGGTCGACCTACCCACACAGGTCGACCAGGGGGCCGACCTTCCCCCACCCCCCCCGGGCAGATTTATTTGATGACCTTTTATTGACTGTATGCTGAGTCATTAGGGTTTCTGATCTGGTCTGAATGGCTGGGGTTAATTCTGGGTTGATCGGACGGCCTAAATTCACCCTAAACTCTATAAAAACACATGTAGACTCAAACCAAAAAATCAAATAAAAATTAGAATCATGGGCTCCATGCCGTCACCTTGCAACCTAGAATAGCCGCCACCAATTAGAGAGGAAGAAAAGCTAATCAAATTCAATTCTAATCTAAATCGCAACAAATTGTCTTCTCCAAAGGAAAGCTAAATCAATTTCAGAACTCAGATTTCAGAACTCAAGACCTTCTTTGAGTTGTGAGTTCGATTTCTTTAATAAGATAATTAACAATTCAATTAGATTGAGCTATGATGTGGATTATATGGTTATGTTGTGAATCATTGACCGTATGTTATTATCTATGTTGTAAATTCTATGATGTTATCATCTATGTTGTAAAGTTGTGATGTTATCATCTATGTTGTAATTCTATGATTGGCTTATGTATAATCAATTCATAATGATGTTTCATATGCTAGTTTGGTTATGTTGTTGGAACTAATTCATATGATAAATCATATATATGTATGCAAGTTTAGATGTTAATTTAGATATGAATCATATGCAAGTTAGTGAAAATTATATACAACCTTACATGTTTAATGACCTCTAATTTATGTGTAAATTGGATCTAAAATTAGGCTATGACATGTGTGAGTTATATGCTAGTATACAAAATCCTATATGCTAGTTTACATGTTTAGATGTAAGTTTACACCATCGTTTATGTTGCATAAATCACATATGCAAGTATGTATATATATATATATATTTGGAGTATTAATCATGCCTATGCAAGTTTACACCTTATGATTAGATCTATGACATACATGGTTTATGCAAGTTTGTGACTATTACCTAAACAAGTTTACACCTTTAGATTTATATCTATGACATATGTAGTTTTATGCAAGTTTGTGACTTTGGCCTATGCAAGTTTTTAGATGAAGAACCTCATTCACACATGCAAGTTCACCCTTATGTTTAGATCTAGTTTTATTTCTATGTATGTTGTGATGTTTTCTCTTTATTCCATAAGTTAGACTATTCGAGTTTAACGTATATTTTATGTTAAATGAACAAACGTACAACGTGGGGCAATGGGATAATATTAAAAGATTTAATATTGAGAATTAGCATAAATGCCTTAAATGGCATAAAATAAATTTATGATGATAATTGGTATAATTTTTCATACCATAAATAGATGGGCATAATTGAGTCAATTATTGACATAGTTAAATTTGGAATTGATTGATAATTTGAATAGGGAAATTAATTCAAATTGGGGGATAATTAATTTTGTGTAATTAATCGTCTAAGACACGAGGTTAGGCTCTTTTGTGGTGTAGGACTGCCCGGACCCACCCGGTAAATCCAGCTGCCACAAATGCCAGTCTAATGTGGGAGGTCTTTGGCATAAATTAAATGCGTAACAGTTGTAAAGACACGAGGTTAGGCTCGTTTGTGGTGTAAGACAGCCCGGACCCGCCCGACAAATCCAGCTGCCACAAATGCCAGTCTAATGTGGGAGGTCTTTACAAGGTTACGGTGTTAATGAATTATGAAACACTTAACCAGATAAACATGTGGTGGGACATGGGGGTTAAGTGGGTGCCTTGGGT
Organism: Allium sativum; assembly: GCA_030737875.1. Lineage (NCBI taxonomy): Eukaryota > Viridiplantae > Streptophyta > Magnoliopsida > Asparagales > Amaryllidaceae > Allium > Allium sativum. The sequence goes on along the minus strand of CM060920.1, from coordinate 178,085,807 downwards.
GGCTTTTGAAATACGATTAGAAACACTTAACCAAAATTGAAACATGTAAGTGAACATGAATAAGAAGAGGGTTAAGTGGGATGTACTAGAGGGGACCAAGCTTAGGTGGATAGCTTGTGTCAAGTAATGGGGGCCCGTTTCAACCAGTAACCCATAAGTATCTTTGCGGGCTTGACCCAAGTCGAGGACGGGACACACATACTGGGATTGACTGTAAGAGGCCAAAACGGGTTAGCGGTGGCAACACAAGTCCAACGGGTTCATGTGTGCGTGGACCCGAGCTGGTAGGTAAGACGTTGTTGCATCGTGTAGGTATAAGCCGTGTGTTGTTGGTGGTATCGGGTTGCCACTTTAGGGAGTGATACACCCTACTATGGGGCCAGCACGGGTATCTACGAGTTAGGGAGCCAATCACATGGGGGTAGTGGGTACACCTAGTGGAGATAGGGGCAGGAGGCACCTATGAAGGGGTACACGAAACCACCATTATCATTATTAAAGTCTTGTAGGCGGGATCAACCTTTAGGGTGACTAGTGGTGGTGCAGTATAGTAATTATCTTATAGTGGTTTAGGTGCGCCTTTAACGTTATCTTTGTTCATCTTATTTCCTTTTGTTCGCTCTACCATAGCTAATTGTTCACAGTCATTTCCTTATTTTCCAACTTATGCCTTAGCCTAGTTATTTTGGTAATTATGTTGTTAAAGTTATCGCACTCGCCAGACTTTATGTCTAACCCCCTTGTTTCCACCTCTTTTCTTCCTATTCCCCCCAGGTGCTCAGGGTGGAACTAGCACCAGTGGAGCTTGATTTTGGACAGTTGTATCTCTTGCTTTTAGAAGTTGCTTAGATCGCTGAAGTAAAAGTTCAGCCTATCTTATTTGTGGTTATTTTGTGTTGGGGTTATTTCTTTCAATTTATGTACTCTGATTTAGTCAAGACGAATATTATGTACTTTGACTCTGGTTTTTGATGATGTAATCAAACCTGTGTGTTTACCGCTGCAATGAATAAAATTTTAAAGTTTTAAGTACTGTTTGTATCTATCTTGTTGTTAAGTTTCTTTTCTACACACACTTAAAACGCTCCATATAAGTTAATGCGTTCCCTTTGTGAGAAACATTAATGGACGTGGGGTGTTAGACGTGGTATCAGAGCTGAAGGTTACCAGAACAGATATGAATTTTGAAAAACTGTTTTTCAACAACACTTTTATAAAGAAGTACCTTCAAAAGTATGTTTTAAGGGAAGTATTTTCAAGAGAAAAGCTTATTTTAGAAAGCATAACCCCAAGAGCCTTATATCTTTCCTTCGGTTCTTTTGTATTGAATCTTCCCGTTTTCGTTTCAGCATGTCTAGAATTCCCGAGATACCCGAGGGAATAACGATACCAGGATGGTTTAGGAGGTATTTGGAGACTAGGGCCACCACCGCAGGTCCATCAAATCCTCCTCCTCCTCCTCATCCTCGTGTCGATACTTTTGCAAAGATATGTAAGGACTTTCGGGTAATGGGTGGAAAAACTTTTCACAGGACGGAGACATTTGTTGAAGCTCGAAATTGGCTAAAGGAGGTGGAAGAATTGTTTGGGATCTTTGAAGTGGAAGATGGAAGAAAGGTCCAGTTAGCTGCCTGGCTAATGAAGGATGAGGCCTCGTTTTGGTGGGAGGTCACTAATGGAGAGCGTCCAGTTGATACATGGCCAGATTTCAGGCGGAGGTTTGAGGCAAAGTTTCTCTCACGGGCTGTAGAGAATTTATATATTGAAAGATTTTTGGCATTGAAGCAAGGGAATCTATCAGTGAAAGAATACATCAACAAGTTCAATCAGTTGGCGAGATTTGGCTTGGACTTGGTGAATACACCAGAAAAGAAGGCCCTGAGGTTTGTTAAGGGTTTGAACGAGCCGCTTCATGGGTTAGCTATGACCCACATCCCTATGGGGGCTACCTTTGAGAGACTAGTTGACATGGCGCTTATGCATGAAGAAGAGAAGGGCGCCAATGCTAATAAGGCACCCGAGAAGAAAGGGGATCAAAAGAAACCGCAATAGCAACAACAGTACAAGAAAGGTGGTAAAGGAAATAATGGTAAGGGAAATAAAAGATGCTTTAACTGTGGGACACCAGGCCATCTAAGCAAAGATTGTAGGAAGAAAAAGAAGACTGGTTTCCACTGTGGCGAAGCAGGACATCTGATTAAGGACTGCCCAAGGAAAGGGTAGAGGGCAGGACCCACCTCGGGAGGGCAGGTGCAGGCTCTTATGGCACTAGGGAAAGCAAGGGGGCAAGTTCAGGCTCTCGTGGTCCCACCGCTGCAAGAACGAGGTAGAGCAATTTCCGTTGAAAGTTTAGTTTTTCTGTTTGATCATCCTGTCCGTACTTTATTCGATTCTGGCGCATCACATTTGTTTATCTCTACATCATTAGTTGAAACACTGCACCTAAATACTAGTTTAGTTACAAATCCCTTAGTAGTATGAAATCCTATTGGTGGTTCAGCTCATCTTTCTATGATTTATCGGGATTTGAGAGTGTCTATCTTGGGCGTTGGGTTTGAATGCAACGCCTTTGTTCTTGGCTTCACTGGCTACGGCTTGATTCTAGGTATGAATTGGCTAACTAGATACGGGGCCATACTAGATTGTGAAAGAAGGGCAGTTAGATTGTTGACTCGTTGTGGAAAGACCCTTGATATTTCTTGTGACCCTAGAGGTCCAGTAATGCTTAGCTACCTAGAATCCCTTGATGCATCCAATAATGATTTACATTCTGTTCGTATAGTCCGTGAATATGTTGATGTCTACGATGAGGTGAGGGTTCTACCCCCAAAACGTGAGATAGACTTTTGAATATATCTAGTAGATAATGCAAAGCCAGTTGCATTGCCAGTACGCCACATGGCTCCAAGAGAGAGAAGAGAACTCAGTAAGCAAGTGAAAGAATTGCTTGAGAAGGGGTTCATAAGGCGTAGTATATCGGAGTGGGGTGCTCCAGTAGTATTTGCCACGAAGGCAGATGGGTCCCTTAGACTTTGTGTGGACTATAGAGAACTTAATAAGCTTACTAAGAAGAATAGGCACCCACTGCCGAGGATTGATGATCTCTTCGATCAGTTAATTGGCGCCTTAGTGTTTTCACAGTTGGACTTAGCCACGGATTTCCATCAGTTGAGAGTGGCTGAGGATAGCATAGACAAGACTGCCTTTAGGACTCCGAACGGCTTCTTCGAGTGGCTTATGATGCCCTTCGGTTTGAAAAACGCCCCCGCATACTTTGTTGACTTGATGAGTAGGGTGTTTAGGGGGCACCTTAATAAATTTGTGGAAGTCTTTGTGGACGACATCTTGATCTTTTCTAAGAGCGAGGAAGAGCATTCCCTACATCTTAGGGAAGTGTTGGAGACCCTTCGAGCGCATAGCCTTAAAGCTAAATTTTCTAAATGTCACTTTTGGAGGAAGGAAGTGCAATTCTTAGGGCACGTGGTTTCCAAAGAAGGGATAGCTGTGGATCCCGCGAAGGTAGTGGCCATCCAAGATTGGAAGGTCCCTAAAAATGCTACCGAGGTGAGGAGTTTCTTAGGGTTGGCTGGCTACCATAGGAAGTTTATCAAAGACTTCGCAAAAATATCAGCCCCATTAACACGCTTGACGAAGAAGAACCTAGTTTTCACATGGGACGTAGATTGTGTGATGATGCGTTCCCACGTTTAAAGAGAGCTTTGACCACAGCCCTAGTCTTAGTGTTGGCAGATGGGAGTAAGCCATTTACCGTTTATACCGATGCTTGTGGGACAGGACTAGGCGCAGTCTTAATGCAAGAGGGAAGGGTAATAGCCTATGGAGGAAGTCAGTTGAGAGTGCATGAGAGAAATTACCCTACACATGACCTAGAGTTGGCTGCTATTGTTTTCGCGCTTAAGTCTTGGTGCCATTATCTTCTTGGCGAGAAATTCGAATTGTTCACTGACCACAAATCGCTAAAATACTTGGTCTCTTAGAAGTACTTGAACTTAAGGCAGCAAAAGTGAATGGAATTCTTAGCGTCCTACGATTTCGATATAGCATATACCCCTGGCAAAGGTAACGTGGTGGCAGACGCCTTAAGTAGGAAAAGGTTGTCCTTGAGTCCGTTGTTTGTTGAGCAGCGAAGCTTAGAGTTCATCTCTACGTTTGACTTTGTACCCGGTTTGCTAGCATCCTTAGAGGTCAAACCTACGCTTTTGGGACGGATCGGTGAGGCACAGCGAGATGACCCACAGTTGGTTGAGTTAGTAGAGAAGCTCAAAAGGGGGGAGTCATCGAGCCATCTTAGTAGGTATACCCTAGATGATATGGGTTGGTTACGTAGAGTCGGTAGACTTTGTGTACCATGGGACGAGAATTTGAGGAAGACCATTCTTGATGATGCACATCGTTCGAAGATGACCATCCATCCCGGCGGAGACAAAATGTACATGGACATGAGACGAGTTTACTTTTGGGCCGGCATGAAGAGGGATGTGGCTGAGTTTGTCGCTAGATGCTTGGTGTGCCAACAAGTAAAATCAGAGCAAAAGAAGCCCAGTGGGTTGCTTCACCCATTGGAGGTCCCACAATGAAAGTGAGAAAGTGTCTCGATGGACTCTATTGATGGGTTACCGAGATCGAGGAAGGGTAATACGAGGATTTGGGTCGTGGTAGACAGACTTACTAAGAGCGCCCATTTCATTTCCATGAAGAGTAAGAGGAATGCTCCATGGTTAGCCTCCGAATACATTCGAGAGATAGTTCTTTTGCACGGTGTTCCTTTTAGGATAGTTAGCGACCGCGAGCCTATCTTTACTAGAGAGTTTTGGAAGAGCTTGCAAGAGGCGGTAAGGACTCAGTTATGTTTGAGCACCTCATATCATCCTCAGACGGACGGCTAGACCGAGAGGGTGAATCGTATTCTAGAGGACCTATTGAGGTTGTGTGTCTTAGACTTCGGAGGTACATGGGAGGAACATCTTCCTTTGGTGGAGTTCTCATATAATAATAGCTTTCAGTCTAGCATTGGCATGGCACCGTTCGAGGCTCTTTATGGACGGTCGTGTCGTTCGCCTACATGTTGGTGGGAATCTACAGATAAGATCTTGCTTGGGCCCGATATGATTAGAGAGACTTCGGAAAAGGTCGATTTGATTCGAAGGAGGATGAAGACAGCGCAAGATAGGCAGAAATCTTATGCGGACAAGAGGAGGACAGATCTTGAGTTTGATATTGGGGATATGGTCTTTGTCAAGGTATCTCCATTACGGAATGTTGTTCGCTTTGGGTCCGTTGGGAAGTTAGCACCAAGGTTCGTAGGGTCGTTTCCTATTAAGGAGAGGATTGGACAGATGACATATAGAGTGGAGTTGCCCGAGAGACTTTGTGGTGTACACGATGTATTCCATGTATCACATTTGAGGAAGTGCTTGCATGAGACCGCGGAAGTGGTAGAGCCGAGCTTATTAGAGAGGTGGAGATAGAGCGTGATGCGACGATTTGACGAGCTCCTACGTGCATTCTTGGGTCGGAGATTAAGAAGTTGACCCCCTGAGAGGTCAAGCTAGTTAAAGTGCAATGGGGAGATGATGAGAGCAACGCTACTTGTGAGACGGAAGAGAAGATGTGTTCATTGTACCGTTTTCTTTTCGAGGGTATGTCTTTTAATTTATCCTTTATCGCTTAGCTTGTACTTGTATTATCTTTAGTATGTCCTCTCGCTAGTATCTTTGACCTTTAGATAGGGGAGTCCTATGGTTGAAACATGTGTTTGAGACATGTTATGTATGATGGATGCATGTGGATGCAAGTGTTTGCTAGTGGTTGCTCGTGGATGCATATACACACACTTAAGGCACTAGATCGGCTCAGTCACTTTATAATGCATATTGCATATAAATGTGTGTACATATTTAAGTTAATGGATGTATGATGGTTGTATTATCATATGGATGCTGCATTTTGGTGAATGGTTGTGCACACATGTAGAAATAATATGTATTGATAGGAATCTTTCGCATACATAATGAACGCATGACACTATCATGGCTTGAATTAAGGAGGTCAACTGAATCAGTAGACCGCCTGATTTTGCATTAGATAAAGAACATATACACACACTTCTTGCATATTTTCATACAGCATTAGGAATTTTAAAAGGACAATGGATGCTTGTGCTTGATGATTGAGTAGATGGTTGATTGGATGTTAGGATATGCATTCTCCTTAACTTGGAGATTTCGAGGGCGAAATCCTTTAAGGAGGGGAGAATGTAACACCCCATAATTTTCAATATTAATGTTCTCAAATTAAAGAATAACTAATCTCAGATGTGAGAATTAAGGGAAACGAGTTGTGCCATTTTGTTCGTCTTGGAATTCTGGTTGAGGTAGAGTCTGAGTTTGCGTGAACTGGACTTCGTATGAAGAAGTTATGGCCATCGGAAGTTTCAAAAAAATTTAAGCAGATTTCAAAATTCGAATTTCAGAGTCAAATTGGGCTAGGCGGGAAATTTCCCGCCAGGGCCAGGTTGACCAGGGGGTCGACCTACCCACACAGGTCGACCTGGGGGTCGACCTGTCCCCCCCGGGCAGATTTGCTTGATGACCTTTTAATGACTGTATGCTGAGTCATTAGGGTTTCTGATCTGGTCTGAATGGCTGGGGATAATTCTGGGTTGATCGGACGGCCTAAATTAATCCTAAACTCTATAAAAACACATGTAGACTCAAACCCTAAAATCAAATAAAAATTAGAATCATGGCCTCCATGCCGTCACCTTGCAACCTAGAATAGCCGCCACCAATTAGAGAGGAAGAAAAGCTAATCAAATTCAATTTTAATCTAAACTGCAACAAATTGTGTTCTCCAAAGGAAAGCTAAATCAATTTCAGAACTCAGATTTCAGAAATCAAGACCTTCTTTAAGTTGTGAGTTCAATTTTTTTAATAAGATAATCAACAATTTAATTAGATTGAGCTATGATGTGGATTATATGGTTATATTGTGAATCATTGACCGTATGTTATTATCTATGTTGCAAATTCTATGATGTTATCATCTATGTTGTAAAGTTGTGATGTTATCATCTATGTTGTAATTCTATGATTGGCTTATGTATAATCAATTCATAATGATGTTTCATATGCTAGTTTGGTTATGTTGTTCGAACAAATTCATATGATAAATCATATGTATGTATGCAAGTTTAGATGTTAATTTAGATATGAATCATATGCAAGTTAGTGAAAATTATATACAACCTTACATGTTTCATGACCTCTATTTTATGTGTAAATTGGATCTAAAATTAAGCTATGACATGTGTGAGTTATATGCTAGTATACAAAATCCTATATGCTAGTTTACATGTTTAGATGTAAGTTTACACCATCGTTTATGTTGCATAAATCACATATGCAAGTATGTATATATATATATATATATATATATGTGTGTGTGTGTGTGTGTGTGTGTGTTTGGAGTATGAATCATGCCTATGCAAGTTTACACCTTATGATTAGATCTATGACATACATGGTTTATGCAAGTTTGTGACTATTACCTAAACAAGTTTACACCTTTAGATTTAGATCTATGACATATGTAGTTTTATGCAAATCTGTGACTTTGGCCTATGCAAGTTTTTAGATGAAGAACCTCATTCACACATGCAAGTTCACCACTTATGTTTAGATCTAGTTTTATTTCTATGTATATTGTGGTGTTTTCTCTTTATTCCATAAGTTAGACTATTCGAGTCTAACGTATATTTTACGTTAAACGAACGAACGTACAACGTGGGGCAATGGGATAATATTAAAAGATTTAATATTGAGAATTGGCCTAAATGCCTTAAATGGCATAGAATAAATTTATGATGATAATTGGTATAATTTTTCATACCATAAATAGATGGACATAATTGAGTCAATTATGGACATAGTTAAATTTGGAATTGATTGTTAATTTGAATAGTAATTCAAATTGGGGGATAATTAATTTTGTGTAATTAATCGTCTAAGACACGAGGTTAGGCTCTTTTGTGGTGTAAGACTGCCCGGACCCGCCCGACAAATCCAGTTGCCGCAAATGTCAGTCTAATGTGGGAGGTCTTAGGCATAAATTAAATGCATAACAGTTGTAAAGACACGAGGTTAGGCTCATTTGTGGTGTAAGACTGCCCGGACCCGCCCGACAAATCCAGCTGCCACAAATGCCAGTCTAATGTGGGAGGTCTTTACAAGGTTACGGTGTTAATGAATTAAGAAACACTTTACCAGGTAAACATGTGGAGGGACATGGGGTTAAGTGGAAGCCTTGGGTGGCTTGTGAAATACGATTAGAAACACTTAACCAAAATTGAACCATGTAAGTGAACATGAATAAGAAGAGGGTTAACTGGGATGTACTAGAGGGGACCAAGCTTAGGTGGATAGCTTGTGTCAAGTAATAGGGGCCCGTTTCAACCAGTAACCCATAAGTACCTTTGTGGGCTCGACCCAAGTCGAGGACGGGACACGCATACTGGGCTTGACTTTAAGAGGCCAAAATGGGTTAGCGGTGGCAACGCAAGTCCAACGGGTTCATGTGCGTGTGTGGACCCATGCTGGTAGGTAAGACGTTGTTGCATCATGTAGGTATAAGCCGTGCATTGTTGGTAGTATCGGGTTGCCACTTTGGGGAGTGATACACCCCACTGTGGGGCCAGCACGGGTATCTACGAGATAGGGAGCCGATCGCATGGGGGTAGTGGGTACACCTAGTGGAGATAGGGGCAGGCGGCACCTATGAAGGCAACTAGGGGTACACGAAACTACCATTATCATTATAAAAGTCTTGTAGGCGGGATCAACCTTTAGGGTGACTAGTGGTGGTGCAGTATAGTAATTATCTTATAGTGGTTTAGGTGCGTCTTTAACGTTATCTTTGTTCATATTATTTCCTTTTGTTTGCTCTACCATACCTAATTTTTCACAATCATTTCCTTATTTTCCAACTTATGCCTTAGCCTAGTTATTTTGGTAATTACATTGTTAAAGTTATCGCACTCACCAGACTTTATGTCTGACCCCCTTTGTTTCCACCTCTTTTCTTCCTTCCCCCCCCCTCCCCAAGGTGCTCAGGGTGGAACTAGCACCAGTGGAGCTTGATTTTGGACAGCTGTATCTCTTGCTTTTAGAAGTTGCTTGGATCACTGAAGTTAAAGTTCAGCCTATCTTATTTATGGCTATTTTGTGTTGGGGTTATGTCTTTCAATTTATGTACTCTGATTTAGTCAAGACAGATATTATGTACTTTGACTCTGGTTTTTGATGATGTAATCAAACCTATGTGTTCACCGCTGCAACGAATAAAATTTTAAAGTTTTAAGTACTGTTTATATCTGTCTTGTTGTTAAGTTTATGTTCTATACACACTTAAAACGCTCCATAGAAGTTAATGCATTCCCTTTGTGAGTAACATTAATGGACGTGGGGTGTTACAATAACTGAGTGTACTGTATATAAATGAAACTGAATGTGATTGTATTGTATTTCTGTGAAATATACAAATAGTGGAGTTATAAATTTGTACTGCTGAGATGTTGAAATAAAATATGATATTTAAATAAAATACTGTTTGAATATTTAAATACTTGTGCAATAGTGTTCTATTTAAATAAAAATATTATATTCTGTTTGTGATGTAGTATAACAGTACAAAAACACATTTATAATAATTATATGTTTGTTATCATCAAACAAAAATCATAGAATTGTTAGATACAACACGATTATGGCATAAACTTACACCGAGTAGGCTATGCTGGCATTGTAGAAGAACACATTACTAGATGTTTTCTGAGTCTAGTATAGGTATTATTATTATTCTTTTCACTTCATACGCATATATAATTTTGTATCTTCGTATGTGTTGTGTTTTTATGTATACACATATACAACTATGATTTTGGATGTAATTTACGGTCAGGCAAATAAGAAAGAACAGAGCGGGTATTGATTTATCCATGTCGTATTGTGTTATATATTGCATGTAATAGGATATGTATATGCATAAGTAAATGTTATCTTCAATTATCATTTTAAACTCATCACAAAGTAGTGAATCACTTGCAGTTTGATCTGACTAAACCAGACAATGCTCAAACGCCTTGCTTCGTTTTCTCCCTTAGCTAATTTTGCTTCTCATTTTGGCATTAAAGGAGTCATAGAAGTCTTCGCAAACTCTATTCTTTGAAAAAATAATATGCTGATGCGTAACCAAAGGTTTAATAGGAAACGGTCATGAATTTTTAAGTATGCCGTTAATTTTTTTGGATGCGTTGGTCATCATAATATGAAATTGACTATCATCATCCTTACATAAAGCCTAATTTCCTAATTCACAACTAAACTTCGTTCTATCCAATGGTGATCTTTTATATTGGTATTCTTTACTAAACTTCGTTCTATCCAATGGTGATCTTTTATATTGGTATTCTTTATGTCCTCTTGGATTTTTTTGGTACTCAGTTACCTCCTAAGCACATACTATAGCATAAATGAGATTTTCAACCACTTATCTCTAAATCCAACGACATCAAATTTTACTTCCAAATGTCTCATGTAGAATATGTGCTTATGAGGGAATCTTCAATGACTCTCTAATGTGATTGATCCCATTATATCGGAAACAAAAGCAATATTGTGATCGTTAGCACGATGAATGAATGTATGCAAGTAAAAATCCAGTCTCAACTATCACAATATTTTGATTCAACGATATCATAAACCAAAGGCTACAGCTGATCACTTGCATCCACTACAATAGCATTAAATAAATAATCTTTATATTTGCTTTACAAATGTATGCACAGGAGCACAGGAAAAGCCGACAATATACAAAAGCCTTTAATATAATGACCAAAAGCCCAAAAATCACGATCGAGAACTCTAACCTCATCGGTTAATGCGAAACTGACACTATTTGAATTTGTTATGGCAACATTAACAAAGCTCTGCGGTATTTTTGAATATGACTGCCAAAAAACTACAAATCCGTTTGATTCCCTTTTAAAAATACTTCATGCTTTCACATAATCGGTTTTAACAAACACTTGTTCTTGCACTAGAACTTGAACTATTTTAGTGTTATGTTCGAACCTGCCTTCACGAAAGGCATAATCTTTAAAACAAAAATGTAACTATTATTTGCTTATGGTTGGGATTGACTATTGGGCTAATGCAAGTATAACATCTCGTAGAGTAAATGGATACAAAAAAAATCCGAAATCTGTCTGCATCCACAACCGAAAAGCCAATAAGTATCAGATACTCGGAAAAACGGATGTGGGATATAGGCACATCTACATCCGAAAATTATCCGTCTGTTTTTGTCATGATTATAGTTTAAATTATATGTATTTTAGCATAATGGAATATATTAATTTACAATTTTATTAAGTTGAAAGTCTATACTATACACACTAAACGCATGTTAATTTCTGAAAATTATTTATTATCATCATAAGTGTTTATTTTTAGCACTTCAGCAATCAATTGGAATGGGAAAAAAATTATATTAAACTGAAATTTTCTATTTATCGATCATTGGTGGATTGGATAATTATCTAATACCTATCTGTATCGGCGGATGCAGATATCCGACATCCAGTTGCATCCATAATAACAACTGGGCTATTTTATAATGAACTATCATCCAGATTGTGATTTTCTTGAATCAATGACATATATTCTTCACAGACACTTTGAATCAACGTCATAGCTTTGTTTGACCTAATGAGCTTAAAATAAATTGCATGTAAAATAGAGCACTTGCTAAGTTATTACGATATTTGGCCTTGCATTCAAATACCGTACTAATTCAAAACCTTGTTTGAACGACTAACGATGAAAAGATTTCACCATGGAATTGCAGACTGGCGACGCTGATTTTACTATTATTTGTGCATTGCACAAGTCACTATACAAAAGTATCTCTATTTAGGTTCATCATTATCACCAAGAGCATTATCTTCGCTACAAAAATCGTAGGTCAATGGTTTGTTGTTTACTTGCATGTTATTGATTCACATTGCACCATCCTTCGGTGTGATAACAACAGTGATGATATCAAGAGGGGGAACATTGAGATGACCCCCTATAATTTTCCAATTTTTAGTTTAATTAACTTGTAATTTTATTACAATCCAGGCCATGATCTTAAAAAGGCAATCCCCTTTTGTGACGACCCCAAACACCCGTTCCACGGTAGCAAGGGTAATCTTTGGAATATAACACATAAACAAATAACAGCAGAACAGAAACATATAAAAACACCAGATAATGTACATCAAATTACGCTGGAAATAATAATCATCGGAGTTACACAGTATACAGGATCATACTTAGTACAACATATAGTTCAGCTTTATATAGAATGTCTACAGCGGAGTCAAACATAATATACATAACAGAAGCTGAACAGCATAAAAAGAAGTGATATAATCCATCTTCAGCTCCATAGCTATCCAGATAGAGCCTGCTAAAACCTGAATACAAGGCTGCCCATGTAGAAAATAGGGAACCCGAGTTTGATAATGAAACAAACTACGAGTCAGTCATGGGACTAGTATGAGAAATCTACTTAACTTATCTTACAATACGGCCAATCACAGGACCACACGGCTAAGGAGGAACGGGTTTACTCCATTAGATTGCCAGTGCTTAAAACAAGTAAATCATTTAAACAGCGCAATGCTTTTTACAAAACTGAAGCCATTATAAGACTCAGTTCCCATCACACAATGCAACGCAAGCCGGAGGATAGAGTTTTTACCTTATAATGGCCAAAATATGCTTGATATGTATAAAATAAAAGCATATGATATTATTACTAGTGTTTATATGTTTCAAAAACAATTTCAATCATAAACGACATAAATGCCCCATACCATTATGTCGCCATATGTAGGTTTACAATCAAAACCGCACGATGTCATATTTGGAAATTGGATTTCCATCACGAACCAAGGCAAGGGATCGCCCTTACCGCTTCGAGACTCTCTGGCCCGAGTCTTAGGGTCAAAGCGCATTGACCCTTGGATCGTCAGGGCCGGTCCACACGGAGTGGAATAAAATGCCTGAACACTGCGTTTCCTCGCCCTATGTGGCGTAAATTGGTCATATCCCGACCAAACCATCGGCTCCGCAGAGACTGAAATAACCGAGGCGCCTCGCTATCCATCATCCACATAAGTAAAACATCCGAGCATGTAAAACCCAGACACCACTCCTAGCTAGAAGGAAACGCATGTCCTCCCTGAGGTCCTCTCCTGTTTCTGGTCCATACCGGGGTGTGAGGCTCGCGAATTAACGCCATGCACAAAGCCATGCTATTTAAAGTCGTGCTTTGATCACCAACCGCAAGGCTCTTCTTTTCAACAAAAGCCTCGATCATTGCATCTCAGCATGCCACACAGGCAATTCACGCCATTCAACTGACGTATATCAATCACATAGAATGAAATCCAATGTTGGACACATGGTCTATTTACAAGTCCGTTCGGGGTCTGAACGAAACCGGAGGCTCCTTATTCCTCGCATTATATGCCCAATACATGAGAGAGGTCCTCGCACATCCGGTCCATCTCCAAGTACGTCTGGACGACCACTACTTATTACCTTGTCTTCGGATGCCTCCCAATCAAGACATCAGCAATCATCCAAACGATGTGAAGACCTCCGGTCTTCAACCACCGTCTCCATCGTCGATTTCTAATCATCGACCAATTATTTGAAATGAGATTTAACTCAACCTTTTCAATTATTTCACATATATTTAGAATTCAAATCAATTCATTTCCTAGTTAAATTAATTGACATCCATAATTCAGTTCATTAATATAATTTTCATGTCAAACACATTCAACCATCAAATATCTAATAAACTGAGTAAATTCAGTTTATTTCCATTCCATGTCGTTTATAATGATTTATTGCTAAATTTTTTTATTTAAAAATAGCCCATTTATTTAAATGACGCTTCAGGCCATAACACGTCCATGGCGCTGTTTTTCTCCAGATTTGAATTAAACATTTCACACAATCTAACCATTGGATCTTTACAAATTTGGTATTGTTGGAAAGATATTTTCAAAGTGGACCCACCGGTTTTGCTTTCGGAAAAATCCAAGAGTCGGATCTCCCATAATAATTGTTTAAAATCACAATTTTGAAATACAAACTACAGCGTTGTTATTCATTTTATTTTAATTATATATATATATTATCCGTTCTTCGATTTCCAAATCATTTTCATTTCACACATGTGGTAAAAATAATATTTTTAGCCAACAAATATTCGTTTCAACACATGACTATTTTTTTACACTTCATATATATAATAAAAATGTGATTTTTATTGTTTAAACAATTTATTTAAAAACCTGAATATTTTATTGATTCATATATATATATATATATAATGAAAATATGATTTTTATTGTTAAAACAATTTATTTAAAAACACGAATATTTTTAGCGATTCATATATATAATAAAAAAATGTGATTTTTATTGTTAAAACAATTTATTTAAAAACATGAATATTTTTAGCGACTCATATATATATAATAAAAATGTGATTTTTATGGTTAAAACAATTTATTTAAAAACATGAATATTTTATATACTTCATATACATGATAAAAATGTGTTTTTTTAATCTTTAAACTATTCATTTGTCATATGAACATTTTTCCAACACATGAATATATTTCAACACATGAATAAAATTCAAATACATGAATATTTCAGAAAATTTCGGTAGTATAACGGCAGGGGGTTTAAAACCGGCACCATCCCGAGTACGGCTCCTCGCACTACCTTACGCCTCGCGACGTTCCCTAAGGAGCTTATCCTTTGGTTTTGAACTTAAAAGAGATGGTTCCCTTTAAAAGAGAGAAGGTTAACATACTTTGGGAATTTAAGGAAAAGTAAAGTCTTATAATTAAAGGTTGATGAAGAACCCCTTTGATCTAGATTTAAATAGAGTTGCGAATAGCGGGTAAGATTGATTAAGAACTTTAAAGAAATAAAATTTTAATCAAGTATTTAAAGGAAGGAAATCTTTATTTAGCTTCGATATTGAATATTGATTTTTTTTTAAAAATATAAAGAACAGATAGTGTTTTTAAGGAAGGTTTTGATTAACCAAGTAAAAGATGGGACTTGATTAAGAGCTGATATAATCCACAATTTGTTTTAAACTACGCTAGTTATTAGGAAAGACCATAATAGGATTGTTATCCGAAAACCTTTTCGAGAGAAATTGAAGGCAATGGTTAAAGACCGGAAATCTTTACAACATATGGACTAATTGTTGATGCCTTGGGTAGCTCTTATTATAATGTTATAAGTGGCAGTGGTCCGGATATACTTGTCGACTTTTCTGGATTTGCAAGGGCGTCTCTCCTTCATTGGACAAAGAATAAGGCTCCTTTGGTTCGTTCAGACCCAGAATGGACTTGTATGGACGTATGTCTAACAGTGTATTTTTTAATGTATCGATTGATTTTTACTAAACTTATTTTTGATTAGTGGAAGAAAATTTATTCTCTTAGCTTAACACCCTTCTTTGAGACGTACGAGCTCATAGGTTATATGGTTATTGATTATCAATTTTATGCTATGAAATGACGGCGTGGCATAGTAAGTGATGATCTATTGATGATAAAAGCATGGATAAGATAAGCGTAGCTTTGTGTAATGAGACTTCAGCAAGCCTCACACCCTGAAAAATGACCAAAACTGAGAAAATGTGGCGAGGATATGAGTTGACATCTCCTTCTAGACAAAAAGCGTACCTTGGTATGGAGCCCAGGTATTACTTATGTGGATGTTGATGTTGCGGGAACCAAGTTAAAGGTTGGTAATGATCGAGAGATGTCATACTTAGGCGTGAACTAATTCATCCAGTTAAAGGATTGACCAACCTCATGTCGGTAGAGAGCCAGATTAGTTCCTCGGAAATCCCTCTAGAGGTGTTCCCATCGTTGAGGAAGTTCCTTAGCCTGGTCATTTGTTGGAAATCCATTCTCCACTATGAGCCCTGTACGATTTCAGTTGTATACTATACGTCATCATAGTATATGGTACCTATGTTGGCTAGGATTGATATATTTACTTGTGAAATATTTTTTTTCACACTATGAACTAATAACAATATCATAGTATTTTCATGTATCAAGCATTTTTTTTATTATAAGAAGAAACCTTGCCCATGTGTGCATTTTCATTGTGTGTGTGCCACGAGACCTTATGGTAGTTTCATTCTCCAAAAAGTGATTGCGAATTTTTATGCATTGGTATTCAAAAGGGAAAAGTCTTTTCGTGTTAAACAGCATGGTCTTATAATTTACCTCACTTTAAAATAAGCCTATAAACAACTGTTTTAATTCTCACACCAGTCTCATGACTAACCTGGAATTTTTTGTTCCTTCACCTAAACTCTGGGTGTCCATTATTTTCCACACGGGAAGCCCGTTAGTTTAATTTGCACATTTGCATTGTTATCAGTCAGAGTTGGATTCAGGATTGGAGCTAGATCTTTATTCTAGATCATTTTTCTTCCATTGAGAGTTTACATATATTTCTTTCCATCGTGTTTATGTGTACTCTGATGTAAATTATTGTTATGATAACAAAAGGTTCTTTGGTTTCTGTCCAAATGTGTAAGTACCCCTAACTGTTCGTCTTTATGAACGGTTTGAGTCGGTTTAATTACTGGTTAGAACTGGGTAAAAAGGTGGGTCGTTACATTATTTAAACAAAATGTAATCGGGTGATATTAGTCATGTATAATTGCATTCCTATATATGCTGTCAAATTTTTACTGGTTATATGAATCATATTGGGTCATGATTTCAAAGTTAATTACACATGTGCATCAATCTATCTCCCTATGTTTCAACAAGCATAGGGTTCTACCATTACATTATGCAACAACCCTTCTATTTCTACATACCTGCTCCTCTATGTCACTTTCTATTTCAACAACTTATATCCTAGACCATATCATTTTCAAGATTATAATTATCTAATGTTCATACTTGCTGGCTACTTCATCCCCTGTTAAATACTTACATGGGCCTAATTTGTTAAACATGATTGCATACACAAGTCAATACATATTTTATTGTTCCTATGCATATCAATCCACATTATTCAATAAATACAAGGACAACAAACCTACAGGTTTTGAAAATCATGAAGGAGAGGCTTATAAAGTGTTATTCCTAGAGTTCATCATCCATACTTAGCAACTGGAATTCGTACAACTCAACAAGCTTAGCAAACAACAAGCAATCACACGTTGAAATACATATTCCATGCTATGCCCTCCCCATTGTTTTTTATTTCTTAGGCTAGCCTTCCTTTATTTTCTGAACCGTTACATTCAGAATTTTGAGTCCTTCTCCTCACATTGAACACTCTTGTGCACACTGTGTGGGACCTTCTCTCTGTTAGCCCAACACATAAAGGCCTTTAGAGCATTAACATGCCATTTGACTCGCTACTTGAAGCCAAGTAGATCAATGCAAGTTGTGGTTACCTAACCACAAATGACTCATTACTAGTCACATTCACTTTTGTTTATCATTCTTAATTTCTTTTCTTAGCATTCATTTTCCCCCACTTCCCAGGGTTAATTAAACAGACTTACACGATAAAGTTGTGGACATCAAATAACTCAACATATGCAAATGTTGTATACCAAAAACCAAGCAATCATTCATTCCAAGCCTAACATGTAAAATTGTTTATTTTTATGCTCATATCTTATCTTTATTATAAATAAATAAATATTACTTTGGTTATTTTTGTGTGTTTTCATAGATTGTCAATAATAGTCTCTTCTATCTCAATCGAAGACCATTTAAATTGAAATATGCTACTTTTCAGAATCAACAAGTTTTCAATCACAAAGAAAGTTGTAGCACATTGGTGAAGGCCTGGAAATTTGGATAGAGTAACCTGAGTTCGATCCCTGTCAAGCCCTAGTTTTGCTGAAGAAAGGAACATGGATATATACACACCGCCTCCTTTGCTCTGAAGAATGTATAGGCTAGCAGTGTGTGTATATATATATGTATGTATATATTTATATGTATGTATATAATATATGCACTAATAAAGCTTTGAAGAGTTAGGGATATTCTTCTTAAGGAAACTAAAGGAAATCATTTATATCCACTTGCCATGTAGAGAATATTTGATAGGATCATCATCAAATCAAAATCAAATCATATCTCTTGTCTTTGGAAAGAAAACGTTTTCATATATTTTTCTTAGGCCCAATATTCACATAGATAGGAGACTACATCCCACATAAATACCCATTGAATTCGTTGTAAATTTCTATACCTTTTTCTGTACCATTTCTCTTCTCCATTAATTCAGTTTTAGCTTTTTTTCTACCTTTTTATTTTTCAAGCAACTTGTATTGTCTATTAAATCAGATTTGGTAGAGCACAAGTTGTCTTTGCAATTTTAATTTTCATTGGTGATTGAACATTTGATTACTTTTAGCGGTAATCCTAATTTTACTTTCTTTTTGTTATTTCTATTTTGCAATTTTAATTTCTGCATTTTATTATGCTTACCTAGGTAGTGTTGAATTTAATATAGATTTGATTAGATTCGAATCCATAGTGAATTCAATAGTAGTTTACTTGCTCTTCCTATTTCAATAATTGTGATTTGGTTGTCAGTTCAATTAGATTTGTTCTGAACCAAATTGCAATTTTAATTTCATTGTTTCCAAACCAAAATCTCCAAATTCCGTTAACCTGCCCAAGGGATTATATAGATAATAATTTGCACTTTTCTATTCCATAGAAAAGTGTCAAACAAGTTTTTGGCGCCGTTGCCGGGGAGGAAATAATTAAATTTTATTATTTATTTATTTTCCGATTCATGTTAGTTTTTTATTTTATTTTTCCTTCCTTTTGTTTTTCTTATTGAATTTTTTTTATTGATTAGTTGATTTGATATTACTGCTTGATACCACAATCTCTAAAACAAGAGAAAAAACTTGTTTTTTCCCGATTTCTTTCCTTTTTTCCAATTGCTTTCTAATTTCTTACATCTCTTCTTTTACAGGTCTCACAAAAAAATCGTTTTGTAGTTCTTTTTCTTCCCTGCCTTATATCTCTGCTACAATCTCCAACCTTTCATACAGTACCCTCTGCTCTGATCACAGACCGTACCATATCTTCACCGTAACCATTACTTCACCTCGAACCCGATCGTACTCCCCTTTTCACCATTGACCATTAGCATCTCACGACAACAAACTCTCTACACAGCTTCAAGCCAAAACAATCATCATGCTACCTATTTTTAGATCACTATAAACCATCTACACAACATCTCCTTCAACACATCCACTCCCGCAAGACATAATGCTCTGACTACACAGCTTACCCTATCATCAACTAAGTATTTCCCGCAATCCTCTCCAACTACAACAACATCATCCACCTTGCCACAGTCAATTGGCTCCATCATTATCTCAAATTCAAACAACTTACCTCACTTCCATCAGCCAACCGTCCACCAGTCACACTATCATCACATATCGCACATACCTCGGACCAGCCCCTTGTCTCATCTCTGCGTCATACCGAACAACCTGGTCCATCACACCATCATTCATTAACAATTCTCAATCTTCCAAGACCATCTTTAACAATCCAAAAGCCGATTCACAACTCACTACCATAGTTAACAAACTTCACCATTGGTCAAACAAGGCCTTAATCATCACCATGCCTAAGCTGTATATCATCAGAAAACTAATTGAATCGTAGCTAAACACAAAGAAAATCTGCGAACTCACAAACTCATACCCTACCCGAGTCTCATCCTTGCCCGAACTCCTCATATAGCCTTCTTCTGAAATCCCTTTGCTTTATATCTTTAATTCACAACCCAAAATTTATCAAAAAACAACCGTGTTTGAATTCCAAAATCGCCACCGAAAACACCAATCACTGCCTCATCTTCGAAAATCCAAATAACCTAATTCAAAAACCTTTAACTCAACCTACTTAACAAATCGATTTTGAATAGAAAAAAGGCAATTCTTTTGTTGGCTTGTAAACCGTGTTTGAGAAACTGGAAAAAGGGGGCGTGTTGTTGGGTTACTAAGGGCCGTATGATCTAGGTGAGGGGGGCTGTGTGATTTATTTGTTTTTAAAAGCTTGTGTAGTTGTTTCTTTTCATTGTTAAATTAAAAGGGTTTCGTTTTCCTCCTTCAATTATTCGAGTGTGATGTTTTACTTGTTTGCGCGTGATTTTTCCACTTTGATTAAGTCACGTGTTTTGTGTTGTATATAACGACTCAAATTTTTGGTCAATTTAATATTTTATTTTTAATTAATTTTATGAGGATTTATGGTCAATTTCAAAAATTCGAAGATTTAACTCTATTTCCATAGCTTACAAAGAAACATCTTTTAAATGATCTCAAAATTCCACAAACGAAAATTTTATTGGATCCAGAATGTCGAAAAATGGTAAGTTTCCAAATTTCATAATTTTTCGAGTTAACATGAGAGCATGCCAGAAATAAACGAGTACCGGATCAATTAGTCAAAAATAAGCAAAAATGCAATAAAAAGGTAAAATGAGTGGTCTAATGAACTCTAACTTCGAAGATACTTGTTCCATTGGATTCAGAATTATATTTTATGTTAGAATCCAAAATTTCATGACAAATGGATATAATGTGTGGTCGCATGAGAAAAGGAGGCGACGTTAATTAACCAAAACACTTCAACGTTTAAACAAATGCTTTAAGCCTAAATAGCCTAAAAGAGGTGTCATCCATCCTATCCCCCAAAGTGTTTTTCTGCTCCAAACATGCCTTCTTGATATGTCATCAACCTACGAGCTCCCCTTTTTCTTATAGAACTCTCCTCCCCTTCATTTCTCCTCCTTTCCTTTTTACTCTTCCCTTAAGTTAACTTCTCCTTCCTCTTTGCCAAATCAATGGTCGTCGCACCCCTACTCACCTCCACCTGACTTCTGCCCCTACAGCAACACCCACCCCACCTGCGTAGCCCCTCCCTCCTCCTTCCCCCTGCCGTAATCTCCACTCCCATTCAAGCTTCCAAAAGTCCAATTTTTACACCCTATTTGCAAATACCCCCTTCAAAAACCCTTTTTCCACCACCATTCCACCTTATACCCCCAAGCCCAGAGCCCCAGCTGCTGTACGACCCCTCTCCAACCAAAAAACGTGGGCCTCACTGCAAGCTCAATCACCAACAATCCCCATACCCCTTTCCATTCACTTAGTTAACCAAGATCTGTGAGCTTAAGTGCGTCTAATGAGTTTAGAGAACCCATTGCCTTAAAAACAAAGTCCAATAAGCTACCGGAAATATTTTTAAGCTTCGATGGAACGTTGTAGCCGCATGTGAACATTTGTAGTCCATCCATTTCAAGGATTGGTGGAGTGGAACCTACGGTGAGAAACCGAAACTCATTAAAAACGGCTAGTTGTAATTAACTATTTGCTATAGTTAATTAGTTGAATTATATAATGTTTATTGGTTGATGATGCAAGTTTATTATTGTAACGACCCGCATTTTACACATCAGAGGATCGTAGAATATTTATTTCATTTTCGTATGAAGTCATATGGTCCTGTAACTTTGGGGAATGACTGTTAGATCATTTCCCATGTTCACGATTTTTGCTGAATTTTAAATGACCGTTTTATCCCTAGCAAATCTTGTTTCGCCTATAACTTTTGATTGGTAAGGAGTTTTGACCTGAAACCACATCCATTGGATTCGAATGATGGTTCACCTTTCCGTAGAGTGGTCACATTAATCAAACGGACTTACCGTTTGGGAGATATGGCTGAAATAATGTTTGGAAGGTGAAAAACAACATAATTAGACTTAAAGGGGTGATTAGCAACTAGGGGAGGGCTGAAAAGAGTTAGAGGATGATTCATTTTCATTTTTCCAGCTGCCACTTACCTTCATTTAACCCTAGTAATGGCCTCCACCTTTTAAATTCATCCGTAATCACATAATAGCCAAATCTGCATCAAATTAAGGCGGATTAGCGTAGAAACCGAGATAGAGCTGCTGGAATACATTGGGACCTATGCCAAATCATTTAGTGTTTAAGAGCTGAGATTTATTTTGGCTAAGGCGAGTGATTAGCATGTTTATTCACTAATTATGGCTAATTAGGGGTGATTAGTGATAATAATCGAAATTATGACTTAAAAAAATGTGGAAAAATATGTAAAAATTCTAAAATATTATTTTATGTCGCTGATATAAATTTGTGTTAATTTTGGATTAAGTTTGCTAATCCCGGAATTTAGGGGATTATGGGGAAAATCATGCTTTTGGGTATGTTTGATCTAAAATATTTCGTGTGATTGATGTTTTAATGTTTCTGATTGATTCTACATGATACTACTATTGTTTGGTATGCCTTATGGTTGCATAAGAAAGTTAGAATGGTCGAAAACGCCGTCGAGAGGCGAAAACAGTTTGCTGGAAAGTGGTGCAGGTTTTGGATTGCACAGAGCGATTCCTAGGGGAGCGACCCCTAGCAAATGAGTGATTCCTAGGAGAGCGACCCTTAGGAAGCGAGCGATTCCTAGGAGAGTGATTCCTAGGAAGTGAGTGATTCCTAAGAGAGTGCTCCTAGGAAGTGAGTGATTCCTAAGGGAGCGACCCCTAGGAAATGAGCGATACCTAGGGGAGCGACCCCTAAGAAGCAAGCGAACCCTAGGGGAGCGACCCTTAGGAAATGAGCGATACCTAGGGGAGTGACCCCCTAGGAAGTGAGCGATCCCTAGGGGAGCAACCCCTAGGAAATGAGCGATACCAAGGGGGCGACCCCTAGAAAGGGAGCGATCCCTAGGGGGCGACGCCTAGGATGGGGGTGATCTCTAGGGGTGCGAGCACTAGGATGGCGAGAAGGTCATGGAGGGTGAGATCCGATCCATTTTCCAAAGGATAGCCTAACAGCTTTGCTGCGGGACGTATGTAAAGGAGTTATCAATATCTAGAGCTTTGGTTTAAAAATAAGAGAGGAGTCATGTAGAATGAACCAGAGCCAAAGGATGTATGGACTGGGAAGGGTTATTGGCTATAGACCAGAAGGGCATGGTCATGGCAGTTAGTTGTATGGAGTCCAGAAGGGCATGGACGCGTCATGGCCTTAATGGATTTGGTGATCAAAGTAGTGGATATCGTATGCTTTACGCACTGAGTGAGAAATGTGAGGATGATTTCTATGTTTGATGTTTGCTATCACCATGACACGCACACTCCCATTTTACACTTTATGTTAGTGTTACCTTAGAGTACTGTACATCTTGTTGTGCTAACTCTTTGGTTGCAGCTTTTGGTATGACTATTTATACCTGTTATTGCTTTATTTTGCTGCTATCGCACATACCAGACTTTTGTCTGACCCAGAGTTTTTATGTCTCTTCTTATTACTCTGGGTGCTCCTAAACGAGCAGTCTAGAGATAGGTTAAGTGGTTATGCACAGTAGCTATTCGGAGACAAGTAGGAGGCTTCCATGTACTATTTACATATATTCTCCCTATGTTGTTACTGGTCATTGCTTTGGGCATTAGTAGTGTACCTTTTCTATTTTGCTTTAGAGACATTATTTTGAAGTTGTAATAATGATGGCTTGGATCATAAGCTATATATTGGATTCCATTGCTATGATGGTTTAGTCTTCGTCTTATGCACTGCCTTGCCTGTTTTATGTCAAGTTATGTTACTATTATATTTTATTCCATGCGTTGTAAGGTATACTACAGGTTCCTAGTAGTTCATTGTTTCTTTCTTTTGGCGACTGTCCCGTGCTGGTTGGATAGTGGCACATCGCATTTCAATGGAAATGTCGGCCGGTGCGGGGCAGGCCGTCACACCTGGTATCAGAGCCTAGGTTGCGTTGTTAACTTAGGGAAGACATCAAGGAGAGATAGTATACGTATCTAAGAGCATGTATTTGTGATATTTTGGTTTTCAAAAACTATATATATACTATTAGCATATCTAAGGATGAAGTCGCACCGCACGGGACCACTAAGGAGACGGTTAATCGTTTTTCTCTTTACAGATTGAACGATGAGCCGTTATACGATGAGAAATGGCTCAGGAGCCAACAGTAGGAATGTCCCTGATTTAAGGACGATGTTTACTACCTTCATGAAAGAGATGCTTAGGGATACTCAGGGAGCAGTTCCTAATGCTGCTAACGGTGGTGGTGCAGGCGCCTAGAGCCGATTTCGCCAAGCTTAGTAAGTATTATATTAATCTTGGTGGAAAGACGTTCCACGGAACGGAATCGACAATGGAAGTTCAAAATTGGCTTGATATTTGTGAGCGTATCTTCGAGGATTTTGGGATCGATGATGCAATGAAGAGAAAGTTAGCATCGCGTCAGCTGCGAGGATGACAATGAATTGGTGGAATGCTATTAAAGCGGCTACTCCCGAGGATCAAGTCACTTGGAATCAGTTTAAGACCCTCTTCAACGATAATTTATCCCAGCTTCTCAGAAATCAGAATTATTCAGGAATTTTTTGGAGCTTAGGTAGAATGGTAGGGCAGTCTGGGAATATATTGCTGATTCGATACTTTATCGAAATATTAAAAATAGCCATTTTACTAACGACCTCCGTTTTCGACGAAACCACTTTGGTTGGATCCAGAATGTCAAATTATTGCTAGATTCCAATTTTCATAATTTTTGGAATCAATATGTGAGCATGGCAAAAGAAAACGTGTTTTGTCAGTTTTAGTCAAATTCGATCGACTTGAAAACGGCCATTTTTCAAATGCTCTCCAAATTCGACAAAATTAATTTTGTTAGGACCCTTTCATCAAAAAATAGCTAGAATAAATTTTTAAGGATTATCTCTTATAGATACTGCCGAGAAGAAGAACGAGAGGTTCATAACTGGCTTGGATGAGTACTTAGGGAAAGACTTATAAATCATATCGATGAGACTTTCGAATCTATGGTGGGGAAGGCCCCGAGATCAGAGAGCTTATACCCTAAGCCGAAGACCGGGGTTGCTATTATATCTGCAGAGGAGCCAAAACCGCAAGCAAGCGGTGGAGGCAAGAAGAATTCCCAGAACAAAAGGAAATAAAACCAATCAAGGATGGTCAAAAGAAGAAGGATGTCGAATGCTTTAGTTGTGGCAAGAAGGGCCACTATGCCAAAGACTGTCAGGAAAAGTCCGGGGAAAGGAAGTGCTTCAAGTGCGGCCAAGGAAGACATCACAAGAACGATTGTCCACAACCCTCTAAACAGAAGTAGATCATGAAAGCATATGCTATCAACATTGTTCCTTCTTCATCGAATGCCCCAACTGTGGCAGAGAAGGGAAAGGGCCTCGTTATTTAAGGTATGCCTTCTATTTATGATGTTTCTGTTCGATTTTGGTTTGATCCTGGGGCTTTCCTTCATATCTAGTGACCTGGTGGATAGGTTGGAATTGGAACTCGGGATTGCCGATAGACCTTTAGTTGTGACGAACCAATCGGTGGTTCCACTAGCTTTTGTATGATTTATCATAATATGGTCTGATTGAGTCACAGTTACATGTTTGCTTGTGATTGTTTTGTTTCAGGCTTTACTGGGTTTGGCATTATTTTGGGAGTCGATTGGCTCTAAGGGTATATGGTGGTATTGGGTACCTACCTAGTGATGGCGATGATAACTGGAGTTTGGGAAGATGAGAGATTATCGTTGTCGTAAGTTCTAGTTGCCTCTAGGAGGCAAGTGTATGTTGGACGTGCAGTGGTCTAGTTAAAAAGGGGTTTCCATTAGCCCTTGACATATGGCATGGGTCGTCATGTGATCAACGATAGTTTCAAAGCAGGATTGGCGAGGATAGCTAGAGTCAGTTATGAGTGCTCGAGTTTTTTGTTGTTTTGCTCGTATCGTCTCACGTAGGTTGTCTGAAATCGGAGGAGATGTTCCTTAGGTGCTTGTCTGATATTGGTTTAGTCCTTTGGGGCTTGTTCTTGGGGAATGTCGAGTTCTACTAGGATGGTTTGCATGAGATATAAGTAGTTGTTGTGACTTCCATTGAATGATATCTTAGTTTACTCGAGGAGTGATGTGCAGCCCGTGACATGATAAGACTGTCCGATGATATGGACTTCCCCGAGTGGGACTCCATAAGGCTATGAGACAACTCGAATGGGACACGAGAAGGCTGCAAGGTAATGGATTGACTTAGGTAGGACTCGAGTTGAATATGGAGTTGTGGATAGCTCTTCTGATGGAGTGCCAAGGAATCGTCGATAGTTTGGAGTGCTCTAGGCGGACTCGAAGTAAGGTTATCTTGGGATGCCCATTTACCTTGGATCCATTGGATGAGATCTAGTTATCCTTGGAGGATAAACGTACGTTGGACTTGCGGTAGTCCGTTTGGAGCCGGGGCTTCCATCAGCCTTTGAGATTGGCTGGACCAGTCATATGGGTATCGACGTATTCATGACTTTAGCAGGTGATAGATAGGACTTGTTTGATGGATGATATGGCTGCTATGTTTGTTACTATTTGTCTTCTTTTGAGTAGACTATCACTTGTAGGATTCTGACGATGGGGAATGAAGAGATGATGATATACATGGATGCCTGTGGTACCGGACTAGGTGCAATAGCTGATGCATTGAGTAGGAGACATGCCAGTTTAGATGCTATGTTTCTTGAATGGAAACAACTAGAATATATCGTAGGATATGATTTCAGACTTAAGTATGGATTAGATCCAGAGATGTTAACAAGTTTGACGATCAGACCGACTTTGATGAACGGATTAGTTCCGGTCAGAGGGATGATCCTAACCTGTTAGAAATCCCCAAATGGAAATGTAAACAAATCTCAATGGATTTCATTGATGGTTTACCAAGGACAAGATCGGGTCAGGATAGTATTTGGGTGATTGTGGATCGATTGACCAAGATCGCAAGGTTTATACCAGTTAAATCGAATGGAATGACAGCTAAGTTAGCAGAACTGTATATGAAGTGTGTAGTGAGATTTCATAGAGTACCTAAAGGTATTGTGAGTGACCGAGATCCATTATTTACTTATAGGTTTTGGAAGAGCTTACAAGAGGCTTTGGGATCAGAATTACATCTCAGTACCGCGTACCATCCCCAAACTGACGGTCAACCAGAGAGGGTGAAGCGTGTATTAGAGGATCTCCTGAGAGCTTGTATATTGGATTTTGGAAGTTCATGGGATGACCATTTGCATCTGGTTGAGTTCGCGTATAATAATAGTTATCAGTCCAGTGTTGGTATAGCTCCATTTGAAGCTTTTTACGAAAGACTGTGCAACTCCCCATCATGTTGGTTGGAGACCGATGAGAAATTTGTGCTTGGGCCAAATGTAATAAAAGAAACTTAAGATAAGATCAAGGTTATTCAACAGAGAATGAAGGATGCCCAAGGTAGGGAGAAAAGTTATACTAATAAAAGACGAAGAGATTTGAAATTCTCCGTTGGTGACTTGGTATTCGTTAAGGTTTCTTCGTTGAGGAATGTGATTCGGTTTGGTAGGAGAGGTAAATTGGCACCAAGGTTTGTTGGTCCGTTCCCAGTTCTCGAACAAGTTTGGAATTTAGCATATAAAGATGGATTTCCTGACAAGATGGCGGGAGTGCACGACGTATTTGATGTTTGTTAGTTAAGGAAGTTCGTGCACGACTCTGATATGACTATCTCACCCGATCAAATGGATGATATCGAGGTAGAACCCAAGGCAGTTGAAAGCCGTAGACCAATTCGTATTTCGAACACAATACGAAGCAACTTCGGAGGAAGATGGTGAAATTATTTAAGGTCCAGTGGGGTGATAACGAGAGTGACTGCACTTGGGAAACCGAGGGGAACATAAGGAAGTCATATCTAGAGCTCTTTACCTGGTATGCTTATAATCGCGACGTAGTTATTCTGCATGATACTATAGGCTCGTTGTGTTTATTATGTATGTTTGATTGCTGCAAATGGTTGATAGGCATGCGGGACCTTTTGTATGTTTGCTTAGTTAAGGAATTTCGAGGGCGAAATTTCTTAAGGAGGGAAGAGTGTAACGACCCGTATTATACGGATCAGAGGATCGTAGAATATTTATTTCATTTTCATACGAATTCGTATGTTCGTGTAACTTTGGGTAACGACTATTGGTGTAACTTTGGGTAACGACTATTGGGTCATTCCCCATGTTCACAATTTTTTCCAAATTTTATATGACCGTTTTACCCCTATCAAATCTTGTTTCTCCTATAACTTTTGATTGTTAAGGAGTTTTGATCTAAAACAACTACCATTGGATTCATATGATGGTTTACCTTTCCGTAGAGTGGTCAAATTAATCAAACGGACTTACCATTTGGGAGATATGGCTGAAATAAGGTGTGGAAGGTGAAAAACAACATAATTGGGCTTAACGGGGTGATTAGCGACTAGGCCCATAACCCATTTCGGGAGGGCTGAAAAGAGTTAGAGGATGATTCATTTTCATTTTTCCAGCCGCCACTTACCTTCCTCTAACCCTAGTAATGGCCTCAACCTTTTAAATTCATCCCTAATCACATAATCGCCAAATCTACACCAAATTAAGGCGGATTAGCATAGAAACGGAGATAAAGCTTCTGGAATAGATTGGGATCCATGCCAAATCAGTTAGAGTTTCATATCAGAGATTTGTTTGTAGCTAAGGTGAGTGATTAGCATGTATCCACTACTTATGGCTAATTAGGGGTGATTTGTGATAATTAGCGAAATTAGGGGTGATTAGTGAAAATTACGGGTGAGTGATTAGCATGTTTATTCACTAATTATGGCTAATTAGGGGTGATTAGTGATAATTAGGATAGTGACCCCTAGGAAGCGAGCGATACCTAGGAGAGCGACTCCTAGGAAGTGAGTGATTCCTAGGAGAGCGACTCCTAGGAAATAAGCGATACCTAGGGGAGCGACCCCTAAGAAGTGATCGATCCCTAGGGGAGCGACCCCCTAGGAAATTAGCGATACCTAGGGGAATGACCCCTAGGAAATGAGCGATCCCTAAGGGAGTGACCCCTAGGAAATGAGCGATACCTAGGGGGCGGCCCCTAGGATGGGGGTGATCCCTAGAGGGGGCGAGCACTAGGATGGCGAGAAGGTCAAGGAGGGTGAGATCCGATCCAATTTCCAAAGGATAGCCTAACTGCTTTTCTGCGGGACGTGTGCAAAGGAGTTATCGATATCTAGAGCTTTGGTTTACCGATGAGAGAGGGGGCATGTAAACGAACTAGAGCCATAAGATGAATGGACTGGGAAGGGTTGTTGGCTATAGACCAGAAGGGCATGGTCATGGAAATTAGCAGTATGGAGTCCAGAAGGGCATGGACCCGTCATGGCCTCAATGGATTTACTGATCAAAGTAATGGATATCGTATGCTTTACGCACCGAGTGAGAGATGTGAGGATGATTGCTATGTTTGATGTTTGCTATCACCATGACACACACACTCCCATTTTACACTTTATGTTAGTGTTACCTTAGAGTACTGTACATATTGTTGTGCTAACTCTTTGGTTGCAGGTTCAGGTATGATTATTTGTACCTGTTATTGTTTTCTTTTGCTGCTATCGCTCATACCAGACTTTTGTCTGACCCAGAGTTTTATGTCTCTTCTTATTACTCTGGGTGCTCCTAAACGAGCAGACTAGAGACCGGTTAGGTGGTTAAGCATGAGTAGCTGTCCGGAGACGAGCAGGAGGCTTCCTTGTACTATTTACATATATTCTCCCTGCGTTGTTACTGGTCACTGCTTTGGTAATTAGTAGTTTACCTTTTTTATTTTGCTTTAGAGACAGTATTTTGAAGTTGTAATAATGATGGTTTGGATCATAAGTTGTATTTTGGATTCCGCTGCTATGATGGTTTAGTCTTCTGCTTATGCATTGTCTCACCTGTTTTATGTCAAGTTATGTTACTATTATATTTTATTCCATGCACTGTGAGATATACTATAGGTTCCTAGTAGTTCATTGTTTCTTTCTTTTGGCGACCGTCCCGTGCTGGTTGGACAGTGGCACAACGCATTTCGAGGGAAATGTCGACCGGTGCGGGGCGGGCCGTCACAATTATGATGTTAAATAATGCGTAGTATGTTAAAAATGATATTTTTACTTGATATATGTGCATTTGGTTGGGTATGGGAGCATTTGAGGTTCGTCTAGACCAAAAATTTCTGGTTAATGAATGTTGATGTGAATTTTACCTCAGTATTGGGATGATAATTAGTTGATATACATCCTATTGATTGACTTGCGGTCAATCTGTTGATTGACAAACCCGTATAAGCGTTATTGATTTAAGGCTTATACGGTAATTCCACTCTGTATGTGGATTGGATGTTGTTTGATGGTTGATTGAGTCTTATATAGTACAATGATTGAAAATGAACACAAATATGATTATTGGTTCATTGGTTAAGTCTTCGTTGATTAAAATGGATTTTAAATGAATATTTTATTAATATAATAATAGGCTAAAATCAAAGTTTTAATTTGACATCCGATTTCGGATAGACGCCAAGATTATAAAATATCGATGAATATTTCTAAATGGAACAAATGGATTAGAAATAATTTCATCTATTTATGGCGTATTTAAGTTTTATTTTTGAAATGAATAGTAACCAACAAAAGCGAAGTTTGGTTAGGTATTTAGGGAATGTTTTAAAACAACTTCCTTTACAAAACTTCCTTGTTTATTTTTATAACGAGTATCAGGAAAACTTGAACTTAAAATAACAAAGTTCGAAAAATAATATTATTTTAATTATAAAATAAAATTATAATATCCATTTATGGAAATGTTTGAAACTGAAGTTGAAAGTGGAAATATAGTTTCCAGAAGCGATTATATAGTTAATAAACCGTCTTAGAAGCAACTAGAGTCGAATTTTAATATAAATCGAAGTCTAGTTTGAATAGAACTTGTCGCATAACAACAGTTCACGAATGTCGACCGTTAACTTCGAACTGATGTACCGGGAGATCCGACCTTTAGATTCTCCCAAAACGAAAAACGTTGGGTCCAAAATGAAAACAGTTTTCGAATAATCTAAGAATGTTAAGATTCGATGGTTAGATCTTGAGATAAATCCAGATCGAACTGGAATAAAAATAGCGTTAGGACTCGTAATGACCTATAATCAGAATTTATGAATATGGACTATTTTTATATAATTAAAAGTAGGAAAAAATTCATATTAGTTCATAATAAATGTTTGGAAAGAGTTTTGAACCAAATATACTTGGTTTTTGATATTTATTGTTGCCCATTGATTGTTTGGATTGTGCTCGACCAGTTTATGAGCAAATAAGCTTTTATATTTAACACTGGGTTGGGTAGAAAATATTTGTATGCTAACACCTTGTGATTTATTTCAAGATTTGACTATAAGGTGTTTTGCGTTGTTGTTGGTTAATTTCAAATTAATGAATGGTTGTTGAAATGAAATTTTCATTAGAGAAAGGAAGTGTTATTCTCGATTTTGGACACAGATTATTTTATAAAATAGAAAGGATTTCGAGGACTATACCTAATGTTTTCAAAATGATTTGGAAATGGATTATGTTTTTGACATTGTATTTCATCACATAATTGATTAGTTGCTATTGATAGGATATCCGTGGTGGCAGAGAGTTTATTCTCTTAGTTTAACACCCTTCTTCAAAACGTATGAGCTCAAAGAATACACAGTTAGTGAATCGACATTGTGAAGTACTATGGTTTGAAAGTACTTGTGATTATTATTATTATGAAATGGGTTTTCCCCACTTCGGGATATAAAATGGTTTAGTATGTGGCTAAAGATTTAGGTAATCCTAAGGACTAAAAGTACGGGTGTGACCCAGGTACCTTAAATGGTTAGTGGTCGGTGTAGTCCTACCCCCATTAGTGAGAGGTGCACGCGTGCGCGCACACACACACACACGCACACACACACACACACACACACACACACACATATATATATATATATCGAGCAAACGAAGGTGCGTTCCCTTTGCCTTATTGATGGGAGAAACCTCTCGATATTTGGTTGGATACGTTTTTGTTATGCATGTATTATGATATTTTGGAATTTAAATTTACAAATGATTTGGTTTGAGATCCCGAAATGAAAGCAAATTTTATATGAAAGCTAGATATGTATTTCAAATGATTTGAAATAAGATCCGGGAATAAAGTCCAAAGGAATAACTTCTGTAATATGAATTAGATTTTGAAAATTTTAGCTTGGGAATAAAGCCTAAATGAGTATTTTAAGAAATTGCATATTGTTTGTTGCATCATAGGCTACGCAAGTCTATTTTTGGTTGTTTTTTGTGCACTGACATTTGTGTGGAGTAATCATGTTCTGTGTTATACAGCATGGTCCCATGATGTGCCTTACTTTTGAATAAGTTAAGT
This sequence comes from Allium sativum, assembly GCA_030737875.1. Classification (NCBI taxonomy): domain Eukaryota; kingdom Viridiplantae; phylum Streptophyta; class Magnoliopsida; order Asparagales; family Amaryllidaceae; genus Allium; species Allium sativum. The sequence continues at coordinate 178,053,257 of CM060920.1, read as the reverse complement.
ATAACTGTAGGGTTTCTCATACCAGTCCCATGACTGACTCATAGTTTGTTTTTCTGTTGCAAACTCGGGTGTCCATTATTTCCACGCGGGCAGCCTGGTAGTTTGTTTTGTAGATATTTTGAGCAAGATTATAGAATGAAGCTTAAAGGTGTGTCCAGAGCTTCGATAAGTCTTCCGTTGAATGTAATTTTGTTTTTCGCCATGCATTGTACTCATTTTACTATGTATTTATTTTACACTCTAATATTCTGTACTCTGATGTAACGTTGTAATGATGTTAATGAAAAGTTCTTTTGTGTTTTATGTGTTTTTTTATGTGTTGTATGCAAAAAGTTTACAGTTCAAGAATTTCTGCCTTTTTGGATCAAACATGTGTGGTTTATAGTCGATTTGAAAGGCGGGGATTTTTGGGTTGTTACAAATGGTATTAAAGCTTTGGTTAATTCAAAAGCTTTAGGTACAACGCATTAGAACAGAAAGAAAAGGCTCATTAGAGCTTGGTTCAGTAACATCTAAGAAGATTAACTCGTTAGAGATAGGGTTAGTACTACCCAAAAATGAGTTAAGAGTATTACGTATACGAGAGAGCGTATTATTAATATGAAATAGATTTTCAAAATCGGTTTTGAAAGGTTATATTTTCAATAATAATAAACTTGCTTGCATCTTTCTTCCTTTTCGATGATGAAAATTTTTTAAGTGAGGGAGAACGTAACGACCCAGATTTTTGGTTAATTGAACATATTATTTTTCAATTAATTTTACAAGGATTTATGGCCGATTTAAAAAATTCGATGATTTAACGCTGTTTCCATAGCTTACAAAGGGACATTTATTAAATGAACTTAGAATTCGAGGAAACTAGTTTTATTGGATCCGAAACATCGAAAAATGACAAATTTTCAAATTTCATAATTTTTGGAGGTTATATGTGAGTGTGCGAGAAATAAACGCATACCGGGTCAAACAGTCAAAATTAAGCGGAAACACAATAAAAAATAAAATGAATGGTCAAACGAACTCCAAATTTGACGAGACTTGTTCCGTTGGATCTGGAATTACGTTTTATGTTTGAATCCAAAATTTCGTGACAAAATGAGTTAATGTGTGGTCGTGCGAGCAAAAGATGCGACGTTAAACTTAAACACTTCAACGTATAAACAAATGCTTTAAGCCTAAATAGCCTAAAACTGGTGTCATTTATCTTATCCTCCTAAGTGTTTTTCTTCACCTCGCTTCCCTCCTCTGCATGTCATTAATCGTCAAGCTCCCATTTTTCTTATAAAACTTTCCTTCCCTTCCTTTCTCCTCCTTTGCTTTTCACTTTTCCCTCTAGCTAACTTCTCCTTCCTCCTTGCCAAATCATTGGCTGACGCACCCCCACCTACCTCCATTTGACTTCCGCCCCTCCACTAACACCTACCCCACCTGCACAGCCCCTTCCTTCTCATTCCTCCTTTCCCTAAGCTCCTTACCCTTCTAGCTTCCAAAAATCCATTTTTTACACCCTATTTGCAAATACCCCTTCAAAAACCCATTTCCCCCCTCCTTTCCAACTTATACCCATATGCCCTGCGCCCCACATTCCGTACATCCCCTCTCCAACCAAAAAGTGGCCCCACTGGAAGCTCGAACCCTCACAAGCCCTATACCCCCTTCCGTTCGCTCCGTAAACCCAGATCTGTGAGTTCGAGTGCGTCTGACGAGTTTTGGGAATCCATAGCCTCTAAAACAAAGTCCAATAAGCTACCAGAAATATTTGTGAGCTCCAATGTGTTAGGGAATACGGATTAAGGATCTTAAGGAAAAAATAACACTAGAGAGGGGTGAATAATGTGTTAAAGAGATTATGGAAAACTTAAACAATCTTGAAATACTATATGAATCCCACAATGATTATCACACCAACAATGATCACGAACACAGATATAAGTAAATATAAAATGCATAAAAGGAAAGAACACATCGGATTTTATACTAGTTAGGATCACTCCTACATCCAGTCCCAAACAACGCTGAATTGCATAGAGTTTTATTAATATTAATATTAATCTTTACCGCATTCTTGATTTCACGGCTACAAGGTTAACACCGATTCCACCACCCTTTATTTCACGATTACAAGGTTCACACCGCTCGATTTCCTTGATTTCCAGGCTACATCGAACACACCATTTGCCAAACAATTCTCCAATGATTACAACAGCCCTAGAACTCTTGAATAGCACTTCCAAACACATAGTAGTTGATAGACATTGAGAAGAGAAAGAGAATGATATATTTTTTGTTGAAATCGACAAAGTATAAGTGTAGAAATCAAGAAATTAATGTATGATAATGGTGGTATAAGAAAGGATGAAGATAGAGAAGAAAAAATGATGAAAAAATCGAATTTAACCTCTATTTATAGTGTTTCAAAGGTTGTAACGTTTTTGAACTATTTCAAAATATGAAAAGACACTTCCTTTGAAAATTGAAAATATGATAGTTATATGCCAATATGCTCAAACATGTATGTCGACATATACCTATTATTTTGATTTTTAAAATTATTTTTCATGTGTTAAAACTAATATATATACATATATATATATATATATATATATATATTCTGGAAATTCTTGAACCAAAACTAGTGGTTTAAAATTTAGTTTTCTTAAGTGTAAAATCATATAGAAATATAGTAATATATAATAGAATTAATTGTCAAGAATATTCCAAAGTTTAATGTCTCTTCCCATAATATCCCAAGTTTGGATTATTTCTGAATAATCTGAAGTTTGGGGGGTGTCTTCCCATATTGATCCCGATGACCCGTTGACGTGTTATTTTGGGATCAATATGTGAAGACACCCCCAAACTTCGGATTAATATGAGAAGACATAAGTAAATGGGATTAATATGGGAAGACACCCCCAAACTTTGGATCATTCATAAATAATCCAAACTTGACATTATTATGGGAAGACACGTTAAATTTTGGATTATTCTTGACAATTAATCCTATATAATGCAAAAATATTTATAAAACTATATGATATAAGATTATAAACATATATTTTAAACGTGTATATATATATATGATAAAACTTCATAAACCATATACATATATATTTGAAATCATAAAATCTTAATAATTTTAAATCATTTTAGAAAAGGAGTTTGAAATAATTTTGAAACCTATTTGAAAAGGAATTTGAAAACAAAATTTGAAAGTGATAACCCGACTTTTACATATATACTAGATACTATTACCTGATAATCTTGAGCTCTTGAAATCTTGATTATCTTGATACTCATGAGTCTTGAATTCCTTGATATCTTGAATCATTAAAACTGTACAGTCTCCAATATTTATATCCTGCATATATATCCTACATATACATATATGTAAATTATAGAATAGGATGTTAGTATATATTTTATAATCAATAATGTTAATAATTGAAACAAGATTGTTGTCATAAAAACTCCATTCTCCAACAATCTCCCCCTTTTTGATGATGACAACTTGGTTCATAAAATATTCATACATGATATTACTTATTGATCTAATTCCTTGATTACTCCCCCTTTCACCATGAATTTCTTCTGACTTCTCCTTAAACTACGCCTATCTCTTATTTTGTATTTTCTCCCCCATTGTCATTATCAAAACTAACTTGACTATAATATCCTATACTAAACCAAATTATACTCCCCCTAAATCTATGTATTACTATACTATACTAAACTATATCTAAGCAACTCCTCATTACTTTAATACTAAAGACACAATACCATATCGAGCAAGTAAATAATTTGTTTAATATGTACAATCTGTCAATCCAAGCATTTCAATCCAAACAATATAAAAATTCAAACAAATTCAATCAAATTCAAACAAAGCATACCAATCTAGACAAATGAATTCAAACGTTTCTTGGAACTTCCACTCGGCTATCTTCTCCAAAGACTGGATCCTTCTTCATGACTTCCCAATTTTCATCTTTTTGGTGAGTGGTGCTTTAGTGTGGTTATTGTCTTCATCTTTGAAATGGGAAGAGATTAACCAACGAATGACATCAAAGTGTTTCTTGATGTTCAACCATCTTTATTTGACTCAATTCGAAATGACGCTGATTATGAAGTATTATAGATAGGATATGAATTGAGTGTTTCTTCAAGATTCTCACTCATATTATGAATAGGATTGGCTATTATTTGATTATGTGGATATGTAATGATTAGAGAGGAAGGAGAGAGTTTAAAATAAATTTTTCTGGAAGAAGAGGGTATTTATGGAGTTTGGAATTCGTTAAAATGAATAGACACTAGTTGCTTATTTAAAATTCAAATTTTGAACAAATTTGATTTTTTGGCGTCGAAATGTCCATGTTTACATGTCAACATACCCATGTTAATTTTTGGGTATTTGACTTTTTTCTTAATTTTTGAATTGTTTCTTATTATATTTTATTATTTTATTTAATTTTAATGTTTTTATAGTAGATTAAGGTTTGATTCGACAGAAATAAACATCATTCACTACTACTTGAAAGAAAATACATTCAAATGATACAAGATACTAAAAATGAGATTCGAAATGGAAATACAAGCCAATACGAAAGGATAACTTAAACTAATAGACTTAGATTTCAGCGGATGAAGATGATAATCCAAGTTTTCTTCCTACTTTGCCAAAGAACTTGTTTATTTTAGAAGACATTTGGTCAAGAGTCTTCTTGATCTTCTTTTGGTTCTTGGCTAATTAGACTTAGTTTTGAACAAGTGTTTCTTTGGTTATGGTCCTAGTATTTGTGGGAAATTCTACACTTTCTAAAGAGGAATCTTCTTCTTCCTCAATTTCCATTGGATTTTCCTTTTGTTGCATTCTAGCATGTTTATCCTCGAATTTTTCATATGGCTTAAAAATGACTTAAAAATGATTGAAATTTGCATAAGGTTTATATTTTCCGAGTAAAAAACCTTTCTTGATCCAAATTCTTCCCTTTGAGATCAACTCCAAAGTATTTAAAGATACGGGTGAGATAAACTCCATGATAAATAGTATTTTCCTTGGTGGACATCTCTTTGGGCCAATTAATATCATAAACACCAAAAATAGCAAAAAGGGCTTTTTGGGCATTGAGGGTACGGTTGTTGAATTTTCTAGAACGAGGAGTGGGGGTATGTTGAAGAAGGAGGTTAAGTATTCTTGTTTTTAGGTGGAAAAAGCGTTTTTTAAAATCCATATTTTCGTCGCTTTCAAGCGTGTAATGATAAGTTTTTAAATCCATTTCATCAATTTTGAATTCCAAAAAATTTGAGCCCGTGCTCTTACAATTTAAAATTGTACCCAAAATTTCACAATTCAAAACGATTTGACTTCCTTTTACGCTACACCATACTTGATTCTCATTTCCTTCATAAAAGCCATGATTCAAATTCGCATAAAACATTTTGACGAGATTCGGGTAACATACTTCATTGTTATCCGGAGAATCTATCAAAATTAGAACTTCATTTTTATGAAAAAGAGAACGAAGATCATAAGAAGGGAAATCTTCAAAGATAGTAAAGGCTCCCGTATTGATTTTTCCATTTGCCATACAGTCAATGTAGGCTTGATAGCTTCCGAATCATTATAGAGATGACTTTTGAGAGCTTTGATCAATCTCATAGTTTTTTATGTGCTTGAGGAAGACATTGAAGATAAGTTTTTGAAGAGAATAGAATGAAAATAGTTGTTTTGAATTTTGAAAGAGAAGTAGAGTGAATAGAATTGAATAGATAAATAAATAGAGAGTGAATGGTCATTACTTTTCTGAAAATAAGGACACCTTTTCCGGCCTTCAGAGTTGGTGAAAAGGAGGGATGTTTGAAAGTTTAAACTTTTGAAATTCAAAATTTGAATTTAATTTACTGGTACATATGTCAACATGTCAACTTGGGTATGTCAACATATATGTATGTTTTGAAAAGACATATTTCTTTTATTTTGTTTTTAATTTATCATTTTATATTTTCAGGTTTACTATTTCTAGAAATAATATTAATTAAACAAACACCTAAAATTAATTTTTATTATATTATTATTTATATTATTATTTTTAATTTCAAATTTCAAATTAAAAATTTAAATTCAAACCAGGCAAGCAATCGAACACACCCAAAAGCATCCATTCAACCAATTCAATCAAAAATTAATCAAGGCATACGTGGTTTTTAGATCCATTTCTTCAATATTTTCTGAATTCTGAATTGCTGTAAAGCACATATTCTAATTTCCTGTTTCTGGCTTTTCATCGCTTGATGACGAATCTAAGTCATCTAAAGTTGTTGTATACGCCCTTTTCCTCTTTTTTGACAAATAATTATTATTATCTGTTTGTTGATTGGGTATATCTGGGTATGGACACATTATCTTTTTATGGCCCGGTCTGTTGCAGTTTTAACATCTGTCATCATTTATTCCCGAACTTCCTTGATTATTTCTCTGGAAATTATTTCTTCTTTTATATCTTAGAAATTTTCTAAAATTCCTTGTCATTAAGGCAATCTCTTTATCATCCTCACCACTTGAATCAGAACCGCCAATTGTTGCTTTGAATGCTATAGATTTCTTTTCTGTTGACTTATTCTCCTTTCTTTTCTATAACTGGACTTCGAACAACATCAAGTTTTATATTAACTCCTCAATCTTCATTTCACTAACATTATATGCCTCTTCCATTGTCAATGTTTTCTTATCCTAATCTGGAGTTAGTGAATTGAGAATTCTTCTAATTTGATTCTCCTTAGAATAAGTTTTTCCCAAAGCCATTAACGAATGCATGATTTCCTGAGACCTGCAGTACATATCCAAGAAAAATTCATTTTGATTCATTTTTAATAACTCAAATGATTAGTTAACATAGATATCTTGGTCTGTTTAACATTATTGGTTCCTTTATGAGTAACTTGCAATGTTCTCCATATTTCATAAGCAGATTTACAAATCGACACTCTATTAAATTCACTTCTATATAATGAACAGAATAACATATTCATAGTCTTAGAATTACTTTGTGTAGCAATCTTTTGTTCACTAGTATATTGTGCAAAATTAGTAGTGGGTTCAACATATGCAGTTTGTATACTATTTTGAGTGTCTAATCTTACAGATTGCTAACATATTTTCATCCTGCATGCCCAATATGAATAATTATTATCATTAAATAGTGGTGGTCTAACTGTGGACTGACCCTCTACAAATGAACTATTGTTACTTGCAATTCTAGTGTTAGTTGCCATTTAATATTTCCAAAATTCAGATGATGAACTTTTGAAAACCTATGCTCTGATATCAATTGTGAACGCGAATTTAGGATCTTAAGGCAAAACTAATACTAGAGGGGGTGAATAGTGTTTTAAAGAGATTATGGAAAACTTAAACAATCGTGAAATACAATATGAGTCACACAATGATTATCACACCAGAAATGATCACAAACACAGAAAAATCACAAACACAAATATAGGTAAATATAAAATGCAAAAAAGGAAAGAACATATCAGATTTTATACTGGTTCGGATTACTCCTACATCTAGTCCCATGAAACGCTGGATTGCGCAGAGTTTTATTAATAGTAGTATCAATCTTTACACCCTTGATTTCTTGGCTACAAGATTAACATCGATTCCACCGCCCTTGATTTCACGTCTATAAGGTTCACACCGCTCTCTTTCCTTGATTTCCGAGCTACAAGGAACACACACTTTCCCAAACTATTCCCAAATAATTACAGTAGCCCTAGAACTCTTGAATAATACTTCCAAACAGATAATAGCTTATAGACATTGAGAAGAGAAAGAGAATGATATAATTTTTGTTGCAATCGGTAGAGTATAAGTGTAGAAATAAAAACATTGATGTATGATAATGGTGGTATAAGATAGGATGAAGAAGTGATAAAAAAAATTCGTATTTAACCCCTATTTATTGTGTTTGAAAGGTTTCAATGTTTCTGAACCGTTTCAAAATATGAAAAGACACTATCTTTGAAGAATGAAAATATGGCAGTTATATGTTGACATGATCAAACATGTATGTTGACATATACCTATTATTTTGATTTTTAAAATCAATTTCCCAGTGTTAAAACTAATATATATATATATACATATATTCTGGAAATTCTTGAACCAAAACTGGTGTTTTAGAATGAGTTTTTTAAAGTGTAAAAACATATAAAAATATAGTAATATATAATATGAACATATTTATGAAATTATATGATATAAGGTTATAAAACAAATATATTATATATATTATAAAACCTTATAAACATATATATATATATATATTATAAAACTTTATAAACCATATACATATATTTGAAATCATAAAATTTTAATAATTTGAGATCATTTTAGAGAAGGAGTTTGAAATAATTTTGAAATCAATTTGAAAAGGAATTTGAAAAACGAAATTGAAAATAAGATTTTAAAGTGCTAACCCGAGTTTTAACTTACATACTAGACTATATTCCTAGATAATCTTGAACTCTTGAAATCTTGATTATCTTAATACTCATAAGTCTTCAATTCCTTGATATCTTGAATATCTAAAACTGTACAGTCTTCAATATTTATATCTTGCAAATATATGTATATATATATATATATCCTACATATATATATATATATATTCTGGACAAGGATGTCATTATATATTTTATAATCAATAACGTTAATAACCGAAACAAGGTTGTTGTCATCAAAATTCCGTTCGCCAACATGGTGGAGGGTTGTAGTCATGTGCGATTGTTTGTAGTCCACTTGTGTCAAAGATTGATGGAGTGGAACCCATGGTGAGAAACCGAAAATGTAGCGACCCGCATTCTACGCATCGCAGGATCGTAGGATATTTCTTTCTTTCACATACAAAGTCGTATGGTCATGTAACTTTGGGAGACGACTACTGGGGTCATTTCCCATGTTCATGATTTTTGCCGATTTTTAAATGACTGTTTTGCCCCTAGCTTTTCTTGTTTTGACCATAACTTTTGACTGGAAACGAATTTTGACCTAAAACCACTTCCATTGAATCCGGATGATGGTTTACAATTCCGTATCATGGTCACAATAGCCAGACGGACTTACCATTAGGGAGATATGGCTGAAACAAGTTTCTGAAGGTGAAAAACTGCTTAACCGAGCCAAATGAGGTGATTAGTAAATGGGCCCATAACCCATTTTAGGATTAGGGTTATGGGGAGGCTGAAATGAGTTAGGTTTTCATTTCATTTCAGTTTTCTACTCGCCATCTACCTCCTAAGAACCCTAATAATGGCCTCCAACCTCTAAAACATCTTCAAATCACTTTCTAATCAAGGATTAAGCTTAGCAACATCAAAATAAAGAGGATTAGCACCAAAGCAAGGTTAGAGCTGCTGTGTTGTATTGGGAACAACGCTAAACAGATATTCATTTCAGATTTGGTATTTTATTTGTGGCCAAGGTGAGTGATTTGCATAGTTCCTCACTAATTATGGTTAATTAAGGGTAACTAGTGTTGATTAGCGAATTTATACACTAATAAATTCTGGAAAAATATTTATAAAATTCGAAATAATGTTTAAGACTTCTGTTAGAAAATTTGATTAATTTAGTTAAGTTTTGCAAATCCTAACATTAGTTTTGCTTAAACATGCTTAAGGGAAAATATGGGATTTTGGCTATGTTTGATCCAATTTACATGCTATGGTTGTTGTTTTGATGTTGATGGTTGATTCTCTATGCTGCTATGACTGTATAGTATGATTTGTGGTTGTCTAGAAGTGTTAGATTGGTCGAAAACGCCGTCGAATGGCGTAAACAGTTGCTGGAATAAGTTGCAGGGACCGGATCGGATCGCCCCTACTCGAACCGACCCGATCGTGGCCACCCGCACGAGCTGCTCGCGCCTGAAGCACGATCTTAACCGAAGCTCCACCACGACCCGAACCAGTGGGTGCTCACGATCCAAACTGACGGAGGCTCGACCCATAAGCCAATGGAGGACCCCGACCCATTGTAGCAGTGCGACCCGACCCGGTGGAAGGAGCACGACCTAGAGCCTGACCACGAGCAGTAGGAGGCCGACCCGTACCGTATGCAGCAACCCGATCCGAACCAGAGGAGATGCTACATGCTAAACCAAGGAGATTGGACGCGAGGCACAGGTCACGAACCAAATGAAGACCGATCCGGAGGAGGAGACCAAAACCCGAGATGCAAAGGTAGTACAAGTGGGAAGTTTGTTCTCAGGATCCAGTTGGGAACCAACGAGTCGACTTCTTGAGTTGGGCTTTGCTGCGGGACGTGTGCTAAGGGGTTGTCGTTGTCTATGACTTTGGATCAATATGTGTAGGCGGTATGTGAACGAATTTAGGGCCACAGTGGCCTAGGTACGACTAAAGAGCTATAGACCAATGAGGTGGGTCGTTTGTAAAGGTTTGGTCATGACTCCATTGGGTAAGCTTGGTAGTAGCAGTAGTTGTACAAGTCGAACTCCGTCACTACTTTGATGGGTCTAGTGATTGACAATGGTGGACATCGTATGCTTTACACACCGAGTGAGAGATGTGAGGATGGTTGCCATGGTTGATTTGTTTGCAATTATTATGACATGTACACCCTCACTCCCCGTTATCTTTACACCATCTGTTCAGTGGCACCTTAGAGTATTGTACGGTATGTAGTGCTAACTCTTTGGTTGCAGGTCCAGGTCAGGTATGGTTCAGTATACATGTTATTGTTCTGTTTAGCTGCTTATCGCTTATACTAGACTTTTTGTCTGACCCAGAGTTTTATGTCTCTTCTTATTACTCTGGGTGCTCTCACGAGCAGACTAGAGACATGTTAGGTGGTATGCACGAGTAGCTGTACCGGAGACGAGCAGGAGGCTTCCACGTATGATACATATATATAGATATTCTCCCTGTGTTGCTGCGGTCACTACTTTGGGCATTAGTGGTGTACCTTTCTTTCTTTTGTTTAGAGACAGTAATTTGGAAAGTTGTAATAAGCTGTATTTGGATTTCCGCTGCTCTGATGATGATGTTGAGGTTGGTATTAGTTATCAGCTTATGCACTATCTCACCTGTTTTATGTCAAGTATATTATTATTATATTTTGTTCCATGCGCTGTGAGACATTCTACAGGTTTTCGATTAGTTCATTCTCTTCTTTCTTTTCTTTGGCGACCGTTCCGTGCTAGTCGGGTATGTGTACAGCGCACTTTAAGAGGAAATGCCGGCTAGTGCGGGGCGGGCCGTCACATTTGGTATCAGAGCTCTAGGTTGCGTAGTTAACCTTAGGGAAGTCATTAGGGAGAGACAGTATACGTATATGAGAGCGCGTATTTGTGATTATTTTGGTTTTCAAAAGCTATATATATACACTATTAGTATAGCTAAGGATGAAGTCGCACTGCACTAGCACCACAATGGAGATGGTTAATCGTTTTCTCTTTATAGATTGAACGATGAGCCGATACGCAAGAGGTGCCGGTAGAGGAGCCAATAATGGGAATGTTGCTGACGTGAGGACGATGTTTACTGACCTCTTGAGGGAGATGCTTAGGGATGTGCAGAGGGCAGCTCCCAATGATGGTAATGGTGGTGGTCCAATAGTACAGGCGCCTAGGGCCGATTTCGCCAAGCTGAACAAGGATTATACTAGTCTTGGTGGGAAGCCGTTCCACGGAACGGAGTCGGCTACGGATGTTCAGGATTAGTTGGATAGCTGCGAGCGTATCTTTGAAGACTTGGGTATCGAGGATGCGATGAAGAGCAGACTAGCATGTCGTCAACTGTAAGGACGGGCAATGAATTGGTGGAATGCTATAAATGCAGCTACTCCCGAGGATCAGATTACTTGGGATCAGTTTAAGGTTCGCTTTTGCGATAAGTTCATTCCAGCTGCTCAGAAGTCAGTGTTGTTTAAGAAATTCTCGGAGCTCAAGCAGAATGGCAGAGCTGTCTTGGAGTATGTTGCAGAATTCGATACTTTATCGAAGTATGGACTATCCCTCATTAACACTCCCGAGAAGAAGAATGAGAAGTTCATAACTGGCTTGGATCAGTACTTGGGGGAAAACCTTATTAACTACATCGATGAGACGTTTGAATCGATTGTGGGGAAAGCATTGAGGTCAGAGAGTCTTTGCCCTAAGTCGAAGACTGAGGTCGCATCTGCAGAGGAGCCAAAGCCGCAAGCAAGCGGTGGAGGCAAGAATGGTTCTCAGAATAAGAGAAAGCAGAATCAGACCAAGCATGACCACAAGAAAAAGAATAAGAAAGATGTTGAGTGCTTCAGCTGTGGTAAGAAGGGCCATTATGCTAGTAATTGTCGGGCCGAGCCAGCAGATAGGAAGTGCTTCAACTGTGGCCAAGTGGGACATCACAAGGACAAGTGTCCGCAACCCCCTAAAGAGAAGCAGATCGTGAAAGCATATGCTATTAGTCTTGTTCCTTCTTCGTCGAATTCCCCAACTGCGACGAGAAGGGAAAGAATGTCGTTATTCAAGGTATGCTTTCTGTTTATGATGTTCCTGTCAGAGTTTTGTTTGATATTGGGGCTTCCAGTTCTTTCATATCTAGTGACCTGGTAGATAGGTTAGGATTGGAGCCCGAGATTGTCGATAGACCTTTAGTAGTGACGAACCCTATTGGTGGTTCGACTAACCTTAGCATGATTTGTTGTAATGTGGTCTTATCGAGTCATGGATGCATGTTTGTTTGTGATTGCTTTGTTTTGGGCTTTACTGGGTTTGGCATTATTTTGGGTGTCGGTTGGCTCCAAAGATACGGGGTGGTGGTAGATTGTGAGGGCTTTTTGGTGACAGCTAGAGCGGATGATGGGCGAAGGGTAGTGTTTGGTGGTCTACCTAGTGATGGGGTAATGGCTAGTTTTCAAAATTCCCTCGACATCCCGTAAGGTGAGTTGTCAGGTTTGCCCGTGGTTGGCCGGACGTCTTCGAGGAAGTGTCCGGGCTTCCACCACACCGAGAGATTGAGTTCTGTATTGATTTAGTGAAAGATGCCAGACCTATAGTGATGCAATTTGTCGTATGGCACCAAGGGAGAAGCGAGAGCTCGGGGTGCAAGTCAGCGATCTTTTGAAGAAGGGATTTATCAAAAGGAGTGTTTCTGAGTGGGGAGCACCAGTTGTGTTTACTACCAAGGCAAATGGTTCCCTTCGATTGTGTGTGGACTACCGAGAATTAAATAAAGTGACGAGGAAGAATAAGTATCCTCTACTGCGGACAGATGATTTGTTTGATCAGTTGAGTGGCGCGAGAGTATTTTCCTAATTGGATCTCGCGACAGGTTTTCATCAGCTTAGAGTGGAAGCTGAGAGTATAGCTAAAACAGCATTTCGGACATCGTCTGGATTTTATGAGTGGTTGGTCATGCCATTCGGGCTGACCAATGCCCCTGCATATTTTGTGGATCTTATGAATAGGGTATTCAGAGATCAGTTGAATACGTTTGTCCTTGTGTTCATGGATGATATTTTGGTCTACTCGAGGACAGAAGAAGAACACAAGGAACATTTGAGGATAGTAATGGAGGTGTTGAGAAAACACCAACTGAGAGCGAAGTTTTCTAAGTGTCACTTCTGGAGAAGGGAAGTGAGATTCTTGGGCCATGTTTCAGAGAATGGTATCGTTGTGGATCCTGCGAAGGTGGCTACAGTATAAGATTGGTCTACGCCCAAAAATGCAACGGACATACGAAGTTTCTTGGGATTAGCTGGATATTATCGTAAGTTTATCCAAGACTTTTCCAAGATAGCAGTACCGTTGACCCAGTTGACCAAGAGGAATCAAGCTTTCGTCTGGGACGAAAGTGCGAGAATGCATTCAAGAGTCTAAAGGAAAAATTGGCATGTTCTCTAGTGCTAGTCATTCCTAAGAGGAACGAAGAGATGACAGTATATACGGATGCATGTGGTACCGGACTAGCTGTTGTATTGATGCAAGAAGGTAGGGTTGTAGCTTATGCAAGTCGGCAATTGAAACCGCACAAGAGAAGATACCCTACCCATGATTTGGAATTGGCAGCGATCGTGTTCGCGTTGAAGATGTGGAGACATTATCTCTTGGGAGAAAGATTTGAGTTGTTTACCGATCATAAATCGTTAAAGTATCTCTTCTCTCAGAAATATCTAAATCTTCGGCAGCAAAGTCGCATACACACCAGGAAAGGGCAATGCGGTAGCTAATGCATTGAGTAGGAGACATGCCAGTTTAGGGGCTATGTTTCTAGAATGGAAGCAACTGGAGTACATCGCTGGGTATGATTTCAGACCAAAGTGCGAATTGAATCCAGAAATGTTAGCAAGTTTGACGATCAGACCCACTTTGATTGGGCGGATTGGTTCCAGTCAGAGGAACGATCCTAATCTATTAAAAATCATCTCAAAGTTAGAGATGGGAATCGACGGAGAGATGAACAAGTATGGGCTTGATCGAGATGGATGGCTTAGAAAGAATGGAAGACTAGTTGTACCCAATGTCAATGGATTGAGAGATGAAGTGCTTAGAGAATTTCATCACTCAAAACTGACTATACATCCCGGTGGTAACAAGATGTGTCGAGACATGAAGTAGACCTACTACTGGGAAGGGATGAAAAGAGACGTTGGGAAATTTATATCCAAATGCATGAATTGCCAGCTAGTTAAAGCTGAGCAAAAGAAGCCTAGTGGTTTGTTACAACCATTAGAAATTCTAGAATGGAAATGGGAACAAGTGTCAATGGATTTCATTGATGGGTTACCAAGGACTAGATCGGGCCACGATAGCATTTGGGTGATTGTGGACCGATTGACTAAGAGTGCAAGGTTTATACCCATCAAGTCGAACAGGACTGCAGCTAAGTTAGCGGAACTGTATATAAAATGGGTAGTGAGATTTCATGGAATACCCAAGGGCATTGTGAGTGACCGAGATTCGTTGTTCACTAGTGGAATTTGGAAGAGCTTACAAGAGGCGTTGGGATCAGAACTACATCTCAGTACCGTGTATCATCCTCAAACCGACGGACAGACAGAGAGGGTGAATCGAGTGTAAGAAGATCTCTTAAGAGCCTGTGTATTGGATTTTGGTGGATCATGGGATGACCATTTGCATCTAGTAGAGTTTGCATATAATAATAGTTACCAATCCAGTATTGGTATGGCTCCATTTGAAGCTTTGTACGGAAGACCGTGCAACTCACCGTCATGTTGGGTAGAAACCGGTGAGAAATTTGTACTTGGACCCGATGTGATAAGAGAAACTTCAACTAAGATTAAGATTATCCAACAGTGAATGAAGGCTGCCCAAGATAGGCAGAAGAGTTATGCTGATAAGAGGAGAAGAGAATTAAAGTTCTCCATTGGCGACTTGGTGTTTGTCAAGATTTCTCCGTTGAAGAGCGTGATACGATTTGGCAGGAGAGGCAAGTTAGCACCAAGATTTGTTGGTCCATTCCCAGTTCTTGAGCAAATTGGGAATTTGGCATACAAAGTTGAATTAGCAGAGAAGATGGCAGGAGTTCATAACATATTTCATGTTTCCCAGTTAAGGAAGTTCGTACACGACACAGATGTGACTATTTTACCTGATCAGTTGGATGATATCGAGGCTGAACCCGAGGCGGTTGGGAACCGCAAGCCTATGCGTATTGTTGGGAACGATACAAAGCAACTTCGAAGGAAAGCGGTGAATCTAGTCAAAGTTCAGTGGGCGAGAATGAGAATGACTGTACTTGGGAGACAGAGGAGAGCATTAGGAAGACGTATCCAGAACTCTTCGCCTGGTAAGATTTTAACTTCGATTTAGTCTTTCCGCATGCTAGGATTGGCTTGTTTTGCTGCTTGATTGATTGTTGTATATGGTTGGTAGGCATGCGGGATCCTTTGTATGTTTTGGGTTAAGGAATTTCGGGGACGAACTTTCTTAAGGGGGGAGAGTGTAACGCCCCGCATTCTACGCATCGCAGGATCATAGGATATTTATTTCTTTCACATACGTAGTCGTATGGTCATGTAACTTTGGGAGACGACTATTGGGGTCATTTCCCATGTTCATGATTTTTGCTGATTTTTAATGACCGTTTTGCCCCTAGTTGATCTTGTTTTGACCATAACAGAATTTTGACCTGAAACCACTTCCATTGAATCCGGATGATGGTTTACAATTCTGTAGAGTGGTCACATTAGCCAAATGGTCTTACCGTTTGGGAGATATGGCTGAAAAAAATTTCAGAAGGTGAAAAACTGCTTAACCGGGCCAAATGAGGTGATTAGTTAATGGGCCCATAACCCATTTTAGGATTAGGATTATGGGGAGGCTGAAATGAGTTAGGTTTTCATTTCATTTCAGTTTTCTACTCGCCATCTACCTCCGAAGAACCCTAATAATGGCCTCCAACCTCTAAAACATCTTCAAATCACTTTCTAATCAAGGATTAAGCTTAGCAACATCAAAATAAAGAGGATTAGCACCAAAGCAAGGTTAGAGCTGCTGTGTTGTATTGGGAACAACGCTAAACAGATATTCATTTCGGATTTGGTATTTTATTTGTGGCCAAGGTGAGTGATTTGCATAGTTCCTCACTAATTATGGTTAATTAAGGGTAACTAGTGTTGATTAGCGAATTTATACACTAATAAATTCTAGAAAAATATTTATAAAATTCGAAATAATGTTTAAGACTTCTGTTAGAAAATTTGATTAATTTAGTTAAGTTTTGCAAATCCTAACATTAGTTTTGCTTAAACATGCTTAAGGGAAAATATGGGATTTTGGCTATGTTTGATCCAATTTACATGCTATGGTTGTTGTTTTGATGTTAATGGTTGATTCTCTATGCTGCTATGGCTGTATAGTATGATTTGTGGTTGTCTAGAAGTGTTAGATTGGTCGAAAACGCCGTCGAATGGCGTAAACAGTTGCTGGAATAAGTTGCAGGGACCGGATCGGATCGCCCCTACTCGAACCGACCCGATCGTGGCCACCCCCACGAGCTGCTCGCGCCTGAAGCACGATCTTAACCGAAGCTCCACCACGACCCGAACCAGTGGGTGCTCACGATCCAAACTGACGGAGGCTCGACCCATAAGCCAATGGAGGACCCCGACCCATTGTAGCAGTGCGACCCGACCCGGTGGAAGGAGCACGACCTGGAGCCTGACCACGAGCAGTAGGAGGCCGACCCGTACCGTATGCAGCAACCCGATCCGAACCAGAGGAGATGCTACATGCTGAACCAAGGAGATTGGACGCGAGGCACAGGTCACGAACCAAATGAAGACCGATCCGGAGGAGGAGACCAAAACCCGAGATGCAAAGGTAGTACAAGTGGGAAGTTTGTTCTCAGGATCCAGTTGGAAACCAACGAGTCGACTTCATGAGTTGGGCTTTGCTGCAGGACGTGTGCTAAGGGGTTGTCGTTGTCTATGACTTTGGATCAATATGTGTAGGCGGTATGTGAACGAATTTAGGGCCACAGTGGCCTAGGTACGACTAAAGAGCTATAGACCAATGAGGTGGGGTCGTTTGTAAAGGTTTGGTCATGACTCCATTGGGTAAGCTTGGTAGTAGCAGTAGTTGTACAAGTCGAACTCCGTCACTACTTTGATGGGTCTAGTGATTGACAATGGTGGACATCGTATGCTTTACACACCGAGTGAGAGATGTGAGGATGGTTGCCATGGTTGATTTGTTTGCAATTATTATGACATGTACACCCGCACTCCCCGTTATCTTTACACCATCTGTTCAGTGGCACCTTAGAGTATTGTACGGTATGTAGTGCTAACTCTTTGGTTGCAGGTCCAGGTTCAGGTATGGTTCAGTATACATGTTATTGTTCTGTTTAGCTGCTTATCGCTTATACTAGACTTTTTGTCTGACCCAGAGTTTTATGTCTCTTCTTATTACTCTGGGTGCTCTCACGAGCAGACTAGAGACAGGTTAGGTGGTATGCACGAGTAGCTGTACCGGAGACGAGCAGGAGGCTTCCACGTATGATACATATATATAGATATTCTCCCTGTGTTGCTGCGGTCACTACTTTGGGCATTAGTGGTGTACCTTTCTTTCTTTTGTTTATAGACAGTAATTTGGAAAGTTGTAATAAGCTGTATTTGGATTTCCGCTGCTCTGATGATGATGTTGATGTTGGTTTTAGTTATCAGCTTATGCACTGTCTCACTTGTTTTATGTCAAGTATATTATTATTATATTTTTTTTCATACACTGTGAGACATTCTATAGGTTTTCGATTAGTTCATTCTCTTCTTTCTTTTCATTGGCGACCGTTCTGTGCTAGTCGGGCATGTGTACAGCGCACTTTCAGAGGAAATGCCGGCTAGTGCGGGCGTCACAGAAACTTAATAAAAAAGCTAGTTATAACTAACTATTTGCTAGTTAATTTGTTGAATTATATGATGATTATTGGTTGATGTTTCTAGTTTATTATGATGTTAAATAATGTGTAATTTGTTAAAAATATCATTTTTACTTGATATATGTGCATTTGGTTGGGTATGGGACACTTGAACATAAAACAATGTTGATTTGGAAACAACTGAACTTTAAATGGCCTAGATGAAGTAATTAAAAAAATTTCTGGTTAATGAACGTTGATGTGAATTTTACTTGGGATTGGGATTATAATTAGCTGATATACATATCTCATTGATTGATTTGCAGTTAATTTGTTGACTGACAAACCTGTATAAGCGTTATTGATTTAAGGCTTATACGGTGAATTCCACTCTTTATGCGGATTGGATGTTGTATGATGGTTGATTGAGTATAATATAATACACTGATTGAAAATGAACACTAAGTATGATTATTGGTTCATTAGTTAAGTCTCCATAAATTAAAATGGATTTTTAATGAATATTTTATTAATATAATGATAGGCTAAAAATTAAAGTTTGATTTTGACGCCTAATTTTGGATGGACACCAAAATTATAAAATATCGATGAAATATTCGTAACTGGAATGAAAGGATTTGATTAATTTTTATCTAGTTATAGTATATTCAAGTTTTATTTTCAAAATGAATAGTAACCGAGAAAAGTGATGTTCGGTTAGGGTATGTTTTAAAACAACTTCCTTTGCAAAACTTTCTTATTTATTTTTGAAATGAGTGTCAGGAAAACTTGAATTTAAAATAACAAAGTTTGAAAAGAAAAAATTTGTATAATAAAATAAAATTATGATATTCGTTTATTGGAAATGTTTGAAATTGAAGTTGAAAATGGAAATATAATTTCCAGAAGTGACTATATAGTTAATAAACTATCTTAGAAGCAACTAGACTCGATTTTTAATATAAATCAAAGTTTGGTTTGAATAAAACTCATCGCACAGCCATAGTTCACGAATGTCGACCATTAACTTCAAACTGATGTAACGGGAGATCCGACCGTCGGATTCTGCCGAAACGAAATATGTTGGGTCCAAAATGAAAAGAGTTTTCAAATAAATCTAAGAATGTTAAGATCCAATGGTTATATATTGACATAAATCCAAATCAAACAGGAATAAAAACAATGCCAAGTGCTGTAATGACCTTTATAATTTATGGATATGGACTATTTTTATATAATTAAAAATATAGAAAAAATTGTGTTAAATCTAAATGAATTAGATTTTGAAAATCTAAGTTTGGCAATTAAGCCTAAATGGATTATTTGAGGAATTGCATATTGTTTTGTTGCATCGTAGGCTCCATTAGTCTATTTTTGGTAGTTGTTTGTGCACTGGCATTCGTGTGGAGTAAACCCATCCCATTTTATATGGCGTGGTCCCATAATGTGCCTTACTTTTGAATAAGTTAAGTATAACTGTAGGGTTTCTCATAACAGTCTCATGACTAACTCGTAGTTTGTTTCTTCCTTGCAAACTCGATTACCCATTATATCCACATGGGTCGCCGGGTAGTTCATTTTGTAGATATTTGAGCAGGATTCTGGATTGAAGCTTAAAGCTATGTCCAGAGCATCAACTAGTCTTCCGCTGAATGTAATTTTGTGTTTCTGCTATGCATTGCAATCATTTTACTCTGTGCTTATTTTATATAATAATATTCTGTACTCTGATGTAACATTGTAACGATGTTAATGAAAAGTTGTTTTGTGTTTTGTTCTTATGTGTTCTATGCCTAAAGTTAACAGTTCGAGAATTTCTGCCGTTTTGGATCAGACCTCAATGGTTTACGGTCAATTCGAAATGCGGTGAAACGACCTGAACTTCCCCATGAAGGAAAGCCTGGATTGAGTTGAGAACATGACAAATCAGAACACACACATAAGAACAATTCATTTCTTATTACAACAATTTACATCAGAGTACAAGAATATAACAAAGTATGAACAAATAATATACATTTGATAAATATCATAGATTCACAAATTACAATGCAGTGGAAAATAATACAAAACACAACTGAAAGAGATACATGGATACAGAGCTTTCCGGATATCATTCCACCTGTAAACCAGGATCCTGTGAATATAAATCTACAAAAACCAAAACTACTAGCTGCCCATGTGGAAAATAGGGCACCCAGAGTTTAGGTTAAAACAGTAAACTCCAGGTAAGTCATGTGACTGGTGTGAGAACTAAAACAGTTATTTAAAACTTTACTTTAAAATATAGTATATCAAGAGACCATGCCATATAACACGGAATGGGTTTCCTCCCAAGAATTCCAGTGCATAGAATAAACAGCGCAATGTTTTTTATAAAAATGAAGCTATTATAAGACTCAGGTCCCACCATACAATGCAACGCAAGCCAGAGGATAGAGTTTTACCTTATAATAGCCAAACATGCTTGGTACGTATAAAACAAATCATTTTGATACTATTATAGTATAAAGTGTATGAAAACAAATTCAAATATAAATGTATCAATAATAGACGGCATAGTGCCCCATACCACTATGTCTCCATACTAGGCTCTACAATCAAAACTGAAATGTCACGTATTGGAAATTGGATTTCCGTCATGAGTCGAGGCAAGGGATGTCTTCCTCGCCGATTCGATACACTCTAGCAAATGCCTCAGGATCTCCCGTAGTAGGCCCTTTGATCCTCCAAGGCCAGTCCTCCCTTACGTGAGGATTGGCAATTCCTGAACACACGTTTCCTGGTCCTATAAGACCTATATCCATCGACTTCCGCAGTAGCCGATATATCCGAGGCGCCTCGCAATCCAACAACCACATAGGTAAAATAACAACAATTTCAAGTCTAGTAAAACGCTGACACCACCCATAGCTAGAAAGAAACGTCATGTCCTCCTTGGGTACCTTATCCCGTTTTTAACTCATACTGAGGTGTGAGGCTCGCGAATTAACGCTATACACAAAGCGGCGCTATATTAAAGCTGTGCTTTGATCATCAACCACAAGACTCTACTTTTCAACAGAAGCCTTGATCATTTGCATCTCAGCATGCCACACATGCAATTCATGCCATGCGACTGATATCTATCGATATATAACCTCTGAGCTCGTACGTCTCAGAGAAGGGCGTTAAGCAAGAGAATAAATTTTTCACCGCCAAACAGATGTATATTTAATAGAAATCAATCAACACAGAATAAAGTCCAATGTCAGACACACATCCATTTACAAGTTCATTCTGATCCTGAACGAAAACGGAGGCACCTTATTCCTCATCCCATATGTCCAATACAGGAGAGAGGCCCTCGCATATCCGGTCGATATCCAAGTACGTCTGGACGATCACCACTTATTACCTCGTCTTGGGTGTACAGCCCAATCAAGACATCAGTAATCATCCAAACGATGTGAAGACCTCCGGTCTTCAACCACCGCCTTCATCGTTGACTTATTGTCGAATCAGTTATTCAGAATGGGTATAAACCCAACCTTTCCGAATAACTCACATATATAATAAACAAGTGTTATAAAAACACAACATATGCCTCATTCCAATTCTGAATATTCTTTTATTTAAATATTCATATCCTTTGGGAAAGTTTCCCATTAATTTTATCAAAGATAAATTCTTTAAAATTTGTTCTTCAATCTTCCTTTGGATATCATTCAAACCATATTAAAGTTTTCCAAACTAGTCGGGATTAACGTACCTTCCCGAAGTAATCATTTATTTAATTTCCCAATCCCAACCTATTCATCCCATGGAGAAAAACTGGTATTACCCCATAACTAACACCACGATGTTAACGGTAAATTTAATTACCATTTCCCGTTCAAATCTAATTAAAGATTTAACTATCGCTTGGAGCAAAACTGGTGATTGTAACACCCCACGTCCATTAATGTCACTCACGAAGGGAATGCATTAACTTCCATGGAGGTTATAAGTGAATATAGAACAGAAAAATTACAACAAGACAGATAGTAAATATTACTTCGAAATCTAAAACTTAATTTTATTGCAGCGGAAATTAAACATGTTTGTTACATCATAAAACCATAGATCATAACCAAGTACAATATCCATCTTCATAAAAACAAAATACATAATCCCATTACATAAATAGCCATTAAAAAGATAACAAGCTGGACTTTACTTAAACGGTCCAAGCTTTCCAAAGAGAGATGAAGAAATTCAATCAAACTCCACTAGAGCTGGGCCAAACCTGAGGACCTGGAGGGGGAAAAAGGATAGAAATGGAGGGGGTCAGACATAAAGTCTGGCGAGTATGATAATTCTAACAATACTATTATCAAAATAACTAGACTAAGGCATAAGCCGGAAGACAAGTAAATGTCTATGAACTCTTAGGAAGATAAAGATAGCGTTTAAGATAACGTTAAAGATAACGGTAAAGGCACACCTAATTACTAACGAATAATTACTACACTGCACCGCACATTACTACACTGCACCACACCAGTCACCCTATTGTTTGATCCCACTTGCTTCACACAGAAACTTTATAAATAGCCTTACGTACCCCTAGCTGACTACATAGGTGCTGTCAGCCCCTATCTCCACTAGGTGTACCCCACTACCCACTTTCGATCGGCTCCCTACTCGTAGATACCCGTGCTGGCCCCACAGTGGGGTGTATCACTCCCCTAAAGTGGCAACCCGATACAACTTGAGAATGCACGGCTTATACCTACACGATGCAACAACGTCTTACCTACCAGCCCGGGTCCACACACGCATATGAAACCCCTTGGACTTGCGTTGCCACCGCTCCCCGTTTTGGCCTCTTACAGTCAAACCCAACATGCGTGTCCCGTCCTCGACTTGGGTCGAGCCCACAAAGATACGTTTGGGATACTGGTCGAAATGGGCCCCCATAAGCTACCCACCTAAGCTTGTCACTAGTATATCCCACTTAACCCTCTTAGTTATGTTCATTTACATGTGTGTTTGGTTAAGTCTTACTAATCGTATTTCACATGCCACTAAGGGCACCCCCTAGATTCCTCATGCCACCCAAGGCACCTACTTAACCCCTGTGTCCCACCTTACATGTTTATCTGGTTAATTATTTCTTAATTCATTCAGGCCATAACCTCATAAAGACCTCTCACATTAGACTGGCATTTATGGCAGCTGGATTTGCCGGGCGGGTCCGGGCAGTCTTACACCATAAAAGAGTCTAACCTCGTGTCTTTACAACCGTTATGCTTTAGTTTAGGCCTAGGACCTCTCACATTGGGCTGACATTTGTGACCACTGGATTTGCCGGGCGGGTCCGGGCAGGTTTACGTCACAAACAAGTCCAACCTCGTGTCCTAAGCATTGATTAACACTTAAAATCTTTTACCCCAGTTTTAATAATTCCCTATTCAAATTATTAATTAAGTCAACTTTTAATGATGTCCATAATTGACTCAATTATGGCCATCCACTTATGGCATGCAAAATCATATCAGTTGCACCCTAATTTTTTAATATTAAATCCTTAATATTACCCCTACCCCACGTTTATACGTTCGCTTATTCAATGCATAATATAGGCTAGACTTGTATAGTCTAACACCTAGCACAAAGATAAATTATCACAACATATAGACAATTAAAATAAATCTAATCATAATAGGGGTGAAACTTGCATAAACTACACATGTTAAGGATCAAAAGGTGTCAACTTGTTAAATGTCTCAATTTACATGATATGATCATAGCCCAAATCTATACATGAACTTGCATATGGGGTTTTTAGGCAACATAATGATGGTGTGAACTAGCATAGGATATCACATATGTCATAGCATAATTCTAGATGTCATAATAGATGTCTTGGCATATGTTCATAACTTTTCTAATCAATCTAACTTGCATATGTGACTTGTCATATAGATCAACATAACCCAAACATGATGACTTAATTAATATGAACTAACTAGCATAGATGGTAACATCATGGCCTTTTTAACATGTATGATTCATCACAACTTAGCATAGAAACTTTCAACATACATAACATCATCATAGCATGATTTACAACATATAAGATATCATCATCACATAACATTGGATTTACAATATACATGATAGCAAAAGGGGTTTACAACAACATATATGATAATTCACATCATCTACTCATAATCCATTCATAACTCAACCTAATTAAATTGATAATAATCTTGTTAAGATCATCATACTCACAATTTAGAGAAGAAAAGAGAGAGTTTTGCTTAGCTTTAGGGTTGAGAGAATTAGAATTGAATTTGCTTTTCTTCTTTCTTAGTTGGCGGCGGCTCCATTGATTTCCATGGCGACGGTAACTATTCTATTTTAATTAGGTTTAAGGTTAGCATTAGGATGTATTTATAGGTGTAGGAAGTTATTTAGGACCATTAGATTAACCCTGAACCATGAGAACCAATCAAATGCAAAATCTGCCTTTGAGCGAATCGGCCCACGGGTTGACAGCCAAACACCCTGGATTAACCCCTAGTCGACCCAGCGGAGCTCGGTTCGACCTCAAAAATGGGCCGGTTCGGTTATTTCCCCTCCCAATTCGCTGTTTTGAACTTTTTCGCATATTTAATTTTTAATTTATATATATATATATATTTCTCTGCGCAACCCATTTCACTTAATTCTTTTCTAAAAATTAAGTATACTTTAATTTGTAAATTTTAATGTTATAAAATTACGGGGTGTTACATTCTCCCCTCCTTAAAGGATTTCGTCCCCGAAATCTCCAAGTCAAGAAGAATGTATATCCTACCATCTAATCGTCCATCTGCTCAACCATCAAACACCAGCATCCATTGTCCTTAAAAGACTTCTAATGCTTTAATGTTTATATGCACAGTGTGTGTATATGTCCATATCTAATGCAAAATTAGGCGGTCTACTGATTCAGTCGACCTCCTTAGTGCAATTCATGATAGTGCCATGCGTCCAATATGTATGCAAAAGATTCCTAATGATACATATTAATTCTATATGCGTGCACAACCATCCACCCGAATGCAACAAATATATGATAATACAACCATTATACATCCATTTTACTAAATACATCCATATATATGTAATATGCAATATGAAGTGACTGAGCCGATCTGGTGCCTAATAGTGTGTGTATATGCATCCACGAGCAACCACTAGCAAACACTTGCATCCACTTTGCATCCACCATACATAACATGTCTCAAACACATGTTTCAACCATAGGATTATCCTAAATAAAGGTCAAAGATACTAGCGAGAGGATATACTAAAGATAAGATAAGTACAAGCTAAGCGATAAAGGAGAAATTAAAGGACATACCCTCAAAAAGGAAAGGGTATCGTGAACGCATCTTCTCTTCCATCTCCCAAGTAGCGTTGCTCTCATCATCTCCCCATTGCACTTTGACTAGTCTGACCTCTCGATTCCTCAACCTCTTGATCTCCGACCCAAGAATGCGCGTAGGAGCTCGTCGAATTGTCGCATCACGCTCTATCTCCACCTCTCTAAGCAAGCTCGGCTCTACCACTTCCGCGGTCTCGTGCAAGCACTTCCTCAAATGTGACACATGGAATACGTCATGTACACCACTAAGTCTCTCGGGCAACTCCAATCTATACGCCATTCGTCCAATCCTCTCCTTAATAGGAAACGGCCCTACAAACCTTGGTGCTAATTTCCCAACGGACCTAAAGAGAACAACGTTTCGTAATAGAGACACTTTGACAAAGACCATGTCCCCAACTTCAAACTCGAGATCTGTCCTCCTCTTATCCGCATAAGATTTCTGCCTATCTTGCGCTGCTTTCATCCTCCTTCGAATCAAGTCGATCTTCTCCAAAGTCTCCCTAATCATATCGGGCCCAAGTAAGATCTTATCCGTAGATTCCCACCAACATGTAGGTGAACGACAAGGTCGTCCATAAAGAGCTTTGAATTGTGCCATACCAATGCTGGACTGAAAGCTATTATTATATGCGAACTCAACCAATGGAAGATGCTCTTCCCACGTACCCCCAAAGTCTAGGATACATAGCCTCAACAGATCCTCTAGAATGCGATTCAACCTCTCGGTCTGGCCGTCCGTCTGAGGATGATATGCGGTGCTCAAACATAACTGAGTCCCTACCGCCTCTTGTAAGCTTCTCCAAAATTCGCTAGTGAAAATAGGATCGCGGTCGCTCACTATGCTAGAAGGAACACCGTGCAAACGAACTATTTCTCGGACATATACAGAAGCTAACCATGGAGCAGTCCTCTTACTCTTCATGGGAATGAAATGGGCGCTCTTAGTAAGTCTATCTACTATAACCCAAATCCCCATATTACCCTTCCTCGATCGCGGTAATCCATCCACAAAATCCATCGAGATGCTTTCCCATTTTCATAGTGGAACCTCCAATGGGTGAAGCAACCCACTGGGTTTCTTTTGCTCCGCTTTTACTTGTTGGCACACCAAGCATCTAGCGACATACTCGGCCACGTCTATCTTCATGCCAGCCCAAAAGTAAACTCTCTTCATGTCTTTGTACATCTTGTCCCCACTGGGATGAATGGTCATCTTCGAATGATGTGCTTCGTCAAGAATAGTCTTCCTTAGGTCATCGTCTTTTGGTACACAAAGTCTACCGTCCCTACGTAACCAACCCTTATCATCTAGGGTATACCTACGGAGATAGCTTGATGACTCCCCTCCTTTGAGCTTTTCTACTAACTCAACTAACTGTGGGTCGTCTCGATGTGCCTCGCCAATCTGTCCCAAAAGTGTAGGTCTGACCTCCAAGGATGCTAGCAAACCAGGTACGAAGTCAACGAAAGGTCTAAAGTCAAACATCGAATTGAATTCTAAACTTTGTCGCTCAACAAACAAAGGACTTAAGGATAATCTTTTTCTACTTAAGGCATCGGCCACCACGTTACCCTTGTGTAACACCCCGAATTTTAGTTAATGCTAAAATTCACTAATTACAGAATAAATAATCTCAGATGTGAGAATTGGGGGAAACGGGCTGCGTCATTGTGTTCGTCTCGGAAAAATAAGCAAAATAGAGTCCGAGTTTTCGAAAATCGGAGTCCGTATGGCCCAGTTATGGCCCGATGAAGTTTGCAGAAAATTCAAAACTAAAAACAGATTTAAAAATTTTAAATTCAGATTTGGAATGGGACAGGCGGGGTCAGGCGGGAAGATTCCCGCCCTACCCATGTCGACAGGGCTGTCGACAGGCCTGTCGACAGGGGTGTCGACTTGCCTGTCGACAGGGGCCTGGCGTCCAGTGAACCTGGGTGCACCAGGTTGCATCAGGTTGGGTTTCAGGCTGGCTAGGAGGGCTGGTTCTAGAGATTTCCTAAATCTAAGGGAACTAATCTAATCTAGGGTTAATCTAAGGGCCTAAAACACTCACCTAATCCTATAAATAAGACCCTAACCCTACCCTAATTCATTCATAATTAAATCTAGTAACTAAACTATGGCAAATTGAAACTTGAGAGAGCCTCCATCAAAAATTAGAGAAGGGATAGCATTCCAAATCAACTTCTAGCCTCTTAATCTTCTTCATTAGTTTGCTAATTTTGTTTTGGTGAGCTTTTATCCCCCAATAATCAATTGTTAAATTGATTAAGATAGGATATGAGGATGTATGGTTATGTTTGTGGATCAATGTGTTTATGCAAGCTTAATATTGTATATGTTATGTGTTTTGCAAGTTATATGCTCTATGTCATGCAAGTTTAGTGTATGTGTTCATGACATTTTTATGCAAGTTTAATGTTATATCTTTATGCAAGTTTGGTGCTATGTTTCATGATGATTATGATGCAAAACGCTAAGTTGGACATTGATCTATTATGTAACATGTTATGCATGCTTATGAAGTTATGTGAATGATTATGCAAGTTATGTGTATGTTCAAATGCAAGATTAACATGTTATGCATGCATATGAAGTTATGTGAATGATTATGCAAGTTATGTGTATGTTTATATGCAAGATTAACATGTTATGCATGCATATGAAGTTATGGGAATGATTATGCAAGTTAGGTGTATGCTCAAATGCAAGATTACCATGTTATGCATGCTTATGAAGTCATGTGAATAATTATGCAAGTTATGTGGATGCTTAAAAGCAAGTTGGGTTAATATATGCTCATATATGCAAGTTGACACCCTCTTAACCCATGACAAAGTTATATGCTAAACCCATGATATTTGTGATGGATCTTCCCCTTTATTATGTCATGAAATGAGAGCGATTTACATGGGGAACGATGGGGTTGGTAAATATGTTAATAAATGTATGTTTGGGTATGATTAAGCATACCATAAAGATAAATTACCATAAGTGGGAATTTACCTACTGAGTTAGGTCTACCCCATGGGAATTTACCTATTGAGTTAGGTCTACCCATGTTATGGAAAACTTGATATTAATTAGGGATAATTAATATGGGGGTGATTAATTAGGTGTAATTAATCGACTAAGACACGAGGTTGGACTCATTTGTAGTGTAAAACTGCCCGGACCCGACCGGCTTAACCAGTTGCTACAAATGTCAGCCCAATGTGAGAGGTCTTAGCCATAAATTAAATACGTGATTAAAGTAAAGACACGAGGTTAGGCCCTGTTATGACGTAAGACTGCCCGGACTCTACCGGCTTAACCAGGCGGTCATAACAGCTAGTCTAATGTGGGAGGTCTTTATGGGAGATCACGGTCTTAATTAATTAAGAAACACTTAACCATATTAGCATGTAGTGGGACATGAGGGGTTAAGTGGGTGCCTTGGGTGGCATGTGGAAATATTGTGGTTGCCTTGGGTGGCATGTGGAATCTAGTGGGTTGCCTTGGGTGGCAATAGAAAATACGATTAGAATACTTAACCAAGTGGAAACATGTAATTAAACATGATTAAAGGGTTAAGTGGGATACACTAGATATATGACAAGCTTAGGTGGGTAGCTTGTGGGGGCCCATTTCAACCAATATCCCAAAACGTATCTTTGTGGGCTCGACCCATGTCGAGTGACGGGACACGCATATTGGGCTTGATTATAAGAGGCCAAACAGGTTAGCGGTGGCAACGCAAGTCCAACGGGTTTCATATGCGTGTGTGGGCCCGGGCTGGTAGATAAGCCGTTGTTGCATCGTGTAGATATAAAGCCGTGCACCGTTGATAATATTGGGTTGCCACTTAGGGGAGTGATACACCCCACTTTGGGACCAGCACGGGTATCTACGGTAGGGAGCCGATCGATGGGGAGTAGTGGGTACACCTAATAAAGATAGGGGCAGACGGCACCTATGTAGGAGTACACGAAACTACTGGGTAAGAATTACTGAGTACACCTAGTGGAGATAGGGGCAGACGGCACCTATGTAGTGGGCTAGGAGTACACGAAACTACTAGGGAAATTTTCTAAGTCCTTGGAGGGATCAACCTTTAAGTAGGAATGACTGGTGTGGTGCAGTTAGTAATTATCCTTGGGTGGGTAGATGCGTCTTTACGGTTATCTTAGTTCATCCTATGTCGTTGGCTACTTAGTGTAGTCATTATCCCCAAAGGTACCGTACCGAGTTCATGTCATACCTTAATTACTTTAATAATTGTATTGTTAAGGTTATAGGGCTCACTCAGACTTATGTCTGACCCCGTTGTTTTTATCTTTTTTCCCAACCCTCAGGTCCTACGGTGGATCCTAGCGGTAGTAGAGCTTGATTGGATTGCTGTTCCAGCCTTTGGGAGCTTGGGTAGATGTAAAGCTCCAGTTATCCAGTTATCTTTTCTTTTGTCATGGCTATTGTATGAGAGAGTGGGATTATGTACTTCTTTATTTTGACGGATATTGTACTTGACTTTTATCATGGTTTTATGATGTAACCAGACATGTTTATTTCCGCTGTTATGAGATGATGTTTTAAATTTCAAGCACTATTTATATCTGTCTTGGTGTAATTTTTCTGTTCTATATTCACTAAAATACTCCACCGATGCTATGGCATTCCCTTAGTGAGTGACCATAGCGGGCGTGGGGTGTTACACGTGGTATCAGAGCAAAGGTTACCGGAACAGATAAAATTTTTAGAAAACTATTTTTCTAAAACATTTTTGGAAAAGATATTTTCAAAAACATGTATTTTAAGAGAAAAGTTTTTGAAAGAAAAGCATAATCCCCAATAGCCATATCTATATCCTTCGAATTCTCCGTTTTGAATCTTTCCTTTTTCGTTTCAGCATGGCCGAGAATCTTAATTTTCCGGAGGGTGTGACGATACCAGTATGGTATAGGAGATTGATGGAGGCTAGGGCCACCACTACGGGTCCAGCAAATGTTCCTCCACCAACCGTAGCACCCGATCTTCCTCCTCCCCCTCCTCCTCGCACGGATACTTTTGCTAAGACTTGTAAGGAATTCAAAGCTATGGGAGGGAAACCTTTTCAAGGATCTGAAACTTTTGTGGAGGCTAGAGATTGGCTTAAGGAGGTGGAAGAGTTGATAGATATCTTTGAGATGGAAGAAGGAAAGAAAGTCAAGTTGGCTGCTTGGTTAATGAAGGGAGAGGCCTCATTCTGGTGGGAGGTCACTAATGGAGAACGCCCCGTTGACTCTTGGGCGGATTTTAGGCAAAGATTTGTGGCAAAGTTTCTCTCAAGGGCGGAGGAAAACTTGTATATGGAAAGATTCTTGACTCTAAAGCAAGGAAATCTCTCGGTGAAGGAATATGTCAACAAGTTTAATCAATTGGCAAGGTTTGGCCTAGATATGGTGAATACACCGGAGAAGAAGGCTTTGAGGTTCGTGAAAGGCTTGAATGAACCAATGCATGGGTTGGCTATGACTCATATCCCTATGGGGGCCACCTTTGAGAAGCTAGTTGACATGGCACTCATGCATGAAGAAGAGAAGGGTCCCAATGCTAGTCAGGCACCCGAGAGGAAGGGAGATCAAAAGAGACCTCAGCAACAACAGCAAAACAAAGGTGGGAAAGGCAACGGTGGCAAGGGCAAAAAGAAGAAGTGTTTCAATTGTGGGACACCTGGCCACCTAAGTAAGGATTGTCGCAAGAAGAAGAAGACTAGCTGCTTCCACTGTGGCGAAGCAGGGCATCTTGTGAAAGACTGTCCTAAGAAAGGGCAAAGGACGGGATCTACCTCGGGAGGACAGGTGCAAGCTCTTATGGCACCGGGTCAGGCTAGGGGGCAAGTACAGGCTCTCGCGGTTCCACCAATTCAGGAGAGAGGTAGAACTATTTCCGTGGAAAGTCTGGTTTTTCTATTTGATCATCCTGTCCGTACATTGTTTGATTCAGGCGCATCGCATTCGTTTATCTCATCATCGTTAGTTGAGTCACTGCACTTAGACACCAGTCTGGTAGATGATCCCTTGGTTGTTTCAAACCCAATTGGGGGCTCCACTTATTTGTCCATGATATGTTTGGGTTTGAAGATCTCTATACTTAGCATTGAGTTTAGATGTGATGCTTTTGTGTTGGGCTTCACGGGCTATGGGTTGATTTTGGGCATGGACTGGTTATCCAGTAATGGTGCCGTTCTTGATTGCAAAAGGAGAGTTGTTAGGCTCATGACCCGTTTGGGTAACACTCTCGAGATCTCTTGTAATCCCATGAATTATGTTATGCTAAGTTATCTTGAATCACTCGATGCTTCGGTCGAGAGTTTGCATTCTGTTAGAGTGGTCCGGGAATATCCGGATGTGTTTGAGGAGGTGAGGGGCTTACCTCCGAAGCGGGAGATTGACTTTCGAATATATCTGGTGGATAATGCTAAACCGGTATCTTTACCAGTGCGCCACATGGCTCCTCGTGAAAGGAGGGAACTCCATAAGCAAGTAGGAGAGTTGCTTGAGAAGGGGTTCATAAGACGAAGTATATCGGAGTGGGGTGCTCCAGTAGTTTTTGCTACGAAGGCGGATGGGTCCCTCAGACTTTGTGTAGACTACAGAGAACTCAACAAGCTCACAAAGAAGAATAGACACCCATTGCCGAGGATTGATGATCTTTTCGATCAGTTGGTTGGCGCTTCAGTATTTTCTCAGTTGGACTTAGCCACGGGGTTTCATCAGTTGAGGGTGGCTGAGGATAGCATAGACAAGACTGCCTTTAGAACTCCGGATGGTTTCTATGAGTGGTTGGTGATGCCATTTGGGTTGACGAACGCCCCTGCATATTTCGTTGATTTGATGAGTAGGGTGTTCAGGGAGTTCCTTAATAAATTCGTGGTGGTCTTTGTGGATGATATCTTAGTATTTTCTAAGAGTGAAGAAGAGCACGCCCTACATCTTGGGGAGGTGTTGAAGACTCTTCGAGCGCATAGCCTTAAGGCTAAATTCTCTAAATGTCACTTCTGGAGGAGGGAAATGTGGTTCTTGGGGCACGTGGTCTCCAAGGAGGGGATAGCTGTGGATCCCGCGAAGGTAGTATCAGTCCAAGATTGGAAGGTTCCTAGAAATGCTACCGAAGTAAGAAGTTTCTTGGGCTTGGCGGGTTATTATAGGAAGTTTATTAAAGACTTCGCGAAAATATCAGCCCCATTAACCCGCTTAACGAAGAAGAATCTTGTTTTCATATGGGACGTAGATTGTGATGATGCGTTCTGACGGTTAAAGAGAGCTTTAACCACTGCTCCAGTTTTAGTGTTGCCAGATGGGAGAAAGCCATTTGTTGTCTATACCGATGCTTGTGGGACAGGACTTGGCGCAGTCTTAATGCAAGAGGGAAGGGTAATAGCCTATGGTGGAAGGCAGTTGAGGGCACATGAGAAAAATTACCCTACCCATGATTTAGAGTTGGCTGCTATTGTTTTTGCGCTTAAGATCTGGCGCCATTATCTTCTTGGTGAGAGATTCGAGTTGTTCACTGACCATAAATCATTGAAGTACTTATTCTCTCAGAAGGATTTAAACTTAAGACAGCAAAGGTGGATGGAGTTCTTAGCATCCTATGATTTCGAGATAGCGTATACCCCTGGCAAGGGTAACGTGGTGGCAGACGCCTTGAGTAGAAAGAGGTTGTCATTGAGTCCATTATTCGTGGAACGACGAAGCTTGGAATTTATCTCGATGTTTGATTTCAGACCTTCCATTGATTATATACCCGGTTTGCTAGCATCCTTGGAGGTCAGACCTACTCTTCTGGGGCAGATTGAGGAAGCCCAGAGGGACGACCCACAGTTGGTTGAGTTGATAAAGAAGCTCATAAGGGGGGAGTCGTCCAGCCATTTGAGTAGGTACACCCTAGACGATAAGGGGTGCTTGCGTAGAGACGGTAGACTTTGTGTACCGCAAGATGAAGGGTTGAGGAAGGTTATCCTTGACGATGCACACCGTTCTAGGATGACCATTCATCCCGGTGGGGACAAGATGTACCAAGATATGAAGAGGGTTTTCTTCTGGGCCGGTATGAAGAAAGATGTGGCCGAATATGTAGCTCAATGCTTGGTATGTCAACAGGTGAAAGCGGAGCAAAAGAAACCTGGTGGGTTGCTTCACCCATTGGAAGTTCCGCAATGGAAGTGGGATAGCGTCTCGATGGATTTTATTGACGGGTTACCCAGATCGAGAAAGGGTAATACAGGAATTTGGGTGGTGGTAGACAGACTTACTAAGAGCGCCCATTTCATACCTGTGAAGAGCAAGAGGGCTGCTCCATGGCTAGCTTCAGTATATCTTCGAGAGATAGTTCGATTGCATGGGGTACCCTCTAGCATAGTGAGTGATCGAGATCCTATCTTCACTAGTGAGTTCTGGAGAAGTTTGCAGGAAGCAGTGGGAACTCAATTGTGTTTGAGCACCGCATATCATCCTCAGACGGACGGCCAGACTGAGAGGGTGAATCGTGTCCTAGAAGACCTTTTGAGGCTTTGTATCTTAGATTTTGGAGGTACATGGGAAGAGCATCTTCCATTGGTGGAGTTCGCATATAATAACAGCTTTCAGTCCAGTATTGGGATGGCTCCTTTCGAAGCTCTCTATGGAAGGCCTTGTCGATCACCTACATGTTGGTGGGAATCTACGGATAAGATCTTGCTTGGGCCTGATATGATTAGGGAGACTTCTGAGAAGATTGACTTGATTCGAAGAAGGATGAAAGCAGCGCAGGATAGGCAAAAATCTTATGCGGACAAGAGAAGGACGGACCTTGAGTTCAAAATTGGGGACATGGTCTTTGTCAAGGTGTCTCCGTTACGAAATGTGGTTCGCTTTGGATCTGTTGGGAAGTTAGCACCAAGGTTCGTAGGGCCGTTTCCTATTAAGGAAAGGATTGGACGGATGGCATATAGGGTGGAGTTGCACGACAGACTTAGTGGTGTTCATGATGTATTCCATGTATCACATCTGAGGAAGTGCTTACATGAGACGGCAGAGGTGGTAGAGCCGAGCTTCCTTAGAGATGTAGAGGTAGAGCGTGATGCGACTATTCGACGAGCTCCTACTCGCATCCTTGGGTCAGAGACTAGGAAGTTGAGAAACAGAGAGGTTCAACTAGTCAAGGTGCAATGGGGAGAAGATGAGAGCAACGCAACTTGGGAGACGGAAGCGAAGATGCGTTCATTGTACCCATTTCTTTTTGAGGGTATGTCTTTACTTTCTCCTTTATCGCTTGTCTAGTACTTATTTTATCTTTGGTATGTCCTCTCGTTAGTACCTTTGACCTTTAGATAGGGTAAACCTATGGATGAAACATGTGTTTGAGACATGTTATGGTTGATGGATGCAAGTGGATGCAAGTGTTTGCTAGTGGTTGCTCGTGGATGCATATACACACACTCTAGGCACTAGATCGGCTCAGTCACTTCATATTGCATATTGCATAAAATTGTGTGTAGGAAAATATATTTATGAATGAATAATGGTTGTGTTATCATATGGATGATGCATTTTGGTGAATGATTGTGCACTCATGTAGATATTGTATGTGTCGATAGGGTTCTCTCGCATACATAATGGATGCATGGCACCATCATGGTTTGCATATGTTCATACATTAGATAGGGAACATATACACACACTTTTTGCATATGCTCATACATCACTAGAAACTGTTTAAGGACAATGGATGCCGTGGTTGATGGTATGAGTAGATGGTTGTTTGGATGGTAGGATATGCATTCTCCTTAGCTTAGAGATTTCGGGGACGAAATCCTTTAAGGAGGGGAGAATGTAACACCCCGAATTTTAGTTAATGCTAAAATTCACTAATTACAGAATAAATAATCTCAGATGTGAGAATTGGGTGAAACGGGCTGCGTCATTGTGTTCGTCTCGGAAAAATACGCAAAATAGAGTCCGAGTTTTCGAAAATCGGAGTCCGTATGGCCGAGTTATGGCCCGATGAAGTTTGCAGAAAATTCAAAACTAAAAACAGATTTAAAAATTTTAAATTCAGATTTGGAATGGGACAGGCGGGGTCAGGCGGGAAGATTCCCGCCCTACCCATGTCGACAGGGCTGTCGACAGGCCTGTCGACAGGGGTGTCGACTTGCCTGTCGACAGGGGCCTGGCGTCCAGTGAACCTGGGTGCACCAGGTTGCACCAGGTTGGGTTTCAGGCTGGCTAGGAGGGCTGGTTCTAGAGATTTCCTAAATCTAAGGGTCCTAATCTAATCTAGGGTTAATCTAAGGGCCTAAAACACTCACCTAATCCTATAAATAAGACCCTAACCCTACCCTAATTCATTCATAATTAAATCTAGTAACTAAACTATGGCAAATTGAAACTTGAGAGAGCCTCCATCAAAAATTAGAGAAGGGATAGCATTCCAAATCAACTTCTAGCCTCTTAATCTTCTTCATTAGTTTGCTAATTTTGTTTTGGTGAGCTTCTATCCCCCTAATAATCAATTGTTAAATTGATTAAGATATGGTTATGTTTGTGGATCAATGTGTTTATGCAAGCTTAATATTGTATATGTTATGTGTTTTGCAAGTTATATGCTCTATGTCATGCAAGTTTAGTGTATGTGTTCATGACATTTTTATGCAAGTTTAATGTTATATCTTTATGCAAGTTTGGTGCTATGTTTCATGATGATTATGATGCAAAACGCTAAGTTGGACATTGATCTATTATGTAACATGTTATGCATGCTTATGAAGTTATGTGAATGATTATGCAAGTTATGTGTATGTTCAAATGCAAGATTAACATGTTATGCATGCATATGAAGTTATGTGAATGATTATGCAAGTTATGTGTATGTTTATATGCAAGATTAACATGTTATGCATGCATATGAAGTTATGGGAATGATTATGCAAGTTAGGTGTATGCTCAAATGCAAGATTACCATGTTATGCATGCTTATGAAGTCATGTGAATAATTATGCAAGTTATGTGGATGCTTAAAAGCAAGTTGGGTTAATATATGCTCATATATGCAAGTTGACACCCTCTTAACCCATGACAAAGTTATATGCTAAACCCATGATATTTGTGATGGATCTTCCCCTTTATTATGTCATGAAATGAGAGCGATTTACGTGGGGAACGATGGGGTTGGTAAATATGTTAATAAATGTATGTTTGGGTATGATTAAGCATACCATAAAGATAAATTACCATAAGTGGGAATTTACCTATTGAGTTAGGTCTACCCCATGGGAATTTACCTATTGAGTTAGGTCTACCCATGTTATGGAAAACTTGATATTAATTAGGGATAATTAATATGGGGGTGATTAATTAGGTGTAATTAATCGACTAAGACACGAGGTTGGACTCATTTGTAGTGTAAAACTGCCCGGACCCGACCGGCTTAACCAGTTGCTACAAATGTCAGCCCAATGTGAGAGGTCTTAGCCATAAATTAAATACGTGATTAAAGTAAAGACACGAGGTTAGGCCCTGTTATGACGTAAGACTGCCCGGACTCTACCGGCTTAACCAGGCGGTCATAACAGCTAGTCTAATGTGGGAGGTCTTTATGGGAGATCACGGTCTTAATTAATTAAGAAACACTTAACCATATTAGCATGTAGTGGGACATGAGGGGTTAAGTGGGTGCCTTGGGTGGCATGTGGAAATATTGTGGTTGCCTTGGGTGGCATGTGGAATCTAGTGGGTTGCCTTGGGTGGCAATAGAAAATACGATTAGAATACTTAACCAAGTGGAAACATGTAATTAAACATGATTAAAGGGTTAAGTGGGATACACTAGATATATGACAAGCTTAGGTGGGTAGCTTGTGGGGGCCCATTTCAACCAATATCCCAAAACGTATCTTTGTGGGCTCGACCCATGTCGAGTGACGGGACACGCATATTGGGCTTGATTATAAGAGGCCAAACGGGTTAGCGGTGGCAACGCAAGTCCAACGGGTTTCATATGCGTGTGTGGGCCCGGGCTGGTAGATAAGCCGTTGTTGCATCGTGTAGATATAAAGCCGTGCACCGTTGATAGTATTGGGTTGCCACTTAGGGGAGTGATACACCCCACTATGGGACCAGCACGGGTATCTACGGTAGGGAGCCGATCGATGGGGAGTAGTGGGTACACCTAATAAAGATAGGGGCAGACGACACCTATGTAGGAGTACACGAAACTACTGGGTAAGAATTACTGAGTACACCTAGTGGAGATAGGGGCAGACGGCACCTATGTAGTGGGCTAGGAGTACACGAAACTACTAGGGAAATTTTCTAAGTCCTTGGAGGGATCAACCTTTAAGTAGGAATGACTGGTGTGGTGCAGTTAGTAATTATCCTTGGGTGGGTAGATGCGTCTTTACGGTTATCTTAGTTCATCCTATGTCGTTGGCTACTTAGTGTAGTCATTATCCCCAAAGGTACCGTACCGAGTTCATGTCATACCTTAATTACTTTAATAATTGTATTGTTAAGGTTATAGGGCTCACTCAGACTTATGTCTGACCCCGTTGTTTTTATCTTTTTTCCCAACCCTCAGGTCCTACGGTGGATCCTAGCGGTAGTAGAGCTTGATCGGATTGCTGTTCCAGCCTTTGGGAGCTTGGGTAGATGTAAAGCTCCAGTTATCCAGTTATCTTTTCTTTTGTCATGGCTATTGTATGAGAGAGTGGGATTATGTACTTCTTTATTTTGACGGATATTGTACTTGACTTTTATCATGGTTTTATGATGTAACCAGACATGTTTATTTCCGCTGTTATGAGATGATGTTTTAAATTTCAAGTACTATTTATATCTGTCTTGGTGTAATTTTTCTGTTCTATATTCACTAAAATACTCCACCGATGCTATGGCATTCCCTTAGTGAGTGACCATAGCGGGCGTGGGGTGTTACACCTTGCCAGGGGTATATGCTATCTCAAAGTCGTAGGATGCTAAGAATTCCATCCACCTTTGCTGCCTTAAGTTCAAGTCCTTTTGAGAGAATAGGTATTTTAACGATTTGTGGTCAGTGAATAGTTCGAATTTCTCGCCAAGAAGATAATGACGCCAAGACTTAAGCGTGAAAACAATAGCGGCCAACTCTAGGTCATGTGTGGGGTAATTCTTCTCATCCGCTCTCAACTGCCTTCCACCATAGGCTATTACCCTGCCCTCTTGCATTAAGACTGCGCCTAGTCCTGTCCCACAAGCGTCAGTATACACGGTAAACAGCTTACTCCCGTCTGGCAATACTAAGACTGGGGCTGAAGTCAAAGCTCTCTTCAAACGTTGGAACGCATCATCACAATCTACGTCCCATGTGAAAAATAGGTTCTTCTTCGTCAAGCGTGTCAATGGAGCTGATATCTTTGCGAAGTCTTTGATAAACTTCCTATAGTAGCCAGCCAACCCCAAGAAACTTCTCACTTCGGTAGCATTTTTAGGAACCTTCCAATCTTGGATGGCCACCACCTTCGCGGGTTCTACAGCTATTCCTTCTTTGGAAACCACGTGTCCCAAGAACCGTACTTCCTTCCTCCAAAAGTGACACTTAGAAAATTTAGCTTTAAGCTTATGCGCTCGAAGAGTCTCCAACACTTCCCTAAGATGTAGGGTATGCTCTTCTTCATCCTTAGAAAAGATCAAGATGTCATCTACAAAGACTACCACAAATTTGTTAAGGTACTCCCTAAACACCCTACTCATCAAATCAACAAAATATGCTGGGGCGTTTGTCAAACCGAAGGGCATCACTAGCCATTCATAGAAACCGTCCGGAGTCCTAAAGGCAGTCTTGTCAATGCTATCCTCAGCCACTCTCAACTGATGGAAACCAGTGGCTAAGTCCAACTGCGAAAACACTGAGGTGCCAACTAACTGATCGTAGAGATCGTCAATCCTCGGCAGTGGGTGTCTGTTCTTCTTAGTAAGCTTATTAAGTTCTCTATAGTCCACACAAAGTCTAAGGGACCCATCCGCCTTCGGGGCAAATACTACTGGAGCACCCCACTCCGATATACTTCGTCTTATGAACCCCTTCTCAAGCAACTCCTTCACTTGCTTACCAAGTTCCCTCCTTTCACGTGGAGCCATGTGGCGTACTGGCAAAGATACCGGTTTCGCATTATCCACAAGATATATTCGAAAATCTATCTCCCGCTTCGGAGGCAAGCCCTTCACCTCCTCAAACACATCCGAATATTCTCGGACCACTCTAACAGATCGTAGATTTTCCTCAGACGCGTCAAGCGATTCTAGATAACTTAGCATAACCGAATTTATGGGATTACAAAAGATTTCGAGAGTGTTGCCAAGGCGAGTCACGAGCCTAACTACTTTCCTTTCACAATCAAGAACGGCCCCATTTCTGGATAACCAATCCATTCCTAAAATTAGCCCATAGCCCGTGAAGCCCAACACATAAGCATCACATCTAAATTCAACGCTAAGTATGGAAATTTTCAAATCCAAACACATCATAGACAAATAAGCTGAGCCCCCAATTGGATTCGAAACAACTAAGGGATCCTCTACTAAACTGGTGTTTAAGTGCAGTGATTCAACTAATGATGTAGAGATAAACGAATGTGATGCGCCCGAATCGAATAAGGTACGGACAGGATGATCAAACAGAAAAACTAAGCTTTCAACAGAAATGGTTCTACCTCGTTCTTGCAGAGGTGGGACCGCAAGAGCCTGAACTTGTCCCCTTGCCTGCCCTGGTGCCATAAGAGCCTGCACCTGTCCTCCCGAGGTAGCTCCTGCCCTCTGCCCCTTATTTGGGCAGTCCTTCACTAAATGTCCCGCATCGCCACAATGAAAACAACCTGTCTTCTTTTTCTTTCGGCAATCCTTGCTGAGATGGCCTGGTGTCCCACAGTTAAAACATTTCTTCTTTCCCTTGCCGTTATTGTCTTTTCCACCCTTCTTGTTTTGCTGTTGTGGTTTCTTCTGATCCCCCTTCTTCTCGGGTGCCTTATCAGCTTTAGCGCTTTTCACTTCATGCATAAGCGCCATTTCTACTAACTTCTCAAAGGTGGCCCCCACCGGGATGTGGGTCATAGCCAACCCTTGCAATGGTTCATTCAAGCCATTCACGAACCTTAGCGCCTTCTTCTCCGGCGTGTTCACTAAGTCCAAGCCAAACCTTGCTAACTGATTAAATTTATTGACATATTCTTTCACTGATGAGCTTCCTTGCTTCAATGTCAAGAACCTTTCCATATATAAATTTTCTTCCGCCCTTGAGAGAAACTTCGCCTCGAACCTACGTCTGAAATCCGCCCAAGAGTCAACAGGACGCTCCCCATTAGTGACCTCCCACCAAAACGAGGCCTCTCCCTTCATCAACCAAGCTGCTAAACGAACTCTCTTCCCTTCTTCTACTTCAAAGATTTCTACCAATTCTTCCACCTCCTTACGCCAATCTCTAGCTTCCACAAACGTTTCTGACCCATGAAATGGTTTTCCACCCATAGCCTTGAATTCCTTGCACGTCTTTGCAAAAGTATCTACGCGAGGAGGAGGAGGAACGGGTGCAACTGGTGGTGGAGGAACATTGGCTGGAGCTGCAGCGGCCCTAGCCTCTAATAACCTCCTATACCATCCTGGTATCGTTAAACCGTCGGGTAGATTAAGATCTTCAGCCATGCTGAAACGAAAAAGGAAAGATTCAGAATGGAGAATTCGAAAGATAAAGATATGGGCTATTGGGGATTATGTTTTTTTCTTAAAAACTTTTCTCTTTAAATTTCTCATTAAAACATGTTTTTGAAAGCACTTCTTCCAAAAATAACTATTTTTCTAAAGTATTTTTATCTGTTCTGGTAACCTTAAGCTCTGATACCACGTGTAACACCCCACGTCCATTAATGTCACTCACGAAGGGAATGCATTAACTTCCATGGAGGTTATAAGTGAATATAGAACAGAAAAATTACAACAAGACAGATAGTAAATAGTACTTGGAAATCTAAAACTTCATTTTATTGCAGCGGAAATTAAACATGTTTGTTACATCATAAAACCATAGATCATAACCAAGTACAATATCCATCTTCATAAAAACAAAATACATAATCCCATTACATAAATAGCCACTAAAAAGATAACAAGCTGGACTTTACTTCAACGGTCCAAGCTTTCCAAAGAGAGATGAAGCAATTCAATCAAACTCCACTAGAGCTGGGCCCAACCTGAGGACCTGGAGGGGGAAAAAGGATAGAAATGGAGGGGGTCAGACATAAAGTCTGGCGAGTATGATAATTCTAACAATACTATTATCAAAATAACTAGACTAAGGCATAAGCTGGAAGACAAGTAAATGTCTATGAACTCTTAGGAAGATAAAGATAGCGTTTAAGATAACGTTAAAGATAACGGTAAAGGCACACCTAATTACTAACGAATGATTACTACACTGCACCGCACATTACTACACTGCACCACACTAGTCACCCTATTGTTTGATCCCACTTGCTTTACACAGAAACTTTATAAATAGCCTTACGTACCCCTAGCTGACTACATAGGTGCCGTCAGCCCCTATCTCCACTAGGTGTACCCCACTACCCACTTTCGATCGGCTCCCTACTCGTAGATACCCGTGCTGGCCCCACAATGGGGTGTATCACTCCCCTAAAGTGGCAACCCGATACAACTTGAGAATGCACGGCTTATACCTACACGATGCAACAACGTCTTACCTACCAGCCCGGGTCCACACACGCATATGAAACCCGTTGGACTTGCGTTGCCACCGCTCCCCGTTTTGGCCTCTTACAGTCAAACCCAGCATGCATGTCCCGTCCTCGACTTGGGTCGAGCCCACAAAGATACGTTTGGGATACTGGTCGAAATGGGCCCCCACAAGCTACCCACCTAAGCTTGTCACTAGTATATCCCACTTAACCCTCTTAGTTATGTTCATTTACATGTGTGTTTGGTTAAGTCTTACTAATCGTATTTCACATGCCACTAAGGGCACCCCCTAGATTCCTCATGCCACCCAAGGCACCTACTTAACCCCCATGTCCCACCTTACATGTTTATCTGGTTAAGTATTTCTTAATTCATTCAGGCCATAACCTCATAAAGACCTCTCACATTAGACTGGCATTTATGGCAGCTAGATTTGCCGGGCGGGTCCGGGCAGTCTTACACCATAAAAGAGTCTAACCTCGTGTCTTTACAACCGTTATGCTTTAGGTTAGGCCTAGGACCTCTCACATTGGGCTGACATTTGTGACCACTGGATTTGCCGGGCGGGTCCGGGCAGGTTTACGTCACAAACGAGTCCAACCTCGTGTCCTAAGCATTGATTAACACTTAAAATCTTTTACCCCAGTTTTAATAATTCCCTATTCAAATTATTAATTAAGTCAACTTTTAATGATGTCCATAATTGACTCAATTATGGCCATCCACTTATGGCATGCAAAATCATATCAATTGCACCCCAACTTTTTAATATTAAATCCTTAATATTACCCCTACCCCACGTTTATACGTTCGCTTATTCAACGCATAATATAAGCTAGACTTGTATAGTCTAACACCTAGCACAAAGATAAATTATCACAACATATAGACAATTAAAATAAATCTAATCATAATAGGGTGAAACTTGCATAAACTACACATGTTAAGGATCAAAAGGTGTCAACTTGTTAAATGTCTCAGTTTACATGATATGATCATAGCCCAAATCTATACATAAACTTGCATATGGGGTTTTAGGCAACATAATGATGGTGTGAACTAGCATAGGATATCACATATGTCATAGCATAATTCTAGATGTCATAATAGATGTCTTGGCATATGTTCATAACTTTTCTAATCAATCTAACTTGCATATGTGAATTGTCATATAGATCAACATAACCCAAACATGATGATTTAATTAATATGAACTAACTAGCATAGATGGTAACATCATGGCCTTTTTAACATGTATGATTCATCACAACTTAGCATAGAAACTTTCAACATACATAACATCATCATAGCATGATTTACAACATATAAGATATCATCATCACATAACATTGGATTTACAATATACATGATAGCAATAGGGGTTTACAACAACATATATGATAATTCACATCATCTACTCATAATCCATTCATAACTCAACCTAATTAAAATGATAATAATCTTTTTAAGATCATCATACTCACAATTTAGAGAAGAAAAGAGAGAGTTTTGCTTTGCTTTAGGGTTGAGAGAATTAGAATTGAATTTGCTTTTCTTCTTTCTTAGTTGGCGGCGGCTCCATTGATTTCCATGGTGACGGTAACTATTCTATTTTAATTAGGTTTAGGGTTAGC
Organism: Allium sativum; assembly: GCA_030737875.1. Lineage (NCBI taxonomy): Eukaryota > Viridiplantae > Streptophyta > Magnoliopsida > Asparagales > Amaryllidaceae > Allium > Allium sativum. The sequence goes on along the minus strand of CM060920.1, from coordinate 178,009,112 downwards.
ATTAGGATGTATTTATAGGTGTAGGAAGTTATTTAGGACCATTAGATTAACCCTGAACCATGAGAACCAATCAAATGGAAAATCTGCCTTTGAGCGAATCGGCCCACGGGTTGACAGCCAAACACCCTGGATTAACCCCTAGTCGACCCAGCAGGGCTCGGGTCGACCTCAAAAATGGGCCGGTTCGGTTATTTCCCCTCCCAATTCGCTGTTTTGAACTTTTTTGCATATTTATTTATTTAATTTTTAATTTATATATATATATATTTCTCTGCGCAACCCATTTCACTTAATTCTTTTCAAAAAATTAAGTATACTTTAATTTGTGAATTTTAATGTTATAAAATTACGGGGTGTTACAGTGATACTCCACTCTAATCATTTCCAAAATTTGATAATTTAAATTATCAATTCACATTTCAATCTAATTAAAGATTCATTAAAACTCCACTTAGTTTTAATCTTCCCAGAAATCAATATTAATGATTATTTAATTTTGGAAACACAAACATGCCACGTTAACAATCTACACCGTACTATTGATTTCTGCTTATATATAACCTCTGAGCTCGTACGTCTCAGAGAAGGGTGTTAAGCAAGAGAATAAATTCTCCGCTACCAAACTGATGTATATTTAGCAGAGATCAACCATACAGTTCGAAATACAATGACAGACCTGTAATCCTGTCTTTAACTGGGTTAAAGAACTAATGTCATTTAAAACACAGTTCACGATAAACCCAAATCTCGTTCCATTAATGGAATCTTCACGGAAAACAAATCAATATATAATCGATACCAATTTCCGTATCTGACTAATAATATAAATGGAATAGCGACAAAGCCTTTTAAATTCCATATGTATTAACGGTCTTACTCCACAGAAGTTCACTTCGATTATTATCAAATCGAATTCCATTCAATTCCATTTTAATATATTAAATTGGAAAACTTTACCTTGGAAAATTCCTGTCAAATCTTAATAAAAAGATTTACAAATTCCAAATCACATTTCACAGTAAATCGGGTTAAAGAACGAATGTCGTTAAAAACACAGTTCACAATAAACCCAAATCACATTCCATCAGTCTCTAACCGTAAATTAATAAGAGAACAATTCCCTAAGTATTAACCCCGAAGGCCGAAACCAAAATCAGATCAATACCCAGGAAACCATTCAACTTAGCTAATCTCTAGTTAGTTTCTAATTTTCTTAACTCCACTGGGTTTAAGAACAGTATTATTAAAGATACCATTCACGACAAACCCGAAATCTCATTCCATTGTTAATCGGTTAAAGAACAAGCGTTATTTAAAATACCGTTCACAATAAACCCAAAAATCCAATTTAAATTCAATTCCAATTATATATTAATTAACTGGAAAATTTCACTAAATCTTATCAAAACATTTATTCTTTTCTCAACTGGGTTTAAGAACTGTGTTAGTGAAGACACCGTTCACGACAAACCCAAAATCCCATTTGATATTAAATATAAGGCTCTGAATAGAAAATATATCGGCTTATATTCAATATCAAATTCTGAAATCAACAAATATCGTATTGGAATAACGATATATATATATATCTTCCAAATTCCTCTACAATATCCGTACAATAACGGAATCCAATTATCAAAATATTCTGAAGATAATTTCGATTCAAATCCATTCCAATTCATATATTGGAAATTATGGTTATTTTTAATACCATTTCAAATCCAATTTAATTATTTAAAAATATTGGATTATAATTCTAGTTCATAACTAGTTCATTTCGATAAAATATATTTTTGTCTTTCCAAATATAGAATTTTTCATCCCAATTCTTTCCAAATCATTTATTATGATTTTACACAAATTATTAATATTTTTAATAATTTTATCAAGGTCCGTACAGTCGATTTCCATAAACGGTCATCGAACTGCACTTACAACGAACATTTCCAAATTTTATTTGGACATGATTCCAAATTCAATCGTTAGATTTCAAATCTCTAATATTCCTGGAAAACTCTTTTCGATACGAACCCAATGGTTCCGGTTTTAGGAGAATCCGATGGTCGGATCTCCCGTAATGTCCGTTCGAAGTCAATGGTCGAAATTCGCGAACTGCCGCGACGCGGCACGTTCTATTCAGGCCATTATATATATAATATATATTATATATATTTCGTCGATTTCCATTTAAAACGTATTTTATAAATCATTTTAAATTCGTTTTTTTAAAATGATTTCAACTTCATATTCAATTTCAAATCAAAAATGAATATTCCATATTATCAATATATAAATGATAATATTTTCAAAACATTAGATTTTGAAATCAATTACTTTTCGATATTCATTATAAAAATGAATAAAATCGATATAAATACCGTTCACGTGAAAATGGCGTTAATCTAATCAACATGGCTTTATATATTTAAATATTTTCGTGTCCATCCTAAATCGGACATCAAAATTAGATTTTGATCTTTTACTGAATATTATTTTAAAATATTCATTATGTTAAAATATTCGTTATTTTAAAATATTCATTATTTTAAAATATTCATTCTGTCCGAACTGGAATTAGAAACAGTCAATTACCATATAATGTTATTTATATGGATTTCATACAACACATGTACACAACAACAATCAAACACAGTCAACCAGCATCCAGAGTGCATTCTACACCGCATAAGCATTAAGTATAAACATTTAACGCTTATAACAGCCTGTCAACCTGTCGATTGGCATACAACTAAATATTGGGATTAGTGTATGTCCAATATCATCCCAATACCCGTGTGGGGTTTTCAATCAACTAAACACTGAATATTATTTGTGCAATTGGGCGATGTGTAAAATATATCGTCCCAATCAATATCAGTCAAATGTGTGTACATAAACAAATCATCCAATTTGTAAATGAATATTTATTTAATTCATATACACATTACAAATTATATTTTTTACGATAAAATATTATATTTCAACACATGAATATTTTATGCAGTCCATTTCACACCACAAACAATTTTCACAACAATCAAACATACAAGTCGTCCATGGTCTGTGGACGACGGGTGTTGGGTGCTGCTATGCATTGTGCGCATCCTAGTATATATTTTTAACTAGAAAATAAATTAAAGTGAGAAGTTCTCAACTTTGGCATCCACTCCACCATTTCATTTCTGAATTTCTGAATAGCTGGGATTTGCCCGAAATTCAACGCAGTCTTTTTCATGTTGTTCATATTAAAAATCGCATTTTAATATGATGTTTATTTCAAAAATCACATTTTTATAATGGCACTTCATAGATAAAAATCATATATTTTTACAATGCTTCTTTCTATATAAAAATTATATTTTTATATCTCTACTTCTTATATAAAGATCGAATTTTTATTTCGCTACAACATTATAAAAATCGCATTTTTATATTGTTATCCCCATAATAAAAGACATCTTTTTATAATGCTAAAAATCACATTTTTATATCGCTATATATATAAAAATAAAAATCATATTTTTACTTCTAAGCCATTTATATAAGAATCAAATTTTTATCTTCGCTTTCTATGTATAACAATCTAATCTTCATCTTCGCTTTATACGAACAAAAATCTAATCTTTTTAAATAAAAATCAAATCTTTTCTATTAAATACAAGGCTCTGAATAGAAAATATATCGGCTTATATTCAATATCAAATTCTGAAATCAACAAATATCGTATTGGAATAACGATATATATATCTTTCAAATTCCTCTACAATATCCGTATAATCACGAAATCCAATTATTGAAATATTTCGAAGATAATTTCAATTCAAACCCATTCCAATTCATATATAGGAAATTCTGGTTATTTTTAAAACCATTTCAAATCTAATTTAATTATTTAAAAATATAGGATTATAATTCCAGTTCATAACTAGTTCATTTCGATAAAATATATTTTTGTCTTTTCAAATATGGAATTTTTCATCCCAATTTTTACCAAATTATTTATTATTATTTTACACAAATTATTAATATTTTTAATAATTTTATCAAGGCCTGTACAATTTATTTCCATAAAAGGTCATCGAAGTGCACTTACAGCGAACTTTTCCAAATTTGATTCTGACATGATTCCAAATCCAACCGTTAGATTTCAAATCTCTAATATTCGTTGCAAAGCTCTTTTCGATACGAACTGACGGTTCAAGTTTTAGGAGAATCCGACGGTCAGATCTTCCGTAATGTTCATTCGAAGTCAATGGTCAAATTCGCGAACTGCCGCGGCGCGGCGCGTTCTATTCAGTCCATTATATATATATACAATATATATATTATATATATTTCGTTGATTTCCACTTAAAACGTATTTTATATGTCGTTTTAAATTCATTTTTTAAAAATGATTTCAACTTCATATTCAATTTCAAATCAAAATTGAATATTCCATATCATCAATATATAAATGATAATATTTTCAAAACACTAGATTTTGAAATTAATTCCTTTTTGTTATTCATTATAAAAATGAATAAATTCGATATAAATATCGTTCACGTCAAAATGGCGTTAATCTAATCAACATGGCTTTATATATTTAAATATTTTCGTGTCCATCCCAAATCGGACATCAAAATCAGATTTTGATCTTTTAATGAATATTATTTTAAAATATTCATTATGTTAAAATATTCGTTATTTTAAAATATTTGTTATTTTAAAATATTCATTCTGTCCGAACTGGAATCAGACACAGTCAATTGCCATATAATGTTATTTATATGGATTTCATACAACATATGTACACAACAACAATCAAACGTAGTCAACCAGCATCCAGAATGCATTCTACACCACCTAAGCATTAAATATAAACATTTAACGCTTATAACAGCCTGTCAACCAATCGATTGACATACAACTAAATATTGGGATTAGTGTATGTCCAATATTATCCCAATACCCGTGTGGGTTTTTCAATCGACAAAACACTGAATATTATTTGTCCAGTTGGGCGATGTGTAAAATATATCGTCTCAATCAATATCAGTATAACGTGTGTACATAAACAAATCGTCCAATTTGTAAATGAATATTTATTTAATTCATATACACATTAAAAATTATATTTTTTCACGATAAAATATTATATTTCAACACATGAATATTTTACACAGTCTATTTCACACCACAAACAATTTTCACAACAATCAAACAAACAAGTCATCCATGGTCTATGGACGACGGGTGTCGGGTGCTGCTAAGCACCGTCTGCATCCTAGTATATATTTTTAACTAGAAAATAAATTAAAGTGAGAAGTTCTCACCTTTGGGATCCACACCTCCATTTCATTTCTGAATAGCTGGGATTTGCCTGAAATTCAACGCAGTCTTTTCCACGCTGTTCATATTAAAAATCGCATTTTTAATATGATGTTTATTTTAAAAATCACATTTTTATAATGGCACTTCATATATAAAAATCATATATTTTTACAATGCTTCTTTCTATTTAAAAATTATATTTTTATATCCCTACTTCTTATATAAAGATCGAATTTTTATTTCGCTACAACATTATAAAAATCGCATTTTTATATTGTTACCCCCATAATAAAAACCATATTTTTATAATGCTAAAAATCACATTTTTATATCGCCATATATATAAAAATAAAAATCATATTTTTACTTCTAAGCCATTTATATAAGAATCAATTTTTTATCTTTGCTTTCTATGTATAACAATCAAATCTTCATCTTCGCTTTATACGAATAAAAATCTAATCTTTTTAAATAAAAATCAAATCTTTTCTATGATAAAAATCTAAATTTTTACATCGCTAAAAATCGTATATTTTTAATGTTAAAATATAATCTTTTCATTGAGAAAAATTAAATCTTTACTAATTTTAAAATCAAACCTTTTCTTCATTAAAAATCTAATCTTTAAAATGATTTCATGTTTATAAAAATAAAACCTTTAAACATAGTTATAATATAATAACTGAAAATAAAATAAATGTAAATAAAAAATATAAAAATAAAAACACACCTTTAATTCAGATTTTTTGCTGAAGGGAGAGGGGCTGCGGGGGTAATGGCGGAGGCTGATAGCATAGGGGCGGCGTTCGGGTCATGCGTGCCCGGGGGGGGGGGGGGTCTTGTTGCAGTCGTAGGTGGTGGGGGAGGAGAATGGTGGTGGCTGCAGGGGGGTTGCGGTTGGATTGGGGCTGTGGGGGGGGGGGGGTTAGGGCTTCGTTGATTTGGGCGTTGGACAGAAGAGACCGGGGGGGGGGGAGGAAGGGGTTGATCGGTGGAGGGAGACGCTGCGCTGGGGAGGGCATTGGGCGGCGCGGTGAATGAGGCGGAGGAGGGGTTTCGCGATGGCGCTTTTTTTACTTTAATTCTAAAAGAATGAATGGGGAGGGGGGTATTGACCGGATAAGTGGAGAGAGGGAGGGAGTTTATTTATTTAATTTATTAATTATTTTAAATTTTAAAATCTATAAAGTTATTTTTTTTCATTTAACCTCCAAATCGCACCCAACGACTGTCGCCCCTGGCTAATTACCCCCATTCTAAATGTAATGGGATATGTTTCGTAAGCCAGTTCGACTGTTATAATCAGTTTTCATCAAAATTAAAATATAAACCAGTATATTCAATTTTAAACGTACATTTCAATTTACTGGGGCCACATACAAACTCTGAGAATTCCAAAAAAATTATTTCTAGCTTTGTATTGATGATACGGTCCTAACAAAACTAATTTCGTCGAATTTAGAGACCGTTTGAAAAATGGTCATTTTTTGGTCGATCCAAATTGAGTAAAACTGTCAAAACACGTTTTACTTCGCCACGCTCACATATTGATTCCAAAAATTATGAAAATTGGAATCCAGCAATAATTTGATATCCCGGATCCAACAAAAGTGGTCTCGTCGAAAACGGAGTTCATTTGCAAAATCTATTTTTAAGGGCCATATTTCCATAGCGACTATTCTGAATTTTCAACTGGGCATAACTTTTTATTCCTGCTATGAAATTTCAATTTTTCGGATTCTTTGGAAAGATATTTAAAAAAGATTCTAATGTTTCTGGTTTCGCTAAAATCCAGTTTATTTTGAATCCTGTACATTAATTTGAAATTTGAAATAGAATTTTCATACTACCGCGCCATTTCCAATTCCTTTTATAATTAAAATAAATATATATATTCTAACGTCAATTCAAATAAATATATACGTTCTAATTCTATTCAAAATAAATTTCTCGTCATTATTATTTAAAATAAATCATTTTAAATATTTTAAATTCATTAAAATTGCCAAATTAAAAATTTTTAATTGGTTCTGATTTTCCGGGTTGTTACGGCGGGGATTTTCGGGTCTTTACATGTATGCTTCGTTTTTTTAATTCAACTCTTTGAGTGCTTTGGTTTTTGTTTTTGCCTTTTGTTTTCAAGTTCAAAAAAGTGAAAGCGAGAAAAACCAAAAGCAAAGAAGTAAAGAAAAGAATTTAGGCAAAGCGAACAATGATTCGTAGGTCAAGAAATTTGCAAACAATGGTATTTTAATCGTTCTATGTAACAACCTAATTTTTGGAACCAATTTAATTTTTTTATTGATTTTAATTTAAACTAAATATTTTTAAATGATTTATTTCAAGAATTATAGATTTAGATTTTTTTTAAAAACGAGTATGAATGTAAAACTTATAATATAATTATAAAACGAACGCGTAACGTTGTGGTAGTGTGAAATTTTAGTTTTGAATTTCAATTGAATATATAAAATTCAAAAAAAGTCGGATTTCTGTAAAACAATAAACGATAAGAATTGATATTTCGTATTATAAATTGTAAGTTATGTCCAGATTAAAATTTGAAATAGTCGCTATGGAAATTATTAATATTATTTAAGCACTTAAAAATAGCTATTTTGCAAACGGCCCCTATTTTCAATGAAACTAATTTTGTTGGATCTGAAATGTCAAATTATTGTCAGGTTCAAAATTTCAAGTTAATTGGAATTAATATGTAATGTGCGATAAATTTAAACGCGTATTGTAATTTAGCTGAATTTAATAAGCTAGTTAAAAGTCCAATTTTCAAACGACCTCCAAATTTGGCGAAGTTAGGTTTGGTTAGAACTATATTTGTAAAACATAGCTAGATTTCAAGTTTCATAATTTCTGGAGTCATTATGTAGCCATGGTAAATTAAAACGTATGTTGAAAATCAGTTTTGAATGTTATATTGATTTATATTTTAATTTTGATAAAAACAGTTTGAAACAGTCGAATCAACTTGTGAAACATATCTCATTGTGCCCGTAATGGGGTATTTGTTTGGGGATGAAAGTCATTGCGATTCGTTTGGAGTTCAAAGGTTAAACAAGTAAAATTAGAATAAAATAATAATATTATATATATATAAATTCCACGAAACCCTAGTTTTATCTCCCATCTCCGAAATCCACCACCATATGTTATCTTAATGGCCGAGACAACTCGAATCTTCCTCCCCCTTTTTCTCCTTATCCATGTGCCAATACCAAAAACTTCCAACATCAAAACACTTCGTCTCAGTCAGATCTTTAATTCCAACGGTTAATATCATTTTTAGTTTCGTGAGTGGAGAGAAATCAGGCCCAGAATGGTGCGTGTTCGAGGCCAGGTTCAGAGAGACAGGGGCTACAAGTTTTACGAGGTTAAGGGAGGTGGAGGCACTGGCAAGCGGCGACATTGAAAGGTTGTCTAATCGTGTTCCGATCGAGCATGTGCGACGCGGTTGGAGGATGTTTTGCATGATGACGGGTTCTGAAGGAATCAGTCACGAAGGAAGAAGATTACAGTGGGTTAAGGAAATTAAATAAAGTAATTATATATTTAATTAATTTAATAATGTAATTAATATTTATATAATCATATCTTGTACAAACCAAAACAGAATTGAACGAAACCAGTCACGTTGGATTCGTGTTGTCGAGCACTATGCCATGGAATATACCAGAACAGACTCAGAAGAAATTGGAATTTTAGATAAATTAAATGCTTGTTTAGTATTTTTAAATCATTCGTTGTTTAACGATTTCAGAACCGGTCAATGTGAGAAATCTCTCACTCAAATAATTTGTACAGTTATTTTATTTTACGACTGAATATATATTGATTGCCTATACTGATTTTTATCTGTTTAATTATTACAAATTATATGGTATATGGTAGCTCACATCACAGTTGTTTGCAAACCTGATGGATTGTTGATTGTTTGTGTTATAAATTGAATGTGATTTTGAAATAATTAACATATTAAAACAATGTTAAATTATTTGTGGTAGTTGAAATTGGATTAAATATCCATTTACAAGTCAACCAACTTGTTTATGTTCACCCATTTTAAGTTATATAGATCGGAATGAATAACCAATTTATTAGTTGGAAATCCCACATGGGTATTGGGATAATATTTGATTTACACTAATCCCAAGTGTTTAGATTGGATGTTAATTGATTGATTGATAGACCGTTATAAGCATTATTTAATTATTTAATGCTTATACAGTTGCAGATGCACTCTGGATATGAATTGGATGTTTATTAATTGTTTATAATTATTGTTGAATACATGTGATGTATGAAATCCATGTAAAAAAAATTACATGGTAATCGGTTGAATCTCATTTCAATCCGGAATAAAAACAATTTTTTAATATAATATTCAGTGAAGAATGGAAGTTCGATTTGATGTCCGATTTGGGATGGATAGAAAGACTACAGAATATAATTAAAATCAGGAAGATTTGATTTCAAAATCTGATATTTAGAAAATATTATTATTTTAATATTATAATAATATGGGATGTTCAGTTTTGATTCATAATTGAAGTGGAAGTTGAAATTGTTTCTAAACGAGATTATAAACGTTTTATAAAATTCTTTTTGAATGGAAAAATATTATATATAATATAATGGCTTAATGTGAAGATATTTGATTTTGAAGTAAATGTCTGAAATAGAATTTCAAATGGTAGTTGTGAATAATTTATAAAATATATAAATTATTTTGAAAACGTTTTCGATTTTATTTTAATTATAAATCAAAATCGGGATTGAATAAAACGCGTTGCGCAGGGACAGTTTGCGAACGTCAACCCGTAACTTCGGATTGATGTATCGGGAGATCCGACCGTCGGGTTCTCCTAAAACCAGACCGTTTGGTTCATATCGAAAAGATTCTTCAAATGAATATAAGAGATTTGAAATCCAATAGTTAAATTTTAAAATATGTCCAAATCAAGTCTGGAAAGACCGTTACGGAAGTAGTTCGTTGGCCGATATTGGAAACCGATTATAAAGGCCCTATTAAAATTACTGAAAATATGAACAAATTATATAAAATCATAATGAATGATTTGGAAAGATTTTGGATGAAATACTTCAAATTTGAAAAGACAAATGATATTTTTGTCTGAATGAACTAGTTAACAACTAGAATAAAGAACCAAATGTTGGATCTAGATTAACCCTAGAAGGGGGGTGAATAGGGTTTATCACAGTTTATCGCTGAGTTATTAAAGATAAAGGGATATTAAAAATAATCACAGATCACAGAATATAGCAGAAATAGAAATGCAGAAAATAAATGACATAAGATGTACCTAGCTTCGGCAAAACCCTACCTACTGCTGCATTCCTAAGGTTTCTACTAGGTAAAAGAACAGATCCCGCATACAAGACCATGTACACTCACGAACCCCTCGCTCCTATTCTAATCCTACGCTCAAAACCCTAGACTGACCGATATCCACTCGACCAGATTTTCCCGTATTACACACCTGTAACACGTAACCCTAGATTTTACAGATTCTAGTAAATTATTTTATTGGTTTCAGAACAAATAAAAATACAACAAAATTTAAAACAACAAAAATTAAATTAAAAACCCTATTTTTTAAAAGAGAATTAAAAAAACCTTCTATACTTCAACCAAGAATTGGCCGACCCCTTTCATAAATGGTTTCACCCTTTCCTTTTTCTTTTGGTCTCTCTTTAGTCTCTTGAAAATGGCAGCTCTGGTGATTAAAAAAAATTCTAGGGTTTCTCTCCCCAAATCGATCGATGCTTGTTTGATGAAGATGATTCTCTGATGCTCGAGTTCTTGTTTACATCGTTCGTCTCTGGTCAATGATTTGGGTTGGCTTATGACCGAAAACAACAATATGTAATTTTATTTAATTCTTTGAGTTTTTATTTTCGGATTTAGTTGCTTGTTTTCGATATGAAATGCCAATGATGTAGTGGTGATAATTTATAGGGTAAAATAAAACCCTAGGCTCTCTGATTTCCGAAAATGGCTTGGCTTGATTTGCGGTTTTCCCTTTTTGGTTCCTTGATTAAATTGATTGCAAGATTTCCTGATATGTTTATTTGGTAAAAATGCCTTGATTTTATTCATGAATCCAGACATGAAAATTGCTCCTTTATTGCTTCAGCATAAAAAGATATTTGTGTGGCTTTCCTCTTTTGAAATTCTTGGACTTGATTGGAACCAATCTGGACATTAAGAAATTGATTTCTCCTCGACTGAATTTCCAGAAACAAACTTGAAAATAAATAAATGTGTTCATGCCATTTCTGTTTTTGTCATTTTGAAAACTTGCCAAATATGAATTGCACCCTGATTTGCAGTTTTAAAGTAGAAAAATACAAACACTTTCCTAGATTTAAAACTGTCTTGATTGTCATGATAATTTCCGAAAAGAAATAAAAAGATTTATTGTCCCTTATATCATGATGTTTGATTTTCTGAAAATAATTCTCTTGCGAAATATTGTGCTTCACCAATGCATAATTGATTTGTTGTGGCCCTAGTCTTGATCAATGTTCATTTGCCACTGAACATACATGTACATGCTTCTCCATAATGATTTTCTGGATTAATTTAAGCAAAACTGGAAATACAAACTTGCCAAACATGCTTTGTGATTTCAAATAATGAATTTTGATCTCTTGAGTATTTTTGGAAAATGTGAACTTCTGAAATCATTTTAAAAACTACTCTCTTGCTTGATTTGTTCACTTCTTGGCTGCTCTTTATTAGTGTTGGCACTTGAATGTGCTGTTGTGAATCACCATGACCCATTGCACTTCCATGTTGACTCACCATACTAGCTGCACTGTTTCACTTGCATGTAAATTTGGTATTTGCTTTGTCCCCTTGCGTTACTTAAACTGTTGCTACACCAATGATTGTGCAGTCCAGACTTGTGAACAGTCTTGTATCATACTCCATGTACACTTGCATGTTCATGTATCTATGTATATGCTCAAATTTGAATGTTGTTGTCTTTTACTTGAGCTGCTTTGTTTCTTTGAACTGAACTGTGCGCCCTTTACATTTGAGTTTGTAGTTATAACTTGTCCATGACTTACCTGTTTGCACCATGCATGCAACTTTCTCTACCTTGTATAGTTTGTGTATATGCTTCACCATGCAAATAAACTGCCTTGTATACTTTGCTTTGTGTTGAGTCGGAATTGAATTGCCTCGGCCTTGCTCGACTTATATTACTGCACATCGTGTTTCATCATCTTAACCACAGTCATGTGTACATATATCATTGTGCTACCTTGAACATGCTTGTTACTACTGTAGCCTTGCTTTTGACATGTTGCCAAAAATTGATTCATTTCTAGTTGCATTGAAATCATGCCATAATATTTTAAACTGCACTTGTACACTTGAGAAATGCTGAACCAGTTTTGTCCATCCATGAACATGACATTTGAATTGTTGAACCATTTTTTTGTCGTCATTCAAGTTGGCACTGCTTTGCTTTTAAAACTGTTGAAAAAACATAGAATCTTCCCTGTTGCACCATATGCCATGTTTGTTGCGCTTTGTATTTTGCTCAGCCATTGATGTTGATTTGTATTCATTGATATATATTTTTTGGTTTGCCTTGACCATATTGATTATTATTGCACTGAGTCGAGATGGTCCACGTGGCTACTCCTCAGTTGCACACTGGACTGGTAAGGTAGTGCACACGTGTATATATATATACATGTGTGTATATGCATCCATCCAAACAAGTTTTCCTATCCCTACATTCATATATATATTCACTGTCTGCCTTGTGGTATTTACAATGTATCACTGTGAATATCACAAGCTGTCTTGACATAGTTGGATGGAAATAATAAATCAGATCAAGTCAAAAAATGATGGGAAACACACCAGAAAACTGAGGCAAATAAATTTTTTAAAATAAAATTATATCTGCTTAGAATATGAAATTGTTTCTATTCCAGATACTGTGTGTGGGTTTCTGTATGACAGGTGCAGATGACTGGACTGACTGAAGGATAGTGTGAAGACAGAAGATTAAAGATGAAGACAGGAGACATGCATACAAGAAAATCTGTATATGAGTGAGTTTGTGTGTTTGTAAAAATGAAACTGCAAACAGAGTGTATGTAACAACGTCGAGTGTTGTAGTGGGGGAATTGTATATGAGATTGTATATTAGTAAATTTGTATAAATAGTGGAGTTTAAAATTGTACTGTTTAAATGTTGAAATAAAATATTTTTATTTAAATAAAATACTGTGTGTATATCTGAATGTTTGTAAAGTTGTATTTTATTTAAATATAAATATTATATTCTTGTCTGTGATGTATATATGAAACAGTACAGTAACAAACACATTTGAAATAAAATATATTTGTTTGTTATCATCAAAAAAAAATCATATAATTGTGTATACAACACCATTATATACAACAATGTCCCCCTTTTGATGATGACAAACAAATAAAAGATTTTGAGCACAATAAATGTGTTTGACAGTGAATATTGAACTCCCCCTATTTATTAGCTCCCCATACAACAGACAACTCCCCTTATAACTGTGCATGAGTGAAATGAACTAAATAATAATGAATTTTCAAAATTGAAAATATTTATAAAATATTCACTCATAAATCAAAATCTCAACCCATTCTCCCCCTTTTCTTATTATCAAAAGGATACAGAGTTTAAAATATAGATGAAAAATGACTAAAAATATAATTTTAGCTTAAGAGGAAGAATAGTCATCATAAATCCCAATCAGTCAAACAAAAATCATAATATTCTAAGAACTAGTGGCATATTTCACATTGTAGAGAATGACGGATTTACGATGAAATTTATATAAATGGAGAGAGTTTCACAAATATGATTTCCAATTATTTTCCAAAAGAATTTTATAAAAAAGAGGCACAAAAATAGTGATGGATTTGGGCTACAATTAATAATTCAATTTAAGTGGCAAATTCGTATAATCTCAAATCCCAATAGCTATTAATCAACAAATCATAAGATTTCAACATATTTCACAGATTAGAAAGATGGATCGATAGGCTGGTTTTTATACACCAAAGAGAATTTCAAATTAATTTCAATTTATAGCATAATATTTCCTTTTTCTTTTTATTTTATTTAAGAGCACACTGACCACGCATAACCAGAGCTTGGTTTTTTTAAATGAGGTCAGTCGTAGCTTAAATTATAAGTTGTCTCTTAACCATGCATGACCAGAGCTTGGATTTTTAAATGAGGTTAGGGACACACTTATATATATTAATTATATATTTATCATTTCAGCTCTAAAAGGAAAAACTCCTCAGTATATAAAACCAATATGAATGATGGAAATGTGGTAGGTACAGAAATGGTTGTGAAATAAATTTCTAAATTAATAATGTTATGAAATATGATCAATTGTACTGAGACCATTGAAAATTTTCAATTGTCACTAACTCTGAATAATAACATAATCACAATTCCATCACAAATATTTTCATTGTTAATTCAAGATGATTTAAAAAATATTTAACTCTCCACATTGATATAAAAAACATGATGGATGACAGAATGACGATAGATAATGAAGATGGTCATGAAATAATTGCCAGTTCAAAGATATTATAATAAATATTCAACCATCATGAAAAATCTAGATAAAATCTCCTTTTGTTGTGAAATATATTGCAGTCATAATTCATCACAATTTCAAAATCTGATAATAATCATGATGAATTATAAATACAGTTCAATTTGGATATTGATTTCAATTTCTAAATGAATAATCAATAAATAATTTTAAAAATGAAAATCAATTACGAGAGGGATATGAAGATCTATACATGCCAAGAGGGATAAATTTTTACAAGGCAAAAAGAGTGTGTGGATCTATACAAGGTGAAGATTAGAATCTAAGTACATATGAGTGAGACAAATATAAGGCACTTCTGATACCACTTGGTGTCCCTATTAATGAGGATTGTAACAAGACACCGGAGACAAACCAGGATTTCACAGACAAACAGAAATTCAATCATAAGGTCCAAGCAGACAAGACAAGCAAAGTAATTTTAGCAGTGGTCAATTTTAAACAAAACAAGTAGTTATCTAATACCATTTTCAAAAGTAGTATCAAAGCAGCACAGAAACCAACATCACAGCAGATTTGTCAGAAAATGTTACCAATGGTCACAAAATATATTCCATGATCCAAGATTATAAATTTAGTTTATTTTTAATCATTTGAGGAAAATTGAGAAATCAGGATTCAATGAATCAATCACACCAGATTATACATTTCAGATCCAAGATATGTGTGTGATTCAATAAATCAATAATTTCAAATGATTTTAAACAAACATATATTCAAATCAAATAATCATGAAATAACAATGAGTTTCAAGACCAGATTTTCAAAGAATTTTTCCAAATTATTTTAGACAAGCCGTAAGAAAATTCAGATTATTTACATCAAGTTTGAGTTATAATTCATGATCCAAAAATAATGGTTTATTCGAATTCACTTGAACAAATGTAAATCATGAGATACAATGAATCAATCACATAGGATTAATAATTTCATATCTGAGAGGTGTGTGAGATTCAAAATATCAAAAAATTCAAATGATCTCAAATAAACAAAGATCTAAGCCAGATAACCATGAACAACAATAAATTTCAAGATGTAAACAATGAGTCTCAAAACAGTTCAAAAAAAAAAATTCAAGCCAATCTGAAAATCAACGAAATTATCACAACTGAGAAGTAGCAGTGTGCTGTAATGAGTATATTATTTCAAGCTTTTGTAAAATGAATTAGAAAAACCTCGGAACAGCAGTGATGCGTGAAATTTCAATTATTTTTCAGATCTTCAAAAAAATTAGAATTCATATTAACAGTGTTTAAGATATAATAAGAATACGTCAAACCGTTATGAATTCAGAAAATCAGAAAACAAACTTTAAATCAATTGCAGACATTTACCAAAATAAATTCAAAATCTGGAAATGATTAAAAACATTAGAGTTTTACACAAATGAAGCGAATTTCCAGAAAAATATGAATTCTACAATTGTAAGTTAACGAAGCCCAAAAGAAGTTGCAATGATACGACAGTGACAAATCAAAACAGAAGAGATAATGAAAATAAACAGAAGGAGACGAAAGAGGAATAAACAAGGAAAAATAAATAAAACCGAGAATATTTACAAAGATGAGTTTAGAGATTATACCTGAAATCGATGTAAGCAAATTAATCTCTAACTCAACAGATGTGGCTAAGGAACTATGAATGATTCTGTGATATGTAGCAGTTTGAATCCAATTTTTCTTTAGCTATGTAGTTCCTCAGCCTCCTTTGGTACCTAATGGTTAAGAGGATTGAGTGGTCCAACAAAAGTAGTAAAACCACTCACAGTTTTGTTCACATCTTTCGGTACCCAAATCTGTTTGTATAGCAATCCGTTAGAATCAACTAGAGTACCCTTTGGAATCCAAATTCGTTTAGTTTTTCCAAAAATCATTTTATTTCTTTTTGGGGTCCGCAACTATTCAACAGGATTATTATCAAACCAATTCTTGTCTCGTTTGTGGTTCAAAAACCTTTTGGAATATTCAAAATTCAAATTTTCAGAATGGCCCATCTTGAAGCAGTTTGAAGGATTTTTAAAATCACCAGAATTTATTTTTTCAAAAACATTGTTTTTCCCAAAACCAAGACCACATTTATTTCCAACATAAATCTTGTTATTCAACAACAAATTCAAAGATTTTTCTCCATCAAAAAATTTACTCAAAATTGTTTCAAATTGTTGAATTACAGTTTTAAGATCATAGTTTTCTTTCATTAAATCTGAACAACGATTTTTAGTGATCTTACATCTTTCAAACTGAGATTTCAAAACCAAATTTTCACTTTTAAGCAGTTTGATTTTGGTTTGGGACTCAACAATCTCAAATTCAAATCGTTTTTGTTTTTCAAACTCAAATTTCTTGGATTTACCAATCTCGATTTCAAGTTCTTTAAAAATCAAATCTGATTTCAACAAATTTTCCTTTTCAGCAATTTCAAATTTGGAATTTATATCAGTCATAAAAATTTCAAATTCCTTTTGTAGAAAATTGTTCAAACTTGATAACTCAGTCTTGTTTTCTTTTAAGATCAGAATTTCCTTTTCAAAATTTTGAAGGTTTTTATTGAGATGAACAAGATTGGTTTCCAATTTCAAACAATTTTTGCAATCTGAATTTGGAGAATTTTTAAGATATTCAAGCTGTGATTCCAAATCATCAATTTTGCTGGTCAACTCAGAATTCCTAGATTTCAGAGATTTGTTTTTAGATTTGAGTTCATCAACAGATTTAGTTAAATCAACACTCATATAAATCAAATCTTCATATGACAAATTTTCAGCTTTAGCATCTGTTGATTCTCCATCGTTTGATCTATCTGAAATATCTTCTGTATGACCTGGTAAGCATAAATCTGAATCTAAGTTGACATTCCGGGGTTTTGAGCAGCTATTTTCAATTTGTCCATATTATGTATTGGGAGTTTTCCAAATTTCCTGCGCAGTCAAACAATGGGAGATAAAATTAAGTTGACTATTACTAAGTGGAGAATAGAGAATATGCATAGCACGAGCATTAATATTCCTATCTAATATATCACTTCCACTGTAAACAACATCCCAATATTTAACAGATTTCAAATATGATTTCATTTCTGATATCCAATTTGAAAAATCTGTACCATAAAAAATATTTGGAATGTGACTGGATTGACTCTCTATAGACTGACAACTAGGATGACCCATTACTCTAGAGTTAAACAAAAAAACTTGCTCTGATATCACTTGTTGGATCTCGATTAACCCTAGAGGAGGGGGTGAATAGGGTTTATCACAGTTTATCGCTGAGTTATTAAAGATAACGGGATATTAAAAATAATCACAGAATATAACAGAAATAGAAATGTAGAAAATAAATGGCACAAGATATACCCAGCTTCGGCAAAGCCCTACCTACTGCTGCATTCCTAAGGTTTCTACTAGGTAAAAGAACAGATCCTGCATACAAGACCATGTACACTCGTGAACCCCTCGCTCCTATTCTAATCCTACGCTCAAAACCCTAGACTGACCGATATCCACTCGACCAGATTTTCCCGTATTACACACCCGTAACACGTAACCCTATATTTTATAGGTTCTAGTAAACTGTTTTATCGGTTTCAAAACAAATAAAAATACAATAGAATTTAAAACAAAAAAAATAAAAATAAAACCCTAGTTTTTAAAAGAGAACTAAAAAACCCTTTTATACTTCAACCAAGACTTGGCCGGCCCCTTTCAAAAATGGTTTCATCCTTTTCTTTTTCTTTTGGTCCGATCTCTTTGGCCTCTTGAAAATGGCGGCTCTGGTGATTAAAAAAAAATTCTAGGGTTTCTCTCCCCAAATCGATCGATGCTTGTTTGATGAAGATGATTCTCTGATGCTCGATTTCTTGTTTACGTCGTTCGTCTCTGGTCAATGATTTGGGTTGGCTTATGACCGAAAACAACAGTGAGTAATTTTATTTGATTCTTCGAGTTTTTATTTTCGGATTTAGTTGCTTGTTTCCGATGTGAAATGCCAATGATGTAGTGGTGATAATTTATGGGGTAAAATAAAAGGCTCTCTGATTTCAGAAAATGGCTTGGCCTGATTTGCGGTTTTCCCTTTTTGTTTCCTTGATTAAATTGATTGCGTGATTTCCTGATACGTTGACTTTGTAAAAATGCCTTGATTTTATTCATGAATCCATACATGAAAATTTCTCCTTTATTGCTTCAGCATAAAAATATATTTGTGTGACTTTCCTCTTTTGAAATTCTTGGACTTGATTGGAACGAATCTGGACATAAAAAAATTGATTGCCCCTAGACTAACTTTCTGGAAACAAACTTGAAAACAAATAAATGTTTTCATGACATTTCTGTTTTTGTCATTTGGAAAACTTGCCAAATATGAATTGCTCCCTGATTTGCAGTTTTAAAGTAGAAAAATAAAAACATTTTCCTAGATTTAAAACTGTCTTGATTGTCATGATAATTTCTGGAAAGAAATAAAAAGATTTATTGTCCCTTGTATCATGATGTTTAATTTTCTGAATATATTTCCCTTTCCAAATATTGTGCTTTGCCAATGCATACTTTATTTGTTGTAGGCCTAGTCTTGATCAATATTCATTTGCCACTGACTTCTCATATTGATTTTCTGGATTACTTTCCGTAAAACTGGAAATACAAACTTGCCAAACATGATTTGTGATTTCAAATAATGAATTTTGATCTCTTGAGTATTTTTGGAAAATGTGAACTTCTGAAATCATTTTAAAAACTACTCTCTTGCTTGATTTGTACACTTCTTGGCTGGTATTTATTTGTGTTGGCACTTGAATGTGCTGCTGTGAATCACCATGACCCATTGAACTTCCTTGTTGACTCACCATACTAGCTGCACTGTTTCACTTGCATGTAAATGTGGTATTTCCTTTTTCCCCTTGCATTACTTAAACTGTTGCTACACCAATGATTGTGCAGTCCAGATTTGTGCACAGTCTTGTATCATACTCCATGTACACTTGCATGTTCATGTGTCTATGTATATGCTCAAATTTGAATGTTGTTGTCTTTTACTTGAGCTGCTTTGTTTCATTGAACTGAACTGTGCGCCCTTTACATTTGAGTTTGCAGTTATGACTTGTCCATGATTTACCTGCTTGCACCATGCATGCAACTTTCTCTACCTTGTATAGTTTGTGTATATGCTTCACCATGAAAATAAACTGTCTTGTATACTTTGCTTTGTGTTGAGTCTAAATTGAATTGCCTCGGCCTTGCTCGACTTATATTGCTGCACATCGTGTTTCACCATCTTGACCACAGTCATGTGTACATGTATCATTATGCTCCTTGAACATGCTTGTTACTACTGTAGCCTTGCTTTTGACATGTTGCCAAACATTGATTCATTTCTAATTGCATTGAAATCTTGTCATAATATTTTAAACTGCACTTGTACACTTGAGAAATGCTGAACCAGTTTTGTCATTCAAGTTGGCACTGCTTTGCTTTGAAAACTGTTGAAAAAACATAGAATCTTCCGTGTTGCACCATATGCCATGTTTGTTGCGCTTTGTATTTTGCTCGGCCATTGATGTTGATTTGTATTCATTGATTTTTTTTTTTGGTTTGCCTCGACCATATTGATTATCGTTGCACTTAGTCGAGATGATCCACGTGGCCACTCCTCAGTTGCACACTGGAATGGCAAGGCAGTGCACACGTGTATATATATACACGTATGCATATGCAGCCATCCAGACAAGTTTTCTTGTCCCTGCATTGATATATATATATATACACATATGTTGTCTGCCTTGTGGTATTTACAGTGTATCATTGTGAATATCACAAGCTGTCTAGACATAGTCGGATGGAAATAATAAATTGGATCGAGTCGGAAAAATGATGAAAAACACACCAGAAAACTGAGGCAAATAAATTTTTTAAAATAAAAATTATATCTGCTTAGAATATGAATTTGTTTCTGTTCCAAATATGGTGTGTGTATGTTTCTGTATGATAGGTGTAGATGACTGAACTGACTGAAGGACACTGTGAAGACAGAAGAATAAAGTTGAAGACAGGAGACATGCATATAAGAAAATCTATATATGAGTGAGTCTGTGTGTTTGTACAAATGAAACTGCAAACAGAGTGTATGTAACAATGTTGAGTGTTGTAGTGAGGGGAATTGTATTTGAGTTTGTATATCAGTAAATTTATATAAATAGTGGAGTTTAAACTTATACTGTTTAAATGTTGAAATAAAATATTTTTATTTAAATAAAATACTGTGTGAATATCTAAATGTTTGTACAGTTGTATTTTATTTAAATATAAATATTATATTCTTTTCTGTGATGTATATATGAAATAGTACAGTAACAAACACATTTAAAATAAAATATATTTGTTTGTTATCATCAAACAAAAATCATATAATTGTGTATACAACACCGTTATATACAACACTAAAAGGAATTGAATTAATTTTAATATAACCAGAGTTTACCAATATATAAATTGGATTGGATTTGAATGGAAATTATCTTTGGATATTTAGGTATTGGATTCTGTGATTACACGGATATCGTTGAGGAATTTGGAAGATATGGATATCGTTATTCCCAACACGATATCTGTTGGTTTCAGAATTTGATGTTGAATATAAGCCGATATAATTTCTATTCAGAGCCTTGTATTTAACATCAAATTGGATTTTGGGTTTGTAGTGAATGGTGTCTTCAATAACACTGTTCTTAAACCCCGTTGAGAAAGGAATAAACCTTTTAATTAAGATTAATGAAGTTTTCCAATTAATAAATATAACTGGGAAGTTGATTTTGGGTTCATTGTGAACGATGTTTTTAAATAACATTTGTTCTTAAACCCTAACTAACAGTGAAGTTATGATTTGGAATTTATAAATCTATTAAATAAGATTTAATGGAATTTTTCCAAAGTGAAGTTTTCCAATTAAATAAACCAAATTGGAATTGAATGGAATTTGATTTAGTTATAATCAAGATGAGCTTCTGTAAAGGAAGACCGTTACTATTTATGGAGCTTAAAAGGCTTTGTCGTTATTCCGTTTATAGTAATAGTCTAATACGGAAATTTATATTGATTATATACTATTATGATTTCCGTGAAGATTCCATTTCGATGGAAGATGAGTTTGGGTTTATCGTGAGCGATGTTTTAAAGGACATTTGTTCTTTAACCCAGTTAAAGGCAAGATTAATTTCGTAAGTTGAATAATTATTAAATAATGATTTTTGAAGATTAAAACTAAGTGGGGTTTTAAAGAATCTTTAATTAGATTGAAATGTGAATGAGGTAATTAAATTTACCGAATTCGAGAAGTGTTCAAGGATTGAGTACCACCAGTTTTACACCGTGCTGTAGATAAATCTTTAACTAGATTTGGAGTGCTAAATGGTAACTAAATTTACCGACAACACAATGGGTGTTAGATTTGGAGTATTACCAGTTTTGCTCCACTGGATGAATAGGTTGGGATTGGGATAATAGAATGAATGATTACTTCGGTAAGGCTCGTTAATCCCGACTAGTTTTATAAATCTTATCTGGTTTAAGTTGTGAAAAGATATTACAAAATCTGTTGAAATGATTTCCAAGGAATGGATTAAACAATAATTTCAAATGAGATAATATTTGATAATATTAATGGGAACCTTTCCCAATATAAGGAATATTTGAATAAAAGAATATTTTGGATTGGAATGAGGCGTATGATGTGTTTATATATCACTTGATTATAAGATACGTGAGTTATTCGGAAAGACTGGGTTTAACCATTCTGAATAACTGATACGACGACTGAAAGTCGAAGATACGAAGACGATGGTTGAAGACTGGAGAACTTCACATCGTAAGGATGATTACTGATGTCTCGATTGCGAGGTACATCCAAGACGAGGTTATAAGTGGTGGTCGTTCATATGTACTTGGACATCGACCGGATATGCAAGGGACTCTCTCCTATATTGGACATTCGGACGAGGAATAAGGTGCCTCCGGTTTCGTTCAGGCCCAGAACGGACTTGCAAATGGACTATATGCCGTACATTGTATTTATGTTGTATAATTGATCTTCACTAAATATATATTTGTTTGGTGGTAGATAATTTATGCTCTTTAGTTAACACCCTTCTCTCAGAGGTGCGACCTCAGAGGTTGTATATCGGTAGACATCAGTTATATGGTTTGAATTGATAATGTGGCGTGCTGAGATGAACGAATCAAAGCTTTTGTTGAAAAACAAAGCTTTGTGGATGATGATCAAAACATAGCTTTAATATAGCATAGCTTGGTGTATCGCGTTAATTTGCGAGCTTTACACATCGGTATGAACCAAAAACGGGATGAAGGACAACAGAGATATGGACATGCGTTCCCTTCTAACTACGAGTGATTCATGGTATGGAGCCCAGAAATTTTACTTATGTGGACGTTGGATGATGGATAGAGAGGTACCTCGAATATGGCTGTACAAATGACCTTGATGGTCCACATCTGACTAGGATTGCGGTCTAATTGGACTGGGGAACATATTGTTCAGGAGAAACCCTAATCAACGACGGTTGGCCGACTCTACCACTCCAAGGGCTCACCTGAGTCTGAGTCCTGGACATCTTGCCAGAGATGCTCTGAATTAGATGAGGAAGATCCTTTGCCTCAATTCATAGATGGAAACCCAATTTCATATATACAACTTTGTGATTTCAGTTGTAAACCCATATGGAGACATAATAGGATGGGGTACTATGCCGTCTAAGATTGATACATTTATATTCAAAGTTGTTTTTGCAATATACACTAGTAATCGTAAAATTTCTCATAGCAAGCATATTTGGCTATTATAAGGTAAAACTCTATCTTCCGACTTGTGTTGCACTGTGTGATGGGACCTGAGGCTTATAATAGCTTCATTTGTTCCTTTTACCATTGCGTTGTTGTTTTATGCACTGGTATTTATACAGATAAACCCGTTCCATGTTATACAGAATGGTCCCGTGATTTGCCTAACTTAAAAATAAAAGTTAATAATTGTTTTGGTTCTCATACTAGTCCCATGACAGACCAGGAGTTAATTATTTCCCACCTGAACTATGGGTGCCCATATTTTCCACACGAGAAACTAGTAGTTTTGGTTTGCAGATATTTCTTTTCACATGATCCTTGATTACAGCTAGAGCTATACTATGGAATGCTTTTTATCCGTATATTTCTTTCAGCTGTGGTAGTTGATGATTTCTGTTGCACATTGTATTAATGTATTATATTTCCGCTATTATGTAATTTAAATGTCTGATATTATTCTATAGTATATTATTTATCTGTACTCAGATATCTGTACTCTGATGTGTTGAAATTGCAATGAAATGTTCTCTTGTTCTGTGTTCTGATGTCTCGTGTTCTCAAAGCAATCCGCCTTCTTGTTCAGTTAGGTCGGCTGGGAAGTTCGGGTCGTCTCATTCAAGCTACTCAATTGCTCTAGACAAACCACCACTCCCCGCTGTAAAATTTTCTAAACTCTACAGGTGTTGTTGCTGCTTTTAAAAAAAATAGAAATTGCTTGTAAAGATTTCTGTAGGTGTCGCACCTTGCTTGTAAAAAAATTATTTCTGCTATTATCATTCTCTGATTGTTGTGTTAGCTGAATTTTCTGAATCATTTAGTTAGGAACAAATTTCTATAACTAAAATAATATCTCATCGGAATTCAACTCTAAAATTCAACTAGACGTTGGCTTTAGGACCAAAATACGAGTTCATAGAAAAGATTGTTATAATTGAAATGGCGTGCTTTGTGAACTTGACCGTCTATTATAATTGGATTGTAGGTATACAGTTGTTTAATTTATTGAACTATTAGCAAAAGAGGTTGCATACTACCCATAAAACATTGGTCATATCCCTTAGTATTCATACTAAACATGAACGGCCATTCAACCCTATTCTTCCTTCTAATTAAGACTGTCAACTCATGTAACACAACTAAGTATTTTATATTACTTTTAAGATAGAAGCCACTTCTAGATAATTTTTTTGAAATGAATGAAAGCCACTATAATTCGCCAATCTCAATAGACGCATCCTCTATGTCTTTGAAGAACTACTTGAGGATGAGCTTAATGTTTTAAATGGCGAATTGGGAGTATACCTCGAAAATAACCTTAATTCTATATCAATAAAAGAAATTATGGTTAAACGCTCAAGTGTATGGGATTATGGTAATTTTCTTATGAACGGCATGAACCATTGTCAGGATAAACTTTTCATAGGAAGGATTTTGATTTCTGAATTCAATGACATGCCTTTTATACCTCAAAAATCAAATAGGAAGTCATCATGCAACATTTTTGATAGAGGCAAGTGTAGAGGGAAAATGAATTTTCATTCTTTGCAAACCATTCATCAACATCATTGTAGATTTCATTTAGCATATGATTTTCTCATGCATATAGTTGCTATGCATTTTGGTTTACAAATCATTTCGCATTTAATCCATCTTCGGCTTCTATCTTTCACATTAAGGAAACATGCTTATAGTGAGGACACTATTTTGACCAAATGTGGGGGAGTCTGCATTGCATTATTTATTTTCTTTAAATTTTTCATTTCGTTTCATTTTCATGCATTTAGATAGGACCGTCATGTATTATAGGTCATAGTAACATGCCAATTTTTTTACACGACTCATTTTAGATCAGTACAACGAAGTAAGTTAACAACTTTTTGTCAGTTGATGGTAATTTTCTCTCAACTAAGATCAAATAAGAAATATAAAAGGTTGAATTACGAGTGGTAATAGTGAAACCGGTTCACATGAAAAATCTTAGGAAATTGCCTTGAAGTCTATTTAAAGCGTAGTCTTTGTTTAACAAGTGGAGGACTTAAAGTACATATATTGACCTTTCGAGTCTTTAAAACTAAGTTGTATTAAGTTGAATTCGCGTAACTCTTTCTTCTTTTATTCTAGAATAATAGTAGTCGAAGGGTATCAAACATTGCTTGTAAATCTAGCGTTGGTGTCAAACCCACCAAGCTCTTTCCTAACCCTCACGTAATCCCTCAAGGCAGTGCATGGGTGGTATGCCTTGGTCTCATTTTATGTGTTGGACACCTAAGGATTATCGACATCTTGTTGAAAAAGTCAGTGTCAGTCTGCACAATCCGCTAAGATATGTCCCTAACTTTCACGTAAGCATGCGAGGCAGTTCATGGGTGGTATATATTGGTCTTTTTAGTTAGGTGTGTGTAATTAGTTATAAATTTTAATTCTATAGAAATAGAGAATAAGCAATGATGCTATCGCACTTCTTGACCTTATAGATTTGACTACTCATGCACAAGGAAATGAGAATATCACTTTGCAAACTGTGACAAGCAAACTAAGAATTTATTTCATAGTTGCACTATGTTATCAACCGAACCAATATGGCCAAACTAGAATTTAACGTTTGAAAACTTGAATTATGTTGAAAATTGGTGACGAGTTGAGGAACCAAAAATTTGTATAGATTGATATAGAATTGTATGTTGTTATATTGCAACTTTCTGAAACAAACCGCGTTTTCAGTTTTTTTTTATCATTCATATGTCCCTTGCATTCTTGTAGTTACATTAAAACCATAACATACGACATTTGGATTTTATGGGTAGTATCCGTTGAAAAGCCTCATGAGACACCACTCATCCTACTAGGGACACCTAGAGGTTTAATGGCTTGTTACATACACTCAATTTAATCGTGTTTCCTACGAAATTGTGACCTACCTAGTTTAGTTTTTCGTTTTTGATTTACTCGAGGATGATTAACATGTAAAACTGTTTATTCTTTATGTTCATGTCTAATCTTTATTGTAAATAAGTAAATATTATTTTGGCTATTTTGTGTGTTTCAACAGATTGTCAATAATAATCCGTCCTATCTCAATCAAAGGCCGTTTGAATAGAAATATGCTACTTTTCAGAATAAACAAGTTTTCAATCACAAAGGAAGCTATAACACACTTGTAAAGGCCTCGAAATTTGGACAGAGTGACCTGAGTTCAATCCCTATCAAGCTCTATTTTTGCTGAAGAAAGGAACATGGATATATACACACCGTCTCCTTTGCTCTAAAGAATATATGGACAAGTGGTATATTATATATATAGGTATATTCATGTGTGTGTATATAATATATGCACTAATAAAGATTTGAAGAGATGGGCATATTCTTCTTAAGGAAATTAAACGAAATCATTTATATCCACTTGCCATGCAGATAAGACTCGATAGGATCATCATCAAATCAAAAATTAATTCATATCTCATGTTTTTGGAAAGAAAATATTTTCATATATTTTTCTTAGTCCCAATATTCAAATAGACAGAAGACTACATCCCCTATAAATACCTGTTGTATTCATTGAAAACATCTGTGCCTTTTTGTACCATTTCTCTTCTCCATTAATTCAGTTTTAGCTTTCCTTTATTTTTATGCATTTTTATTTTCAAGCAACCTGTGTTGTCTGTTCAATTAGATTAGGCAGAGCACAAGTTGTCTTTGTTATTTTAATTTTCTTTTGTGACTGATCGTTTGATTAGTTTCAGTGGTAATTTTACTTTCTATTTGTTATTTCTATTCTGCAATTTTAATTTCTTCATTTTATTCTGCTTTGCTAGGCAGTATTGAATTAAATATAAACTTGATTAGATTTGAATATGTAGTGAACTCAATAATAGTTAATTGCTCTTCCTATTTCAAATGATAATTGTGATTTGGCCGTTCGTTCAATTAGATTTGTTCTGAACCAAATTTCAATTTTTATTGTTTTCAAACCAAAATCTATGAATTCTGTCTAACTCGCCCACGAGAATATATGAATAATACTCCCTGTATCTGACCTGCATACTACACACTTGGCGCTTGCAATTATTATTACATAATTTGCGCTTTTCTATTCCATAGAAAAGCGTCAAACAGTCTTCATCTATATTCATCACTTATTAACATTCCATTATCAATTTGCTAAATGTTTTTATTACACAATACCATACAAATATTCCTTTTTATGCTTGCTTATGAATCTGCCTATATGTAAATTATTGTGAGCATATGTTTGGAGGCATCAGGGATCCTCTTAAACCCTTGTTTTCCCTACTTTAACTCTTCATAAAAATTAAGTTAACTTAGAAAAATCACTTGTTAAAAGACGATCAAAACATATACATATATTGCACCCCTTTACCCTTCATAAGGAAATAGGCATAAGATTGAGCCAACTTATCCATGCTGCCTTATTTCAACAACAAAACCCCAACTCACAATAACAAGTCAAAAGTCATTTTATCTGCAGATTCATAACTATGTTTTTGCTTTAGAAAATCATTGTTACCCAGCCTATAACATCATAACATATTGACTCAGCATTTGCTTTATACAAACATTCAACCTCATGAGTAAGCAGAGGAAAATATTAAAATATATTTAATCAAAATGGAAGCCTCATAGGACTTAGTTCCTTATATGAAAATATTACATACTCATAAATAAAACTCTTCTTTTAAATCCATTTCTTCTTCATATAGCTTGGCTCCCGCTTCTTCCTTGCTACTGCATCCATATTTATATTTCTCTGGTTTATTTTTGCTAAGAAGATGCACTAGCCAGATAAGCCTAGCTTTATATAATTCAAATCAGCGATTCAATCAGGGTTTAAGTGATGATGTAATATCGAATTTACCCTATATATAAAATAGTTTTGATCACTAATAAAACATCCAATTTCATAACCATTTGCTTTTCTAATTATTTGTAGAGAAAACCATACCTTACATAACCATGTTGCCTTTCTTTCTTAATAAAGTGCTTTTATAATTTTCCCTTCTCTATCCCACCTGATCATGCCATTTCCATGATTTCTTTATCCACATATTAGAAAAAGTAATACATGTTTTAAAAATAGTTTATAGTCTTCAATATGCAGCAAGTATTCATGTTTACGCATAGGTTTTTATATGCGACAATATATCATTTTCATCAAATAAACATATGTGTAAAGATTTGGCACATACATATTTACTTTTAGCTCTTTAATTTATGCATACATTCTTTTTATAGGAAATAACTATTTCAAAACACACTGGTTATATTCTTATGCGCCTTGCACCCTTGCATAGCTAATACATACATACATACATATATATATGCATGTATGTATGTACATATTTGTATGTATATTCTCAAAATTATTGTTTAAGTACCCCAAAGAATTGTTTGGAACATCTAGCATTATCACATATACCCCTCCTTTTAGACATTATGCCCCATAATATCATCATACTTATTTAAAGCATTTACTCACAAATCAGTATTCGACCTTATGCAAAATCATTTTAAGCCATTATTATGACTTATATGCCTATGAAAAAACTCCCAAATAGGATATCAGCATTAAAACTAAATCAAACAATCCCAAGCAAGTCATATGGCTTATATACATATATTTATCTTTAAAATAATTTTCTAGGCATACATTCATTCAGCACTTGAACACCAAATTCATATCATACTAAGTCAATCATATGACTTATATTTCCTTGTTTTTAGTGTTTCAATCCACACTTATGACATATACTCAATCATCATTAATCTTTGTATATTCAAAACAACAGTGTGTTTAAAATGAAACACTACTATATGCCATTTTCATTCGGATCTAAACTCCTTCAATGATAAAGTCCTATTTTTTACATTTCTCTGAATATCTGAATTCCACATTTCCTAATTTTGCAATTTCAAGTCCAATATCTCTTAGCATTTGTTTCCTATATATTTACTCGGTAAACTTAAACATGCGTACCTAATTCAAACATCAGCCAAGTCATACATATGCATGCGCTTAGTTTAAAGGAAACATTCATATAGCCACTTAAATTTAGGAAAGCTATATGAAAAAATATTTTCAAAACAGGGTTATAACAATACCTGTGATAATACATGAGTTTATATTATATCCAATTTTTTTCATCTATTTAAACTTTTCTTCAACCTCTTCCTCTTCTTTTATAAAAATGTTTACTTTGGGCCTCTTCTATATAGAGAAATTAACATGAGCCTGTAATTTATGCATATGCACATTCATTTTTTTCAGGAATCAAGTCCAACTTCCTTTTTTAAAGTTTAACTTAAAAATTTTTACAATCACACAATATCCTTATTCATTATATATAATAGTGCTCTCCTATCTACAATTTTTTCTATGTAGTAATCAAGCCATAACTCAGTCATTTTCAAAGACTTTCAAACATTCAAAATACATAGCTTGTCCTCCATATCACAACATTTATTATAGTGAATATTAGGCACACATCCCAATTTTCAAACTTATAAGTTTTAATACAAACCCGCCCCATATTTTCATACTTCTGCCTTTTTCCATTTCTTGCTAGAATTTTTGGCGCTATCAGATTAAAAAAAATTCTAAAATCTGGAAATATTCTCGGAAGTTCACGAAAAAAAGTTGCATACATTTATGCAACTATTACCAATAGTAGCATACATGTATGCAACTATTGCATACGCTATTTTCTTTTAAAAATCTGGACCAAAACTAGCATACATATGTGCAACTATTTGAAATTTTTGCACACATGTATGCATGTATTTGCATGAAGAAAACTTAAGTAAAATTTAGCCTGCGAATTATTGCACACTTTTGTGCAAGAATAATGCAATACGTGCACAAATGTATGCAAGTAAATCAACAAAGATGCACGAAGTGAAAAACATGCACGGATGAATGCAGAAAAATACAGATATGTGCATACTATTATGCATTTAGCTGCATTTTTTTGTTTTTGATGCCTTGTTTGATTGTTTTTTAATCTGAATTTTTTAGTGTTTACGTGTTTTATTTAAATAATAATTTACATGATTTTTTCATTTATTTTTTGACTGAATTTTCAAAAAATAGGGACTATATTTACAATAAGTTTATGACCGGATGTGAGCCTAATTTTAAAATTTTATAGGGACCGCGCCAAACGGACCCTTTATTATATTTAAATAAAAAGGTTTTGACACATCAACATTTTTATAAGTTAGTTAAACATGCATCTGACCATGCTATATATCATGTGCTTGTGCTTCACATTAATATTTATATTTTAGAAAAACCATGGCACTATGTTCCTCGCTTCTGGAAATAAATGTATGTGAATTGAACCACCAGCGGGAAACGCTACCAGGTTGAATGACCCTAGGTTGAATGTACCCGGGTTGAATTCGACCTGACCCGATGTAGGGACTTCTGAGCAAACTGCTACAACCAGTAATCAACTACCTAGATCTGCACCCATTTCACAAAATGACCTCGCACGCTTGCTTATCAGTTTGGAAGATACCAACGTATCCGTGGAAGCTCAGAGATGGGACAATGGTGCAATTCGAATTAATGTGGATACGATTACCAGCAAATGGGAAGAATGCAGAAGACAGAGAACAGTGTCACCTACCCATCGTTAAGTAACAGAAGGATCGTCTTCATTCGAGGGGAATGAATGATAACCATGTCAGAGAGACCTCTTGAAAGGCCTGGAAATCCCCGACAAGTCCGATTCGGTTCATCAGGTTCTCGAGAAGATGCGAAAATCCATTTTGGTCCTAATGATCCTAGCCTAGTAGAACCTATGTTATTGCCAATGCGGGGATCCCACGTTCTTCCTAGGGACCAAGGCACCATCCCGACCACTCAGACTCACTTCTCTAACCAACTCGTCATGTGATTGAGCGGGACCACAAGGGGCAAGGAAACTCTGTCCAAACGGCGAATCAGGCGACGTTCCCTGAAACAGGTGTAAGAGGATCTTGAAGAGCTGAAAGTGCTAAACCAGAGCATGCAATGACCAATGTAGAGGTAACAGCGATGGTGCGTCAAATAATGAATGATAATCGGGGTTATACCAACAAAGGTTGTGGCATAGACCGTAGTTACACACCTTTTACAAACGATACATTGGAGGTGCAATTCCCGAGATGATTTAACCTACCCGTGATGAACCATTATTTAGGGACAACTGATCCACGACAACATTTGATGCATTACTCATGGTACATGAATGCTGCGGCGGCTCCCGATGCTATAATGTGTAAAGCTTTTCTGATATACCGGGAGGACGATGCTACGATCGGGTTCGCAAGACTTTCACCTCATTTGGTTCCTATTTTAAAGGATTTGAGTGAAAAGTTTATCAATTTGTTCAGACTGTATGCCAAGAAATCTAAGAGTGCCATAGATCTCTCAATGGTTAAACAAGCTCTTAGAGTAACGCTTAGGGGATATTTGGATCGTTTCCGTATGGTTGTCATCGAAGTAAGAAATCCCAAACCCGAGACGATTCTGATGGCAAGATAGACAAAGACACTGAATATAGAAGGTACCTAGTTGGAAAACCTCCTCTAACCGTTTAATTGTTTCATGTAACTGAAAATATACATCAACGATAAAAGGAGGTGTACTTGAATAGAAAAAGAAGACCCAGCAAATTTGTGAGAGCGGAAATTCAAAGCAATGCCGCTATAATGTAGATCGGTGACAGTTCCGACAAGGTTGAAGTTAATGCTGGTAATCAAAATGAAGGAGATGTTCGCTAAGGCAAAAATGGTAACAAAAGAAATAGGAATAGGAAGGATGATTCGAAGAAGCGACCCCAATTTCATTCCTTTGAAAGCTACACACCATTGAATGACACCTTGGAGAACATTTACATGGATACCTGCAATGTGATGCAATAAAAGAAACCCCCAGAAAAGGATTTGATAAAGAATGAACGTGAAACTGGAAAGTTTCGCCTGTTTCACGGAAACTATGGCCGTTTAACGAACGAATTCTGACACCTGAGAGATGTGATAGAAAGACTACTACAAGAAGGGAAGCACAATGAGTACAAAGTTCCCCCGAGAGATAGCGGGCAAGGAGATTCTTCCCCAAATAAAGGTTAGGCAGCTCCTAGAGCCACCACACAGTAGAAGGGAAAATGAATAGTCCTCAACACCATCGTCGGAGGGCCCTACCCGGCAGGTTTTAGTACCAAAACCATGGAATATGTTAATGCCGCAAAGCTTCTTGATGTAGGGAGTGCAGTGCTCCCGAAAATGCTACACCAATTTAACAACTAGAAAACAATAACGGATGACATTGTATTCCGCGATCAAGAGAGCGTGGGAGTGGAAACTTCGAGTATAGATCATTTGGTGACATAAGCTATGATTGGTCGGACGACTGTATGGAAGATCTTGGACGACTGTGGAAGTTCCATTAATATCCTATTCAAAAAAGCTTTTGACTAGATGAAGTGAGAAGTTAGAGATTTAAAACCCTGCACTGGGTGGATATGCAGCTTTAACGGTTCGACGACTACATCGGTAGGAATAGTTGAATTGCCAGTGGAACTTAGCAAAGGACTGTAGGAGGGTGCGGATTCTCCCGTTTCTTTGATGAACATTTTTGGGATGCCTAGGTCAGGCAGAGTTTAGATCATGCATTGCACCTTAGTGCCTACTGATAAAGATCCCAACCGAAGATGGAATAGGAACGGTTCACGAGGACCAGGTGACGGGGAGAGCTTTCTATTTAGCATAATGGAGGTTGATTGCAATGGAGATAATGTAGAGCCCAACAATATCTCCTCTCCCATTAGGGAGGCGTCAGCATAGCAAATCAAGGAAGCATCCCGGCCAAAGTCACTCGATTATTAGTCCAATGATATTGATCCCAGAGAGGATGAGGAACCGGAATGTAGAAGGGGGACTCCTAATGAGACAAGCATCGACATTCCGATTGACGATGATGACCCGATCAAGGTCTTCAAAATCAGATCTCATATAGATTCCCTCCAGACGAGGGTATTAACAGAATTCCTATAAGCCCATTTGGACGTATTTGTGTGGAACCATGCTGACATGTGTGGGATTTCTCCATCTATTGCAATCCACTTGCTGAACATCAACCCGAAGAGTGTCCCAATCAAATAGAAAAGGCTTATGCTTTGCTCGGATAGGTCTGCAGCTTTATAAGAGGAAGTTTGAGAGCTAGAAAGAAATGGCTTTATTCGAGATGCCACATATCCTGATTGCATATTGAACCCAGTTCTCATCAAGAAAGCCAATGGAAAATGGAGAACGTGCGTCGATTTTTCAGATTTGAACAAGGCTTGCCCAATAGACATCTTTCCGCTTCCAAGGATCGACCAACTGGTAGAATCAATGGTCGGACAAGAATTTCTTTCATTTATGGTTGCCTATTCGGGATATAATCAAATTCCAATGCATGGGCCAGATCAGGAGCATACCAGTTTTATTACAGATCTTGAGCTGTACTGTTATATAGTGATGCCTTTTAGATTGAAAAACGCCGGGGCGACATACCAACATTTAGTGAATCAAATGTTTCGTAACCAGATTGGAAAGTCCATGGAAGCATACGCAAATGACATGCTTGTTAATTCCAAGCATTCGGCTGATCACTTCTAAGATTTGGCAGAAATGTTCAATATCCTCCCATATTATGGGATGAAACTCAACCCTTTGAAATGCTTCTATGGCATCGCATTAGGAAAGTATTTGGGTTTCATCGTCATCTCTCGTGGAATCTATATTAATCCAAAATAGATTGCATTCATCAGGAATATTCATGAACCAAGAAGATTCAAAGATGTGCAAAGCTTAGCAGGAAATGTTGCACAATTAAGCAGATTCATATCCAGAACCACTGATAAATGCATTCCTTTCTTCGACCTAATACAGCGAGGATATCATAATTTCAAGTGGACTTCGATCGTATTGAAGCCTTCCAGAACTTGCTAAGTCATTTAGAGAGACCGCCGATACTGTCCAAACCAATCAATCACGAAGAGCTATTCATATACTCGGTGGTATCATTGCATGTAATTAGTTCAGCACTCGTTCGTAAGGAGGATAGGGTCCAAAGACCGGTATATTATGTTAGTAAGAAGTTGGTTGTGGCAGAACGTAATTACCCGAATATTGAAAAGCTCGCGTACAATCTATTGATTTCTTCAAGGAAGCTACGCCATTACTTCCAGGATCATCCGATCATGATATAAACGGACCAGCCACTACGATATGTCCTTCAATGACTTGAGGCATCTCGAAAACTGCTCAAGTGCAACATTGAACTAAGTCAATTTGATCTTACATTCCTTCTGAGGAAATCTATCTGGAAGCAAGCATTGGCAGATTTCATGGCTGAATTTGCCATCTCCGACGAAGATGTAGTGGATGAGGAAGCCGACACCTCAGAATCCAAGTCAGAATCGAGTACCTAAAGTTGTACGTAGACGGTGCTCGCAATGATAGATGGTCCGACGTTGGAGTTGTACCGGTAACTTCTGACGGACAGTCAGCCAATTATGTCTTATGACTGAATTTTCTTGCTACCAACAATGACTCCGAGTATGAAGCCATGATTTTCGGACTGAAACTCGCAAAGGAATTGGGAGTAGTAGCATTGGATATCTACTATGACTCTTAGATCATTGTGTTTTAGGTTCAGAAGGAGTTTTAGACGAATGGGCCTTGACTTGCAGCCTACCTTGAACAGGCCAAGGAGTTATTAGATAGGTTGGAACATTATAACATTTCCCATATTCCGCGAGCAAAAAATAAAAGGCCGACATGCTTTCCAAGTTAGCCAGTTCCAACAATCCAGAAAACACAGAAATGGTCCCGACTGAGACACTCAAAATCCCTAGCATTGATCAGATGGAAGTTAACCAAGCCTTGGAGGCTGATCCTAAAAGAGAGTCCTAGATGACCCCCATAAAGAATTTCATACAACATAATATCCTTCCAGAGAGGAAGAATCAAAGACATGCCATTGTCTGTAAAGCATCAAGGTACATTATGCAACGCGACATGCTTTGTAGAAGGGGGTTCTCGATACCTTTGCTCCAGTGTAGAGCCCATGATGACGTCAAGCGTGTATTGAGGGAAGTACACAAAGGCGATTGCGGTGATCACACCACAGGACAGGCACTGGCAAAGAAGATACTATGGTACGACTACTTCTGGCCTACCATAAATAAAGACTCAGCTGATTATTCATGACACTGCGATAAGTGTTTAAATTTTACGAGGATTCCCAAAACTCCACCCAGCCAACTTACCTCGATGGTGAATCTGTGGTCGTTTGCTGTGTGGAGAGTTGACATCATCGGAAGCCTTCCAATTGCCAAAGGCGGAGCAAAGTGTGCAATCGTGGTTGTGGACTACTTCACAAGGTGGGAAGAAGCTGAGCAGTTAACCACGATCACAACAAAACGAATGATCAGCTCCATTGTTAAAAATATTATATGCCGATTTGGAGTCCAAAGAACTACCATAACCGAAAACGGAACCCAGTTCGACAGCGTGGTGTTCAAGGATTTTTATCAACGGTACCATATTGGGAAGGGATGCACCGATGTGGCACGTCTGCAGTCGAATGGACAAGTAGAAGTTGTGAATAAAATCATCAAGTCCATTTTGAAAAAGCGATTGGAGCAGGCGAAGATCATGTGGGTTAATGAATTACCTTTGGCTCTATGAGCATAACAAACAACTAAACAACAACAAACCAAACTTCATTTTCACTCTCAAATGGTTTGGAAGCAGTCATCCCGGTGGAGCTTAAAGTCCTCTTACCGGACAACATATTATGATCCTATGACAAACAAAGCTCTTCTCCCAGAATCTTTGGACATGATTGATGAGAAGAGAGATGAGGCAGACTTTCGTGCCTTAGACCACAGACATGAGGTGGCCCGATATTACGACAAAAGGTCCGAACTAGAACTTTTGAATTTGGCAACCTAGTATTGAAGCGTGTCTTCCCAACCCCCGTCTTCATGGGACCGAAGTGAGAAGGACTATACGTCATCCATCAGGGGCTTGATTATGGAGCTTTCCGGATAATGACCTTTGATAGCAATCATTTCCCAAGAGCATGGAATGACAAGCATTTATGGCGCATGATATTGTATTTATTCTTTTGTTTTTCAGAATATGTAATGAGGCATGACCTGCTTGAAATGGTTTGATTAGTATAAGCAAAAGATTATAAAGTGGACGTAGGCAAGAATTGGTCAAACCACTATAAAAATATCATGTGTCCCCTGTTGTTTACTACATTTATTTTTCTATCTCTTGTGCTTGCCTTTACGTGCTGTATATCTGCCAATTTATTTGGTTAAGTGTTGTGATGTGACCAGCTTATTCCAAACTTAAGCAGAAGAGACAATTCATCTGTTAACAACGAATTGTTCACTCACTTTTTGACGAGCAAACTCAAGCCCGTGACTAAGTGGATTTAGGTTGAATAGAACCGAGCTGGATATCGATGCTCGATATGGTGACTCTCAGTGAGAATGGGACACCTAGACATCGCATAAACTCTTCTCCATGATTTGATGAAGTGAGTAGAAACAATAAGGATGTAGTTCAGCCATCCCTGAAACTGACCTCTACCCGTGACACGGGGGAAAGGAGGTGATACTAGGGCTAGTGTGACCCGACCACTGGCTCAACCAACTGTGTCTATCAAAGCATGGAATAATGTCTAGATTAAATTCGAGTTCTGTATCTGCACTCGGGTCGAAAAATTCCCACTCTAAGGATTAGAGTGTAGATGAATGCCGAAGCGAATGACGTGACTTGTAACGACCCGTATTTCTAGCGATTTAATAATTCATTTTTATTTAATTATTAACATAATGATATGGTAATTTAATTTAGCTTAAATTAAATAATTTTGATTATTATTTATTCATATATATAATGGAATTATATATTTATTTCCAAAACAGTCAGAAATAGTTGAATTCGTAATAGTGGGTGAATTGGATAATATAAAAGATTTAATTCAGTTAAGAACTGATTATTAATAATGAATATATTATTTAAACAACAGTTGAACATATTAATTATAATATAATTATAAATGAGCCCGTAACAATGCGGTGGTTCGTAATTTAACGTTTTGAACTTCAACTAAAGGTATATGATTCATTATAAGTCGAATTTCTTTGAAACAAGAAACGTTGGAATCTATTGAACTATATTTTTCTAATGGAAGTGAAAAATGGAGATTTCCCTATATAAATTATGAGTTACGTACAAATCAAATTTTCCATATAGTCGCTATTGAATCGTTTATAAATCATAACGAAAATTTATTTATTATAATTTATTTATTTCAAATTTAGATAGGATCTTTGAGATGTAGTTATAATTTAATTTTTAGAAGTTTACTGTAATTTTTGTTTTGGAAAATAAGCAATTTTTATTTTGAAGTATTGTACACCCTATATCAGCATTTTGGGGTTTCATCAAAATAAGCCAACTTGTCTATATTATTATATTTTTGGGGTCATGGCACATTGCTAGTCACAACGGTATTTTTATTTGTTTGTGGTGGCTCGTACACGAACGAAGTTTTATAAAACTAATACGCTAAACATTAGAACTCAAACCATATTAATAAATATTATTATACGATAAACTTTTCCCTTAAGTAAACATACTAAAAATAGGATCATATACTAAAATGAAGGCTACCACGTCAAAGCTTTGTGAATGACACAAGGATACATCAGTACGAAACCCATATATTAAAATATTATACGTTACCTATTTCTTAGCTACTAAGAAACTACACTCTGTGTAGCCGTATTTCTGATGGGACTTTGCATTAAAATCTCTGTAGACTTTTCTTGGCTCCAAAGTAAAAGTGTTTACTTAGCTATGAATAAACTATACTATGTAAAGCACCACTTCTTCGACTCATTTTTTCTTTCAGACTTTTGTTTTCCTCTTCGAAGCCGTTAGTTTTTAGGGAAATCAAAACAAAAACCTTCCACTAAACGTATGGAAACCAATATTATGCAGTTGCTTCTTTTACATTCCTCATTCCTTTCAAAAGCAACATGAAGGGTTGGCGTGAGTTGAAGTCTGGGAACATGGTTCTGGCTGTCGTTCGAGTTTGAAACGTGACCCATTCTTTTGGAGATTGTTTGAGCATGTGCTGCGAATGTGGAGATCATTGGCATGGAAAATGGTTACTAGAAGTGAGAAAAGTGTACAGACGCATGCATGGGTTCTGTGATGGAAGCTTGCGGGTGAAGTATCATTACTGGAAGGGAATTTCTGTGTAGCGTGGCTAGGGGGTTTGCAAAATTTGCAAGCATGACGACGTGTTGTGCTAAATAGTTGCGAGGGAGTTATATGCCGTGTGGGAAGAAGTGTGTACAGGGAGCCATGAATTTTGCAAATGGCATGAGCAAGTATACTTGAGCATGTC
Organism: Allium sativum; assembly: GCA_030737875.1. Lineage (NCBI taxonomy): Eukaryota > Viridiplantae > Streptophyta > Magnoliopsida > Asparagales > Amaryllidaceae > Allium > Allium sativum. Next base: position 177,969,783 of record CM060920.1, on the reverse strand, counting down.
ATTTTAGAGTAGAAGAAACAGTTGCGTGCATGGGTATTAGTGGCATTGGGCCATATTTTTGAGAGACCCAAGATATACACTCAAATAAAGTAAAATAAAAGATAGGAGATGCAGTATGTCTGGGGAGTGTTAGCATAACATGGGGAAGTCCTTTGTGAAGCTGCAGATGAGTGTGGAACCGTGAATTAAAGATCTAAAAGAGGGATATGTATTGTGTGGATATGAAAAGGGAAGTGTGATGTACTGAAATGGTAACTTGTTTGAGCAGTAATACTTAACTGTACATGATGAAGAAAAGTAACAACGTTTGGCGAGTTTGGAGTTTTTCCGAAAGAACATTGGTCGATGTGTGTAACTGTGATGCACGACTTGGCGCGTGTGAGTTTAAGGAGATGTAGATGAGGTGATGGAGAATTAGACGAGGAAGATTTTGGATATTTTTATGTGGGATTTCGTAGAGTATGGAGCGAGTTTGGATGATGAGAAGGATCGACATGGAAGCGGTATTTCAATCAATCGAAGAAGAAGAAAGATGTGAATCAGGTAAATAGAGATGACGTGGTTTTAAATAGGTGATGGGCCGTTATATATATGGTAAAGCCCAAAGCCAATTTTAATTAAGTTTAATTTAAAAACAAAATAATGTCTTAGTTTTAAAATATCATATCTTCGTCATACTGTATCAGAATTTCGAACGGTTAGATCCATTGGATCGTATGGACGGTGGCTACACAATGGAACTGACTGGGAGTGAATTGGAGCTCGTTACAATTTATAGCGAAATAAATTGTCTACCTGAATCAACCGACATTTATCGTTATTTAACGATGACCGTCCAATGTGAGTAAATTTCACTAACTCTATACAGTTTATATTTTTTTTAAATATAATCTAGTATTGGTAAATGATGATTGTTGTGTGTTGATTGTTTGGTTGAATTGCTGATTTATTGGTTGAAATTATAGATAATGATATATATATAAATCGTTAATCAAATATTGATTCTGTTTATCAGAATATTTCATATTGAAATGAAATCGATGTTATTTATATTGGTTAACATTTGTGGATGCAGGGAAACAGGTTGGAGGGATCCAACTGGATTCCTCAATATTTATAATACTGGTCTGTCTAATTGGTATTTTAAATACCATAAGAAATATTGGAATGTAAAAAGGGAAATTTCAAAGTGTATTTTGAACATGAAATATTTATAGGAAATAAATATGATATTATAAATGAAATATTTATAGGAAATAAATATAGTTATAAAAGGAATATTTATTTGGAAAATAAATATAATTATAAAAGGAATATTTATTTGGAAAGTAAATAGAATTATAAAAGGAAATATTTGGAAAACGAATAAAATTTTATAAAAAGAGAATTTTACATTAGGAAGGTTTAGACCCGTGCTTCGCACAAGGGTATAACATAATATTGATTTAAAGTAAATAATTAATAGAAATCTGTTTTAACAGATAAATTTAGGAGAATAATTTATAAACGATGTTTATAAATTAAGGAAATATTTATCATTCGGTAAATTGAATATATAAATTTGAATTTGTATAGAGAAGTAAAATTGGGTTTAACACCGATAACTGAAATGGAATGTGAATGTAGTAGTTATAAAGGAATTTTGCAATGAGATTATAAATGTTGGAAATGAAATAAGATTTGTATGAATAATTCTACAAACAAAAATAAAAATAGAATTTGGGTTTGAGATATTGTTTTTAAATACGAAATCAAACTGTTTTGATTATATAAAGAAATAGTATTCCCATTCTATGTGAAAAATTAGATTAAAGTAACTATTTTGCAAATCAAATAATATAAAGGAATTTGGGGTTTGAATTAGGAATTTAAATGGAATTACTGAAATTAGAAACTGACTGGAAATTAGTTGTGTTGAGTAGCTTTTTGGGTATCGATCTGATATTGGTTTCAGCCTTCGGGGTTTATACTTGGGGAGTTGTTCTCTTAGTAGTTAGAGACCGATAGAGGTGGGAAGATATTAATGAGTGAATCAGAAATGGAAACGTTTTCCAAAGTTAATAATGTATATTTTCTAATTTTAGAGAATAAGGAATTTATGAATATATGGAAACGATAAATGGGAAACTGGGAAATGAAATGATGATTGATCCGTAAGATTTCCATTTGGGAATACGACCATTGTTTGTACACATGTTTTCCTCTCATAGCTAAATAACCGACTATAAAGTTTCGGCCATTTCCGTTGTCAATACAGAGAGACCGGGATCAAATTTATTATCTGAAAACCACTCCGTATAGGCATTATCGTTTCCAATTAAATATATTAAAGACAATCGAAGACGGAGTTTGTGCAAGGTTTGTTCAGGAGATCCTGGGTAGAAATTGCGTAAGATGGATTTACAGAATAATTCCTTCGAATTGTCCAGTCCTAGGACAACTTGAGTGGACGAGTGTCTGACAGAATATATCTAGTGGATCGCCTAAGTTGATCGTTTCAAACGTATTTACGTTGGTGGCGGAGGAATTCGTTTCTCTTAGATCATACATATGGTATTTTTGGGGAAATCAATTTGTGATTTAGCGGGTATGACGATGTGGCATTCAAAGTAAATAAAGGAGTAATCTGTTAAAAGATACGTTATGACCTCAGCCTCATCAAATGGGAAATGACATAAATCGGGCAGGCGGAATGGCTAAGTGGGTCGCACCCAAGTAGGGTATATTGTCACCATATAGAGAATATTCATATTTGTTACTTCTTTCAATACGGATCCCCCGGGAACAGTTATGTTGGTATACCAACTATAAGGTGATAATATATTTGGAACATTCAAGCGAAATGAATGGTCGGTCACGTGTGGCCGAGTTACAAGATGTTCATGTTGAACTCCAGTATATCGCTTCTAGAGTACACTGATCAGAAGGTGGTTCCATACCTTGTCATAGTTGGAAATCCATTACCCAATAAGAGTCTGCGGTTTTTGATTGTATATTATATATGTAGAACATGAGATGAAAGCGTTCTACTAGATTGTTATTTACTTGATTTAGACATTATTATAACATCAGAAGAGTTGTGATATAAAGAATATTTTGGGTTATTGTAAGTTAAAAACAATCCGTGTTTATGTGTGGATCGGTCCTACAATTATTCTTTCTTTTAAAAGAATTTTAAAAGTTAAACAAATGGTTGGGGTTTACTCACACCAGTCTCATGACTGACCCATAGTTTATTTTGTTTTGTTTTCCCTAAACTCTTAGGTGCCCAATTTTGTATGGGCAGTCAAGTAGTCAGTATTTTACAGATATACTTGGAGAGCTAGAGCAGGAGGCTTCAAGATTATATAGCTTTTGTTTATTTCCACTGTGTTGTAAGTGTTGTACTCCGATAATGGTAATATATACATATACTGGTTTTATTTCAAAGTTATGTAATATAATATATTTATTCGTTCCGTTATGTGATTCATGTTACTCTGATGTGTATCTATGTTCTTCTTCTTCTATTCTAATTTTCTATCTTATATATTCTCACCCTCTAACTTCTTTCAATTAACTCTCTGGTATTTCCGATGCTTGGATAATCGACATTTATTTTATGTTCGATTACCAAGGTCGCAAATTCTCCGGGCCATTACAGTGGTATCAGAGCGAGGTTAAGTAATTACCTTGGTTTTGTGGCGTGACTCGGTAGAGATGGGGTTAGCAATGCCCTAAATTGAGTTAAGTGGGTATATATGAGCGCTTATTTGTTATTTGATATAAAAATTGTTTTATATTGTGAAGATTTATTGGTTGAGTTGTTTAAGTTCTAGTCGATCAGTTTGATCCACTGTATCGGTAGGAGTTTCTAAACACTCGAACATGATGAACCGACACGGTATGTTTTGAAAAGAGGGTAAATGAAATAATTTTACCCATGTTATATGTGGATATAAAAGAATAATTTATATTTGGATTATTATAGTATAGGGGATGTGTTGGTTATTATTATAATCAAATGAGATTATAAAAGTAAAATAGTTTTGTAAATAGCCAATCGGGATTCACATAAGTGTAATATATTAAATCAAATGAAGTAAATCTGAATTTAAATCAGAATTGAAATTTAAAACCCTGGAAATTTGGAGGGTTGTTTGTAAATGGATTTGGATTAAATATATGATAATTTTTAAATCTTGAGAGATTTTAAATTGTTTACAAGCATAGTGAAGGGTATTTTGAAATAATTTCAAAATGTAAATGGTTATATTCGAGTTTTGAAAAGTATGCAATATTCAACTCACTTCGATCACTAGGAAATAACCTTGATGATGCTGGCCACATCATCAGTGTTCATTTTTGAGTTTAAAGTGACAGATTACTACCAAATATTTTGTTTACGAATTTTTTTGAGAAAACAAGTTGTTTTGAATTCTGGAAAGGAATATTTGACTTTAGAAAAAGCAATGCTATTTAAAAATCCCAAGGAAAGATGGTTTGGATTAAAACCAAATTAAATAGAAATTTGTGGAAACAAATTGAAATTGAGTCAAAGCCCGTTAAAATGGAAACTGA